>OW026308.1:14680228-16080228 GCA_932273695.1 Apotomis betuletana | reverse complement strand
TTTGAACAGTACGTGTTGTAAACAACTTGATTAATAATAAACTGCTGATTTGTATTCTGGGTCTTTTCACGTAAACTGCACTATTCTAATTTATATCCCTCACAGTGGCATAATGCGTTGTTATTTTTTTTATGATGCGACGGCCTAACTTGCACGTTACAATGCAAAGCCTGCAAAGACTAAAGAGAAAAAAAACGTAAAGTAAGTAAAATATTGATTCAGAAATGCTATTTAGCATCTAATATACTTGTGATATTAGCAAACAGGTTGTATAGGAGCCTATTCACCCGTTAAAACTCTAATTTAAGCTGTACAAGGGATATAAGTGTGTTGTGTGCTACTTGGGATGATTATTATTTGTACTTTCAATTGTGGTTATATTTTCAGGGTAATCAGTACCTTCGAAACGGGAGAATACTTTTCTATATACATGTACATAAGTTGCACGTGCGGCGGCAACATCGCACCGGCACCCTATAGTAAAATCTTCAATACCGTTGGAACTGTACAAGTTCTCGATATGCGGTTTTTTATTAAACGATCAATTACCTAATAGTGTTATAATATACATAAGTAAAATAAAGCCATATTCATAATTTTTTTTTTTATATGAAATTACATAAAAGCCCTGAAAAAAAAATATATTTTTTCAAAATGTATGTTTTTTTTTGGAAATATTATTACTTTTTGCCTATTTGAATTTTTATTTTATTTTTTTAAACTAATTTAAGTAATTATCTGTCCATTACCACCTTAATTATCAAAATCGGAATATCCGTTGAGGTTTTAGATTTTTTGTAAGATTTTTTGACCCAGCGGCGCCATGTCTGTATTCTTCAATAACTTTGGAATTATACGAGCTAATGATATGCGGTTTTTTTTCGTAAATGTAAAATTAGTTGTGTATTAATATAAATAAATAAAAAAGTACCATGTACATACATTTTTACGAGTAAAATTCCAGAAAACACAAATTTTAAATATTTTTTTCAGAAAATATTATTTCTTAGGTATCCAAAATTATTTTCTACGTGATTTTAATTTTTTTCATGTTAAATTGGGTAATTATCTGCTGATTGGTACCTCTTACGTCAAAATCGGAGTATCCGTTCAGGATTTAGAATTTTTTAAACTTTTTTTGAATAAGTGGCGCCATCTCTGTTCCTAAGGGGTGAAACTAATTTCGCCTCGAGTGAAATCGTTTATTTTGGTCTATATTATCACTGTGCAAAACGGCTTGCTTCCATCACAGAGTGCAGCTTTTTTTCATAACAAATAGGACTATAAGCCAACGCAATCAAAAGATACAGCCGTTTATGCCGCAAATTTTCGACACTTGCAAGGGAATCAAAACCTACAGGGTGCTTCCCGTGAACTCAGAATCTTGAAATTTGGTACGAAGCAACGTCTTATAGCATAGATAAAGGAATAATTACGAAAACCATAAAAAAAAATTTTAATACCTAACTTTGCACCTAATTTGCAAATTTTCGACACTTGCAAGGGAATCAAAACCTACAGGGTGCTTCCCGTGAACTCAGAATCTTGAAATTTGGTACGAAGCAACGTCTTATAGCATAGATAAAGGAATAATTACGAAAACCATAAATTTTTTTTTTAATACCTAACTTTGCACCTAATTTATATGGGGCGCTATACATACCAGGTGCAAACTTAACTTAACCACTTAGGGATGGAAAGTGTTTGTACGGAACCCTCGGTGCGCGAGTCCGACTCGCACTTGGCCGGTTTTTTTATTTATAAAATGACCATCGATTGACCTCAGTAGCACCTGATAGTAAGAGACGAAGGGATCACTGGTTCAGCAACAGCCTATTCACTCTTGTCTTGAAGAGACCCAAGTTATTTATAATTTTCAGGAAATACACACGATGAGCGACTTCCATTCCTTAGCCGTTCACATTAGAAATGATGAAGCAAATCGCTTCGTGCGAATAAGTAGTAAACTGACTACATAAGGATGAATTCGCTGCCCTCGCCTGGATGTCCAATGGTGAAACGGGCATGACGGGATTAACTGGTGCAATGTTATTGTCCACAGATTGTGCTCGTGACACCAGGATGTACTTCCCTGAACGAGGCATGACGGTGACCGACGTGTGTCAAGGCAACGGCAACTATCGTCCTAATCAGAACGTCGGCGACGTCTTTTACTGTGTCGATACAGATGGATATTACATCGAGCTGCTAGACGCTTGGCCGGCTGACAACTGTGCTAGCTACGCTTGAATATAAAAAAAAACGTTACATATAAATATAAACAAATGTATTTCTTAAAATTTGAAGATTTCTTCTCCCAATCGTACACAAAGACCACTACATACTCGACACATCGAATATTTGATCTATAGAAAACTAGGCAGCTAAACGTAATAAAAAAAATATTGTTTTTCCAACAATACAATCACGTAACAAGTGGTCTTGAACCTTAAATACAAAGGTGTAAAAACCTTTCAAATTAAACAGTGCAAAGATCGACACACAAAGCATAAGGAAAAATTCGTCAGATCTTCCTGGAGCTAAGGGTAGCGAAATGGTTAAAAATCGTCAGGTTACTTGGAGTTAGGGTAGCGTAGTGTTTAATGCGCTGGACCGGCAATCCAGAGGTACCGGGTTCGATTCCCGGTCTCTTCCCCCAGGTAGCTCCTTTTTCAATTTTTATTTAAGCTTTGATCTTTGTATTTAAGGCTTAAATAAAAAAATTGTGGTGTACCTACCCACATTAAAAAATGAGACATTACATGTTTTATAAATTTATAAGTCTTGAGTACCTTTGTTTGGAAGTTAGTCATAAATACATAATTACAACTGTTAATATAATTTAATTCAACAGAAGTTTAGCAAAAGGATTGTATCAACGCAATGTTTCTAATAATTTATCAAGCCGTGTTCCATGTAGGTCAGAGGTGAGATAGAATTTCACGAGAGAGCACTTTTATTCCACCCTTGTCTATATAATTATTATTACACGGCTGAGATGTCTACTCGACTTCGAAAGGTCGTGCACCCTTGAGAGTAACATGTTTTCAACAAGACGCCTAGGAAACTATGCTCGAATCTTTACGATGCCTCTGGGCCTTAGTGGGCAATTTGTTCTGCCCTCTTATTCCGCAAAATACCTGTAAAGTTTATAGCTACGGCGTAAGTTGTTATGGATTTATCACGGTTATCGCAGTGCGTCAACAAATCGAACTCGAATGAAGATCCCGACTATTTACATTGTCAACAACTAATACTTAGGCGTGACTGAAAGTATGCAAACGTTGATCGTAGTTAGAGACGAAGGTGGCCATCGAATCGCTGGTACAGGCAAGTAAAAGATTCATCTACCTTCAGGCATAGAAGAAACAGGTTTTCTTGTTTGACTTTTGCCGTCAACCGTTTGAGAGCTGTATTTTATGGTTGTTTGTATAAAATGAAAATAATCAAGAGGCATGGCACACAATCTACCGATGTTGGTGTGCCGCTAGCCGCTACAATTGGTTACGATTACGTGCTGTTTGAACGAAGAAAGGCGGAAGGCGGAGTTTTGCTCCAAGTTTTGCTTTTTATGTTTTGTAAGTGTTAGTCCCTCTATGGTGGTTACAATCTTGCATAGTCTGTAAACAACGCACGTCGAAAAATCCCCTCCAATATTACAGTTCACCATTTCATTCACTTAATTAACCCTTCGAAGTTTTCCACTCGTAACTTTGCGACCCCCTCAAAAACTTAACGGCATTGAATATAATTCTACCTCGGAATTATTAAACGAACACCGCGACTTGCTACTCGCGTTCATAGCGAAATATCATTTTGTCATAATGAGGGTAATAAATAAATATTTACGGCAAAACCCATTCAATTAAAATTGAACGACCCACCTTGTTACTCAACTTTCGTAATGAATTAATTAATCCTGCTTTCGAAATGTGGACACCGACATAAATTAAGCGAAACAACTTTATTAAAATTTGGAAAACTTATGGAAGTTGCCACTGATCGTCGTTCGGGGCCCACAAATTCAGTAGAATTAGTAATTTCGCTTGACATTTGCGTTAATGTCGTCATTACGGGATCCTTGTCCATTGACTGTTCCATCGGCTAACTTTTATCCCCTTTTTTGTTCATAAATAATTGTCATAAAAGTTTGGGGTGTTACCCGTTTTACGGTTTTGGAAACAATTAAAAAGTTTTCGGGATTGCGATCATTAAACCCGTTGTCCAGCGTGACTTTGCTATTGAAAATGAGAGACAACAAAGGCCTATCGATGCCCTGTGTGACATTTTGATTCCAAGTATTTTCTTGTTTGTTCATTATTATAATGGAGATAAATAAAAATACAATTAATCACCCTAAGAGCTATACTTAGAAGACCAAAAGAAGAAAATAAATTGTATTGTTAGGTTGATAATAAATATGATACTCAGTTATACGAATAGTACTCAGAAAAAAACAGTCAATTGTTAGGGTTTAAAAGCATAAATATAACAACCCTGTCAGTTTTTTCGTTTAGAAAAGATGATATAAAGTTTGTTTGTTATTTTTATGAGTTTCACTAAATGCTTAAAACAAAGGCATTGTCATGCAATGTTTACAAGGTAGACTCTCAAGTGTAAACGGACCCCTCAGAAATTTTCAACTGTAGCAATGGGCTGGACACATTACTCATAGCACCGACGATCGCAGAGGTGGCTGAAGCTGGGGACCACGCACCGGAAGACGCATTTTGATGTGGATGTAGATGAATGACGGGGTAAAGGACCAGACATCATGGCGTCCTTTGGGAGAGGTCCAGTGGACGTATTTTGGCTGATGCTGATGATGATACGAAAAGAAATAAAATCATAAACTTCATAAATAATTGCAGCTTTAAAGCCTTTCAAATAGACAATGCAAAGATCGACACACAAAAGCTTTAGGAAAAATTCGAATGGTTATCTGGGCTTTAGGGTGGTGGAACCGGTAATCCAGAGGTAGCGGGTTCGATTCCTGATCTCTTCCACCAGGTTACGTATTTCAGTTTCTTGGAGCTTTGATCTTTGTAACTATCAATGGTTTAATGTAAAAAAATGTGGTGTGTGTATCAACATTAAAAAAAAATTACATTACATGTTTCATCAATTTATAAAGTTTTATAAATAATAATATAATTAAAGCACTGAAACCTACGAAGACTGAAGTGTTAGAACCCTTTAGCTGCTCCTTTGGGCACAGGGGCTCGGGGATCAATAAATTTTAATCTATCTTCGGTGAAACGTCAAACTTGAACGATTAACAGTCAATTCCAAACACTGATAGCGCCGTGGGATGACGCTTGATCGTGTTAAAGTGATTAAACAGAATCCACGTGTCCGAACTAGTTCCAAGTTGTTTTCGGTTATCTTGTGTTAGGTGAATGGATTAACCCGTTTTAGATAGGTAATATTAATATAGGTCCTACACTAGGCTCTGTCTGGCGTTTAAGCTGTGAAAAGAGGCATTATAAAATTGTATGGGGGGCTTAATCTACTTAATTTATAACGATCAAAATCCTAAATTCAATAAACGGGTCCTTTTATTTTTATTAAAGCAGTAACGTCTGCTAACGCAAACCGAATGTTTACAATGAATTTTTCGCTTCATTGTAAACAGAAGGTACTTTTTTTTATTCAAAATAGCCATGCATTTTGCTTCGATTGCACCTGATTAAGTAACAATAAGGCCTAAGATGGAGCATGCTTGGCTAGAAGATGCCTATTCACTCTGACTTGAATAGATCCAAGTTATATTTTTCAGGGAACAGGTGCGCAGGAAGAGAGTTCCATTCCTTAGCTGTCCTCATAAGGAAAGTAGACGCAAAGCGTTCCGTACGAATCAGTGCTATATCGACAACATAAGGGTGAAATCCAAGTCCGCGCCGAGTACTTTACTCAAAAGCAGAACTTTTATCTAGAAATTAGGACATACCTAGATATTTCAAAGTTGTATATTTGTCTGAAAATAAACTGCAGTAGGTGTATATAGAAATCTATTGTAAAAAAAAAATCTATTCTCTCTATTTTTATATCTTAAAAATCTATTGTAAAACAATTAAATTATAAAATATTTAAATGGAACATTTTAATAATATATTCAAAGTTCAATGGTAAGTTAATTTGCCAGTCTTTTAGTTGCAAATTTTTAATTCATAAACTAATTAAGATGGTTTCATTCATAATAAATGAATCTTTATTAAATGCAAACACATTTTAATATGTATCTATAAATATATACAATATATGACTTAATTATAAATAACTCAATTAAAACTAAATTATAAAAATAACAAGGTTCTAAACAAACCGCTCCCTGTCATTTCTGGTCCAAAGGTGCCCATAACGCTCGCAGCATTTCCACGTTGGATCGCAATGGACACCCTTTGTACCAGAAATGACTCGGAGCGGGGGTCTTCCCCCTTTTGTCTGAGTCTACGGCCTACGTCGCGCACAAAACATTTTGCATAATAACACGATTACATAAGTTTTTCTATAAAGAAACCCACGTCTTATTCAAAAGTTTCACGTACGTAACAAGCATGATACTTGAAAGAAACTCATGAGAACTAGTAAAGAGCATATTATTACATTTATTTTCTTATGGAACGCAAAAGACCCACTCGCGTCTTATTATTATTTAAGGAGATATAATATCCCTTCACGCCTAACAACTTATTAACGTGTTTTCAATTGAAGCGACTTGACAATAGGCGTTTATTATTTAATAGATTATTATTTAATAGTGCCAGGAAATGTAATACTTGTATGTTTTTACATAAATAAGCTAAAGAAAATGCGGTGAATTCCTAGACACGCTACAAAAAGGAAGCAGGGGCGAGAGTAGGATTTATTGCCTTTTTTGTCAGTCGTGCGACTAACGTCAGCTCTGCCATGCTACGGTAAAAGGACGTATCTTACTATGACATCCGTATAAAGATACGACCTTTTATCGTAACACGGCAGCGTTCGAAGTTTTCTTCTTTAATTTCCTAACTATATTAGTATTAGCAATAATATGTATATAAATTTATATGTACCTATTGCAAATATTACAATTATGTGTTGGTATGTATGTATAAGTTTCTATAATTCTGTTATGCCCTAAGTTTGACTGGTAGAGAATGCCTCATGGCATTACGTCTGCATGCATTAACTACGATAAGATTTCTGATGTGCAATAAAGATTAGATAAATAATATAAATCAATCAATCAATATAAATCAGTCAGTAATCTATAATCAGGGTCTTTCGAATAGATGTAATGAACAATTTCTAATTTCGATCCAAATTTTCATGCAGTATGCTCATAAAGGAAAATGTAGCCAATTTGCTACGATACGCCGAGCTGAGCTTCAAATTCATAACAAACTGTTACGTTGAAAGTCAAAAACAAAACGCTATGGAAATAACTAGGTACCCGTTGATTTTGAACATCTCGATAACTTGCAAAATAACGCAACCCTTTCATTACGTAACCTAGCCCAGACACAAAACGTCAGAACTTAATAACACAATCTTACCACTTGTGACTTTTTAATGTTGTGGTTCCTCGCTCGCCTAGTCGGTGACACGTGACTCATAATTACCAATTTCGTAGTGTTTATGATTCCCCTGGGCCCGAGTTGGGCCCGAGTTTAATGAGTTAAGGATGTCACAGTATGTAAATCACGAGTTTCCAAGGAGATATGGATTAGGAACCCTGGCTTAATAATTTGGGTAAAGATTGATTTTTCTTTAAGAAATTTGGGTACTATAATATTTTCTCATTATCAGCCGATGGACGTCACCAATCACCACCTAAGCCCAATAAGGCCTAGTTTCCCCTCTAGGTGGGAAGGTCAGATGGCAGTCGCTTGCGTAAAAACTAGTGCCTACGCCACATCTTGGGATTTAGGTAGCCGACCCCGATTGAGAATTCACTCTCTACAAAGATATGGGACAAAGGCTAGGAGGATGATGATCAGCCGATGGACGTCAACTGCCGGACAAAGGCCGTTCTCAAAGTTCTCCACAACGATCGGTCGTACGCCGCCCTCGTCCATCTGCTTCCTATCCTATCCTAAACAGGTCGTCAGTCTACCTTGCTATTAGGGGCCTTCCATGCTGCATCTTCCGGTACGCGGTCGCCACTCAAGAATCTTGCAGCCCCAACGGCCATCGGTTCTACGAGCAATGTGCCCCGCCCACTATTACACTATTTAGGAGCAACAAATCGCTGGTACACGCATTTTATGGGTATAAAGATACAAGTAAATATCACAAGAGAACTTTTGCTCCTAAAGTCGGTGTTAGAGGATTTTTCGCAGGGCGAGCGTCAACTTTTCGACTTATTAGAGTAGAGTAACATAATTTGTGAGATGACAGATTCCACTTACCATTACCTACCTACAGCAACGCTTAAAATGCTAAATCAAGATATTCCAACTTTCCACCTACACTACCTACGTTAGTTTGAAGCGTAAACACAAGTGCTTTCATTACCAACATATCGAATACTTGAGACCTGTAACGCCATCTATGCGACATGCGGCGAACTACGACCACGCAATGTTTCCTGACAAGAGTAATTTCTACTATACTCTGTGTGCTTGTAGTGTCGTAAGTTACTGAGGCTAGTTGCACAAATACTTAACTGATAGTTAACCATTGTCTTCGCGTATTATTTACGCGTAAGTACCTACTTATATAGGTAGTTAAATAGGTTCTTAGCTAATTAAAACGATGAAAAGCTATTAAACTTGTCAGTTAATCAAAGTAATAGTTACATACGTCGTTATTGTTGGCTATATCTTTAATTTTGACGAACTGGCGTCGGCGTGTCAATATATTACATAGCTAAAAAAATGTTACATCTATTTCGCATATTAAATTATTAATTAGTAGAAAAGTAGAATGGAAAACAAAAATCGAGTAATTTCATCAAACAGCATTTTATAGTTGAACTATGTGTTACATAATGAAATACAGTAATTTTATTATTTTATGCACAATAAGAAAATAATCCACATAACAATTACACAAAAATGGCAGAAACCATTCTATCGTGATTTCTATTTCCTGATAATTGTGGTGACTAACCTGGTTTCAACACAAGGCTGTGCGCCAAATCGCCGTGCAACATCATCAATCTCTATGACAACGAAATACTTA
The DNA here is from genome assembly GCA_932273695.1 of Apotomis betuletana. NCBI lineage: Eukaryota > Metazoa > Arthropoda > Insecta > Lepidoptera > Tortricidae > Apotomis > Apotomis betuletana. The sequence continues at coordinate 16,071,060 of OW026308.1, read as the reverse complement.
AGTCACTATTCTCATATCTCCTACTAAGAAATGTGTCGTGTTAATATTCTATTGTATATAATAATTCTTGTAATTTACTGTAAATATCCATGTATTAAACAGCTTGTAATTGTTGTTTCTCTTCGTCGGGTGCATAACGCGAAACCACATAATTATAACTTTGGTATCTTTAAGACATACTTAAATAAGTTCTTCATCTTCAACCTTGTACCGACATACCTTTAGGTAATATGTGATATAATTGCTGGTTTTAAAAATATAATAATCGACCCCACGGACCCGAGATCTCCAGAGAGTCGGTCAGGGTCCTCGTCTCCGGTGTGCCTTCATCGGCCGGAGTGGAAACCCAAGAGGACCCGTAGGACTCTCAGCTCTGGCTTGCCTTCATTGGCCGTCCAGAGAGGAGCGTTAGAGCTATATGCTCCAGGGGTGGAAGTGTTAAAGGGCATCACGCCGCGAGTAACTTCGGAGAAAGCGCAGCACACCTCTCGACACCCCTGAGCCCTCACGCTCGTGTTACTTCCGGCCGTCTGCACGATGGCATTACAGGGCTCACCTAGTGAGGGGCTAGTCACCACCCGCCAGAAGTAACAGTCGCATAGATGGTTACGGCGGGTGACATTTTTCTACTGCAATAGCCCAAATAAATAGTCCATCCAAACTTCATTTTAATAGCCCGGTTTCTTTTCCATATCAATGCAATAGTTCAATCGCCTGCTGGGACCGGTTCATGGATGTATCATCTTATTGATATGATCAGGAACGGGTCCCAGCAGGGCAACAGCCACAGCAAATTTCTCCAAGGGGCCTCTACGTGTTGGATCCATATCCCCACGCAAGCCTTCCAAAAGACCGGGACGTACGATCCCGAGACTCAAAAAATGAGGAATAATAATAATATTCTTTATTGTGCACCACTAAATATAAATAAAGATTACGCAAATAAATTGCAAAAAACAAATCAGTAGGTAACAACAGGCGGTCTTATCGCTAAAAAGCGATATATATATAGTGTAAAAATTGGGCAAGTGCGACTCCGACTCGCGCATGAAGGGTTCCGTACCTATATATATAATCTATAACAAGTTTGTTGTATGGGAGCCCCCCTTAAATATTTATTTTATTTTATTTTTAGTATTTGTTGTTATAGCGGCAATAGAAATACATCATCTGTGAAAATTTCAACTGTCTAGCTATCACCGTTCTTGAGATACAGCCTGGTGACAGACGGACGGACGGACGGACGGACGGACAGCGAAGTCTCAGTAATAGGGTCCCGTTTGTACCCTTTGGGTACGGAACCCTAAAAAGGAAGTTCGTTCTTTCATCATGTAATTTTTCCCCGATAATTCCCTTCCAACCTTTTTATGCTTGCAAACTACGTTCAAAATTACTATATAATCTGCGCGCTCAATTTATCTCCTACCACTTTACCGTAACCAATAGGCAGGATCACGTACAGAAATAAAGTATCTCTTAGAGCCGTAGGTAATAGCAGGACTTCCATAAACAAGCGCCCTCTATTATTACAAGCGCCTTAATCAAAAGATAACATCTTAGCCAGCGGCGGCCTTACCCATTGCGAGGCTTTGGGCGGCAGGTCTTTGCGAGGCCCTTGTCCTTCGTGAAAAGTATGAGATGCGAAAGTAGGTCTGGTCTGGTCGTTAGGTTTAGGTATTTGTCATGTTTGAGAAGAAATGCTAAATTTATACAAATAAAAAAAAATGTTATAAAATATTTTACATTGAAAGATTTACTAAATTAACAAATACAGAGATGATACATTTTAAAATTGATGATAAATTTTAAGTTAATAATAGCTACGACATCAAAAAATGTTTAATTAGAGAGGCTAAATATAAAGTGAAAACCTAGCTGAGCACCTTAAGTTATACTGAAACAGAGACAATAGTATCACCACAATAGACTCACACACACACACGAAACAAAAAATGCTAAAGTTATACAAATAGAAAAAAAACGAGTTATAAAATATTTTACATTGAAAGATTTACTAAATTAACAAATACAGAGATGATAAATTTTAAAATTGATGTTTGCGGATTTTCCTAAGACAAAATCTTTAATTAAACGCAATAATTTAACGAATGAGCTAAGTCATTTTCGATTGAAAGAATAGCAAGGGCTGAAAGCTGATTTTGTGTCATCGAATTCCTCCAATACGTATGTTTTAAAAATTTTAAGCCTCGAAAAACTCCTTTCAGCAGACGCAACTGTAACTGTAACGGGTGTGGTGGCAATAATTCTCAGGACTATTTCGATAGTGGGGTAAACTTCCGTTTTTTTTTTCTATTATGTATTTCAGCACCGAGATAATGTAGTTTCCTTCATACACACGGATAGTCTAAGATCCCTTTAAGAACGACCTTCACCGAGATGTTTATTTGATGAAATGTATTTTATATTTAATTTAATATGTCAATAAATATATTGCATATGGGTTGCCTAACAAATTTTAGTCCAGGGTATGTTTAATTAATGATTAAAAAAAATATTTTTTTAAACATTTGATTATTAGATAAATTCTATACCAATCGAAAGTATGAAGCCCATAGAATATGCAAACGTTAGGTTGCCTATTCTTTTCCCGTCACAACTATCGGGTAGCCAGGTTTAAACTGGTAAATCTATACTAGCATTTTGCAACGGTCTGATTATTGAATTGAAATTAAATAACATTAAAGATTATTTTATTATGAACACGGTGGTATAGGGTTGCCTGCGAAAAATCAGTCCAGAATTCCGGTTGTCGAATTTTGAAAAGTAAAATATTGCAGCGAGTGAATGTGTGCGACTGAGAGGTCCCAACCAAAACCATCCCATACGATAGAAGAGGACACAGCATAGCAGCTGTTTGAAGTCCGCCCATTTAAAAAAAGAGAGTGCGCATGCTATTTGTGCTTGAAAATGAAAAGGATAGCGATAGACTCGTATATGCTGTACATTATTTTGGAGTAGTTTATTATTAAAATAGAGAAATAGTTATTTAACTTTTTTTTTAATCAATTAATTAATGAAATAATGAACTTTATTCTGCAAGTAGGCCACAAGGGCACTTTTACATGTCTGAGTTTATCGACATTTCACAAGAGGTGACCACTGTTGAGAAGAAACTCCGAAAGATTAGATACATTACATTTGTTTTATTCTACTACCTATGTTTCTACTTGAATCACTTAAAATTAATGCCGTTTAAACACTTTTCACCGTTGGTTAAAATTCTCCAACGTTTAAAAGTATGAGAATCTCTGAACACCATGATGACGTAGGCTTGTGTCAGTCACGTGGTTCGCGAGTCTCGGAAGAGAGCACCAGGCGGAGTATATTATTATACCATGCATTTTATTGTATCTATAGCGACAATCTACTCCAAAATAATGCACAGCATATACGAGTCTATCGCTATCCTTTTCATTTTCAAGCACAAATAGCATGCGCACTTTCTTTTTTTAAATGGGTGGACTTCAAACAACTGCTATGCTGTGTCCTCTTCTATCGTATGGGATGGTTTTGGTTGGGACCTCTCAGTCGCACACATTCACTCGCTGCAATATTTTACTTTTCAAAATTCGACAACCGGAATTCTGGACTGATTTTTCGCAGGCAACCCTATACCACCGTGTTCATAATAAAATAATCTGTAATGTTATTTAATTTCAATTCAATAATCAGACCGTTGCAAAATGCTAGTATAGATTTACCAGTTTAAACCTGGCTACCCGATAGTTGTGACGGGAAAAGAATAGGCAACCTAACGTTTGCATATTCTATGGGCTTCATACTTTCGATTGGTATAGAATTTATCTAATAATCAAATGTTTAAAAAAATATTTTTTTTAATCATTAATTAAACATACCCTGGACTAAAATTTGTTAGGCAACCCATATGCAATATATTTATTGACATATTAAATTAAATATAAAATACATTTAATCAAATAAACATCTCGGTGAAGGTCGTTCTTAAAGGGATCCTCTACTAGGATGAACATATTCAGTTCTTCGTACAATTCATGTCCATCAATATCACATATTCTCCTACTGTCATAGATATTTGCAAGTCGCTGCATTGCTTCAAAAGTTCACTATCGCTAATTTCCTTTAATCTTTCTATATTAAACAATAAACATGAAACCAAAATATGCAGACAAGCGTTGACGAACAAAATGAAACACGGGGATTCCCCGAGCAATAGAAGAGCAGAGATTATGTCCCGACTACCGAGGTGACCCGAGTGCTATACGATAAAAAACCGATCTTCAAGTATTTCGAGGCGCGATATTCAAGTAATGATTTTTTCAAATAAGTTTTGAATTAATCAATTAGTAATAAACTAATTTTATTTTAATTTACCGTTATAACCTTAATAAATTATTAAGGATCAAAATCAAAAGTTTTAAATAAAAAAAATATAGTTTAACAAATCTTTTTTTTTTATTTGCTTGAGTCTTGGGTTGTTGCGCGAGGCCCCTGCAAGAGCGAGGCCCCGGGCGATTGCCCCGTCCGCCACCCCCTAAGGCCGCCTCTGATCTTAGCATTGTAGACGCGACTTAATCGGATCTTCATGGCTACTTTTGGTTTACGATCTTTATTCACGCGAATTACAGTTTAAGTGGATTTTTGGTGATACCGGCTTTTATTTGGAACTGGCTGTGCGTGCGACTCCGTTAGCGTAATTTATATAAGAATTAGGAGAATATCTTTTTTTGTTAAAGCAATAACGGACAATTAAATTAACTGTTATGTTATGTAATATTGTTTTTTAATCTATATTAAAGCAAATCAATACTTTTGATTTTGTTAGCTTAGTTACTCCATTTTGTTAAATTTTGGTTTAGGATTGTAAAAATGTTAATGTATTCTGCGTCATGTTCAAGAAGAGTTTTACATTTTTGAGGAGGACTTTCTTGAATTACCAGTACTTATGTGAAATCCCCTGCTAATTTCAACATTTTCGACCAATTACAACCCGAAGGTTTACCCTCAAAGCGCATATTGGTCATCTTTTGAAGGCGTTATTTTTATATGTACTTACGCTAAGTATGATTGAAGTCACGAATAATAATCATATCTTATCGCTATTTAAAAATTGTATTTGTTTTGTTTCATTTTGTAAACTTTTATTGGTGTGCAATAAAGTATTGTTGTATTATTGACAAAGTTGTGTTAAAGCAGCTGCCTAGTGAACCGGCGGTCCAGGGTTTGAATCCCGGCAAGGGCAAATATTTGTGTGATGAACAAGAATATTTGTGCCTGGGTAATGGATTTTGTATGTATTAAAGTATTTATTTATCTCTATAAGTATGTATATCGTCGTCTAGTACCCATAACACAAGCCTTCTTGAGCTTAATTTGGGACTAGGTTGATTTGTGTGAGTTGTCTGATATTTAATTATTTTATCTATTTATTGTATTATTTAATTTTTTATATATTATTACCAAAATGTACCTATATGGCTTTACAAATGAATAAATAAATAAATAAATATTGCATATCTTGAAAACATCTCACAAAAAATAGTGAAAGTAGAATGAAAACGAATGGTACCACCCAAAAATAGTGTTGATTGTAAATAGACCAAAGCTAAAGCAAGCATCGCCATAAACCTGCCAGTATTTTCGTTAAGACGAATAGTCCGATAATACGATCGTAAAACCACTTCAGTAATATCGATTATCGGTTTATTACTCAATGTTTATGGATAAGGCTGGGCTGTTGCTGCAATTATGTAAAATGTTACTATTTTAGACGAGAAAACTTCTCTTTAAGCCGGCGGCGTGGATACACTAGATATTTCCTAAGTTTGAATTGTCGGAAAACATCATCATTATCCTTTCTTTTATATTTATCTGTAGTTTTTAGTATTGTAAGTATATTGTATGTGTTTATTTTAAAATAAACTATTGGAAAATATATAATATAGTAAATGTTCATTACTTGATATTTTCATAATGAAATAGTTTAATAGATAGATATAACTTGTAATAATAAAAAAAAAACACCGTGTTTAACTCTTAGCATGTCACCAATCATTATCATGAGATCGTGATATATTTTAAATGATTATTATTTTCCGGCCAGTTAAAATAATAACTGGGCATCTAATTGCCTACTTGGCTTCTAAAATAATAGATTGGCCAGGGAATAGATGCTAAGATATTAAGTTATCTACAGTTAAAATGTTTGTAGGTAAGGCTGTAACTTTCTATGTTCGTTCGGGTAGAATCTTGTAACTCAGTTGTTCAGCACATTATCTTCGACCGATTGAACTGAATTTTTGCATATCCACTTAACTTTGATGACAATATAATAATATGGTACTGTACCATGGAATCATAACAATGCCGGTTTTAAAGAGACATCTCTTGCCATACTAGGGCGAATGCACTACCAGTACATGATTAAGTAGCTTGTATTAAGATTAGCATACCTGTTATAAGCCGAAGGTGATTGTTACCTGAGGTAGGCACGTACAACGTTGAGAAAAAGAGTCGATCCGAATGCAAAAAAAAAATGATAAAAATCAATCAACTGGTTCTAACCAGTTAATTGAATACCGGGCCTAAACAAATACAGAGTGGGAAAAACTACATCAATCAACGCATTCAGGGTGATTATCCGTTTTCATCCACGGATCATTAAGAGCCACCAATTGCTGTCGGGCTTAGCGGACCAATTTTGTTTATTCATTTTTTATCTCGCTTTCAATTGAACATTCAGTCCGAACTGGGCTACTCCTATTTTCAAAAATCTGAACGTAATACTGTACTATCTCCCTCGCTCTCCTGTCAAAGAATATTTGAACGAGTGCGACGGCATAATACTAAGGTTGAATTTCAAACATCGGAGTAACCCCCTGTTCCCGATACTTCCAGAACGCTCTCGGTTCTTTATTAAATTGTCCGGTAATTTGAATTTTGTTGGGTACTCGCCATTTTTGAAGGTGAAAATTAGGCGCCAATTATTCGTAACAGCAATCGAATTTTAAATTTACGGTTGCGTTTTTTAAATATAGCTCTCTAATGTTTTTATTCCTCCTGCATTGAGAATGAGAAGCTAATTTGAATTTATATGGCACACGTAAGATAAATGTACCGTTTACCTTATATTACCAGGAACGTTTGACTGATACATTATGCATTAAATTCGTAATTCGGAAACTGACAATTGAGCATTTTATATTTGAAAAACTGCTTATAATATAATAACAGAACTGTACAAAATAAACGTCGTCGGTACAAATGGAAAACCTAATGCTTAATGGCATTATCCGTAGTTCAAAAGTATGTTTGTTAGATTGTCTTTTTTTATAAGAGAGAAATGGAGAGACTTGATACATACTTAGTATGCATAGAGATAACATATTAAGCATACATTACCTTTTTTTTTTATTATTATTTTTTTATAACGGCACAACATAGTGGCTCCACTTCGCCTGATGGTAAGCAAAAAGGGGAGCCCAAGTCGCAATGGCAACTGACGAGAAACCAACGGTGCCAAGTCAGTTGGCACTGCCATGCTGGCCCGAGAGATGCTTTTTCACGCTTCGCTTGAAGGGTCCCAAGTTATAAGAAGGAGGAAACACATGAGCCGGCAAGGAGTTCCATATTTTAATAATTCGGCAGATAAAGGAATTGCCAAACTTCTTGGTGCGTGTGGGAATATTCTCCACGGTGAGGCGATGACAACGCAAACTGGCACGTGTGGTTCTAGGGTGGGATAAGAGAAAATAACTCTTCAGAACACTCGCCATGGTATAGGCGATAGAAAACGCTCAGCGACCCAATGTCCCTACGTAATTGAAGGGGTTCGAGGAATCTGGTACTTTTCTCGTCACCAATGATGCGGACCGCCCGACGCTGCAATCTGTCAAGAGCATCGAGTAGATATTGGGCGGAGCCATCCCAAAGTTGCGAGCAGTACTCAACGCACGACCGAACTTGAGTCAAAGAAGGCAAAGCTGGTCCGGCGTAAAGAACCGTCGCACCCTGTTCAGGATCCCCAGTTTTTTGGAAGCTGTGGTAATCAGTGACTCGATGTATTCGTTTTGGTTAAGATTGCAGCGGATATCCATGCTTTATTATTTCATGTAGGTATCTATTTCAGCTGTGAACCGCAAGATGCGAACGGGAAGGCCCCCAACAAGGTGGATCGACGACCTGCTTGGGATCGCGGGCAGAAATTGGATGAGGGCGGTGCAAGACCGATCGTTGTAGAGAACTTTGGGGGAGGCCTTTGTCCAGCAGTGGACCTCTATCAGTTGATATGATGAATTAATGATGATGATGAAACTTTAAAGTATAATATATTGATTATCTTAATTTGTGATTCGTTTAATCTATGCTACAAAAATAAATATGTATATTTCTAAAATTGTATTAAAATTAGTTTCCTTTGGAAAGAGGTCTTTTTTTTCAGGAAAAATCGTAGCAGTGCGATGCAGGATTTGTTAGAGCGCGCGGTGACAGCCGTACAGCGCAATCTGTTCGTAAACATTTTTTCATTCGGACGGATTGTAACCAATTTTGACGGGTCATCCAAATTCTTCCAAATATGTTAAAAAAAGTTTTCCACGGATGGAGAATAGGGCACCTTTTAGTATAAAAACCGGCCAAGTGCGAGTCTGACTCGTGCACCCAGGGTTCCGTACAAATACTTATCCCAGCTTAGCTGGCCGGATTAAGTTTGTTGTTATAGCGGCAACAGATTAGAAATACCTGTGTCTGAAAATTGTCTAACTATCACGGTTCATGAGATACAGCCTGGTGACAGACGGACAGACGGACGGACAACGGAGGCTTAGTAATAGGATCGCGTTTTTACCCTTTGGGTATGGAACCCTAAAAAAAGTTTTATTCGAAGTAGAATAAAAAAGAAAACTAGTGGCAAAAACTACCCTTACCTCTTACTCAGAAGATGATCAAAATGTGTTAGTGTAGCGGACAAAGCCACGGGAAACAGCTAGGGAATGGATTAGTCATATTAAATGAGTGAAATTAATACCATCGTTCAAGACTGTATCTTTGAAATGGATACTTCCAGCTTCTTCCAAAATGTCGGAATCCCAAATGATGATATATTTCGTCCGGAAACAATAAAACTCGTCGCTCTCAATTTTCGTCATTAATACTGGTTACGGTGTGACGCGTCGTATATAATTAATTTATTAAGAGCAGTGTTATAATGACACAGTATATTGACTGAAACCAGCGGTTCTATTAGTAGAAATTGGTCATTTCTATTTTATTATTTTGAAGCGGTCACGTCTCTAGCGTAAACTAAATGTGTGTATAAAAGCGAAAAATTATAAACAAAAGTTTTGAGCGATATTTGAGCCCAGGGGCCCAATTCGAGAATGCCGTTTGAGATATCGCCAAACGTCAAATCTCCATTAGATAACAGTTATATCGCCATTGAACTGTCATTTAAATGCGATGAGCTTAAAAGTGACATATCTCATCTCAATTTTGGAAATACGAAGGTGATAATGATTGTCAAAAATGTTATTCATGTACATAAATTTCTGTTTTGAACGAAACGTAACGGACTAATTTCACGTACTACGCGGTCAATTTAGAGTATGCACCTGTTATTTATGCCGTCACATACAAAGGAAACGAAAATTTTGCGCGTCCGAATTAACGAAGTTGCGATGTTCTGGGGATATCGCCACTTGTCAAGTAGGCACACGTCAAAAGTGACGGATGGCGATGAAAAGGAGAGATCTCCATTATATCTCTAAAACTGGTCGAATACCCCCCCAGGTCCCCACGGCTTTCCCATTACGTTTTCACGCGGTAAAGGTTGTGGGGTTTATTTTACAGATTTTAAATTTTTCGCATCTATATAAACATTTTTTGATAATTTCTGTCGGTACTAAATTAAGTTCTGCTAAAATAATAAAATAATGTATACTAAATGAACGTGCAGTTGGCAATAGGATTCTTCCTTATTAACATAAAATTAGTCATACTAATATATAAAAAGAAAATTACAGGATCTTGTCAATGGTGATATTTAAACTACGTTACTTCTCGTTATTTTTTTATTTTAATTTTTAAAGGTCGTTCTCTTATAGATCATTGAAGAGGATGCAGTGCACGTTCCGTGCCGCGAACCGGCTGTGCAACCACTGGAAAATAAGTAAGCTATAACCATAGAGACAGTATCTCATCATTTAACAAATAACGACGTGTCATTTTATGCTCGTGCTAGGTGGTAACGTCCACTAAATTTTAAAGTTACTTAATTTCGTCGTAAATAATCAATCTGTCTTATTTTAATGGGTTTTAACACCACTTTAACTTTGACTCCAGTAATAAACTAGCCAAAACCTGTTCTCTTAATAATGAAATGCTCTATTTTAAACGCTCTAGAGATATAATTGTTAGTTGTGTGTTTTAAGACAAGATTTTAATCACGGTACCTTATTTTTTATAAAAAAATCGAATCCTTGTTTAAATACCAAAAAATAGATGTCAGTAGTAGTCATTTATTGATAACTTTTTCTTGTTACGGAAGTAACGCTTGTGGCAGTTTTAATTTGACAGCATTTGCGATATCATCGTTTTCGCTATATCTCAGTAATATAATAAATAAGCCATTATCATTTTCTTAACAGATTTCACATATGTACAATTATTGTTATATGATTATGAATTAAAATATTGGATATCTCAGTATTATCCCAATGTCAATATCGGGCATAGGTATATATTTTTTTTTTCTATTCGAGTTGCATTGAGTGAAATTGTGCAATAAACATTCTAAAAGATATAGTGGAAAAAAAGCAATGTAATATTCGCTCCTGTACTTGAGCGATATGACTATTATAATGGAATTATATCTATGTCAATCACGAACAAAAAATCATAACCCTAAAATTGTTTTTAAATTTTGAATAACTGGATAACCACTGAGAGTTTCCGGATCCCTCGATTTACGGATAATCCCGAGAGAACATAAAATAAATAGTAAGTAGGTACTTAGTAATAACAGTACTTAATATAAGTAATTAGTAACTTCATCTTAGTATTTATTCTACGAGAAAGTTTTCCTATTTTTGTTTAAACATAATTATTATAAAAACTACTAAGTTAGAAACAAGATTTGTTTATAAAATGGTATTACGTATTTCTTAAATTCGAAGCAAGTTTTATGCAAATAAAGTTCGCGAAATATTTAATTTTGTAACATAATTATGTTAATTTAACCACTTTTAACTGTAGCACTATTTAATCCATAATAGAGCTTCATAAATATTAGAGGTTGAACCCTTAAATTTTATTAATGACTAATATATACAACGTTTGTTTTATTAAATATCTTGATCACCATTAAGACAAGCTTAACTAGCGACTTATACAATCATTTAGGATATCTTGAACTAACAAATATTTCCAATTATATTTTTTTTCTAGCTACAAACGGTAAATACTGATAACATTATTTTTTGATAGCTGCACTAGATACTTCAAACCTTCAAGAAAAGAGCATACTCCCATCTGAAAGGACGACAAGGCACTTGGGGCTACTCTGGTGTTGCAGGTGTCTATGGGCAACGGTAATCGCTTTCCATCAGGCGAACAATTTGCCCGTTTGCCCATCATTAAAAAAAAACTTACAAGATAATCATGTGTTTTTGGCATTGAATTAAAATATTACAATCGATCAAATACTAGGTTCATGGCTACAATTTATCTATTAAAACATTTTAGCCATCGTATTTTGTCGGGAAAGCTCGTTTTTGTATATTTCCATCTCATCTTTTTTACCGAAGATACTGCATCGGTAAAGTAGGTATATAATTTTTATTACTAACTAGCGACCCGCCCCGTTTTCGCACGGGTGCAATGCTGATAAATTATGCATGTACACATAACTTATAAAGGACAGTAGTCGATTGAACAGGTAGATTCTACAAAGTTTCTGGGCCTTACACTAGATAAATATTGTTATTGGAAAGAACATGTGGAAAATGTATGCACGAAAATAAAAAAAATTATATATGCCCTCAGAAGAACAAAACAAGTAGCATCCGACCAAGCCGCACTGAGTACATACCAAGCTTACGTAAAAACGTACGTTACGTAAAAAAACCGCATCAAAATTCGAATCCTTCAGGTTCGAAAGGAGTCATTTGAACATTTAGATTTTTAGTTTCCTTTTTATGTTGTAATTTCGTTTAAGATTTTATTCATGGCTAAGCTGGCAGTAAAATAAGGCTCCACACTGGGTCTTGTCAAGTGAGAAAGAAGAAGTTAAGTTCCTTCTGATGACTAAGGCGCTTAATTCGTTTTGTGAGCGGATCCCAGATTTGCCAGAATAATTCGTTGACTCCGTCTGTTACATAAATTAATTTAAAATGTCAATACAGTCGTTGTGTGTCCAGCAAATTTTGCCGACCTTTGCTCTGAGGACAGGCTGTTAAAATTAAACGCACTGAGTTTCACGTTTGAAAGATTTTAATCAGAAGACAATGTAACATTAGTTATGTGTTATTAGAGTCCTCGAAAGGTTTCGTCTGACTAAGTAGTAAAAACATCTAATTGAATATTTGTGAGAGGCAATTAAGGAAGCCTCAATCATGCTGTTTGGTTAGTATTAGGTGGGATCTGGAGTTCTAGACGCACGGCAGTGTGCCAGCCAAGCTCGCGGAGTTGATTATATTACACGAACAACTTCGGGCCACTTTTGACCCAATCCGATTGATTAAACTCCTGCTTACCTAAATGGCTGCCGCACCAACCAAGAATTCACCAACTCGTCATTAGCACTGGCCCCAGCCTTTGATTATAGTACATTCCCAGGTAGCAAACAGGCTGATAAAAGCTTATACAGCTATTATAACTCTAATCTTAGCTGTATAAAGGCCGTATAAGACTCACGTTGCCTTTTAGTTTTCTTTCAAAAGTTGTCATCAAAATTATGTTTTCCGCGTTTCACATAAAGGCCCTTATAAGCTGACGCTCTTTTGTGCTACTGAGGCTTGGAAAATTCTATTATACAGGCGAAAGGGTGTGTTTATGTGAATGTTTGTTACTTCTTCACGGTCAAACGGCTAGACCAAGTTTGATAAAATTCGGTATCTAGGTAGCTGACACCCTGGATCACAACATAGGCTACTTTTATCCCGTAATAATGTAATGTCCCCGTGGCATGAGCGGGTAACACCGCGCGGCACAACTAGTTGTTATATCACTACATTGTCTAAAACAAAGTCGCTTCCTACTGTCTGTCTGTGTGTCTTTATGTATGCTTAAATCTTTAAAACTACGCAACAGATTTTGTTCCGGTTTTTTTATTAGATAGAGTGATTCAAGAGGAAGGTTTATATGTATAATACATGCATAATTTATCAGCACTGCACCCGTGTGAAGCCGGGGCGGATCGCTAGTACCTAAATAAATAGTAGCTAGTTTTGGTTATTTGGTCTCATGTTTGTCTAAGAATCGTTTCGACTCATAGAATATTCTCATAAACGCTAACTGGTCATTGATCATCAAATTGACAGCATCCTTAATTGAACTTAATTACACAATGACAGTTAATAAAGCGACCCATTTCTACTTGATAAAACGTTTCCGGGCTAGATAATATTTACATTAAAAGCAGAAAATAGTCTGATGGAACATCTGGGCTGAATTTTGCTCTTCGGGATGCATTAAATGACATTGGCAAGCTATTAAGTACCTAGAGCACATCGCTAATTATATATAATATAATACCAAAATTCTCCCAAACGATAGGAGCCCCTGTTTTTCAATATGTATTTGTAACCAGTTGTTGTCTACAATAAAGTGTCTACATATGTACATATATACATAAAACCATAGAAGTATAACTAAATCAAGGTCCGTGACTGAGGTACATGGTCGTATACTTACGTAATGTTATAATATCAGTAAAATTAAGACTCGGCGCTATTTTTCAATCACCTATAACAATCCCGTGATGCTATTTCCTGAGCTAGGCAAAAATTTAGTTTCCGCATAAACACAATTTTATCAGACTAAAATTATAAAGGCGAAAGTTTGTGAGTGTTTATGTGTATGTATGTTACTTCTTCACGCTCAAACGGCTGTACCAATTTTGATAAATTTTGGTATGAATGTAGCTCACACCCTGGATTAACCCATGGGCTACTTTTTATCCCGAAAAATCTAGTGTTCCATTGGAATGAGCGGGTAGCACCGCACGGCGCAGCTAGTTACAGCATAAATCAAACAAAAATATCCATTTTAAAATGCAGGCGAATTCTAAATCTGGCACTGGCTGTTTACACGAGCCAAGTGGGCATTGAGCAAAAACAAATATGGCCGATATTACCGCGTCAACGTAACCCAGCGGCCGCTGGCGCAGAATAAATATTTATTAAATTGATGAATAAATTATTGGCCGCGCTACTAGCGCTGGTTTTTTGCCCTCCAGCGGTTTATTTTGCAATCGACAGCAAAATTGAGCTCGTCTTGATTTATAGACAAAATTCGTTCGAAACAGTTAATTCGGTTAAACGCTGTCAAGTACGTTGTTGAACGTAAGGTTCTGTCTGTCGCAGGTAGTTTTATAACTAGTGGCTCTATGAGCTGTAACTTTTTAATTTTTTATGTTTTCACCGCCATATTTGAAAAAAAAACTAAAAAAACTCGATAAAAAAATCTATAATACTTATTCAACCTACTCACATAATTTCATGAGAATCGATTGAGCAGCCTGTAGGAGAAAACAGCTGGAAATCCGGACATCCAGGGACACGAAAGATTTTTTTGCCCAACTGAGACAGAAATACTTCGCTTGATCGGTTAATAAAGTGTATTATTGGCGTAATACTCGGTCGACCACCTTAAAGGTGCAAATAGACTATAGTATCTTATTCTATGGTACCTCAACCAAGAAAGGGATCTTAAAAAAAGGAATCAGCATATTCACGGAGATAGTTACTCAGCGGTGTTAGAACCAGATATTGTAATTTTGCTTGTAAATTATTGCTGTTAACACCTGTCGATTGCGTTACGAGCTAGTTCGAGAGCGAGTTAGCACTTGTCTAATCCATAGCATTACCTAGACAGCTGAAGGAAATATTGATCTTGTTGTTTGAAGGAAAGCTAATATTACTTGCCAACTTTCAACATAATGGTACGACGAACTGTAGGTACCTACTTCTAACACAACACAACTACGCCACGTCAATGTTTCGTATTTCCATGTCCTCATAACGATAGGTTAGGCTAAAATACTTATGAATGAATAAATATTGGACAACCTAACACAAATCGATCTAGTCCCAAAGTAAACTCAAGTAGAATTGTGTTATGGGTTTCGGTAAAGTATGCACTTTACGTAGTTCAATTCACAGGAACATCCAAGACCAAGGAATACATATTCAAGAATATCGGACAAATTTCCGCCTTTACCGGGATAAAAGAAGCATCGACTGTGGGTTTACTAATTGACGGTAGTAAAAAGGTTTTAGTAACAAAATAGATTAAAATATATACAAACCTAAACCAGATAAATTTTGCTAACGCCAGTGCCACGCACCCATGTTTACATAGTAATGCACATTTGTCACTGATTCCTCTTGTATTTGGCTACTAAATGGTTCGCATTCAATATTTTGCTAATGCTAGTCGAAATTACACGAACATGGATAATTATTTGGGTTGCTAATGATGCTCTGTCGTGATCCAATTCAATTTTGATTGTCAGCTATTAATGTTTCAAATTAGTACGGCAAGTGAAAACGTCGTGAAGCGGCTCGTTCAAATATAGTTGACGAAATATAATTTGTACCAATTCGGTTCCACGTTCGAAAACTATAAAGCAAGGGAAGTCTAGATAATGCGCGCGCCATTTATGTCATTTGTATGTGCCTTTGTGGAATAAATGAGATAAGTCTTTATCTGGAACTAGTGCTTGATTACCACCCCAAGTCTCTTGAACATGGCACAGTTGGTAGGATCCAAACTTACACTCCCAACAAGAGTTTAATTTCTAAGCGTTTGAAAAATGGTTCTGTTACATTTAAAATGAAAAGACAGCTCATTATAATGGATAATGTTCATCGGTACAAATGTCAACCGTCACATTTTTCATAAAAGGACAGACAAGACAGTAATAACACCTTCATCAACTAGAACTACAGAATATACCTAACCATTATTGAGTCAGTTTTCGAGGCCTTTAGACCGTTCAAACTCGTAACCAGCGATAACTGAAACGTTATCGCTGGTTACGAGTTTGAACGGTTGCAATGCTGAATGAGGTTTTTCTCACTCTTAGGCACACGGCTTACAGTAAGTAAGGCCTCCATGCTGTAACCTCCCGGGAAAACCTCACAATAAGCTCATTTTATATGCACAGCGTTCGCGGCAATAAATAGTGAAATCAGCCAAGTGGAAGTAACTGACGAGGCCTGTTTTCCGATCCAGTAAAACACAATATATACCTACGTATTCAAGAATTTATTTAGTACTCTTGAGGAAATTCACGATTGTATGAAATTAAACCTAGAATGTATGGTGTCGCATACAATGAATTTGAAGTAACCAAATGTTGTTGAAGGAAATTATTCTAATTCATTTTTTTTTCTTAAACTTGTGAAGGCGGAAGCCATGTGCGGCTGCATCAAATTTTATCCACCTAAGAATTTATATATATATATATATTTTAATCATTGAAAGACAATATAATGCCTATTTTGTTAGTGAGCAAAAAAATTAATAAAATATAAGTTTATATCCGGGATTCACAACGAGTCTGTATCTTCAGGTAACAAAATGAATGGGTGTAAATGATATAAATATAAATGATACTTCTGTATCAGAATTCTCATAATAGGTACCTAGAAGATATTAAGCGTACCCAACATTAATTTCAATTCCAGACAGCCTTAAACAATCAGCCCTAAAGCCTAGGCCAGACACGCCCAGCCTCTAGGGCTGTGGCTAATTTATCTTCTAATATTATACAAAATAGAAGATAAATTAGATCCATCGTTAACATGCTATCATAACACCATTTCTACCCAGTTCAAAGAAACATCCGTTGCCCTAATTGCTTAAATTTAATATGATCGCATTGTTGATAATTTAATCTGTCAATCGCTTTAAACGTTCAAAATCAAAGACACAATTAATTTCGAAGAAAGAACCGCTTGAAAACTCCAAATCTGGTTCAACTTGTCTTCTTCATTTCCAAAGATTAAACCAATTGGGTGACAGAGACAGGATCGGTGTACTTATAGAATTTCTTTCACGGATCAAATGGCAGCGATTCCATTCTGCACTTAAAAGATGATAGTGAAGGCAGATGTCCAAAGTCTTCGACCAGTGCGTCCTTCCGGTCCTTATTTATGGGGCCAAGACGTGAACACTAACAAAAGGCCTCGTCCACAAATTCCAAGTTGCTCAGCGAGCTATGGAGAGGGCTAGGTATGCTCGGAGTTTCTCTGAAGGACAAAATCCGGAACCAGGAGATCCGACGGAGAACCAAAGTGACCGACATAGTCCTAAAGATATGCAAGTTGAAGTGGCAGTGGGCGGGGCATATTTGTCGTAGAGCCGATTTTCGATGGGGCAGACGAGTTCTAGAGTGGAGACCACGAACGACACGCCCTGTAGGACGGCCTCCCGCCAGGTGGACCGACGACCTAAAAAGAGTGGCGGGAAGCGGTTGGATGCGGAAAGCTGAGGACCGGGTATGTTGGCGCGAACTGGGGAAGGCCTATGTCCAGCAGTGGACGACTCCGGGCTGATGATGATGATGATGATGATAAAGGCAGATGACCTCTTTTGTGTTTACTCAACTTTTAAACGCAAAAGCTTGATAAATATTTCATTTGACGTGTTGTATTTAATTAAACTGCAGTAAAGCAGGTGGCACTGGAGGTAAGATTGCACTGCACTTTAGAATTGCGAACTGCAGAGTACCTTAAATAATTATTCTAGTAGAATGTCTTGGAAAGTTATAAGAAACTGCTTCAGACTTGTTTTAATATTTTAACTAGATTTTTCCTGCGACTTTGCCTGTTTAGATATGCATATTGCTTATATAATAAAATCAGTCTCAGACATATTAAAATACATACTAAACGGGGAGAGAGCGTTAGCGCGCAGTCTTCGATTGGCCACCGCCACGACTGATCGTAGCTCCTGATGATGAATCGCGTACCAATTTGAAACATGTCGAGCGATATCCCACTTCTACCATTTTGTATGTATTTATTACATCAAGCATATATGCTTATAATGTAAGCAAGAATGGTAATTTATACGACATTGTTATTCTTACACCTTGTCCAAAAGGATAGTTCCTTATGAAAAACAAAATAAATTGCTAGTCATGGACTATCTTTAGACATTTAAACTCACTCTTACAAAGTCACACTAATGAAAAAGCGGATTGTCAAAATAACAGTTCCAAATGCTCACGTCGACTTTAAACCCGTTAAAACAGTATCTTCACCCAAATCCACTCTTAAGGGTCACATCTCGAAACTATCGATCAAATTCTCAACGCTTTCACCGTCACGCTGACCAGTGATAAATTAACTTAATAGACACCATAAGGGCCTTAAGATCATTGGGCATATACCTACTTGTATGTGGGAGTAGATTGAATTAGCTTCGTTCGGTGATTCTGTTTAGAATCATTGAGCTGTTGATGTCACCATTAAAGTAATTTGATGGAAAGTTCATTTAAATAATGGCGTTGGAATTGTTTATTAGCTTGTTTTAAGTAACACAAAATGGGTTTTTTGAGAAACGTAATCCTGCGTAGGAGGCAATGTGTAATTTGTTAACATGGCTTGGGAAGATACTTTACAAAATAACTTTAATTGCCTGTATAATTAAATTACTACTTATAAATAAATGTAGTTATGCATTGAACGTTAACAAATACTATTTAGTGCTATTAATATGAATATGGCTATACAAGCGACATGTAAATAGGATAGGTATGGTTAAAGGTAATTTAAATAAACGATAGTAAATGTTAAATATTTTACATAATCCTAGGCTGTAAGTGAGATTTTCTGCCCGCTACACAAAACTATAGAAAACAATCTCCCTTCCTGACCAAGTAAAACCCCAGATTGCATATTTATGGCCCTCACCTTCAGTTCGGGTCACAAACACCTACGATCTGGGATACCTACACGAATTCACCACCCTAGGCATCTAATGTACTATAATACAGTCCGACCAAAAAGAGTAGAAATTAAAGAGTGGCAATACTGTAGTATCGTCCCCGTTTTCTTAGATTGATTAGAAAGGGACGACACTACAGTATTGCCACTTTTTAGGGTTCCGTAGCCAAATGGCAAAAAACGGAAACCTTATAGATTCGTCATGTCTGTCTGTCTGTCTGTCTGTCTGTCTGTCTGTCTGTCTGTCTGTCCGTCTGTCCGTCCGTATGTCACAGCCATTTTTTTCCGAAACTATAAGAGCTATACTATTGAAACTTGATAGGTAGATGTATTCAGTGAACCGCATTAACATTTTGATGCAAAAATAAAAAAATAATAATAAATACTGGGGGCTCCCCATACTTAGAACTGAAACTCAAAAAATTTTTTTTCATCAAACACATACGTGTGGGGTATCTATGGATAGGTCTTCAAAAATGATATCGAGGTTTCTAAAATATTTTTTTTTAAACCAAATAGTTTGCGTGACAGACGCTTCCAAAGTGGAAAAAAGTTGGTCCTCCCCCCCTCTAACTTCTAAAATAAGAAAATGAAAAATCTAGAAAAAACATATGATGTACATTACTATAAAAACTACCAACGAAAATTGTTTTGAACGAGATCTAGTAAGTAGTTTTTTTAATACCTAACTTTGAACCTAATTTATATGGGGCGCTATACATACCAGGTGCAAACTTAACCACCTAGGGATGGAAAGTGTTTGTACGGAACCCTCGGTGCGCGAGTCCGACTCGCACTTGGCCGGTTTTTAATTTCTATTCTTTTTGGTCGGACTGTAAAACGCGCAATGCAAAGCAATAACTAAAACATATAACCTGTGGTTAATCTCTTACACAAACTCGACATTTTACCAGTTAATCTCAATTGACTCAAACCTCATTAAATTTATCGTAATTTAATTATTACATAATAAAATAGATTAACCAGTTTGATTACATTTATCATGAATGCCAACACATAACTTTTACTAACTATTCGCCGCCTTTTAGACAAGATACGGTACCCATTAACGTAACTGTCTAATTTCACGGTGCTCACCAAGTTAAGATTGCGCCTAATTATCTGTGGCAACGCATACAGAGGCGGCGCAAATTTAACGGGCCCGGGTTGACTAAGTAGCTGGTATATCGCCACCTAAAATTCAATATGACACTTATTAGCAATCTCGTCAAGAACTACCTACGAGTAGCTATTATATCAATCAATACGTTGAATACCATCACCGCTAAAAAACGCTTGGAAAACGTGCCTACAGCCGTAATAAAGAGATATTATAAATAGATAAATAAGTGACATCTGTCACGTTTTGAAAAAATGCGAGTGTGAGTGACAGATGCTTTGTCATTTATTTATCCCGTGATAAACGCAACCATCATAGGCTCCCTATCGCAACAAATCCAGAAATCATGACGCTAAACCTTTTTAATTGCAATGCCAAACACTGGCGATATACTAACAATAAATCACAAAACCGTTACCTATAACCAATAACGGCCATAAGCGTGATCAGTATGCTGGTCACAAAATAACAATTAAGTCCGGCATGATGATGCATTTACGCGGTGCGTCAAGCTATGCGTGTAAAATAGCCGATTTAATCTTTCGGGACCCCTCGAATGTTAATTCTATGAATGAATGTCCAATATGAAGGCGGCGAATGGTTAAAAGTCAGTGTTGGCATTCATGATCAATGTAATCAGGGTGATCAATCGATTACTTATAGAATTGATTAAATTAATCACGATTGATCATGCAGTCCGATTGAATTCATTGAGATTAGGAGATCCAATACTAGGTTTATTGTCATAGTTTTGGATCCCCTAATTGAGATTAACTTCTGGCGATTAGACGATTTTTTTTACCGGTGGGAGTACGTTATATGGGTTATTATATTGGACTATGACGAACGTTAGTGTAAATTACAAAGGAAGGAAGGAGGAGCTAATTCCATATATATCTCTCTGATACATTGGAGCAATCTTCGAAGTGACAAATATGAGCGCAAACTTGAGCGGGTAACGTCAAATGTCACTTTATGCAGCTCGAATCATAAACACACGTCTTAATTAAATGACAGTTAGGCAATATACCTGAGACATTGCTTACTTAGCGATATCTCGAATTAGGGCTCAGGCTACCATTTTACGTAAGGTGTGGTTTCAGTTATCGCTCTACATTGCGAGTTGTATTATTTTACTAATTCGACATTTTAAGTAATCTATCATAAATCTCTGAACATATTTTTTGTTTGGTAATAATTAGTGTTATTCGAATTTAAAATTATCTTGCGGATTAAGATACATACAAATAAATAAAATTAGTATTTTTTTATATTTATTTATTTCTAATATATTTATGGGACAATCTTACACAAACCGAGACCAAGTCCCAGACTAAGCAATACTTGTGCTATGGGTACTAGACGATGATTATATGACATGATATATAAATATAAAGAGTACATCACACATCGTGCATCGCCAAAGTACCCAACCAGTTAAAAATTAAGGTTTTTTTATACTTCCAAAATGTCATCCTTTATATGTCACTTATTTAAAATATATATTTTTTTTTCGATATACACCCGTGACATTGTTCATTTGACAATATATTATATCAAAGCACACTGGAATTCGCACTCAGATTAACCCTAATCCCAACAAAGACATAGTCTTGTAACGTAATAATAAGGCATATTAATCAGGTAGGTATTGTATAAACACTTTGTCTTTGGGGATTACAGTAACCTAGGTGATAGGTATTGATGGACCACAAACGTTATTAATAATATCGTTAGGTAGTAATTACTTACCAGTTATTTGCGTGCTTGCAAGGCCCTTGTAGGTATGCCATCACAGGTGTTTACATATTAAACGACATAAAGGCAGGGACTACAATGCTGCTGAAAAACGCTTGCATCGTTACAGGGTTTATATTCAGCGTTTTTTGGGCGTTTTTAGAGTGAAACGAAGCAACCAGTTGAACAATTTAATGCTTGAGCTTCGATAGAACAATTGAAATTTTGCCCGTTTGGCCTGGAGAACCGTGGAGACCTGGGTTCGAATCCCACTTAAAGATATTTTTTTTTCACCTCAAAATTTCGGCTAAAAAAACTACCATACATGTCCAGTTAACCTTCTACCAATATTGGTTAAAACCCGTCCAGCTGTTTTGATCAATTCAATATTAATAGGATAGATGTAGTAGTTTACCACAATCAGGTTAACTTAGTTATCTACTAGACATGAGAGGTAGCTAATGCTTTAACATTTTAATAACAACGTAAAGACATTGAACTTAGCAGCTGAATAATGTACATAATACTCTAGACTAAGGAATAGTTCAAAAAGCAATCAACGTTTTCCTTTAGTACCAACTGAGATTGTACGAAAGCAGACTCTGAGGAATTCGTTATGAGTCTGGTGCGTCTCACGATCACAAGATGTATAGGAGTTCATATTAAAAAAAATATTTATTTAATCTTTATTTCACAAAAGAAAACTTATCGTATAAAAGAAAGACTTAATGCCATGAGGCATTCTCTACCAGTCGACCTTAGGGCAAAGCAGAAAAATTGTAGACGGTGCAACTAACTGTACACATAAGTAACAAAACATAATTATAATACTTATACATAATTTTTGCTATGTATATTAATAATATATACAAATATTATAATATACACGTCTAATATAATGTAAACATATATAATATAAATAAATATATACAGCGATGAAACATACTAAGCAGATAGACTAGGAGACTTCATTTCTGCCAGCAAAGGTGCACACGGACTTTCACAAGACATAAATTAACGTTACTTTTCGTTTATTCCCGAGCAGCACAAAAGCTGCATAAGTGCTTTTTCAGCCCTTATACAACTAATTTAAGCTGAATAAAGGCTGTAAAAACGTTTAATGCAACCTCCGTGCTACTTAGTTTACCTTTTGTGAACATGCCTATACTAAGCGTGAGCATATAACCGTTAAATTATAAGTACCTACTTATATCTCATATTACTTACCCTCATAATCATAAGTTATCACTTATAAGTGATAAGTTAAGGTTAAATATGTTTAAATTACTGTTCTCAGAACTTTACTTTAAAAATGCTCAGCGTATATTACCTGTTCGTGGCGAATTGCAAGGAGCAACTCAGTTTGTATGCATGAAGAGCAACCAAGAACTAGACACAACGCCCGGTTCTAAAAGGACTTATCTGTAGAATTCCTTTTAAGCATGATGTGCCGTTGTGTTACCAGAGGTGTTGACTTTGTATGGAGCCCCTACCTGCCTTGCGGGTCTTATTATAATGTGATATCACGTTTTTAAATGTTAATTGTGGAACGAGAGTAGAAACTGTCTTGTAGTTAGTTGGAGTTTCAGTTGTGAGCATTACCTATTGTTGTTCGTGAATGCATTTTATGATTATTTTGAGGCAGTGGAGCTCTTATTAGTGTAAAAATACACATATTACGTTCGAATTCATATGGTCTATAAGGAAAAATGACGAGGTATAAAAATGTCGAGATGAAACAATGACTAACTGATAATGGTCTAAAAGTAAAAATGTCGAGACTTGTAATTCTGAAAATTCTTAATATTATATAGGGATGTACAACAGCCCCAGGTCTAGGTAGGTTAGGTTCGTTAGTTATATTCAGGTGCCCAAAGGGCAAACAGCACAAAAATAGAAGCCCCGCAAAGCGGGGCTCCGTACACTTTAAGGCAAAGTCACATGAGTAATTTCAATACTTCGACTAAATTCTATTTCGACATTTCTATTCCTCGACTTTATAATACTTTGTAATTTTTCCATATCGTAATTTTTATAAAGCGTTTCCTGACATTTTTATACCTAGTATTTTTTCCTGATAGACCTAAGTCGCTAAAAGGACGCGGTAGCTTAGTGGACAAAGTACTCGTTGAGCTGGGAGCCGGGTTCTACCCCGCCTGAATCATTGAATTATTCGCTTCCATAAACAGACGTTCATCATCTCATCATCTCAGCCATAGGACGTCCACTGCTGAACATAGGCCTCCCCTTTGGACTTCCATATATACCGGTTGGAAGCGACCTGCATCCAGCGCCTTCCGGCGACCTTTATAAGGTCATCTGTCCACCTTGTAGGTGGACGTCCTACGCTGCGCTTGCTGGTCCGAGGTCTCCACTCGAGCACTTTTCGGCCCCATCGGCCATCTGCTCTGCGTGCTATGTGGCCTGCCCATTGCCACTTCAACTTGCTAATCCGGTGAGCTATATCGGTCACTTTAGTTCGTCTACGGATTTCCTCATTTCTGATTCGATCACGTAGAGACACCCCGAGCATAGCCCTCTCCATTGCACGTTGAGCGACTTTGAGCTTTGAGATGAGGCCGATAGTGAAAGACCACGTTTCGGTGCCGTAAGTCATCACTGGTAACACACATTGGTTGAAGACTTTCGTCTTGAGGCACTGAGGTATGTCGGACGAAAAGACATTGCGTAGTTTCCCGAACGCTGCCCAGCCGAGTTGCCCAGACGTTACTGTTTTATAAAAAAAAAAATAGTCATTAGAAATACCGAATGTATCCCCTATGTTTGTGTTGGGCTGTAAATCACCCACCTCGCCTCGCCACGAGATCGTTGATCCCGTCAGTTCTTGAATGCCTTCTGCTGACCTGATGGTCAGGAACTTAGGGAATCTATTGCATAACTTTGGCGTTCTATAAATCGAAGTGGATATGCTTGAGGGAGGCCTTTATCCTATTATTGTTATATCTTTGTATTAATAACATACAAAGATACTTACAATTCTATCCTTTCGATTTTCCTTCCAACGCCAGCGTTGCCGCGTCTCACTGTGACATGCCCTTTACCGCCGCGACTACCAATGTTCCAATTGCACCGTAAACAGGACGACTACGTCCATTACAGCACATTCCTATCCAAATACACCAGCCAACACCCCTACTGTCAACCAATAGAGCTGCTTTTACAGCAGCTAGAGCAAAATACTCAAGAATTATAGAGCAAAAGCTTCCTATGCCGCGCCTTCTATTATTCAAAGCGGATGTGCTCCTAATTATGTTCTCTAGTGTCCATGGGATATTGATAATGTTTTAGTGGATTGACATGCCATTATAATGTCATTTTCTGAGGTTCCTGTGGAAATAACATCAATATTTTACCTACCAATAATGCCGTCGATGACGGAATGTGGAGGATTATACATAGATTGTACACAAGAGGCCAAGAAATTGATCTACCACTTTTGACTTTATTTTAGGTTCAAAAGTGGTAGTCCAATATTATGGTTCACGATTGAGCGCGATCTATCAGTCGCAGACATCCACTGTTAAACATAGGTCTCCCTTATAGTTCACCAAAACTGCGATTCCTCGCGGCTCTCACGAAGTCATCCGTCCACAGTCGGGGGCCGTTCTACGCATAATCATTGCAATACGGTGAGAAAAGGCAACTGTTGTGTTTCTCTGTCTGTCATCAAATATTTATTACACGATATATTCGATCTACTTCCCACTTTTTGATTGAATTGAAAATTTGTATACTTACTTACCTATAATTATTAAGTACAATGCAATAATATAACGGCATGGAATTGATCTGATGACGGAGCCGTGCCGTGCCGAATTAATAACGGTGAAAACTATAATAAAATGAAGCAAACCCATCAAGTTTTGGCTTGTTTGATTAGTTTTAACAAGCCATTGCCGTTTCTAACAACATTAATAAAAAAATGCTCGAACACTTCTTTTTTTACTTCCTTAAAATGTTACTCATACCACCTCATACTTTGATGGGAAATTGAGTTTTGCGAGTGCGTTCTGACAACAATAGTACTATTAGCACATAAGGCCTTTATTTAGGTCACCACTCGTAACTCGTACTTCAACCAGGTTCTGGCAAGAGACCGTAAAATCACATACAAAGATTGCTTACTAAGTAGCTGCCCATATTGAAGAAATGCCACATTGTTGCGGAATGGTTCATAAAAGTGTACAGCGATAAAATATCGCGTTGCCGGAAATTATAAAACAGGCGATACGTGAAACCCCTAATAATTGGGCAATTCGTAAACGGACTGGAGTTTACGAGGCAATTCGGGATGGTCTGGATTGTGAGCAGTCTGAACACAATCGCTTTTGCATGCCTGAGGACTGTCATTTACAAATACGAAGCAGACATTGCAGACGGAGTTTGCGATATCTTCAATTTAACAATGTCTCGGCTTAATCACAATAATATAAACCCATAGTTGAGTAGCATTCAGAGATATTAACAAGTGGACCTTTATTAAGATCTGAGGTATCTGCTTCTTTTTTTTCATATACGATTATTCATAAGTAGCAAACAGGTTGTATAAGAAGCTTATGCAGCCATTATAACTCTAATTTAAGCTGTATAAGAACTGTATATGTACATATACAGTTGAGTAGTGTAAAATATTGTGCTGAGATTTATGTAAAACATCACTCTGTCGAAGGTGGAATGCGTAAAAGGACAAAATATGCTAATTTACTTTCATCCATCGTTTGTTGTCATTTCTTCGCCGAATTCACTTTTGTATTTTTTATGACAATGGTTACGTCGAATGCCATGCCAATCCGTATTGTGTTGTCAATTTTCAGTATGTCTTTTGTCAAAGCTATTTCCAAAGTAGGCTAAGCTGGTTTGTCAATTGAGAACCTACGTACCGATGGCGAGATGTGATAAAAGTAAGATATACTTTTATTAGATGAAAAATAGTCCATAACCTTTCAAACGTTGAACTTGATTTTGGTGTAAGACACCTCTTTCATAGTAAACAAAAGTGTATAACAGTATCAATATGCTACCTTCCAGGAGCCATGCACATTGCTATATACAGACTATACAGAGTGTGACAAGACCTCGTTAAACAGCCGTATAAACACTTTACGATGCATTAATTAATTCGGATGCCATTGTCACTGTGTCAGCGTGCGTTCCTCATAGCAATCGGCTGTGATATCATCATGGCCCTAAGCCCTATGGGCGCAAATCGTTATCCAAACTCTTATTTAATTTGTAATGTGTGTAATTATAGTTTGTAGTAGTCTTGAGCTCGAATTCCGGCAAGGGAAAATATTTGTGTGATACATTCGAATATTTGTTCCTGGGTCATGGATATTTACTATGTATTTATATAAGTATGTTGTATGTATATCATCGTCTAGTGTTCATAACAAAAGCCTTTTCGAACGTACTATGGGATTAGATCGATTTGTGTGAGGCTGACTGATATTTTATTTACTTATTTATAGAATGTTGGTGAAAATAATTGCATCTATGGGTAAAAAACTCCCGTGTAATTATTTAATAATACCATCGCCAAGTAAACAGGTCTCCAAACATCTCCAAAAAAGCATAACCATATCTCTCTCGTAAAATCTCGCTGCATTAAACAAAAGAAAACTTCTTCATTTTTCAAGGCAGACTCATTGAAGTCTTTTCATTAAGGGTTAAAAGGATGGTATGATTTGCTAAGGGAGCAAATTGCCACTTCAACTATATTCAAGATTTATTATACAGACGCATCAGCGTGTCTCGCTGTAATGGAAGCGTGCACTGGCTTTGATTGGCGCAAGTCAAAAGCGCATAGAATTTAATATAATTTTTACACAGTGTATTTGAAAATAAGCTATTTTTCACCCGCAGGAGAGATCAAAGTCTTTTTTTTTTGTTTTAACACTAGTAAAATACCTATTCTTTTCATAATTGAGTCATGATTCTGATTTTCCAGGCAGTTCGTAAATAGTAACCTTGTTCGGAATACATTTGTACCACACAAATATGCCTAATAATTGGTATAAAAAATACCTACCCTCACTACACTCAGAGTTCTACTTTAGTTCCTCCCTATCTACGCTCCGGGTTCTATTTGCTTTGGCCGTAAATAGATCATTTTGCTCTCTTGACATGCAAACAATTTCTATCCTTTTTCATTTTATTACCTATATCTAGAGTAGATATATAACAAAGACATAAACGTAGGATATCCCATGATACAAACGACTAGTTATTAAAAATAAGGTAGGTGCAGGAAGGACACATCACTTAAAACTTTTTAAAGTCCTACCAAGAGGTTTCCCCCAGGTTATCCCCACCAAAACTGTAAAAATAAGCAATTCTAATCTTCCACCAAACATCGTGACGAGGACAACTCAGGCTCACGACGACGTTTAGTTTGTCATTGGCTCTGTTGTTAAATGGCTCTATTAATATCGGACAACTTTTAATCGCTGCTCAGAGTTTGGAGTTATATAATTGGCAGCAGCTACATTTACTTGGGCTCCTCTATCACCACTAGCGGGGGATATGACCTCGAGATTAGACGACGCTGAGCCATAACACGTTCGACTGCACAAAGGCTAGATAAGATATGGAGAGACCGCCAAATCATGAAAAATACCAAAATACGCCTTAATATTTAGCTTGGATTGATGCCTTAATAGTTTGTATTTGTATTTGATGACGCGATCGCTTCTAGCCATCAGAGTTTCATGGTAATAACCTTACTAACCGCTACCACTTGCCACTCACACCACACACCACTTATAACAACGTATATGCGCATTCGTGTTCGTGCTCTTTGTATAACAATTTCGCGTCGCTTTGCGTCCGTTACAAAGAACTGACAGATGTTGTGTCCCATTATAGGGATTATTAGGGTGCTAATTACAATTGCAAAGTTACTGCTATTAGGCCTATGTTTGTTAAGTGTTTCTGTTTCGTAAAACTGCCGGGTTTATGTCCTTGGTAATGTTGTTTCCCAAGTTTGTCCATAGCTTATGTAGTCGTTGTCATGGGCATCTTTATCTTTGTCTTCGGAGCCTTTATAATTTAAGACTAGTAAAATGTTCTAAGAGATCAGTGCTATTCGTAAATTAAGATCATTGGATGATTATTGTTGAAAGTGTGGACTGTAGTATTAAAATGAAACTCGCATGAAGTTTAAAATCCCGCCAGGCAAGCGGGAGACCGTGAGATGTGGTCGCTTCGGAGTGTAGAGTGGTAAGTAAGCTGTAGTGGTACTCTCACACATTCCCTCGCGGGCATGTGGGGTAGCCATCCCAGGGCGGGGGCCCTCTATGGCGGCATCTAACTCCGTCCGCTACTACGGACGGGTATTCTGGCATGGGGAAGGTTGATTCTTCGGGTTCTAGTGGCTGTCTTCAGCTGGCGATGGAGACAGCGTGTTGGCCTCTCAGCGGCTTGTGGTCAATTTTGCCTATCTTGGCATTTGGATACCTGGCGAGCAGCCAGGGGACTCAGTCGAGGGGCACGAGCTCTCTTGGTAGAGCTCGCCCCTTGCCGTCTGGAGGACGGGCGTGAAGCGGCGCGATCCCCTCCAAGCTGGGAATGCCGGAGTTGTCGGCGCGGCGGAACATGGCTCCTGCCAGTTGCCCGATGAAGGCGTCCAGCCCTTGCCATTTCAGATCTCGGTAGATCGTCTCGTTCCGCATGTACCGCGGAGCCGAGACGATGGTGCGCAGGGACTGGGACTCCTGCGCACGCAGCCTCTTCTTGTTGGATTCGGATGTAAGAGCGTACCATGCGGGTGCCGCGTAGGTCAGACGGGACCGCAGGTACGTCTTGTAAATCCCAAGCTTAGTACGCAAGGGAAGGCTGCTGGCAAGGACTGGGCGAAGTCTCGTAGCTGCTGCTCTTGTCCGCCGCACCGTCTCGTCGACGTGTTTCGCCATCGTGAGGCCCCGGTCAATGGTGACCCCCAGATATCTGGCCGTGTGCGACCATTGGATATCTTGGCCGGACATCCGAAGAAGCGGTGGCAGTTTTCCTCTCCCAGTGATGATGGCCTGCGTCTTGCCCACATTCACCGACAGGCGCCAACGGGAGAGCCAGTCGGGAAGGACGTCAAGCTGTCGCTGGAGTTTCTTGGCTGCGTATTTTGGGTTGACGGACGTTGCGAAGAACGCCGCGTCGTCCGCGTATAGCCCCAGCTTGACGTCGCCCTCCACCGGTATATCGTCGGTGTAGTGGGCATAGCAGGCTGGAGAGAGGCAGCTTCCTTGGGGGACGCCGGCAAGAATCGGGCGTTCCGTAGAGGTGGCGTCTTCGACCGCCACCTGAAAGGTCCTTCCTTCCAAGAAGGATGCCACGACGCGTGTGACACGTCGAGGAGCTGAGGATTGCGACAAGTAAGCTGTAGCTGGGGGCGCGGGGGTATTTGTGCCCGCGCCACTAGCGCTCGGCGTGAGTGCGCATCAACGCGCTTAAAATTAGGCCACGCCTCCGAATTGCCTCTTGGGTTTGTTTATTAATTAAGTAAACAACATTACATGTTTTATTCACAGACATAGTACACATTAAAATAGGTAAGTAAAACACAAAGGGAATAAAATATTTATCTTAAAACTAACACAAACGACATAAATCAGGCAATAAGTGACACGTAAACAATAAATCAAATAATAGCAATTAAACGGTAGAAAACAACACTTACGTACTATGTATTATAACTAAGAGATCGACATACGTGATACTATACATAAATTAGGGTTATTTCCCACAGTCTTCCCCCCGTGTGCGAACACCGTCTCCGAGTTTTTTAGGAAATAACGATGAGTCTGGAGGCTGGGCGACGTATGGATCCTGCGGCTGTGCGTACTTCTGTTACTCTCACGTTGCCGTCGGGTCCTGGATATGTCTTTATCACCTCGCCTCTAGGCCAAGTTCCGCGTGGCATTGTGCTATCGACTATGAGCACGATATCGCCTTCTTTTACGTTTGCGTGTGCGGATTGGCTTGGTCTAGCTCTCAGAGTAGGGCGGTATTCTTTGATCCAACGCTGCCAAAAATGGTCGGCTAAGCGCTGCGCTGTCTTCCAGGAGTTCGAGGTCAATACGACGTCCGAGAAAGCGCCAAAGGGCGACATAGCGTTGGAGCGACCCAGGATAAAATGGTTAGGGGTAAGTGCTTCTTCATTGTTCAGCACTATCACGTGATATCTTTGAGTAATTTCATTCATCACGGCGAAGTGGTTACCGTGGTTGAAAGTCACGTGATAGTGTTGTATCAGCAATCGGGTGAAATCTTCTTTCGCGTGGAGAATCGGCGTAGCAGTATCTCGATCAATTCGCCCATCTAGCAGCAGGGTTCCGTGGCCGTCCATTTTCACGGCTAACTTGCTGAGCGCCGACTTCTTCGGTAAATTTCGCCCAGCCTCCGTGCGCTTTATCTCCTCGCTGAATGACGCCCGTTGACTTCGTTGAATGTTCAATAATTCAGCGATTTTCAAGTGATCATTTTTTATATCCGTTTCTGTGTTCATTTTGAGCAATTTGGCTTTAAATGCCTCGGCGGCTAGCAGTACGGTAGCAGTGGCCCTAATTAACCGCGAGTATTTCGAAAAACGCTCTACTAGCGGTAAGGACGGAAACGACGTAAGTGACCTATCGCTAATGGCGGTTACGACCTTTTTAATGGGACGCTCTTCCCCGGTCGCGGGCAGCGTGCTGCGCTCTGACTTGTCTATCGGCCAATTATTTTTGCTCTTTAGGATAAATTCGGGGCCGCTGAACCATCTGTGGTCCTTATTGAACTGTAAGGGGACGCCCTTAGTAGCGTCGTCCGCAACGTTTTCCGAGCTTGGGACCCACCTCCATTCCGTAGGCTTTGTACTGTCCTCAATCTCGGCTAAACGAAACGCTACGAAGCTTTTATACGATCGCGGGTCCGATTTTATCCATGACAGAACGGTGCGCGAGTCTGACCAGTAGTGGCAGCTCTTTATTTCGTAACTAGTTTGCTCCTTAATGGACTTAGCTAGCCTGCATCCTAATACGCAGCTCTGTAGCTCTAGTCTAGGTATAGATATAATCTTTAACGGACTCGCACGCGCTTTGGCCGCTACTAGCCGCGATGTCCTGCCTACTGGGCTATCGCTCACGAAATATACCGCGGTTGCATATATTTTTTCGCTAGCGTCGCAAAAAATATGTAAGGAGCCCTGCCTATTGCTGGCCGGGACATAACGCTCTAGTTCTAGCCCTTTTAGCTGCTGTATATTTTGTATATAGCTATTCCATGCGGGAACCGATTCGGGCAATATCGTGTCGTCCCATCCTATTCCTGTTCTCCAGGTGTCCTGGATGAGGACCTTGCCTAGGGCCGACACGGGAGAGGTGAATCCATGAGGGTCAAAAAGAGCCATTACGCTACTAGTCACCTGCCTTTTGGTGGGCAGCTTTTTACCCTCTAGGACCTCCTGTGGCGTGTTACGCAGATTTATGTTAAAACCTAGGGTATCGCGTTCGTGATTCCATATAAGACCTAGGGTTCTTTCTGCGTTACTACCGCCTATGACCGTTTCAGACTTAGAGCTTTTATCCGTGATATCTGACAGCACAAATGGATGACTCGAAGCGAAGCCTTTTAATTCGAATGAGGCTTTGGCGTTCAAATTTATTACGTCATTAACTATTTGTTTTGCCTCGACTTCGTTTTCGTCCATTGCTATCAGAAAATCATCCATATAAGCGTTATTTATTGTATATTCGGCGGCTTTAGGGTACGTGTCCTTGTGATAGTCTGCGTTCCTATTCTCAACATGTGGGGCGGTTGCCGGGCTAGAGTTTGAGGCGAAAACTAATTGTTTCATTTTGAATTTTGAAAGCTTACTCTGCCCGTCTCCCTCCCTCCATAGGAAAAGTAGACTATCCCTATCTCGCTCAAACACGTCGATGTGAAGGGACATTTCCCTAATATCCGGAATTATTGCAATTTTTCCTTCGCGGAAACGCGGCAGTACGCCGAATAGCGATTGCAACAGGTCCGGATTTGGGAGGAGCGCGTCATTTAAACATTTTTCGAATGACTTCCTAGCGTCCTCCGGCGGTGGCGATTCCATTCTCTCTGCGTAGCCTTTAATAAGCAATTTATCTGCTTGCTTTTCGTACTCAGACTTTAAATTCGCGTCTTTACTCAATTTATTTTCGAGAGAGTGTAATCGCTTCAACGCCTGTGACTTGTTACTAGGTAAGGACTCGTCATCGCACTTCCATAATAGGCCGGCCTGATACCTACTTTCGTTTATCAACGGTTTGCAAGTCGCATCTGATAATTCTAACGCGCGTTGCTCAGGGTCGGACTTGGGCGGACGGTTTTCTACACCTAGTGACTCGATACTGACATGTTCTTTAATCACGTCAGCTATCTTATTTTCGCTCACTTTCGCGGGACGCAAGTGGTTTACGACGAATGCGCGGTTACGGGGGACGTCATGGCTACCATGGAGTACCCATCCAATTTGGGTTAGGGAAGCCACTGGGAGGCCTATGTCCCCGCTTAAAATGCGACGAGAGACCAGTAAAGGCCAGTGATCTTGCCCTATAATCATGGTAGGAGCCGCCTTGTCGTAACATATTTCGTCTTCAATTTCGCGTAAATGTTCGCACTTGTTCACTATGTCCCGTGATACCTCTTGCGTCGCGAGATTGAGCCTATTTATTGTGTATGCGGACATTTTATCTAGATGCCTACTACATGCGCCACGGATGGAAAAACTTATTTTGCAGGACTCCTTATCTGATATTGAATTTCCGCCTATGCTTTCAATCGCGAGGATTTCAGTTTTCTCTCGCGGTGCTATGGCGTCAGCAACATGTCTCTCTATTAGAGATATGGAGCTACCGTCATCCAGGAGGGCGGTCGTTTGTATGGTGCCTAATGGGCCCGACAGCTCTACTGGGATGATTTTCAGGTAGGTATTCGCGCTACGCAAATGGTTAACTATCCCGTTAGTACTGCGCGAAGGAGTCGAGTTAAGTATCAATCCGTGTAACATTTTATGATGCCCTGATTCGCATTGATTAAAACCGCAAGGTGTGTACTTGCATTTAACGGGGCGCTTATGATTGGAATCCAAGCAGCGAAAACACAACTTGTGTGTTTTGACGGCTTCCCATCTTTTTTCTACTGACATTTTCACAAAATCTGCACATTTACTTATAGAGTGCTCACCGTTGCACAATATGCATTTAATGCCATTCGTAGGCGGGGAATTCGTCTGCGTATTGCGCTGGGATTCCATCATACGCGGCCGTTGGGGTTTTTTTTTGTTATTAGAGAAGTTATTTTTATTATTATTCGGCCTAGTGTTAACCTGCGCCACAGTATGTGGGAGATAATCATCGCAATCTGAATCTGATGAGTCGTAATTAAAATTCGATACGTGCGAGTGGGACGGGCGGCGCTCTCTCGCTCCCTCACCGCGCATGCGCGGGGCGGGGCCGTGAGAGATCTCGTTCACGAGATTAACCGGCTGCCTTACTCGCTGTCTACTATGGGTTTTTCTCGTGGCAACACTTATGTCATTCAAGAACTGTGACATAGCCACAAGACCCGGCACGGATTTATTATTGATTCTATATTTATTCCATTCATATCGAACTATCAGATTCATTTTGTCAATGATTTTATTTACTAATTCCGGCGCGTAAAGGAACTCGTTTTGGCGGAGTGCTTTAATAGTGGATACTACGTTAGCGACAGTTCCCGCGAATGCGGTAATGTTGCTATTATCTTCAGCTAAACGCGGCATGCGTTTTACGTTATGCATTTCCGCCAATACGATCTCCTCGGGATCGCCAAAATGCCGTTCTAATGCCTCTATTATTTCGTACGGGTTCGACACGGTGTACATAATGGATTTTACAGCCAGCCGGGCTTCTCCGCGCAATGCTCTACGTAGCCTGCCTATGTTGCTTACGTCTGAGAATAGGGGCGAACTATCGTCGAATTCTGACCGAAATGCTATCCATTCGGCTATGTTGCCGTCGAACGGCGTCAACTCGGGCACGTGTCGTTGAATGACCGGCGTGCTTTTACTACGATTGACGGCGCTAACTAAATTGTTGGATAACAACTCGAAGTCCCTATTCGCGAAAACAGTACGTTCGCGTTCTACTGGGGCTTCGCGCGGCGCGAAACTGGGCCCTATTGCCGGCATCGGACAGTCTAAACGCTGTTGTTGCTGTACCCAACCTAACACACGCGTGTCCCTAGCAGTCGGTTCGATTGTCAATGGCACATGTGAATTGTTGGATGCCTCAATACGTGCAATTTCCAAGCGATTCTTCGCCGCCATTGACGCTCGTTTCGCCTGCTCTAATTCCGCGTTATGTAATTCTAATTCGGCCATTAAAACGGATAACTGAGGATTAACACTGCCTAAGGGCGCGCCTACCACAGTGCCCGATGCACTCCTACTATGTCTAGGTAGATCGTGCTGAGGGGGACGTTCATGTAACGGAACGTCCAGATTCGGATCTGAATCGTAATTCACTGGGGGGCCTGCTGGCGGCGCGGCGCCTTCTAACTGAATAACGTTCGCGGGATGTGCCGGTGCGTTCACTGTGCCACTGCTACCTATACCACCACCGCTGGTGCCTTTGCTCCACGTATTTGTACTATCACTTGTTGTCAACCCGGGAGACGGTGTCGCTTCGTCCGTACGAACACTTCGCGAACGGAGGACGCGCACAACCTCTTCATTGGTCGACATGATAACGGTGCGCGGGACGCGGGGGGGGAAGCACTGAATTTAACACCTACGCGAGCGTTACTGGAGATTGACGTCACTGTAACGCTCGAGAACCTAATTCCCTACGTTTTCTTCTTTTTTCTTTCTTCTTTTCTTCTTTCTTCACGTGATCACCTCCACGCAAAGGTTGCTCAAACAAGTCTGCGTTTGTCACCGTTAGGTGCAGAAATGCAAGCCCCAGCTAAAGCTGGCGGAACTGGACCAAGCCAGACCATACGACTAAAGTCGCCGAATGTTTTAGGAACCGAAGCCGAAGCCTCTCAAAAGTTCCCGGGGTCGAGCAAGCTCTTCCCTAGTGAGACAGTTGCCCTAAGGCCACAAGAGACAGTATGATGCACGCCGCACGGGGAACCGTAGCTCGCAGTAAGGTGCACGACGCGCAGGCTCTTGAGGTGATCTTCTAAATGGGCAGGAGCTCTTCGTAAACAGGAATCTTGAGGCTTCGTACTTGGAGGAGTCTCTTCTTATTGGACTACAATCTTGAGATTTCTTTCTTGAGACTTCTTTCTTCACAGGAATCTCTTCATAATAGACAGGAATCTCTTCTATATTAGACTGCAATCTTGAGACTTCTTTCTTGAGGCTTCTTTAGACGTATGATGCTGCTTCTTCTTTATTGATCCGGATCTCGAAGTACCATTGTTGAAAGTGTGGACTGTAGTATTAAAATGAAACTCGCATGAAGTTTAAAATCCCGCCAGGCAAGCGGGAGACCGTGAGATGTGGTCGCTTCGGAGTGTAGAGTGGTAAGTAAGCTGTAGCTGGGGGCGCGGGGGTATTTGTGCCCGCGCCACTAGCGCTCGGCGTGAGTGCGCATCAACGCGCTTAAAATTAGGCCACGCCTCCGAATTGCCTCTTGGGTTTGTTTATTAATTAAGTAAACAACATTACATGTTTTATTCACAGACATAGTACACATTAAAATAGGTAAGTAAAACACAAAGGGAATAAAATATTTATCTTAAAACTAACACAAACGACATAAATCAGGCAATAAGTGACACGTAAACAATAAATCAAATAATAGCAATTAAACGGTAGAAAACAACACTTACGTACTATGTATTATAACTAAGAGATCGACATACGTGATACTATACATAAATTAGGGTTATTTCCCACAATTATTATTAGTACGTAGTCATCATCATAAACTTAATAGCTAGGCTCTTGTTGGTGGAGCAACTTCCATGTTTCTCTATCTTCAGCTTTCTTACCTTCTCAGTTGACATGTTGTTTACCTTCTCTTTGACTTTGTTAGAGAGAAAAATTTGTTTCAAATTATAAAAACAGTACTTACTCGAGTAATTTAAGTTTAAAAATGTACTTGTACGTACATATTAAAAGATTCATATGTGGCTTCCAACAGTTCTGTCAGTACATTGACATTTTCGTATTTCATGTAACTTTAGTCTGTACAAATAAAAAAATCATGGTGGTAAGCTGGTTTCACTCAAAAAGCAACACAGAAAGGAAGCAATACGTTTTTGATGTGTTTGATTTATTTAAAAATAGAAAATTGTACTTAGTAGTTAGTAGTGTTAAGTTTTTATTTTCTGCTTCTTTGTTTGGATGTATGAGGTATGACGTGTTAAAATAGAAATACCTATATATTTTTTGGATAAGGGCATCAACATAGCTCAAAGTGGCCATCCATACTTAACTTTGAAGTGAGTGCTCACGTATGTCTGATAAATCAAGCCACAGACTGTCTGATAAATCTGTGGCTTTATCAGAATATTAAGAATTGTTTTTAAAGCTGTTAAACTTGCTTTGAAGAGCTCCAAAAATAGCCAAGTTTACAGGTTTTTATTGCTATAGGTAGTCTATTTTCATTTTTCTGAAATATAAGCGCCGTACATGTATATTACTATATTCGGTCCTACTTTGAAAATTTAGTATAAAACAAAACAATGACTCTTTGTTCGCAGGCAGAAGTTATAAATTTATAGGTATTTAATAAACTGATGAACAAGAAAAGGGTGTTCATAAACCTCCTTAAAGCGAGAAATTTAGCACCAAAGACGGGCCACGACGGTGTTATCATAGTTTATTTCGCATGCTGTTACCAAACGTTACACCGCTTCGAAACCAGCCATCGTCGAACCCCCCTGCCCTCTGATTTTAATTTTAATTTTTTAAGGATGACGAGGAGAGCAGAGATCCGAGGGGCGGGTCTCGATAATTTGGTTATAGCCTGGCCTGTTCAGTAAGGAAACAGCTTTATGGTTGCCACTACAACCGCACCGTCCGTAAATACGGGTGATGCCCGATTTTACGCTCTGTACACTGCTACATATATTAATTTATGATACGAAACTGTAGACTTTAGTGGGGTGTCCGGGATTGCATAATGTATATGCATAGCAGATTACATTGTAGCTATTAATAGGCTTTATCGAGATACATGTTAGTTAGCACCTACACGTAAGCGTAGCTATGTACAATTGTACATTACAATATAGTAGTGTATTTTTTTCCACACGTGTGCGCAAATATATTATTAATAGTCTTGTGTAAAATAATACGTTCACCCGTGACGGCATGGCAAGAGATTATTAAAATTCTTCAATTTTGAGCTGTGATATATAATATTGCCTGAAAAAGAAAAGATTATTCCCAATTCGCTAACGTAAAGTGTTTTATTAAGCATTTATTAAAGAGTTTATTTTATTTTATTTAAGCTATAATATTGCTTCTGTTCAAAATAAGCAAAAAAATATGATCCCTCTATTTAATGAATTGTCAGAATCTACTTTTAACCCCTCGTATGCGCTGTTAAAGCTATTAAAATGGAAAGTAACTAATAGTTTTAAAATTAGGTTCCAATGTCCCGCACAAATCCGTGCCTATGCATAAAAGGGGTTAAAAGTATACAATTTATTGTTTATAGTACAGTCAGCATCGAACAGTTCTGTTATTAGTAGGCATCAAGCTTCTGATAGCACGGTAAGACTTTGGAGAGCTATGGAGCCGATATTTACATTAAAATACAATTAATAATCATACTCATTCATCTATTTAATTCCGAACTGCCTTTATGGATAACCATATATTTATAATTTTAATCATGTTTTAAAATTAGCCTTTCCATCTCTCACTTTCTAGCTGACTCCTTCTTAGATTGTACGTAACTAGTTTAAGGGACGCAGTTCTAATAAGAAAGCATATCAAACGTACATAAATTGTGATGAACCGTCAGGCTTTCTTGTAGTTTTTTTTTATTCTTACAACTTTTCCTCATTTAGGTATATCTTAAAATACACTTTTAATATGTTTTCTTCGAGAACTACGTATAGTTAAGTTCATATTATTGTTATAGTTAAGTACTTACGCTTTCTGAAAAAATGACTTAATTTTGAGTTTCTTTCGGCGTTTATTTTCAACAGTGGTCTCCTCTTGTGAAATGCCGGTAGACTCAGACATGTAAAAGTGCCATTGTGGCCTACTTGCAGAATAAAGTTCATTATTTCATTATTTATCTATTTCATAAATTTTTTATGCTTGGGAATGCTAATCACATTATTGTGATTAACTTACTTACTCGTATGAGTATAAGTATGAATTGTATTTAAATGTTAATGTCGGCTCCATAGCTTTCTCCGCTTTAGCATACCATGTACTCCAGAGGGCATTTTGCTGGCACTTTAGTTGTAAAGGTTTGCTAAAAACATTTTAGTTAACGAATATTCGTACTCAGGTTTCGTACGCAAGTAAAAAATACTGTGTATTATTTTTATGAATCTCACTTAAGAGTTTGATCGATATTCATAATTTTATGTTAGATAATTATGTAACCTAGTATTTATACAAATTCATATCATTATAATAGTAGTTAGTAGTTACACTAACGTTGACTATACCTACGAGTGCAATTTAATCCGTCAGTTACATTATCTAAAAAAATAATGATAATTTTTTTTGTCTCTCCCCGCTATTTTGTTTGAGAGACAGAATAAAATTTCGTGTTTTTTTGAAATACGTATCCAACATTTTTTATAATCTAAATAACCCATCATATCATCTTTAAGCCCTTACTTTAAGTTAAAATTAAACTTAGGTACACGATTTTAAACATAATTATAAAAAAAACCAACCACCATGCATGACCATCTACCACCATGGATGTAAAGTGACATCAAGTCCGAAACAGCGAGTTAAATAAACGAACACCTTTTTGAAAGCGATGTAGTCCCGTTTTGCTATAATAATGAAGTTATCCTGTGTGAAGATATAACATTGTAACAGGTGAAACGATCATGCACATGATAATTATTTCTCCTGACAGAAGTAACATAAAAGGTGTACGTATATTATTGGAATTAATTTGTTATTGTTCTTTTGTACCGTATCAGATCGTTGTTGCATTCATAAGCTTGTTGCAAGCATACAAAATTATACATACATGGCGATTTAAACTACTATCCTGCATATTAAAATACATATTTGAGTGCCTTTACTATTCAACTTATGGCACTTTATTATCAAACAAGCCTCGCAGGGATATAATTAAAGGCCCTTTCGATAAGCATTTCGATTCGAATCATTTTATTCGACTCCCACAAATGATCATCGTGTCGATTGATTTCTTCATTAATATTCTTGTAAAGCTTTATTTTAATCGTGATGGTTAACATTCTTCTTTTATCAATGAATGGATCAAGCGGTTATGAATTCAATGATTTTATCAGCACGTTAATTAAATCTCACAAAATGAGATGATTTTATAAGATTCATGTAATTTTAAATTTATGAAACGTGTAATGTCTCATTTTTTTTAATGTCATCCCCCAGGTAACCCATTTCAATTTTTCTTTGAGCTTAGATATCTTTGTATCAATAGTTTAATTCATGTAATTGTT
The DNA here is from genome assembly GCA_932273695.1 of Apotomis betuletana. Classification (NCBI taxonomy): domain Eukaryota; kingdom Metazoa; phylum Arthropoda; class Insecta; order Lepidoptera; family Tortricidae; genus Apotomis; species Apotomis betuletana. The sequence continues at coordinate 16,030,377 of OW026308.1, read as the reverse complement.
ATGGGAGAAAAATTGAAACCGTTTAATAAGGTTTTATCTACACCCATATTACGAAATTACTATAATAAGTTCAGATACCAAAACGAGATGATGTAAAGACGCGGAGTTGTTATTTCATTACATTACGATATCTCCGGCGTGGTCATCTTATAATCCAGTGAAAAAGGGGTTTTATCTTACAAACGGTCCGGTAGTTTTGAATTTTTGATATGTTATATCTAGGATGGTTGTGAGTGCTTAAAATTTAAAATGCACAATTCACCTTCCTCCGCGCCCGCCGCCATATTGAAAAAACCGGCAATTTCTGCAGATTTTTGCTTTTATGCCTTCGTTTAGGAGAATTTTAGCTAGAAAAGAGCTTACACAATGTTGTAGACCATTAAATTTACTATAATTTACATTTAAAATTTTGTTTCAAGGACAGATAGTTACGGAGATATTCACCGAACTATTAGGGCCTGGCCCCGTGATCTCCACGGTACGGCACCGGCCACCGTTTAACGGCGCGGTGCCGCCACCGTGAGACGGCACGACGTATGCCAATCGATCAAATAAGATACTTTTAAGATGATCACGCCGGCCGCTATATTCTTATCTTTTCTTTTGATTATTTCAACCATTTTTGGTATTAATATATATAGCTTGTAATGCAATTATAGTTACAAGTTAAGGTAACGTAGAGTAAGGAAACATGCAAAATAAATCGCAATCAAAAGTCTCGGTGAATTCGATTTTCTAAACAGTACTGGGTAAATAATAAATAGATGTCGCTGCAGTTGATTGTTTTATGTTTATTAAAGCTATATTACGGATAAATATTCTAAAGTTTTCAGATTCCCCCATGTTTTTTCCCAAACCCCACCTAACCAATTAAACAAAAAAAATGGGGTTATAACTTCTCTACGAATCTTCTAACGGGCACCTCTTATTTACGAGTATATTGTCTTGTTCTGTTTCTTAGTACAAAACAAGTCAGACTGTAAATAGGACGATAAACACCTAAAAACGTTTAATTTAGAGGATAAAATGTTCATTGTCAAAGAGCCAACTTATCTGCGATAAGGATTGCTTCAGGAATGTCCGCCGTAAACCAGGACCGTGTTTTAGGACAGTGGGGGCAGAAGTTTAAGGTCAGCACAGTTTAATCTCAAGGACTTTAAATTCTTGGCAAGAGTTCAATCTGTGATACTCACTGCCAAGAAAAATGGTCGACTTGCTGATGATTTTACATGTATCTTGTTTATGACACTTCCATGGTCAGTCGTAGATAGGGGAAAGACAGATGAAGTTCTTATAAGTGGGTCATTGTCAGATTTTGGTTCGGGTCTTACCGGTGGATATATAAAACCCACTTGAGAATAAAGAAAGTTCCCTCTTCTTTAATCCAATGTAATAGCAACATAACCTGGATTCATACAAGCGCTTAACTTTTGACCATCGGAGTGACGACCTTTGTTTTTTGAACTGACAATGACTCAAGTACGCACTTGGTCTTTACTAGTCGTTTTGTACACTAGAATGGTTCAATGTACTGTGTTGTATTTTTGTTTTGTGTACCTTATACATTTGTTTTGTACACCTTATTTTTGTTTTGTATAAATTAACAGTGCTGCGATCAATGTTTTGATTTGCATGTTTTAACTGAATATATTGAAATCGAATAATGTGCAAAAATCGGGAACACCCAAATATTCCGAAATATTTTATTCCGAATTTATTAATTCCGCTTTTTAAAACTCCGTATTTCATAATTCCTAGGAAATAAAATTCCAATTACTAAAAAACACGAAATTTATTTAACCGAATTTCAAAATTCCGTTTGTATACTATTCCGATTTTTATAACTCCGAATAATGAAAAGCCCGAAGTGTCATTGGCCTGAAAAACAAAATTCCGATTATGAATTTTCCGAAACTTCATTACTTATTTGGAAATTTGATATTCGGGATAATATATGAATGTTCATGTTTATTTTTACAAATCTTAACAGAACAACAAACAATTTACAATAGATAAAGCAACACATAAACCTACAAAATTTTTAATACTAACTATAAACTAAGAACTTAACTAACTAAAATAAAAGGCTAAAACCGATTACATTCGTATTTTCAATAATCGGAAATTTTATTTCTTAGGAATTATTAAATTCGGAGTTTTAAAAATCGGAATTACTAAATTCGGAATTAACCGATTTTTTACGTTAAAACAAAAATAGAAAACCGGATTTGGACAAATATCGAATTGGCTGAACCCCGAATGGGTTAGGTTTGTATTGTGACCACGTATAGCGGAACGAGCGAGCGAAGCGAGCGGAGCGTCAAAAGACTTGCTGAACCCCGAAAACTGTAGGTTGGGTTATTGGCAGAACCCCGAAAACTGTAGGTTAGGTTAGGTTTGTATTGTGACCACGTATAGCGGAGCGTCAGACCTTGCTGAACCCCGAAAACTATAGGTTAGGTTATTGGCTGAACCCCGAAAACTGTAGGTTAGGTTAGGTTTGTATTGTGACCACGTATAGCGAAGCGAGCGGAGCGTCAAAAGACTTGCTGAACCCCGAAAACTGTAGATTAGGTTAGGTTTGCATTGTGACCACGTGTAGCGGAGCGAGCGGAGCGTCAACAGATTTGCTGAACCCCGAAAACTGTAGGTTAGGTTAAATCCTAACATTACCTATTTCACCTTGAGGCAGGCCTCCGTTAGCCCGAAAAACTTTCACATATTTTGGTTTAGGTATATTTTATAGTTTTTAATAACAGCATTTCGTAATTTTGATGTTTCGGACTTTTGATTAGTCGGGTTTATTTTTATAATCGGAATTCGTATTTTTGATATTTCGGATTATTATTCATTCGGACTTCTTATTGTTCGGTGTATTGAAATTCGGAATTTTGAAAACCGTGATTGTAAACGTTAGACATTTTGAAATTTCGGAATTATAAAAATCTGAAAAATGAAATTCGAAATACTTATATTCGGAGTTTTAAAACATTCGGAATTATAATAATGGGTATTATGAAATTCGTGATTCCGATTATCGGAATTTAGTTTTTCGTATTTATGTAGTGTACCCGCAAAAATCGACTAAGTCAGTCGTAAATTCTGAATGTCTGTAAGTCTCTAACACGAGTAATTCTAGTTTAATACCGTCCATTACCCTCCGTTAACTACAATTTCACGTGCGCAATATGCCTATTTATACATCAGAAAGGTTATTATCCCATCAGTACGGATTTACCCATTATATTACCGAATAAAATACCATCCTTTGAAATACCTTTCGTATGACGTAGTCTTTGATCGTTAATGAAACTTACTTTTAAAATGGCGCCGTGGAACAATTTAAACTGCGGCCCAATTCGACTGACGTCTTTTAGACAATATCATGGACATATTTATATATTATGTCAGATAGATAATGATTCTTACTATTCAAACGATATTATTGTGATTGGAGTTGTCATATTACCTACATTTAATGGAATATAAATAATATCATACTATAATTATAAAGAGAAAACGAGCAACTTGTATACTTATATAAATAATATTTATCCAAACCAGTATAATTTTTTGCAATTTGAAATATCCTTAAATGTTTTAACATTGTGTGTGGATGTTATAGAACTTTCAGAAATTGTTGCGATATTTTCACGACGATTCTACTTAGATATTAGTTATTAAAAACCTAATAATTTTATAGGAATGTGAATTATTAATTATGGTAAAATGTTTCGTTTTTATCTTTGCACAAAATGTATCAAAACAAATCGTTTAATATTTTTTATCAAGGTATACAATATGCAATAAACGATGAAACTGAGCATCTCCGTTTTTAGGGTTCCGTACAAAGGGTAAAAACGGGACCCTATTACTGAGACTTCGCTGTCCGTCTGTCCGTCCGTCTGTCACCAGGCTGTATCTCAAGAACGGTGATACCTCGTTGAGATTTTCACAGATGATGTATTTCTATTGCCGCTATAACAATAAATACTAAAAAAAAAAAAAAAAAAATATTTAAGGGGGCTCCCATACAACAAACTTACAGATAATGGAACGGAACCCTTCGTTCGCGAGTCCCACTAGCACTTGGCCGGTTTTTAACCGAATAAAAGAAACTCATTCTTATTTTAGCTACATTATTATCAAAATTACGAGTAAAAATTTTAATGAACCCATTTACATAATTCATTATGGTTTTTTAATTAATTAATAACAAAATTATTCATACACACCCACGGCCATTTCTGATCTTTGGAATTCAAGATAAAATGTGGATCTCTTAATGTTTTACAGTTATTTACTGTTATATTACCTACTATTCAGCAGTGATGACCGATCGATCACAAAAGAGGTTATTGAAGGAAGAAAATTTAATTGCCACAGTTGACCGGGTTCGGAATATCAAAGAAAGATTCATGTTTTCGGTCTGTGTAAAAGTTTACCTTCACCGTTTTGAACCCCGTTTTGAACAGGAAAAAGAGTGTCGCATGTATCTGTGTATCAGTCTGATGTAGCATTGTAGCACCCAATGGATGACCCGATTCAAGTGAGGATTTTTTAACAAAAGGTTTGGATGTCGAGGTAATCACGTAGGTATATTTGGTGGAATTAAAATCAGTAGTCTTCAAGATATTCAGTTACAATAGCTACATGAGTCAGGGGTTTTCTTTCGTCAGCCGAACATCTTAGGAGAAACTAAAACTAAGAGAGTCTATACAGCGAGGTAATGCTGCCAGCGTCTTTGGTACAATGCCACGGGGCCCATTTTTAGACATAGTTTAACACGACATATTAAGTTTAGTTTTAGATTGAGTTTAATAATAGGTACAATATCAATATCTTTATTTAGATAGACGTATTTTTAATGAGTAATAAGTTAATCTGGTGTGTTGCGTTGTGTTAGAGACTGTATTAGATTGTTCAAATACAAAATTTGGGCAAGGTAAGGGCAGTGCCAAGAAGGCTTATTGCCGACAAGTCTTACTCGTAGTATCGTCCGTCTTGCCCGCTACACACTTGGGTCATGGCACCAACAAGTAGAAAAAAACCTTGCAAAACCTCAATTTTTTGCGTTCTTCTTATAGTAGGAGAGCCGAAGAGGGGATTTCGGGAGTACCTAAAGCGCGGCAGATTAATATATAGGGGGATACCTTGTACCCAGTTAAGTACTTCCACCAAATATGAGCCTCATATGTATGGCCGCCCGTCAAGGATAAAAGATCAGATTAGTAAAAAAAAATTGTTCATCTGAAATTTTCGAGCGCGTCAGATTAAGGTAGGGTGAGTTAGTTACATGCTAAAACGTGTATATTCTTCTAATCTGACAATTTAAAGGTGACGTAAAGAAGGCGGATGGCTACAAAGTTGTAAAAAAAAAACTTCATCTCGACATTCTCGCGCGTGGCTAATTTTTTTTTATTTAAAAGGGAATGAATCTATGATAACGGAAAATATATAATCTGACGATTTCCACTAGCCGAAGTAACAAAAATTCATCGTAAAGTTTAATGCGTTCAGTTACGTGATGCCTGTATTCCACTCTGGTTTCTGTTGCCATGACGCCATGACAGCTGATCATGTTGTTTAGAACACTAAAGTTATTAAATATTTATAGTTGCCGGCAACTTTTAGAACAAAAATGGCGGATTTGCGCATGTACATTTGTACGTAAATCGGCTACTGCACAGTCAAGATTATGCTCTAAAAGATTCCCGCAAGCTGTACTATGAGTGATATTAATATAAAGTGTGTATTTTGTGGTAAAACTACTTTACAAAAAACAATTAAATTTACATTAGAAACAGAACAAAAATGTGTAAATATTTTAGAATATAGTCGGAGCGAACCGGTTCTCCAAAAATCCCAAACAACATACGATAATCTTGAACTTTCGAGAGAATCTTCATTAAATGAAGTAAATCACGCACAGTGCTATAAATTATTTATAGCAATAAAAATACCGCGAGTCTTTAAGTATTTACAACAGCGGCAAAGTATTATGGAATATGACAGTGCATCGGAAGTTTCTGGGAATAGCTCCGAATCACATGCCCCTGCTTCTGGGGAGTGCTCCGAGTCACATTTTCCTGTTTCTGGAGAGTGCTCTGAGTCACAAGTTCCTGTTAATTTTTTCTATTGTCAGATTAGGCGAACCCCGCCAGATAATCGTCAGATTATGAGACAGCACGTCTAGGGCATCAAGATGAACCATATATATCTTAATCTGACGCGCTTGAGTATTTCAAAATAGCGAATTTTTTTTGCACATTCTAATAATAACTGCGAGTTTGCGTCACATCTAAATCGTCAGATTATTATATAAGAGCTTTTTTTTAGGTTCACTTAACATCCCCTTAGAAAAACTGACGCGCCCGATGAAAAAATTTTTTTTTTCATTTTCAACCCTCAAGTACGACCAACCCCATCATGGAAACAATCAGTTTAACATGCGTACATCTTTAAAAATGTGTAGGACATGGATGCTATCAATATCTGACGCGCTCGAGTATGTCCATGCAACAGTTTTTTTTTACATTTTTGAAACTCTGTAGCCGCTCCCCCCACCGATGAAAAGGTATATCTTATATGACATTTTTTTCTTTTTATCATCTAAGCTTCGCAACCCAATAGGTCTCTATGACGCTCGAGTGAATCCCGAGTTAGCATCGTGGCCTACCCTACTATTATAATGTCTGCTCATAATTACTTTGTGCAAGTCAACACCTCAAAAATAATTCAATTTTTTTTCCGCCACATTCTTGAACCTCATTTTCATATCGCTCAAACGTTCGATAGAAGTACCTGTGTCGAGCGAATTCGCAAACGAGCACGTCCACTGAACCTCGTGCAGTCACCCGTGATATTTCAGTGTGGCAGCAATCAAAGTTGCAATTAGCAGCTACTGAAACAGCTAATGAAACGTCCGCCCATGTGACACATTTAGGCGTCGCGGCCATATTGAGAATGTTCTTGTTTTTGGGCTGTATTCTGTATTTCTAATGACATGTATGAGATATCGCTACTATACTTTAGAGATGTGCTCTACTGAAAGAATACCTATTTCTGGGCGTAAACTGCAAGAACAACGATATCGCTAATTGTTTTGGGACTCTATTCCCGAATGAATTTTTCAAATGTCATTTTCATGACACTCAAACAGTCGATACGCTGTGTGGAACGAAATCGCAAACGAGCACGTCCACTGGACGTCGTGCAGCCACCCGTGACATTTCAGTGTGGCAGCAAAGTTGTAATTAGCGGCTAATTAAACGTGCGAAATTTACGACGCGGCCATATTGAGAATATTCTTGCGCTGAGTGTGGAGAAATTGAGTCAGAACGAATTAATTGCGAACTTCTTTATTGTATTAAGTTCCATGAGTGTGAGTGGATGTTTAGGAAGTTAGTATTAGTGAATTTGAGACTAGTAAAAATTAATGAGTATTAAGGAGACCTATTGCGAATTGTTCGTGCTATATAATTCGTGTCAAAAATTATTAAAATACCTTATTAAAAAAAGTAAATGATACGGCTAAACGAAGTTGTAGGCACGTGTTAATTTAATTAAAATTAAGGTGTTGCAGTTAGTTAACACCGCTTTCCTCACAGAACTGAAAAAAAAAACAGAAAAATGAAATCTGACCATCCGATTACTACAGATACCGAACAAAATTGTTTAATAAAATGCCCGTTTAATTACGCTGACTTTCAGAATAACCCAATGCACATTCGTCGGCATTTCAAATTTCGAATCGAGTATTCAAATTTTGAAATAAGAACCCCATTTCAACGGGAATCGTTGACTTTGACGTATTGATTTGTTTTGCGGCTACCAACTAGTAATTACACAGTTAATGAAGCTTTAAATTGCGTCAGCAAATCTAACATCGCCCTTTCGATTAACATTTCCTATACCGTTCTTCATAACGACGTACCTAACATAAATTATCTACGGAGATAAGACATTTTCTAAGCTATGTATGTATTTCGGTATTTATTTTCCTCTTGGTTAGATTAATTACATTTATCCTCCTTAATTACATAAATGTATGAAGAAGGCGTGCTCTTATTTAGCGTCTTATAAAGGAAACCACGGTTTCTTACACCCCAGCTGATCTTTTATTTATTAATCCTATTAGCATTATTTTCTGAGGAGAGGCAAGATAAACTGCGGTAAAAGGCTATTTATTCTCTTGCGCATTTTGTGAGGACTTTTACGAAAACTCTTTGTATTGGATGTGCCAATTGTATTGTTTTTGCACGTGTGGTTCGTTCAATTTGGGCACTTGATCGATCTAAAAGAAAAACCAAAACGCTAAATGCTTTTATTTGAGACTTACCAAAACGTTAAAACTTTCATGTGAATTTCATTTATAGACAAAAAGAAACAGTATACAATATGAAGGAGAAATGACAAGGCAATGGAACAATGAAGTTACCTGATTTTTAAATGTTAAAAACCAAAAGAGATTCCTTTGGCCCTAATTCTATTTACACATCTCTGTGATGTCTCGGAGAGATCTCCGCAGTGGCGATATACCTAGTATGTCGTCATTTCGCCAACCTCCACGTCTAGCATAACTGTGACACGCGACTCTTAGACGTGCGACATAATCTACCTGTCACTTTTCTTTTAATACCGTGCGAGCAAAACAGACGACACCGAGAAGCGAAGTCGCTGCAAGATATGGTAGTCCCGCTGGTCGCGATAAGATTGCATCTCATTTATATGTGAGGCCATAGATATATCAGGCGCAAACTTAACTTCACGTTTAATTTACAGCTAAAGGCGATATACTCGTCGTCTAGTACCCATAGTACAAGCTTTGCTTAGTTTGGGAGTAGGTTGATTTGTGTATGATTGTCTCATTTTTTTTTTTATAAACTCGATATAAATGACAAAATACATTTGACGCAGTGCCCTGTTCAATTGATTTGATTGAAATTTGAAGTGGAATATGAGTAGGCCATTAAGTACATAAAGGGATCTTTTTACTTTAATTCACCATGAGAAATACGGTTACAACGAATGGTTTTGTGTATTGACAGCACTGCAATCAGTACAAAATGAGTTTTAACGCGATGTATCAAACAACCCGGAAAAGAGATGCTTCAAGCTCAATGAAGGGTTCCGGAGTTTGATTTAAAGATTTTTTATTGTTGTCTAAAGAAATCAGAAATAATATTTACGGTTAGAGCTTATATTTCGATATGGCCTAACATAAAAAAGACGGCTTTAAAATACTAGATAAAAATTTTGATCATTATTTATTAGGCGATAATTGTAGCATAGTTTTAGATTACCGATGGACGATTTTTTCTCAATATCTTCATTTCTTCTTTAAAAAAATAAGTTTTTCTCAAACATGCAATGAAATATCGTCGTAACGTGCGTTAGAACAGGCTTCGAAGTGTCAAGATTCGGGCGGAACAATTCGAGAGAACTGTAAAGGAATTTCATACAAAATTGAAGGCCTAAGCCGGGAAGTAATTTGTTTTTAATTTTAATGTAAACATGGCGTCTGTGTGTATGAACAGCTGATATATATTTTTTTTCTAGTAGCTACCCATTCAGCCATCGGACCAACAATATCCGTGTTAATGCCTAGTACACACGAACTGAAAATACCGTCTATACGTAAGTCACCAGAGACCATAGACAGTATTGTAAATCCTCTGCCTTTATTTTACTTAGTATAGAAACTAAGATTCTTATTATCAGGTTGTGTATAATGGCCCTAATATTCGCACACTACACACGTGGACTTATTAAAGAAAAAAAATATGAAGGGGATTGGAGGGAAAATTAAAAATACTTTTTTTAAACATGGCGTCTGTGTTCATGAGCTGGCTGAACAGCTGAATTATGTTTTTTTCAGTGGTGTATTTTTTTATTTCATTGCATATGTTTGAGAAAAGCACTATACATGCCTTAGCCGTGAAAAGGGCTTGCCGGCTTCGTATCACTAGACGGCCTCCCTTACGGTCGGCCGTCTATACCTACTCAGCCGGCAAGCCCTTATTTCCCGGCGTCTGCAGTAATGTACTATTTTCACAAATGTTAAAAACCCATTAAGGCATTGGTAATGTGATTGAACTCACGTGAAATCGCTGAGAGTTGTCGCTTTAGTCTGTAAAATCAATAAGCGGCTGTTGACTTTTAATGATCCTGTACCAACGGTATCCTATTTCAACTCCGAAAAATGGTTTCCCATCTGTAATGTTTGCCCAAATTTTCATTTGTCCGAAAGTTATTTTTCACTAAAACCCGTTATATTTTCAGCTATTTATAAACGTCGTTTTAAAGACCCCATTAGGTTAGGTTAGGTTTGTTTTATAATTATTCTGAAAAATTAATAGTTTTGGAAACAAATGGCATATGAACAAATGAAAATTTGGCGAAACTTTACAGATGGGATGGGAAACAAAAATGAGTGTTTCTGATAGATAACCTGCACCAACTTCTAGTTTCTGTTTGGCCCTATTGTTGATCGGTAGAAAATGCATGGCATTAAGTTCGCCATTTGTACTTTTACTTTTATATTTTGTGCAATAAAATTTAAATAAATAAAACAGACGGCAGTTGAAGGGGGTTTTCTCTAAATTATTTCAGCCACGGATCTCTAAAACATCACTATCATTGAACCGCTTTCTCACAAAGATTGGACTGTCAGTTCACTCATCGGCCTGACGTAAATGTCTGTGTTGAAAGAGGAAGCGATGGACGATGGTTAAGAAGAAGACTGTTTAGTCCAACTGTGACGTCATGTTGGCCTATATTCAATATGCGTAAAGTTATATGACAAGCCATACACCAAACTGATATACTGCTTTTTATTTTTCCTTTGCTTATATCGTAATCAGGTAATAAGCACCTAACATAACCAGGGTTCGGAAATTCGGATCGATATTTACCTAAACTTTGACGGCGTTTTTGTTATTCAGTCGTAGGTATAGGCTGCTTTGTTTGACGTATGAGTGAGATAGCAATAGGATTTTGTCAACTTTAGGTAAATATCGATCCGAATTTCCGAACCCTGTACATACCTAGCATACCTAGGGCGGTGAATACGTGAATACATTTCACGGACAAATTCGATAAACATACGTACAAAAAGATTCAATAGCGATGAACACTGACTCTTCCTTTTTGAAGTTAGTTAAAAATAATAAATAATCATAAAAATGTATACATAATAAAAATATAATCGATGCATTGGCTCCGCTTCGAACTTGCCGGCCCTAGCCGTAAGAAAGCGGAGCAATGTTCGGGCCGGGTCACAATTGTGACTCGAAAATTGTAGCTATATTTCAGGATACGCGACGCGGAGTGAATCCCAGGTATTTTTATATAATTTATGATCGTGAAAGTATGGCATCTTTCATACAAAATACACCAATATGGTAGATTTTTTGCTGCTACTCTAAATAAGCTAATAATGCATTCTCCTGACTACAGTCATATACGTATAGGGAACGCAGCTAACGCGGTCGATATCAGGTTGACGGGTTGTCCATGTATTTCAAATGAGTCCGAGAATAGAAATCGATTTATTTCTGCTCGTATGATAGACTGGCAACGGAATATTTCTGAATTCGAAACATTAAGTTTGTTTACGATTAAAGGGCAGTGAACACGTTTTCAAAATAAGCATATATAACAGTGTTTTACTATAAAAGGTTCAGTCGCGGCGGCGGCCAACTGAACACTGAGGTAACCGAGCACTGAGCGGCTCTCCTGATGATGAATCGCGTACCGATATTTGATTTCTACGACGTAAGTAATCCCGTCTATGTATTCTAATATGTCTGAGACTCATGGTAGTTTTCTATGTAAAAAGTTATACGTATTGTATACGTATTATGTAAAAGGAAAAAATACCACATATAGCTGGTTGATATAATAGAAAAAGACAAGACGTGAGTGAAATGGAGCGTTCATTTATTTAATGTACAATTTAACCAAATAATAATATAAATAAATAGAAAACTTTGATTTTTACTTTGATATAACCCAGTTTCAATTACTTTTATAGCAAAGAAAAAACGTTTTCGTCTTATATAAATAAGGAATGTGAAACTGGTTTCTTTATCATAGTAAACCGGTTATTTCAGTAGTAAAATATCTGTTATGCATTCCCTACATATAAAGTGTATCCTATTGAACTGAACCACTCGTCAAAGAAAATTGCATTCAGCGCAAAACTGGTTTTGCATTCCCTACGTAATATATAAAGTATCCTATTCAACTGAACCACTCGTCAAGGAGAAATATTAAGTCCGTTACTTAACTGGTTTTGCATTCCCTACGTAATATTATAAAGTATCCTATTCAACTGAACCACTCGTCAAGGAGAAATATTAAGTCCGTTACTTAACTGGTTTTGTATTCCCTACATATATAAAGTATCCTATTCAACTGAAATACTCGTCAAGGAGAAATATTAAGTCCGTTACTTAACTGGTTTTGCATTCCCTACATAATATTTAAAGTATCCTATTCAACTGACCCACTCGTTAAGGGAATATATTAAATAACTGGCGAAAAAGAGAACCTTTTTCTATCAAAGACACATACAGGCTAAAAAAAAATGTATTAACGGATGCTTAAATCATATCGCAAAGGTTAACCAAGCCAGTTTTAAATTATACACGAACAAACAATAAGTCATTACGCATAAATTTCCTACATAACTCGTCTGTGTGACCCACAGGTCGCATCGCGCCTTTGCACTGCGTTTGTATGTCATTCATTCGTTCACACTTCATACAAATATAGCCTACTTTCCTTATAAATTATAATATAGTAAACATTACTTGCCACTATTTCTTATTTATATTCAAGTTCTTATATCCATTTAATTAAGATATCTGTACCTTACGATGTGTCCCATTCGCCTTTTGCATCACCTACTCAATAAACGAGTTTTAGCATAAACTCCACTACCCAAAGGTTGTCTGGAAGAGATCGCTCTTTAGCGATAAGACCGCCTGTTGTCTACCGTTTTTAATTTGTTTATAGGTGATTTCTTGTGTAAATGTTTTATTGGTGTGCAATAAAGCGTACTTGTATTGTATTGTATTTCTTGGAGGATAGTGAAATTCAAAACCTATTCTAAAACTTGTAATCCTTGAATCGTCCTCGATGTATTCTTGTAAAAGTTAGTTAAAACTCGTAATACACGTATACCTATATTATAGTTATTTCAGATTGTGCAAATGGCTAATTTCATACGTCAAATATTTTAATTTAATTGATAATACTTACCTATTTTTCAAATCAATTACCTCGACCTTTCGGCCGTGATGTTAGTCATGGTATCAAAGGGTTTATAAATTAAATCCTGTTTGTTTACGATAATGTGCGAAAATCGTGTAAGTTTGTCACAAAGTGACGCTCTATGATTTAATTATCATACTAATATTAAGACGAAAGTTTGTAAGTGTGTTTGTGACTTCTTCACTCTCAAACGGCTGGAGCAATTTTGATAAATTTTGGTAAATTTTGGTTGCTGACACCCTGGGTTAACACTAGTCTATTATAAATGATATCTATGATACCTATACGCGACCATCGACAAAATAAAGAAGGCAAGTTAGAATTTGCATAGAAAGTGTATGTATTTATTGTACTTTAGTAGGCAGTGTAGGTATACTTTACACCTCAAGTTGGTACAGAGAAACGAAAGCGAAAAGGTTCAATGATTCCCAACCATGATAGCTGTTTAAAACGAGCAAGTCATCTCTCAACAAAGCGGGGAGATTAAACCCATTGCCCACTAAGTTTCAAATAATCCCTAAAATAACAAAACAAAAGGAAGCGATCGTTATACGTCGAGAAACTTTTTCAATATCGCTCGACAACAATGGAACGTTTCTTTTTTATTCGCGGCTCGGGGAATAAATTTCGTATCAAATTTCTCCCTGGATAGCACTAACGATATATCTTCCGGGCTTAAAGACCGATAGCCAACGAATTATCCCCGGAAGCGCGATAAAAAATCGCTATGCACTTTTCATTTCAACAGCTTAACTACGCACACTAAACGACAGTACGGAAATACTCTGTGTGTAACGTCCCATATTCCGGCTCATCTCGAGTCTTCTGTCTCTTTTATAGGCGAAATGGTATCGTCAGACTTCGGGTGAAAGTCGATTTTCATAGTTCACGCGTGACGCTTTGGTAGGGCGGTCGTCGCGTAAGCTACGCCACGTGCTCGGCAACTTGCGCTTAGTTCTTCTCGAACAGTGTGGGAGGTTAGTCCGCTACATGAACATGATTCCCCAATGACACGCCGTAGCGCGCGCATATCGGTACGCGATGTATTTTTCGCTGCCTGAACCGTCAGTGTGTGAGTGAAGGCTCCACGTGATTTTGACAGTCGAAAGTATAAAGCCGGTTCAGTGTTTACGTTTGATAGCAGTTTTATCCGTCAATGACCGATGGAATAACAATGTTTTTGTGATTGGATTGAGGTTTCTTGTGATTGAGAGTTATTATCAGCTGCTGATATGGAGCTGTTTTGGTAAGAATGTTGTTATTATGACTATAAAAGTTTAAGTAGATAATGGTACAAACTTTTTAAGAGCAACTTTTGTTGTTATTTCTAAAACAATACGGATATCATAACAATGTTTTCCTCGACCATAAATATAGTGATAATATCGCCTAGTTAAGAGTTTCGCAATGTAGTTGCGCTTTTGTGAATTAACAATGCAGTTATTTTAGTAAAACGTGTCATCCGCATATTCCTAAGCTCATTATACTCTCACAATGATAATATCTCGTGTGCGCATGCTCGTTACTGTGTCAACAAACTATGTTTATGTACGTTTTCTTATGTAGGTACGTTGAATTCTAATGTGGCTTAGTTACTAGTGCAGCTGAAATATTTATTGAAATTTCTGATGCCTGCTTGATATTCTGCTCGAGAGCTTACGATCGATGCGTGAACGTCGAAGGCCGCTTGCAAACGTTGGAGTACTTTTCTTATATTTTGCAAAATATAAGGTAAACAGGGGATGAAAAGGATAGTACAATTATAGGTTACGGGCTGTAGATCATCAAGCATGCTTATTGAAGTTTTCGTAGCTACAAACAAAACAATTTTTAACTAAGGGTTGGTTTTAGACTTTTTCTACTAGAGGTCAGCACTGATCTTAACTATTATGCTTGTAGATAACCATTGGATAAACGTCCAGTGGAACTCGAACATTATTTGCTTTAGGATTTCTATAGTCTTTCATGAAAGCTTTGATGAAGCTTACGTGCGGATAAATTTTTTTGATGTATCGTTACCTCCGTTTGTCCTTCTTTCTCTTTGTCCCTTTTGAGCCCATCTGACCCTTAAGGGAATTATTTACATTTGTGTATCAAAAATACATCATCGACGTAGAAACAATTACGAGGCTTAAGTGGCATTGGGCGACCTTAGGGCAAAAAGGTTTATAAGTTGCGATCGCTACCGGAATATACATCGTGGGGCGGCCTTTGACAAAGTGGACTCTGGGATGGTGGCAACCCGGATGAAGTCAGTGCACGACTGGTGATTGCGGAGAACGTTGGGGGCGACCTTTTTCCGGTAGTGGACGTCTTTCGGGTGGCCACTATATACTCGTATCTACGTGTATATAGGTATAATAATAACTTGAAAGTCTAGAGTACTGTATAAAGATATATTATATGAGGGAATCATAATATTATGTAAGTAGAATGTGTCTATAAGTAGTTTATATTCCTCACCTTCTCGTCAATTTCGTCCACGTTAATCTTTTTTATATACTTATAGCTATTCTGATACCAAAATTGATGGATTTTACCTCCATCTTATTATAGCCTTCAGCTCAGTTGAGCAAAGATTTTTTTTTTACCACCAGATGGCGCTATACGGCTGGCGCACGCCCATATAACCCTGCAGCTCGCTGTTAAGACTGCACCGAGCGAAACGTGACAAAATAGGCAGTTGCCGTTAAGTAGATAACGTCAACAATAATTGTTTAATCCATTTCTAAACTATATATTTAGCATTACGAAGAATGTGTTAACAACTTCTCCTTGGAAAAATTATAAGATTATTAATATTTTACCCTAGAGAACTAAGTAAAGTTGGACGAAAATTGTAAAATCGTAAACAGGCGTTAAGTGTTTTTTTATACTTTAACAAATCTCTTCTGATTTTAAAATCTGATTTTAAGATTTTGAAATCTATTCTGATTTTCAGTTAAAAAAAAAGATGAATGTTTACATTACAATTTGACCGCATCAAATATTTCAATTATTGTTTGGTATTAAAGGTCCAGATTTATCAAAAAGTGCTTTTAATTCTCCATACATTTTTACTATGGCGGCCGCGCGCCGATTTAAATACGCATTCCCCGCGCTCTATGGTTCAGTCGCAAACGCTCGGCGCCCTCTTAAGATTTTTCGAATATAATGACTCCTCTACATAGAAATCCGATATTCATACAAATATTAGAATTTTATAATGGGTTAGGTGTTTCCATATACCTAATTAAAACGTATACGAATATTATGCTTACAAGACTATATTTCAAAATGGATTCACGGAAAACTCCTATTGTGTTACTGCAAATGAAAGCGACCCAATTTTAAATGAAGCGCTGTTTTCCCAGTATTTTTGCTCCGACGCTTGCAGTGCCAAACCAGCACTAATAAGCGAGCAAAGAAAAACAAACGCAACGTTCGTTAATTTGGTCCATTCCCACGCTGTTCGTAGCCACATCTCCCGCGAGTGTCGTATGGGGCGACTATAGAAATTGAGGTGAAATGGGTTACGGGTAAATGGGGACACTGCTATTATGGTGTTTGCTTTGTTAACCTACCGAATGGTGTGTCGAAATATGAACAGATAAGCTTTAAGGAGTATTTTGTTCTTTTAAATATAACTTATTTGGTGAATTCTTTTTCGGTGCAACATTGCATTTTTAAATAAGTAATATGCTACTTAGCAGCTTACTAGTCTTAATATTTCAGATGTAACTTGGGGACAAATGTAATTTGCAGTGATTTTAGTTTTTACTATAGGTATATATCTACTTGTCTTTAAGTAACATTCCGTATATGTTTATGCTGAGTGTGGTCTGTATAACAGGAGAAATATACATTAAAACCTACATTCTAAGAGATTCTGAGAGATCGCAATTTAGCGATAAGACCGCCTGTTACTTTCCTCTGTTTATTATTTTTCTGTATATCTGCCTTTTCTATCCTTATGTATTTAAGGTGTGCAACTAAGAGGATTTGTATATATATTTTGTATTTGTATTCTGCCCTTCAAACTTAACATTTCTTTGGCAAGTTCAACTTCGTCGTCAAAGTAATGTTACTTTATCACGCTTAACCTAGTTACAGCTGTCGTATATTTAAACTTTTATGAAACTTTAGTACTAAATCGTATCGAACAACTGTCCATAACCAAAACTGACCATAATGTGCCATAATGTGTTATCAGAAAGGGAATACCCAAAGGTCGGGTGAATGATCCAAGTGTACAATCGTCCTAAATAGCTTTAATGCTCTCCATCCCGGTGTACGTTAGCGGTAATCGCAGACATAAATCATCCGTCCCTTTCCCTTTAATTGTTAAACCCGAAAGGGACGAATTACGTCCATTATCAGTGCTATCCACCCCGTTTAGGCTACTGTCCCTGATGATGAGCGACTTTGTTGGTGTGTCGATGTTTGACTGACACATCACCACTTCAATCTGCTGTTCTTCTGAACAAGAGCTTCTTCGTTATTTTTTTTCCTGTGCAAGGACAAGAAGGGTCAAAAAGGTACGCATTTCAGATTCCTTGACTGTACCCAAGATACATGCATGCGAGGAACAAATCCGAGCTAGTCTTATTGCACGTTTGGTTGCCATTATAGTAACTGACAACCCATATAACATTGTTATTAAACTGGTGGTTTTAAGGTAAATCGGAGCGAAGGCGAAGGTCCAAGAGGTTTGATGGATACGGACAGTGCAGACCATTAACATTAAGGTTCTTTTGAAGACTGGCGAAAGACATTATATGTAACTATAAGCATGCTGATTTTAGTATTCTCTTACAATAACAAAGTAATTTTGCACATGTATTTGTGAAGTTTATTACAGGTAATCAAAAGGAGCAGTCATATCATATGTTATGTATCAGTGACGGGCTAGAAACATTCCGACGTGATTAAAGTACATAATATTATACATCACAAATTATTTATGTTTGTGTGCCGGTGATTTACCTAATTTTATTACGTGATAATGTGATAACAATGCTCTGCCTCACTAATGAGAAAGGCCTTATATGCCATTGATACAGTAATTCAATGTTGCTTTTTTGGATTGCTACGGTTATTCTGCGCATCAATTGACATTTCTCCGAACTAGGACAATACATCTTCATATTTTAACATTACGTATATGCCAAAGTCCTCAATTATATATTATATGTTTACCTTCCTACACCTTCTTTACATAAGTTCAAGACGCTGATATTAATTTTAGATACCTAAAAAGATTAAAAAGCAAGAGAGGAGAAAGGATAGACAAAGGAGTACTATTTACTCGTAAATATTATTTAGATAACATTAATTTGTAGAAAAAAAACGCAGCCGATGACACACCAAGGCAATTAAATACTAGAAGCTTTAAAAAAATACAAATAAGGATTTGATTATTTATTTAATTCTTTAGTCAGTTGGAAAGTACATTTAGTGATGTTTTTCAGACCATGATGTTCCTGTAATCTATGCGGCAAAAGTATGTCGAATTTTTATCAAACGATAAATAGATGTTATGAGATACATAGAAAAGCTGGGAAATGCTGACTGAAGGAGTAAAGATGAGACTTGGTGTTAATAGTTTGTCATATCATACGTCAAGAAGTACTCTAAACTAGGCTTATGAATGATGATGATGAAACCTAGAGGATCATATGTGCACCGGGAGGTGGGATCTCTCTTTTGCCTGGCCCTTTCCCATTTTATTTGGGGTCGGCCCTCCGTATCATGCGTCTCCAGGCTGCTCGGTCCTGGGTCGTCTCTTTATTTACTTGGGCTTCTTTGAGGTTCTTATTTACTACGGACATCCATGTGATTCGGGGTCTTCCTCGTCCTCGGGGTTTAGTTTCGATATCCAGTACTTTTCTGGTCATGTGGTCGGATGGTCGCCTCATAACGTGGGATGAGGATTAAAATTTCATATAGCAAACGCGAGCTTATGCAGGCACGCGTTTACAATTAATGGCAAGTTTTAGTAAAAATGCACGGGCTACTTCAATTTTCTTCCAGTCTAGGCACTAGAAAAGCACCTTGAGATGTTCCTTTGTTAAAATAGAAAGCGTACGATCACCCTTAATCATTTAAACGCATTCTCGCATAAAAGGATGCAAATTACATTCAATGCCTTTAATTTCACATGGGCACTATTAATAGCGCGCGGCTTCTCTTCTGTTCTTGTGAGCATACATTTCACAGCACTCGTAAGTCTGAGGTTAATTGCTAACTGGTTTTTATTATCTTGTGATAAATGTTGCCTCTGATAAAAACGGACATCCACATGCACAAAAGCATTTTGAATGAAGGAGTGGGCTAGAATGTGGAATGAGCTACCTCAGTATTCCTATTGCGCTTTTGCGTGGAGTTCTTTAAACCTTTTTTTCCGTTGTGAGTAACACTTCTACGTGGTTTGCTAGTTTAATATGGATTCATTAACTTAACATCCAAAGTTTCACACAAAATAGGCTAGTTGACCCATTTTTGAAATATATTTGAAACGGTTAATAATGATCTTACTAGGTCTTAAAAAAAATGTCTTGTATTTTTGTGAAAGCTAGAAAGCTAAATTTTATTAATTGAAAATTAGAAATTTCAAGAACAGTCAAAAACGCCGTCCGCCATTATTGCCTTTTGCTAATCTGTGGCGTGACGTAGAATTCCGCGTAAACATTCGAAATTCGACCATCGTATAGTGCCATCCCGCTCACCCCAATATACTTTGAAAGGAGATCAAGAGGGACGGCACTATTCAAAGTCGTCGGAGTAGACCTTCAGTTTTCTTTACGGGACCGATGACGTCACTATCATAAGCGAAAATGTCGGACAGCGTTTTAAGCATATCAAAATATAGATTAAAAACTATATTTTCGAATTCGATTTTTTCTTCTTTCAGTTTTATGAGTTTAAAAATATATATTTAGGTTTCCTTTGATTAGTTTAATACAATTTGACATGAGTCAACTAGCCCATTATGACATTATGTTTTGGAAAGATATGCATTGAAAAATTTTTTAACAAAAAAAAGAACCGACTTCAGTAAAACTAAAAAGCCGAAAATAACCCGTTCAAGTACAGATTACATTTGACTCACCCTTTGAAATCGATCCCAAACCACTCAGTTATTATATTTATATATTAAATTTTACGTGAGGTTTGGCACCGACTTCGAAGGGTGAGTC
This sequence comes from Apotomis betuletana, assembly GCA_932273695.1. Taxonomy (NCBI): domain Eukaryota; kingdom Metazoa; phylum Arthropoda; class Insecta; order Lepidoptera; family Tortricidae; genus Apotomis; species Apotomis betuletana. The sequence continues at coordinate 16,009,918 of OW026308.1, read as the reverse complement.
AAATGTAATCTGTACTTGAACGGGTTATTTTCGGCTTTTTAGTTTTACTGAAGTCGGTTCTTTTTTTTGTTAAAAAATTTTTTTTTCGCTTTTTAGTGATTCATATAAAATACTTATGGCGGGGTGATCAGGGAGGTCTTGAAGGCATGCATCTCGTTTGAATTATCTCCTAACTCCTAACTGTTAAGGAGTTGTACCTTCCATCATCAGTTCAGCATGAGAAGATGATGACTACCATATGCAAATACTTAACTAGTTTTGGAAAATACATGAAAAATATTATGAGTGCCTATAAAATTTCAGGAATTCCTTCGATTCCTCATGGATCTCGTCATCCCATCTTCACCAAAATTTTATGGGACCAACCTTGAGATGTCTATTCATGAACCTAAAAAGAATTTTCCAAATCGACTCATAAATGACGGAGTTATGAGGTAACAAACATTAAAAAAAAAAAAAAAAAAAAAAAAAAAACATACAACCGAACTGAGAACCCCCTCCTTTTTTTGAAGTCGGTTAAAAAGCAATCTGAGTCAGAAATACGGCATTGTCTTTATTGATTATCATATCAACCGAAAAACCGCCACTGACCTACACCAACCAGGTCATAATCATGAGTCCACCTTTTGTGTGCTCGGCTCATTACCACTTCAGTTTTGCAATTTTTGTGATTATACGTAACATTATCGTCCCTACAAGACAAACTCTTCCTAGGATATTACTATACTAAAATTCTACGAAAGTGGCAGGTTGCCGGTCCAAGGTGTCAATAAAACTGTAATTGTAGTAAAAATTTATAATTTCTCAATCCGATAATTATTTGCCTGCAACATTATACTTACATACTTCATACTTTGTTACGTATGGCAGTGCAATAGAGTCTAGAATTATATTTCTTATTATTAGCCCTCGCTGCAGTACTGTCACCTGTTCGTTCGCATGGGTTCACCAAAGGTCAGGTTAAAGTCTTATGACAGCAGTGGCTTAGTCTGTTGTCAAAGCATACTAACTTTACATATAAGCATACATTGCAGTGAGCGGGAGTTAGGCAGGTATAATTAAACTTAATGTCATCATAACGGCCGCTACTGGACAAAGGCCTCTCCCAAGGATGTCCACGTTGAACGGTCCTAAGACATTTTTTTCCGCATTCAGCAGCTTCCTGCAATCTTCACAAGATCGTCTATCCACCTAGGGCCTACCCACTGTGCGGCCTACAGTACGTGAACGTGACCCTATATAGAGATCTCAGTTAATGCTGTTAAATACAGTGAATTGATTTTTATTCGTGATGCTGGGGCTAGACGAATTGTATAATCCTCCTTATAATAATCCTGTAAAAAAATCCTCTACTTCAGTTATAATTTGGAACCCTTAAATATCTTCATCAGTACAAACATTGCTTAGTTTGGAACTAAGTCAGTTTGTCTCTTAATATTTATTTATTTAGTGTGAATTTCCAATGTCTCATTTCGGCCGTGTCTAAGTATCCCATTTAAATACCATTTTCCCAAACGCGTTCTCTAGCCACGAAATGCGATAAGATACACCAAAATGAGAAGAGGGTCGCTTCACCAACCCAATCATCAAGCGACCCCCTATTGAAATGTCAATCTTGCGGACGTCACTGTCACTCCCGCATCAGACTCTAGTCATTTCAAACACTGCCACAAAAGCGCTGCATAAAATCATCTGACAAAGATGTAAAGGCACATATCGTCTGTTGACAACCAAAACTCACTAAGTAACAAAATACTTACTTAAATCAAAGCTCGTATCTTAGTATCAATCTACAAACTAGATACGAGATTTTGAAGAATAGTGACAGAAATTTTAGTGACGACAATATGATTATTCTAAATGCTGGATGTGGTTGCACATTAGGATAGAACGGATGAATAGTGGGTAGATTTCGCTTAGATTTTAGTGTCAAACGTCGAATTGAGCCCCAAACATAAATCAAAACTGACTGCATTGTGTATAGAAATTTATGTCCATTTATTTGTAAATTTGATCATGTGGGTGGATTGAGCCGTGAAATTGATTTAAAGTGGTTTTGACATACGAATATCACACCATCAGCTGCTTAATTATGTAAATGTAACGCTAATAAATGTCTACTCCAATTAGCAATCTAACCTTGTTGCATAAAATGTTGTAAAAACATTTTTTATTATAACGATGTTAGTTTAACTAGTAGTAGAGTTGTTAGTCCGCTGTTTTCTAACATAATTGTGCGCATCGGGTTACAAGCATGAAATTTCTACCACAGATAGAGTGTTCCACGGTGATTATTTTCAGATGTGGAGGGAAGTCAGATTCGTCCCCTGTGAGGCGGGAGAGCGGAGTGAATACGGCCAAGTATCCCTCTTTTCTTTCTTTATTGCTGGTCAGTTAAGTCTACCAGGACGTGTTTGGTATCGTTTCCGTGTAAAACAAATATCAGAAATTAATTTTTTATGTTAGTTTTGTATAGTTCTATATAAAAATATGGGTGTAATGGCCGAAAAGGTAAAAATCACAACAAGTTTTTTTATTCAGTGAGGTAAATTAGTTCAATTACGTGAACATTTTCAACTTACTATTATTATTTCAAAAAGTTCATTTAATCTGATTTCTAAAAATATATGCATGTTGGGCACTTCTCATACAAACAGTAGCTTAAAATATATCTTTACGTCGGCGTAACCAACGTAAAGCTCCGAACGCATCCTATTTCGCTTCATTAAATACATTAAATAATGATTATTAACATGCTTTTACATATAAATTTTACTATATACGTTCTAGAAAAACAAATTAATGTAATTAAAACAAAAAAATTTTTTGCTAATGTATCACGAGCACACGGGCTAATCTCAACATCAACAATTTATTTAAGTTACTGTTTGTATGAAGAGTGCCCAATATGTATAAATTTTTAAAAACAAGATTAAATTTGATGTTTCGTAATATTTTTTTAAATTGTAAATATTTAGGATAGATAACTAATTTATCGTTCTGAATAAAAAAAACTTGTTGTGATTTTTACTTTTTCGGCAATAAACCCAAATTTTTATTATGAAACTATTCCTAAATAACATGAAAAATTAATAGCTGATATCTATTTTACACGAAAACGATGTCGCACAAGCCCTAATAGCCTTAACTGATCAGTAATAAAAAAAAGAAAAAGAGCAGTACTTGGTCCTCTTCACCCCGCTCTTCACCACACAGGGGACGAATCTGACTTCCCTCCACATCTGAAAATAATCACCGTGGAATGCTCTATGTGTGGTAGAAATTTCATGCTTGTAACCCGATGCGCACAATTTCGCGGCTTAGCAACTCTACTATAGAGAAAGAACCACTACAAACAGTTATCTTTCAAATTTTGACAACAATCACACGAAAATTATTTTTTATGCACCCTTTTCATTTGGTTTTGGGTCATTCTCAGTTCAAAAAACAGAATTTGTTCCTTCGGTGGTCAAAAGTTAAGAGCTTGTATGAATCTGAATAAGGATATGTTGCTATTACATCGGATTATAGAAGAGGGAACGTTCTTTATTCTCACAGGCATTTAATCAGAAAATTAGGCCCTGGAATCATTAATTTCGCAAATGTCAACCGGAAAGACGCGCACCTAAATCTGACAATGACCCTTTTTATGTTCAATAACGTGTTTATAGCCTAACAAGTATTGGTCCGGCCCAGGGATGGTGGCGCTACAAACACCTTTTGTATGGCAATAACGTGCACACGTCATAAATATGCATTATTAAAAGATATAGCGATCCGTCAAGAATTTTGTCATTAACCAAATTCAAAATATTGTTTACCGGAATGCTGCTCAATCCTTTGTTCTTGCGACATAAATACTGAATCCTATTGAAAAAAACTTGTCTTCCATCACTGTGGATAATTTTGGCTTTATTGTGCAATAATTACGTGATGCGGAATATTTAGTCCTGTTTCTTCTTTGTTTACATCAGTGACGTTCACCGACTTTCAACGTCAGTTACCAAAAATGCGTCGTTGTCAGTTAGATAAATTAGTACCACTATAATAAGTAACCGACATAGTGCACCGGATTGCCCGGTTGAAGTGGCAATGGGCAGGCCATGTAGCCCGGAGAATGGACGGCCGTTGGGGCAACAAAGTCCTAGAGTGGCGACCACGTATAGGAAAGCGCAACGTGGGTCGGCCCCCGACTAAATGGACGGATGACCTCGTGAGTGTAGTGGGGAATCATTGGATGCGGTCTGCACAGGATTGCACTTTGTGGCGAGTCATGGGGGAGACCAGCAGTGGACGTCTGTGGCTGATAGATAGACTTAAATAAAATAAATAAATAAATAATAATAAATATTGGACAACCTTGAATATGGCGTAAGTTGTAAAATCCCCTGTTGGGCTATACATACATACAGTGTGTATATTTGATATAACCGCATACTTTACAGGGGCTTAGTATAGGCACTTATTAATATATTTATCCGTAAATTATAAAAAAAATCGAACATTTTTTTTTCCATACAAAATAAATCAGCAAGCAATGTACTTGTTTGTTGACACATAACATCGTGATGTCACAACTGTCACTAGTAATAACTACGCCGTACATTGCTGCTCAGAAAATTTCCAAAAATTAATTACGCTACGGCAGTTAACGCTAAGTTAATAATTGTTATAAATATCAGATTATAGCACTAAAATCTCCGTCTGGCTACAATATGCGGTTGTATCAAATATACACGCGTATAAACAATTTACATTAACTTTCGTTCGTAATGACGACACAGGCTTTATGAATAAATCAACATCCTAATGAGATAACATAAGTTTGTGAGATTTCAGGGGAACCATTATCGTTTATAATATGACACATCAGAAGCCACATTAGCGTTGGCATTATAACTTGTTAATATTTTATGTGCTTGGTTAAGTAAGGCTCATATTCGTTATCAATGTTTCTATGATGGAGAAATAATGGCGTAGTCATTTTTGATAACTAAGTGCCTAGTTATTTCGTACTATAAGTATTTATCAAATATTATTGTAAAGAAAAAAATATCGAATATTATTAATTTATAGAAGAACATATTGATAAGGGTTTATCCTAAGAGGCAAACCTCTTAGGATAAGCCAAAAGTTTGAAGTTGTATCAAAAATAATTCATGGATGTGACGATTTTTTCATGCCATAGTTGTGACAATTTCCAAACTTGTTTGATATAACTGAATATATAATTACCTTCAATTTCGCAAATGTTACATAATTATCTTAAGGTGATTCGAGTCGCGGAGTTACGGAAAAAATGTCAATGGATATTTATGAAAAAAGTTTCATGGAAAATATATTTTTTTTTAAACCAGAAAACCAATTTCGTTCGAAATGCATTTCGCGACAATCGGAACTAACGCTCTAATTTATGACATAGAATTTATATGCTATAATTCAGTAGTTTTAAATATTAACCCTCAATTTATAAAAGTTCGGAGACGCGAAGAAAAATGTATATTAATAAATAATGTTTCTACGACTTTCTCGAGGGGTATTAATTGAAATAAAATTATTTCTAATCGATTTTAGTAAATTATATCCTCTGAGATATCAATATTCACGGAAAATTAATAAAACATATATTGGCCCCACATTGTACGACGCAAGTTTTGGCATTGTTTGTGTTTGTATATTTGTGTACGACTGTACGTGCATGGTAAGTTCGTTTAAAACAAACGTTATTAATTTATTCTAGTCTCAGTTACGTGCTTGGTTTATTATTATTGAACTAGCATTTTCCTTAAAACAATCATCCCTTTAAGAAAACGTACATACGTAGAAATGCTAAACGTGGAAGATGTTTCACGTTTTCCCCAAGAGAAATCTCATAAAAAAGGGTTCCAAAGGACGTGCTCTGAATACCCTTTTCTATAAAAGTTATTAAAGTTTCATTAATTTGGATGTTTACGTATGATTTATACGATCAAGTTGAAAACTGTACGGATTTCATAAGCCAGGCTTTTAAATACATTAGATTACATAATTTAAAATGAATAACGAATTAAAAGTAGGTATTCAATTAGGTAGAGGGTGGTACAGGTACCAAGTATACAAGATTACCATTCTAACAAATACTCGTATATTAATTGGAAATTAACACTAATGGCTAATACTTGGATATTTGAGCGTTAATAAGTAACATTGACATGCTTCAGTTTCCATAATAAAAAGTGGTTTCCTCTTGGGAATAGACTTGTAAAACAACCAATCAGAAGATATTTCTCATTTCTCTCAATAGTAAATGTAGGTATAGACTCTATACCTACTCACCCAGCAAGCCATTCTTTCCCGGCGTCTCCAGTAATGTATGTACTATTAAACGAAATTAATATAATTCAGCTGTTTACCCTGTTCATGAACACAGACGCCATGTTTGTTACTTTCCGGCTTAAGCCTTAAATTTTGTATGAAATTCATTTACTGTTCTCTCGAGCTGTGATATTTTGAAGCCTGTTATAACGCACGTTATTACAACATTTCATTGCATGTTTGAGAAAAAATAAATTTCTTATGCAATTTTTGAAATTAATAGCTCCCCCCGATAGTTTCACAACCCTTTTAATTTCACCATACATACTCGTAACTGAATCAGTGTATATTACACACAATCAAAACTTATTGACAGTATGTAAAGTGAACGAGAGTTACTCAAGTCGTAACAAGCAAAGTTTACAATATGGGCCGATGCTCTCGCAAATGACGATGAATAAACACTCTCAAGAGAAATCTTCACATCGGGACGTAAACATGAAACTTTATGGCAATTTTAAAAGGATATTTTCTATGGAAGACGGTAAAATATTGCTAGTTGAAGTGCAGAAAGTTATAGCCGTGTTTAGACCGTCCATTTTGCGTAGTAAGTGAATAGCACATTACAAATTTTAGCAGCTGGGATAGCGCAACCTACCCCTTTATTTGTACCGCCCGCCCATAGATTTTGTACCGCCACTCGTCATAACTCCTCGTATCACATTTTTTTGCTTTATAAGTATTCTTAGGTACTTGGTAAATTTTGAAGGTACACGATAAATTATATATGAATTGCAACAATATAGGTATGTTAAACAGTTTTCCGCAAACTTTACGAGTTCATACTCCTATAGGTAATTGGTAATTTTTGAAGGTACAACATAAATTATACATGTGTTTTGAGGCAATATAGTAGGTAGTTTTCTTACGTTCATGTTTTTAGATTTATGAGGTAACCTAATCAAATTAGTAATTAGTGTACACCAGTGCGCGTGGAACACAGCGGGGCTAGCATAGTATTCATGCGACTTTACTTGTCGCGCGACTCAGCGTCACCCTGTCTTACTCGCACGGTATTGACTTGAAAGTGACAGGTAGTATTTCTCGCGCGTCAGTCGCGTGCCACAGTTATGCTAGACGTGTTGTCCCACAGGTATATGTCACATGATAAGGATACGTGTTGCGTAGTTGTGCTAGAGATCTGGTCTTATCATTATGCCGTGGACCTGATTTGATGATAATAAAAAAGGTGGTTTTGGGAACTCAAACTCAAACTTTTTATTACACACATATTACAAATTAACATCATAATATGCACCCTGCAAGGGCACAGCAATCAACTTAATTAACTTATTTCTGATACATTATTTTCTATTTCGATTTTAGTCCATAATAAAACGATGAAACACCATCGAATTTAGGCACTTTTAATCATTTACACAAGCTATTGACGTATGAATAGTCGTCAATAAAAGTTGGTACCAATTTTTTATTTTTGGTCCTCTAATTAAAGATTCAAAGCATATAAATAATTTTTAAAACATTCGAATGAAATAGACACACTGCGCTTATAGCAGCTTGGAATATTGGTATTTTATCCCGACAATTTATCGGAAAATTGCGAAAACTGATACAAAACTGCGCTCGAGTCATTGATCTCGTCAAGGTAATTAAAAAGTCATCAACCTACTCACGTCACGTCTGTTTTGTGGCTGTGGACGAGCATTTTAATAGTGAGCCGTTAAATTTTTATTCGCAGTTTAAATAGTAGCAAAACCAATGTTTTTTGGAGATTTTCAGTTCCTGGAAAAAGTGCTAAGAACGAATCGTTCCTCAGTTACGGATGTTTTATTTTTACATTCTATTGTATTTTAACATTCACGATGACGAGATCCGTAGGAGATTTGCTATCACAAGATCTGCCATTGACAATTTGAACAGAGTCTGTTGCAATGCAACCGTAACATTACTAAAGCCACGAAAGTCCACCTTATAAGGAGCAGGCTTAAATAGTCGTCCCAACATTCCTCTATGGCGCAGAAGCTAAAACATGGACGGTGCACCTGAAAGTGATAGGTATATCACTGCTTAACACTCCTTTTCCCAGTGTATAAGTTTACGTTAAGTTTGCAACTAGAAACTATGGCATCGGATACAAATGAGGCCAAAACTTAATGTAACCGGCTTGTACTAATTACAAGGTTTCGTTCTCGTCCGTTTTCTCCTCTAAAACTTACCCAATCTTTACGAAATTTTAGGAACTAAATAGGACGGAAATGTTCTGTGTTGGACTGTTTCGATTTCTGCGCACTAATTAAAGATAAACTCTGAATTCGCCGTAGTCATTTGCGTGAGTAGTGGTATTTCCTCTTAACCTGTGTCTTAACGCCCTCGAAATCTGCTGATGGCGGTGACTGCTGCTAATTCCTTGAACTGCGTTTCGGACCAATGTTGGATCTTAGAACAACTCAAAGTTAAGGAGAGATTAAAGATAATAGAAACCAAAACTCCATGGAAAGACTCATCCAATGTCAAGTGGAAGGCGACTGCTTGCCACGAGGTTGGTCATCTACGCGTTGGACAGACCTGATAAAAGCTGTGACACAAACCACCATAGTCCACCGTTCCCATGGCGTAGAAGACCATGGCAAATGGAGGCTCATTCCAAGAGTTGCATTATCCTCAATAGTCATCATATATATCGTCCTCTGACGTATCCGTCAATGGCGAAACCTGGCTCCATGACCTTGAGCGTGGGTCATGTGCACGACATGTGGTTTGCAAAACCGAATTTGGTTTTGAAGGTTTAGTCATCATACTACCACGGCCACTATGTCAAAGATTTAACAACTGAGGAGACTATTGACATCGCGTCAGTCTGTCTGGTACAAACTTTTTTTAGCTTAGGACTAAGTCGAATTGTGTAAAGTTACGAATCAATCTTGTGTTCTAACTAACATGCTGTCAATTATTGAAATTATGAGAAGTCTCGCCATAAACTTTCCGACATTTTTATAGCGAAATTTAAACAGTACCAGATGAAGATGAGTTTGGATTTTCAAGGTCGTAATCTTTCCCACGCAAACAAAGATAAAAGACTTCATACATAAACAAAATTATACCTATCTGGACTGTTTTTAAATATAGGTAATGAACGATTAATCCCTTTGAAGATCGCCATTTATACCTTTTAGCCCTCCCAAAATGTAGACGTGAATTTCGAAACGAATTCTGAGAAATATTATGATCCGATAGTCGAGTACGTCTATTTGTTATTCTATATTTAGGGAAACGGAAATGAATTATTTATTTGAGGCAATTTGTCAGAATCGTAGATATTGCTTATAAATAGTTAACTATCACTTGCCGACTAATATAGGAGTATTTACCAAAAATGAACGTTGTAACTTAATACTTTATGAAACTTGGTTTTAAGGAAATATATGATTTTTACCCATTCATCAATAAACAAGATTAGCGGCAGAAATGATGCCACCAAGGGCTTTTTTTTGTCACCAACTGACGGGTGATTTACCTCAGTATCACCTAATGTTAACTGAATACGGGGTCGAGGGTGTAGCTCGCCAATTCAGTAATATTTTGTGGTAACTTGGATTTTTTTACTACTTTGTATTTTAATAATTTAAAATTATTTTTTTAAGTTGGTTGAATGAACCAAATATTTCCTTTTCGGATGTTTTAATAACTAGAAGGGGAGTAAGGGGAGAACAGTAATAAAATCTTATCTGGCCCAAACGTCAACCTCACCTGCTCGCGTTGGTGGTTCTTACGAATAGCCGACGGCGACGGTCACAAGCCGTCGCGGTGCTCCCTGCTAGATAAGGACGAGGCTCTGGCGACCGAGAAATGGCGGTATAACCATACACCTGGCCGGGCGACCGGTCGGATGAGGCTGCAGCGGCCTTGAGGCTAAATAACCTCTAAAATGTCTGGTGCAGAAAGCAACGGGAGACTACTGCACTATCTTTCCCAAGAAAACCACATGAACATGAGTTACCCTAAGAGAAGAGTTGTGTCTTGCGATCCGACTGACGCTCGGCGCCATTGTGATTCCGGGTTGCATGGTGGGAAGTATGCTACCGGCCACTTGACTGCGGACCACCAGACAGGAAGTGGAAACTATGATACTGGTCAAGGAACAGGTATGAAAAGAGCCCCATTACGTAAACATCTTCGCATGGGGACGTGGAATGTTAGAGGGCTGTTAAAGCCGGGAAAGCTTGCTGTTGTCGAAAAGGAGATGGGTAGATGCGGCATAGACATTCTAGGGCTTAGTGAAGTCCATCGAAGGGGAAGCGGTCATTTTATCACCGATAATGGCAATACTATATATTTTACTGGTGCCGAGGATCATAGCAATAATGGAGTAGCATTTATCATACCTAAGAAACTGCAGAACACTGTCATAGGATACTCTACTCCAAACGATAGAATGATCGCTATAAAGCTTGATGCAAGCCCTGCACCCATCAACATAATCCAGGTATATGCACCTACTTCTCAGTCTGACGAGGAAACTTCAGATCAATTTAATGCCGATCTTGATACCTTGATACGCACCATACCAGGTAGGGAAGTAACCATCGTACAAGGTGACTGGAACGCGAAAGTTGGCGGCACTATGGGAGATCCACTCAAAGGCTCTGTTGTCGGTGGCTATGGTCTGGGAGTACGAAATGACAGAGGCGAAAAATTTCTTCAATACTGCGTAGAAAATCAGCTGACTGTTATGAACACCTGGTTTCAAAATCATCCAAGGAGACTGTATACATGGACTTCTCCTCAAGGGCATAGAAATCAGATTGACTTTGTTGCGATTAACACTAGGTGGCGATCATCGGTTACCAATGCCAAAACACTCCCTGGCGCGGACTGCGGCAGTGATCACCAACTTTTAATAGCTGACTTCAGACTTCGCCTAAAAAGTACTCGACCGAACTCAAAACAGAATATTCTGCTTAATAAACCGGCTCTAGACCATTTCCATCAAGCAGTTGACTCCAAGATCAATTCACTAGAATGGGACCCGTTTGATTCTAGTGAAGCAGATTGGAACTGTCTCAAAGAGGCAGTGTTAGACACCGCGAAGGAGAGCAGCAACCTTTTTAAAACTGTTACGAAAAAGGAAGAGTGGATAAGCAAAGAATCATGGGAGTTGATTGAGGAGAGGAAGATGCTTAAATGTGAAGGACTCGAGACTAAAGGTAAAATGGATCGCTACAACCAGTTGCATGCAGACGTACAGAGGTCCACGCGGAGGGATAAAGACAGGCACATCAATAACATATGCAGCGCAATTGAGGGGCATGCTGACAAAGCGCAAACAAAAGACCTGTTTTTGAAAGTGAAGCAGCTGACGGGTACCTTCAAACCAAAGAGTTGGGTCATTGATGACAGTAAAGGTAACACCTTGACAGAGCTAGAAACCGTTCTAGATAGATGGAGAGACTACTGTTATGAGCTCTACCGGGATGAAGATGGACATAGCGTAGAAAGGAGATGGGACGATCATGTGCGTGAACCAGACATTTTGCTTTCCGAAGTACAAGACGCAATCAAGAAATTAAAACACAAGGCTGTTGGCCCTGACGGTATTTCTGCTGCAATGCTTCAACATCTGGGCTCTAAGGGAACTATGATCGTCCACCAGATATGCAACAAGGTCTGGAGAACCGGTCAATGGCCAGAAGACTGGACTCACTCTGCTGTTGTTCCGTTGCACAAGAAGGGCTCCACAAGAAAATGTGAAAATTACCGTACCTTGTCACTCATGTCACATGCGAGTAAGATTCTGCTGCGCATTATAAATGCGCGACTCTCGACATTTGTCGATCACCAAATACCGAGTGAACAATCCGGTTTTATTGCCGGGAAGGGTACTCGTGAACAGATCTTGAATGTTCGTGTTCTAATCGAGAAATGTCGCGAATTTAACAAACCGCTGGTTCTATGTTTTATAGATTACGCTAAGGCATTCGACTGTGTGCAGTGGAAAACTATGTTTGATGTGCTTGTGACGATGGGTGTACCGCAACATTTAGTTTTTCTAATACAAAACCTGTACCTCAACGGCTCAAGCTTCGTGAAATTGGAAAGCCAAACGTCCAAATCTTTCCACACTGAACGAGGCGTACGTCAAGGTTGCATTCTGTCTCCCAAGTTGTTCAACCTGTACGGCGAACACATCATGAGGAAGGCACTGGATGGATGGAACGGTGGTGTTGTGGTTGGTGGCCGTAGGGTCAGCAACCTGAGATACGCAGACGATACGACAATACTCGCGTCGGATGAAGTAGAAATGGCAACCCTTCTGAAGAAAATTGAAGTAGAGAGTGCCAAGCTCGGTCTTAAAATGTTGATCTTAAGACCGAGCTTGGCACTCTCTACTATATTCAAAAACTAAAATAATGGTGGTGGACAGAGCACAATTACTTCCAGCTACTCGTACAAGCGCACTCGTCGGGTATGAAAAGGTCAGCGAATTTGTGTATCTTGGGTCCTTGATAACTTGCGACGGCGGTTGCACTGACGAAATTCGCCGTAGGGCCGGTATGGCTAAAAGTGCAATGGCTAACCTCGACAGGATATGGAAAAACCGTGGAATTCGCCGTACAACTAAGGTGCGTTTAGTTTGAGCTCTGGTGTTTTCCATTTTCACGTACGGTGCAGAAACTTGGAGTTTGAGAAGCCGCGATAGCAGTAAGATCGATGCTTTCGAGATGTGGTGTTGGCGCAGGATGCTACGTATTCCTTGGACTGCGATGCGAACAAACGAGTCGATATTAAATGAATTCAACATCTCGACGAGACTCTCTGCGATATGCCGGAAACGAGCCCTGAACTTCTTCGGTCATATTATGCGGTCTTCAAAGCATTGTCTGGAGAAGCAGATTATCATAGGACAAATTGATGGCAGACGTGCGCAGGGAAGGGCACCCACTAGATGGTCTGACACTGTAGACGACAACCGCGTCCGTCGGCTATCGGCTACAAGGGCACTCCGAAACTCAGCGATGAGTAAGGAGCGAATGGACTGTAATGAAAACTAGGTAACGAAAACGGACGAATATGAAACGCAAAGTAAATCAAACGATATATATTTACACACAAATTAACAAAACACAACAAGGATCGGAAAACACTTAAATTTACTCTTAACTAATATAGTCTCTGTCTAAAATGAATTTAACACTGATCGCGGACCGATGGTACTACGCTAACACTGATAAACTAAATTCGCGGACCGATGGTACTACGCTACTGTATACAAAGATGGTTAATACTCGGAAGTAAAGTGGAGAAGTGAGAACTGTGGCGGATCGTTGATCAACGCGCGGACTACGGAGTGGTACTCTACGTAGGATACAAGATGACTGTCGATGAACTGTGTGGCGGATCGATGATCAACGCGCGGACTACGGAGTGGTACTCTACGTAGGATACAAGATGACTGTGTTTACATAGAAAAATGGCCGTCCTTTTATACAATCCTGCTCTGGGATCAGGGGGACGCCCGCCCTGTCTTTATACATTCATTTACTTAAGTTATACATAACCTAGCTTAAAACTAACTTATTCTACGGATTGACGCTGTTTGACTTTACAGCATATCTGCGTGTCTACGCTTTGGGAGCTCCCGTCCGACTGTGAGGCGTGAAAATACCTAACTATTCTTTGTCCCCGGCAAGAGGCCGTCTCGCTCGCACCGTCCGAGATATACACTCGCGCGGTCACTCTTAACGCGCTGCGCGCCGTGAGACTCGCTCAGTCTCTGATTTCTCGTGCTCTCGGACGGTTACGGCCGGGACAATGTTCTACAAATTACTCTATTTACTGGAATCTACATTCTTACAAAGTTTCAAATTAATCTATAATTTTTCCTCAATTTTTACATCGAACGTAAACAAAGATGACTCATCTGTTTTCGACCAAGAAGGGAAAGTTTCCGATGAGTCACCTTTGTTTTGACGTGGTCTTTTTACTAAGACATGACGGGAGCTCTACATGAATAAATGATTATACAGGGAAATTTAATTAATTTCAGCCGCTTATACGGGCAACGATCTTATATCTAAGCTATTAAACATTTATTTATTTATTCAACTTAAAACTAAATACTCTGCAAAGCTGTCCGTAACAATCTCCCCCCGTCGAGCTGCTGCGTAGACTCGGGTTGCATGGGGAGGACAGCTTCCGCACGGGCGTCGAAATACGCCGCCCTTGGTGTGCACGCTCGCGTTCTGCACCTCGCCGTCGGGACCCGGATGTGTTTTCCTCGGGTCCATGGAGACGTATGTGAGTGGCCGGGCGTTGACATCGCCTCGGCCTCGGCGAGCAGCGTCGACGTCTCCTCTTCTTGGCGCCATGGTTGGGCGCGCCGTCATGGCGCGTGATGTTGTCAGGGCGCGCGCTGTGGTAGCGCGTCGCGACGTCTCGTGTGACGCGGCGCTCTTCTCCCCCCGTTGTGCGACAGCACTGAAGCGGGGGCAACGCCTGGCGGCGTTGAGTGTGTGCGCTGCGTGGTGGCTGCGCTTCGTGTCGGCTGTCGTAGCGTGACACGGCTGCGGCGGGAGTAGCGGCAGGCGCCGCGGCGGCAGGCGACGCGAGCGGCGTCGTGGCCGGAGTGGCGGCAGGCGACGCGGGTGGCGTCGCGGCCGGATAAGCGGCGGGCGCCGCGGCGGCAGTGGCGGCTGGCGACGCGGGTGGCGTCGCGTCGGGTGTGGCGGCAGGTGTCGCAGCTGGCGACACGGCAGGCGTCGCATCGGGTGTGGCGGCAGGCGACGCGTCAGGCGTCGCGGCGTGCGTCATCACCCTCTGTCGTTGTGTTTTCAGCCGGTTGTATTGGGAGATCCGGCTGATGTCGGGCAGCGGTGTCGTCCACACGCTCGTAGCCGCGACTTGATGCGGCTGGGCTTCCATCATTTTTTCTGTGGGTGGCGTCGGCGTCTCCTGTGGCCACTCCGCTTCAGGCTGCCACAGGAATTCGGGTTCGCCGTACCACCGGGCGCCTATGTCCAGGCGACGCGCGCTGTCAGCCCTCGTAGCGTCGTCGGCGGGATTTTTCTTCGTAGGCACCCATCTCCATTGCTCCGTTTCAGTGATTTCAGCGATTTCACCGAGTCGGTGCGCGACGTAGGCGCTGTAGCGGCGTGCGTCGTCGCGCACCCAGTGTAGGACGGTCCGACTGTCTGTCCATAGGACCGTCGCGTCGATGGTGACTCGGTGCTCGTGCGCGATGCTTTTTGCCAGCCTCGCCCCAATTAGCGCCGATTGTAGCTCGAGTCGTGGGATGCTCTGCTGTCGGGTCGGCGCCACTTTCGCCTTTGCTGCTACGAGGCTGACGTGTGTCTCGCCGTCGACTTCTTGGCGCCAGTAGGCGACGGCTGCGTAGGCTTGCGAGCTGGCGTCTACGAAGATGTGTAGCTCGCGTCTCGTAGCTCCCCCCGTTAGAGTGTACGGGCGGGGTAGGCGTAGCGCCGCTACGGACTCCAGTCCGCGTAGCCACGTAGCGAACTCGGCAGCTTCTTCAGGCGGCAGCGTAGAGTCCCAGTCGAGTTTGAGCTCCCACAGCCTCTGAAGTTGTATTTTCGCCGTCACGGTGTAGTGCGCCAAGAGTCCGATCGGGTCGTAGATACTCATGACGGCGCTCAGCATTTCTCGCTTCGTCGGAGTGCGGCGTAGCTCACGCACCTCCGTCGGGACCCGAATCATTCTCGTGTTGAAGCCGAGTGTGTCTGTGTTCGGGTCCCACATCAGCCCGAGTATCTTCTGGCTCTTGTCGCCGCCCAGCTGCGCGGGCGTTGTGGCTCGGAGCTCCGTAGGTAGCGACTGTATGAGTTTAGTCGCGTTGGAGCTCCACCCGCGCAGCAAGAATCCGCCCAGTCTGTGTGAGGCGGCGACTTCTAGGGATGTTTCGCAGGCCTCCTCTTCAGTTTGAAAGCTCGAGACGAAGTCATCCATGTAGTGGTTTTCAGTGATCTCTCGTACAGCCATCGGGTGTGTCTGCGCGTTCTCTTCGGCGTTATGATCCCGCACGCTGTGGGCCAGGAACGGACTGCTCGCCGCACCGAAGAAAATCGACGTCAGCTGGTACACGGTCGGAGGTCGCGATCTGTCGGCGCCTCTCCACAAAAACATCTGTGACGGCCGGTCCTCTTCTCTCAGTTTGATCTGTAGAAACATCTCCGCGATGTCGGCCGTCACGGCGTAGGCTCCTTCTCTGAAGCGATACAGTACGCCCAGTATTGAGCGCAGCTTGTCGGGTCCCTCCAGTATGTAGTCATTCAAGCTGCGGCCTTGTGAGGTGGCCGCAGCGTCGAATACAAGCCGGATGCGTCCAGGCTTATTCGGGTTCGTAACCGCGAAATGGGGCAGGAACCATGTAGCGCTGCTTGTCGCCGGCACCGTCCGCTCGGCGTATTTCTTCTCAATTAGATTTTCAATCTCTTTGGTGTAGGCCTCAGCAAACTGCGGGTCGCGGTCCATCTTCTTCTCGATGCCTTGTAACCGCTGCAGGGCCATGTTGTACGTCGGCGGCATGTTAGGGTTGTCGTCGCGCCATAGCTGCCCGACTTCATAGCGTGGGCCGTCGATGCGTCGTACAGTGTTGTTGAAGATTGTAATAGCCCGCTCGTCTCGCGGGGTAGTCTTCTTTGCTGCCGTTATCCCCAATGAGTCGATGTCGAAGTAATTTTTCAGCTGTGCATTGAGGTCGTCGTCTCGAACGGCGTAGCAATGTTGAACGGCCTCTTCTTGATTTCGTCGAATGATTCTCGGCGCCGTTCCAAACACCACCCAGCCCAATGGAGATAGGAGGGCGGCGGGTTCGTTGATTCTGCCCACGCGGATCTCGTACGGAAGCATCAGATGCCAATTGTCGGCTCCGATGAGTATGCGTGGGCGGGCTTCGTCGTAGCAGGCGGCACCCATGTCAGCGAGATGCGGGAACTGCGTGACGTATCTTCTATCGGCTCGTTGTGCGCGGAGGCTCAGATCATCCACGGTACGCAGCATTATAGGGTGTGCTGGACCGCCTGTCTGGCTGCGCACGTGAGCGTGTACTCGACGACTCCTCTGCTCGGTAGCCATCGATCCCACGCCTTGTATGTGTAGGCGTGTGGTGGCGCCGTCGGCGCCGATCTCGCTCGCGAGGCTCTCTTCAACGAGCGAGATTGTGGAGCCCTGGTCCATCAGAGCGTAGGCCAGTGTCTCGCCGCGGGGCCCGCCGATGATGATTGGGATAATCTTCAGAAGCACGGTCGAAGTGGCACGACCGAACTCCGCAGTGCTCGCCGTAACTTCGTGTGTGCACGCCGTCGTCTCGGGTGCGTCCGTAGTTGCGTGCGTAGCAGGTTGGCGCCGCGACGCCATTGTATGATGCGTAGCGGCTTGATATGGCGGAGCGGTGGGCCCAGCTCTCGGCGTCGCGACGACTTGCTCAGTCGCGTATGGGGCCGGCGCGTACGGATAGGGCGCGTACGGGACGGCGTGTTGCATCGGGATATACGGCGCTGGGGCGTTCGGCGTATATGATTGCTTCGTCGTTGGCGGGCCCGCTTCTGAGTGTAGCAGGCGGTGATGCGGGTAAGTGCACCCGGGAACACCGCAGCCGCGGGCTCGGCACTGGTCGCGGCGATGCCGGCGGTCCAGGCATTTGAAGCAGATTTTGTTGTTGCGGACCCAATCCCATCGGGCTCCGACTGTCATGTTGAGTATCTTGCGGCACTCTGTAGTGCGATGAGCGCCGCCGCAGCATAGACAGGCGTCGGCGTGCTCAGTTGTGTAGGTCTGCGCTCGATCTTTGAGAGGGCGTCGTACGGCTCCTCTTCCGGCGCCGCTGCTGATTGCTCGATTGTCTGGGACGCGCTGCGATCCCCGTAGCTCGGCGGCGGGCGTCGGTCTTCTTGTCGGCGCCTTGGCGTGGGAAAATTCCATTTCCGCATCGCTCTCCTCCAGCAGGAATTCCGCCATGAGCATGAGTTCGCTCTCGGCGGAATGTAGGCGCTCCTTGGCGTAGGAGCACCATCGGCTGCGTAAGTGCGGGCTTAGGCGCTCCGTCACTTCTCTGATTAGCAGCGGGTTGGCGCCGTAGCTACGGCGATCGAGGTCCACCAGCGTCGAGACGATGTTCATAACTTTGATTGCGAAGTTGTTGAGATCGATGGCGCTCGGTCCCAATGGCGGCATCCTCTTCAGCTCTTCAATGGCTCGGTCGATGAGAAGGTCAGTCCGCCCGAAGTTTTTCTTCAGTACTCGTATGATGAGTTCGGGGCGGGTCGACGAGGCAAGCATGTGTTGTACGCATTGCCTCGCCTCTCCCTTCAGGCTGTGGCGCAGGCGCGCGACGTTCTCGAATGGCGAGAATTTGTAGCGCGTAGTGCTCTCGGTGTAGCCGTTGTAAAATGTGAGCCACTCGCTCGGCTCTCCGGAGAATGGCGGCAACTCGTAGACTTGACGTGGAGGTGGCCGCATCATCGTTTCGATTGTGTCCGTCAGGCGGTCGATAGCTCGTCCTCTGCTCGTCGATCGCTCCCGCTGGCTATGTGGCGTCTGTGGCTCGTGCTGTTGCCGCTCGCGTGTCTCGCGTTGCGGCGTCCGTGCTCGAGTATGCTTCGCATTGTCCGCGTCAGCATTTTGTACGCCTGTCAGCCAGTCGTCGACTCGACGTTGAGAGTCAGCTTGAGAACCGCCGGCTCGGGATTGTTCATCGATGCGCTCCATTTCGACCGCGAGCCTCTTCTCGACGAGCTCGCGTTCCAGTCGAATTTCCTCGCAGCGAAGTTGCTTGAGCCGCTCCATAGCGGCGAGCTCCGCCTCGCGGCGGAGCACGTCCGTCGCGTTCGACGCTCTTGAGTGAAGTGATGATGGTCGGCGCGGCGCGTGGGCTTTATGTGCGAAAGTCACGTTGAACTCGCGCCGCTGCGTGCGGGCCTCTGATTGGTCGGCCGGCGCGGAGTGCTGTGATTGGCCGGCGTGCGCGGCCGGCGCGGTGCGCTGTGATTGGTCGAAGCGCTCGGCGTTCTTCGACAGTCGTTGTTCCAGTTCGCTGCGCCCAGCCGTAGTGTCGGTTGGTGGCGAAACTGGAGCTTCTTCGGCGGGGGACTCTGGTGAATCCGTTTGAAATTGCAGCCCCGAATGGCCCGGCCGGGCCTGGGGAGCGGGCGGTGAATGTGCGACTGCAACATTTGACACCGCGAACCGTTGTAGGTCGACTGTGGCTTGTGTGCGCTCACGCTGCGAGCGCGCAGCACTCTCCTCACTCTTATTTCCTCGCGTCAAAACCATCTTTGATGACGTTTGGAAAACCGCACTTTTCCAACTACACACAACGAACCTAAACTAAAATAACTAATTCCGATCCGGCTCGAAGGACCAAACAATGTAGACGACAACCGCGTCCGTCGGCTATCGGCTACAAGGGCACTCCGAAACTCAGCGATGAGTAAGGAGCGAATGGACTGTAATGAAAACTAGGTAACGAAAACGGACGAATATGAAACGCAAAGTAAATCAAACGATATATATTTACACACAAATTAACAAAACACAACAAGGATCGGAAAACACTTAAATTTACTCTTAACTAATATAGTCTCTGTCTAAAATGAATTTAACACTGATCGCGGACCGATGGTACTACGCTAACACTGATAAACTAAATTCGCGGACCGATGGTACTACGCTACTGTATACAAAGATGGTTAATACTCGGAAGTAAAGTGGAGAAGTGAGAACTGTGGCGGATCGTTGATCAACGCGCGGACTACGGAGTGGTACTCTACGTAGGATACAAGATGACTGTCGATGAACTGTGTGGCGGATCGATGATCAACGCGCGGACTACGGAGTGGTACTCTACGTAGGATACAAGATGACTGTGTTTACATAGAAAAATGGCCGTCCTTTTATACAATCCTGCTCTGGGATCAGGGGGACGCCCGCCCTGTCTTTATACATTCATTTACTTAAGTTATACATAACCTAGCTTAAAACTAACTTATTCTACGGATTGACGCTGTTTGACTTTACAGCATATCTGCGTGTCTACGCTTTGGGAGCTCCCGTCCGACTGTGAGGCGTGAAAATACCTAACTATTCTTTGTCCCCGGCAAGAGGCCGTCTCGCTCGCACCGTCCGAGATATACACTCGCGCGGTCACTCTTAACGCGCTGCGCGCCGTGAGACTCGCTCAGTCTCTGATTTCTCGTGCTCTCGGACGGTTACGGCCGGGACAATGTTCTACAAATTACTCTATTTACTGGAATCTACATTCTTACAAAGTTTCAAATTAATCTATAATTTTTCCTCAATTTTTACATCGAACGTAAACAAAGATGACTCATCTGTTTTCGACCAAGAAGGGAAAGTTTCCGATGAGTCACCTTTGTTTTGACGTGGTCTTTTTACTAAGACATGACGGGAGCTCTACATGAATAAATGATTATACAGGGAAATTTAATTAATTTCAGCCGCTTATACGGGCAACGATCTTATATCTAAGCTATTAAACATTTATTTATTTATTCAACTTAAAACTAAATACTCTGCAAAGCTGTCCGTAACAGACACAGTGAAGAAGGCAGTGGGCGGCAGCATGCACCGGGCGGTCCACGCAGCATATAACCGCACTGAGTGGAAACAGATATGTGGTCGCGATCCTCATCAGTGAGGGAACGACGAAGAAGAAGAAGAGAATAACTAGAACCTGCCCTAGAACTTCGTCCGCGTGAATTAGGGTCATAATCCTATTTTTTGCTTCACAAAAAACTATCATTGTACCAAAATTGGTCAAAATCCGTCCAGCCGTTTAGGCGTAATGAACGGAAAAAGAAATATATACCAACAGACAGCGCTGTATGGCTGGCGCCGTACGTCTTTAAAAATTCTGTATCACTGATATTTCAGCAAAAATCTTTTCATCACACTTGCTCGTAAACAATGGGTTACATGCTAAAAAGCGGGCGGTAAGTCGTATATTACGCCCTAGGGCGGTAAGTAATTTTGGTATTGACTACTTTTTATTACTTTTGTTTTATTTCCTCCAAAGTGTGATGAAAAACGTCGTACGTGACTCTGGCGGTAAAGGAATTCCAAACTCGTGTCATTAAAGCCCTCGTCTTCGGCTTCGGGCTTCTAATAGACACTCGTTTATAATTCCTCGTTTACCACTCTTGTTACGTAATAACAGTCCATAGAAAACTAATTTTCATACAAGTTTAGAATATACTAGCAAAGATATAATTATGTATATTTGTAATGCAATTAAACAATGCACAATACAGTCGTATCACCACACCCTACCCTTTCACCCGTCATGTCTCGGTAACCTAACTTGAACAATGACATTAGGATTGGCTTGAGCTCTTGGTATTAGTAATAAATCAAGTACAAATTGGTCGCAACCGATACAATAAAGATAAATTGGCTTGCATGATAATTAGAACTGATATTAGTTAATGCATTGTCGTCACAGTGACATGGTATACTGATGGACACATAAACAAGGGTGATCAATGATATTGCTACAATGCAATCTTTCTTGTTGATGTGATTTATTATTCATTTTATGAAACCCGTAATGTCTCAATTTATCATATTTTTACGTGGTAGAAAGATCAAAGCTTAGATAAATATTGAAATGCGTAACCTGGCGGATGAGATCGGGAATCGAACTCGGTACCTTTGGATTACCGGTTCAGCGTGTTGGCTTTTTTTTTGCGTGTCGATCTTTGTATCTACGAGTACATAGCAAATAAAACATAATCGAAAGTAGTCCCCCAGTACTGAGGCCATCTGAGGCATTCTCTATTCATTTCGAAGTGAAATTTGAACACCGGCATTTATTATTTGGTTCTATTCCCGTTGCTCAAAAGTACGAGAGATGTCAACATTTCTTGGCATGTGGTCTAAAAAAGAAAGCTTGTGAATAATAAAAACTAAACAAGCGAAACAGGTGCAAGCCTTATGTTTATATAAACTTACTTCCAAAGTAAACAAGTTCGCTCGAGTGATAATTTCGCTAAGTGAAACTTATGTAAGTAAAGTTCGAATCTTTTGTGTGGTGAAAATGTCAAAAGGGCAAGAGTGGGTCACGTGTGGGTTTCTTGGTGCTGATTGGGACTGTTACGATCTCTGTGGGCTCTGAGGATAAAAGTCAACGTTTCAAATGGTCCAGCCACGACTTTGTGCGACTAGCGACAGCGGCAGCGGTGAGTGTCGAGCGGCAAAAACAAAATCATATCGATGTATGAAGCATGCCACACTGTAGCGGTTTTTGCACGTTACTACACGATCAGGTTAAGTTTGCGCCTAATATCTACGGCGTCGCATATGCGATGTTAAGTTTGCACCTCATGTACATACATGAGGCGCAAACTTAACGCGACCAAGATCGCAAAGTGGTCATACTAGGTATCGATACCTCCTACGTATACTGATGCAACTGACATCTTTACGATTTTCGTTTTTTTGTATATTTAGGATCAAAATACTTATATCTACATGCTATAAAATTTTCATGACAAAATTACTGCTAGTTTTCGAAATAAAGTGACGTATACTGATACAACTAACACCGTTTTTTAATTAAGAACATCGTATACTGAGATAAGTCACTTGTACCACTGTACGCAGTACACCTATCAAGTACAAGTGGCAGTTATCTCAGTATGCTTGCTCGTCATCGTTGCGGACGTAAGATGTCCCACTATGCGCGACGGACAGTCGATGCGGCCTACGTCTTTTCTACCTACTACGTATCAAATTAGGCTTACTTTTGGTTATGATACAGTTTTCTCCAATCAGTACTGATGGTTGTTTGGAGTACAATAATAGCCATATGTCGCCATTACCTAGAGTAAACCAGAGTCACCACTAGGGCTGTCATCCGACCGGGTTACCCCGGATTTGTCCTAGTTTGAAGCCGTCCGGGGGCCTTCCGGGGGCCGTCCGGGGTTTAATGTCAATAAAAAATAAAGCAAATTTTTTTTTTTTTATTAATGGGGGAAATCCAAATTACGCCAAATGTCCGGGTTTTTAAGTCTTTGTCCGTATTCGGCGAATTTAGAGATGGCAGCTGCTTAGTTGGCACGACAGGCAATTGTAAAGTAAAATAGCAAAACAGATGTCGGTAACTTACGTGTAATTTAAAAAATATTTGGATCAACGAACAAAGAAGGTAAAAATCTAATCATGAGTTTAAATAATAAAATAAATACGGGAAAAACAAGCCAAGAAAACAAATAATAAACATATAAGACAACAATTACGTTAAATTTAAGTGTCTGAACGGATTTTTTTTTTAAATAATAAATACATTTTAAGGGTCCATCTTACACGAATCGATCCAGTGTCCCAAGCAAAGTAAAGCTTGTACTATGGGTACAAGATGACGATAATATATATACTTACTTTATAAAGTACATGTAGAGATAACATCCATGACCAGGAATAAATATTCAAGTTCATCACACACATTTTTGCTGGCGGCTGTTTGAATTTGATTGAAATGTATAATTTGTACAAGGAGTCGTTTAATTCTACCAAATACGAAGGGCAAGCTTAGTCTGTTCGACAATACTGTGATATTTTCAGTCAAAATATTAAGTTGACGCTTGTCACATTTACGAGAATTTGAAAACACCTTCTGAAAAACAAACATCCAAACACATTGGCACATGGAGGAAAGAGACTTGAAATAAATAGGAAAAAAAACTCAAACTTAACAAAAAAATGCGACTGCTGTATTCGACCTTCAAAAACCTTGTCATCTCCTCACGGTAATTGTTTTATTACAATAAAAACTTAAACTGTATAATTCACAGCATTTGGTTTGGGAATGCTACTTGTTAGGTACTGTTGACATGACTAAATGACAAATTATTTGACTTAATTAAATTAATACTTCAAGATGATGTAGATGAATTCAGGTTTTGGTCTGACAATTTTGATGGACAAAATAGGAACCGGAATCTACTATATATAAATATTAAAACAGTAATAATGTTGATAATACCGCTGTAACAAAGACAAAAACACCATTCCCTAAATGCGGGCTGTGATTTTAATTACCTTTTAAATAAACGTAATTTTAGTGTAAATTTGCTTTATTTATTGTCTTTCAAACGTAATTTGCTTAAATATCCTAAATACCAACCTCTGAACTTACTATATTGGACATAACATACAAAATAACCTTAACAGTATACTGGTACATAACGGAATGATTCAGGCGTATACTGGTACAAGTGACAAATCAGATGAAACTAACCGATCAGATCCATCCAAACACGAGCTATGAGTTTGTTTATATATCTAATAAATGATACATGTCCATAATAGGCATAATAATAATATAATTATCCATATTCATCTAATCATAGCTTACGACGTATACTGGATCAAGTGGTAGTTGTATCAGTATACCAAAAACTTAGAACTAGTAAATTTCACGTATACTGGTATAACTACCTTTTTTACTAAAAGTACAATTAATTTTGAAATAGTAAATATGTAGATTTAAGGAAAATATATTCAATAAAAGTATTTGAAATTTTCATTACATTATTTCAACGTATGAGTTAGTTATGGCACTTCATACCTTTGAACAGCCGTCCTGTAAAATCGTGATTTTGCACTTGTATCAGTATACGTAGGAGGTATCGGTATATCATCACTTTGGAGAACTCTTCGAGATATTAGAGAGGTATATATCGAATTAGGGCCCTGAATCGGTATATTCTATTTCAACCTCGTAATAGACCTAGTAATTTCAAGAAAAGTTTGTTTTATTAAAATCGATCGCTCAGACACGAAATTGAGAAAATAAGAGGTATTTTTGCGAGATATATAAAAGAGATTGTTTGATTTCTATGAAATCTGAGATTAATATTCCTTGGTAGTATAACTTTACAAGAAAATTTGTTAACTAGTATAATAACAATAACTATCAAGAAAAAATAATTTATTTTTAGTTTATTCGTTCTTCTCCGAATTATATAATAACTTGTGTAGGATGTAAACCTTATATAAACACAATTTTTATAAATACTTTTTTTTATGTGTCTTTGTTTCACTAACCATGACTAGTACTATTTGTTATGAAAAAAAGCTGCACTCTGTGATGGAAGCAAGCCGTTTTGCACAGTGATAATATAGACCAAAATAAACGATTTCACTCGAGGCGAAATTAGTTTCACCCCTTAGGAACAGAGATGGCGCCACTTATTCAAAAAAAGTTTAAAAAATTCTAAATCCTGAACGGATACTCCGATTTTGACGTAAGAGGTGCCAATCGGCAGATAATTACCCAATTTAACATGAAAAAAAATAAAATCACGTAGAAAATAATTTTGGATACCTAAGAAATAATATTTTCTGAAAAAAATATTTAAAATTTGTGATTTTTGGAATTTTACTCGTAAAAATGTATGTACATGGTACTTTTTTTATTTATTCATATTAATACACAACTAATTTTACATTTACGAAAAAAAAACCGCATATCATTAGCTCGTATAATTCCAAAGTTATTGAAGAATACAGACATGGCGCCGCTGGGTCAAAAAATCTTACAAAAAATCTACAACCTCAACGGATTTTCCGATTTTGATAATTAAGGTGCTAATCAACAGGTAATTACTTAAATTAGTTTCAAAAAATAAAATTAAAATTCAAATAGGCAAAAAGTAATAATATTTCCAAAAAAACATACATTTTGATAAAATATATTTTTTTTTGGGGCTTTTATGTAATTTCACATAAAAGAAAACTATGAAAATGGCTTTATTTTACTTATGTATATTATAACACTATTAGGTAATTGATCGTTTAATAAAAAACCGCATATCGAGAACTTGTACAGTTCCAAAGGTATTGAAGATTTTACTATAGGGTGCCGGTGCGATGTTGCCGCCGCACGTGCAACTTATGTACATGTATCTAGAAAAGTATTCTCCCGTTTCGAAGGTACTGATTACCCCGAAAATATAACCACAATTGAAAGTACAAATAATAATCATCCCAAGTAGCACACAACACACTTATATCCCTTGTACAGCTTAAATTAGAGTTTTAACGGGTGAATAGGCTCCTATACAACCTGTTTGCTAATATCACAAGTATATTAGATGCTAAATAGCATTTCTGAATCAATATTTTACTTACTTTACGTTTTATTTTCACTTTAGTCTTTGCAGGCTTTGCATTGTAACGTGCAAGTTAGGCCGTCGCATCATAAAAAAAACAACAACGCATTATGCCACAGCCCAATTTGTATCCATAATGTTCAAGGAGTTTCCAAATTGAACTAACCTTCAACTATTGTGGACGTAGGTGGGGACCTACCTTTGATGCCGTTTCATTCCCAAAAAGAAGGACTTGGGACTCGATATTTCCAAATTAAAACGTGAACCCACATTTGGTTTGCATGAAACGGTATTCAATGGCAGCTGAAATAGATGGAAGGTATCTCACAAGCTTGTTTAGTTTAGTGTTTTTTAGTTTAAACAGATCTTTTCGAATCGCATTAACAGTAATAATATATTATGCTCTGTTGGAGCATCGTATAGCCTGCATGTGAATCTGGGACCAACAACGTTACGATTAATTGAGAACCAATTAATGACATTAATATAGTGATTGAATCTTACACGATTTTCACACATTATATTAAAATAATAAAACGGGACTTTAAACATTTTTGAACTCGGTTAAATCCCGTTTTGTTATAATAATGAATGACATTAATTATGTAAACACACCCTAAAAAAAAGAAACAAAAATGCCCCTAAGTAATCGTTTCACATGAGCCGTTACGTATCGAGAGAGAATTTCTATAGATAGCGATGTACTTGCAAAAGCAGTAGTTATTTCAGGGTATAACATGCAAGTTTTAAAACAGGTCTCTTTTCTTATTGTATTAAAATTAGACGTCTTATCTAGTTTGCTCGTATAAGAAAAACATTCCTGATAGGTGATCGTTGTCCTAACGCTTATTTTAAATTAGCAGACTGATAACTATTACATATATTTGACAGTATCATTTTAGGAAAACTAAATCCTTGCAGGTAACCAGTGGCGTGGGAGGAACCGTTTTTCTTTACAGACAACTATCGAAAATATCAGTTTACTACAAGGAAAATTTTATCCTTGCAGGTAACCAGTGGCCTAGGAGGAAAAAAAATCTTCACAGATCACTGGTTACCTAATCGCGGTTACCTAGACGGAATAAGGGTTGCAGCCTATGCAACGGCCTAACATGCACGTTACAATGCACAGTTTAGTGAAAATATGCAGAATATACTTGTGATATTAGCAAACTGGTTGTATAAGAGCCTATTCACCCGTTAAAACTCTAATTTAAGCTGTACAAGGGATATAAGTGTGTTGTGTGCTACGGGATGATTATTATTTGTACTTTCAATTGTGGTTATATTTTCAGGGTAATCAGTACCTTCGAAACGGGAGAATACTTTTCTAGATACATGTACATAAGTTGCACGTGTGGCGGCAACATCGCACCGGCACCTTATAGTAAAATCTTCAATACCGTTGGAACTGTACAAGTTCTCGGTATGCGGTTTTTTATTAAACGATCAATTACCTAATAGTGTTATAATATACATAAGTAAAATAAAGCCATATTCATAATTTTTTTTATATGAAATTACATAAAAGCCCCAAAAAAAAATATATTTTTTCAAAATGTATGTTTTTTTTTGGAAATATTATTACTTTTTGCCTATTTGAATTTTTATTTTATTTTTTTAAACTAATTTAAGTAATTATCTGTCGATTAGCACCTTAATTATCAAAATCGGAATATCCGTTGAGGTTTTAGATTTTTTGTAAGATTTTTTGGCCCAGCGGTGCCATGTCTGTATTCTTCAATAACTTTGGAATTATACGAGCTAATGATATGCGGTTTTTTTTCGTAAATGTAAAATTAGTTGTGTATTAATATAAATAAATAAAAAAAGTACCATGTACATACATTTTTACGAGTAAAATTCCAAAAATCACAAATTTTAAATAGTTTTTTCAGAAAATATTATTTCTTAGGTATCCAAAATTATTTTCTACGTGATTTTATTTTTTTTCATGTTAAATTGGGTAATTATCTGCCGATTGGCACCTCTTACGTCAAAATCGGAGTATTCGTTCAGGATTGAGAATTTTTTAAACTTTTTTTGAATAAGTGGCGCCATCTCTGTTCCTAAGGGGTGAAACTAATTTCGCCTCGAGTGAAATCGTTTATTTTGGTCTATATTATCACTGTGCAAAACGGCTTGCTTCCATCACAAAGTGCAGCTTCCAGGCCAAAACCGTCCATAACAAGTAAGACTAGACCAAAACATTCGTCTAAATTAAAACAATAATACATACACCACAAAAATTAAAAAGAAAAGGCTAAACCTTTCCGTAAGTTCATGGTTCCCTTAATGTTCTGTAATATTATTTTCATATCATTGTCTGATCCACAAAATAATGGTTTTTAAATGATGAATGGACTGCCACCTCCCAAGGCGTTTGTTTTTTTCACAACCATGGATGTTTAATAAAATAAAAACTCCTTAATGGCGACTTGATTGCTTTATTCCTAAAAAGGATATTCTGACAGCTTCCTTTATGCAGCTTTAATGACATGAAATTGTTTGTAAACAAATTACGGATTACAGATCTTGTGGTTCATAGGAGTTCTTTCATCTCCACCATCACATCAGCTCGATACCAAATTATTGTATTCTCATCTACTACATAGGTCATCCAATGGCTCACTTAGCGTCAGAAATCTCACTCAAGAGTTATTCGTGGCAAACGAGATGTTACGCTTTAAAGACAGCGTAAAGCGTGACATGTTATCCTTCAGAATTGACACCCAAAACTGGGAGGATGTGTCTAAAGACCGTGACCTAAGGAGGAAGACTTTGTGCGATGGTATGGTGTGGTATGGTTGCACATGATTAAGCATGGTTTGTTCCTCTTTCCCACAAGCCCTGAGACACCATCGTGCCCTTTAGGCGACTATAAATGTCCATAATAATAAATGAGATCATCATCATGGGCCGTGGCTGTCGCTCTCGTATCGGGCAATCCAGCTATCTTCGTAAGTACCGCACTTTATTAGACGCTGCTTAACTCATCTGTTATAGATGTGAAAGGGCCATGATGATGATCTAGTACATAGTATTTTTTATTCTATATAGGTATGTTTATCGTCGTCTAGTGTCCATTACACAAGCCTACTAGAGCTTAATGTGGGACTAGATTGATTTGTGTGAGGTTGTCCGATATTTATTTATTTATAACTACATACATACCTATATACAAAGTTTCAATTCGATACTACAACTAGAAGTAGGTAGGCTAAAATCGACTTTCAAGATTTGATTATAACTGTTACAAGTGAAGCTAATAAAAGTTTGTTATAAACATCAACTGATGTATATTATTATTTGTGTTTATCGCACGATAAACAAATAATAAAACGTCAATCACTATCGAACTCATATAAGAGTCAAAACACAACAACTGTGTGACGTTAT
Organism: Apotomis betuletana; assembly: GCA_932273695.1. Classification (NCBI taxonomy): domain Eukaryota; kingdom Metazoa; phylum Arthropoda; class Insecta; order Lepidoptera; family Tortricidae; genus Apotomis; species Apotomis betuletana. The sequence goes on along the minus strand of OW026308.1, from coordinate 15,980,060 downwards.
GTCGTCGTGTATAATTTTCAATTTTAATAGACGAAGATAAAGTTAGTTTTATTTAACTTACTTTAATTTACTTGGCATCTAAAATAATAACTTGGCATTGGTCTCCCGGGCAACATATACCAATAAGTTATTATTTTGTAGGTGAGGTTAGGTTAGACTTATTATTTTTTAACTGCTTGTTGCATTTATTTTCCAACAGCATCGAAACATGGCACGTCGTCGCATCGTTCGACGTCGCGTCATCTTGTAATTAAGGAACCTGGATAATCTTTTAGCCCTGAGGGCTTACATCAAAGGCTTGTTTCCGATTAATTATACGTTGTTAGCTCAACGCAATCCTCGCTGAGTCGCTGTTTAACGCGACCGCATCAAACGCCACCGAATGTCAACAAACTACAATCTTGAGGTACAAAACTTGCTTAACCACTACAATGCAAAAGCGGAATAAGGACACGCCTTGTAGAAGCGGAGCGGATGTTTTTATAATGTTGACGCCTTTGAAAATTTAAAATTACTTCATTTTGGTAAGCTCTTCAAAAAGCATTTTGTAACTCTACAGTTAGGCGTTGTCAGAGGTTGACCTCAAGTAATCTTTCACATCGGTAACTGTAAAGTTTTTGAAACGTCAGGAAGGCTAAAAAAAAAATATTTGCGGTGTAATCCGTTTAAATGATTTTATTTAAATGTGTGATAATCGTAGAAACAAAAGAAGAGATATGTCGAAAAGTGCCATAATGGTTCTTCTAAGGTGCTTTTTCGCTGGCAAGGGAGGCGAGGCGGGACTAAGGCTTGGAAGCCTTAGTCCCGGGAATATTTGTATAGGAAATACCGGAATCCAGGGATTACCCATACACATAATCTCGGGATTGGAAGTTTGTACTACAAATGCAAGCTCGGGCGGACTCTTGATTCAAGTAGACATTAATAGCGATTCGGTAGTACCTAATATGCCGACAATTTTATTCTAATTTCGCCTCGTCATGCCGGAAAAGCACTTTTATCCGCTCCCTTTGAGACGTGTCCTTACGACATCAGGGTCCGAACGTCCATGCGTATTTAACTATGTAATTAACGCCAGGGAAAGTGTTCTCAGAGGGAATTTATAATGCCGACACTTGAGAGGTGAAAGGTTAATTTATAAACTATAAAGATAATATTTATACTCGGAAATTGTGAAGTCATAAGAGGGCTTGATGAGGAGATTGTTATGAAGTTGCTGATTACGTTTATAGTTTGGTTGCCGGAATCAACATGATCCTATTTTTGTACAATTATGTGTAACATATGTAATATCAGACAGACGACACAATAACAAAGCATTTTTTTTATACTACGACGGTGGCAAACAAGCCAGCGGCCTGCCTGATGCTAAGCAGTTACAGCCGCCTATGGACGCTTGCCATGCCAGGAGCATCACACGCGCTTTGCCGACCCTTATTTATAGGGATAAGGGGAAAAACTGGCTAAGTTTTTTTTTCTGTTTTTAGTCTGTGGTGTGGTTTTGCTATAGTTGACCATATAGTCATGAAGGGATTAAACAATTTCAATTTTCTGCAAGATTTTGCAAATGTAGCCCTTTAATTATTGGTTGTTTGAATAAAATGCGACGCATTGCGGAATGTTTCTTTTTTCAAACATGCGACATTTGACATTGCATTATAATGATGCATTTACAGAAAAGCCACGGAAGTATACTTACTAGTAAATAAATAAATAAACAAAAAAATAAATAAAGTAGTACACATAGGTACTTTTTTTTAGACATGACTTGATCTGTATCAGGGCTGTTTGGCCCTCACTACCAGTGAGTCGGACTTTGTGTGGGAGTATAACCCGCTAAGGGATTATCTCCGCGTTACATCAGGAGTGATATTTACTACTTAGGTACTTGCCATTATGCAAGTATACTGTAGGTGCAAGAACCGCCTGCGCCTAATACGCAAGTATACTTTATCAATGTCCCAAAACTAGGTGAAGAGTGAGTACGTGAGTGAAACGTCACGTGTTGTGACATCATCTACACACACTAAGAAAGGTCTTGGGCTAGACAGCTAGGTGCGAGGAAATTTTAGTTAGGTATTCTTATTACTAGAACTCGCCGGCAACTTCATTCGCGTATTTTTTTTATTTTTATTTTTTAAACTTTATTTTACAATACAATAAAATACAAATGGCAGACTAAACGCCTTTACGCATTCTCTACCAGTCAACCATCGCGAGTTAAATTGAAATATGTAGTCGGTGCAGGATCAAAGGTTACAGACAAACAAAGTAATTAAGTAAAACAGAAATCAGTTACCTAAAAATATATATAAATACCGTAAACTTACACAAATAGTATATGGTATACTTACCTACATATTATGTAACCTAACCTAACCTAACTGATTTCTGTTTTAATTACTTTGTTTATATATATTACCCAAGTAGCACAACTGGGTCTAAATAGCTCGTATATCATACATATCTAATTAGATGCGTAAGTGAAATTTACCACCATGACTAAGTGCTATATAGGTGGCAAGAACCCTTATGCCACCAGTATAGAACCAAAAGGAGAAAAATTGCAGCCTATTTTTGGTGCTAAATAGAATCCATAAGAGATCTCCAATTACCTTAAGTGGTAATTAGAACTATGGGTGAAAGTTATGCGCAGTGAACGAATTAAAACATTTCAGTTCGGTCAATGATATCACTCATTGACCGAACTGAAATGTTAATATGAGTTGCCAAAATTATCTTTGAGTGGCGAGGCAACTGTCAAATTGTGTTTTATTAAAAGTAATACGTGATCTGCCATATTCATTTTGGATTTATACGTCTGTTTGGTGCGTGATTAAAACTTTACGTTATACAAGCATTGAAATAAGCACGAAATTCTTGCGATTTTTTTTTTACTGTGAAACTATAGTATGTTTTCTTTGTAAATTTCGACGCGCCTTTCATTTGATCAGGAATATTAAAAAAGAGAGTGCTAAATTAAATAAGGAATAGATACTTATAAGAAATAAAACTGTTAAAAACCTGACTTAATGATTGTAGGTTACGTACAATGTTAAAGTAACATCGTCACAACTATCAAAAATCTGTGATTATGCGTGAGTGTGATAAAATTCTGGTTAAAATAACCAATTTTCATAGGCTTCCATTTGTAAACATGGCGAAACAAAAAAGATCCTACAGTGTTTATTTTCACTTATTTGTTCCTTATTTGGAACTATCAAGTCTAATAATCACTTATTTGTATCTTGCGAGTGGCAAAGCAGTGAATGATATTACCAATAGTAATTATTTACTCTTTTGTCGACTATTAAACAAGCAAGACTATTAAATATATTTTGACAAGGCGCAAATAGGAACAATAATAGAACTTTTAGTTCGTTAGTGGTTTGAAATAAGTGAAAATAACTGCTTTTGGTTCCAAGAACTTCCTATTGGGACCTATTTATGCGTTGGAGTGGCAATAAGGTACTTCTTAGGCCTTAAAGTTGCAATATTTTTTGGTTCCAAAAGAGCCGTAAAATTATCCCTTTAGCCACTACTGGTGATATAATTCGCTATTGTACTAGTCATTTGGAACTTTTAGTTCCAAATAAGGGTATGTTCCCACTTATATGTAAAAGTTGCATATAAGTGATTTTAAGGCCTTATATAGCACTATTGCTTCTTATTGAGTGACTATTTGAACCTGCATGCAACTTAAAGTAGCAAAATCGACTTTATCCCACCATAAGTAATAAAGTAGAAACAAAAAACGTTCCTATGCAACTACAAGTGATAGGATGAACTCATATACAGTTTTGAGTTGTGTTTAAAGCTATAAGTTGTATCAAACACTGTTAAACCACTCATTTAGAACTTAAAGCTATAAGATAAGCTGCAAAATTCACTAATGTGCTGCTTGGGTACTTATGTACCCAAAGTAAAATATTTCGAAGAAAGTTAGGAAGAGATTTTTTTTTCTTTACCAAAGTCGTATAAAACCTACCTTGTAACCATATTTGAATGTCTATCCCTGTACTAAAATTTATTTAACCCGGTCCAGCTATTTAAATGTGATGACACGACAAATACATTTTTACCAACAGATGACAAATATAAAACTAGAAGTATTAACTTAGTACTATATACATTTCGTTTTCTGTTAAAAACTTTACTTATCATCATGCACTTTTCCTTGAGTGTGATGTCGTACATAAACAAAACATCAATTACCCCGACCTAAAAGGAGTTCGACTGTTTATCAATTAAGTCCGATTTCGTCAACCGTTTAAGCGACTATCATTTGTTTTATTTTAAAGCCCCTTTGACAGAATGCAGTCGAATTCATCTATGCTCGTACCGATATATCACACTTAGTAAGATGTTACAAACAGTGACACGAAAAACAAATGAATGTTTGGAATTCAACGGCATTATGGTAAAATTGAATTTGGAACGCGTTTGAATTTGGACTTAGATCTTTATTGATCTAAAGCTGCGATGTCATGTGAATGCATGGAAAACGCCGAATAAAGACGCCTTATTTAAACGAATCACGTCTTTTGGGTCTGCATTTCGTCAAATTAGATGGATTCGTGCATCTCAATTTGGAGTTTACTGCTTTTGGAAGGTGACATTTATTGGTGTGATGCAATTGCTTAAAATCAAATCTCTTCAGCAGAAGAAACTTGTATCGATATTTTTTGTTAAAATGTCCCCCGTTGGAGGATGAGCAAACGAACAAGGCTCGCCTAGTGATAACGAAAACTCACTAAAAATTCTGTCACTGGTCTTCAAAACCTTGTATCTAGTAAGGACATTGAGACTGAGATACGAGCTTTGTTTTAAGTAGGTATTTGTTACTTAGTGAGTTTTGGTTGTCAACAGACGATTAGTATTCTAAGTAGTAGCAGTAGTAGTAGCAATAACTCTAAGTTGAGTAGTTTGGTTTATAAAGCACCGCATTTTCTGACTCGTCCTCTCATGTAACCAAACACAGGTCCACCCTAAAATAAAGAACAATATATTTCGAACACAACAGAAAACTGTTGCACGTGGATTTTCTAAACCTGACAAGCCTCACCCGTTCCTCTAATCCTTTTATTCCCTTTTCAATACACGCTTATACAATTATAAGCACATTTTCCGTGAACGAGAGCTGTATAAGAATCTTTTTACAATGTGAACGGGGGTGAGGTATAAGTTTGGCATCTTTCTGCAATGTGTAGGTACATACCTACTTCAAAAATAAAAACTCAAAGAAAATTCTTAGATTAATTATTCACTATAGCGACGCGGTGGCGCCAGCAATAAATAAACATTAACCTGATACAGTAAACCAAAAGTTGAGATAAGTATGTGAATTTACTCAATTAACCATCAGTTTTAGTGTCAGGCGCTCAAACTAATGAACTACTCTTAATTACTGCCGCGGTTTATAATAGTAATTTACTATGCCTTGCCTCGAGGCAAAACTTAATCATGGGAGGCATCATTGGATCGGGACAGCAATATATTGAGAAGGATTGCTAAACCTGGCATGTGAAGAAATGCAGGTTATTTTTCATTCGAATTAAGGAATATAAACACATTTTTTTTTTCACTATAGGACATAATAATATTATATCCATTGCATATCTTGCATAATATGAATATCTGGTCGTTTGTGTATTGTAGTTTGCTGTTGGTAATGTGGTCGTTTGCGTGAACGGTAATTTTCGTTTGTGGCACCAAAGGAATCAAACCACATTGTTTATATCCTATGTACGTGCGGATGTGTGAGTCAATGCATGTGTGTGTGTTTATAAGGGCAAGGGGTTAACATTAAGAAGCTCTTAAAAGTGGCTCGACGTCAACAACACTTAGAAAAAACTTTTTTTTCTGTAGGTACCTATTTCTATCGTTCACACATTAGCGCAAATAAAAACGATTAATAACATTATCTTTGTAAACCAAGAATCTTGCGGGTCAATGACCTGCAAGATTTAATTACAGATAGACAAACACTGGGACAGTTGAAACGAACTTATTTAAAAACTTTAAACAAGTGTCATCGCCATACTAAAATTTCCATATAATCCTTTCACTTCCATCCATGCTTACAGTAACACGATCCAGAAGGTTACTTCGATGTTCTTACTTCATATCGTACCGTCCCGCTTATTCAAATATTATATTACGAGACTGAGAGGGACGACACGGTACAAACATCGAAGTTCGAACTTCGGAATAACCCTTCTGGATCCATTACAGATGCAAATTAGTTCCCTTGAACCGATGACTGCTTGATAAGACAAATCGCCTGCTAACTCTACGCCTAATGTTTGGTCTAACGTTTGTGACTGCAAGACACGTTCTTAGCAAAAATTAAAATGCCTATGAATAACTTACCGGCATGTTATTGAATTATTTATGTACTTTATTCCTGAAAACGAGGGTCTGAATTATTTTCCTGACATCACACTACGTTATTGAATACGACGCTGTTATCGATCCGGCGACGAGACACTGTATTTATACTTTAGCGATAATTATGCTTTCAAGCCTTACCGTTATGACATTTTCTTCCCATTAAGATGTTAGATTTCGATAGGCGTAAAATCGGTCATGTCACTAAAGCATTACACATGATTACAAGAGCGAGAAATATTGTTTCCTTTCAAATGCCAACTTGTTAATACCACTTTTGTATTTTTTGCATTTAACTGACTTATACCGTTAATGCCGATGTATATTACTGGTTTTTGGCGTAAAATGCGACACATTATCTTCACTGTGGTAGATGAGTGGCTATATGAACGCGCCGAAAATGCCTAAACAAAACGCCGGGCACCCTGGTGCGTGCTGATGCGTAGGCTTCAGCGTATCTCGCGGCGTGTATTGACCCCGTCTTGCTTTCAGTTTTATGCTTATAATATCACGATTCTATAGTTTATTTACGCATCGAGATTAGTTCCCTTGAACCAATTACTACTTGACAAGACAAATTGCCTGCTAACTATTCGCCTAATATTTGGACGAACGTTTGAGACTTTATGCTGGACACGTTCTGAGCAAAATGGTTTTCTTTTAAGGTTTGTCTTTTAACCTAGGAATTGGGAACATTTACTGGAAAGGCGTTGCATTTTTTGTTAGCATTACTTTATTCTAAATTTTGCTGTGATCATACGGTTTTCTCTTACTCGATAAAATCATCTCAATAATTTGTCATTAGATCTGTACTAACAAGCTATCAATGGCGTGGTGTCCGTAGAACACGATTCCCAACGGGGTGCCCATTTTAGAAAATGCCGAATACCGGTTTTTTTCTATAAGTTACATTGGTTCCCGCTTGTCCAGAGATTTTGTTTCACGCCTTGCCACTGATTCCTATATTACATTTCGTAGGGTTTCTTGCTTGTTTATTTAATGTTAGGTAATTTGTTAATTTTATTCCATTCCTATCTATTAAGTTTTCTCTCTAAATATTGTATAAAAGCCAACAAAACTATATTAGTCTTTTATCTTCACAATATCCTAAAATACGTAGGTAATTCAAAGTTGAGTAGTTTAGTTTAAAACACCACAATGTATCTTAAGTACCGTCGTCTCACGTCGATAACTAAACAGAGGTACGCTCTTACATAACGAACAATGTATTTCCAACACAAAACCGAATACTCTTTCACCAGCCTTTACTAAACCTGACAAGCCTCACCCTTTCCTCTAATCCTTTTATTCCCTTTTCAATACACGCTTATACAATTTGCAAAATAATAGGCAAACTCCAAAGGTATCACAAAGTTACGTAAATTGTATACAAAGCTTTAGAAAAATAAATGGCTAGTGTAGACCAAATTTACATGAATAGCGGCGAGCGAGCTCTTTGTCTTTTAAGTTGCTATTAATTATTCCGTTTTATGCAAATAGAACTGTGGAGGCGTCAGGCCTCGCCTTTTTTGGACCGAAGCATATGCCTGCTATGCAAAAAGATAACTTAATAAATATTCTGCTACCGAAAGAACCGAGAGGATTTTTTCCGTTGCAACGCTACCAGGAATTATTTGTGAGCTAAGTAGCTCAGAAAAAAATACTTACCGTTGAGTTTCTTTTGGCTTTCTTCTCAACTGCGGTCTCCTCTCAGGAAATTCCGGTAGATTCACAAACTGACTTGTAAAAGTGCTTGTGTGAACTGATTAAATTATACATCTCTGGAGAAATCATTAGTTTGAATTGTTTTTTTTTTTGTATAAATGTAGTTACTTCCTTAACATTGATTTGGAGAATATACATCACCTTTATGTATACCAATGTATTTAGTTATACCATAAATAGAAATTATTGTTTTATGTATGATTAACGAAAAAATACTTACTGTTGAGTTTCTTTCGGCTTTCTTCTCAACAGCGGTCTCCTGTTGGGAAATGACGGTAGATTCACAATCTGACTTGTAAAAGTGCCCTTGTGGCCTACTTACTGAATAAACTATTTCATTTCAGTTCATAATATGTTCTCTATTTACCTTAAAATTAAAACTTGACAATGTTACTTATCAACGATGATCAAGAAGAAAGCTTGCTGGATCAACAAAGAATAATACGAGTATTAAATCTTGCCTCTAAAGTTAAGTTACAGTGATGCTTTAAAGAGCAGTCATGTTAATGAGCACGTCTGCCTTGTAAATAACTACGATTGTATTGTCAAAGCGCATTGACGGTCATACTTCGTTTACACAATTGCGGAAAATTTGATTGTACCTTTTGCTAGTTCGCCGACATCTGAATGAGCGTGGACAAACACGATTGAATGAGTCGTTTACGTGCAAACAGACATCTGACATTGCGTATGTTGCATACTTACTACTGTACTACCGAATGGTTATGCGGTCTTAGTACGTACAATAACTCTTTAAGATTGTTTGATTTTGTTCTTAGTAAGCTAAAGCTTATAACAAAATATTATTCTGAATAGATTTAGCTAATTTAATATTATTTTACCACTGTTTCTTACCACAGAAACTATTATTCTAAAATAATATTGATATCACAAAATATCCCTTATACAAATTAACTATGGTTTAACTACACCAAACGTTCTTACAACGCGCTCCGGGTTCAGTATAACGATGCATTCAGAATACTCATGAAACAACCTCGTTACTGCAGTGCTAAGACCATGTTCGCTGATGCGGGAGTACCTGATTTTAATGCAATCATGCGGTCCCGCATAGCTTCGGTATGGACAAACGTATGGCAAAACTCGCAGCAAAATGATGTTCTGGCGTTGTTTACTGTCAACCCGAGTAATAAGATCTTAAAGCACTGGTCAGCCGTGCACTTGGAAGAAAATGGTAAATGACTGTAGTACCTGCTTTATATATCAGGTATATTTAATATTTAAGGTTAAGTAAGTAAATCTACTTGTAATTGTAATTGTATCGTATGAGTTTTTTATGACTTGCAATAAATGATATTATTACTATTAAATTAATGGGAAAAGCAATGTCCCATTTAAGTATAGTCCATCCGGAACCACAAGATCAATCAAACGTATGTTGTCTGTATGTTGGCTTTATTTTTTTTCAATACATATAGAAAACAAGTGCGAGTCGGACTCGCGCACCGAGGGTTCCGTACAAACACTTTCCATCCCTAAGTGGTTAAGTTAAGTTTGCACCTGGTATGTATAGCGCCCCATATAAATTAGGTGCAAAGTTAGGTATTAAAAAAAAACTACTTACTAGATCTCGTTCAAAACAATTTTCGTTGGTAGTTTTTATAGTAATGTACATCATATGTTTTTTTTAGATTTTTCATTTTCTTATTATAGAAGTTAGAGGGGGGGGGGACCAACTTTTTTCCACTTTGGAAGCGTCTGTCACGCAAACTATTCGGTTTAGAAAAAAAAATATTTTAGAAACCTCGATATCATTTTTGAAGACCTATCCATAGATAGGTACAGCACGTATGTGTTTGATGAAAAAAAAAATTTTTGAGTTTCAGTTCTAAGTATGGGGAGCCCCCAATATTTATTATTATTATTTTATTTTTGCATCAAAATCTTAATGCGGTTCACAGAATACATCTACTTACCAAGTTTCAACAGTATAGCTCTTATAGTTTCGGAAAAAAATGGCTGTGACATACGGACGGACAGACGGACAGACAGACATGACGAATCTATAAGGGTTCCGTTTTTTGCCATTTGGCTACGGAACCCTAAAAATGATGTCAAACCGCGTTGCGTGTTCACAATTAGTGTAAAACGACCTTTATTTGCCGTTTGTAACCGGCGGCAAACTGACACAATTGGACATCAATCCGAAATTTTTTTTTTTTTTACCTGGATTCGACAAAAAGCAATTAGTAATTAAATAAACATAAACAAAAATTTTCTGAGGGCCGATGCAATAAGAGTGCATTTTAACGCAGTTTCTGTCATAGTTGGTACGTCAGCATCTAAAGTAGCTATCAATTTTCCTATTGGCATTATTATGTATATCCGGCATGACGAAAAAAAAATAAAGATTTCAATTTATTAAATTTTTTATTGGGATTAAGTAAATGTATACTGTAGTATTTAAGTTTGTCACTCGTCATACCTATTGTCTGCTGCGTCCGTGGGTGCAGCTAGCTTACAACCGGTGTGCAGTCAGTAGAACTGTACCAGAATTGCATCCAAACTATACATTTGCAGCCAGACTGCAGCTCAAATGGCCGTCTGTGGCGACCCAAACATCAAATGACGTTCGGTTCATCCACCTGCAGTGTATCTTAATAATAAATCAAGTCAACGCAATCGACCAGCTGTCGAGTCATTGGCCTTCGACGACTTGATAATGTCAATGATTCACGCATTATGCAAAATAATCCAAGAAAATTAGATTGCAATATATGGAAAATTTGGCAAAATGAAAGGACAACTTTTATCTATCAGGATATGTAGGTTATAGAGCCAAGTTTAATTTTATCTACTCTCCCCCCCTCTCAGGGGTGAGCGTCACCCCCCCGCGCCCTCGAATGTGTCCCGGAGCGCGGTATTTTCCACTTTAGAAGAAAACCGTGTACGATACATACAAAATGTATAAGAACGAAATAATCCTGAATAAATTTACTATAAACCTTTCATACATACGAAAGCGATAGCACTTATACAATCAGCGCAATCTGTTACCAAATACTAACGTTTTTAATTATTGATCTTTTTTTTCTGCTAAAAGGTTAGTTATCTCAAAAACTGCACACTTCTCGGCCAAAATATGTATGACAAAAGTAAAGAATGGACAATGTTCTTTCTAAAAATGTATAATTTATTTCTGTTACTCTTTAATTTACCGTTGCAATGCTATTTTTAAAATTTAAGTCATTTGGCCATTATGCGAAATATAAATATTCGTACTAGTTAAACGGTGTTACTTGCAATACCATAGACTTCTTATATGTTTTTCTGTAATCTACAAGTATTGAACTATATATTCTGTATTTTTTTTTTTTTTTTAGCCTCACTATTTTAGGAAATAAGGGGTGTGTGGGGAAATCGTCAAGTTTTGCTCATTTTCGTAAATAACTTCAAAACTGTTTAATTTAGAATTATATAATACATATATTTGAGATGTTCATAATGTACCCTTTCATTTGATATGTCACACGATATACTATGCCATTTTTTTTTCTATTTTGCCCCCTAAACTGGCCCTCATGTCAAAATTTATTTATTTGCGTTACGTTACGTTACACGTCCATGTTTGGGTCATCAATTTACATACGTGTACAAAATTTCAACTCAATCGGTCCAGTAGTTTCGTAGCAAATTGGCTATGACCGACGGACGGACTGACACAGACACACGAGGGATCCTACTATAATCATAGCGAATTTTCTCCGAAACTACTGGACCGATTGAGTTGAAATTTAGTACACGTATGTAAATTGATGACCCAAATATGGAAATGTAACGTAACGTAAAGTAAATCAAGTAATTTGAAACATGGGGACCCGATTTGAGGGGTAAATTAGAAAAAAAAATAGCAAAGTATATCGTGTGACATATCAAATGAAAGAGTACATTATGAATATCTCAAATATATATATTTAATAATTCAAAATTAAACGGTTTTGAAGTTATTTACGAAAACGAGCAAAACTTGACGATTTCCCCACACACCCCTTATTTCCGTAAATAGTAAGACTAAAAAAAAAAAAAAAAATACAGAATATATAGTTCAATACTTGTAGATTACAGAAAAACATATAAGAAGTCTATGGTATTGCAAGTAACACCGTTTAACTAGTACGAATATTTATATTTCGCATAATGGCCAAATGACTTAAATTTTAAAAATAGCATTGCAACGGTAAATTAAAGAGTAACAGAAATAAATTATACATTTTTAGAAAGAACATTGTCCATTCTTTACTTTTGTCATACATATTTTGGCCGAGAAGTGTGCAGTTTTTGAGATAACTAACCTTTTAGCAGAAAAAAAAGATCAATAATTAAAAACGTTAGTATTTGGTAACAGATTGCGCTGATTGTATAAGTGCTATCGCTTTTGTATGTATGAAAGGTTTATAGTAAATTTATTCAGGATTATTTCGTTCTTATACATTTTGTATGTATCGTACACGGTTTTCTTCTAAAGTGGAAAATACCGCGCTCCGGGACACATTCGAGGGCGCGGGGGGGGTGACGCTCGCCCCTGAGAGGGGGGGAGAGTAGATAAAATTAAACTTGGCTCTATAACCTACATATCCTGATAGATAAAAGTTGTCCTTTCATTTTGCCAAATTTTCAGCTAATCTTACTGAATTAAAAGTATGTCATTATCATAACAAAGTGAGAGAATTTTGATGTATGTTCTTATCGTAATGAGTACTCGTTGTTGAACTTATAGCTGTCGGATGCGATTAATTTTTTTTCATATGTTGTTATTTAACAATAACATGATCTTGTATTCCAATTTTTTTTATTGAGAAATTATTATACTCGTAGTTCAGATGTATCGTAGCAACAAAATTTAAAAATTTTGGTATATCGATCTTTGATTGGCCAAAACTTTGTTTCCTATGTAAGTATTTTTATTTATAGAGCTACGGTTAGGTATTAATTGTTGCATAGGTATATGTATTTAATATAAATTAATATTATATAAATACAATCTACACAAATCGACCTAGTTCCAAACTAAGCAATGCTTGAACTATGGGTACTACACGACGATATACAATATACATAAAATATAAATACATATACACGTAGGTAACATCCCAAAAGATTCCCGAAAAATATATTGACATAATCAAGGATATGTATCATAACTGCACAACTCAAGTCAAAAGCCCTGCTGGCCATAGCGATCCGTTTGAAGTCAAAGTTGGGGTCCACCAGGGTTCTGCCCTAAGCCCACTACTGTTCAATTTGGTCATGGACTACCTAACAAAAGATTTGCTAATGCCACTACCATGGTGCATGCTTTATGCGGATGACATTGTACTCATTACCAAATCAGCAGAGGAGATGCAAAAAGAGTTAACATCTTGGACTAATGTATTGGAACGAAACGGCCTTCGGGTTAGCAGGAGCAAAACCGAGTATATGCACTGTAAATTTGCTACCAAGGCCCAAGACGACAAAAGTGTATACATCGGCGATCTAGCTTTACCAAAAGTTACTCGGTTTAAGTACCTGGGATCTGTCATTACATCTGACGCAGATATACATGCAGATGTTTGCCATAGAACTCAAGCGGCGTGGCTAAAGTGGCGAAGCTTGTCCGGGGTCCTATGTGACAGCCGTATGCCCATAAGAGCAAAGGGAAAGGTCTACAAAACCGCAGTAAGGCCCGCCATTTTGTATGGGTCTGAATGCTGGGCTACAAAGAAATGTCATGAGCAGCACTTGCATGTAAACGAGATGAAGATGCTACGTTGGGCAGGCGGTGTCACGAGACTAGACCGGATAAGGAACGAATATGTCCGTGGAAGCTTTAAAGTAGCTCCAATTCATGAGAAGCTTCTTGAAAATCGGCTGCGATGGTACGGCCACATCCAGCGAAGAGGAAAAGACCACGTTGTAAACGTTTCATTAAACCTTCCGGAGCAGCCGAGAGGAAGAGGCAGACCAAAATCCACATGGTGGTCCAATATTAAAACCGACCTAAAGAACCTGAACATTGAAGAACAGACGAGCCAGAATCGGCCACTCTGGCGAAAGCTGACAAGGAGACCCGACCCCACGTAGGTGGGATAAGGGAAGGAAGAAGAAGAAGAGTAGGTAACATCCATGACTCAGGAACAAAAATATCCGAGTTCATCACACAAATAGTTACCCTTGCCGGGATTCAACCCAGGACCTCCAGCTCTGTAGGCAGCTGCATTACAAACTGCGCCATAAACAAGGTGAACTTAATCATTTAATCACAATATTACTTTTAATCGCATTACGACGATAAATTGTGAGTAATTGATGCGTAATTGTACTCGATACCCGCTTAAAACCTGTCCAAGGTGAGAACCAATAAACCAGATAAAAACCTTGCAGTGACCAACAGGTTTCTTTCTTTGTATCGGACAGAACGATTTACCGAAGCTACGCTGACAGCAAAGAGTATGGAGTTGTGAGAGGTGAGCTCGTAGAAAATTCGTGCCACGATGATAACAAGAAAGCAATGCAGTCTATCGTGGCCGGTTAGATCTACTTAGGTCATACTGAAAGTTTCTGGATTATTTTATTTAAAACTAAGATATAATATAAGTCATACATTTATTGTTTTTCGAAGTATATTCCTTCGCTATTTATGCATTTTTGCATTCGCTGGAACCATTGCGAAAAGCAGTAGGCCCAGTCTTCTGTAGGGACCTCTTCAATGGCTTCGCGGAACGCATCCACTGCCGCTTCGGGGCTCGTAAATCGTAAACCTCCTCTTGACTTTTGGGAATAAAAAGAAGTCGCATGGAGCAAGGTCCGGGCTATATGGCGGATGCGTCATCAGTTCCACATTTGAGGCCTTCAAATATGCAGTTGTTTTTCCAAGATTCTTGGCAAACAGCTATTTGCATACCAATCTGCAGTTACTGTCCTTTGCTCTTCTAGTGCTACAGTTGCGTAATGTCCTGTTTTGCCAAAAAACGAAGCTAGCATTTTTTTCCCAGTGCTCCGATTTTTTTTAACTTTGGTAGGCAAATCTTCAAAAGGAAAGACCCATTCCGCCGACTGGCTTTTTCTTTCTGGCTCAAAGCAGTACACCCATGTTTCATCACCTGTCACGATATTATATACAGCCAACGATTGTCCTCCGTTAAATTTCTTTATCATTTTACGGCTCCAGTCTACACGCTGTCGTTTCTGGTCTTCCGTTAAATCGTGCGGTATCCATCGAGTGCATAGTTTCCGCACCTTCAAATGTGCATGCAATATCTTTTGCACTTGGCTCATTCCAATGCCTAGTTAATTTGCTGACAAGTAATTTTTTTGTCAGTTTCAATCAATTGTCGTACGACAATATTAGTTTTGATAACCGCAGTCGCTGGCCGACCGTCACGTACATCGTCATGTAGATGATCACGACCACGTTTAATTCATTAAACCACGAATACACAGAGCTACGACATGGGCCTTCATCACCAAATCCTAGTTGAAGCCTTTGGCAGCACTCTTGTTGACTTAAGCCACAACGAAAATCATAATAAATCATGCACCGAAAATTTTCACGGTTTAAATGCATTTTTGTAGCAACGGACAGTTTTCAAAATGGCGCTTCATTAAAAAACAAATGATAGCCTAGCAATTTAAAAAGTTACTAGTTCCCAGAGAGTTCTTTTTTCAAATTCCGTGATTGTTTCATTTTTATTTGTTTTATAAGTGGCCAGTTCCAGAAACTATCAGTATGCCCCACGTATGAGCGTTTAAACCGGAACCATTATACTCGGAACCGTTTGTACATTCAAAACTACCCATATTAAAAAAAATTACCCACATTTTCCATTCCAGCTCGTCACGTTTTTGTATGAATATACAATTTTTAAAATTTTTATGACTGTGAGACACTGGAAACATATATTTTCGTACAAAATGGGACACTTTTCTGAAAAAAAAACGCTCCTATATGGACGTAATGACTGTCGTAGTATTTTTTTTCTCCACTGCTATTACAAAAACCTTAATCATTTTTACACTTAGAAAGCAAAAGAAGCACTCTTCCCTAAAAAGGTAATGATTATTTTGTAGCTTAATTATATTTTTGTATGGAAGCGATCGCCTTGAGCAATAAGACCGCCTGTTTTAATGTTTACTCTATTGAATTTGACGTATCATCTGTGTTTGTTTGTATTTCCTTCCCGTTGAAGAGTTCAATAAAGAAAGAAATTTTGCTAGAAATAAGGGCTATCAAAATAAGGGTTTTGAACATTTTTATTAATTTCCTAACTTTTTAATTTTTAATAAAGTTGACTACTCTACGTCTTTTATTCTTCGCTGACACGGTAAAAGGTTCCTCAATGCACCTACTTCTCCAAATATGGACTCGTGGCTTCTGTCCGTCGTAAAGTTGTCTATTAATGTCAACTGTCAATTACTTGGATGTTTTATTTATATGGCTTTATATGCACAATTTATTGTCAGGATACTAAACTTTCTATACAATCGTTTAATTAAATGAAACTTTGTACTCTATTGGGATTTTAATTCAACCCACTCTAAAATATCCAAAACTACAGGGTGGGGCTCAAATTGACGTTTTTGTGGGCAATTATCACAAGTAAATAATTATAAGCGATGTGATATTTTACATTAAGTAACAGAAAAATAATTTATTTATTTCGATCATAATACCCATAGTTGATATCTATAATTATGCATCGGACTGTCAATAACACGGTAGGACTTTAGAGAAAACTCTCAATTATTTACGTATTTTATGACGAAAAAACAATTTGGGTAGAATCAGGTCCTTTGTATAATCTTCTGATTTTGTCCTTGACTATAAAATTAAAATTGCGAATGAAATTAAATGAACTTATGAGTATTAGCATGAGTATGAATTGTATTTTAATGTTAATATCTGCTCCATAGCTCTCTAAAGTCCTACCGTGCTAACGAAAGTCCGATGCCTATAATGATTATCATTATGGACATTTCTCAGATGGTTATACTAAATAATATGTCAATGTCGTGTTACCGACGATAGAACGTCAAGTTAAAAAAAGATGTTCAATGCACTCTGTTTTTATGTGAACCAAATCCAGTTTTCCAATCCAGCTCCGAAAATAGACATCGCAGACACCACTAACAATGCTTGACAGGCACTAAAAGCACGATATCTAAATTCCAGCTATTTGACTGGAACAATTCCCGGCGCTTCGAGAATTTATGTCCGGGTATAATGATGCCAGTCCCGACCGATTAGCGCAAGCAAATAAATAAAATATCGGCAGGACCACCCGGTGCGATCCAGGGTTCACAAACAAAAGACTAACTAGTGTCACGCGCACTTTGGAGCCTAGTTTTTTAATACCAGTGAATTAGTTCAACGTTTCTAGTAGCTGGTATCTGGGAATCTCAACATTATGATCGCATTCATCATAGCTTTAACGATGCGTTCTATTACAAATAATCGTCATGAATTTTTTTTCATTGTTTATATTATTATGGTCTACTCTGGTATGCGTGGTATGTGGGAATGGATGAAAATTTTCAAAACGCTGTTTTTTTATGTCATGACACTCTTTTTCTTTGTATGATTATATTATGTTCCACATTGATTTGTGTAGAATTGGGAATGGATGTCGATATTCAAAACACTTAATTTTTATCTATCCGTTGAATCATCTTGGAAAAAGTTACAGATTTTTTTGTAGCTTAAAAAAAAGAGAGAGTGGTTTACTCTGACATTTACGCGTAAGACAAGACATTTACGCCCAATTACCTAATCGGTGTCAACGGAGCCGTAATAGAAATTGCGGTAACAGCGGCTTTTGCAAAGATCAAAAGAAAGAATCTTCTGCTGTGCATATTCTGTGATACAGCTTACCCTATATAAGAACTTTGAAAATAAATCGCCACGCCTGAAGCGATCGCGGCATCGCGCGTTAAATCCTGCTTTATTATACTAAAGCCATTTTCCTCTTCCGCCAATAAACTTTGATCCATGGTGATCTATCTTGTAACCGATCAACAGAAATAGAACAACCATCAGTGGCCAGAAATAGAACGGAATCCTAATGACACACTTCACTCACACTTGCTGATGTTTTGATTTTGTTAAGCATGCTTAAGCGTACAAACATGGTTGTTTGTGAAATATGTGTGTGGTTGTGAGTCGTTATATATGGTAAACAAGGAATATTCCAAAATTAGGAATAAGACTGATTGTGAGTCTTGTCTGTAATAATGATTCGGGAATGGCAGCTCGTGGCTTTTTCCAAAGGCAGGTTTTAATATAGTAACTTTACAAAGATTCACTAATCAAACATACTTGTAGACATTCGTCGTCTTGCCTATCAGCCCATTTTTTTTTTCAGTAGGAGGTATAATATCATTGTACCTACGTATTGTGAACTCAACCCTGCGGTTGAAAATACTACATTGTGAATTTTATTTGAATTCTTACAGGGTTTGGATAGTTGGTAGCTTACCGTGGTTCTAAAATCCATGGAGTCGCTAATTGTAATTTATTCCAAAGTCAAAGTCGAAGTCTAAAAATATGCGATATATTAGACAGCATAATTTATGCTATTATAAATTACTAAAAGTCATTTAAATACAAATAAAACAACCTTTTTAATGACCGTAATGGTAATATTTTTAGGGTTCCGTACCCAAAGGGTAAAAACGGGACCCTATTACTGAGACTTCGCCGTCCGTCCGTCCGTCCGTCCGTCCGTCCGTCCGTCTGTCACCAGGCTGTATCTCAACAACGGTGATAGCTAGACAGTTGAAATTTTCACAGATGATGTATTTCTATTGCCGCTATAACAACAAATACTAAAAATAAAATAAAATAAATATTTAAGGGGGGCTCCCATACAACAAACTTGTTATAGATTATATATATGTATAGGTACGGAACCCTTCATGCGCGAGTCGGGCTCGCACTTGCCCAATTTTTTTTAATATTCTCCATCTGGATATTACGGGTACAGACGGCAAATATATGTTTAGAACCATTTGTTTAAAAAATCTTTCTCTTTACGGTGGGTTTAATAATGTATTTTATACTAAGCGCAAAAAATAATGACGCTCAATTAAAATCAATTAGCAACATAAATCACGGTGACTAATATATCGCCGTAATTTTCTAGACTTCGACTTTGACTTTGAAAAAATATACAATTAGCGACTCCATAGATTTAACTAACTTGCACCTTGTTATATAATTATTATCTTCCTCTGTTTATTTTTGTACTGTATTGTATTGTATTAGGTTAAAAGTATTTGGGTTAAAGGATTAGTTACTACGTTATACTACTGATTAGTATTCGATTAATATTATGATTTGTAAGTATGAAATTGAGACAACGGCCATAATTTACATTAGTAATTCCACATCACGACTGTAAGATAAAGTTTGACAGGCGACCATGTTCCGTTTTGTCCATTTACGTCTATTCACGAATACAACCTATTAGGCCCCCGTTGCATGTCCGATTATTATCTGTGGACATCTGTCATGTATTTATTGTCTTCTATTTCTTGTTCGTGTTGTGATAATCGTGTACAATCAGTTGATTCCATTAACTCATCGCTTACTTTAAGTGTTCAAAGTGAATTGAATCATAAACTTTCAATCCGTCTCGTGAATTCTACAAAGGAAACATGTGTCATTATAGTTCCTTGTTATTACGTACTTAAATATACGTAAACTTTGATGAAGTGACTTTGATTTGTCACCTTAGGGCCTTAATTCCATATATACCTCTCAGATATCTATTTTTTTTATGTCATAGGGGGCAAACGAGCAAACGTATCGCCTGATGGAAAGCGATTACCGTCGCCCATAAACACCTGCAACACCAGAGGAGTCACAAGTGCTTGCCTACCCGGAGGACGAAGATAGAATGCCTCTATGCTAGTAATTTCACCGGCTATCTTACACCCACACCGGAACACAACAATGCGAACATTGCTGTTTGGCGGTGGGTTAGCAGGCAAGACGGTAGTAACAATCCGGACGGACCCTGCACGAGGCCCTGCTACTCTATCTCTAGTATATCGCCACTTCGCCAAACCCAGTCTCCTTAAAATTGCGCAACATTTTATATGTGACGCCATTAATATCAGTGCGAATCGCAAACATGCGTTTTAATGACAGTCAAAGGCGATATTTTTGGGATATACCTGAGACATCGCTTATTTGATGATATCTCAATTTACACCCGATTTAGCGCCCAGACGGACTCGACTTAATCCGACGTTTATAATTACATATATAGACTTATAGCGACTGTCTTCTTTAGATTACGAAATGGATAACTTCTCAATGTCACTTAATGTAACTTGTATTAAAATCGCCCAAATACGTCGACGATGTCTACATCGTACAATGGCTGTTATAAAAAATACAATGTAAGAGAATCAAAGTTTAACTTAGTCTATAGATTAAAATAAAAGCCAGTCAAGTGCCACTTAGATAGTTGGCAGTCGACAACTATACGTTTTTCTAAAAAAATCCTGCCGCACGTCTGCATTGTGGAATGAATTTGTCACTTGTGGTATTTTCGGACCGATACGACCTTCAAACCATCAAGAAAAGAGCGTACTCCCACCTGAAAGGCTGGCAACGCACTTGTGACTCCTCTGGTGTTGCAGGTGTCCATAGGGGGTGCCTGTCGTATCGCATAACGTTTTTTGTCCTAAAAATTTTTGGCCGATAATGTTTGGCATACTGTTGAATGGCATACTACTCGTTTGTCCTAATAATTTTTGCGCGTACTCATTTAAACTCCTAAAGCAAGTTTGTCCTAATATTAATAACTCTAAAATCTAATTATCTAAAGCATAATATTCCTAACATGAATTGCCCTAAGAATTGTTTTGCCTATTATTAAATTGGCTAAAACTACAGCACCTAAACTAAACTATGGTATGCGTGACGTCAGAATCGTTACGTATTCTACCTTCAGGCAGGTCAGATTTTGGTTAGGTTAGGTACGACGACGAGCGAAGCGAGGAGGAGTGTTAGGTAGAACTGTGACCCTAACGAGCGAGCGAAACGCCAGACCCACGTAACGTAAATAACGTTTGAAAACTGCTTGCTAAAAATCATCAAGATTTATGCTTAATGACATGTAGTCAAAACACATTTTAACACATTATCCTAATAGGTATTGTAAGACCGAAAATTGTAGGTTAGGTTAGGTTTGTTTTATGACCGTGGATAGCGGAGCGTCAGAATGCTTGCTTTAAAATCTTCGAGATTTAGGTATAATGAAATGTAGTCAAAAGATTTTTAGCACATTAAATATTAGGAACATTACAATTAAGCACATCAATCATTCGATAATTGAATCTTAGCCACATCAAACGATAGGACAAATAATATTTAGGACAAACGATAATAGGAGCAACAATTTCGGACAATCAAAAATATGCGGAACAAAGTGTATGCCATACGTTATTAGGACAAAAGACGTTATGCGATACAACGATAGGACTAATAATTGTATGCCATCCGATATAGACCCGTCTATAGGCGACGGTAATCGCTTTCCATCAGGCGATCCGTTCCTTTGCCCCCTAAGACATAAAAAAGTGCTAGTCGAATTCGCGCACCAAGGTTTCCCCACGAACAATGAACGCACGGCAATGTTCTTCTAAAGAAAAAAATAACTGTACTAGCGACAAATTTAAGTTTACCATTGGAAAATTGTTTTACGTACTTTCAATAAAGACAATATTTTTTGTGATTTAATTATAAATGTATAGTTTCTGATTTTTGTATATTTGGGTGGTTCTACTCAGGAGGGACGAAAATGAAGTGATTTGCGGCACACCATTTTTTTAGCATCTAAGGTCAGAATAAGTAGCTTAACGCCTAGCGGAGGTCGTTCTTTTACTGATCTCAAACGGGCCAGTCAAAAAAAAAATATATACCAAATTTATGAACATTTAACCCCTCGTATGCCGCAACGCGGATCCGCGCAGGACAATTTCAACTTTACGTTAAAATATCAGTTGGTTTCAAGTTGATTAGCAAATTTTTGACACGGCATACGAGAGGTTAAACAATATATGGGCCCAGGAGACTGAGGACAGGATACTGAGATTATTGTGAGTTTTTAGCCAATAACTACGTCAATGCAACATTTAATATTGAAATCATGCAGTTCTGTACTCTAATGCAACGAATTTACGACCTTTGAATGCAAAAAGTGTATAGAAAACAGTGGATTTTAAATAAATACGGGCCAGGATACTGATAAGCTGACTAGCCGTAGCACAACTTCACTTACACAACTCGCCGTAGCGACTAAGCTAACCGCGAACCGAGACAAACGCGATCATTTATATGCTAACTTCACTTCGATCTTTCACTCAGACCGAACAGCAACGCGCTAGACGTGGTAACTCAAACTGATTTTAACGTGTTTTGATGTAGCAGGAGACTGAGGTAAAAAACGAGGGACAAAATATAATGCCCTTTTTATTTATAAGTTTCGCATTTAAGGTAAAATTAGACAAACACATTGAAACTACATATATTATAGATTTCTATTTTAACCAAAATATTACGTACATACTCAAAATGCAGTTATGATGCAGCCATTAAGCTTTCATTTCGTCCGAGAGACATGCCTGGAGACTGAGAATTTGGCACTTTAAAGTATAATTTTTGAGAGATATATATTTAGGGCTTAGCTAATTTTCAGTGTCATACTAGAAACCAGTTAGTTGTACAGTTTCGATCGTAAATCAATATAATTTGCCTACAAAAACTATACAAAATAAGGTGAGCCGCGGAAAATTTCCTTGTGAGTAGAACCACCCTTTATAGTTTTAGGTAGTTAGTGATCCCATAAGGTTTCCGTTTTTTTCCTATTGAGTTACGGAACCCAAAAAATTACTGTTACCTTTTTAAAACGAAAATCAAGTCTCCAAAGAGAATATTTCTCAAGGCATGATCTAAGCTTATATCCCTCGACGTAATCCTATCGTACTTTGTATAATATCAAATTCACTATGTTCTTGAGGAAAAAACTCTTTTGGTACAGCGATTTCTTCAACATTTCCTCCATTTTTCATCATTTTATACTTAGTGCATATTGCACAAAGGCTTGGTACCGTCTTGCCGCTTTGTGCGTCATTTACATAAATAGTTCAGAAGTTCGTTTACTTAGTATGAATTTAATTATTCCACGCTTAAGTAAATGGCCCGGTATCTTGGAAACGCTTAATTTTATTTATGAAAGATGTTTTGTTCTTTACCCGAGTGCGTTAAATGAAGCGTTATGGTTTTAGAGTGTATATTTTTTGTAGACGGACCCATCGGTCAACGAGGCACGATATTCGTCTCTTTAACACTAACCATATTAAAGAAACGGTAGAGCAAAACAAGGACTCCAAAGTGTTTGCGAGGGACCTGTCTATTGCTCAAAGCCTGTTGACGAAGCTGGAGACAGAAGACGGCAGCGTGTCGACGAAGCCAGAGGTGTTGAGAGAGATTGAGAGGTTCTATGGGTTGAGATTGAGATTGAGAGGTTATATGAGTCGCGACAAAGTATACTAGCCCTGCTCGATAGCGATCTCCGGTCGCGTTAAGTTTGCGATGTGTGCCGCCATAGATATCAGGCGCAAACTTAACTTGAACGGCTATCGACGTTTTAATGTTAGTTAAAGGCTATACACCTGAGATATACCGGAGATATCGCTTTGTTGGTGATACATCTCAAAGTACACTCGAATTAGCGCCGAGGTTTTTTAGCGTGTGTTAAGTATTATTGTCTGTAATCAGTATACTAGATAAAACAAAGAGTTCCAGCGGTTAACTTGTAAGGAAGGAAAGTCTTATGGTAGTATGGTCATTCCTTTATTAGTTTTCTGAAATAAAGTTTAGATTTACTTACATAAAATCTTGTGTCAATTATGCTATTCAATGTAATCCTAAGCTCTAATTGGCTAGATCTATTACAAATATTTATAAATTACGGTAATAAAATCTCCTAGTATAATACTTAAAGAGTTTACAAAATTATTTAAATTTATGAATACTTAAACGCAACACGCAACTCTTTAGGTATACCCTCTTAGAAATCTGCTCACTAAGCAAACTCTTCAGCGAAGACGTCATTATTTGGCACTCAGCGTAAGACGAGGAATGATTTTTATATTGAGCAAAATCGCGTCATAACGAATCCACTCTTTCCTAATTTACATAAAAGTGTCTTCTCTGAGCGCGTCTATAACGTGCTTTTAATACATTTTGCATTAGGGTCGTACCTAGTAGCTACTTTTATCGAAATCGTTTCATAATTGTGGCATTATTTATTGTTACAGATACGAGTGTTTCTTTGATGGTCAGATTATTATCTGATCTTAACTTGTATAGTCATAATTGTTATTTGGCATAATTATCATGGGCATAATTTTTTACTTTCTCTGAAATATAATATACTTAACTTTTCTGGATTGCTATAACACAAACCTAACCTATGCTAAGTTAATGGGTTTTACTGTCATAACAATTGTAAAGTTAATAATTTCAAAATGATGGCTAACGATTTGATGCCAAACAATATGCTATGCTAAATAATAAGTTATGCCAAACAAACGTTATGTCAATCAATTTTAATGCCAGCTGACAGGATCCCTTTATTTCTTTTTTAGGGTTCTATAGCCAAAGTGGCAAACCATAATAGTTTTTTTTATCTGAATTGAACACACTTACACTGTGCTTAATGCAACTTTTTTTTAAATATATGCTGTGCCTCTGGTAACACAGTCAACAGCAAAAGTAGCTAGGAATTATAACACGCTCACTATTATCTGTACTACCCGTATTCTCTAGAAAACAGAGTCCATGAGCATAATCATTAATCACATTGAGCACCTGTACCTCTAGCATAACTTTACGAGTCGCAGACGAGAAGAGTCGCATCTTTGTCTAACTGTCACTTTCCTTTTAATACGGTGCGAGCAAGACAAGTAGTCGTGGCAAGATATGCTAGCCCTGCTTGCATGACTGTACGCACGGACGTCCGGAACATATAATTCAGTAATACTTTTAGTGCAACTGGTATGTGTCATGTCATCAATTCTATAAACTATTAAAAAAATGTGTAAGCAAAACTATTTTAATTTTTATGTGTTACAACGCTGTCCCATCTCTATCTCAAGCAAAGTGTCGAAGTTACTTCCCAACTAGCTCGAGTGCTTTAAAAAGTACTAATTAAATAGAGGAATTTGCAAACTAAGTAGTTTATGGAATAATTTTGTTTCTGAATAATATGCAATTTTGTAAGCATGTAAAATAGTGATTGTTGATGAAGACATAAAAAGGATACGGTGTTTTATCATCAAGAGTTCATTAAGGAATATGAACTTTATGGCCCGTAAGCATATTTTAAAAAAGATTTTAGGGGTCTAATAGTGGGTTAGCGGGTTATTACTTCATCAATTTCTTTAATTTTGTATTGGTGTAAAAATTAATTATTTTTTTAAGAAAAGTATCTCAAACATCTACCTCATATATTATGCTTCTTTCTGAAGTCATGGAAAACTTGAATAGCCAATATGATTTGCGGATGGTGCATTTATTTACTAATTATTATTAATTAATTTAATTACTATGTAGCCTATTTTTAAATTAAGTAGGACTTTAAAGTATAAGTAAGGAAGGATATTCCGTATTTTTATTATATTCCGTACATAATCTCTCGCAAGCTTGCTTTTAAACTTTGCGACTCTTGGGGCCACGGCAACTTTTATAAATGTGTATAAAAATAAAAATCTAGGAATAATAAATAAAAGCTTTTAAAAAATAAAGAACTTTCTATAAAAAAACGCATGTTCATGTTCAAGTCTCATATGCGCTGAATGTTAAATAAATATCTGTTTAAATGCAAATAGATAGCCATACTTATGTGGTCCATCTCAGAAACAGATAAAAGGTTACTTCTAAAATATTAAAAGTCTTCTTCGTAAATCATAAGGACTGAAACGGGGGATTGAGCGATGTTTATAAAACGTTGACGAAGTAAGTATACAGGGTGATCAATCCAAATAAGTAAGTAGGGAGAAGTCAGAATCTCTAAGAGATACAAGTCTGTTTGATTAAAAAAAAATACATTAAATCTTTATGCTTTTTTTAATCTCATACATTACCTGGTTCTCACAGGATGAACTAAAATAACAAATAAAACATGCTTATTTACATAATTTTGACCAAGTAATTTTCTCGGTTAAAGTACGTGTCGTATACAATTTTTAATAAATATAAAATCGACTTTGCCCAGCTACGGGGCATAATAGGTTCATAATAATAATAATAGCCGGTAGCCTGGGCCCTGCCCCGCTGCCGGCGGCACCCTAATTAAGGTTTTTTTTTTAAATAATGTGTTCATATTTGTAATGTATTTTATATATTTTACTTTTTATATAAATGTATTGTAAAAATAAATGGAATAATAATAATATTAAAATCGACGCCATGGTTCCTAAGAATATATTTCCCTATCTCTCATAGTTTCTGACTTCTTCATGCTTTGGATTCGTCGCCATGTAAACATAAGTATATAAATAAATAAATAAAATAAAATAAAAATAAAATAAAAAATAACATAAAAAAGCCTATATTTCTCACAGAATTTCAGTGTAGTGTGTGTAGTGTAGTGTGTTAGGGTTCCGTACCTCAAAAGGAAAAAACGGAACCCTTATAGGATCACTTTGTTGTCCGTCTGTCCGTCCGTCCGTCCGTCTGTCAAGACCCTTTTTCTCAGGAACGCGTGGAGGTATGAAGCTGAAATTTATATCAATTACTCAGGTCTACTGTCCCTTGAAGCTGTGAAAAAATCAAACTTCTAAGCCAACGCAATCAAAAGATACAGCCGTTTATGCCGCAAATTTTCGACACTTGCAAGGGAATCAAAACCTACAGGGTGCTTCCTGTGAACTCAGAATCTTGAAATTTGGTACGAAGCAACGTCTTATAGCATAGATAAAGGAAAAATTACGAAAACCATAAATTTT
Organism: Apotomis betuletana; assembly: GCA_932273695.1. Classification (NCBI taxonomy): domain Eukaryota; kingdom Metazoa; phylum Arthropoda; class Insecta; order Lepidoptera; family Tortricidae; genus Apotomis; species Apotomis betuletana. Next base: position 15,952,922 of record OW026308.1, on the reverse strand, counting down.
TAGTTACATCACATGATATATTTTTTTTTAATAATTTTATTTTTTAATACCTAACTTTACACCTAATTAATATGGGGCGCTATACATACCAGGTGCAAACTTAACTTAACCACTTAGGGATGGAAAGTGTTTGTACGGAACCCTCGGTGCGCGAGTCCGACTCGCACTTGGCCGGTTTTTTTCTTTATACATAAAATAACATAACATAAGTATATAACCACATTTAATCCAACCAGCCAGCGTTTAATGGCCAACGAGAGTTCACAACGACCGTCTATTCCTTGTTTATGGAGAACGATCCAAGAAATGTTTAACTCGCATTTTACGACCTGTTTACGAAGTTATCTTGTATTTTGTTTTGTTATTTGTTTAGTAAATCTTTTCTTATGTTAATATTTGACGTCAATGGCTTTTTGTTTGAGTGTTTGCATTTGATATTTAAGTGGAGGATTTAAAGTGAATGTAAACATTTTTTGGTAAAATATAACTAAATTTAATCATTTTAGATAGTATAAGAAGTCTCTTTTTGTTGCTGATATCATGGTAAAAATATTATGACATGCCCATCATGTATAATATGTAAGTTTTGGTCGCAGTAAGATATATATGCGTCATGGTCACGGATGAAATGGAGAAAAGGTATGTTTAAAATTTATAAATAGTGAATAGGTGACAGGAAATTAATTTAATCAAACTTTTACAAATAGTTCGAGCACAAGGATAAATTCGAAAGGTTACCTGGGCGTTAGGGTGGTGGAAAGGTTACCACGCTGGACCGGTCTATTACACCAGGTTACGTATTTCAGTTTTTCTTTGAGCTTTGATCTTTGTAATGGTTTTAATAGTTCCAATCCAATCAACGCAGTTTAAATAATATCAGCTGTTAAAGAGTGACATTCTTTTAACGTACGAACATTTTATGTTTTTTTTATTTATCTAAAAGCCAATATGAAATTGTTTCCAATATCCTCATAATTCAACAAAACAATAATTGTATGACAACTATGAACCCAAACGGAAATTATCATTGCCAAAATGGAAAAAGTTATTTTTCTATACACAGCACGCATGGAGCGTTTTCAGCTTTAACAGCAATTTCTGACTCTTAGAGCACTCGAAATGTATGTATTCTTATACAGACATTTGTTGCCATTGACATCTTCATTTCTTTTTCCTCCTCTCCAATTTTGACTGGGTTCAATTCCCGGTTATAAGTTATGAAAAAAAAATTGAATGCAGTTTTTAATAAATCTAAAATCGAAGCCATGGTTCCTAAGAATAGATTTCCCTATCTCTTCTAGTTTTCGTGTTCTCCCTACTGACCCATTTGGATTGATCAACCTGTATAACGTCATACGACGTCAAAGTCCAACGTCATTTACATAGTCGTTGATAATTGAAGCTATTACCCGCTTCAAGTTCAACTCTAATTACTCATACTTCATCACAAATTCTGAATTGTGATTCCTGCAATTGAATGGCGCTTTGTGACTAGGTAATTTCGATTTTATGCTCCGTCAAACTCGTATCTTGTTGCACAGGATAATTCTAGACGACTTTACTCCCTAGGACGTAAAATTCAGGTTTAAAGGTCGCGTAGAATGACACGGGAGGATGAGTCTAGTCGTCGATTTACACGCTAATGACGAACACGTCTAGCCTAGCTCGATTCAGCCTAAAATTAGATCTGACTGGGTTCTGAATCATCGCTCGGCAATTAGAATTTCGGTCATTTCCGTTTAGATCACCTATTTCGATCGTGGACGATTACGGCGGACTTTTTGATTTGGTTGATTGACTGGGATTGCGTAAGATAATCCATTTGAAACAGATATAAAGCGAAAAGTGCTAATACTGAAAAAACAACCTTAAAATGAGATTTTATGAGATTTTTTATTTGCGAAAATACTTTTACGTTTCTACAACGTATGATTTTAGACCGTACAGAATTTGAGATTATACTTCCATTACATGTGAACATATAAATCACCTGTAACATTTATATTAAAATCAACGTTTTTATTCCTTGTGCGTAGACAACCGTCTCCGTTTTTTGATAAAAAATTAAATAAAATTATTTTCATTTTGTAGCAAATTTCATTTCTTACATTGTTCTTTATCATCACAGGTTGTGCGAGACATAATTATACGATGGAAACTATAATTTGAATAAAGTGACGTAATAGAAAAATATACTTTTCAGCCGTTGCTATTCTCGGATTTCAAAGCGAAATGCTGGACCCAGATTAAATTCGTTAAAAGATCATAGTTGTTTGTGCAAACCGCAAACTGCCGCACTGACGTGGCCAAATAGAAAAACAAAAGCATGTTACGAAATATTAAGCTACGTGATACTTTTAAATGTGGAAGCATTATAGTTTTTCATTTTTTAACTGATGTAATCCACTTGAGGAGTAGACAAAGGCCATTGTATTTTAACATTACCTGCTACTGTGTTTGGCCATAATATAGCAAGGTGAGCTATAAAGCGTATAATTTAAAATACGATAAAATAAAACTAAAATTAATAAAATCATCTCCAACAGGAGTTCCGTCGATTTCTTATGTCTATCTTGTCTCGTCGTGTTCAAAGTTATCAGGTCTTTACCAATATTTACGAGACCAACTTGAATTTGTATTCTCGAAAAGAAAAAATATTTTTCCAAATCATAAAATATTGATCATGAATTCTGAGGTAACGAACATTAAGAAAAATAAGAGATGCTCCTCTTTTTGGAAGTCGGTTGAAAATAACTAGGGGTTTTTGTTTAAATGTACGTTAATATTAAGATAAAGAGTGATAAGTGTAATGTGACGTTCTAAACATAAAATAATAGCAACAGTTATAAAGTTGAAATTGCTTGCCAGAGGCTCAACTCAGAAGTACACCAGTGCATTGCGCAGCGCCGTTTTGAATTGCATTTCTGTTTTATTGCCATTTTAAATCATATTTATTCTTCCGCAAAACAAAACAAATCACAAAATGTTTTCAAGTTTCCCTAGGGAATGATATTTAGGTATCTACCCTATCTATTTTGCCAAGTGACAAATTGCGGTATCATAATATAATAATAGCAATAAATATCGGATAACCTCACACAAATCGATCTAGTCCCACAGTAAGCTCTAGTAGGCTTGTGTTATGGACACCAGACGACGGTATACAGGGTGGAACATTTCTATAAACTGGGCTGACAGGATTATGTCATCTGAGTGATCTACGGTTGACCTATTATAATTGTAAAGCTGGATTTAAAAGTAAAAAAGTCATCAACATTTTAATATTAATATCAGTCACAACCCTACTAATTCAAAGGTTTTATTTACATTTTAAATTGACACCTGTCTTTAACTTAAGCGATGTTAAAAAGATCCTAGGGTCGGTATGTGCAGATTTTTACACTAATGTTTAACAAACTGTATCTCAAAAATGGATATAAATATTTTACATAATAGTTCATTGGTGAAAAATTAAGTAAGTACTCAGTCTGATCAATTTTCCCCGTTTGCTTGAAAGTCCCTCGATCTGTTCCACCCTGTATGTAGTATGTAGATAAATAATTATAAACATAACTACAAACCAAACATCCATGACCCAGGAACAAATGTTCCAGTTCATCACACAATTATTTTCCCCTGGATTAGAACCCAGGACCGCCGGCTTAGTATATAAACAGTTACTTTACCACTGCGTCACATGCGAATATCGTCGTCAAACGTATTAGGACTATCCGAATGCAATGAATTTTATTCTACTATTCATACATTTAAATAGCACAAAAGAAACAAATCGGAAATAATATCAATTAAGCTTTAAAATGCCGATATTATAAAAAAAATCTAGTCTTATATTCTCGCGGTAAAGGTTAAATTCATGAGCTATTTTAAGCGAAAGACTCATGAATAAAGTATAAGCGGCCATTCACATGTACTATAGACTTGCGGCAGCGAACTGACTAATCGACATCTTCCGTCTTTCTCGCACTACCCTGAACAGAAAGAGTTGAATATCATAAGTTGTGGTAGCCAAATGCAGTGTATAGGTTTATTCTGTGGTAAAAGTAGCATTTGAAAGCTTTCGAGCGGTTACATATATAAATATGAATAAATTATACTACTTTTAACTGATTACTTGCAGTGGTTTCATTCATTAAACGTATACGTAATTTATGAAACATTAAACCAAAAGTGTGGACTCCATATTAAATTTCATCTGTATTGAGATGTCGTTTAGCAGTTTAAGCGTTAAGGGGTAACAGACAAACAGACAGATCAACAAAGTTGCATTTATAATATGAACAGGATGTATTATTTTTAATTAGGTAAATATAAAAGTAGCCAATATAATTCCGTCTTTTTGTATTACCTATTTTTATATAATAATAGGAGAAATATGTGAAGTATCGAATACACAAACAAAATATCACAGCAATAAATAGGTACATCAGTTATCAGTACCATCATTTTTTGCCAAAAACAGCCCGGATTATCACCAAAATGGCTCCTACATTATAACCGGACTCATTTAAATCCAGAAATTTACTGTTTTTTTTTTTTATATAAATATGGCAAACATTATTTTTTTTATGTTTTATGTTTTTTATTTAATAATAAGGATAGCTTTTTAAGCAAAATATAATGTGTCTATGTACAAACTATTCACCATTATCAACAAATATGCCAGCAAAACGAACGTGTCGTATTTTCGCCAAAACAGCCCAGATAAACCCCAAATTTTCTCGTACATTATAACCGGACTCACTCAAACCCAGCATCCCACTTTAGCTCAGTTCCGGTCACAGCTTGTTACGTGTAGTGCAATCGACAGCGACGCAAATATTTGCACCGTTTACTGTTTGTTTGTTCTGAGTTCTTGAGGCGAAACCGTGCGAGCCGAAATTGTGTTAGCCACTTTACACCCCCACTTATCCTTTTGAACTGGGGAATTTTAGTGTAATAGTGATATGGTGTTGACAGTAAATGTTGGTATTAAATGTCAATATTTATGGTTTAACTTTTTTATGTTTACCGAGATGGGTGACACGGAAGTGTTTCAACCACCACCCATATGTGGCATTGATGACGGATCACATCAACGAAAAAAAAATAGGGATCTAATGTGTTTCTTGATTGATAAAATACCTAAAGATTATACGCAAGGGTTGAATTATACTCTGTCGTGATCATGTTATTCAACAAATCAAAATTAGTTTTAAACCAATTTTACCTACTAATAGAAACTAGACATGATACAAAGTAATAAATATTAAGGGACAATCTTACATGAATCAACCTAGTCCCAAACTTAGCAAAACTTGTACTATGGGTGCTAGACGACTATATATATATAATATATATATGAATACATATATTATATACATAGATAACATCCATGACCAAGAAACAAATATTGGAGTTAGTCACACAAAAATTTGCCGTGGCCGGGATTCGAACCCAGGACCGCCGGCTCAGTAGGCAGGTGCACTACAAACTGCGCCAACCGCGTTGTAAATTACTATATAAAGAATAGTATAAGCAAATATTAAGGATAAAAAATATCATATAACTTATAAAACTAGAACATCGATGTTACGAAACAATTATAATATTGTATCGAATAAAAAATAAGCGTACCAAAAACTTCAAACTTTCAACGCTCCAATCTCCCTTGCTCAGGCATCAAAATAAAAAGTTACACACATAAAACTTCTAAAAAGTAACCCGCTTTCGCTATAACAAACATTTTACTACAAACCTTCCAAATTGATCGTATCTGCCGGTAAATCTATAAAATTCGACATAACGCGTACACGTGACATCTCTCTGCCACGGAAGGGAATCTTCGAAAATATTTCTGTACCAATAAGATAAGCTAAGCAATCTCCTGTAAGCTGCAGGCGAGGCGTTCTACACTTTAGCACGACTTACCCTAAATAACATTTAGATATTGCTGGGAATATTTGTTGTTATTAATATCCGGGCATTTGAAACTATTAGGCGGTGTTATTTTTATGTTAGCTTTGGGAATTGGTTGCTTCGGTTAATATTACCAGGTGGGCCCTGTAACAGGAGCAATAAATTAAAACATAGATTCTACCCCTTAAACTGAACAACATTTATTAAACAACTTTTAAAAATAACTTATTTATAATGTAAATCTGTAAAATAAAGTTTATTCAAAGAAGCAATTGCGAAAAATTTGACATTTAGTAAAGTCACAGCTATGTCAATGCTAAGGCAATGTCAATGTTGGATGGCGTACATTAAAAACCTATTTACTTTGTTTGGAATAATGAACACATGAAAACAGTATTTAAAAAAAGTTTCTGAACAGATGTTGTTCAGTTTGACGAGTAAAATCTATGTTTGAATTTTTTGCTCCTGTTACAGGACCCTCATGGTATAAGGTGCTAACAAAGATGCCAATACCTGAAGAGATGTTAATTTACATCAAAATAATTAACTTTAAATAGAAATTAAGACAAAATATATTTAATTTTTGTTTTAATTTTCTGAACAAAATAATTAAATTGAAATTCTTATCAAACAAAATCATGCTGGGCACGTAACGGTAAACGGGTTTATTCACGTCGTATAAGTCGAATATCGCTCGACATGTTTCGAATCGGTACTCGATTCATCATCAGGAGCTACGAATCAGTCGCGCCGGCAGCCAATCGAACACTGATTTCCAATAAAATGTTAAAATTGTATAATAATTAATAGTATAGATATTAGTCATGCGGCTATTGTATCACTCAAACGGCATTATCCATGTCCAATGTCAATCGAATTATTTAATTTATTTATTTAAACTTTATTGTACAAAATAAAATTCAGTACAAATAGCGGACTTCATGCCAAATTAATTATACTCTTCCTCGTTGACATTTCAATAAAATTAGAAGAATCACTTAAAATCTTATACGTTAAAGCGTTCCTTATATTAGATTAGAGACCTCTCTGTGATTGTGAAATACATTTGATAAAAGACGACCCAGCATCCCTAAGAGACGAAATCACAAGAAAGTCGATTAAATCAAGAAGAGAGTTTTAAATGAAAAGAAATCCAATTCGGTTCCGAAGCATTTTAAAATTCAATAATTGTAGATTTTCCAAGAGGAGCACTATAAATTCCATCGGAAAGTTAAATTTCTAAATGGACTAGGAAATTTCTTAGTAGAATTAACCGGGAACTGTCTTACCAATTTGAAAGTCAAGTTTATGTAACGCTGTCGAGATGGGAAAAGTAACAGGGTTAGCATAACATACGAGCGGGGAGCGGGCGCCCTGGGGGGGGTATTCGACCAATTTTAGAGATATAATGGAGATCTCTCCTTTTCATCGCCATCCGTCACTTTTGACGTGTGCCTACTTGACAAGTGGCGATATCCCTAGAACATCGCAACTTCATCGGACGCGCTAAATTTGCGTTTCTTTGTATGTGACGGCATAAATAACAGGCGCATAATTTAAATTGACCGCGTAGTGCGTGAAATTAGTCCGTTACGTTTCGTAACAGAAATTCATATGCATGAATAACAGTTTTGACAATCATTATCGCCTTCGTATTTCCAAAAATCGAGATGAGATATGTCACTTGAAGCTCATCGCATTTTAATGACAGTTCAATGGCGATATCACTGTTATCTAATAGAGATTTGACGTTTGGCGATCACTCAAATGTCAGTCTCGAATTAGGTCCCTGAATACGGTAGCTAATATAAAACTATGAAACATAATAAAGTTGTAAGCCCAATTCGACAGTGGCGCTCAAGTTTTATTCTTTGGTTAAATAACCTAAACTAAAAGTTTAAAACACACCTGACACATGTAGTTTGGTCATCATGAGACCCTCATTCAACTAGTGATATAGAAAATGCTACTAAAACTGAACATTACTACAAAATTTTATATTCTTAGCTTCAATATGGACTGAAATCTTGTTAAGTACGCGGGTTCCGCTACGACTGGCTACAAACGCGCTTCGTTATGAATGAAAACTAAAGAAATTAAGTATTTCTGTTCAACTATAAATGATACGTTAATAAATGGAGAGTCTCAAGGTTCGTGAATTTGGCAAAGAAACCCTCAAATGCAAGGGACATGATATGGGCTTTAAAATATTTCGTTGAACAGCATTATGTTGAGAATCGCAGAGGAAAAATGCGATATAACTACATTGTGGCTTTTAACTACTCGATTTTTACCTTTCAGTGGTTCTAAAAGCAGCTTTCAGATCACAATGATTCCTTCAGATGTCGAGGCCGCAATTCGACGCTTCTAATACACTCTGCCCGAGATATCGCCACAATTGTGTATACCTATTTATTTTAGCAATATACTCTATCTGAAAAACATATTTTATCTCATTGAGATGAATATACTTTGAAGTTGATATTTTCAGGGCGGCTCAAATAATAACTCGGCATTTGGCGTCTGAAATAATTAACCTGGTACTTTAAATAATAATTTGTTAAATCAGGCGTTATTTCGCGACAATCCAAATAAATTAAAAATATAATATTGATTTTCTAATCCCACATCCTAGCACTAATAAAATTGACTAGCACGTCACGTTATTACTTTTATCGCGGATTAGCAAAGTAATAATATTGTTTCAGCTAAAATAATAACTTGGCATCAATGCCCAGAAATTAACATACTTATTAAAATAGCAGCCAAATTATTAGTTTTCGTAGGTTAGGTTAGGTAAGACTTTTTTTATTTTTTAGATAATTACATGCCCTTTTGTGATAGGCGTTTTAATTAACTAAAAATCTAATGACAGATGCGAGGGATGTAGGTATCTAATTTTTACATTTTATTTACAATAATTTGCAACTTGTTAATCTCACTAAGTGCAGCTAGAATCAACCTTTATCTCGTTTCTCGTTATACAGCCATGACAACGCCGAGTTATTGCTAAAAAAAGATTTTGAATGAACGAATGAATTATTTATTGCCAAAACAAGTCTACTTGTGAATTAGTTTGTCAAAACAATAAATAACTTAATAAATAGTGTTAGTATACAGATATTGCATTGCCTTCTCGAATGGGCCCAGGTCAAGATTTCAAATGCTTTTAAAGACTTCGACTAGGAATTTTACAAAGACATGTTTTATACCAAGGATTGCGTCGTAAATTTCGCCGCCAGTTTCCGTTAGGAAAATATAAAATATTTGAAAATGCTTCCTTTCGGGAGATCTCGTATTTAATGTGTTGTGAAGGTTTTGCTGTTAAAGATATTATTTCTGCAAGCAGTGGCTTTAAGTTGCCTTCCATTGCAACGTAATAGTATTAACCGTATAAGAAAACACAAATGTATAATACTATTTAAGCCTTAAATACCCTAGCTAGGGTAGCGAAATGGTTAACGCGCTGGACCGGCAATCCAGAGGTACCGGGTTTGATTCCCCATCTCTTCCCCCAGGTAGCTCCTTTTTCAATTTTTATTTAAGCTTTGATCTTTGTATTAAAGGCTTAAATAATAAAACAAAATTTGGTGTACCTACCCACATAAAAAAAAAAAAAAAACATTATATGTTTCATAAATTTGTATAAAATGTACTATTGTTCAATTATCTACATATTCTGTGGTAATAAACCGTATCATTGCCACAGAATGGGTAGATAATTGTACAACAACATTACAGATCGCTCTCTCTTTTGATCCGTATGCAAGCCGCAAATGTTGGAGGTTGAATAATAGGGCACTCTAAAAGTGAACATTTATGAGGTAAGCTTCTAAATAAGCTGATTTATCAGTATTTTAGAACTGAAATATACTTTAATACATCTCCTTTAACAGAACGGTTAATTTTATTTTGTCTTGGTACATATTTTTACATTTAATAGCGAAAAACAGCAATAGAAGTTTCTTTCACATACTTAGATTCTATTTACTGTTATACCCAAATCTATCTAGCATCACATTATCGATGCACAACATTATTTTATTACTCGTAGTACAAACATTTATAACGCACGTATGAATTGTAAATGTATTATGTTATCTCCAAAATTATCATTGGTGTCAAATTTAAAGGGCCTTAAGTTCGAATTCCGACGAATTTCAATTTTAATATTGCATTTAAATGTCGAAATTATGTACTCCATGATCTAAATTACATTAAGCTTATATCGGATTAGTGAACGAGTATGCGCATAACGCTATGTCAATGGGATTTAAATAATATGGAATCTCTACTTATCTTATGGGAACTTGCACTAAAATTATATGGAGAAATTTTGATAATTAAACAATCATTCATAATCATTATAAATTGCATTGCTGAAATATGTAGTCTAAGATTATGAGTTTAAGCGAAATGTTTTAATTAAAAACTTTGTGAATTGTTTTGAGATTTGGGAATGTAATTAGAAAGACCAAGATGTCATTGTCTATTTTTAATCAACTTATTGACTGCGAATCAACGAAGTAGACATTAAATAAATTAAAGTAGATTTTCTATAGGTAATTATTTATTATATAATTATCTATTATAACCAGAATATGTATAAGACTTTTGCGATACCAAATTATATTCACACGTCAAAGAAAAATATTATGACGTCTTATAGTCGTCTTTTGATCATGTTAAACCGGAGCGTTGGCATATTGGAATGTTTTTTTTGTAATGTATGTAGTATGTGCTCAAAGATGACTGGATCTTTGTTTTTTTTTGTTTTGAATATACTTTCTAGTTGGTCCCATTTTCATGAGATTAGGATTTTTTATGAAGTATTGATGGTGGGATAGTCGAGAAATCGAGGGAACACATACTGTGATTTGGGTATTTGTATTAACTCCAAAAGAAAAGTTGTTGTCGGAACGTTGTGTGGACGTCGGTTATTTTGTGTCAAAAAATTATTATTAAGTAGTTCTTAAATCTTTAGGATAGAATACAATTAATCATGCAAGTTCCCTATTTAATAACGAAGATAAATCAATAATCAGATTTCTGATTTGCACCCACTTCTAGTATCTCTGTTTGGCCCTATGGTTGAGTGGTAGAGAATGCCATTTGGCATTAAGTCCGCCATTTGTACTGACTTTTGTTTTGTGCAATAAAGTTTAAATAAATAAATAAATAAATAAATAAATGAGCTTGTGATGCTGATTAGTGATTGTTTTGATCGTAATGGATGCATCAGTCCGAATAACGGATTACGAATGTAGGTACTCATACTTGTACACACATTGACCTTAATTGTAAGAAGATTTCATCACTTATCTATCCCATCAGAGACAATACCTATATAGAAATCATGGATCAATTTTATTATAATCACACTAAAATTATACAGGCGAAAGTTTGTGAGTGTGTTTGTATCTTTTTTATTTCTTTACACTCAAACGGTTGAACCAATTCTGATAAAATTCGGTATGAAGGCAGCTCTGCCCTCCTTATTGCAAACGCAGTACTGTAGAATACTGCGTTTAGGTTTAGAGTCGCAAGAATTTGTTTTTGTTATTTTAGCTACACGCAAATGCAGTAAATGGTGAATACTGCGTTTAGTTTTAGCGTCGCAAGAGTAGCTCTTTGCTATTCTCGCTACATTCAAATACAGTAATGGTAAGTACTGCGTTTGGCTTTAGTTAGTATTTATTCGTTGCAAAAAGTTATAAACTAAATAAATAGCAGGAAACGTAGCAAGTACTGCATAGTTTTCTAGCACATGCTTAATGCTGCAGATCTTATTAGCAAAGATAACATTTAGGTGCAAGTACTGCGTTTCATGTTAAATAAAAAACATATTTTTACAAAAAAAAAAACTTGTAAATATATTTTTTACGTATAGATTAAGTATTTCTTTGGGATGTTATTTTTGCTAAAAAGTGAAAATCACAAAAATGTCGATTACTGCAAGTACAATTAGCAGGGCAGAGCTGACGGCGTGAGTGACACTTTAAACTTGTTTATCCTGACATTGTAATATATTCACACGAACATATTCTACATACTAGCTGCGCCCCGCGGTTTTACTCATTCTTCCCACGAGAACACATTTTTTTTTCTGAATAGCCTAAGTATGTATCAGCTACCTCCACGCGAAATTTTATCAAAGTTTGACCAGCTGTTTGAGTGTGAAGAAGTAACAAACAAACATACATACGCACTCACAAACTTTCGCCTTTATAATAGTGTGATTACTATATAATCATTTATATGCGTCTATCTTAAACTATACAACATACACATGCATAATGTCGAATAAAACCATTACTAATGTAAATACGGTATAGAAAAACGTTACTGATTTATCAATTCTTAACCGAACGTAATGGATACTTGGATATCGATGATAAAATGGTATGCAGATGACCCTAAATAAATAATGACTCGAAAAAATGGTAACTTGAAAGGTGCAAGTTTAATCAATACAAACATAAACGCCATTTAAAAAGGCAAGTAATGTCGAACCATTATCTTTTTTACACTTAAGTAAAGCCGTTTTTGTTTTAAATATCACCTTTGTAATGATAATCAGATAATAACCGTTAAATTTGCATATAACATAACCGAACTAAGACTCAACGTATAATACAAATGTTATGCGTTACCACTTAGTTGTTTATTTAACATTTTACTACCAAAGTCAAGTTAAAAATGGCTTTTATTTATTTCTAGGGTTTGTCCCTCAAAAGGTAGAACGGAACCTTATTTATCGCTTCGATTCCTCCCTGTTTGTGTATAAACTTGAAGGATAATTTCCGTTGACCTGCAATCAGAAAATTGCCAAATAACAAGGTATAAAGTAGTGCAAATTAGTATAATTAACTTGTGTAGTTATTAAGCAACAAATAAAACAGCAAATAATCATATTCTATTCAAGTAGCCTCTTCTTCACAATATTGATGCAATTGAAAAAAGCAAATAATCAACTGTACCTAATATCGTCGCTTGAAATCATATTTACCTGTTGCTAACCCCTATTGTGACTTTAAGTGGTTTTTCCTATGTGCAATAAATAGTATATTTAATTGTATTCAACTATTCAATTACGCGTAGCTCAACGTCAAACGCGTGTGACGGACACATTATGTCACAACTGTTTATTTTCCAAACACTCCGACTAGGCCCTTTGAAAGTCACATCTGCTCATTGCTCAATCCAATCGCCACGGGAAAGTGCATTCACGGTTTTAATTAAGAAGTCACCATGTGTGGTTTGTTAACTATGTTTTATACACTATTTGCTGAGGAATCTTGTTGGGATAATCTTCATTACTGTTATCGTGTGTTTATATATTGATAAAACATGTATTTTTAACTAGAAAGTAAGACGAAGAAGAAAAACCGGCCAAGAGCATGTCGGGTCACGCTCAGTGTAGGGTTCCGTAGTTGTTCCACAGTAGCATGCGTTAAGCGATCCTGTGGGCCTCACTAGGCGATATGGAGGGAAAACGCGCTGGGTTTTTAGTGGGTAAACCGGATCGGCCCGGGAGCCCATACCCGTTCCGAACCCCCGATCGGACGGGATGCGTAATGCATTTTCCCAGCGAAAAAAAAAAAAAGGGTTCCGTAGATGCCCATCCTTCACAATAGACAGGATCTCAAGCTTTATAAGAAGGTCATAAACGCCAAAGTAACTATAATTACTTAATACCTTCTGGAAGTTATCGATTATACGCGCCAGATTGAGCGGAATGTTTTAATGCAGTATGACACTTAACTTATATGTGAAACGTTCGAAGTATAGGGACACCGCGTGGTACTTACGTCATTTTAAAGAAAATTATGAAATATTGCGATAACTCAAAAACGGTTCCACCGATTTTATTAAATATAGTTTTCATTGAAAGTACTTATAAGGCCTCATTTTCATGAATTTTTCCATAATTTTTGACTCGTGGGTTTGTGGGACCAAGTTAGAGGGGTTGGGGGATGCTATTTTTTTCGGAGCGAATATTTACAAAACTGAGTTTATCAAAAAATTATGTTTGGAGACCCCTATTATTCTTAAAAGACCTATTTAACGACACCCCACACTAGTGATGAAATGAAAAAAAAAGACACCTCCACTTTAGGTGTTCGAGAGGTACTCGAAAAAAGATTTTTTTTTAGTTTTTATTTTACTGTTGGACGGACGGACGGACGGACGGACGGACGGACGGACGGACGGACGGACGGACGGACGGACGGACGGACGGACAGACAGACAGTTAACCTAGTTAACTACGGAACCCTAAAAATGGACATACGCATGAAACCCAGAACCTCCTTCTTCTTCGAAGTTGGTTAAAAAGTATCATATAACCATCTCTTGCTATAACTGTTTCAAAATTGGTTAAAATCTATTTAGCTGTTTTGGCGTGATGCTAGGACAACGATATTCTGAAACTGAAATATAGATGGTGCTGTAAACAGTCCCCTTCATGGTACGTTCAAAATGCAAAGACCTCTAGGTTATTAATGAAGCTCATTCCTCTTAACTACCGTAACAAACGATGACAAACTAAACAATTGCATCATGCAAATTGACTTTGACTCACTCCTCAGACATTCCTCTTGAATTTTGCGAGCGCAGACTCCTAATGACTAAACAAATTATGTCCTACGATTCATTTACATATTCTTCATCATAGTATAGAAGCACATGTAAAGATTTCGTAAAACGAAGGCAAAATCGATATTTCAAATAACCACTGGCAAAAAAAAATGGCAACATCATTATTAATATTATTATGTTGATACTCTTGTAATTTTCTATATACCATCGTAGTTTACAGCAAAAAATACTTACTTTCGCTATATTACGACCTATTTCAATTTTAAATTACTTTATCAAGGTGTCATTTAACGCAATTTGAATAGCAAATATTGATAGATTAGGTAAGTGTCATTGACGATTGGATGACTTGACGGTTAAATATAAATATCGCTAAAGTAGACATTTCGGACATATACGTGTCAATATTAAACGCCGAATTTATGACCTACTTATCTGTCTACATAAATAGCTTTAATAATATTGTACATTTATGTTTTCCCGAGCGCTTCAAGTAGGTCCCTCCGATAATGTATTTTCTTATTATCTACCCCTTGAAAGGAAGTCGTAAGACGCAAGCAACTCATAGTTTGCGTTTAAGGAAGATATTCGGTTACACGAGGTGAGCAGACCTGATTACACCACTTTATTGGCTTCGTATCCGTTCCAAATCCGAACTTATGGTAAATCTAGTAATTTGTGGCGGTACGTAGTCGTTATAAAGTAGTGTTTATGCAAACTTTGAATCTTAATGTAGATTAATATATTTAGTTTAAGTTGTTAAGGCTAGATTCGACCAAAGTAGAATAAGACTTACTCGGAGATTAAATGACAAAATTACATAGAAACTTGTCATTAAGTCAAGGAATAACTAATCATTACTTCGTGTTGGTAAAATCAGACCTTAGTCGTTCAAATAAATATAAACCTATTATTACAAAATGAATCATGTAGAAATCGATCCACGCTTTAAGGGTTAGGAACACCTGTAAAGTGTAAATATTATTATGAATACTACACGAAGATAAACACAATCAATATTAGTTGTCGTTGCACAACGGAAGCTGATACAATTTGGCGGCAAACATTTTTTCCTTATAATTATTTTGTTACCAAAGCGGCAACTGGTCAGTGACGAAGAAAGTCTCACTAACCGGAGTGCCATACCTAATTTTCTTCTACGATGGGTATACCTAATATTGTGACGTATAATACGTCACGCGCTGAAGGAACCTTCCGCAATTTATGTTAACATTTTGTGCATGTCACATACCGCCGAAGTTATGTGAAATATGCAGCGATAAAGGCCTTTAAAGGCGTATACAGACTATTGTGGCATTTTACCTACAAGCCCGTCCGTCCATCAAGTTTTTGACGTTACCTGGGCTTAGCGAAAATGAAATTCTCCATTATGCCCGACGTGAGTGATGGTATGTTGTGGCTCTCTATGCCAAGGATTATAATACCTGAATACATAATAGCCGGGCTTTTGGAGGGTTTTACAGGGTGACAAGTTGGTGAGTTGGCGATGTAATACGTAAATGGAATAGGCATAAATGCCGCTAAGCAACTAGAATGGATACACGTGGATTCGACAATTATTATGCTCGCTCAATGCCTAAGATAGTAATTTGTAAATGTATTGTATCCGTTTCGTACTTAGTTACTTTTTGTTATATCGACTGAGCGAGGGGGTCGAAACGTCTCAGTTTGAGGTTGGATAAAATTTTTTGTATGTCCGGATATCTAGATTTTCAGCTGTTCTTGACTATAGATGGCATACGTCGACCGATACTCGTGATTTTGTGAGCAGGGTCACAATTCGGCCATTTTTTGAGATATCTCCATTAACTCGCCATCTGTCACTTTTGATACGACAGATGGCGAGATGTGGCGATATCCTTAGACGATCGCAACTTCGCCAACCCGGTCGCATTAAGTTTGCGTCTCCATAGTACGCGAAATTAGACAGCAGGTTCATATCAATTATTATAATAGATTTTTATTGAAAATTCAGTTTTTAGCGGCATGTGTTGCCCCGCATTGGTGGCGATTTTAACTCACGTAACATTTTTTACGTGAGTTTAAATCTGCTACTTATAATTATTATCATTATGGTTCATTTGACGACGCGGTTGGCGCAATTTGCAGACACCTGCCTACTGAATCGGCGGTCCCGGGTTCGAATCCCGGCCGGAGCAAATATTTGTATGATGACGTCGAATATGTATTTATATTATTATGTAATATCGTCGTCTAGTACCCATAGTACAAGCTTTGCTTAGTTTGGGACTAGGTGGATTTGTGAATGATTGTCCCAAAATATTTATTTATTTATTTTATTATTTAAGATTACAAAGGCCTGACTACTTGAGACTACACAATGAGAACCATAATGTTTATAGTTTGTTGTCCAATTGCTTAGTCGATCCGCTTGATCGCAGCTTTTCAAATTCGCACGTGTCGTACCTTATCTTTTGTTCCATTGTCACCGCCCAATGACGTTCTCAAGTGGAATCGGGCCCTTATAAAGAGATCCGCTTACTGAAGGCAGTAACATGTTTGATCTTACATACAATACGCCGTAGGTATCTTTGTTTGCAAATGCCTGCTCTTGGCATTAATTTCGACGGTGTTTTGCGCTATATTGAATTACGTAATATCTCGGCATTAGAAATATATCAATTTTTTATTGTTTATCTGTATTGATTAATAAGTTGATATTTGAAGGGAGATATGGTAAAATTAGACAAAATTTTAACCGTTGTTGTAAATATATATGCTTTAGTAAACTGATCTAAATAACATCTCATGAGAAAGAAAATAATATACGGTAAAGGTGGAAGAGCGTAAATCAATAAAGTAGAAATATATCGACCAGACCTCAGGTAGCTGCATTTAAACGTTGAATTGACGTTTTTTTTTGCATTAGCACATTGTAGAAAGTAGCTTAAGACAGGTTACATTAATAATGCCTTACAAATATCGTTGTAATTGTGTCGATTTTTTCCTGAGGATCGTGAAGTTGGAGTCTCGGCATAAAAAAGATTTTAAGTTTTATGTGAAGGAAGAATTTTGAACGAAAGGTGTTTTGTTTCGGCGTTTCCGCGGTCGGCTACCCAACACTACCAACTTGCGTAACATAACGCAGGAAAAAGATATGACCTATTCTTGTGTTTAGTTCTATTTGTATTTAAAATGTACATATGTTAGTGTTTAAGGTTGCCCGAGAATAAACGATTTCAATTCAATTGTACACATACTATACCTCCAAGCAAAAGCCACTTGATTATTTAATCAAGTTGGGGTATTAACCCTCAGTCCTGCACTTCCTATGGTTACCTTATTAATACGAGTAGAACCGCAGGTACGAAATGAATTCAACCCGCTTGGGGTCACAGTTGGGAAGCATTGATCCCTAATGATCCGGAGTTTGGAACTTAATAATATATTAATAGCTCAAATGTTTGCGTATGTGTGAGTAGGATGAAGGAACTTGTATGATATTTTGAATAGGGTCAAACATTTTTAGAAGTGCTTGTGTGTCTGCCGCTGAGCAAAAACTATTTATGGCACACGTACATTTGAGCAACCACTGATGGTTATAAGACTTATACAAACCTTTTTATCCAACTCCGAAGTTCCATGAAACTGGAAATATGGATTATTTACTGCTCTAATCAGTAAGTTTAATACATTTTGGAAAACTTAACACAAAAGGATCTAGTCCCACAGTAAGCTATAGTACGCTTCTGTCGTGGGCACTATACGGCGATTTAAATATCTATAATATATTTATTAAAGAAATAGAAATATAAATTGTACAATTAACCAGTGATCCCACACGAGCGCATTCGGGTAGATACAGATTACAAACATACTATAATTATTTCAAAAGTAGAGATGGGGAAAAGCGTTACTTTTTGATATCAGTGACTGGCGATCCCGTTCCAAAAATGTCACAGTGAAAAGTCATCGTGACTTTGTCACGCCTGTTACTCGTTTCACTGTATGATATTTATGACCGGTAACGGTCAGTCACGGTGCTGTAATCAACGTTATTTTTTCACACTGTTATTTCAACGTGACTATGTCACGCCCGTTACTCATATCACTTTATGATATTGTCGCTGGTTTTTAACTATAAGAAATGAGGTAGAGATCAGCTAGAGTACATTCTGTTTTTTTTAGTCAATACGTATGTTTTGGCTAATTATTAATATCAAACTGTTAGATAGTTATTTTGCATTAAGACTCCTTGTTATTATTGTTTAAAACATATGTTTAGGCATATGTCAAGTTTAGTTTGAGATCTTGTCAGTGCTAGAACTACCAGTTACGTTTTATATAATAAATTACGTTTATTACACAGAATTCTTGCATTTCTATTAATATTTCTGCTGAAACCTTAACAGGTTATGGGCCCAGCATATTAATAGCGATGTAAAGAGCAAAACTCGGTATAAAAGTGAAAAAGTCAGTTGAAAATTTTGATTGTAAAGTTTCATAGTATGGACGGTTTGAAAATGAACGTCGAACGTTTTGACGGAAATAATTTCCGTCAGTGGAAATTCCAAATAAAATGTGCGCTGAAGGCAAAGGGTATTGATTTATCTATACCAAAACCCAAGTTGACACCAGAAAATGAGTCTGCGACGGCAACATGGCTCCGGAACGATGGGATGGCTATGTTCATCATCACATCGGCGATGGACTACCGACAAATTTCTCTCATTGAGAATTGCGACAGTGCTGCTAAAATCATGGAAAAGCTGGACACTATATATGAGCAAAAATCGGAATTCAATAAGATGTTAGTCCATGAGCGATTTTACCAGTATAAAATGAACTCGTCCGACAGTATGGCGCAGCATATTTCAAAAGTCGAGAGTTTGGCGCAGCAGTTAAAAGAAAGCGGAGAAAACATCAGTGACACAGCTATTATGACTAAAATCATAAGTATTCTACCATCAAAGTATCGCTCATTCCGTCAAGCTTGGTTATCACTTGATTCAAAGCTGCAAACCATCCCGAACCTCACTGCTCGACTTATGGACGAAGAAGCCAGTCTGACGACAGAAGAAGAGAATGAGGTGGCACTCTTGGCTTCTCAAGCGAAGCGACAGCCTGGGACGAGTGCTGGTAACAGCATCACGGACAATAATCAGCACCGTTTCGTTTGCTATAACTGCAACAAACGCGGACACTTCGCAAGAGACTGCCGTGCGAAGAAACGCTCCCAGGACAAGCCAATTTACAACAACACGTTGGCATTTCACGCAGAAGAAAGTGCGAATTTTGTTGATGAGTCGTATAGTGACGTGTGGCTTTTAGACAGTGGCGCATCCGTACATATGACTTTTAGAAAAGATTTTTTCTTGGATTTGGAACTGTTTACTGAAAATACCAATAGGTTAGTGAAATTAGGTAATCAACAAGAATTAAAAGTGCGTGGAATAGGAAATGTACTGATAAAAAAAATGCCTGAATGGACGGTGGGAAGAAAATATGATAAGAGAAGTGCTCTACGTGCCGGAATTGTGCAGGAACTTGTTCTCTGAAGGTGTCATTATGCGTTTAAACTATGTCATAGTAAAAAGAAATACTAGCGCGTTAATTTACAAAGACAATGATGTGGTGTTAAGTGCAAGGCAAAACGCGAACAATCTGTATGTGATGAACTTTAATACTGTCGTGAGTGCAAGTTGTCACAATGTGCAACTATCTCAAAATATATTTCGACTGTGGCACGAGAGACTTGGGCACTTGAACGTTAAAGAGGTTGAACGTTTAATGAAGAATGGGCTTATTCAATGTAAAGACAGTGGCGATGAAAAGTTTTTGTGTGAGGGATGCATGCATGGCAAGCAAAGTCGGCTGCCATTCCATGCTTCTCGTCGGGCAGAGCAGTGTCCAGGAGGGCTGGTCTATAGTGACGTATGTGGACCTATGAGTGAGCCGTCGATACAAGGGTATGAAAATCAGAATTACAGAATGTATGACCCGAAAACAAATAAGATTGAGATATCACGAGATGTAGTGTTTGACGAGACTAGCCTGAATACTGTCAACCAGCTTTTTGTTGGTATTGGAGATACATGGCACGACTGTGAACAAGCCCCAGAGGCCAATGATACTAACCCGAATGTTGTAAGTCAAAACCTCTTTGTGGTTGAAGGTATACAGGAGAGAATTTACCAAGTCTCTGTATCAACGATGACGGACACTCAAGCGTCCACCTCAGCCCAGGCAGAAGAAAGTAGTGATGATAGCTTGAGGAGCTGTGATGACGGTGAAACTTACCAACCCGGTGTGACGTTTGAACCCACAGAACTGATATCAGATCGTATTTTAAGAAGTAGACGGAATGATAATTATGAGATTAACTTAACTGAATACATTGAGTCTGCGAAATGGAAAGTAACCGTACAAGATGAGCCTAACGCTTATGAAGAGAACCAGACCTGGATTATAACAGACAATAATACTAAAAAGAAACCTGTAACCTGGAAATGGGTATTTAAAATTAAAAAGAAAAAAGATTTGATTTGTTAGCCGATGAGATCTAAGCGTATCGATATTAAAGTGGGTACAAGTTTATACGCGAGAAGGTAGAGCAAGGTATCGTTAGGGTCAAGTATATACCGAATGTAAATCAATCAGCCGATTTTTTGTCAAATTCCTTGCCTCATCTTATTAGGCAAATTGTATTTTAATTTTGTTTTGAAAAAGTCTGTTAAGCTTCGGAGTAAAGAGCTATAATGTTGAGCAGGTAACTGCGATGTTTTGTTTAGGTTAGACTGTTTAATGCTTTGAGTTAATGCAAAATTAGGGGGAGTGTTAGATAGTTATTTTGCATTAAGACTCCTTGTTATTATTGTTTAAAACATATGTTTAGGCATATGTCAAGTTTAGTTTGAGATCTTGTCAGTGCTAGAACTACCAGTTACGTTTTATATAATAAATTACGTTTATTACACAGAATTCTTGCATTTCTATTAATATTTCTGCTGAAACCTTAACACAAACATCCCGTACCGAAAACCCCTATCAATTTATTTTGTACACTAACTTATATTTACACTAATATTATTTACAATAACGACACAAATTTCGCCACAATTATCACACCAAAGGTCCAAAAAATTTTTTTATGCAAATAGAAAATTGCAAACTTATTGCACCGAACGAAAGTGAATAATTAGTGAAGGTCAAAAAATGTAAACAAAGTTCGTAGCTGTTCGTTTCGGAGCGGCCAAGGTCAGCCCTTGTCTATTATTATTGATAGACTTTAAGAACAGATACGCCACTAAGTGCAGTTTAGTACCTACTTACGGGTGAGTGTTGAGCGAGAAAGCATTGATACGTTTTACGCTATTTCACTCGCTCTCAGGCAGCAGGCGTCAGCCGATTTTCGCTACTTCCGAACTCTCCCGACTGAGCCCGATTAGAGCCGAGTTGAGTCACAGTACTCACGCGCCAGGCGCGCCACGGCACGCTCACGGCGTTTGTCGTGATCGTGATTTGAGTAACAGACTGCGCTAGGAACGGTAGGAACGTATGTGATTTTGTAACGTTGTTACTTTGTGAAAAGTCACAGTGACAACTTTTGACGGCGACTCACTGTGACTTTGTCACCGTGACGTTATTTATTCCCCATGTCTATTCAAAAGACATGTGCAAATAAAAGTGTATGAGTCTCTGCGTGTCTTTACTGAAAAATTACTGATGTTAAGAAACGAATTATTGAATAATATCGTGGGTTTCCTCAGTCTCCGAGTAATTAAGGCTGTTTAACCAAGAAAACAATTTTATTTTAACTTTCTTTGGAGGTTTTCTTATGACACACCGTTATTTTCTACGTTAAAGGTATATCGAAATTTAAGACAACGTATACTACATACATAAATACATAATTAGGTAAATACGTAGTGTCGTCGGATGACGGCAAAAAAGTCTTTAGCCTATTTTCGGTTAAGCCACGCTCGAGTAACTACACCTAACAAGCTTCGTTAATTATCTTGTTCCAGTAAAATAAAAGCAAAAAGTTAAACCACTAAGAAACAATGTGTACTTCTTTCGAAATGTTACATTGCCTTTGAAATGGCTGATACGAAGAGGGGTCAGCAGAAGCAAATACAAGATAACGACATTAACTGGCAAGTAAATGTTGCGCTACTTTAAGTCTCGTATTTTACCTATTCTTACTAGTTATTAACCTAAAAAATTAGGTTTTCAAGTCGACGCTTATATTGTTACCCCAGAACTCCATTGTTATGCACCAACTGATCATATTTATAAAGAGTCAATGGAACTCCTCACTTGATGTTGGCAGACGTTTAGAAATTATGGCCCTTTTCTATTGTATTGTATATCTGTAAAATATTGACGTTTTAATAACGCCGCACTCATTTGTTTCTTTTTTAGAACAAACAGATTTAAGGAAATTATAATTGCAAACGCCTGTAATGTAACAACAAATGTGAATTAGTTACATTTCAGACGAATACTCGCATTGACGGAGCACCCTAATACAGCGATCGTGATTTCTTCCTATATTTTTTCTTGCCACACCTCGACAGTTTTATAATGCCGATTTATTCCTAACAAGAGGCCAGTTTACACAAAATGTCATTATAATAATACCAGAGAAACTTCTTGTCGATAGATCACTATCTCATAACCGCTCACGACTAATCCCGTATAAGGTTAATAGGTAGCTGTGATTTTCAAATCGATTGGGTATACGGTTTTAATAGGCTGTTGACAATTTGAAATGTTTGTTGAAGTATGTACCTAATACCGTCAATGCCCGTAACTTCCCCTGTGCTTCGTTACTTTGCCTACCAAGTGCAGCAAAGTTCATAACACCAATACTAATTTAGAAGTTTGGCAATTCCTTTATCTGCCGAACTATAAAAATATGGAACTCCTTGCCGGCTCATGTGTTTCCTCCTTCTTATAACTTCCCTTCAAGCGAAGCGTGAAGAAGCATCTCTCGGGCCAGCATGACAGTGTCAACTGACATGGCACCGTTGGTTTCTCGTCAGTTGCCATTGTGACTTGGGCTACCCTTTTTGCTTACCATCAGGCGAAGTGGAGCCACTTTGTTGTGCCGTTATAAAAAAAAACATAACATTAAACGAAATTCAAGAATTTCCTAGAAATTGTGTTCCTTGGTAGGCGAAGATAGTTAACACAGGCGAAGTTACGCATAGACGGTACCAAACATGTGCGTGAAAAATATATTTTCGCTGTCACAAGTATTTGTAGGTAAGTATGATGTAATGTATCTTTGCACCCTCATCATATTCATCATGCCGAAACATCTGGATTGATTTTAACTATTTGTAGTTCATTGGTATACATAATTGGTTATTTATAGGATAATTTTCACACGACCACGGAGAAACTGAAAATAGTGTTATGACTTTTGTTCCGTAGTTTGTAATAAAATCAGTTATTCATTTTGAGCCTACAATACAAGTCTTAATTTTTTATTATTATTTGTTGTTACTAAGATGGCAAATCATTTTCATTTCTAAAAAAAGCAAATTATGGATGAATAGTGAAATAAACAAAAGCTAATGATTGGTTTACTTTGAAATAAAATTGTTGATTTGACGAGCATTGTATGTCTGAATCTAAAATTATCAATTTTGATGGATACTGTCGGCAATCGTATAGACAAAGTCAGTTCAACATAAGTTCTAAGATTCTATCTAGAAAGGTTGATTTTAACTAAATACAGTCAAAAGAGATGCTTGAGAATCTAAAAACTGTAATAAATTGCCCTCCCACATCTCGCCCACGGTTCGTAGTAAATGATTATCTTAATATTCATAATAAAATAATGTCCGACACGATTCATCTATCAATACCTATTCAAGTTAATAAATTACAAGAATAAGTATGTCTCTCATAATTTTAACCGATTTGTCAATTTAACACGCGACAATAATAAAAGATTACATTTTTGTGTGTTTATTATAAACGTGAAAGTTTTTCAACTGACTTTGAAAGCGAAGAGGTTATCTACCCGATTGTATTTTTAATTTCTAACGTTTGTTACAGAACTCCGTAATATGTGAACGGATTTCCCTTTTTTTGAGCGTAGTCATCTCAAATTTGTTGCCATAAAACTTTGGTGAGATGATGACGAATCCATGAGGAAACGAGGAATCTCCTCAAATTAATATTATGATAGACACACATATATGATGATTTCAATTTTTTTTTTTGTAAATTGTTCAGTTTTTCTCGTAAATACAATTCCTCTCGTTGTAATCGGTTATTATCTGAAAAAGTTATAGTTAAAATGTACATTTCACTTAAACACAAGAACTATGTAGCATTATATGTATTAGCATAATACTTTTCAGCAATATAGCTTAGCAATAAAAATATGACATAAATAGTCAAATTATGCTGCAATCTATAAAAATAATGTAAGATATTTGTGTTCGTATGTCTTAAAGCGTGCAATAATGAATATTTGTATCTGTATTGTATTTATATAGATTTGACACCATTTTAGTTTATACAAGGTGCTTAAAGTAAATTTGTGTTTGTGTCTACAATTCATTTTCTTCATTCTGTGTTTTTTCATTTTCATTTTTTCATTTTCATCTAAATATTGAGAAATCAGCATTCATCAGAGGAATTGCGGTTTTCCAGTTTAACAATATCGCGGCTGTATCAGAGCCATATACATGTTTTGCTATTCGAGCGGCATTGACACTTATAAATGAAATATATGGATCGATAGGTTTACAGGGTGATCAATCTAAAAGGGTCAGTCGGGAGAAAACGGAAACTATAAAAGATAGGGAAATCTGTTCTAAGAAACATGGCGTCGATTGCCATGGCGGTGACAACCACGCGCACAGCCCGCGTTACCATAGCCTGTAGACACTTGTAACTCCTGGGCACTCGCTCGGTGCGTATTGCCGACCTTTTAAAACTCTGTTCACTACTCTTTAAAGAACTCTATCCTGTAGTACCTAGATATAGACACACGCGCCTGTCATTGAAACTTTAGCTATATGACTCATCAACTTCACTTACCACACTCAAGTTTATTAACTTCTCTAATAAGAAAGAAAACTGTATAACTGTTGATTCCATAGAGAAAATACGTAAAACACATGTATAGCGGTGAGATCTCGGACATATTATTATATTATATTTTACCATTGAGAACGTTGAATAGCCCCAGATAAGTGGTCGTAAGCAGAGTCACTTTTTCTAGTGCACTATATTAAATGGTACTTATATGAGATAAGTAGGTAAGGAGTCCAGATTATCTTATCTAAGTAAGTAGACCACGTTGTTTGGAATTTCTTATAAAGGATAAGGTTCAGAGACTCACATCATAGCTACCTTTGATCATGTGATTGAAAGGTATGTTTTGATGTGTATATCTTTTTTTCCTAGTTTAGGAACAGAACACGAGATTACGGAAGGTTCACTCTTAAAATTTTAGCCAAAACCGCCAAAGAAGTGTTTTTCGTTGGTTGCTTGAGTAAAAGTTACCGTGGGGCAACGCGACCGGTGCGATTGCATGCGCTCTTCTAGCGCTAGCTACGAGCGAGCGCCGATTTTGCCCGAACAAAGGCGGAAGGCGGAGTGTGCTGGAGCGTAGGCAATTGTGCACGACTCAGGGCACAGTGTGCCCGTTTTGATGGAACCTTCAAAATACTGGTGAGTCTACGTATGTATGTATTAATATACAAATACAAATATATACACATAGGTTATTATGTGTAATACTTTTTATTATTGTAGGTACCTACTAATAGTTTTATTATTTTTAATACCTTTTTTGTAAATAGTGTTAGTTTGTCTCGCACTCACTCAATTGCTCAAAGGTTAACTGGAAGAGATAGCTAATAGGGATAAGTTCACCTATGTACCTAGGTATGTTATTCTAGATAGACGTATTTTTACATGTTTTTGTGTTCAATAAAGTGTTTACTTACTTATTTACTGTCGTTATTGTGAAATTGATGTTTGCAACCGTCGATAACGTTTATGTTTCTCATAATCAAAGCACAGTTACGCAGTGATTCCACAAGTAATCGTACAATTGCTTGTAGTGCATTTGCCGATTAGTTTCAAGTGAGTTGCACGTATAATGGCGCAACTATACATCGGATGAGGTATTGGCAAAGCGATTCGACGACGACCTACAGCGTATCTATACTCGAAAAGATAACCGGTGGTAGAGAGCATAACTCCAGTTAGTACATACAGTATCTATAAAAAAATATAAGCATTATTTAAATTGGGAACATTATAGTTTTACAAAGGTATTTTTTTTTCACATCAGTGTACGTTATTTGGAGTCAGAATCTACGATTAGTTTATTTGTACATCGTTTCGTTTTTTTAGGTATACAAAATTATTATTTTCTAATAATAAAAAAAACTTAAATATAGAATACCTAAGTTATAGAATATTATAATTAATTTTGGTTCAGGCATAGTTGGACATTCAATGCTGATTATAGGATATTTTTAAATATGGAAATAAGGAGGGTTACACAAACAAAGGTATCAAAGGGGCACCTTCTTATGTGTTATTTGCGATCTCGAGTAGTAAGTTACCTTTTATAGCGTTAGTAAATTAATATCATATGTTTTTGTTTCAGGTAAGCTTTTGTTTGAACACTCCAAAATACAGAAGTTATTATGCTGTCGTTATTTATATAAAGTAAGTTATGGTTTTTAATTGTATACGAAATGGCATACGAAAGCATTTACCGTCGCTCATAGACACCTGCAGTAGGTACCAGAGGAGTCACAAGTGAGTTGCCGGCCTTTCAGGTGGAAGTACGCTCTTTTCTTGAAGGTCGTATCGGTCCGGAAATACCGCAAGCGACAATTCATTCCACAATGCAGTCGTGCGAAGCAGGAAATTTTTAGAAAAACGCATGGTTGTGGACTGCCAACTATCTAAGTTTCTCGCATAGAACAATGGCGGAAAGGTGCGGCAGGGATCAATCTGACAATTCCTCGGAGCACTCCTCGTTATATTTTTACCAAACTGAAACGGAGACGCTTTGCTCGCATTTCGTGCGTGCTCGGTTCGGTTTATATAAACTTTATGGTCATTAAGACAATTGTCACATATGAGAACTTACAATCTGCCGCCGCTGCTCGGTTAGTCAAATATACCGGAAGTTAGGGGTTCAGGAAATTATTCCAAACAGTTCGATATTTTGCACCGAAGAATTATAAATTTACTAAGGCCAAAATTGTGAGTATACAATAATTCACAACGCACTGATAGCAGATCATTCAATCTCGCATTTAGTCTGTCAACTTTAACACGCGTCCCGCGCTATAACTTAACGACTTCCCTCACGCACGAATTAATCCTTAACGCCATTCAATTATTTAAATTAAGGTATGTTTCACCGGTGCTAAGTACACTCGCTGAGCGTTTATGCAGTTGACGTGTGCGTGACATTTATAACGCAAGCTCCCTAAACCGAAGTTCATAATACGCTGATACGCTAAATAATATACGCTGAATCGATGACGCTTTGCTCGCGCTTCGCTCTTGCTCGGTTAATCGAAAAAGTTTCAAGGTTGACGAAGGTTGAGAAAATTCGATTTAGTAGTTTCATATTATACACCGAAGAATTATAAAACTAAAGGCCGAAATTGTTAAGTGTACAATAATTATTCACAGCACACTGAGCCGCAAATCATTCAATCTTGCATTTCATCTGTCAACGTGGACACGCGTCCCGCGCAGCAACTTAACGACTTCCCTCACGCACGAATTCATCTTAAACTCCATTCAATTATTTCAATAAAGGTGTGTCTTCACCGGTGACGGAGCGTTTACGCAGTTGACGTGTGCGTGACATTTATAATATACATTTACATTTATAGCTCCCTACACCGAAGTTCAAAATACGCTGATTCGCTAAATAACATACGCTGAATCGATGACGTTTTGCTCGCATTTCGCTCTGTTCACAAAGGTTGAGAATTTGATTTAGCGGGTTCATATTTGGCATCGAAGAATTATAAATTCGTTAGTATACAATAATTATTCACAGCACACTGAGCCGCAAATCATTCAATCTTACATTTTATCTGTCAACGTGGATTATTATTATTATTATCTCCATTCAATTATTTAAATAAAGAAGCGAGCACACTGTTTATAAAAACACGCTAAAGGTACATACAGTCGGATTGCATACTAACTACAATTTTTACTTGAACTGAATGCTGTCTGCACAGTTTGCATCCAAGTTTTAGTCCATCTGCATCGTTCCTAATAGTGCGTTTGCTCAGTTATCGTATGCGTTACGTTTACAATGCATACTGTCCACACCGAACCTCAAAATACGCTTAAGGAAGTCAAAGGTCAACTTCGTTATTGATACGTCGCAGCGTATACGCAACACCAAGCTTTATCAGAATAGTGTGCATCAAATACAGCGTATTTTAAGCGGAGGTGCGGTAACTTTTTTAATTATTCAATTGTTTCAATGAAACAAAATAAACGGTTTTTATTGCGTATGTTATTTCATTTAAGCTCCCGACTTGTCATCCATTATAAAATGACCTTTCTTAAATGCCACATCTTTGCGATCGCAATAAAGTTGTCACTTTAATACTCGTCGCACATTTATCTTTTGATGTTAACTACCAACATGTTGCTAAGCTATTACTAGTCGTGTTCAGCCTTACTGTTATTCATGTAGCTATTTAATCGAAATATGCGTACTTCATTTAAAAAAAACCGGCCAAGTGCGAGTCTAACTCGTGCACCGAGGGTTCCGTACAAACTTTCACTTATACCATCTTAATTGGCTTCATTGAGTTTACACCTGAAATGTATGGCGCCGCATACAAACGAGGTGCAAACTTGACGCAACCGAGTTCGAGACTTGAGTATATGGTGTTAATTTCAACTTGATACCTCCACGCGTTCTCGAGATAAAGGGTCTTGATAGACAGACAGACGGACGGACAACAAAGTGATCCTATAAGGGTTCCGTTTTATCCGATTGAGGTACTTTTGTCTATTTTTGAGACATGGCTGGATAGCAATTAAATAATAATACTTTATCCGACTAAAGTAATGAAAAAAAATCAGGTCTATGATTTTATTCCTGCCAACGGAAATGACTTTCATGGTCCCTTTTTTCAACGACATTGCACCATGTACGTGAATACGTGTCACGTTTACGTATGTCGACGTTGTTTATTAATACATCAACGTGAGGTTTTAGATAAATCTTCACAGCACGTCTAGGCACGGCTCGAATTCCAGGTGATCTTATTGATATATGTACCATATCTGCTTGTGCGTGTCTGGTTTAAGCCGTTAGTGTTAAAATATTAGCCTTTAAGGAATTTTAGTTGGTTCGAAATGTGCTATTTATCGGCAAACGTGCTGTGTCACACCTGAGCGTTCTGTCCTTAAACTAAGCACGATTTCAATAGAGACACATTATGCCAATTACTTGAATACTGAACTAACTAAATCTAGGTCTAATTTACTCTAGGACACCTGTATTGAGAAAACTTTCAAGATAACGAAACCGCAGCAACGTACTATGCAACATGAAAGTTATTAAAATACCAGCAGGTTTAGTTATGTTTTATGCATAATTATAATTCGTTACAAATTCTTAATTACCGCTATTAAGTTCTTGTAATATAATTATTATCGTTAAACAGCATCGATTTCTACACAAATTAGTTCCTCTCCACAACCACCATAGCTTTAAATAAAGAATGCAAATGTCAACACACAAAGCATACGCATTTTTTTTCCTTTGTACATTGATTTTTATATCAACGGCTTAATATAAAAATTGTGGGTTGTACCTAAACAAATTAAAAAAGTTTCTGTCAAAAAAAACATTTTAGTGACAAGCTTTTATAGCCGACTGTATTTTTCTTTTATATTCATCAAATGCTCACAGAGACGATTCTAAGGAGCCCGAACTCGGTAAGATTGCTTTTCTATTATAAAGTTCCTATGGCCACCTTCCGGCTCCATCATCAGATGAGCCCCATGGTACCACATTATTGTATTGTCATCAAAGTTAAGTACCTAAGTATGGAAAATTTCAGCTCAATCGGTTGACGATATCTGCTTCAAAATCGAGTTGCAAGATTCCACCCGAACAAACATACATACATACATACATACATACATACATACGTTATGTACATTGCAAGGTAAATAAAAGCTTTTAATAATTAATAATACGCTACACATGTTCCATAAATGTATAAGAACGCTTTGTAAAGTTTTATATTGTAATAAATTATTCGTTAAGTAATTTCATAGACAATATAATTAGTCTTATTTAGGTAATCTAATTAGTCTAATTTAACAACATACTTATTTACACAACTGGCGTGCATTGACAATTTCGAACTGGAACTTACTAAGTTTTTACAAACAATGCAGTCTCTGAAATGGCACTTCAGAGAAACGCTCGCCTAGATAGGTACGAGCACAGTAAAATTTTAATAACAGTAAGCGGATAGGCCACACCATTCGAAGAGGAGAAGCGAATAACGCAAGCACCGCTTTCTAGTAGAAGACGTAACCTCAGACATCCTGTATTCATAATATGCATGTATGCTAGGTTTACGCAAGTTTACGTGTCATTAGTGTTACTGATTAGGAACTTATTTGCAAAGTTATACTTAAGTACCCGTTTACACATTGGTAAAAAATAATGGTAGTGCAAGACTAGACTTGAGTTGTCGCTTTTCACGTGTCGTAACTGTTTACACTACTTAAATTTACACTTATCGCAGGATGGGCTTTTAATCACTTGAACTAGCAGTTTCACTAATGTATTATGTTTACAACATTTGAGAATTGAAGGTACCTAATGAGCACTAAGCATTAGTTGCTAAGCTCGTGTAAATCCCACAGTACACTCACGATCTACATTTACCCCCTAGGACTGAACCATCTCATCATCATGATCATGAAAGTAACAAGTTCTATAAAGATGCTAGCAATAATTGCGCTAGAATAACAATTCATATTCACCTACTTAGCTGCAAATTAGAGAGTGACATTGATTATATTTTATGCCCTGAATAAAGATTATCGATGAGTCAGAAAACTTCGTCAGCGTCGTTTCTGTAAATTCAATAGTATTCATAAAAAAAGCAGGGCTAAAATTCAGCACACACTAAATGTATGCATGCCTCTACGGTTGAACATAAGCACTTACTGTTTACTAGTTACATCATCTAATGTACCTACTATGTTCTTGCAAATAAAACATTCATTCAATCATTCA
The DNA here is from genome assembly GCA_932273695.1 of Apotomis betuletana. Classification (NCBI taxonomy): domain Eukaryota; kingdom Metazoa; phylum Arthropoda; class Insecta; order Lepidoptera; family Tortricidae; genus Apotomis; species Apotomis betuletana. The sequence goes on along the minus strand of OW026308.1, from coordinate 15,921,121 downwards.
TTCAGTCATACAGACAACACAAAAAAAGAACAGAACCGCATATATGCATTACTGCCGCAATATGTGTGCTATCTAGGTACGGCATTACGTAAGTACGGGCAAAGTTTGGAGGCGTTACGGTCGCGTATTTACTCGGCGCCGGAGCCGAGTGAAAACATCTGGCTTCCGGAACATTCTGAACGCCTTTGTTACTATCTGTGCTGCCAGTTCGAACAGCTAATAATCTGAAACCCTTTCAGTCTTTTGAAATCTACATGTGTCTTGTTTTTATTTATAAGGAGTTAAACAAAAAGTGAACGTTATTATAGCTAGAAATCGGTATCTATAGATCCACATAGATAGTAGCGCCCGATAGTAGTGTACAACAACGCTAAAATTATTTTAAATTGACGATATCGTAATCTAATTTATAGATAGATATCGGTACCTATATCTATAATAACGTTCCCTCTTTAGTTTTACAAATACAAATACTCTTTATTGCACACCTCAAACATCAAGGAAAATACAAAACAACAGGCGGTCTTATCGCTAAATAGCGATCTCTTCCAGGTTTACTCCAGGTTTTACTCCGGAAATAATAAAATATTTAATTAGGAACCCTTTTATTTTTATTTTTGCTTCCTTGTCTGTTGTGTTCAGATACCAAATAATTATGTCGTAAGACGTGTTTCTCGGAACACAATACATTTTTGTTTTTTTTACAACGTTTCACACCTTTCATACATTTCCTCCCTAGGTACCAAAAAAACCTGTTCCAACTGACTAAATTCACCATTGAGTACTGTAATGGAAGTGTTCCCGACATCTCAGAAGGACTAATCTCGTTAGCACTTCAGCCAATACCGCTTCGAAAATCGAAAATTTCCTCGTTTTTCCCGTAATTCCTGAGATAAGGCTACTTAAAAATACAATCTCTTCCAGGCTTATCCACTATCAGTTTGTTAAGTCGTTTAATTTTAAGGTTATGTTTACTATGTAGTTTGACTAAGATAAGCGTGTAGTTAGGTTTCGTCATAGTGTTGTAAAACTTTTAAATATAAAATTAGCATTGAATTAGCCTTTGAGTATCAAGAATTCGTTTTAAATTTTACTTTCACTCAAATGCTTTTGATGATTACAGCACATTAAGGTATCTGTGATCGCTCTTATCTTAAATTCTAAATATACCGAGTGTGGCCTGTAACAGGAGCAATAAATTATAACATTGATTCTACTCTTCAAACTGAACAACATTTTTTTAGCTTTTTTTTTTAATAGCTGGTAAACAAATATTTTACTAAAAAAAGCGAAACTACGAAATATTTTATTTTGAGTACCATGACAACTGTGTTAATACTAAGGCGATGACAATATTGGACGGCATCCATTAATAACAGTATTTGTTTAAGTTTCTGCAGAAGTGTTGTTCAGTTAAAAGAGCAGAATCTATTGTTGGCGTATATCCCTCGGTCAGGAATAAAACCACATGAAGCACGCATAACAATTCTATTTGTATTGACTCCCATCAATAACACTTTTCACAAATACCAGCATAATCCATTAAATACAATAAATCACAATTATCACATCCACCTTTTCTCACGCCGCGCCAAATCTGACATTGACGTCTGTCATCGTTCCCTCCATATCAGTTCATAGACCAGTGCACCGCACGCATACAGCCTAGACCTGCCAAGTCTAAGGCTATTATACATTATGTTTTATATTTATGACATTATAATGGTGCGAATTATTAAAACAAATACAACAATCAATAAGGTTTGACTATCCATACTTAACGGACCTTACACTATGTTTAAGTTTATTGTGGTATAAATAGAGTTCAACTAAAAATTTGAAAATAGTGAGTGGATTTATTTCGCATCTCGTTTACACTTCAGATAACAAATTACACCGAGGAACAAAGAACCCCTAGGTTCATCTCAGTATAAACGAAAGTGTCAATTCTTACGTCGAGTAGAACATACCGCTAAAGTAGACAAATAATTCAGTGAATCTTTATTGCATACAACAACATTAAAACATAAACCGAGGAAATAGATAGAGATAATAGTATGTGACAGCGGTTCCGCAACTTTTTTGGCAATAAAACCTATTTGAAAAATTTATAATGTCAATATTATCAGTGAAGGCTCAAAATAGGTGATCCCGATCTTTGAATAATTACTTATTTGATAAGAATCATGTTAATGCGTTGAGTTTTGGAGGAATTAATAATACCAGTCCGGTAGTTTTGAATTTTTGATATGTTGTATAAGGTGGTTAGTGAGTGCAGCTAAAATGCTTCTAAATGAAGATAATTATAAGCCAGAAGTTTAAATTTCTAGGAATGGCGATTTTTAATTTTTTTGAAATGTGCATTATATAATCTCAGTAACTATCAGTCCTTGAAACAAAATTTAAATTTTAAATTATAGTGAATTTAACTCTCTACAGTATTGTCAAAGCTTTTTTCTAGCTAAAATGCTCCTAGACCAACATACAAGCAAAAATCTGAAGAAAGTGCCGGTTTTTTCAATATTTCTGCGGGCGCGGAGGGGGGAATTTTGTATTTTGCATTTTAAACACTAACCACCTTAGACAACAATTATCAAAAATTCAAAACCACCGGACCGTTTGTAAGGTCATCCCCAGTACTTTTAGTTTCTTTTCACCGAACTATCAGCATTGAGGGACCGATTGAAGAGGACTAGAAGACATAATATCATGACGAGATCTTTGACATTCGTTAGGAACGCCAAAATTACCCCCTTAAACTCAATGTCAAAAGAAATGGCAATGCTCGGAATTCTCTTTGTGATACGAGTAAAAGAACCAAAGTAAACGACATAGCTCACAGGATTGCAAGGTTGAAGTGGCTATGGGCGGACCATGTAGCCCGAAAAACGGATGGCCGTTGGCGCAGCAAAGTCACAGGCGCGACAGCGGCCTATCGGTGTAACTCAGGCGTCAGTGACCTTGTAAATGTAATGCCGAATCCTTCGACGAGGCATTCACGTGAATGCCCTTCACCCCCGCGCGCATCCCACATTCGCCCGCGCTCGCCCCTCGACATGCACACAAGTGTCGCTGTCGTTTCTTTTTACGTTAGTATATTGGCAAATTCCTGGAGTGGCGACCACGTTTAGAAAAGCGTAGCGTGAAACAGCCCCCAACAAGGTGGACGGATGACCTTGTGAAGGTAGTGGGGAGTCGATGCGGTCTGTATAAGATCTCACTTTGTGGCGAGCTATAAGGGAGGCCTATGATCAGTGACTAAATACACTCAGTGTTCATATCCAACATTTCTAAAGTCTTCCAAAGCTCTATACGGAGCAGCGTCATCTAGCGGGTCTATTCAGAAAGTTTGTAAAGTTTCAAAATGTACCAAGTAATAGACTAACGCTTGCGGCGCCTATCATACAACAAAAGGACTATTGTTCCCGCTTTGGGTACAAGCTAATGACTATTAACATTATAGGCCGAGAGGTGAAAGTCGTTAAGGCATTGTCGCCAAAGAAATGCGAAATCGGCGATTTTTTACTTGTTGGAGGCTTGTTTAAAGTGTATAATTAAATTACATTAATTCTCATTTAAATATATTGCCATTTGTTTAAATTTTATTATACAAATAATTATTTGATTGTATTACAAAACTATTGTGTGTCGTGATTATGGAAAGTCTATCAAAAGACTAAATAATGTACGTCTTATTTTGTTTTATTATTTTAGGTACATGAGTTGAATGCTGAAATGTTACTTCATAAGTGTGGTAAAAAGTACGTCATTTTGTTCAGACATTTTTGCTTCAAAACATGCATTTTTGGGAATTTGCTCAGTCAAATAACGGAAACAAATTTAACTCTGAAAATATAACTTACGCGTTACATTCATATAAACAAAGTACACAATAAATTGTAAGTTTCTTTATCCGCAAATTCAAAAGATTTATTTGCTAGGAATACAGTGTATACATATAGATATTACAGTATTTTTCGTATCATATCTTCAGCCTATACGTAGGCATGCAAATATTTGACTATACCTATCCATAAAGTATCGGTATTTTATGAAATAAGTTTCCCGGTAGCACGGTCACGGACTATTCCAAATTCTTAATTGGCTACTGTCGACTCACTTGTTCCTTTTGTATTACTTTTAAGTGTATCTTAAGTGGCCTAATGTCTGTAAATGTCTGATTTATCGTTATTGGAAATTGAAGAGTCTCACCTTTTGTTTCGGTAAGTACAAGTACTTAGACTGTTTTAAGCCAATATAAGAGCTTTGGATTAAGAAACTATTAACAGGTACCTTAATTGTTTGGATTCTTAAAACTAATAAAATGAAACTTCACGTTTTATAAATATTAATTGCTTTCCGATTGAAAAATGTATGAATTTATAATTTATTAACTGCGGTCTTTTTGATCTTTATTATCAATTAGCGAATATTAATGCAGTTACGAGTATTTTTATGCAGATGTAACACAAATGAGGGAGATTATAATATATTAATCTCGGCCCCTTTTTTATTAGAAGTTGTGGTTGTTAATGTATTTAAATTTTCAATATAGCATTTTTAGGGATCCGTACTTAAAGTATTATCAACTGAGACCTATTGGGTCACCGAATATAATTGAGAACTATATTTAAATGGCTGTTTGGGTAAAATGTGACGCAGTAGGTAGTAATGCGACAGAGCAACACCTGCGAACGCTGCGACTTCTGAAAAAGAGAAAGAGAACGACGTTTTCTTATGCTACTGCTCAGGCTCTGAGTACTACGGCTTTTGGCGCGTAGTGAACCTAGGTAAATCTAGTTAAGAAAAACAGAACTGCACATCAAAATACGGAAATCTAGTGCGAGTCCGACTCACACTTGACCGGTTTTTATTAATATCCCTCAATTAGAGCGCGCCATTAGCAATGCAGTCTAATCTTGCGCAGCGCCATACGGCACATGATTTATAGCATTTTCAATGTTTTTTAAAAGACTTAAAAGGGAGCAAAGTCCCAAGTCAGCTATTTTCTTTTATCATCATCTTTTAGGTTTCCGTTAAGATAAGGTTAACAACAACGGGACTTTAAGCTACTGCTGTCTCTTTGTCTATCCTGTCACGTCCTATCCACTGTCACGTGGTTTTAACCTGTTTTTCAAATTAGGTATTAGAAAATACATACATTATTATTTTTTATTTAATAATAAAATTTACTTATTTTGTAAGCATTAAAGTAATATTAACTTGAAAGTAATAACCTAATTAATTCAAACAGAAGTTACATGGTGGTATCATCAACGGACGTATTAAATCAACGCACCCAAATACATCTTCATACGCACGACGGACAATTTAATGTGAGATATGGCTCTTTAAAATGGTATAACATCAGAGTAATCCCAAGAATACACATAAACCTACAGCTGTTCATACGAGTCAGCGATCAAGCAAACAAAACAAATGACGAAAACCACTCTTCGAAAGAAGAATGTCTTAACTATGTATGGACTAGATATTTTCTTAATACTTTTTTACATTGGAGCATTATATTCATATCTTTGATACGTCGGAAACGGCTAACATCGGCTGTCTAATAAATACATAAGATTATTTCAGCAATGCTATTCGCGATTTACATTAAATATGAGCTTGGAATTTAATGTTGGTAAGTGAATATGACGATTTAGAAGCATAATAAAATATCTGTGATATTAACTTATCCTCAAAGGTAACAGTTAGATGCATAATGTATATTGTGAAGTGTAGTTATTACCCACTGGCACACGTAGGTATTTTGTTTACTTATATTTCAAATATTTTTTTCGTAAAAATGATAGAATGCCTGAGTCACCTCCCTGATCATAATAAATTTTCTTGTAAACCACATACAAAAAGACAAAGCAATAATTGTGTTGACAAGTTGATAGCACATTTGTTTAAGCTGTATTATTTGTACAGCAAATAAATACCTTTTAAGCTCAGCGCGGACAATTGCGTTTGTCTAGACAAGACAAGTGCGGCCTAAAATAATAATATCACAGGCAACGCTTACCCGAGCTCTTCAGTGATAAAGTCAAAGTTAATTCATTAATTTTTTCATTCATTTATTTATTGAAAAACAATTTTACATTGTATGTGAATATTTGCATAATATTAATAATTATAACAAGTTAATAATGAATAATAAATTAATTTTGTAAAATAAAAACGTACCTAAGACAACTAATAGATAAGTGACTTCTAATATACACAATAATTACAATGTTCCAATAAATCCCAAATAGTCAAAGACAACATTTTTCTCTTTCTTATAGTGCCTCTCCAACTAGTGAAGGTTGGCAGTCAGCTCCGCATATTTCTCTCGGTCTTTGGCGAGGTTAAAAAGCTCCGCTGCACTGGTAACTCCGGTGCATTCCCGGATGTTTCGCAGCCATGATTTCTTCCTGCGCCCGACAGCTCGTCTTCCAGCCACTTTGCCCATGATTATCAATTGCAGAAGTTCGTATCTTGAATGCCTAAGCACATGACCAAGATAGGCAACTTTTCTTCTTTTGATGGTCTGCATTAATTCTCTTTTCCTCCCAACTTGACGCAGAACTTCAACATTGGTCACTCGGTCCGTCCAGCTTATGGCCAGCATGCGTCTATATGCCCACATTTCAAATGCTTCTATACGTTTTCGGAGTTGCTCTTTAAGGGTCCAGGCTTCACATCCGTATAGAATTATGGGCCATATAGCATTGCAGGAGACGAGTGCGCAAAGATATTTTGAGGCTGCGACTGCAAAGTACCTTTTTCATGTTATTAAAGGCACTACGGGCGATTTCAATACGGGTTTTTATTTCGAGGTCACTGTCCCAGTTTTCATCCACCCATGTGCCCAAGTACTTATATTTACGCACCCGTTCCAGTACCTTACCCTCTACAGAAATCAAGGGGTTTATAACCTGTTTCTTTGTGACTACCATGATTTTCGTCTTGGAAACATTCATACGTAGACCAGCCTTCACACTGTATTCATTGACACGGTTAACGATTTGTTGCAATTCAGCCTCTGTGGGGGCTATCAGGACTGTGTCGTCTGCATATCGAAGATTGTTGACGATACGCCCGTTTATCTTGATGCCACAGTCAAGCTCTTCCAGTGCTTCAGCGATTACTGTCTGCGAGTATAGGTTGAAGAGTTTTGGTGAGAGTACACATCCTTGCCGAACGCCTCTTCTGATCTCCACTTCGTCTGTTTCTTCCCCATCTACCCGGACGGTCGCTGTCTGGTTCCAGTACAGATTCTGAATGAAACGTACATCTTTGCCATCCAACCCAATATCGTTCAAGATTGCTATAACACGATCGTGCAGCACTCGATCAAACGCTTTTTCGTAATCGATGAAACAAAGGAAAACGTCTTGTTGCATATCTTTGCATTTTTGGACCAGCACTTCTAAGCAAACAAAGCCTCTCTTGTTCCTACTCCAGCTCGAAATCCGAATTGACTGTCCTCTAGCTGTTCATCACATCGGACTCTTATTCGTGCATGAATAATGTTAAGAAACAGTTTTAACACTTGGCTCATAAGGCTAATCGTTCTGAATTCTTCACATTTTTTGGCATTCTTCTTCTTAGGAAGTGTGACAAAAGCTGATTTCAACCAATTGGCTGGAAACTGTCCCGAGCTGTATATAAGGTTGAAGAAATCTGTAAGACTCTCCAAATAGTCATCCTCGATGTGCTTGAGTACCTCAATATAAATGTCGTCAGGTCCGGCTGCTTTCCCTGTCTTTGCAATACGCAGCGCCTTTCTGACCTTAGTGTTCAGTATCGGGGGCCCATCCTCTGAACGAATCATAAGTCCTTCACTTCTGGAGTCATCAGCAAACATTGACTTAATGTACTCTTCCCAGGTATTCTTTTTCTTTTCTAGGTCTAGTATTGGGTGGTTACTGTCATCTAGCAGCTGATGTGTCAAGGTCTTGTGTCCAACCATTGATTTAATCTCCTTATGTAGATTGAAGGCATCATGTTTGGCATGGAGTTTCTCCACATAGTCACATTTATCTTGATACCATTTTTCTCGGGCGTAGCGTACTTCCCTCCTTATTATCTTATCCATGGTGTTATATTTGGTACTATCTGTGCTTTTGTATTTCCTCCGTTCTTCCATTAGGCGAAAAATCTTTTCAGTCATCCACACTTGTTTAGGCATCCATTTGTCAGGTTTTAAGTGGTCCTTGTTAACAGTAACCACCTTGTCTCTCAGTTGGCTCCATCCTTCTTCCACTGACTTATAATGCTCCACGCGCTTCGAGTTTACCGCCCATTCATTGATGTCATTTGAAATTTTTGATCTTATTTGCGGCTCATTGATTTTTCTTATGTCCACTTTACTCTTTGGGGCCTTTTTCTTTAATTGTTTAAGGGTACAAGACATTTTGGCGACGACCGGATTATGGTCAGAACCTATATCTGCCCCTGGATACGTTCTAACACTTTTAATACAGTTCTTGAAGCGGCTATTAATCATAAGGTAATCAATTTGATTACGTACTATATGTTGAGAAGTGTGTCGCGGTGACGTCCAAGTATACAGTCTTCTGGCAGGTAGTTGAAAGTATGTATTAGCAACAACTAGTTCCTTTTCTTGGCAGAACTGAACCAGTGTGTCCCCTCTGTCATTTCTTTCTCCTAACCCGTATTTTCCAACAACTCCTTGAACCTCGCCTTCTCCAATCTTAGCATTCAAGTCGCCCATAATTAAACAGATTTCATGTTTTTGAGTGTTTTCAAGCAACTGCTCCACTTCTTTGTAAAATTCTTCGATTTCCTGGTCTGACTTTTATGCTGTTGGAGCGTAGACTTGGATGATATTGATATTTCTTGGCTTTGCTTGAATTCTAATCAGCATAGCACGATTGGATTTAGGCACAAAGCTTACATTTCCTTTTACTATTTTGGTGTTAATGATCACCCCAACTCCATGCAAATTAGACGACTCGTCGGAGCCAGAGTAATACATAACATGATCGACATCTATCTGGTGCTTGCCATTTCCTTTCTACCTCACATCACTTAATCCTAGTATGTCAATTTTCAGGCGTTTCATCTCCATGATTGCATTGTATTTCTTTTCTGGACGTAAAAGGCTTCGTACATTCCAGGTCGCAATTGCTAAAATGTTCTTAAATCTACGCCCGGGGATTCTTCGCACCCCTGTCCCACTGAAGGGACGCCGGGCACTCGGGGCCGTGGCTTTATTTGACTTTTCCATAGTTTTTATGTGTCGCTGACGACTAGGGATTGTTAGTGCAGTGGTTTCCCGTTGCCTTCTGCACCAGACTTTTAGGAGATATTTCGTCCCCAAGGTCACTGAAGCCTCTTCCGACCGAAAGGGTTGCTCCTGGCCGGGTGTGTGGTTATACCGCCATTGCTCGGTCGCCAGAGCCTCGTCTGTTATCTAGCAGGAGGTACCGCGACAGTCAGGAGACTGCCGCCGCTGACTATTCTGAGTGAATAAGCAGCGCGAGCAGGTGAGGTTGACTTTTGGGCCCAGCTAGATGTTGTTGCCGTTCTCCCCCTTACCTCCCAAAAGACAACATGTATAATAGGCTAGTTGACCCAGTTTCGAAATATATTGGAAATGGTTAATAATGATCTTACTAGCTCTAAAAAAAATGTCTTGTATTTTTCTGAAAGCTAGAAAGCTAAATTTTATCAATTGAAAATTAGAAATTTCATAAACAGTCAAAAACGCCGTCCGCCATTTTTCCCTTTCGCTAATCTGTGGCGTGTCGTAGTATTACCTGTAAATATTCGAAATTCGACCGTCGTTTAATGCCATTCCGCACACTCCAATATACTTTGACAGAAGATCGAAAGGGACGGCACTATTCGAAGTCGTCAAAGTAGACTTTCAGTTTTGTTTACATGACCAATGACGTCACTATCATAAGCGAAAATGGCGGACAGCGTTTTAAGCATTTCAAAATACAGATTAACACGTTCGCGGACGGGCATTCTATGGCATTCGAATTTTGAGTACCTCTTGTGAAGCGAATTCTATAGCAGTCTTTAATCGAGCTTCTTTCCTGATAGACCGGGAGATAGTGACAGAATTTTCTTGGTCATTTGTAACAGTATGGCGGTTCTTCAGGGGTCTTAGTACGCAATGACAAAAAGAAAAATGATGGTCATAGCGCTGGTACCGGCGGCCCAATCGCGTGGGCGTTAGTTGAACTCGTCGGATAAATTACGAGTGTCAAACGATTTGTACCACAAAAATTTTAGTATTTTCCGATAGCCCATAAAAAACATGTAGGCGGTAGTGTCATGCCATACTTCTCCGGTGTGACTTACAGCCCGCCATACCGACGCGAATGCGTTAATTAAAAATAAAAAAATTCAACCATTTGTACCAGGCTAATTTCTGCACAGTTAATTATCGCCGTGCAGCCATTTACGAAAATCACCATGCCATACTTTTCCGACGGTTCTAAATGGCCGCCATACCGCCGAAAATCAGCAAACAATTTTTTTTCGCCAAACGATTTGTAACAGTATTGCATTTGGATTTTTGGAAAGTATTTGATAAAATGTGACCGTTATCATAATATTTGCCATACTTCTAGTAGGGGGAAAAAGTGCTGCCATACTTGAAAAACTTATTTATTCGACACGTTTCAAAAATACGACTGTACAATACGTAAAATATTTTTTTACAGCATGGGATCATTATATTCTGATTGTTTGGATACAATTCTACCTACAAAAAATTATTCCGGATTGTAACCATGGGGCGGACGACTGTGAGACTTGAGCCAAGACGTAAACCAAAAAAAAAAAAATTGACGGTTTGTACCAGTATGGCATTTGGATTTTTGGAAATTATATGATGCAATGGGACCATTATTATATTTGCCATACTTCTAATAGAGGGAAAAAGGGGCAACATACTTGAAAAATTTGATTTTACAACGGGTTTTCAAGGTGCAAGACATAAAATCATTTGTTACAGTATGGCATCGTTGTATTTGGTTCGTTTGGATGAAATTCTACCTAAAAATAATTATCCCATACTGTAACCATGGGGCGGAAGATTGTCACACTCGAGCAAGATATAAATTAAAAAAAAAATTGGACCAAATTGTTACAGTATGGCATTTCAAATTTTCGAAACTTGAAAAAAAAGTATGGTTTGGGAAAATTACACCGTACATGTGAAAAAAAATTATATGCAATATCAATATTAATGCAGTTTATTCCGAAAGATTTACAGACTTTCGAGGTCATCTAAGCCGAAATCCCCGGCATGCTCCAACTCGTTTTCGTCGTCCTCGTCGCTGCTTACTGCATCAGTATCTACAAATCATTTAATTTTTTCACACAAGCGCAATACACAATCGCAAATCGTTAACATAAAATTAATTTCTTAAATATTTACCTTCGCCGCCTTCATCTTTCTCTTCTTCATCTTTTTCCTCTTCATCTTGCATGCAACATGGGCACACTATAACGGTCGACTTATTCTAATACATAGAACTCCAATTATTGCTATGTAGTTGTGGGTCGTCTGACAAGCAGCTGCCGTAATACCTGCGTTGCCAGACATTGTGTCTCACAACACGATGAGCCGAGATCTCTCGAGAAATCGTTCGAGCGATGGTAGCCGTTCAATATTATACGATATAAACATCTGACTATAATTCAAGATTGCCGCCACCTAGATCTTTGAAATTTTGTATTTATATTCGTTGAACCTCAAACTTACAGGAAAAAATAGTGCCATACTGTTACAAATCGTTCAAAATACGAATAAAATCTTACAATTAAAAAAAAATATTATACACATTCGCCACCTCCCACAGGTATTTTATTATCACACTTCTATTTATCATCATTCAGGAGCTGTTGAAAAAAAATTTAAGGGTGGTACAAATCGTTTGGCGAAAAAAAAAAATTTGCTGATTTTCGGTGGTATGGCGGCCATTTAGAACCGTCGGAAAAGTATGGCATGGTGATTTTCGTAAATGGCTGCACGACGATAATTAACTGTGCAAAAATTAGCCTGGTACAAATGGTTGAATTTTTTTATTTTTTATTAACGCATTCGCGTCGGTATGGCGGGCTGTAAGTCACACCGGAGAAGTATGGCATGACACTACCGCCTACATGTTTTTTATGGGCTATCGGAAAATACTAAAATTTTTGTGATACAAATCGTTTGACACTCGTAATTTATCCGACGAGTTCGACTAACGCCCACGCGATCGGGCCGCCGGTACCAGCGCTATGACCATCATTTTTCTTTTTGTCATTGCGTACTAAGACCCCTGAAGAACCGCCATACTGTTACAAATGACCAAGAAAATTCTGTCACTATCTCCCGGTCTATGAGCGCAAATGCTAAAGAATGCGCTTTGCCATAGTGAAAACGTGTACATTAACATTTACTGTCAATTTCTCTGCAATCCGGGTACGCTTACTGTCACATCACTTGCTTTTCTTACACTGACAAGTTGACATGTGTTGCCGACACTCGTCCCCCCTCTCCCGCACACAGATGCCATAGCATTCTCGGTTGTATGGAAGTTAGTTCAGTCGCCCGGCGAGTGCGCCGCTGTGTTGACCATCAGTATTTTGAGAATTTTGCGTGTCGACAACATTTCGAAGGATTGTTTTTATCATCGTAAGTATCATTTATTCAAGTATTTTCTTAGATATTTTTGGGGTTGTAATAATTAGCTATATTTACTAACTGTTTATTGCCCTTCAACGAGCTTTGACGTTGGTTATAATTTAAAATACAGGCATAGATTAATGTACATATTTTATATTATACACAAACACAGTAAACATAATTGTCAGCAAATATCTTGGAATTATAGGTCTCTTGGTTCACCATTCAACTGCTAACATAGTGAAGGGTATTGTAGCTTCATCGCAGTGTAAAAAAGTGCTTTTAATTTAAGTTACATGCCTCCAAAGAAGGTCCTCGCTCGAGCCCGACCGCCGACTCGGTGGCGCCATATAGACTGCACCTGACCTATACAGACTTCACCGTCACCGCCTTTACCACCAAAATCATTAGATCAACGAAAGGCTCGTCCAATACGAGTTTTTAAGCCCACGATAGTGAGAAGTTACTGAAAATGTTCGAAGAGGTGACCGAGGAGTCATCGGAGGATCAAATTAGCGTTGAAGAGTCAAAAACATCAACCAATGATCAAGAGAAGAGTCAGAAGTGTAACCAACGATACCGGTGAATCTGATCAAGTCCCATTTTACAATAAAGCGGAGCAGTGAAGTTCCTACGAAAACTATATGCCAAACTCGTCTGGTGCGTCGTCTGAAAGTAACAAGAGAGACTTAAAATAGAATAGGCGTGAGTGACAAACCCGTTGATAACTATAAGTCCTGTAATCAACGCCTATATTCGTTTTCGCTATCACATATAAGCGTAGCAGGCAGCTGCTATAACATTCAATGCCATAAATGTACCACGAGCTAGCTAAGCCATGTGGCAGAACTGCTATGGAAGTATAATGCTATAGCATTTGTTGTCACGTAAGGTAGTATAAAAACGTATCATATTTTGACGCAACTGGTATAGCATTCGACTTGCATAGTGTTCACTGTCACATATAAATTGTACTCAATCTTACAATTATGACGAAACTGCTATAACAGTTTCAAATATTCCATACAAAATTTTACTGTCAAACAGGTGTGTCTTACTGTCCGCGAACGTGTTAAATTGTTTCAGCCATCTTTCACTTTTATGAATTGAAAAATATATATTTAGGGTTCCTTTGCTAAATACTATACGGAATAAACATTAGTTTATTACAATTTGACATGAGTCAACTAGCCTATTCTTTATTCATAAGTAGGCTTAGCTAAAAGCGCTTTCGTCAGTTACAGAGAGCAGACAAAATTGTTTGTGATATATAGTATTATTATCACACTAATATTATAAAGGCGAAAGTTTGTGAGTGTTTGTTACTTATTCACGCTTAAACGGCTAAACCATTTTTTATAAAATTTGGTATGGTAGCTGACACCCTGTTTTAATACTTTGGGTTCTTATCCCTAAAAAAAATAGCGTTCCCGTGGGATGACCGGATAATATCGCGCGGCACAGCTAGTTAAAAGAGAAACAAAAAAAAACATTATATTTAAAACAGTTACAACTTTAACTTACTTAAATGTTGTTTAGTTTGAAGAGTAGAATCTATGGTTACATTTATTGCTTCTATAACAGACCACACCCAGTATAAATAATTATTATTCTGGTAACACGTTGAATTTTCCAGTCTTTGTACTGTCCAGTAATTACAGACTGGGTGAAATTAATTATTTCTAGCCGCAAACAACCTAAATCCTTTGATAATAGAAGCGATCAATACCTTATCACGTTCCTCGTAATTGGGTTGTCAACTCGTTTCGTGGTTGTGGGCGAATGTACTCGAATTTTAAGTGTTATAATTAATATATTTTATTAAATAACGAATCCATTATAAAACATCAAGAGAAATAATTATAAAAACTGTTTAAACTCACGTAAACTCGCGTATATTTCGTTTTTATAATTATTAAAGATTCTCGAGATAGTTTTAATGATATTATGAAAAGAGATATTTGGATAAGTAGGTACATATAAAGATATCTCTAAATATTAATTAAATTAATAATTACTTTCTCTCAAACATCAAAGAAAATGTTCTCCTTATCTTTGTAATAGGACGCGAATTAATTCATTGTATTCTAATTTTAAATCCGAGGTCAATAATTAAATTTCGGACAAAATTGATGGCCTAGGCTACCAAGGTGATCGTCTTTTGTTCCGGTGGTCTTATTTCTCTCATTGAGCATGCCATACCGGCAACTAAAAAATTTCAAATATATAATGTCTCCTTTTTTAAATTGGTATTAAGGTATTGACTGCGTGAATTTGTCAACGTCAAAATTGATGAAAATTTTCAAACACTTAAATAACGAAGAGTTAAAAATAAACCATAATAATAATCAGTGTAACTCTTTCGGTGGTTATTTTGTAACTGAAATAACTAACAAGCACCACGCTATTTGTGGAGCACGAGCTGTCATTTAAAGTTTACGTCAAGTCTTTTGAAACTGTTTAATTAGCATGGATTCTGTATTAAATTATACTGAGCAGTTTCAAAGAGTATTCCTTATTAATCGTTTTTGTATACAAGCGTTCAGCCGCAACGAATTATGGATGCATTTAAGTGTTGCATTGCTTTATTATTACAAAACGGGGCATAATCGCGTTCAAGAAGAGTTTATTTTATTACCTCGACGTTTCAAACGATACGTTAATGGTCTCGAAGGTACTCTCGTTATAATTATTTGTGAAAATCGTGTAATTTTATATCAGGGCAAATTATTATTTTGTTGTCGTTTTCGTTTTTTTCTCAGATTTTAATAAAATTTGGTGAGTTGGTAAAGTTGCTTATTCTGAACAAGGTAAGCCCAATTTCACGATAATGTCCTACAAAATGCCATTGAGTTACAAAATTTTGCCCAAATTGCCCATCAATATGTTGTATTGCTTGTCGGATTGGTGCCCAATAATATGTTTTTCACCTCACCAGCTCAAACATGGCGATTTTGCTGTCAGAAAACAGTGAACAAAATGCGATTTTGTTTCAAGCGTGAGTAGAAAGTAGCTTTTTAATTTTTTTCAATTTTTGACCACGAATTGTCTTTTCTCAGCCAAAGGTTAATTATAAAATTCAAATCGTTCTAATTTCGGTGAACTTGTCTCTTTCATATCTAAATGAAAAAGAGAGTGATAGAAACATATCAATTTGAAATTCGATTTTCGAACATGAACAGAACACGTCCCGGTACGCGCCATACCATAAAAAAAAAAAATTACCCGAAGAAGTTTTAATTACAAAGTTACAACATATTGTTTTTAACGACCGAATGTTTAAATTATTGTATCTTTTATACAAATGAGATAGATTATTGTTTAAATAAGATAAGATTTCTCAACTTTATACTGTAAGTATTACCCGTACCTACCAATAATTTATGATTCAAACAATATATCCAGTTTCGAAACGTACTTTAAAAAATATTGAGTTCAAATAGTTATTTATATTTGTATTTATTTAGTTGGGTGGCTTACGTGTAAAAATATCAATCAAACTATAAACAAAATCTCGTAATAATAAATAAACACGTAGGTAATGTCTCTGCTAAATCTTCCAATTTGATCAGATAATGACAACCGTGGTGGTTGTGAGGGCCTGCTGGTACAGTGTTGGAACGTATAATTTCAGTCTAATTATATTTGTATTCCATTTTAAGCAGCTGGTTTCTATTTTCTAATTAATAATATCATTGAAATCAGCAACAAAGACTGTAAACCTACCTACACCTGAATGGTTCAAAGAAAAAGTACTAAAAGTCGAATATGTTCTCGCTGTTGAGGTGAAAAGTTATGTGGGCTACACGAGAGCAATTTTTTTTGCATCTCGTGCTGTTGAGTCCCTCGCTACACTCAGGATTCTAACTTAGAATCACTCGCTACGCTCGTGATTCAAACATAGAATCCTTCGCTTGCTCGGGACTCAAAATCAGCTATCGCAACAAAAAACAACTTTGCTCTCTTGTTGCACAAATAACTTTTACGTCACCCTAAGTCGTAAGTGGGATTTTCGGCATAGGTACATTTATTTGTGAAAGTTCTAGACTTTCTGTCCAAGGCAAGACGTAAAACTTTAGGCAAACCACGGGCGGTAATTATTAAAGCCCCAGATCGCCTATTTATGGACACAACACCTGCCATACTTACTAGGTATATATATTTCTTCTTCTTAGTCGTACACTTTTGTTAAAGTGGTCGTGGTTATGGATTGTCCTCTTCTATATAATATATAATAATGACGGCTTCCATATAATAATGACGGCTTTTGTGATTTTTCTCCATCTCTCTCTGTTCGTTTGGTACTATATTACCATTTTTTTATTTATTTATTTAATCTTTATTGCACAAAAGAAATAACCTTATCGTAGTACAAAAGGCGGACTTAACGCCAATGCTTTTTGCGAGTGGATGCCATTTTGTTTTTGAATGTGCACGTGATCTACAGTGATCGGACTAGGGTGTGCTATTTGGGGTGAATTACCTTAAATGCTATACTTAATATGGATATGCCCTGGGGATTCCCAAAAATCCCGGACTCATATTGACATAATTATTAATTCAGGGGTTTAGGAATATTTAATAAAATAATAAATTGTTGGTATTACTTATTATTGTAAAACGTTTATTAAACAATAACTGAAAAAATAATAATAATAAGAACTTTATGCAAAATATATAATTAACACATGTGGAATGAGTTTATTTCTACATATAACAAATAATAAATATATATTTTGGAACACATATAATACAATAATCCCGGGATTAAGTCATATCCATATTATTTTTCACCTCACCAGCTCAAACATGGCGATTTTGCTGTCAGATAACAGTGAACAAAATGCGATTTTGTTTCGAGCGTGAGTAGAAAGTAACTTTTTAATTTTTTCAATATCTGACCACGAATTGTCATTATTCAGCCAAAGGTTAATTATAAAATTCTAATCATTTGAATCTCGATGCACTCTGTTTCTTTCATATGTATATAAAAGAGAGGGATAGAAACTTATCAATTTGAAATTCGATTTTCGAATCCGACCTCGGTTGAAAACAGTTCGGATACGCGTTATACCAAAAAATTCATTAAAAACACCCGAAAAAGTTTTAATTGCAAACGTATTTTTTTTCTTTATTATATTTTTATTTAACGACCGAATATTAAAATTATTGTGCCTTTTATATAAAATAATAGATCATTGCTCAGATAAAATAAGATTTTTCAACTTATTGTGTATATTAATAATAATTTATAATTTCACCATTTATCATAGATGCATATTCGAAACGTACCTTAAAAAATATCGAGTTTATATTGTTATTTGTTATTTTCTTTTGCATTTACTTTGTTTGGTGTTTTAGGAGTAAAAATATTAATCAATGTATAAACAAAATCTCGTAATATAATATGTATTTATAAATAAACACGTCATGTATCTGCTAAATCTTCCAATTTGATAAAATAATGACAATAACCGTGTTGGTTGGTTGATTATAATTTCAATTAAATTATATCGTTATTCCTTTTTAAGCAGCACTTATCTATTTTCTGATTAATAATATTATTGAAATCAGCAACAAAGACTAAGACAACAACATACGTTGGAAGAAAAAGCACATAATGTCGAATATGTTCTCGCTGATGAGGTGAAAAGTTGTGTGTGCTACACGAGAGCAAAGTTTTTTGCATCTCGTGCTGTTGAGTCCCTCGCTACACTCAGGATTCTAACATAGAATCACTCGCTACGCTCGTGATTCAAACGTAGAATCCTTCGCTTGCTCGGGGCTCAAAATCAGCACTCGTAACAAAAAACAACTTTGCTCTCTTGTTGCACAAATAACTATTTTCATTACGAAGTCCCGGGAAATAGCACACCTTAGGCCGATCATTGGGGATCTACGTTCATTGTACTATTCTCGTGTTGGTGGCCGAGCGAGCGAATGGTGCGAAACTTCTCCATTTCAGCTTGGCTAAAAATTATCCTGTCTGTTCTCGCTTACATCTCGCATTTCTCAACCCCATGATTACTACCTGAGCGGATTTCCGAAATGGCGAAGATATGGGGGTAAAAGAACAACATAATATTTCAACAATAAATGCTGTTATTTTAAGTATTAACTTTTACAATATTCAATTCTATGCTATGATTTCAGTGCACCACACTCAAAAGCAACTAAAGACATACGGGCAACGTAATCACGATGTATGTTACAAAAAAATTTCAAATATTATTATTGTCACGCTCGTATATTTAAAGAAAATGACAGAATCTTACGATCAAAACAGAACTAAGACTCTAGCCTAAATATTGCTTGAAATATGGCCAAGAAATGGGACACCGCACGTGTCCACGCCAGACTGATTTATGCCCAAGCCGGTGACACCAGACATGCTCGACTCACACTCCTATGCACAATTGGCTTTATGAACAGCAAACAAGGCAAAAAGTGTTGGAATGAAACACATGGAACTTGCGGTGGCAAAAAATACAATTGACTAAGGACTTCCTTCCGATATAAATTTATCGATAAGTATTAATTAACTACATGCTAATAATATTATACCGTATCGAATATTGATGAGTCCTCATGAGGTCAGAATGGCTCGACTTCTAACAATTTCTAATAGGTACCTACTTGGGCAGTAAGACACCTAAGGTTACTTTGACCTGACTGATTTGTTATTGCTTGAAATATTACCAAGAAATGGGACACCGCACGCGTCCACGCCACTCCAGACTGATTTATGCCCAAGCCGACACCAGACATGCCCGACTTACACTACTATGCACAATTGGCTTTATGAACAGCAAACAAGAGCAAAAATCGGAATCAAACATAGAACTATCAAAACTGGCAATCAACTATAGGGACTTCATAAATACAAAGGTAAATTATGAAAGAAAAATTTAATGCGATCCACTACAATCTAAGCAGGACTCGAACCTGCGACTTCTACGTTTCCGTAACAATAAAATCGATAAAAAGATTCTATAAAAATATATAGGGACTTCTTTCCGATATTCATATTTTATCAATGACTATTTTAGTAGGTACGCCCCGCCCCAGTGACAATTCATAGAGACCATCAAAATCACATTGAAAATCAACTTAACCGCATTGTTATTATACTATTTCAAATATTTGTATTTTTAAAAAGATCTTTAATAGGTTTAATAGGTACAAAAACAATACAAGAAGTACAAAAACAATCAGTTATATTTACATAGTATAGTTTAAATGTTTATTTGGAAAAAATATTAAAACGAAAATATTTTTGCCAATATTATAATTATCCATATTTTTGGGAAAACAATAACTACAGCAAATTATCGATAAGTAATATCGGTGGGAAGTCCCTATGTATATTTCATTCATACCTCAACAAGCTCTACTCGTATGTCTGGTTGGAATCCGTTGAAAATAAACATTTATGAGATCGTAACCGAAGGGTATAAGAGCGTAACCACAAATCTCTCTCGAGTTCGCAAAGTCACCATTTTACGCCGTCAAGAGGTGAGGATTGCAAGGATCTTAAGGTAATCCGTTAAATTTATTTACGGACTTGGGATTAAAGGAATTTTAAGATGGTTTAATCTGAAACTTAGCAACTGACTTCGGCATGCATGGTTTTACAGAGTGTTGTACCCTTCTTGTTTGGAGTTATAAATTGGGTTCGTGTCGTAACCTTTTTTATATATGTTGCCTACTATCTGTAAGTACTTAATATCACTTTGAGATCGGACAAGTAAACAATTTATAGAGATCATCTCAATTCATCAACTAAGGCTGGAGATTCTAAATTATAAGATTTTTCGAAGCGATATGCTCAATTCGAAGTAATAGGTTATTATGAAGGCTTTTTATTGAAAATGAGCTGGTATGAGAAAAAAAAATTACGAAAAAAAATTCCCAACTGTCCGGCGGTTAGAGAGTAGTCTATACGTGTATTGTTTAGCGGCGCAATCACAACCTAATGGAAGAAACAGTCTCTCTATCTCACTCATTCGATTCAGCACGAGAAATTACATACAAAATGACACTTCACTCGCTAAGTTTGTAAAACGTTCATGTTTTAAAATATGCCCCCAGCCCATACCTCTCCCGAGAGGGGTATGACCCCAAAATTTTGGCAGGATTTTTTAATATATTTTTTTTCTTCATTAACAATAAAATTTGAACGTAAGACTAAGACGTAAGAATATCTAATTACTCCTTATAATCTTACTAAATCTTTACGTAGGTAATGAGAATCAAATAAATCGACAGAACATTGTTCTTTTTACTACCTACAAAACTTGCATAAATAAGCATACGATGCCCGGTATTCTCATTGTGTGACAGAAATAGTCTTTCGATTGAAAATTCAGTTTTGAAGTAAAGCTTATTTACATCGCATCAGGCTTGGCCTGTTATGCTCTTTGAAGTTTAAATTTATGACTCCGTTCGGAGTCCTTTAAATGAATGTCTGTGCTACGGTAACGTCATATTTTCTATTTTCTAGTCAATATCTGCACTCCATTTTCTACCTTAAACAATTTGAGAGCATGTAATTTTTCAAAGAAGTTTTCTGTGTGCCTAGCCTAGTGATTCTTAAACATAGGTTACATAGGTGACATAAAAATGGGTATTTACAGCTACATGCATAATGAATTGAGTGATACAAAAGGATATGATGATACACTTATTAATAAAGATAATATATTGACAAAAATAATAAAAACAATTAGTAGAAGTCCCTGCCTTCTGAACTAGGAAAAACCCTGTTTTACAGAAGGCAAAATTAATGTATCAATAGAAAATTAATCATAATAGAATTATCTCATTTCATTTATATGAATCCGCTACCCAAAGGTTGTCTGGAAGAGATTTCTTTTTAGCGATAAGATCAACTATTGTTTGCCTCTATTGTAATGTTAAGTGTCATCTGTATTTGTATTTCTGTCTTCTTGAGGTTTGCAATAAAGAGTATTCTATTATATTCTATGTGGTATCAGTATTGTGAAAATGAAATACAAATACAGTTGGTTTAATTTTTTCCACACTTATATAAGTGCCTAGTTCATCGTCTAGTACGCATTGTGTTATGCATACTAGACGTATATATAAGCTCAAGAAAGTCTTTTCTTGAACTTAATTTGGGACTAAGTCGATTGTGCAAGGTTGCCAGTTATTTATTTATATATTCCCTATTAACTATAACAACAGACTCGGGTATTTCTTTTGATATGCGTTCGATATTTATAGCTAGTTTTGTCACAAACACTAAGCTATTACTGTTTTATATAAGATTTTATATAACAAAAATGTCTATATAATCAAAATTTTATGACTGACTAACAATTTGGCAAGCGCCAGGATTTGTATTGTAAGGGTAGCGAGATTAGTGCCAAAAGGACTTATTCATAATGTTCAATAATGCGATTGTTTACGGACTTGGCTGGCACACTACCTAAGGGCTTGTGCACAAATCACGCGAGGTTTTATAGGGGGATGGAGTATCACGAAAAAAATACAACAGACCACGTTCGGGGAGGAACTAAGGAGAACTCACGTGTATGGGGGGTCAAAAAGTAGCCTAAAAAACCTCACGTGATTTCTGCACAAGCCCTAATACCCTAGTCACAAATGACAGCTATTCTAAAATTAATAAGTTATTTTTATTATGTTTATGTAAGTACAATATACAACTATATCAGTTAAAATTACCTAAGTAAGAGGCCGTTACTGATTTTATATGAATTAAATTCGGTACAAAACTGATATAAAATGGATTATGATCCAATAATTTAACATTTATTTTAAGTTCACCAAAATTACTCTTGATTCTATCAATTTTTTTTTTTAAGTTACGTCTATATTTAATTAAAAAAATACTTTTTAGTTATCAGCAAAAGCAATATACATCACTCAATTACAAATCAACATAATTATAATATAACCCAATTAAAATACTTTTATCACCATTATTATTTGAATAAACCACTCGTTATTAAGGCTCACATCATGAATAATTTGAATCGCGAAATGAAATGTGTTGAACATCAATCGCGGAAACTGAAGAAAATATTGGTAATTTTTTACCAAACACACCACAGTCCCTGCGTGTTTTTCCAAATTAATCGTGTATAAATTAATATGGGCATTGTCAGTGTCACGTTGTGATACCACTAATGGACTGTCATCCTCATGCCCCATTGTTGTCTGTAAGGTATTGAACACACGAAATAGCCTCTTTCATACCTCTTGGCACCACTGACATATTATCTGACACAATGGAACTTTGAGATCGAATACCGGACTATTAATTGCTTTTCCGGCGTTTTCTTTGTGAGAAATGTCACAATTGTCACAGCAAAACGAGTCTCGAGGCCTACGTCGTTTTTAATATACTGTGCAAGATCTTGCTACTAAAGCAATATGCTTTATTGCAAATTGCTTTGAGATGCACTTACATTTTAATTCGCAAAATATGATATAACGGTACCTTTATATCATATTTTGCGAATTAAAATGTAAGTGCATCTCAATGAGTAGGTACTAAAAAAATATATATTTTTATGTTTTAATCAATGCAATCCAAAATCTCCAATTTTTTTTAAATAATAATATTAGATTACAAAAAATCACTCGAAAAAAAGCATGCTAATTGCCGCGCATACGAGAAAAACAAATTCTAATTAATACAGGAGTGGCAAAAGGACTCGTTTATTATGTATGGTAATACGATTGCTTACGGACTTGGCTGGCACACTACCCTATAGATTCCTTACATTGATGGCTTGATGAACAAAATATAATAGAAGAATCTTCAAATGCTGGAAGTTTTGCTTTACATTCCATAGTACCAAAGTACAGTCGCCTGAAACTTTCTCGCCACTGTTAGGTAAAGTTGTTTGATGGACCTGTACGTTCACCGACACCTCTTCATTAAGCGGCCAAATTAACAGAAGCCAATGCTTTAATTTAACGTACGCTAATTGCCCTTCATTTGGACTTTCCCAACGATGTGGTGAGAATACCTAGTATTGTTTTACTTTGGCAAAAGATTAGGAAGGACCTTCGTATGTCATTCATTAGTAATGTGATTAGTGGTCGTCACGAAAATGATGATTTATATATCTATAAATGATATCCATAGAGATACACATATCAAAATTTCTTTGTAAATTTAAAGATAAATTCTTCTTTACTCATTTAGTGATAAATATAAATAAAATTAAATAGCATGACGTTTCATCATTGAAAGGTTAAATGTAATTAAATATCCAAATATTTTTATTTATTTTATTTCCACCATTTAGTTAAATAGGTTCTAGATTATCGCGGGCGGGGTTTCCGCAACTCGACGTCTTACAAATCTTACGATACGCCTATTTTACGTAAGGGGTTGTAGCACTACTCTTGCCAACCCAACTCTACCAGAAAACCTAGAGCAGTCCATTGATATTGTTGACGGCTTCTGGGAGTGACCTCGCCAACCCGAGATGTTGTGCTGTTGTTGTTTTAGTTTAAAATAACACAACTTTAGTTTTTTTCGTTGAAAAAAAAAAAACTATAATGAGCCCGCGAACTTTCGACACGTGGATGTCAAGTCATGACCATTTCTTTTCTCTTTAATGTTCTTCACAACAAAAAATAGCCATACATACAGTGAAACATACAACCTCCGCCTTTTTTTGAAATCGGTTATAAATGTTAAATCTTTCTAAGAGCTCTATATCCCTGACGTGGGATAACATTAGAATCCGCACCGAACTCTTGCCGCAATGTGCCGCAATCACGTGGCAGCTGGGTAGTTTGGGGAGTAAATGGAATGGTGTTAATTAATCGAATTAAATTCGAAAACCGAAATAAAGTGATTCAGCCGAACAAAATGTATAATCAAGTTTTCACAATAAAAAATTACCTAGTCATCGACATTCAGTTATCATAGTGTGAGTATACTGTTTTTGTAAATATTCAAGCAAAAGTATTCGCCCCCGGGTGGGCTCGAACCACCAACCTTTCGGTTAACAGCCGAACGCGCTAACCATTGCGCCACGGAGGCGTTGTACAGAGACGTCGAAATCGTAACATTTTCATGAGAAAACAATCCCTCATACGAACAATGGGAATTGATTGGGCTACTATAATCGTACGAGATAGATATAGTGAGTGCCAAAAGCACCTCATTCAATGGTGTGTATTAAATGACGTCATACGCTACGCGTCACATATTATATGAGGAATTAGGTTTTTATTTACGTAGGTTGTGAAATTCTTACCGTGTACAGTTGTTGTACATTACTTTTGAATATTTTAAAGTGTGATAATATTTTAACAAAAAAAAAAGAATATTAAGGATTTCAAATTTTTTGTAAAACATCTTTAGACAACATATCATCCAATTCCCTCTCTATTTCGTTCTTTATCACGGGTGAGAAGTTATACTGTTTCTGGTGAATTGGCTTGACTTCACCAGTGTCTATGTTGCGGCTTAACATTTCCGTTCTACCCAGCTGTCCTGTACCAATGGTTTGTTTCATTTCCTCAATTATTTCCAATAACTGCTCTTGTTGTGTAACCTCCATGGAATCTCTAGATATCACTGCCCTAGGTCTACTTGTCAAGGTATCAATATCAGCCTGGCTACATATTATTTCACTTCGGAACTTCAATGCGATACCAAACTGATCAAAAAAATCCTTCCCTAAAATAAGATTCTGTTTTAAGTTGGGCATAACTAAGACGGGAACGACCTTAAATTGATTGTCAAATGACATAGGTACATGATACATCTGAGTCACCTTATGACTCGCACCATCAGCTGTAGCCATTTGCAAACATGCCACCTTCAAAGGCTTGATCCCTAATGACTGCAAAATTTCCGCAAAGCCATTATTAATTACTGTCCTGTTAGCTCCACAATCTAACAACCCCACACACTGTAACTGTAAGATGTCCACAACTACATATGACCTGTTATCCCTTTCCTTATTAACTACAATGGCGCACAACGGAAAAAAAATCTAGAGGGTTGACGAAATATCTTAATATTTAATTTCTTAACTTTTGTAGTAGCAAGATAATAACTGAGTAGTTTATTATTTTTGACAACTGCTAATGCCAAATAAAACTTATCTCGCCCCCGGGTGGGCTCGAACCACCAACCTTTCGGTTAACAGCCGAACGCGCTAATCATTGCGCCACGGAGGCGTTGTACAGAGACGTCGAAATAGTTCATGTGCAACAAAAAAACTCGTATATACCAGTCAAGTCACATTTTCATGAGAATCAGATCCCTCATACCAAGACCAACAATGGGAATTGAGCTACTATTAATCGTACGAGACAGATATACTGAGCGCCAAAAATACCTAATTCAAATGTGTGTATTAATGAGAAATTAGGTTTTTATTTACGTAGGTTGTGAAGTTCTTACCGGGTACAGTTGTACATTACTATCGAATATTTTAAAGAGTGTGATAATACTTTAACAAAAAAAAAGGATATTAAGGCTTTCACAATTTTTGTAAAACATCTTCAGTGTATTTAATATTTAATTTCTCAACTTGTGTAGTAGCAAAATAATAACCGAGTAGTTTATTATTTTTGACAACTGCTAATGCCAAATAAAACTAATCTCGCCCCCGGGTGGGCTCGAACCACCAACCTTTCGGTTAACAGCCGAACGCGCTAACCATTGCGCCACGGAGGCGTTGTACAGAGACGTCGAAATAGTTCATGTGCAACAAAAAAAACTCGTATATACCTCAGTCAAGTCACATTTTCATGAGAATCAGATCCCTCATACCAACAATGGGAATTGAGCTACTATTAATCGTACGAGACAGATATACTGAGCGCCAAAAATACCTAATTCAAATGTGTTTATTAATGAGAAATTAGGTTTTTATTTACGTAGGATGTGAAGTTCTTACCGGGTACAGTTGTTGTACATTACTATCGAATATTTTAAAGAGTGTGATAATACTTTAACCAAAAAAAACGGATTTTAGGCTTTGTAAAACATCTTCAGTGTATTTAATATTTAATTTCTTAACTTGTGTAGTAGCAAAATAATAACCGAGTAGTTTATTATTTTTGACAACTGCTAATGCCAAATAAAACTAATCTCGCCCCCGGGTGGGCTCGAACCACCAACCTTTCGGTTAACAGCCGAACGCGCTAACCATTGCGCCACGGAGGCGTTGTACGGAGACGTCGAAATAGTTCATGTGCAACAAAAAAAACTCAAATACCAGTTAAAGTTATATTTTCATAAGAAAACAATCCCTCATACCAACAATGGGAATTGATTGAGCTACTATAATCGTACGAGATAGATATAGTGAGCGCCAAAAGCACCTCATTCAATGGTGTATATTAAATGACGTCACACGCTACGCGTCACATATTATATGAGAAATTAGGTTTTTATTTACGTAGGTTGTGAAATTCTTACCATTTACAGTTGTTGTACATTACTTTTGAATAATTTAAAGTGTGATAATATTTTAACAAAAAAAAGGATAGCATTTCATAATTTTTGTAAAACATCTTGTACGTATGTTAACACTTTACTGTACATAAAAACAAGAAAAACACATTACAAAAGAACAAAGGCGAACTTATCCCTTAAAGGGATCTCTTCCAGTTAACCTTTGAGCAAATGAGTGCTAAACACAAATGTAAATGGTAGACAAACCAAGCAACATTTACAATACAAAGAAGGATACACATGAAAATGCAAAACCAACAGAGAGAGTGATAGGCAAACAGTCAATATAAGACATATTACGTAATATCTATATAAATACATATACATAATATTCAACATAAATTTAAACATCTTCAGTGTATTTAAATTTAATTTCTTAACTTTTGTAGTAGCAAGATAAGAAGCGAGTAGTTTATTATTTTTGACAACTGCTAATGCCAAACAAAACTAATCTCGCCCCCGGGTGGGCTCGAACCACCAACCTTTCGGTTAACAGCCGAACGCGTTAACCATTGCGCCACGGAGGCGTTGTACGGACACGTCGAAATAGCTAATGTGCAACAAAAAAATTCGTTTACCAGTCAAGTAACATTTTCATGAGAACTAAATCCCTCCTACCAACAATGGGAATTGAGCTACTATAATCGTACGAGAAATACTGAGCGCCAAAAATACCTCCAAATAAAATAACAATTTGAGAATTGATTGTCTATATGATGGTTTACAGGGGTGCACATTTATTTATTTATGTATGTGTATTGTAATGCATATGTGTGTATGTATGTATATTGTTAATATATATATATCAAACTTATTGAATTTTGTCTCGTTTTATGTTTTTAGACACGGCTTTTTATGATCCTGCACCAACTGCTAGTTTCTGTTTGGCCCTATGGTAGACTGGTAGAGAATGCCTTATATGGCATTTAGTTCACCATTTGTACTTTTACTTTTGTATTTTGTGCAATAAAGTTTTAATAAATAAATAAATAAATAGCAAACCATCAAGCCTTAATTCGACGGAGCCTTGCAATGTCTCGGTTTTATCATGGCAATGCATTGTGACATATTATAGTTAAAATTAATCATTTTGTGACAAAAGTCAAATTCAGGCCTTTCAAATTAGGAACAAAATGAATCACCAAGAACGTGCAAAAATAAATCGCCCCCGGGTGGGCTCGAACCACCAACCTTTCGGTTAACAGCCGAACGCGCTAACCATTGCGCCACGGAGGCGTTGTACGGAGACGTCGAAATAGTTCATGTGCAACAAAAAAAACTCAAATACCAGTTAAAGTTATATTTTCATAAGAAAACAATCCCTCATACCAACAATGGGAATTGATTGAGCTACTATAATCGTACGAGATAGATATAGTGAGCGCCAAAAGCACCTCATTCAATGGTGTGTATTAAATGACGTCACACGCTACGCGTCACATGTTATATGAGAAATTAGGTTTTTATTTACGTAGGTTGTGAAATTCTTACCATTTACAGTTGTTGTACATTACTTTTGAATAATTTAGTGTGATAATATTTTAACAAAAAAAAAGGATAGGATTTCATAATTTTTGTAAAACATCTTGTACGTATGTTAACACTTTATTGTACATAAAAACAAGAAAAACACATTACAAAAGAACAAAGGCGAACTTATCTCTTAAAGGGATCTCTTCCAGTTAACCTTTGAGCAAATGAGTGCTAAACACAAATGTAAATCGTAGACAAACCAAGCAACATGTACAATACAAAGGAGGATACACATGAAAATGCAAAACCAACAGAGAGTGATAGGCAAACAGTCAATATAATACATATTACGTAATATCTATATAAATATATATATACTCGTCAAAACAAAATAGGGGCCACTAAGTATTTTAAGTTTTACGTGAAAAGTATATTAAATGGATATACACATTAGTTCAAGAACAGTTAAACAAGGCGTTATTATTTTTTTAGGCTAAAATTCATTTCATTAATTAGTCATTTGTTTCAGTTATTTCAGTAAATATGAAATTAGTCTATTCGTAACGGAAAAACTCAACAGACACTTGTCGCAAAAAATAACAAAAACTGACACTTGCTGTTATTTTTCTAATTCATTAATAACGGGTATGTCCCCCTCTCTTGTTCACGCACTCCTGAAGCCTAGAGTGCATCCTCTCGATCAAATTTCTGATGTTTTCAGCTGGTATTTCTTCCCAGGCACGTTTCAAAGCATCAATGAGCTGCTGCTGGTTGGAAACCTCTTGCTGATGCTCTCTAACCCATCGTTTTAATTGGTCTCAGAGATGTTCAATTGGGTTTAAATCTTGACTATACGCTAGCCATGGTTAGGACTTGAATACGGGAGTTTTCCAGAACAGTCGAAGTTTCCTGAGATACGTGTCGGCGGGCATTGTATTGCATTAAGATGTACTCGGGGTCCACTCTTTGTGCGAACGGAATCACATGAGGCCTGATGACTTTGTTCACGTACCGTCGTGCTGCCACGGTACCCTGATTTAAGAAAACAAGCTCAGTTTTACCGTGTAAGCTTATTCCAGCCCATATCATTACACTAAGACCACCAAAGCGGTCAATTTCCTGGATGCAGACATCAGAAAATCGCTCGCCCTGACGTCTCCATACTCTGATTCGCCGATTATCACTACAAAACTTCACTTTACACTCATCTGTGAAAAGCACCATACCCCATTGATTTATGCCCCAATCCAAATGTTGACGGCGCAAAGTTAATCGATTTGCACGGTGAACCCTTGATAGGGGAACTCCTACAACTGGTCGTCTGGACCGTTGTTGGTCTTCATGCAGTCGATTACGCATGGTTTGGTCACTAACACAAGTCCCCGTTGTCAGTCGTAGACGATTTTGCAACTTACGAGCCGTCACAGAACGCTCTCGTTGGGCACTTAACCGGATGTAACGACCCTCTTGTGCCGTAGTCACATGCACTCTACCCGACCCAGGCCTTCCCATAGTACTGCCAATCTCTTGAAAGCGATTCCACACATTTTGGATGGCTCTGCGAGAAAATCCTAACGCATCAGCTGCAGACCGCTGCGAATGACCTCAGCAATCATTGTAACGGCTATGGTGCCAGTAATAGTGTCCATATGCCTTCGTTGTCGTGGCATTACTGGTACAGTGTGATTAATTCGCCAACAGATGAACAGAAATTAGCTTTTAGCAGAATAAAAAAAAACATTTTTTTTGTGTATTAATTTCTGGTCTGCTATGAGACTTAAACAACACTATGAATACGGTTGGTTACTGAAGGATGCGGGACATTATTAATTAAAGCCACTTATTAATTAGTAATAATTAACAATAAAACGAAAATATATAAGTGGCCCTTATTTTGTTTTGACGAGTATACATAATATGCAACATATATATATAAACATCTTCAGTGTATTTAAATTTAATTTCTTAACTTTTGTGGTAGCAAGATAATAACCGAGTAGTTTATTATTTTTGACAACTGCTAATGCCAAACAAAACTAATCTCGCCCCCGGGTGGGCTCGAACCACCAACCTTTCGGTTAACAGCCGAACGCGCTAACCATTGCGCCACGGAGGCGTTGTACGGACACATCGAAATAGCTAATGTGCAACAAAAAAAATTCGTTTACCAGTCAAGTAACATTTTCATGAGAACTAAATCCCTCATACCAACAATGGGAATTGAGCTACTATAATCGTACGAGAAATACTGAGCGCCAAAAATACCTCCAAATAAAATAACAATTTGAGAATTGATTGTCTATATGATGTTTTACAGGGGTGCACATTTATTTATTTATGTATGTGTATTGTAATGCATATGTGTGTATGTATGTATATTGTTAATATATATATATCAAACTTATTGAATTTTGTCTCGTTTTATGTTTTTAGACACGGCTTTTTATGATCCTGCACCAACTGCTAGTTTCTGTTTGGCCCTACGGTAGACTGGTAGAGAATGCCTTATGGCATTAAGTTCACCATTTGTACTTTTACTTTTATATTTTGTGCAATAAAGTTTTAATAAATAAATAAATAGCAAACCATCAAGCCTTAATTCGACGGAGCTTTGCAATGTCTCGGTTTTATCATGGCAATGCATTGTGACATATTATAGTTAAAATTAAACATTTTGTGACAAAAGTCAAATTCAGGCCTTTCAAATTAGGAACAAAATGAATCACCAAGAACGTGCAAAAATAAATCGCCCCCGGGTGGGCTCGAACCACCAACCTTTCGGTTAACAGCCGAACGCGCTAACCATTGCGCCACGGAGGCGTTGTACGGAGACGTCGAAATAGTTCATGTGCAACAAAAAAAACTCAAATACTAGTTAAAGTTATATTTTCATAAGAAAACAATCCCTCATACCAACAATGGGAATTGATTGAGCTACTATAATCGTACGAGATAGATATAGTGAGCGCCAAAAGCACCTCATTCAATGGTGTCTATTAAATGACGTCACACGCTACGCGTCACATGTTGTATGAGAAATTAGGTTTTTATTTACGTAGGTTGTGAAATTCTTACCGTTTACAGTTGTTGTACATTACTTTTGAATATTTTAAAGTGTGATAATATTTTAACAAAAAAAAGGATAGGATTTTATAATTTTTGTAAAACATCTTGTACGTATGTTAACACTTGATTGTACATAAAAACAAGAAAAACACATTACAAAAGAACAAAGGCGAACTTATCCCTTAAAGGGATCTCTTCCAGTTAACCTTTGAGCAAATGAGTGCTAAACACAAATGTAAATGGTAGACAAACCAAGCAACATGTACAATACAAAGGAGTATACACATGAAAATGCAAAACCAACAGAGACAGTGATAGGCAAACAGTAATATCTATATAAATATATATTATACATAATATGCAACATATATATAAACATCTTCAGTGTATTTAAATTTAATTTCTTAACTTTTGTGGTAGCAAGATAATAACCGAGTAGTTTATTATTTTTGACAACTGCTAATGCCAAACAAAACTAATCTCGCCCCCGGGTGGGCTCGAACCACCAACCTTTCGGTTAACAGCCGAACGCGCTAACCATTGCGCCACGGAGGCGTTGTACGGACACGTCGAAATAGCTAATGTGCAACAAAAAAAATTCGTTTACCAGTCAAGTAACATTTTCATGAGAATTAAATCCCTCATACCAACAATGGGAATTGAGCTTCTATAATCGTACGAGAAATATATACTGAGCGCCAAAAATATCTCCAAATAAGATAACAATTTGAGAATTGATTTTCTATATGATGTTTAATATGAAATCAATTATGATTTCTATATAATTTTTTATGAATTCTATATTATTTATTATATTTGTGTATTTATTAGTTTTTTTTCCGATTTTTGCACCGCCTAATAACAAAATATATTTTTTTTAAGTTTCCTCACTACCCAAATGTTGTCTGGAAGAAATCGCTCTTTAGCGATAAAACCGCATGTTGTTTACCTCTAATTGTAATTTCTTGCATTGTATTTCTCCTGTATGTTTTATGAGGTGTGCAATAAAGAGTACTTGTATTGTATTTACAGGGGTGCACATTTATTTATTTATGTATGTGTATTGTAATGCATATGTATGTATGTATATTGTTAATATATATATATCAAACTTATTGAATTTTGTCTCGTTTTATGTTTATAGACACGGCTTTTTATGATCCTGCACCAACTGCTAGTTTCTGTTTGGCCCTATGGTAGACTGGTAGAGAATGCCTTATGGCATTAAGTTCACCATTTGTACTTTTACTTTTGTATTTTGTGCAATAAAGTTTTAATAAATAAATAAATAGCAAACCATCAACCCTTAATTCGTCGGAGCTTTGCAATGTCTCGGTTCTATCATGGCAATGCATTGTGATATATTATACATAGTTAAAATTAAACATTTTGTGACAGTCGTCAAATTCAGGCCTTTCAAATTAGGAACAAAGTGAATCACCAAGAACGTGCAAAAATAAATCGCCCCCGGGTGGGCTTGAACCACCAACCTTTCGGTTAACAGCCGAACGCGCTAACCAATTGCGCCACGGAGGCGTTGTGCATGCGGCCGAAATTTGCGATTGTATTATTTTAGATTAAATTCGTTTTTTTTTAGAAATGATTTATTCATAGCGCTAGCCGGCAGTACACTGTTTTATTTATTTTATTTTTAATTATGACGGATGAACCACGGCTTGTTTTTTAAATATTTAATTATCATTAAATATTGACTACTGGCATCGAAATACTGTCATTATTTAAACATTCAGTTAAGATTATAAATTTCCTTGTACTTTTTATTTTTTTTTGTTTACATCAGTAAACAGCCAACAATTCTGCTTACTCTTTACTTTTATTGCTTACTTTTATATTTCTTGTTGATACGAACTTAAAAAAATAAAAACTTTCCTTCTGTAACCAAAAACTACACGTGCGTAAAACACAATCAAGGAAAACATCCACTTTTCCTCCTACCATAAAATATTTAAAGGAAACATTACGGAACACTACATAACCATATCAAGGCTCTCATTTCATATTCAGAGAAACACAAAACACATTTTACTACAAAATACGTTCCTCCCGGGATTTCTAGAACACTGCATTTTCTTTCAATGAAACCTAACGCTCGCCAAAGCCCAGGGGATGCTGGGGAAATTTTGCGACTCGCAACCACAGACCACCCCCACTAGACGGAGCATGTAAGGCGACCCGTAGGCGACCCGCGCGCACCAACGATATGGTACGGCAGAACATTAAAGTATCAACACGGCGGCCACCGTTTAGTTGCGTCCATGTTTATGAGGTCTCTCTACACCACTTAACACTACAATTTACCATGTTATTTATTTAATTTCTTTTTTCGTTGACGTACGCATGGATCATAAACAAGGACGCAACTAAACGGTGGCCGCCGTGTTGATACTTTAATGTTCTGCCGTACCATATCGTTGGTGCGCGCGGGTCGCCTTACATGCTCCGTCTAGTGGGGGTTGTCTGTGCTCGCAACGTACCGATTGTGTATATTTTGATGCAGTGGAATAGCGTAATTTGCTGTTTACACTCTGCAGTGGTTTTGGGAACAAGTGGGTGGGTTGGGGACATCAAATAAAAATAGCTAAATCGAGCTCTGATTTGGCTATCTTCTGTTCGATCCGTCCGTTTTATATTGAAGTTAAACATTTGTATATTGGGCCGACTGTAACATATACTTTGATGCAATGGAATAACGAATTTGCTGTTCACACTCTATTAGCGTTTTAGAGGACGAGTGTGTTCTACCGTTCGAAAGCTTTGACTAAATTAGTTCGTCTGTTTTTTAATAGTCTTGGTACAATTTTTGGGAGACCATTAAATCATATTCTATTTCTACGATCGAATCTACGAGCTGCAGGTTATTCATTTTTCATTACCATTTTTTTTAATAGCTTTCACTTCTAGCTGTTTTGGCCAGAGGTATTTCGCTATTTCTTTACCATGGTGTTTCTGAAATGTTTTTTTTTAATTATTTATTTGGCAGTTCTCAATAACGACAGTGTCAAACCAGTCAAATTCTGACATTGACAAGTGTCAAGCATCGACTAGTTATTTTTTAAATTAAGTTTCGAAGGCAAAGATTGTGTCAGCCACTATTATTAAGAACTGTCAAACTGTTAATTTAAAGAGACGACGAAGTGATGAGAGAACAAAGAAAATTTTAGCAACAGATAGCGCTGTACATGTTGTCAGTTGTCACGCAAGTTCATCACGTTGTTAAAACTTTTCCTGAAATAATAACCCCTTCCCATAGAAAACTGATTTTCAATACAATTTTAGGCTTTTATAAGTCGAAGGTGCTATACCGAACTGAACACTCGTAAGTATTATAGCGACTACGATTTTTGTAAAGTTTTGGCAACATTCTCTATTCTCCAGCGTAGCTTGATTGAAATAGTAACAACAATAGAATACTCCTTACCATGTGTTACAAAGGAAATTTGATTTAGACCGTTTCCATAACAAGACCAAGCGCCTCTTTGTATCGTCCAATATCCAACCTTACTGTCCCAACCTCGTATACCCATAACGTGTGGATTTTATTCTCAACGCTGCGAGGTTCTTTCCGATGTTATGTTTGAAACAGATACGATATTTTAAAAGTTGGCATTCGATATTGTACGTTGTGGAAATGGGCTTGGAAAAAATGTTCACTAAAAGGGGTTTTAAATTTGAATTGCTTGTTTCCGTACGCATGAGCTCTTTTGAGTTGCTTCAATATTTTTTGACGGGTTAGACAGGACACGGAGATACAATTTTATAGGTAACTTCGGTCCTGTTTATTACACATTCTTCACATTTCGTTTCAGTTTATTTTACTGTACTTACATCCTAATCAATTACAATAAAATTGGGCAAGTGCGAGTCCGACTCGCGCATGAAGGGTTCCGTACCTATATATATATACATAATCTATAACAAGTTTGTTGTATGGGAGCCCCCCTTAAATATTTATTTTATTTTATTTTTAGTATTTGTTGTTATAGCGGCAATAGAAATACATCATCTGTGAAAATTTCAACTGTCTAGCTATCACCGTTCTTGAGATACAGCCTGGTGACAGACGGACGGACGGACGGACGGACGGACGGACAGCGAAGTCTCAGTAATAGGGTCCCGTTTTTACCCTTTGGGTACGGAACCCTAAAAACGATGTAATAGTTATATACTCATAAAACTTTTCAGTAAGACTTAGGTATCAGAAAAGGATATAGGTTACAATTCACAAGGATATTAATTCGTAAGAGACAGGGAAACTTGAAAATGGCACCGGCATAATTCATCATTCTGCGTGGGCGAAGCCGCAGGGAAAAGTTAGTTTGAAATAATTATTAAGGCAATCTGGCTATAAATCTTGATTACATCGCGCTTATAAACCTAAATGCGTCCAATTAGCTCCACAGCTGTTGTTGATTTGCTTTCTGCAGAAGTGCAGCTTAAGGCGAATGTTTCCAAAAATGTGCATGTTGTAATCCCCGTCTGGTCCTCTCAAATCAGGTTCATGTGCGTGAAATGAATTTTATTAACACTTTTACGGACACACGTTTACATTTTGAGGACTGCATGATACGACACAGATATTGTCCGGCCATAGACGTAATGTGATATCGTTAAATGGTAAACTGAAAAGTTGTTTTAATATATGAAGTGACATAAGTAATAAGTATCATTGGGTAAATGAAAAATGTGCTTTGAAATAAAATAAGTACGTAACAGCTCATAAGGCAAGTAAATGAAACGGAAAAAGTTTTCCGGACAAACGATACTTTAATAAACGTGAAATGTTAAAAAGATTAATTTACGTTACCAACGAAACCTGTCATCAGACAAACGATAATAATTAAAATAGGGCAAATTAAATTCGGTCGGTTTTTAATGTTTCAGATAGGTTACCCTTAAAATGCTTTAGACATCAATTCATTCACTTTTGAATTAACTGACTGTATTATTTATCTTACTATTAAAATCGTGGAATGCTGATGTCACTGACATTTAAATATAAAATTTCAATATAATTTCCATCGGAATTAAGTTTGATAATTAATTCATGTACAAATATTATTGGACTATAAAGGCAATTAAATTTTAAATAAACAAAGTCATCGCTTCTATTTCCATTTCATCATAATTTATGTTTCTGCCGATGATTTACAAAAATGTTTGGCTCAATATTTTTAATGCACATATACCTTTAATGACGTCTAAATTAAAGGATAGATCTAATTCTGGTTAATCAATTTTCAAGATGCTTCAACTGTAGCAACATTTCAACAAGTGCATACATCTCTTTAAGAACCGCAGCCGACCATTCTTTGCTCGTTTTGCCAATCAACAACTGAACACTGTTCTCGTCTGGATATTTTTCACTTCGTAATCGCCAATTTGTTTAGTCACCATGCTTTTCATTTATTTTATACAAAGCCCTTTATGCTTTTATACCTGTTTGAAAGAACAAAGCAAAACTGTGTCATTAGAAAAAGAAATGATTAGATGTACGTCTGGTTGCTGTTCTTTTGTGAGATCTTCCTTAGATATTCCATGAAGAAGTCTTCCTACACGCTATTATTGAATTTTTGTAAAATAAATCTACGAGTAGGTATACTATTACAAAATTGTAAAATTGATATTTTAGTCCTCTCACCACGCCTA
The DNA here is from genome assembly GCA_932273695.1 of Apotomis betuletana. Lineage (NCBI taxonomy): Eukaryota > Metazoa > Arthropoda > Insecta > Lepidoptera > Tortricidae > Apotomis > Apotomis betuletana. The sequence goes on along the minus strand of OW026308.1, from coordinate 15,883,784 downwards.
AATGGCTGTAGCGATCTCGACAATTTGGTACAAGAATTGGACATCCCCAGATGCTTATAGGATACTTTTTATCATACCAGTAGTACCTGCAATAAAATTGACAGTTTAGTAGAAATAGTTTTGACAGTTTTAATCCTGTCGAGATATAATTGTAATGTAATAACAATTTTTTTAAATCAAATCATAAAGTTTAACACTAAAACTTATTCACATTTCCGTTTTCATACTTCCCATTTCATAAAAGGCCACAACCAACAATCGTATTGTTAATTTAATTCAAAAATTGGGGTTCATTAGGCGACAATAAAATTAAATTCTCTGTTTGTATTTCGATCGTACTGCCACGTATGTGGCTTAATAAGCGGGGCTCGTTAGAATTTATGGTTCCTACAAACGACCCGAAAATTAGGCACAATTTCGTTCACCTGACCCAATGTTTACAAAGACAACAGTCCTGAATTAAACCAATGTTCATAGATCCCCGGACCCCTGCTCACATATTTGTGACAAGTGTATTTCAATGAAGATCCAGGGGTCGTCTTTGATTGGTTCATGTTATAATAGGACGTCACGGGCATAATAATGCGCCTGTTTTGAACATGACAAAGGTACAATTAGTCAACGTTCAGTGTTGTGAGCGATAGACAGCGTGTACAGGGTGTCCGGATCCAATCACTATATTAAAAGGTTCACTACCGAAGTAAGCATCAAAAGGCAAGCATTCATCTGAAATCTGAATCTGAATCTGAATCTAAAGGTACAACTTCAATTTATATGTTAATTCCACAAATGGCGATTGGATCGGCAGATCAAAAGACAAGGAATCCGCATTTGATAAACGAATATGTTACAACGCTTTTAGATATCCGATTACAAGTTTTATCTCAAAAGTAACTTATCATCTGCTGTTAAACGACAAAGAGTTGGATTCATGTTGGATGGTGTTTAGTTTCACGATTTCACATCAATTTAAAGAACGTGCTCGGAAGAAATTTTCATCATAGAATGGAGTTTGTTAGATAACATTCGAAATATCACAGAGAATTCGTTTCTGTATTTCCTTTGAGAAAGATATCTCGTTACAACTTAGCTAATCGAGAGCGCTCATTATACAAACTTATTATATTGCTGATGTTGCTGTATTATCTATTTCCAAGGATAGATATGTAAATGAGCACTTCTGTACTGAATTTATTTACTCAACGCTAAATACTGAGCGTTAAAATATGAATAAAGATGAACATAATTAAGATATAAAAGAACTAAGTGTGGAACGAAATTTAATTATGCACTGAGGTCCCTTTAAATCTCAAGGACGCAATAAAAAGATTTAGTACCCCAAAGTTCGGGGTTTATAAATATCTAAGGGTATCTTTTGATATAATTTAAGGAGACACTTTTTTAAATTTAGCTGGATCCCCGGAGGAAACGGAAGAATGGGAATTGAGAAGATTTTTGTAATGGAATGTCCTTTTGTGGCGCGCTTGCGTTAAGGGGTACGCGTCATTCGAGGGCTTCTTGATACTCTGGATATTAATTTGCACGCCGTTTATTCATGGTATAAGAAAATAAGGTATGGCATTACGGAATGACAGGCGAAACATTTTACGTCATCGCGCTATGATTGGTTGTTTGGTTCTGTCAATCCGTTCCTGTGTTGCCAGTGGTGTAATACTCCCTGATCCTCTTGTTACCTATATGAATCCCATGAAATCATGAGTGTTTTAAATCAATTATTACGACAAAATAAAACTTAGTCCTTAAAATTATTTTGTAACCATAAAGCAGCAACAAATCAGTGACGTAGAAAGTTCCACTTGCCGGAGTGTCATACCTGCTCAAATTATCTGCTTAGCCAAATGGTTGAATGGTAGATAATGCCCTATGGCATTAAGTCCGCCTCTTGTACGATAAGTTCTTTCTTTTGTGCAATAAAGATTAAATAAATAAATACCTTATTTTCTTATACCATGGGTTTACCCTGTTTATTATTGAAGCACGTTGAAGAAATGTGCTGTGAGTAGTTAAAACATCAAAGTACATTTAAGATACGGTTCTTAGTGATTAAATGATTTGTTTTACAAAATGTTTTTTAAACCCAAATACCGATGAGGCCGATATAGTTCGCTTTGAAAAGAAGAAAGTTGACAATAAAAACAATTATGTGAAAATTGGGACGTAATTCTGATGACACTTGAGTGACACCCATATGAGTCGTTTTCAAATAACATGTACTCATTTGATTGCTATACTTAATTAAAACAAAACCTAATTGATACCTTTATTTACACAAAGGAATCAATTAAGTTTTTATTATCTTTTGTATGACTAGCTACACAAAGGACTCGATTGTAGTTTTGTTTTATTAAGCATTTAAATATGTGCTTCAATAAAAATAACGACGATACATTATATGCATTATACAGATTATTCATATAGGCGACAACAATGGAACAAGCAAAAAAAATAAAAAATTAAATAAGAATAAGAAATGTATTGTTTGGTTATATAACGACACGTGCAGATTTGAGGAGCTGAAATCATAATGCAATTAGTCAACAAAAGACACATTATGATTCACATCGTCTCAAGCTAACCTTGGTATAATAAAATAAACATGTTCAGTCACAAATGAAAAATACATTCCATAAAAATTTATGCATAGGTAAATCTAATGTATTAAACGGTTTACACTCACGTGAAATTGTCAGGAACGGCCCGACATGTTTGGAACTCGTATGAACCGCTTACCCAACTAGCAAAAATATGTGCTATAAAAGTCGAGAGCACGTTTCTTATTTTGCTAATTAGTGCTATAAAGGTGGTCAAAATAATCGAGTAAGGGGTCTATGAACGTTTACTCAACGCGATTTGGGCGCACTTTGTTCAGCCTAAAGTGCTGTAAAAGTTCTGTAATTGCAGTTAAAAAACTAAAAACAGTTGTATAAAAGCTGACTAAAAGCTAAAAAGTTACCATTAGTGCTGTTAAGGTAAAATGTTTGCACTTATTCGATTAATCTGTATATATAAAAGTTACCAGATTGCTTCTATTCAGCAATTTAGTCGTATAAAAGAATTCGAATTGCTTTTACTCCACCTTTAAGCCGAGAAAGAGTGAATTATTTGCTTTAATTCGCTATCTGTGTGTGTTGTTCAAACGTGTTTACATATTAGCTGCCTGACAAATATATGTGACAGTAAACATCGACAAGGTAAATATGTTATTTTAATATTACTTCATAATAATTATAACACACTGCCCTAACGTTATAAAAAAGTGTCTACGCTGGTGGTAATCGTAGCGAACGGCATGCGCAAATAACGTTTTTTCAATTTTGTATAATAAATATTAATCAAAAATAAAAAGTGAGAAAATATTTTATTGTCTTTCACCTTTACTTCGAACTATTACGACTTTAACTCGAATAAAGGTGATTGAATTATCTTTATAGCACTTGATGCCGCCATTGAAATTGTATTTTATATGTAAAGGGTATAAGAATTCCTGAAATACACTTAAAGTGCAATAAAGGCAATCCAAACAAGTTTATAGGACTAGTGACATAAGCGTGCAGTTAAAGCAACACGACGCTTTTTAGTAAATTGATTACTTTTACAGCACATTTATGGACACAAAACAGAATGTCGAATAATGGTGGTATAAAAGCGACCATCGTTGCGAATTAGCTATTTCATGACTGTTATACTACTTTTATAGCACACAATACTGAGATAAAGTAATTTGATAACGTTTATTCCACTTTTTTCAAGATATTGTGTAAAGGTGCTATAGTATGGTGCTAAAAACGTTTATTCGACCTCTTTATAGCACTATTTAGTGAAAATTACTGAACAGTCGTATTAATCACTACTATACCACTATTGAGTGATTTGGAAACATTAATTCAGCTGTTACTCGATCTTAAGCTGAGTAAATGATTCCTTATACGACTTTTTTGCTCATTGGGTATACAGTAATTAAATATATCTAAATTTTTTTTAATAAGATTATAGGTAAACCTCTTGTTATAATATAAACGCCATGATTTTCTGCGTCTGACTATAAATGATCTCTATCATTTTTTCTGTCAACAACCAAATTACACTGAAAATAAAATAGCTCAACTAGTTTAACTACTTGAGAAATGGCCAAATTGTAACCAAAATTATGCTTATTTTACGTAACTTATTTTGGTTTCTAGTAGCCCTCAGTTTATCAGTCCTCCGATTTATGTCACTAGCAGCTACTGTTAATAAATATTTTTTTTTTCAGTATAGGTATCATCGTATCGTCTCGCCTACCAGGAATCCTATAAAGAATTAATAGATTCCACATAGCATTCAAAGCATTTATACAACGGTAGTTTAGTTCCTAGAATGTTCCTAGTTTATAGATCGCTAGAAGCTGAACTCGTGGCAATTGATTGATTCTTAGTACCGTTTCCATTTATTGGAATAAAAATAGCCGAATATAATGCTGTTGGGCGCGTGTGACCCACGTAAGCCTTGACTGTCGAGTACCAGGGGCGCTAATTCAAGTGTATTTTGAGATATGGCAAAATAAACGATGTCTCAGGTATATCACCTTTAGGGTGTTTATTTGAGTGTTTTAACCGCTTAATTACTGTGATTACAATATTGGCCAATTCATAGAAGCAATCAACATCATTTTGATAAGAATTAAAAAATCTGCGTCTTCTACAAGACAACTGAATTGCGCCTCAGATCATACAGGGTTCAATATAGTGGTCATGGTAATGAGGCGGTTAAAATGCTCAAATGGTCACTCTTTACGTGTCATTCAAAAGCGACGCTTGCGATTGAGCTCTATAAAGTAACATTTCACGTTACTACCTGGTGAAGGTAAATTTGGGGCTGATATCTATGGCATGGCATACAAATGAGGCGCAAGATTAGCGCGATCGGGTTAGCAAACATACTAGGTATATCGCCACTTCGGATATCTCTCCGAGATATCAGAGTTTTATTTTCGAATAAGGGCCCAGATTATACAAATTACTCTCTCGGTGGCCTAAATTTTATTTTTGTCGTTGTTGGGAATATTTATCATTCATTAAAAATAATGATGAGGTAAATAATGAATTCCTATTCGATTTCTTATAAGTCATAGAGTGTATTTTAAATCATTTATTCAACAGTAAATAATGCATAAGACAAAGTGTAAAAGTCAAATCCGCAACGCAGGCATCGTCAGAGAGAATACAAAAATCTAATCAGCGACAGGCTTCGTCAAACAACACACCAATAACGTGACATCTGCAACAGGCTTCGTCAACGTTGTGGATCGATAGCAAATATCTTGGAAGGTGAAGAAGGACTTAAAAAGGCTCGCCCCGAGTCGCACCTGGCCCAAACGTTCCCATTACACTGGCAGCGTTCCCACGTTGTATGGCCAATGATATCTGTTGAACCAGATACGACCCTGAGCGAGGATCACACCCTCTGTCTCTGAGCCTGCGACCCACCTCCCTTATAAAGTCCCTGGCCTCAGTACCCCATGGTCCCGCAGTCTCCACTGCCACAGGCACAAAATCATAAATTGGTTCCAGGGCAGAGTACTTGGTGTGCTTGAGTTTTGCCGCACATTCTGCGGCGGCCCCGGCAGATCTAGTAGTGTGGCTCAAGTGTGACGGTGCAAACGTGCTAACACACGTAGCGTCCCATAAGAGACACCGTCCCTTCTGCCATGGAACCAATGTTAGGCCATCCGGCCTTTTACCATCGGTACGGCATAACCCTGGGGGCTCCAACACGCAGGGAACGTTGGCTGAAACCAAAGCCCGCTGAATGACAACGTTAATGGCATAATGCCTTGAGAACCGCCCGGCGCATCTCTGACAACTCAGGCCATGGTGTCCGTTTTCTTCGACCATGACCCCACAGATGCACCGATGCGGCTCACAGACCTTGGACCCTAGCCGCAAAGCCACCGCGATTCTCAAAGAATCATTATCCAGCAGTGTGCCCAACTGAGGTGAGGGCAAAGCCTGAAGCCACGCTCCTGCTTCCACCTTGGCAGCGGCCCTAATGCGTGCTTGATTGGAACCTTGTGCAGCGCCCAATAAAGATGCATATATATCTTTGCACAATAGGTCATCCCAACCTCTCTGAGCGGTAAGGTTGTCCGGTCGCTCGTCGCTTTGACACAAGGCAGTCCATTTGGCCTGCGCCTCTGTAAGATATGGTACTTCGGTACTCCCACCATTATTAGACCAAATGCGAGTGACGAGTCCCGAAGTACCATAAGCAGAGGCAAGGAACGCTACCACACTGAGCTCTCGACAGCGACGTATTCCTAGCCCGCCGTGACGAACCGGAAGAGCAGCCTGACACCACTGTGACTCATTCAGGTGCACATTAAGTATAGATTCTAGCGCCAACTTAAGCGTGTCATCTAGTTTCGCCACATCACTTTCAAATAACCATGTCGGAGACGTTCTTAAAATATATGTCATCCGCGGCATCGCAAAACAACTTCGAAGCAAAGTCAGTGAGACGTGTGCTGATAAATAACCCAGGTGTTCTTGGGCACTGACCAATGCCAACCTTTTCTCCTCAAGTGCCGAACTAACTCCATCTGGGAAAATAGGAGCGCCCAATAAATTTAAAGATGGTTTATAAAGGCGACGTACCCCAGGCAACAGTAATTCAAAATCTGGCAATAAACTCAAGTCCCCATCGCTACAATAAAATAACTCGCATTTACTAGGGTTTATTTCCAATCCGACTGCCTTGAAACCTGGCACGAGCCTCTTGAGGTCCTCCAGCACTAATCGTGGATCCCCGCCAATAGTGCCATCATCCAGATACCACACATTAAGGGGAGATTCCAAAGACGAAATTACTTTTTGTATGGCCAAACAAAAGATCAACGGACCTAAAGGATCACCCTGCTGAGCGCCCACTTGTGAGGGAACAGAAACGTCGCCGAAGAATAGATTACTAGCCTTAGAATAGCATTGATGAAGGAACGGGTAAGCTGACGGTACTTGGTCTAAGACCTCGCCCAGAATAGTGTCCCTTTCAACACTATTAAAAGCATTCTTCACGTCTATCTTGAGAATAATACTGTCTGTTCCCTCACTCGCGAGCGCAAAAGCCCGGGTAGCATGTATGGCTGCCTCACACCCCTGGGTAGTGCCAAAACCAATTTGAACAGGCTGCAAATAATCTGCCATTGGCTCCCTAACCATCCGGCAACATAACTTGGCTACCAGACGACGTACTGTATTCCCTATTGCTATAGGTCTGATACCACCATCCTTCTTCAAGAGAGCACAAAGAGAAGCCCCGTACAAGTAAGGGCATACATCAGGATTCAGTAACCCCCGCAACAGGAAGTTGCATAGCTTTGTGATGGATTCCAACAATTTAGGTCCATTACTACCAGCTGAAGGAGACGTTAACTCCTTGAGGTGCTGGGGGCGCAATCCATCCAGACCAGATGCGGACCCATTGTAAAAGGATCCTATAGCCTCCCTCACTTCGATGGGCGAAACCGTTAAGTAAGGACATGAACTGTCAGGCTCTGGCGGAAAAACGAGCGTTCTGGACGGAGAAGGATGTTTCTCCTGCAATGAACGAATAGTCTCATCGTTTTTAGGAGCTAAGGATGAGTTTGAGAGCAGAAGACGGACCGCACCTCTCAAATCACCTTCATGTACCTTGCCTTCTATGGTCTTATATAAAGGTCCAGACTTCCGTGAGGAATCCTCTGGGAAGTACAACGTCGAGCTCTCCAAATTTTCCTTAACCTTAGAAGTTAATGATTTCTGCTTACTGCCGTCCGGCACTCTAAGAGCGGAAAAAGAAAAAGATAACAAAGCAAACCAATCCTCAACACTGTTAGACTGTACACAATTATCTACCACAGAGCAAAGCTTTTCCGCTGCCAGACTCCTGGCCCCTTTGGGTATATGCTTTAGGACTTTAACTTTAGCCTTGAGCTCAGACAGTTGTTCCAGGCAACGATCAGGATTGACTGCTGCCTGAGCCGTGACCTGAGAACCCGGACTCCGGAGCCCCGACGTCACCGCACTTGGGCCCGGCACCGTCAACCCATCCGAACCACGTGAAATAATGTCCTTGTGAACCCGGGCAATATGAACGTTAAGTCCTCGTGATGCCGAGTAAAGCTTTGGCGACCCGGGACAGTACGGGCAAGAGACTTTCAGAGGGCTGCTCATTGTAAAATATAATACAATTGCGAACAAATATAAATTAGGGGGACACAGAAACAAAAACATGCAAATTGATGACATTAGTAAATTAGTCAAAACAAAGAATTAAATAAAAGTTGATCACAATAATAAAATAAAAAAAAAAAAAAAACATTAACACTAATAAAATAACATCAAAATTACAATTTCAAATAAAGCTAAAAACAGTGTAAATAATAATGATTATAAAAACTTCCATACATATATACTATAAAATACTTAAAACACTACATAGGCTTCTTCTTTTCTTCCTTTTTGTGCCCGGACTCGAACCCGCGGCTCCGCGCAGGTCTTTCGATGTTGAGCACCGCAATCCGCATATACCACACTACGCTCGTGTTTTATATGCGCCGACGAAATTTAAAGTACAATTATACGCATCAAATCATTTTTAAACGTTGGGTAGCATTTAAAAACACTACCCCTGTTTGCAAAGCTCGGCCACTGTTCCACTAACAAAACACATAATGCGCTTCCACCGCTGCAACTGCGCCGCGCCGTCCTGTCAGCCGCCGAGATGACAAGCGCTGCAGGCGATGACCGCTAGCGGCCGCAACAGACAGACCACTGACCGTAATATACAATGCAGTGCTTCAATCGCTTCAGCTGCGTTGCGCCGTCTAGTTGACCGTCGAGATGATTAGCGCTGCAATCGATGACCGCTGGCATCCGCAACCGACCACCGTCCGCGGCGATAACGATGGCAAATCTCGATCACTTTTATTTTTAAAGTTGTCATTATCTTTTGAAGAGTACGTCCGTTTGAAAAACTAATTCCACTCTTGAATAGCTTGCGTTTTGATCTACTCGGTGACATATATCAACAGTTGCAACTCACGGTCTTTCTATTTTAAAAAGATTAATACGCGTAAAGCACTGACTAAGCACTGCCGTCGCGGTAGCGCCCCCGAAGAGTGTATTAGTTGAAAAAATATTGAAAATATCGACATTTTAACTTCAGATTGTGGTGGAACTAGTTCTAGATAGTCACAAATATAAAAAAACAGTATAAATTGGCTTAACATGTAGAATTAATGAAACTAGCAAACTTTGAGGATGAAAATAAAAGTCCAGTTCGTCACAATCGCCTTGAAGTGACTTTTAAAACATGTATTTTTTTGCATGAAAATACTACAAATCAAAAAATAATATTTTTAGTACATTAAGGAATATTTATTTAGTAATATCAACGGTTAAATATGTAAATTGTTCCACTACAGCAGCCAGAAATAATTATTTTTAACACTCCAAATCTTGGGACAGTGACCAAACGGAATCTCATGTGACTAACTGGAAAATGTAAGGAATAATGTTCACATATTGAAAGAAAATCACAAAAATAATGTATTATGAATCATTTATTGCGATAGAATCAAAATGGTATAATATATTATACTATTACTAGTTTATATATGTATTATTATATAGGCATAATGTTATGTTATAATACCATACCATAAGCACCATAGGTAACCAAAGGTTTTACACAGAAAAAAAAAATCGCCCCATGTAGATTACATCCGAATTTTTAGCTTATTATGGAAGGCGGTTCTTTTTTGTAAAATTTTAATGATTATTTTTCTTTTTAGTGATTTAAATATATATACCTAATTGTTGTTTACCAAAACCTTCTCCAGAATATCACAAATACTTTTCTGAAAACCGCATTAAAATAGGTTCTGCCAAATGCAAGATAATCGCGGACAAACATCCATGTATATTACAAACATACGGTTAAGCTAAGGAAATCCTTATTTTAGAAGTTGGTTTAAACATTGATCATATTTTGATTGAGTGCGAAGCTTTATGGCTCCATTTATCACAAAATCGTTCCGGTACTATAATATCACGTCACTAATCGGACGTGACGAATTCCTCCTCAACAATTTAAAATCATGATATTAATTAGTTTGAACCAATTTAATGTGTTTTTTGTTTACTTTCGGATACTATGATAGTTTGTTAAATGTCTAATTGTGTTAAAATTTTTGTATTATAATTTATTTTCCGAAAAAACTGTGACTATCTCGGGATCCTCTCTTTTGCGCACTGACACACCGCCCACCTTTCGTCACCGTTTACATGGAACTGACGTTTTATTTGCAATTGCCGGTTTTTTCAATAAGGCGGCGGGCGCGGAGGAGGAGACTTGTGCATTTTAAACACTAACCATCCTAGATTTTTAATTTAATCTTCTTCCTTGTGATGTAGCTTGATTTTCATGTTCATTTATTGTTCTTTTGTTAAGATGTAAATTAATTTGTATATATACCTACCACTATTTCAAACACAATTTATATTGTTTATTGAATAAATGTCTATTGACTATTGACAATTGAGACAACATATCAAAAATTCAAAACTACTGACCGTTTGTAATGTCGCCCCCAGTTGTTTAGTCTCTATTCACCGAACTATTTGTACTAACTCGGTTTAAGCAGAAATAAAGCAGGTCATTTGCAACCATTCGTTGGTAATCGCTTGCTCCTAACGATCTGCTAACAAGAGAATACTGATTATACTAGCATTTTGAGAACAAACCAATATTCACCGAGAATAGACTCTATACTCAACGAAATAACAATGCTGATGAAAACATGTTCAGATTGTAAGAACGCTCGGTATGTTTTAAAGAGCGACTACACCACCGCTCAAAATACGCTTTTGGACTGGTAAACGTAGCGACGTGTCGTATGCGCCACATATTTAACCCTTTGACCGCTATCACCGCTTGTCATATCACGACATGCGTCACTGATGCCAACATCGCCTATTGTCGTTCTAATTTCAATGATCAAAAATTTTGTAATTCCAACCGGTTCAAATGCTATTCAGTCCCTGTTGATATTGGAGCACTTTTTTTTCTATGGCGTCAGTGGCACCGTGAATTCCTTTACCGCAAGGAGACGTTCAAAAGGTTAACTCATATTGTACACATCAAGGCTTGAAGTTTTGTGTACGCTGTGACTCACAGCCTGTGAGGCTGCGTAAATGGGCCGTCAGTCGTCACACGCTTGCGTATTTGAAGCTCCGGTGTGGTCCCTCCTTAAAACATACCAAGCGCTCCTTTAAAGTACCTAACATAGTAGAAACAATACGACACATGTCACATGCTTTGAATAACTTGAGTTCTCCAATTGTTTTATGTAAAGTGTGTTCAGAAAACTCTTCGAATAGACCTACCGCGCGGCAACTCTGTTGTTTGAATTGTGCTACAAATATAAATTGCTCGTACTTTGAGTTCGAGAATAATTGTAGAGTATAATGTTCTTTTTTTAACAAATAATTAAGCTTAATTAAAGTGCACTGACATGAATAACAAACAGCGAAATAGCATTAAACTTTTCAACAAGTTATCTTGAGTTATATCTAATCTCTACTATTAAAAAAATCTATAAATGTGTTGAAAATGAGTTTTTACGGAGAGGGGTCATTATTTCTGGTAGAACAGCAGGATGTATGAGCCTAAAAGCACTATCTGTTGGTAAAATTTTCTTTGTTCTCACATCACGCCGGCTGGACGGATTTTAACCAATTTTGGTACAAGGACAGCTATAGGACACTTTCTGCCTAACTGTGGAAAAAAAAGAAGTCGCGGGCCTTCTCGTAAGTATATGTATAAACATATATCCACATGTTGAGCCTTATAACACCAAATGTTACACAGGTATAAATGTCTCGACCTGTTTTCAAAACAACACTAAACTGAACGACTCCTTTGTGCTTACTTTTCCACAAAACCAGTTGATTTCCCTTTTGAGTTACAAGCGAGAAAATTATTCTATTGCAATTTCGTACCGACTCAATTGGAAAAGGCCGACTGTTTTCGAATAAACAAGCGGTTGTTTGTAAATATGGGCCTTCAAAAACGAGTCTATATCGCAAAACGTTTTACCAATTTCATTTAAGGATGGGCAAATGAAAAAAATATAAATAAATAAATAAATAAATAAATAAATAAATAAATATTAAGGGACAATCTTACACAAATCGACCTAGTCCCAAACTAAGCAAAGCTTGTACTATGGGTACTAGACAACGATATACATAATATATAAATACATATATAGATAACATCCATGACCCAAGAACAAATATTTGAACAAATATTTGCCCCGGCCGGGATTCGAACCCGGGACCGCCGACTCAGTAGGCAGGTGTCTACAAACCGAGCCAAACGCGTCGTCGTATCGATATTTATCGTATCAATATTTTGTGTAAAAATATATATCGATATATAAAGGGTGGGCCCTGTAACAGGAGCAATAAATTAAAACATAGATTCGTCCCTTGTAACTAAACAACATTTGTTAAGCAACTTCTGAAAATAACGTGTATTAAATGACATTTTGTACAATAAAGTTTAGACAAAGAAGCAATGTATTGCGAAATGTCCGATATTAGTAGAGTGACAGCTATGTCAATGCTCAGGGAATGTCAACGTTGGACGACATACATTGAAAATACTATTTAATTTGTTTGAAATAATAATAATTTTAAAACTTACTTTTTTTTAAAGTTGCTGAACAAATGTTGTTCAGTTTAACGAGTAAAATCTATGTTTCAATTTTTTGCTTATGTTACAGGGCCCACGTTGTATATCGATATTTTTTACACGAGCCTACTCGCCACCCTTCCGTACCTATACTCACAGACTAGCTGTCACTGTATCACACACCAAAAATACCGTCCATGACATATTTTTATGGCATTTACAAGCTCTAATATGATCGGTCCGAGGTCGGATACGGGTACTACAACATCGTATGAGCAGAGCTTTTAAAGATATATCCATTTTGATACTAGGAAATAAATCTCGAATATTTATTTTCGAGATCAAAATATTGTTATTTTGGTATATCGATATTTTTTTGCTAACCCTTATTTCATTCACTGTTATTGTTTGGAAGCTGAGTCAATGGGAATAATGAGTCGACATTTAAATAAGCTTTTATTGTAGCCGTTTCATTCAATAGTACTTATAATTAAAGGAAACCTTACTATATTTCTTGGTTGTCTTACCTTGAACAATGAACAGTCTTTAAGCAAAAGTTAAATTTAACTTCAAAGTAGTATTGTCATCATCTCCGTGTCAAACCGCCCTCTAATATAATAAGATAGGTTTAATAGTGGTATGTCTTCTAATTCATTGGTCGAAATACAATATATCTTCAAGCAAATTTTCAAGCTTGATTTAAGAAAACAAAGCCAACGGCTAGACCTATTGTTACAAATAATTGAGTCGTGTCTCGTGATTCTTATTACCAGTGGCTCCCTAAACAGATTGAGAGCGGGTGTCGGGCGGTCTAAGAACAATCTGGTCAGTTGGGGAATTAGATCTGTGGGATGGCTACGTTTATCATGTGATAAACCGCTGAATCGATTTTGATGAAATTTGGCATACAGATAGTTTAAGATCCGAAGAAGGACATAGGATAGTTTTCATCCTGGAAATTATACCTAAAAAGATTGACCCTGTAGGAAATGTAATTATTAGACCAAAAGCACAATTGCTCTTACATTTGCTTAGGCGCTTTTAATAATCCCTTTTAAGTTCCACGCGTACGTAGTCGCGGGCAAAAGCTAGTAAATTATAAAGCATCTGTCACTCGCACTCGCATTTTTGTTTTTTTTTTTTTTTTAGTGCCCTCTTGTTCCAACCACGTGCACTCAAGACCTTACAAATATATGATGTAAGTAGTGTCCTCTGGTCCAACCATGTTCACTCTCCAAGACCTTATAAAAGGCACACCCCGAGCGATAGAAGTGGCAACGCTTTGGCAAAGTAACATATAGTCTAAAAAACTTGATTCCGTCACACGTAGAAGAAGACTAAGTTTGTTTCGAAATGTATATTTTTTTGTATTTTTTACGTTTTTAACCTCCATAACTTACGACGACGCGTTTGGCTCGGTTTGTAGACATCTGCCTGAGGCGGCGGTCCCGGGTTCGAATCCCGGCCGGGGCAAATATTTGTGCTTGGGTCATGGTTGTTCTATGTATTTAAGTATATATTTATCTATAAAAGTACGTATATCGTCGTCTAGTACCCATAAGACAAGCTTTCTTGAGCTTAATTATGGACTAGATCGATTTGTGTGAGGTTGTCCGATATTTATTTATACATCACTACGCCATTTAAGAATAAAAAAAGCTGAATCGACAAGACAGTACATCAACCTTTGGTTTCATTGTAAAAGACGCGCCGACAACTGTTTTCAATTTTAAGAAATCAATCATCGAGAAATTTAAATTGCGCACTTTGCATTCATAATGCTGTGACAGCGGCTTTCACACACAATGCAAGTCAAAATCAATACAACCATTAACAATGAATGCCCCCCCGGGTGTTTTCCTTGTTTTTTACCATTTGTATTCAAGTATGCCACGCATAGAAATGAGCACGAACTTGAGACAATGTTACGTTAATTTTAAAATTGATTCTTTGAATCGATTTAAAATTTAAAACATATTCTGGAATCATAACTTAAAGCACCCTTGTAGTGCTGGTCTCCGAGCTATTGATTGTTTTTAGAAATCACTTAAATAACTTTCAACAAGGATGTTCCCGAATTAGTTTTGTTTGAATCGCGCGTTAGTTAGTCAATCTAGGTGTGCCATATTTTATTTGGGTATGTATGTGGATACATTTCTGTGACTCTTTTATTCTTCTTTTCTCTCGTCGTTCCTTCATAAATTGATGATCAGGTTATCATCAGCTACTTTGACTCCATTTAGTTTCCCCTAAGCGAATCTTGTAGGAAAATGAGTCCTTTATTTTGATCAACCCACTTAGTTAGCGATTTCAGCTTTAAGAGCAATCCTACCGAGTTCGCGAGTTTTTAGAATCGTCTTGGTAAGTAGTTGATGGATGTTTAAAGTACATTCAGTTAAGTATAAAAGATTGTCACAATAATTAAATCTTTGTCAAAATCTTATTATCGCTACAATTTACTGAATGTCATTGCCCAAAGCCCAAAACAGCAAGTCGAGTTTCATTTTCTTATTATTGGTGTACTATCACCAGCTATATCAATCACAAGATAAGGGAATGATAATAATTTCCAAAAGGCCATTTGTCATGTTTTCGTCATCCAATGAATAATAAACCGATTTAAATACGACGTTGTTCCTCAATTATATCGTGATTAATGAGCTGAACTAATTGAATTGTCCGATAATGTGGGATGATGAATATGTTACATTTAAACAGCACAAGGCAGCATGCATTCGTTACTTTGTAATGTAATTCTACGCTGTCTTGCGTCGTTTGTTAAAGTATGTATGTAAATTGTGATTATATCAATGATGTTATTAATTTTTTTACGCGAAATTCTTGTTTACATCCTATAACTACAACAACTATTGTATTCACAAAGCAAACCTGTAATGTATGTTCTCAAATGATGGGGATAAGAACAAAATAATAAATATTTAAGGGACAATCATACTCAAATCGACCTAGTCCCAAACTAAGCAAAGCTTGTACTATGGGTACTAGACGACGATATACATAATATATAAATACATATATAGATAACATCCATGACCCAAGAACAAATATCTGCCCCGGCAGGGATTCGAACCCGGGACCGCCGACTCAGTTGGCAGGTGTCTACAAACCGAGCCAAACGCGTCGTCAAAATGCCTTTTAACTAAAAATACATAGGTAAGTGTAGGGATCTAAGCGAATGGAAAATTTGAAAACCCGTGCGTCTCTGGTCAAGTGAATGAGACGTTGGACCGCTATCCAAAGGTAGGACCTCATCATGTCAGCCGGTAGACTGCTGGACAAGGCCTCCCTCAAAGTTCTCCACAATGATTGGTCGTGAGCCGCAAATGCGATTTCTTTCCGCGATCCTGTCCTGTCCTGTTGTGGGCCGTTCCACGCTGCGTGTTGGAGGACTGGAGTACGCGGTGGCCACTCGAGATCCTTTAGGCTCCAACGGCCATCGCTTCTACTAGCTATGTGCCCTGCCCGCCCACTGCCACTTAAGTTTGGCGACTGCCTGAGCTATATCTACAACCTTGTTTCTTCTGGTTAGGTGGACCGGGCTCAATAACTGCAGGCCTATGACGGTTTCATTTGTCACGCGAGATAAGACAAAGCATCCTTCACTCTCGCACTCACATGCTTGTCAGTAAGTGCCCGCTGGTGTGACCCACGAGTTGTCGAAACTTCTGGGGGAACGGCAGTGTCCCCGCCACATCGAGCAAACGCGCGCGCCGGCACGCCGTACCATCCTTTTCTCGAAGCCATTTTTTTGCGTGGTAATCGTTGTATTAAAGATTGCTCTGGAAATCTATCACAAGTACAGTTAGTGAGCTCTCAGATTGCGATTTGGATTTAAGTAAAAACTGAGACATTCTTATCTGCATGTCGTAAGAGCGAGCGAGACGGGTATAAAATGCGAATCGCATTCAGACAGCTCACGCACTATACCACAATGAGATACATTAGTATAAAAATACGACAATCATTTTTTATGGAACATTTTGTAGAAAAATACAGTTGCTTGCGTGACTGTAGGCAGCCACGTTTGAGACGAGAAACTCAATTCAATACATATTTCAATGTAACTTCTGACTAGTGATGAGTCGCTCCCGGTAATACTAACAAAGTGAGTATTTTCCCAGTAATGCTACTAGTAATATTATTACTAAAAATCGGAAATATACGGTAAGATTTAGGATTTTGATTAAAATTCAAGGTTTTGTTTTGCGTAATATTGAAAATGGACAGTATAGACATCATTCGTAGTAAAGAGAAATGCACGGCTCTCTCCAGAAAGTAAATTACCAATCTTACCAGGAACTTACCCAATGTTACCAGGTATCTTACCAATGTTACTAGAAATATAACCGCCTCGTAAATCTACACACACCTTTTTTAGTCGTTCCAGATCAAGTTTGCTAGGGCCGAAATAAAAAATGGATACTTACATAAATAATGATATGTTCTTAAATATGACATGATATGCACACTTGGTAGCATTTTAAAAGTTATGCACCACACTGCAAAAGTTACACGTGTAACTTTTCTTATTATTAGTAGTATTTTGGTTTTATTGTGACGCATTATATTTTTCAGTCACTTACAGTCACAGATCGAGAGATCGGATATTCGGATGCCTTTATACCTATCATCATCCCATGCGAGTAATCTTTCTGCATATCCTCAATAAAAGGCTTGAAAGTTTTATCGGGTAGATTGCAAAGGAACAGGCAGGTTTTGTCAAGGTAGAGAACACGCGCACAGATATTGAACATCAGGCAGCTCATCGAGAAGGCTAGGGAGTTCAACGTGCCGATGGCCCCATGCTTTATTGACTATGCGAAGGCCTTTGACTGCATCAGATAGAAGAAGATGTTCGCAGTCATGAGAGAGATGGGTATACCAGATCACCTAATTTTCCTTGTGCAGAACCTGTACCTCGACGGCAATTCTAGGATCAGAGTAGAAGACACCGAATCAGAACCCTTTCAGACCACCGTGGAGTTAGACAAGGGTGTATTCTCTCACCACAGCTGTTCAATTTCGAGGCGAACACATCATGAGAAGAGTTTTGGAAGATTGGTATGGAGGCGTACGAATCGGAGGACACCTCATTAATAATTTACGGTCTGCAGATGATACTACCAAATTGCCACCGACTCTACCACTATAAGCTCTAATGAAACGGAACTAGCTGAGCTTTTGCAAAGGGTCCAAAAAGTGAGCGTGGAGTTGGTCTACATATTAGGACAAAACTCATGTTTGTGGATCGGGCAGGCATGTTGCAACGAACGGCAGAACTATCCGACCTCGATTCCGTGGAAAAATTTAATTTGGACTTTGGTTGCTGTGGATGGCTGTGAGAAGAGCCTAGATAGCAACGGTGGCGGTGAAGGGGCTAAAGAAGATCTGGAGAAACAGAGGTATCAGCAGAAAAACTAAAACAACGATGAGAACCCTGATCTTTTCTATATTTCTATGCGCGTCAGAAACCTGAACCCTTAAAACATGCATTCGGAAAGCATTGACGCATTCGAAATATGGTGCTGGCAAAAAATGCTAGGAATCCCTTGGACGGCACGTCGCACAAATGCGTCGATCCTGGCCACCACAAATATTTGCCCTGGCCGGGATCTATTGAAATAAGTCCAGTTTGGCCATTAACCCTTAACCACCTACCTCCCGTCTCACAGACTCATTCAAACCTATTTTTTTTTACATAGCTATGTGCGAGCATCTTACAAACGTTTGTGTCCGTGTACCTTTTCTCCCCCTGCCTGAGTACCGCGTTGTCGATCGACAAGGTCAGTCGTGTACGCATTTCATTTTGGTGAGTATATTACTATCTCCGACCGTCTCTGAGACGGGTGGTAGGTGGATAGGTATTTTTTCTTAAGGCTCTCGGAGACGGGTGGTAGGTGGTTACGTGACTACGGATACTTTTGTTCTTTACTTAGTCGACCGCTTAGTCTGTTTGATAGTGATTGGAAGTACAGAAAACCTGTTCTACTTGGGACCCGAAGAAAAAACGGGAACAAGTACGTATATTTCTAATGCAAAAAATCTATTTGCCTAGAATGTGCAAACAAACTTATATTCACTGCCGCGAACAAATCGAATAAATTAGTGATCTGCAATTTTATAAAAATATTACTTTTATTTTAACGAAATATATTGATTTAGCATTGTTAATTATTGAATAATTAGAAATAATTACTTAAATCTGTATAAAAAGTCAAAATTTCTGTTGATCTCACCTTCCAAAGGATATATAGTTCCTAAAGTAGAAATAAGGACTGTTGCCCATATTTTCACAGCAAAAAAATGTTTTGTTAATGTTTCCACCATGATGAATAGCTTAATATATATTTTGATATGTCTATATTGCTATTATTATTTTAAATTTCCCATCCGATCTATAAAATTTAATATATAAGGCCGACATTATGTATCCGTCCTGGAGACGGGAGGTAGGTGTTTGTGTGACTAAAAAAGCAGGTAGGTAGTTAAGGGTTAATAGTAAGAATAGACCACATAGATTATGTAGAAACAATTTTGACATTATGTTACCAAAATCTAAAACATATGTAAATTTTAAACGGAGTATTGAATATAATGGTATAAATATTTATAAGTTTCTGAATAAGACATAAGACAATGCAATAATATAAATGAATTTACTAGAAAATTAAAATCCTACTTGACTGTTCGACCATTTTATAATTTAAATGAATATTTTGATAAATTGTATGATTTGGGTTTAGTATTATCTCCTTTATTCAATTGCATTCTTAGGTTAGATTTCTTTACAATAAATTTATATAAAAAGTAAAATACAATAAAGTAATTACAAAACATAAATACATTATAAAAAGACCTAACCTAGGGTGCCGCCGGCAGCGGGGCAGGGCCCAGGCTACCGGTGGTTAGGGCTGTAGAGAGAGGAACCTCCTGACAATGCGCACCGTGTCCAGGAGTACCGCCTTCTGTATCTGACCCTTGATCCAGCCATCTAGCGAGAGTCTCTTAAGATGTTTGTCGAGACTCTTCGCTATAAGACCGTTCGCCGAAACTATCCGACTATCGGGACAATGATCGTCGAGTCAACATCCCACATGGCGGTCACCTCGTGAGCCAAGTCAAGGTACTTGCTGAGTTTGTCCTTCTCAGCCTTCATGAGGTTCTCGTCATGGGGGATGGTGATGTCGACGAGCACTGCCTGGCGCTTGGATCGATCTACCAACACGATATCAGGCTTATTGGCTACAATAATCCTGTCCGTGATGATAGATCGATCCCAATAGAGCGTGGCACGACCATTCTCAAGAACTGGCAACGGTGCGTACTTATAGTACGGCACCTCAGACCCCACAAGACCGTATCGAAGAGCAAGTTGCTGGTGAATAATCCTGGCTACTTGGTTATGTCTGTGCAAGTACTCGCCGTTAGCAAGATGAGAACAACCGGAGATTATATGCCTGAGTGACTCGCCGGGACGGCGGCATGCCCGACAAATGTCGACCGTACCGTCCTTCAGGATATATCTCCGGTAATTGTTCGTCATCATTACTTCGTCCGCAATTGCACAGACAAAACCTTCGGTTTCCCCGAAGAGATCCCCGAAGCGTAGCCAGTTCACCGACGCGAGCAGATCCACATCGGGCCCCGTAAGGGCCTTGTAGAACCGCCCGTGTAGCTCCTTGCTCTTCCATACGGCCCTGCGGTCATCGGTGCTAAGCACCTTTGGTCTGCGCCAATTCTCGTTTGCTAAGGAGAGAGAGGTGAGGCCTTTGTCAACTGCTACTACATCGCGATGAATCCCACACTCGTTGTTTAGGAAATACTCCCTAAGACTGCACACCTCGCGGTTATGGAGGTCCTTGGCGTTTAAAAAGCCACGGCCCCCACACTTACGCGGGATGTACAGTCTCATAACTGACGAGCGTGGATGCCTCATGCGGTGTGTAGTGAGCAGCTGACGGACCCTCGTATCCAGGGCGTCCAGCTCAGTCTGAGTCCACCTTAGTATGCCAAAGGAGTAAGTGAGCAGAGGCATCACCCAAGCGTTGAAGGCGCGCGCCTTATTGGCACCGGACAAAAGACTGTTAAGTACTTCTGTCAAACGACAAAAGAAACGCTCCTTCAGCGCCTGTCTAATGTCTCCGTCCGCAATACCCAATGACTGTGACATACCAAGGTACTTGTAGGTTTCAACTTCGGAGATAGACCTGAGTATTATTATTATTACTTTTTAAGTTAGAATAAGATTTTGCATGCCGAATTATGGCGAAACATGCCTTCATGTAACTAAATGCTACTGATATTGTATGTTGTTATTACCACCTGTGTATGTTTAGCAAAATAAATGATTTGATTTGATTTGATTTGATTTGATTCGAACTCGGGACCGCCGGCTCAGTAGGCAAGCGCTTATAAACTGAGCCAACCGCGTCGAATTCAAAACGTTCCGACGTCTAACGTTGTGTCGACGTCCTGGGGGTCTATGATGGTTGCGTTTATCACGTGATAAATAAGTTACAAAGCATTCGCATTTTGTCAAAACGTGACGCATGCTTTGTCACTTATTTATCGCGGGATAAAAGTAATTGAAGCGAGCGATGCGTCTTCGTTACAGCTAGGCCAAAACTTCTTTCGTATGTCAGGATGGTGGGAAGTTCGACTATACTCGGCGCAATTTCTAAACCGATTTTCATGAAATTTCGTAAATTGCTTCGATAAGAATATAGTTTTTTTCTGTCGATACAGTTTCTCAATTTTTTTTCAAAACGGCGCGGTTACGATTTTTTTTATATAAACGTTTTCGTTCGTTTGAATATAAACTATAAAAATAAAGTAAAATTGTATTTTATCCTAAGAAATCAAATAAATGATTGAATAATAATTGGTAAAATGGGGCAGTACCTACCGTTAATATTATATTAAGCTATGAATGTGAAAAAATAATATTTATAACTATAAATAAACGCGTTTTTTATTTTGCAGTCGGTTAAAAAGCACATGCCAATGCAAATAACTTGGCTTTTGCAAGTATTTTACTGTTAAATTAAGTGTCAATAAACCTCACACGGATTGCGAACGTCGAGTCCAGCATGGCCTCTTGACTCTCATAAAGTTGGAGTTTTTTGTAAAAAGTTGTACGCATTTTGTTCGAATGCAAGTGCCTCACACGGCTTGTGAGTGTGAAAAAGGTTAAAAGTAGCATTTTATTTATTTTTAAATGTCACTGATATGTTACGGGCTTGATGAGTAAGTAAGAAAAAAGTATTGATCAAAATGACATGATGTACCTATCCGATATATTGCTATAATATATCGGATATATAGCAGGTCAAAGAATTGGAGCCCAGCGGGCCTATGATTTTTGATTTTGTCTTGTCACGCGATAAATAAGTGACAAAGCATCCGTCACGTTTTGACAAAATACGAGTGTGAGTGACACTAGCTTTATCACGTGTATTGTGGCTGGTTAGCCCTCATTCTAGTGAGCTCGGACTCTGTATGGGAGTACAAACCCTCTAACTGGCATATCTCAGAGCCATACGCTTAAAAATACTATAAGCCATATTATATAATCTATATACTAATATACTGGTATAGGAGTATAGGCTGTTGAAGTCCGGATCAGCCTCTTCGCTCGGATAAAGTTTCAGGTGCAATCCCGCGACGCATGACTGGGTCACAATGGGTTTTATAATTTGCTTCATTTACGTATGTATGCAGCTTGAGAGCTTCATAGTGGATAGTTTCTGACAGTACGCTTTATCACTCGTATCATATCATATATCACTCATATTCATTAAATGGTGCACGATGAAAGTATGCATTTTGGAGAAGAATTATCGAAAATCTTCATAGTGACTTCACGAACTTTATATAAAATATAATAATTAAAATTCTATAATATTATTATTTTACATAACAATTCTAAAATAATAGTTTTTTTTTAAATCGAGTAAAACCGGATGGTTTGATAAATCGGATAATTTTTTTTCGTGTCCTAGAACAAAATAAGGGTGCGAGCAGGAAAAAATAAAAAAAATACAAAATAAGCTATTGCTTAGTATTGATTCTTAAGCGTCGATTAGGTATTCCTAAATGCTTTAATAAAAAAATGTACTTAGGTATATATTTATTATATTTTATTTATTTAGTATCTCCTTTATTAATTATAATTCTTAACTTAGGTTTCTTTACAATAAATGTATACAAAAAATATATATAAACATGTATACGTATAAAATTTATACCATATAGAAATTACAAAACATAGACACATTATAAAGAAATCTAACCTAGGGTGCCGCCGGCAGCGGGGCAGGGCCCAGGCTACCAGTGGTTAGGGCTGCAGAGAGAGGAACCTCCTGACGATTCGCGCCGTGTCCAGGAGTACTGCTTTCTGAATCTAACCCTTGATCCAACCATCTAGCGAGTCTCTTAAGATGTTTTATCGAAATTATTCGCAATAAGACCGTTCGCCGAAACGACCATCGGGATAATCGTCGAATCAATATCCCAAATGGCGGTCACCTCGTGAGCCAAGCCAAGGTACTTGCTGAGTTTGTCCTTCTCGGCCTTCACGAGTTTCTCATCATGCGTGATGGTGATGTCGACGAGCACTGCCTGGCGCCTGGATCGATCTACCAACACGATATCAGGCTTATTGGCTACAATAGTCCTGTCCATGATGATAGATCGATCCCAATAGAGCGTGGCAGACCATTTTCGAGAACTGGCATTGGTGCATACTTATAGTATTATTTTTATTATTCTTTACTAGTAAGCTATCAAGCAAAAAAATAAATATTTAGCCGGTGCAGATTATAATTCATCTTCCATGATTAGATTAGATCTATTTATTTCACAATATAAAACTTCAGTATAACTTACACGAAAACAATTTACTTACATGCATTTATTACTATGATCATCGTAAAATAAAAATGAGATATAATATCAATCCGATACAAAGGTATTCTCGTACTAATTACAATTATTTTGCCAATTAAATTTCAACCACAAAGAGTTGTGCCCTAACGTCCTGATTGCAACTACTTTTTCCAAGTCTCTTCTTAGTACGATTGTGCTCTAAGGTATCGAGCAATGACACTACTGTTGTAATAATATTTGCTGTGTTCACGTAAAACGGTTTTACCGGTGAATTTCGAATTTTATACCCGTATTGATTAAAACCTCTTGTTTGACGGGAAATGTTCTGTCGGCCAGTGATGCTGCCGGCTTCATTATTCAACGGGGCTCGTGTTGATTACCTTTTATTTTTACCCAACTTCAACGAGAATTGGTTGAGAAAAACGACAAGTAGGCGGGACATTCGGAAAATTTAACTTTCGGATATTCTAAAGCAATTGGCGATGATGACGTGGTCGGCGCAGTTTGTAGTGCACCTGCCTACTGAGCTGGCGGTCTTGGGTTCGGATAGAGATATGTAGCTCGTGACTGAGTGATTCAAACGAGCTGTATCATTTAGTTTAGCTCACTAGCTCTTTCATTTCAGTATTACTCGCTCCCTCTCGCTCATGAAATGAATGTTGCCATGCTGCCGTGAATCTAATTCATCGACATCTCTAGTTCTTTGCTCACTCGTGAACGATATATAGTCTAAATATCTACTGAGCTAAATGAGCTAAATGAGTGATACATATCTCGGTGAGCTAAAGACACATATCACTCTTTTGACTTTAGTGACACATTCTGCGCATCTCTAATTTATGCCTCGGATTTCGAGCACTAGTTATATAGCTCCGTCAACTTGCGGCAAGATGGAGAACAAGACAGGGCACTACGCGCTGCGAACACCAGCGCACACCAGGATTCTCGGCTCCGCCTTCCACCTTTGATCGGCGAGCGTTCTTATCCAGTCCTAGTGGTGCGTACGGCGATCAATCACGTCACTACTCCGCACGAACTATTGAGCCAAATTTTAGTATTACACACATCTATGGTATTATAAAATTCTAAATTTTTATTGGAAATCATGTTTAGTGATAGCTGGAGCTGGACATCCAAAGACAAAATACTTTTTTATCAGATTACGGAAAAGAAAACAACGTAATGCGGACATAGTTGCTTGTGAAGCTCAAGAGAAAGATGATATTAAGTAGCTATTTTATATAAAAACCAAAAATGATTCTTAAAAAGTTTAGTTCCTAACGGCCAAGTATGCTCGTTTATAAAAAGT
The DNA here is from genome assembly GCA_932273695.1 of Apotomis betuletana. Lineage (NCBI taxonomy): Eukaryota > Metazoa > Arthropoda > Insecta > Lepidoptera > Tortricidae > Apotomis > Apotomis betuletana. Next base: position 15,858,832 of record OW026308.1, on the reverse strand, counting down.
ACAAACACGTACTAGTCTATCCGTTTAGCCTTTCCATTAAGGGCACACCTGTTCCACGCGCATATTTTATTCTGAGTAGAAGGATCCGGACCCTATCTCCCATACATACACTCTGCATGTTCCATTCATTCCGTTACTATAGTGGCAGGCTGTCGACCTCGCGTCCCAAAGAGTAAAAAATTGAACCCTATTACTAAGTTTATGTACTCATAGTTTTATTAAGTATAATATGTATAGATATCTCGTTTGTGCGCAGTGTAGTTTGCCTATTTTCTTTAAATACCCATTCCTTCAATTGCTCAACGGTTAACTGGAAGAGATCCCTAATAGGGATAAGTTCGCCTTTGTACATATTTCATTTTAACACGGTGAATAGAGACTAAAGTACTATGTGTGACCTTACAAACGGTCCGGTAGTTTTGAATTTTTGATATGTTGTATAGGATGTTTAGTCAGTTTTAAAATGCAAAATGCACAATTCCCCCCCCTCCGCGCCCGCCGCCATATTGAAAAAACCGGCACTTTCTTCATATTTTTGCTCATATCTTCCTTTAGGAGCATTTTAGCTAGAAAAAAGCTTCCACAATGTTATAGAGAGTTAAATTTACTACATTCTCCATTTTATATTTTTTTTCTAGGACAGATAGTTACGGAGATATCCACATTTAAAAAAACGTAAAAAATCGCAATTTCCTACTGAAAAACAAACTTCTGGATTATATCTTCGTTTAGGAGCATTTAAGCTACAACAAAGCTTGCGCAATGTTGTAGAGAATTAAATTTACTGTAATTTACATTTCAAATTTTGTTTCAAGGACGGTTAGTTACGGAGATATGCACATTTAAAAAACAGGAAAAGTCGAATTTTCCGAAAATTTCTCAAAATTCTTGGTTTAGAACGCTGTCATTCAGTTACGGACTAGTCTAGGACAAAATAAAACATGTAGGAAATATAATTGGTTATAAAACTCATGTCCATTTTTACATACATTTTCGGAAAATGTGACTTTATTTTTTACATATCTCCGTAATTATCTGTCCTAGAAACAAAATTTTAAATGTAAATTATAGTAAATTTAAATTTCTACAAAATTGCCCAAGCATTGTTCTAGCTAAAATGCTCCTAAACGAAGATAAAATCCAGAAGTTTGTTTTTGAGTTGGAAATTGCAATTTCTTAAGTTTTTTTAAATGTGCATATCTCCGTAACTATCTGTCCTAAAAACAAAATATAAAATGGAAAATGTAGTAAATTTAACTCTCTATAACATTGTCGAAGCTTTCTTCTAGCTAAAATGCTCCTAAAGGAAGATATGAGCAAAAATATGAAGAGAGTGCTGGTTTTTTCAATATGGCGGCGGGCGCGGAGGGGGGGGAATTGTGCATTTTGCATTTTAAACACTGACTAACCATCCTAGACAACATATCAAAAATTCAAAACTACCGGACCGTTTGTAAGGTCAAAATCCTTTATTCACTGAATTATTTGTTATCAATGTATTTATAACCAGTTGTTGTCTACAATAAAGTGTTTACATACATCACCACATAGTATAAAACAAAGTCGCTTTCTCTGTCCCTATGTCCCTTTGTATGCTTAAATCTTTAAAACTACGCAACGGATTTTGATGCGGTTTTTTTAATACATAGAGTGATTCAAGAGGAAGGTTTATATGTATAATATATGCATATAATTTATCAGCATTGCACCCGTGCGAAGCCGGGGCGGGTCGCTAGTACATAATAAGACTCCGCTGTCCGTCCGTCTGTCCGTCTGTCACCAGGCTGTATCTCATGAACCGTGATAGACAGTTGAAATTTTCACAGGTGATGTATTTCTGTTGCCGCTATAACAGAAAACACTAAACACAGAATAAAATATATATTCAGGTAAGTGTGGCTCCCATACAACAAACGTGATCGGTTGCGTTGTATACGTTTCATCTCCCATAGGTGAGCAACCCAACTGTTCGAACGACAACTTTGAGTGTCTCCAGCGTTACTTAAAATATCTCTGGCGTTACCAAGAAATCAGGCTACTAATACACATATTTATTTATTAGGTTACACCTATTTATTAGGATTAAAAGTTGGGTCATTTAACCCAACCAATTTTTTTTTTATATGGGACAACCTTACACAAATCGATCCAGTTGCCCTGGCCGGGATTCGATCCCGGGACCGCCTACTGAGGCAGGTGTCTACAAACGACGCCAAACGCGTCGTAATTTTTTTAATGTACACCATTGTGTATATTTAAACATAGGGAAGACATTACTTAACATGAAATTTTACAAAGAAGTTTTAAAGTTATGTACAGATTTGTATCGGTCAAAAAGTTGATCCGCCCAAGTATGTAACATAATTTCGAAAAACTGAACTGACGAAAAAAATATTTATAACTATGGAACCTGACGTTACATTTTAACATCCTACCAAATGTATCAACATTATCAATTAAAGACGGTCACTACTGGTGTTGGACACAGGCAGGCTTCTCCCAATTAACGTCACCATGAACGGTCCTACGGCTCTTGTATGCCAACTTCACCGCTGTATGTACATCAAATGTATGTGCCCCTCAAGCACAACTATGGTTCGCGATTCATGTCGTGTGATATAGCGTCACCCGTCACTCTCTCACAGTTCTGTACAGGAAGAGATAGGAAGTATATTTCGCGCGAGAAAGTCGCGTGTCACAGTTGTGCAAGAGGTGCAGGTCACCTTTGCGAATCAAGCTACTTTCAACAGCTGATCAGACCCCCTTGTGCCATCCATGCTGCGCCTTCCGATGCACTCCACTCAAGAAACCGTCGGTCCCAACGGTGGTAGGCTCTACGAGCAAAATGCCAACCATTGCACACAAAATTCCTGAAAGAAAGATTTTTATTATAACGTTACAACATAGTGGCTCCACTTCGCCTGATGGAAATCAAAAAGGGAAGCCCAAGTCGCAAGTCGTGTTAGTTGACACGGCCAAGCTGGCCCGAAAGAAGCTTTAATCACATATAAAATGTTTAGAAACCCAAATTGAGGAATTGGAAAAATATTATCTCTTCTTCTTCCTCGCTTCCTCATGACTGAGGGTCGTGACCATTTGAGGCCGTTATCCGTTGCACCAAAGCTCTCCACTCCACACGGTTTTCCGCCTTCCGAATTGACGCCTGTAGAGTTTCCTGACAGGCTTCTTTCACGGCATCGGTCCATCGGGTCAGTGATTTCCCTCGGGCCCTTTTTCCTTCTACGTGGTCAACTACAATGAGCTTTTCCAAACTATCTGGCTCACGTCTAGCCACGTGACCGAAGTACTGCAGGATCCGATGGAGGCCGATGGTCGATACATGATCGGCACATTTGGCCAGGATCACATTTGTGCGACAATTTGATGATTTGTGTGGAAAAACATTACGAGAACCAAAAACAAATTAAAGTATATCACAATGATAATATTTCCAAATTTCATCCAATGCTTTCTTGAATCTTGTAACTCGTCCCACGGCGTGGCGGTCCCTAGGGCCTATTGAATTACGGGCGTTTTATGGATACTGGGTAGTTTACGCAAATGTCTCAGAAGGCTACCCTACGTTTGTATATCACCCTCTAGGGGGAAAAGGTGACATTTCCTTTTTTCCTGTAGAACAAGCCTTCGTTTTTATAATTCATGCAGCCAAATAGCTATTACGTGACTCGGTTAAGGAGATTTGTTTTAAGAGAAATAATAAAACGACTTTAAAATAATACTGGGTACAGAAAAGGTACTCAACGAAAGCATGCTTTGGATGTGCAGTCAATTTGTTGTTTTTTTACGTGCCTGCAACTTTTTTATGTCTTACAAACCTGAATTTGCGTTGACTCGGAAAAAGTTACTTATGTCACTTATGTGATTTCTTTATTCTGAAGATTGAATGATCACGCAATAAAATAAGTTTTTTTATATACAAAATATATTATAGCACTGATATATGATATATATATGATGTTTTCAGTAATTATATAACTGAGACCCTTAGTCATACGAAATACATACGTGATACATAATATTTAAAAGCAAAACGCCAAATCTATCTATTTTTTTATCAAGCTTTGGAGTCAATCTTAAAAGATCAAATAAATTTGTCACCAGTAGTTTTTAGCACAAACGTCGTTTGCTCGTCAAACGAGCCCAAACTCGATGGAGTTGCGTTGTTTGATTACTAGGAAGTAACCAGTTTTTATTTATATAACAAAAAACGGGCTTAAACCACTTTTTTTATAACGGTAAGGGTTTATGCATACCTACAGAGCTGCTAACCTCTATCTTCATTCAAACCCGGCTCCATCATCACATCACGTCGATTAGCTCTATAATATGTTATAATAAAATGGATTTTGCAGTCAATATATTATCCAACATTTTAGCTCAAACGGAAACAGTAAATTTGGTCAGATTTACCCTGCAAGATAACAGACCCGGGTGATTTAAACTAAATAAAAGTTTCTAAGAACATTATTCCAAGAACAAACAAATCAATGCGAAAATCCGTCAGATACATTATTGCGATACCCAACATTTCCATTAGAATTTCGCGCCCATATTTCTGAATGAATCACCAAAGTTACACTTTCGTGTTTATTAGAGGCAAACTGAATTATTAAAGCACGCCAACCGTTTGACCACAAATGAGATCTAATGCGTAACTGAATTCGTATTCGACGCAATGCGTACGATTGCCCGCCTTATTCTGACTCGATTTAGATACAGCAGTACCTTTACCGCGAGTTAACGTGACGGTTGTACCTTGTTTAGCCTAACAACTTTTTGCCTAATTTCGGTTTGCCTAATTTCATTTAAACTAATATTATTTAGCATAACTATTCACTTTGCCTAATTTTCATTTGAGTGAAAGTCGTTTTGTATAATACTCATTTCACATAATCTTATTTCGTCTAATTTTATTTTGGCCTAATTTTTAATTCGTATAAACATATTTTGCCTAACAATTTTATTGCCCAATTTATTTATCTAGCAAGCATTCTGACGCTCCGCTATTCATGGTCATAAAACAAACCTAACCTAATCTACAGTATTCGGTCTTCAACCTAACCTACAATTTTCAAAATAAGAATCGACAAAGTGAGTTTTAGATAAAATAATATTCTACAAAACAAGAGTTATGAAAATGATCATTTAGGCAAAACGAATTTCGACGAAATAATAATTATGAGAAATGATATTATACATATTATTGACTTTAGATAAAATGTTCATTATGGTAAAAGTTGTTAGACAAACTGAAATTAGACAAAAAAAATTAGACAAATCAAGGGAATACCTAACGTGACTACTCGCTAGCGACTGTCGCTAGCGAGTAGTCACGTTAACTCGCCGTAAAGGTAATCATTTACGCTGTCACAGCCTAAATGATTTGTATGGAAAATAGTACAGCGCCCTTAGCGGTTACTTTGTAGAACTGCAATTCTACATACAAATCCTTTACGCAGTCGCTTGCGAGTACCGTCACTCTAAGTTCATCGTAAAAGGCTTATATTACACTTGGCTAAATTTAGCATCTTAAGTATAGTACGGCTCTTCCCAGGTGAATTTTTCGCTTCGAGCCCTAATCTTTCAAACAAAGGCCATTGTCTCTACTATCGCAAAGCCGCAAGCTCAAGTTTGCCACGCGCCACTATAACATTCATATTAAAAACAAACGTTATCGTCATAGTATTAAGGTTCTAACGGATGCAGCAATACCTACGAAGGAGTGAGATGAAGTCATCTCCATGCGTGTCCCACATATTGCTGCATCCCTCTCGTTAGTGATTAATTTAGGAAAGTGTAATAGCCGCATAAAGGTACAGATCCTTATTTTATACTAGTGGTTCTGTTATCTATAGACTTCGTGAGTATGTTTAGAAATTGGTGAAATTTGTAATTTATTACGTTTTCAATTTATTTTCAACGCTCTCTGTCGTTAAAAAAAACTAAAATGTGAATAGACAATTAAAATGTTATAAACTTACCTACTTTTACCTATCTTTATAAATTTTAACAACTTACCGTTATGTACTAATACAATTATTATTAAAAATATGCATTAAATTAACGCACACGCGAATTAAAGACAGTGATTTAAATTGAATAGCACATTATTATAAATTTCCGAACGGACACGGCGGCCATTCAATTATCGAGGACGTTGAGTGACAATAATTACCGAAAATGTACTGTTCGCATTTTATCATACGATAAATTACCATAAATTGGACATGGTATCGGAACGTCATCATTAAAAAACTATATGTACTGCATATTTTTAACGGGAAAAGTCACCAACATGATACAAACAAGCTGCGTGTGATAAATAGTTTTAATTGACTATAAATATATCGACAGTGGAAATTTCAAATGTCGTAAGGGAAATTTTGTCGTAACGGTTAGGAATCAGTTTTTTCTCTCTATAGATCTGTATAGCACACGTTGTCGTATCGCTTCAAAGTCTGAATAAAGTTGAAAATTTTATGTTGTATCGGTATTCTTTTTTTAATTCTGTTAATTTCTGCGTTTTAATTGCAACGTCGTATAATCGTCAAATGTTTAATTCCTGTGTTGTAAGGCTTTCAACGAAAAGATTATTTAAGATTCCCCGACGACAATAAATCTGATAAAACAATATACCTATTATGTTATTTGAGAGCCCTTGATCAGTGTAGTAGTACAAGAGGAGTTTTAGCTACTTTTGAAAACTTATTGAACAAAAGTACAATACCTTGTTTACAAAGAAAATATTTAAGCAAAACATAATTTACTTTGTTCCAAAATATATTTATTATAAATTTTATCCCGATACAATGATGTTCATTGTATTTTTTTTTTCAATTAAAATGTGTATATAATTAGTATGTAGGTACCTAGTGATTAGATTTAGAGCGAAGTGTATTATGTATATGTCAATATACTTTTAACAACAATAGCGACGGTTTAGAGAAAAAAACGCGTTTCGCGAATAATCTATACAATTTATTCGCCAACCAACCATAGCTTAAAGCTAAATTCCTAGCAATCCATAACTAGTACATTATCCACATCCTCTAACCTAACTTAAGCAGCTACAGTTTGTTGTTAAGTTTATAACTAAATAAAAATTATATTTAGAAGTTTCCAGAATCCGGCGCCGTAGAGTCGCGCACGGAATTCAAATCGCGACCGCACGCATTAAATCGCGGCGACGACGCGACAACATGACACGGTCGGGCGTTAACTGGCAGACAAACGCTTGGGGGCGATCGTTTGCCAACGGACATTTTATTGAAAACTAACAACTAGAAATTGACGAAGAGGAAAGTCAGAACGCTTCTTTGTTTTACTGTGTAGGATATAAAGTAAGTATCCTATAACCCTCTGTAGATACCCAAATGTCAGTATGTCAAACATCTCTTCCGCCAGGTTACGCATTTTAATTTTTCTTTGTACTTTTGATCTTTGTATTAATGGTACAACAAATGGTTGTAGAGGTGGTGGTGGAGGTGGCTTTCATAAATGTATGTTAAACATAGTTGTAATTCGTTCAGCTTTTTGGGCGCAATAAAGCTGCAAAGAAACATAACATAAAAAAAAAGTCGAAGCTTGCCCATGATTGCACACTTTTAGATGCTGCGCTAATGATATGTAAATTCTTTTAGTTACTACATAAGTAACTTAAGGCGTCAGTCTAGCTAGAAATTTTCTGGTAAATGTGTAATAAAAATCGTTTAGAAGTTTTCAGAATCAGGCGCTGTAGAGGCGCGCTTGGAATTCAAATCGTAACCACACGCATTAAATCATGTCCGTGAAGTTGGCAGATCAAGTTCCAGCAGATCACAAAATTATTGGAGTTCTATTCGCTTGCAACATAGTTCTATAGTTCCTGATACTTTTTAGAAATAGTTCTGTTGTAGTAACGAAAATAGAGCCCATAACAGTTTTCAACCAAATGATCTGCTAACTTCACGTAGCAGATCAATTTCCTCCAAAACAAGCCAAACAATGTTATTATGTCAAATTGGAGGTATCTTAGAGTTCCTTATACTTAAAAAATTGTTAACGTTGTTTAAAAAAAATAAAACGTATCTTTCTTAAAATAAAATATAACTACTTTATTTAAGTATAGGTGCGATCTGCTGAGCGATTTCCAGGAGTTCTAGGCCAGTGTGTGGCCTTAAACGATAGCTACGACTCTAAACTAATAAAAACTGAAGAATTCTCTTTACTGCTGGCACTTGGAACTCATGAACGATTTTTTTTACTACAACATAGTTGAAATTTCAAGTTTATCAAGGTACAGGTGTGATCTGCTGAGAGATTTCCAGGAGTTCTCGGCCAGTGTTTAGCCTTAAACGATAGCTATGACTCAAGTCTATATAAAATTGAAGAGTTCTCTTTACTGCTGTAATTCGAAACTCATGAATGATTTTTTTACTACAAAGTACTTGAAAATTTGAGCTTATCAAGGTACAGGTATGATCTGCTGAGAGATTTCCAAGAGTTCTAGGCCAGTAAGTGGCCTTTAACGATAGCTACAACTCTAAACTAATAAAAACTGAAGAGTTCTCTTTACTGCTGGCACTTGGAACTCATGAACGATTTTTTTTACTACAACATAGTTGAAATTTCAAGTTTATCAAGGTACAGGTGTGATCTGCTGAGAGATTTCCAGGAGTTCTTGGCCAGTGTGTGGCCTCAAACAATAGATACGACTCTCAACTAATAAAAACTGAAGAGTTCTGTCTACTGATGGAACTTGGAACTCATGAATGATTTTTTACTTCACAGTACGTAAAAAATCTATTTAGCAAAGAGACAGGTGTGATCTGCTGAGAGATTTCCAGGAGTTCTAGACCAGTGTGTGGCCTTAAACGATAGCTACGACTCTAAACTAATGAAAATTGAAGAGTTCTCCCTACTGCTGGAACTTGGAACTCATGAATTATTTTTTATTACAAAATACGAATAATTTCGAGTTTACCAAGCTACAGGTATGATCTGCTGAGAGATTTCCAGGAGTTCTAGACCAGTGTGTGGCCTAAAACGATAGCTATGACTCAAATCTATATAAAATTGAAGAGTTCTCCTTACTGCTGTAATTCGAAACTCATGAATGATTTTTTTACTACAAAGTACTTCAAAATTTGAGCTTATCAAGGTACAGGTATGATCTGCTGAGAGATTTCCAAGAGTTCTAGGCCAATGTGTGACCTCAAACGATAGTTACGACTCTAAACTAATGAAAATTGAAGAGTTCTCCCTACTGCTGGAACTTGGAACTCATGAATTATTTTTTAATACAAAATACGAATAATTTCGAGTTTACCAAGCTACAGGTATGATCTGCTGAGAGATTTCCAGGAGTTCTAGGCCAGTGTGTGGCGTTAAACGATAGCTACGACTCTAAACAAATGAAAATTGAAGAGTTCTCCCTACTGCTGGAACTTGGAACTCATGAATTATTTTTTAATACAAAATACGAATAATTTCGAGTTTATCAAGGTACAGGTGTGATCTGCTGAGAGATTTCCAGGAGTTCTAGGCCAGTGTGTGGCCTTAAACGATAGCTACGACTCTAAACTAATGAAAATTGAAGAGTTCTCCCTACTGCTGGAACTTGGAACTCATGAATTATTTTTTGATACAAAATACGAATAATTTCGAGTTTACCAAGCTACAGGTATGATCTGCTGAGAGATTTCCAGGAGTTCTAGACCAGTGTGTGGCCTTAAACGATAGCTACGACTCTAAACTAATGAAAATTGAAGAGTTCTCCCTACTGCTGGAACTTGGAACTCATGAATTATTTTTTTATACAAAATACGAATAATTTCGAGTTTACCAAGCTACAGGTATGATCTGCTGAGAGATTTCCAGGAGTATCAGGCCAGTGTGTGACCTAAAACGATAGCTATGACTCAAATCTATAAAAAATTGAAGAGTTCTCCTTACTGCTGGAATTCAAAACTCATGAATGATTTTTTTACTACAAAGTACTTCAGAATTTGAGCTTATCAAGGTACAGGTATGATCTGCTGAGAGATTTCCAAGAGTTCTAGGCCAATGTGTGACCTCAAACGATAGCTACAACTCTAAACTAATAAAAACTGAAGAGTTCTCCCTACTGCTGAAACTTGGAACTCATGAATGATTTTTTACTTCAAAGTACGTAAAAAATCTATTTAACAAAGAAACAGGTGTGATCTGCTGAGAGATTTCCAGGAGTTCTAGGCCAGTGTGTGGCCTTAAACGATAGCTACGACTCTAAACTAATGAAAATTGAAGAGTTCTCCTTACTGCTGGAACTTGGAACTCATGAATTATTTTTTAAAACAAAATACGAATAATTTCGAGTTTACCAAGCTACAGGTATGATCTGCTGAGAGATTTCCAGGAGTTCTAGACCAGTGTGTGACCTAAAACGATAGCTATGACTCAAATCTATATAAAATTGAAGAGTTCTCCTTACTGCTGGAATTCTAAACTCATGAATGATTTTTTTACTACAAAGTACTTCAAAATTTGAGCTTATCAAGGTACAGGTATGATCTGCTGAGAGATTTCCAAGAGTTCTAGGCCAATGTGTGACCTCAAACGATTGCAACAATTCTCAACTAATAAAAACTGTAGAGTTCTCCCTACTGCTGGAACTTGGAATTCATGAATGATTTTTTAATTCAAAGTACGTAATAAATCTATTTAACAAAGAGACAGGTGTGATCTGCTGAGAGATTTCCAGGAGTTCTAGGCCAGTGTGTGGCCTTAAACGATAGCTACGACTCTAATTTATTAAAAACTGAAGAGTTCTTTTTACTGCTGGCACTTGGAACTCATGAACGATTTTTTTTACTACAACATAGTTGAAAGTTCAAGTTCATCAAGGTACAGGTGTGATCTGCTGAGAGATTTCCAGGAGTTCTTGGCCAGTGTGTGGCCTTAAACAATAGCTACGACTCTCAACTAATAAAAACTGAAGAGTTCTGTCTACTGCTGGAACTTGGAACTCATGAATGATTTTTTACTTCACAGTACGTAAAAAATCTATTTAACAAAGAGACAGGTGTGATCTGCTGAGCGATTTCCAGGAGTTCTAGACCAGTGTGTGACCTTAAACGATAGCTACGACTCTAAACTAATAAAAATTGAAGAGTTTTCCCTACTGCTGGAACTTGGAACTCATGAATTATTTTTTTATACAAAATACGAATAATTTCGAGTTTACCAAGCTACAGGTATGATCTGCTGAGAGATTTCCAGGAGTTCTAGACAAGTGTGTGACCTAAAACGATAGCTATGACTTAAATCTATATCACACTGAAGAGTTCTCCTTACTGCTGTAATTCGAAACTAATGAATGATTTTTTTACTACAAAGCACTTGAAAATTTGAGCTTATCAAGGTACAGGTATGATCTGCTGAGAGATTTCCAAGAGTTCTGGGCCAATATGTGACCACAAACGATTGCAACAATTCTCAACTAATCAAAACTGAAGAGTTTTCCCTACTGCTGGAACTTGGAATTCATGAATGATTTTTTACTTCAAAGTACGTAAAAAATCTATTTAACAAAGAGACAGGTGTGATCTGCTGAGAGATTTCCAGGAGTTCTAGGCCAGTGTGTGGCCTTAAACGATAGCTACAACTCTAAACTAATAAAAACTGAAGAGTTCTCTTTACTGCTGGCACTTGGAACTCATGAACGATTTTTTTTACTACAACATAGTCGAAATTTCAAGATTATCAAGGTACAGGTGTGATCTGCTGAGAGATTTCCAGGAGTTCTTGCCCAGTTTGTGACCTTAAACAATAGCTACGACTCTCAACTAATAAAAACTGAAGAGTTCTGTCTACTGCTGGAACTTGGAACTCATGAATGATTTTTTACTTCACAGTACGTAAAAAATCTATTTAACAAAGAGACAGCTGTGATCTGCTGAGAGATTTCCAGGAGTTCTAGACCAGTGTGTGACCTAAAACGATAGCTATGACTCAAATCTATATCAAACTGAAGAGTTATCCTTACTGCTGTAATTCGAAACTCATGAATGATTTTTTTACTACAAAGCACTTGAAAATTGGAGCTTATCAAGGTACAGGTATGATCTGCTGAGAGATTTCCAAGAGTTCTAGGCCAATGTGTGACCTTAAACGATTGCTACGACTTTAAACTAATAAAAACTGAAGAGTTTTCTTTACTGCTGGCACTTGAAACTCATGAACGATTTTTTTTACTACAACATAGTTGAAATTTCAAGTTTATCAAGGTACAGATGTGATCTGCTGAGAGATTTCCAGGAGTTCTAGGCCAGTGTGTGGCCTTAAACGATAGCTACGACTCTAAACTAATGAAAATTTAAGAGTTCTACCTACTGCTGGAACTTGGAACTCATGAATTATTTTTTTATACAAAATACGAATAATTTCGAGTTTACCAAGCTACAGGTATGATCTGCTGAGATATTTCCAGGAGTTCTAGGCCAGTGTCTGACCTAAAACGATAGCTATGACTCAAATCTATAAAAAATTGAAGAGTTCTCCTTACTGCTGGAATTCTAAACTCATGAATGATTTTTTTACTACAAAGTACTTCAAAATTTGTGCTTATCAAGGTACAGGTATGATCTGCTGAGAGATTTCCAAGAGTTCTAGGCCAATGTGTGACCTCAAACGATAGCTACAACTTTAAACTAATAAAAACTGAAGAGTTCTGTCTACTGCTGGAACTAAGGACTCATGAATGATTTTTTACTTCACAGTACGTAAAAAATCTATTTAACAAAGAGACAGGTGTGATCTGCTAAGATATTTCCAGGAGTTCTAGACCAGTGTGTGTCCTAAAACGATAGCTACAACTCTAAAATAATAAAAATTAAAGAGTTCTCCCTACTGCTGGAACTTGGAACTCACGAATTATATTTTAATACAAAATACGAATAATTTCGAGTTTACCAAGCTACAGGTATGATCTGCTGAGAGATTTCCAGGAGTTCTAGACCAGTGTTTGACCTAAAACGATAGCTATGATTCAAATCTATATCAAACTGAAGAGTTCTCCTTACTGCTGTAATTCGAAACTCATGAACGATTTTTTTTCTACAAAGTACTTGAAAATTTTAGCTTATCAAGGTACAGGTATGATCTGCTGAGAGATTTCCAAGAGTTCTAGGCCAACGTGTGACCTTAAACGATTGCTACGACTTTAAACTAATAAAAATTGAAGAGTTCTCTTTACTGCTGGCACTTGGAACTCATGAACGATTTTTTTTACTACAACATAGTTGAAATTTCAAGTTTATCAAGGTACAGGTGTGATCTGATGAGAGATTTCCAGGAGTTCTAGGCCAGTGTGTGGCCTTAAACGATAGCTACGACTCTAAACTAATGAAAATTGAAGAGTTCTACCTACTGCTGGAACTTGGAACTCATGAATTATTTTTTTATACAAAATACGAATAATTTCGAGTTTACCAAGCTACAGGTATGATCTGCTGAGATATTTCCAGGAGTTCTAGGGTAGTTTGTGACCTAAAACGATAGCTATGACTCAAATCTATAAAAAATTGAAGAGTTCTCCTTACTGCTGGAATTCTAAACTCATGAATGATTTTTTTACTACAAAGTACTTCAAAATTTGTGCTTATCAAGGTACAGGTATGATCTGCTGAGAGATTTCCAAGAGTTCTAGGCCAATGTGTGAACTAAAACGATAGCTACAACTTTAAACTAATAAAAACTGAAGAGTTCTCCCTACTGCTGAAACTTGGAACTCATGAATGATTTTTTACTTCAAAGTACGTAAAAAATCTATTTAACAAAGAGATAGGTGTGATCTGCTGAGAGATTTCCAGGAGTTCTAGGCCAGTGTGTGGCCTTAAACGATAGCTACAACTCTTAACTAATGAAAATTGAAGAGTTTTCCCCCTACTGCTGGAACTTGGAACTCATGAATTATTTTTTAATACAAAATACGAATAATTTCGAGTTTACCCAGCTACAGGTATGATCTGCTGAGAGATTTCCAGGAGTTCTAGACCAGTGTGTGGCCTAAAACGATAGCTTTAACTCAAATCTTTATCAAATTGAAGAGTTCTCCTTACTGCTGTAACTCGAAACTCATGAATGATTTTTTTACTACAAAGTACTTGAAAATTTGAGCTTATCAAGGTACAGGTATGATCTGCTGAGAGATTTCCAAGAGTTCTAGGCCAATGTGTGACCTCAAACGATTGCAGCAATTCTTAACTAATCAAAACTGAAGAGTTCTCACTACTGCTGGAACTTGGAATTCATGAATGATTTTTTAATTCAAAGTACGTAAAAAATCTATTTATCAAAGAGACAGGTGTGATCTGCTGAGAGATTTCCAGGAGTTCTAGGCCAGTGTGTGGCCTTAAACGATAGCTACAACTTTAAACTAATAAAAACTGAAGAGTTCTCTTTACTGCTGGCACTTGGAACTCATGAATGATTTTTTTTACTACAACATAGTTGAAATTTCAAGTTTATCAAGGAACAGGTGTGATCTGCTGAGAGATTTCCAGGAGTTCTAGGCCAGTGTGTGGCCTTAAACGATTGCAACAATTCTCAACTAATCAAAACTGAAGAGTTCTCCCTACTGCTGGAACTTGGAATTCATGAATGATTTTTTAATTCAAAGTACGTAAAAAATCTATTTATCAAAGAGACAGGTGTGATCTGGTGAGAGATTTCCAGGAGTTCTAGGCCAGTGTGTGGCTTTAAACGATAGCTACGACTTTAAACTAATAAAAACTGAAGAGTTCTCTTTACTGCTGGCACTTGGAACTCATGAACGATTTTTTTTACTACAACATAGTTGAAATTTCAAGTTTATCAAGGTACAGGTGTGATCTGCTGAGAGATTTCCAGGAGTTCTTGCACAGTTTGTGACCTTAAACAATAGCTACGACTCTCAACTAATAAAAACTGAAGAGTTCTGTCTACTGCTGGAACTTGGAATTCATGAATGATTTTTTAATTCAAAGTACGTAAAAAATCTATTTAACTAAGAGACAGGTGTGATCTTCTGAGAGATTTCCAGGAGTTCTAGGCCAGTGTGTGGCCTTAAACGATAGCTACAACTCTAAACTAATAAAAACTGAAGAGTTCTTATTACTGCTGGCACTTGGAACTCATGAACGTTTTTTTTTACTACAACATAGTCGAAATTTCAAGATTATCAAGGTACAGGTGTGATCTGCTGAGAGATTTCCAGGAGTTCTAGGCCAGTGTGTGGCCTTAAACGATAGCTACGACTCTAACCTAATGAAAATTGAAGAGTTCTCCCTACTGCTGGAACTTGGAACTCATGAATTATTTTTTAATACAAAATACGAATAATTTCGAGTTTATCAAGGTACAGGTGTGATCTGCTGAGAGATTTCCAGGAGTTCTAGGTCAGTGTGTGGCCTTAAACGATAGCTACGACTCTAAACTAATGAAAATTGTAGAGTTCTCCCTACTGCTGGAACTTGGAACTCATGAATTATTTTTTTATAGCAGGTGTGATCTGCTGAGAGATTTCCAGGAGTTCTAGGCCAGTGTGTGGCCTTAAACGATTGCAACAATTCTCAACTAATCAAAACTGAAGAGTTCTCCCTACTGCTGGAACTTGGAATTCATGAATGATTTTTTAATTCAAAGTACGTAAAAAATCTATTTATCAAAGAGACAGGTGTGATCTGGTGAGAGATTTCCAGGAGTTCTAGGCCAGTGTGTGGCCTTAAACGATAGCTACGACTTTAAACTAATAAAAACTGAAGAAACTGAAGAGTTTTCTTTACTGCTGGCACTTGGAACTCATGAACGATTTTTTTTACTACAACATAGTTGAAATTTCAAGTTTATCAAGGTACAGGTGTGATCTGCTGAGAGATTTCCAGGAGTTCTTGCACAGTTTGTGACCTTAAACAATAGCTACGACTCTCAACTAATAAAAACTGAAGAGTTCTGTCTACTGCTGGAACTTGGAATTCATGAATGATTTTTTAATTCAAAGTACGTAAAAAATCTATTTAACTAAGAGACAGGTGTGATCTGCTGAGAGATTTCCAGGAGTTCTAGGCCAGTGTGTGGCCTTAAACGATAGCTACAACTCTAAACTAATAAAAACTGAAGAGTTCTTATTACTGCTGGCACTTGGAACTCATGAACGTTTTTTTTTACTACAACATAGTCGAAATTTCAAGATTATCAAGGTACAGGTGTGATCTGCTGAGAGATTTCCAGGAGTTCTAGGCCAGTTTGTGGCCTTAAACGATAGCTACGACTCTAAACTAATGAAAATTGAAGAGTTCTCCCTACTGCTGGAACTTGGAACTCATGAATTATTTTTTAATACAAAATACGAATAATTTCGAGTTTATCAAGGTACAGGTGTGATCTGCTGAGAGATTTCCAGGAGTTCTAGGTCAGTGTGTGGCCTTAAACGATAGCTACAACTCTAAACTAATGAAAATTGAAGAGTTCTCCCTACTGCTGGAACTTGGAACTCATGAATGATTTTTTTACTACAAAGTACTCTTTGATTTTACCGTTTATGAATCGTTCCTCAGACGGCAGGACTGCATTGTCTTCATTTAGACCTACGTATTTGTTGAGTGCAATGACTAGCACCGACTCTATAAAGTACGTCAGGTCCTTGAGGTTGTCAATTTTTGCCGCTTGTCCAACGCAGCGCTTATAAAATCGTCGCACTAGCAATTTGTCATTTCCTTTTATGCATTTCCAACGCGCAACCATCGCCGCTAGATGACACACATCGAGACACATAAAAGTTGATGGCAGAGATCGCGTTTGCTTGACAATGGCGTTATAACATTTTAAGTACCTAGTCTGTGAAATTGGCACACCTACCAAATATTTCAGCTACTGCTATTAATAACGACCACCCATAATCAATCACACCTGTCTCTTTGATAAATAGATTTTTTACGTACTTTGAATTAAAAAATCATTCATGAATTCCAAGTTCCAGCAGTAGTGAGAACTCTTCAGTTTTTATTAGTTTAGAGTTGTAGCTATCGTTAAAGGCCACTTACTGGCCTAGAACTCTTGGAAATCTCTCAGCAGATCATACCTGTACCTTGATAAGCTCAAATTTTCAAGTACTTTGTAGTAAAAAAATCATTCATGAGTTTCGAATTACAGCAGTAAAGAGAACTCTTCAATTTTATATAGACTTGAGTCATAGCTATCGTTTAAGGCTAAACACTGGCCGAGAACTCCTGGAAATCTCTCAGCAGATCACACCTGTACCTTGATAAACTTGAAATTTCAACTATGTTGTAGTAAAAAAAATCGTTCATGAGTTCCAAGTGCCAGCAGTAAAGAGAATTCTTCAGTTTTTATTAGTTTAGAGTCGTAGCTATCGTTTAAGGCCACACACTGGCCTAGAACTCCTGGAAATCGCTCAGCAGATCGCACCTATACTTAAATAAAGTAGTTATATTTTATTTTAAGAAAGATACGTTTTATTTTTTTTAAACAACGTTAACAATTTTTTAAGTATAAGGAACTCTAAGATACCTCCAATTTGACATAATAACATTGTTTGGCTTGTTTTGGAGGAAATTGATCTGCTACGTGAAGTTAGCAGATCATTTGGTTGAAAACTGTTATGGGCTCTATTTTCGTTACTACAACAGAACTATTTCTAAAAAGTATCAGGAACTATAGAACTATGTTGCAAGCGAATAGAACTCCAATAATTTTGTGATCTGCTGGAACTTGATCTGCCAACTTCACGGACATGGAGAACTCTTCAGTGTGATATAGATTTAAGTCATAGCTATCGTTTTAGGTCACACACTTGTCTAGAACTCCTGGAAATCTCTCAGCAGATCACACCTGTACCTTGATAAACTTGAAATTTCAACTATGTTGTAGTAAAAAAAATCGTTCATGAGTTCCAAGTGCCAGCAGTAAAGAGAACTCTTCAGTTTTTATTAGTTTAGAGTTGTAGCTATCGTTAAAGGCCACTTACTGGCCTAGAACTCTTGGAAATCTCTCAGCAGATCATACCTGTACCTTGATAAGCTCAAATTTTCAAGTACTTTGTAGTAAAAAAATCATTCATGAGTTTCGAATTACAGCAGTAAAGAGAACTCTTCAATTTTATATAGACTTGAGTCATAGCTATCGTTTAAGGCTAAACACTGGCCGAGAACTCCTGGAAATCTCTCAGCAGATCACACCTGTACCTTGATAAACTTGAAATTTCAACTATGTTGTAGTAAAAAAAATCGTTCATGAGTTCCAAGTGCCAGCAGTAAAGAGAATTCTTCAGTTTTTATTAGTTTAGAGTCGTAGCTATCGTTTAAGGCCACACACTGGCCTAGAACTCCTGGAAATCGCTCAGCAGATCGCACCTATACTTAAATAAAGTAGTTATATTTTATTTTAAGAAAGATACGTTTTATTTTTTTTAAACAACGTTAACAATTTTTTAAGTATAAGGAACTCTAAGATACCTCCAATTTGACATAATAACATTGTTTGGCTTGTTTTGGAGGAAATTGATCTGCTACGTGAAGTTAGCAGATCATTTGGTTGAAAACTGTTATGGGCTCTATTTTCGTTACTACAACAGAACTATTTCTAAAAAGTATCAGGAACTATAGAACTATGTTGCAAGCGAATAGAACTCCAATAATTTTGTGATCTGCTGGAACTTGATCTGCCAACTTCACGGACATCATTAAATCGCGGTGACGCGACAACATGACACGGACGGGCGGTAGCTGCCAGACAAACGCTTGGGAGCGATCTCTTGCCAACGCATTCAACACTAAAATTGCATAAATAAAAATCGACTAGTTTTTTTTATTGGGTTACGAAAGCAAAGATCCCTTCAGCCAAAAATATTGCGAACTGTCAAATTGACAATTAAAATAATATTTTATGTTAAAGAAAATTTTAAAGAGCTGCAGTTTGTAGATCCTTACAGTAAGGATTATCGAAAAAAAAATTATTTTCATGGTTTTCCAAAACATTATTATCTATCTATCTATGCATCTATGTTACTCAATGTCTGTTCAATTTCCATCGAAACCGAAACCAAGAACATGGTAACTTAATCATGTTCAAATCCTTACCACTTAACAATATTCTCCTCAACTCAACTTACTACTTAGTAACAACATAAACATGATCGACGTAAACTTTAAATATGTAAACTTACCTCAAATCCTTTTACAACTTAAATGCCCTTTAGGTGTTTTCCCGAAACTAGACTTACACAAGCCTCTATAAACGAATTTTTTTAATTGAAGTTTCGTTCGTATTATAACTTGGTACTTTAGAATTTAATTACTCCGATAGTAAGAGACTGCTTTAGTTTAGCTGTTCAAATTGTGTAATTTTGTGAAAAGATAATTGTATACGATAGTTTAATTATCATCTATTACAGGGGCCAAATTCCATAATATTAATTACAGATGTAGCCGAGCGATCACCAGTGGATACCTATAATTTGTATACTTTTATAAGTTATTATACAGCGTCTAAGTTATTATACAGTTTATTATACAGCGTCGTATATACAATATTATGTACACTTGCGGTTGACTCGTAACACCACATAAGAAAAAGCAATATTACATTTAATCTTTAAATGTACAAGTAATACATAGCTATATTCAGACCCCGGTTCATTCAGCACAAGTCCGAGCGTGTCTGCGAAAAAAGACAAAAGACGAGCGCCGAACGCCTGTCTTTTTTAATGGCGTTTGTAAGCGGCCAGTGCTGCACCATGGAGGTTTGCCGCGTTACAAGGGCCTAAAGTGAGTCGCGTTAAGAGATCGTGGTAAGGCTCCTGTAATATTAAGTATGTATACTAATCGTTTACGCTGTCGCTAGCAAGTACGGTCACGTTATCTCATGGTAAGGGTGCAGTTGTTGTGACGGTTCCAATAGAAACGGTTGTGGAATGCGGAAATAAGATCTGCACTGAAATATGAACATTTTCTTACGTACGAAAAATAGCGACTAACTATAGAATTAAATATACGATACCGGTTTTGCGGCGTCTAAATTCAAGGGAGTCAGATTGCAAGATTCGAAATATTATGGCCGAAATAGTATTAATATATGGCTGGACAATATAGTGGATGGGGCTAGAGCTACCAGGCCCGGGATTTTTGTATAGGTAATCCCGGGGATCCCGGAATTGTCCATACAAAAAATCCCAGCATCTGAAACCCTAGACCCATTCACAATGCTATCCAGCCGTAGGAAGAATAGGTATAAATGCTTCGTGTTATGTCGGTTACCTTAGTTTTCCTATAGATGGATCATCCCAGTTCCACTTAATTCGATCTCTCAGAAATATATCAGAATGCTCGTATATTTGTCGGCGGTATGATAATTGTATAAAATAACTTGTAATTTAAACACGGACGCCCATTACAAAGCCTTAATTTTCCCAACAAAGCTTTATCCACCTTTTACCTAATCACTACCAAGTTAATTAGCTTCGATAATTCATATCGATATATAACTTTAAGAATAAAAAGGACCAATTTGTTACCATTTGTTTGCAATTTGGACTGTATGTGGCCATAGCAAAGTCGTTTTAACATAGTTTGTTCAGTTAGTTACGAGTTTGTTAAATTCCTCTGAAAATTTATTTATCGTATGGCATTTCAGTCACTGGATATAGGTAGGTACAATTAATTGAATTAAATTTAAAGGTTGAAGTTAGCCTTCTCCAAGTAATCTCTGGCAATTTCAGTGAGGTTTTTGATGTCTTCTATTCCTCCTGTGAATTTGGTGATAGGACAGTCGAATACGATGTGCTTGATCGTTTGGTTCGGGTGCCCACAGTCGCACTCGGGGGACTCAGTCCATCCCCATTTAAACCAGTGGTGGGCGCAATTTCCAACGTCTGTTCTGATGCGGTTGAGTAGACACCACACCTTACGCGATTCGTCGAAACCAGGAGGGCGCGCTTTTGGGTTGAAAGCGAACAATTCTTCATCTTTATGTTGAAAGCTACTCCATTCTGAGTTCCACGAGTCGTGCATGGTCCACTGTGTGTTAATGTCCAGCATATCAAGACCTGGCGTTCTTTCCTTGTGAGATTAATGTACGAGTACACTTTTTTGACAGCCGTAAATCCAAGTAGAATAAAAAAAACTGGCCAAGTGCGAGTCGGACTCGCGCACCGAGGGTTCCGTACAAACACTTTCCATCCCTAAGTGGTTAAGTTAAGTTTGCACCTGGTATGTATAGCGCCCCATATAAATTAGGTGCAAAGTTAGGTATTAAAAAAAACTACTTACTAGATCTCGTTCAAAACAATTTTCGTTGGTAGTTTTTATAGTAATGTACATCATATGTTTTTTTTAGATTTTTCATTTTCTTATTTTAGAAGTTAGAGGGGGGGGGGGACCAACTTTTTCCACTTTGGAAGCGTCTGTCACGCAAACTATTCGGTTTAGAAAAAAAATATTTTAGAAACCTCGATATCATTTTTGAACACCTATCCATAGATACACGTTTGTGTTTGATGAAAAAAAAAATTTGAGTTTTAGTTCTAAGTATGGGGAGCCCCCAATATTTATTATTATTTTTTAATTTTTGCATCAAAATCTTATATGCGGTTCACAGAATACATCTACCTACTTGGTAGGTAGATGTATTATGTGAACGTATAGCGTATAGCGTATGTTTCAACAGTATAGCTCTTATAGTTTCGGAAAAAAATGGCTGTGACATACGGACGGACAGACGGACAGACAGACATGACGAATCTATAAGGGTTCCGTTTTTTGCCATTTGGCTACGGAACCCTAAAAAAAAAGTAGGGCGCTTATTGCAGTGTCAATCGCCCAACGTCAGATCACCATTACATATCAATCTCTCACTCTGAACTCGCGAAGTTGGCCGAAGTTGGGCGAATGTGCATTTTCGTAAGAGAACATCCTTCATTTTTTGAAAACCATAGCGTTTTTTATCCAAGATCAACAAGGAATAGAAACAAATTGTATCTGCCAAGCTCTAGAGTAAAGCTTCATAAAAGTAATTCATATTGTATGGCAATTCAAATTTACAACCATTTACCGGAATGTCCTATCAATCGATTTAAGAGAATCCTTACAGAATGGTTACTGGATAAATGTTTTTACTCCATCAATGACTATTTTGCCTACAAGACTAATTAAAGTGCCTATATTTATTTATTATTATATTTTTTTTTCTTTGACATAAATCTATTATTAAATGG
The DNA here is from genome assembly GCA_932273695.1 of Apotomis betuletana. NCBI lineage: Eukaryota > Metazoa > Arthropoda > Insecta > Lepidoptera > Tortricidae > Apotomis > Apotomis betuletana. The sequence continues at coordinate 15,836,586 of OW026308.1, read as the reverse complement.
TATTAATTATTGGAATTCATAATACAAATAATAATGTGTAATTAAAATCGAATAACCAAGCTCAATATTTTGACATACATGTTAAAGTGAACTATAGGGTACTATCTAATCTATATCTATATATTATATTTATATACATATAAACGGACAAGTCCTGACTGACTGACTGACTGACTGACTCACTCATCAACGTAGAGCCGAAACTACTAAACCTAGGAACTTCAAATTTCTGGAGTAGATCAAGTATACGATGCAAGCAAGCACTAAGAAGGGATTTTTGAAAATTCATCCCTTAAGGGTGTCAAATCGGGGTTGAAAGTTTGTATGGAACTTACGTAGGTAATTTTTGAGTTAGAGTAATAAAACTTTGTGCATAGATTTTCGGTCTATAAACAAGAAAACTAATTTTAGGATTTTTGAAAACTCATCCTTTAAAGGGGTTAAATAGGAGGTGAAAGTTTGTATGAGGAACTTGGAATTCTTTGAGTAAGAGTGATAATATTTCGTGTACAGCTCTTTCTATACAAAGTAAGAAAAATAATTTCAGCATTTTTCGAAATTCATCCCCGAAAGGGGTTAAATGCACAGTGAAATTTTGTAAGAAAAACGTGGTCTGTTTGAGTAAGGAGTGCATTCTTTTGCGTGTAGACTGATCATTAAAAACTGAAAACATGTTTTCAGCGTTTTTGAAAATTCAACCCCAAATGGGGTAAAGAGGAAGGTGAAATTTTCTATGAAGAGCTTGGGATTTTTTGAGTAGAAGTGGCAATTTTTCGTGCACAGGTTCTAATTTGCAACGTAAGAAAACAAGTTTTAGCATTTACGGAAATTCATCTCCGAAAGGGGTTAAATGGACATTAAAACTTTCTTGAGAAACGTGGTTTCTTCGAGTACCTAAGCGGTGCATTCTTTTGCGTGTAGACTTCACCAAAAACGTTGAATATTGATTTCCGCGTTTTTGAAAGTTCAACCCCCAATGGGGTAAAGTGGGAGGTGGAAATTGTATAAAGCTTGGGATTCTTTGAGTAAGAGTGGTAATATTTCGTGTATTGGTTCTTCTATGCAAAGTAAGAAGACAAGTTTCAGCATTTTTGGAAATTCATCCAACAAAGGGGTTGAATGGACAGTGAAACTTTATTTGATAAAACGAGCCTTTTTGAGGAAGAGGTTATCTTGTGTGTCACTGATCATCAAAAACTAAGTAATATGTATTTCAGCGTTTTTGAAAATTCAACCCCTAATGGGGTAAAGAGGGAGGTGAGTTTTAACAAAGACTTGAGGTTCTTTGAGTAAAAATGGTAACATTACGTATATAGATTCTTCTATACAAAGTAAGAAACCAAGTTTCAGCATTTTTGGAAATTCATCCCTGAAAGGAGTTAAATGAAAATGGAACTTTGTATGAGGAACGGGCCGTTTTTGAGTAAGAGGTGCACTATTTTGCACTATTTTTGACTCTTCATCAAAGACTGAGAATATTGATTTCAGCGTTTTTGAAAATTCAACCCCTAATGGGATACGCTGAGAGGTGACAGTTTGTATAAAGAGCTTGGAATCTTTTGTGTAAGAGTGATAATTGAGAAAATAAACTTAAGTTTTTGGGAAATTCATCTCCAAAATGGGTCTAATGGGAGGCGAAAGTTTGGATGAGAAAAGATGAGATTCTTTTCGTAAGTCTGGTCATATTCCGTGTGTTAGAATACTACTTTCAGAAATTTTTGAAATGTACCTGTATTGTCTGAGTAAAGGGGGACGATGAAAGTTCATGTAAGGAATATTTTCGTGTATAAACTCTGCTTTCATTTTTGGAAGAGATAACTCTCCTGGAGTGGTTAGAAACTTTATATGCAAAACGTAGGATTGAGTGACAAAACATTGTGTAAAAAAATGCATTGTTAGGGTTCCATACCTCAAAAGGAAGAAACGCAACTCTCAAAGGATCACTTGGTTGTCTGTCCGTCTATCGAATAAAATGTAAATGAAAACCATATAAGTACCACAAAACAGATAGGTACAGCAAACGCGCATCAATGTCTATGTGTGCGTTTGCTCGAGCGCGCTTGTATGTAGATGGATTTCTGTGCCTATCTGTTTTATGTAAGTACTCAGGACTATAGTCCTTTGAATTTGTTAAAAAAACAAACTTCTAAGTTATAACGTAAAAAAAGATCCGGTTGTTTACCTATGCCACAACAAACGTCGATACTCTCAAGGGAATCAAAAATTATAAGGTACTTAGATATTTTCAGTCGAACTAAAACTATGAATTTGGGAAGTAATACCGTGTCTTACTAGAAGTAGTTATAGGGAGTAATCTAAAACTATACATTTCTAATTAAATAAAAAAGATTTATTTTAGCATAATTTAATTTACTTTATTTTAGTTCTTTAGTTTTAATTTGAATTTAATTGTCTATTTATATATTTTGTTATAATGAAATTAAATGTTTTTAAATACAATTTTCAATCTCACGACGTCGCGTCGTGGCTAGCGTCTGCGTGGCGTCGCGGATGTCGCACCACGATGCGACGTCGTGAGATTGAAAACTGTATTCTAACTTTGAATGTCGTCTTGTAATAGTGTTTGATAACCGCTGAAAAGTAGTCTGAATTTAAAGTACGTAAAACAGTTTTCCAACGGTAATGTGAAGTTTGCCAATGAGTACATTTTATTTTTTCCTTAGTAATGTGCAGTGTTTTCATAGTTCGTAAGGAACCGTCTGTGCGCGAGTCCAACTCGCACTTGACCGGCTATTTGTATTAACTGAGAATACTGATTTAAACGTTAGAGGAAATTTCTATCCTTAAGGAGATTAAACTTTTGACTATGATCTTGTTCGGTTTATCGGAAAATGAATTGTCACATGTGTATACCACGACGTGATCTAGAAATATATAAATCTGCTACCCAAAAAATTATATATGCGCGCAGATTTCTATTAGTTGTATTATTATTTTAAGAAACAATAAAACGGGTACAAAGTTACACAGATAACGTTTCTAGACCCTGTGCGAGCGAAGCCGCGGGCAATAGCTAGTAAATATATAATAAACTTGTAATATTGCATGCCTTTCCTGGTAGAACATAAGTAACTGTATTTTATTATGATCATCTTATGTAACTATGTTTCTTGCAATAAATGATTGATTGATTGTGATAGTGTGGAGGGACACTTCGCTGCGGAGACCCATACCAACCGGGCAACTTCGGTCTACTTCGTGTAGTAGTGTGGAGCTAGGGTCAGGTTTCTCGCCTTTGAACTGTCATTAAAACGTGATGCGCTGCAAGTGACATATCATCATCATCATCAGCCTGTTTAAGTCAACTGCTGGACATAGGCCTCTCCCATGGCACGCCACTGAGCTCGATTTTCAGCTCTCGTCCTCCAGTTACTACCCGCTGTCCTACGAATTTCGTCGCTCCACCTTGACAAGTCAATATTGGAAATACGAAGGCATTGTCAAAAATGATATTCCTACAACTGATCGTGATTGACATTCAGGCTAGTCATATTGCTAAGCTGGATGGATGGATGACAGGCGCCAGAAATATAAATCTATAAGAATATAATATCTATTTTACAAGCTTGTTGTATGTATGTTTAAAGTATGTTTGTTCGGGTGGAATCTTGCAACTCAATTTTGAAGAAGATATCGTCAACCGATTGAGCTGAAATTTTGCATACTTACATAACTTTGATGACAATACAATAATATGGTACCATGGGGCTGATCTGATTATGGAGCCGGAAGGTGGCCATAGGAACTCTATAATAGAAAAAGCAATCCTACCGAGTTTGGGCTCTTTAGAATCGTCTCAGTGAGCATTTGATGGATATTCAAAGAAAAGTACAGTCGGCTATAAAAGCTTGTCACTAAAATGTCATTTTTGACAGAAACTTATTTAACATATTTAAGCATGTTCTTAAACATTTCAACTTGCTCGTGCTTTGTTTCGTTGACACAATATGGCCGAGATAATGACAAGAAATTGGTTATTCGGAGATATCGCAATGCCGCGTCAAATTCGGGCACAGCACTTTGTATAGAAAGTTCAATTTCCAGTGCAAAGACATTGTGTCAGAGATCTCGAGTCATCGGTTCTACTTACTAAATGAACTGGAACAATCAGTGATTCTTAAAGCGATCTGCTTAGTGTTTCTGTAATGGTAAAAACTAGGTAGTAGGCTTCAAGCTTTGTGAGGTTGGTGAGGTGGTTACATATACAGAATATTGGCACTGTATATCAACTACTTATAGCAATGTGTCTTATTTTCAATGTCAATTTGTCAATTTTACGTAATGTAGCACGAATAGTAAACAAATAAACTTTGCTCAAATAGATATAATATGCCAATGTCATTCGAATAACAATAATCAGCCCTTCAAATACAGTTGTAAATAATTACCTATATACTCGTATTGTTCAGGCCTTAACGTTTTATTCAGACATTTTTCTCAAGAAAAATCGGAATTAAACTGAAACTTGATATAACATTTTTTTAGTACCTAGTACGAGTACCTAGGTACCTACTTATACTAACTCGTCTACTGCGGTACTAAGTCGCTATTTCATGAAATTCTCTATTTTCAAACCTCTATCGAGTATCCTGATACGACCGTATTGTAGTACCGCGACCGCGTCAATAAATTGACATAAAATATCACTCTCTGAGACCCAAGCCCTCGATACATCAATAAATTAATTACAATATCCCTAGCATTGCAATGATATGCGCACCAGAACAATAATGACGTATAAGCGATAAAATAGGTATTAACTTATGACATTATTAAGGGGGTGTTTGTTTCAACTGGACGATTATTATGAGGGTCCGTTTAAATGGACAAGTGACTTCTTTTGACCTATTTCATGTATTGATTAGTTATAGTAAAGAATATTATTGGAAAGGATAACACCGTTGTATATGATGGGCCACTAGTTGATCTCAAATTGAATGGCCTGGAGTAAAACTTCTATTACATTCATACAAACTATCTTACCCTGCTGTATTCAAGACCTATAATTTTATACACCAATTGGGATATACTTAAACAATGAAGAGACCCTAATTTATTATTAAAATCGTATAATATAGGCCAATTTAAGGTAATATTATTTCATCCGTTTTCTAATTAAGTCTTCTCCTTAGTATTTTGTGCGAGGACAAATGTAAGTAAAAAATGTAATATGAATAACTTTTCACAGGTATCATATTGTCACAATCTTATTGTGTATTGCGGTATAAGAGCCCTATTACCAGAAACTGTTTCTGAATTAACATAAGTCTTAAAAAAATTGTATAGGTATCCCAATTGCATTTATTAAGACGACACTCAATCGGTCATAAAATTCAGCTTTCAATCCAATATTTAGCTTCAATTCGTTTTTAAAATTACCAAAAACTGTGAGTTACTCTAAAAATCCTTGAGCTCGATTCGTTAAATCATTTTCCAAATCAACCACGTTCAAAAATGACCGACAATTTTTGTGCACTGACTGCGTACTGTTTACATTGGTTTAAAAAGCTTTTCTCTGTAAAAAACGTGGCCTTTAATGCCTACTAGTGTACAGTCAGCCAAAAATTCGTCTACCACTATTTGACTCTATTTCATGAGTATTAAGGTCCAAAAGTGGTAGACCACTTTCTTGGCTGGTCGTACACGGCTTGAATCTTCAAGGGCTGGAATAAGTACAATTTAAACTTTCATGGCTAACAAGGTAACCGCAATGTTTTCTTTCAATGGCGAGCAAGCCATGAATTTCTTAGCACCTACATACATAAATTTTGAGAGAGCCTTTGAGAAAAGGTGGAGGTGCGCCGTTTGATTCCTTTAAGTTTGCTCAGAGGAAAAAGACTTACTTGAAATGCGTGCATTAGATTTTCCTTATAAAACTCTGCTTATTAATTTATTTTTATGTCCTAATTTTAAGTCTCAAAGGTTCCAGGAGTGGAGACCGCTTACCAGCGAGGGAAGGCTCCTCGACAACTTGGACTGACGATCTGTTCAAGATCGCTGTAAACTGTTCAGAGATCAGAATCAGGGTGGCGCACGATCGATTGTCGATGAGAACTTTGGGAAAGACCTTTGTCCAGCAATGGTATTGGTAGTGTAAATCCCATATTAAAATCTGTATTTACTCAGTTACTTATATTATGTATATACCCCATCAGTGCGGGCGAGTTCGCCATCACCATCATCAAATTATCGTGATGTTATGAAATTACAATTCATACAGTCGCTGCCAAGTAATGTAGACCTTTACCTATAGTATAGTATCTGAATATGTTACCAATATTTATTAGAAAATAAATAAAACATAAAAGTCAAATGACACTTAAGCAGTCTTTGACATTTTATGAATCTGGTAACAAACATTTACTTACTTCATGGGAGGCCTGTGTTTCTTAGAAACTTATTTCGTCAAATGTTACCTTTTGCCGAAAAAAAATTTCGCAGGATGTTTATTCCTCTAAAAATGTTTGCAAAAACATCATCCTATAGCTGAATATATCGATTATAGCTATCGATTCTATTTTTTTTATGTGGAAATACCACTTTTTTTTTAATAGTGACACAAAGGTAAATTATGAAAGAATTATTTTATTTGTGGTGTGACTGACGTAATGATCTAAGCTCAGTTGGGAGAGCACTACGTTGGAAACGTAGGCGTCGCAGATTCGAGTCCTGCTTAGATTGTAGTAGATCACATTAAATTTTTCTTTCATAATTTACCATTTTGTCACTATTTAGCTTAGGTTTGTTTTATAGCGATCTCAAATAGTTTGCGGTTTCGAAGGAGAATGCTTTCTTGGATTTTATACGGTGAAATGAAACATAAAAAAAATAATATGTTGGAGTCAATATAGACCCTGTACTATCTCAGGAGATTCCATACAAATAAAAACGTTGAATATCACTTTTGACTCAATCTCACCCATAATATTACTTTATGCAAATAGTGAATTGAATAACCAACGGTTCAAGCATTACGAAGATTATCTTACAATTACATGGGAATTGCGAAAACATTTTGTCGATAGAAGGTCGTAACTTCCCTTGAATGTTCTACTGAAACTGTCTTTTTGTAAGCAAAATAATGCGTAGGCTGAGGATTGTATTTCAAAGAGTGCGTTGCATAATGCAATGAACAAACAGTTTAATATCTAGGTTTAATAACATTTCAAGTTCCTATGGATTTAAGGTTTAATGTCTAAGTTGTGATATTATCGTGACATTTATCTGTTTAATGCTGTCTGTCTGTTTCAATATTTGTGCAACAATAATAGTGCAAATATATTAATAATCCCAGTAATATTATAAAGGCGAAAGTTTGTGTGTTTATGTGTATGTTTGTTATCTTCGCGCACAAACGGCTGGACCAATTTTGATAAATTTTGGCATGAAGGTAGGTTTGTTTAACACCCTGGATTAACAAAAAGAATATATTAAAAAAATTAAAAAAATATATATTATGTGATGTAACTAAAAATTTATGGTTTTCGTAATTTTTCCTTTATCTATGCTATAAGACGTTGCTTCGTACCAAATTTCAAGATTCTGAGTTCACGGGAAGCACCCTGTAGGTTTCGATTCCCTTGCAAGTGTCGAAAATTTGCGGCATAAACGGCTGTATCTTTTGATTGCGTTGGCTTAGAAGTTTGATTTTTTCACAGCTTCAAGGGACAGTAGACTTGAGTAATTGATATAAATTTCAGCTTCATACCTCCACGCCTTCCTGAGAAAAAGGGTCTTGACAGACGGACGGACGGACGGACAGACGGACAACAAAGTGATCCTATAAGGGTTCCGTTTTTTCCTTTTGAGGTACGGAACCCTAAAAGGCTACTTTTTATGAATTTTGATTGAGAGTGTCGAAATATCCGGTTTTTGAGGCATATCATCATCATCATCATATTATAATCTACTAGCTGTGCCCCGCGGTGTTAGCCGCTCATCCCACGGGAACACTAAATTTATTCAGGATGAAAAGTATCCTATGTCCTTTCCCGGGTCTCAAACTATCTCCATAACAAATTTCATCTAAGTCGGTTCAGCGGTTTAAGCGTGAAGAGACAGACTGACACACTTTCGCATTTATAATATTAGTATGGATTTTTGACGTTAACTTAAGTTAGATTTAAGAACCTGTAGACCTAAGTATATGGTTTTAATGTCAATTAGATACCTCCATGCGTTGCCGGGATAAAGTGTATTGACAGACGGACGAACATTGACTGTAACTAATATTAGCAAATGTATGAACTCGCACGAATCCCTAATCAATGTGTAAACAGGCCATAAGTCCTGTTTTTGTTGTTTTGAATGCATGAACTTGCAATAAAAAATCTGATTCGCAAATAATTATAAAAACGGTTTAAACTAACGCAAAAATTGTCACTGAGCCCAGTCGCTTAGTCGCATGGCAGCACGCTGCACGGCCCCTAATGAAGAGCTCCATATGAGTTCGAAACATTTCGGGCCGCTCCTGACAATTTTCACGTGAGTTTAAACCGTTTTTATTCACGATAGTTTTAATAATATTACTGATTCCCAAATGTAACCTAAACGCATGCTTTTAGCTAAACCACCTGATCAATCACCGCCCGAATTGTATTCAGTTTCTAATTTAGTACTTAATTGCGTATTGTTCATTCACATGTCAGACGCGGAGATACGGGTCCATTCTCCCGTCATAGTATTCCAGATCAAGACCCGGAGGGACCCATCTCTATAGACAGCCCAAATTAATTATCGCGCCGGGAACAAAAGTCTTGTGAGCCAATCGATCAACTGAGGGATGTACATCAGCCTTCCTTTTCAGGCTTTATCAAGACGATATATATATAAGACTAGCTGGTTTCGAAATTGCTGAGTAATTTTTAACGTTTCCAACCCCCATGTCGTCGACCGTCAATCGTCATGTCGTTTTAAAATTCAATGTTGATTTGTTCGAAGTAGCCGAAATTAACTAAATTTTAGCTGCCCCTAATTCGCGGAAAGCAATGGAGTTAATTCATTTTGTAAATATAGGTGCTAATCGTAGATGATAATTTAAGATGGCGTGTCTGTAACTATAAGGGTGTCATGATCAACTGTAATCAAACCCTTTTTTTTTATTAGAATAAAAAAAAAAACACCCCATGTCGCCGGCATTTCGAAAAACAGTACGTATACCATAACTGTGGCACGCGACTCTGTTGCGCGACAAATACTACCTGTCACTTTCTTCTCCATACCGTGCGAATAAGACAGGTGACGCTGAGTCGTGCGACAAGCGAAGTTGCAGCAAGATATGCTAACCCTGCTGGATGGACAAATAAATTCTATCTACTTGTTGAACTTTCTCACAATATTTCAGAAAATGTGCGCTGTAGGCGAGAACAGTCGAAAAGCATTTGAACATTGAAGCGTCCGAAAGTACGAAAAAAATTTAGGCCAATCCAAAACGAAGTCGCTATGCTCGGTCAATGATTCGGGAGATGTAATCAGCGTTTGCGTTTGTTACGCGATAAATAAATGATAAAGTTTAGTATCCGTAACTCTTGCACTTATGATACTTGTGAAAAAGTTGCTTCCCTACGGATGCTTTGTAAAGTTCATTATTTCATTATTCATTATGTCACTTATTTATCACGTGATAAAAGTGACCATTATAGGCCTACTGGAGTTATATACGACATTTCCGTTTTCCGATGACATCTATATTTGAAATATTACCACTATCTAGCTCACGACCGTGAATCTATAATATTTAGACTATCTGTTTAATGTTTTAAAATCTTGACCAAAGTGTTATATTCTACAAACGAACACACTTGAAATAACCTCATTTAATAGTACGTTTCATTATGTAAATACAAATCAGCTTTCAAAATGTCAGCTGTGTTTTACATCCAACAACCGCAGCCAACGCTCTCATACAGTTACTCCGTATAAATTGTCGGCCAATTTAATTGTCCTGTCTGGTTTGAATTGTCTTTCAATATTCTTGGCTCTTGACTGATTTACAGGAATATATTGATTTAAACTTACACGATTTTCGCACATTAAATATTTATTATAACAAATCAGTTTCTTTTATTATCTCGACGTTTAGAACGTCACGTTACGTTTGGTCTCGAAGGGACTCATGGCCTCTTAATAAACAGTTTTTGAACACGATATAGTCCCGTTTTGTTATAAAAACGAGTTAAAGGAAAATTATTACAACTTGTGCCCAAATTTTGTTGGGCAATGTTGGGTTGTGTCGATGGGCAAGCCACAATTGTGACCTTAGTAGGTTTTTATATTTCTTGAACCGCGGCGCGGAGTGCCAAGCCGCTTGAGCCAATATTAGGTATATTTCATCTATCAAGGTTTGATAATTCTTTTTGGATGTAGGACACTTCCAAATTCCTATTTTATTCATTACACCAATCCTGTCTCCCAAGGGCAGTAAAAACAGACTAACCACCCAACGCTGTTTTCACCCCCCTTAATAAATGATTCGAGTGTGCAAACGAACCAATTCAGCGAGTGAAACAAACTTGAACCAGCTATAGAGAGCCGTCGCATTTTCAATTAGATCGATGTCGAGTTCCCGCTGCACTAGGGAAGGGAAAAAATATCGATTTGCAATTCAGATTGATTCGCGCTGGGAACCGTGAAAAGAGCAGTAATTGACACGAATATTGGATATTTTAGCCCAATCATTTTTGAATGAGCGTCGTTCATTTTGTGATCGTGCATTGATTTCAGATAGAGCGTAATTAAATGCTTCCATTGGGTGTGTTGGGGCATTAATTAGGACAGTTTTCATTGATGCATGTTTACGTTCATTACTATAAGTATTGGTTATTTAATGTTCTTAAGTATAGTATTAGCAGCGATCACTGCAATGTCACGGATAATTGTTAACAAATTAGGGATATTATTCTAATTAAATTGGCTTTCGCGTTATTATCGATACCTTTGTATCGATTTCTGCTATTCAAGCCCCATAAAATGTTGTATTTTTTTTATTCATTCGGTCACTTGTATGGTTTGTAGGTTTGTGTTTAGGAGCATGCAAAAAACGTTTAATTACTGGCCAAAAAATGTTCCACGTTTCAACTAGATAAACTTTAATTTTGTTATATGAGGTGTTTTTGAGTGAAATAGGATTATTTGGCACTAAATAAGTAAATAAGGAATTCTTAATCGGAACTTAACTTAACTCACATTGAAGCTAAATTCTAGTCATGAATAATTTTATATTAAAATATCAACCCTTGGCACTAAGCAAAACTCATCAATAACTTTCAGTTTGTGTTCCGTTGAAATTATAGCCAGAGTTCTATCACGCTATTTTATTTTCACATTCCGTTCAATATGAAAGTTGCGCCATCATTCAGAAAATACATGAACATTTCGAAAGAAGAACTATTGGAGTTAGAACAAGGAGTTATTTAGTACTCGTAAACTATGTGCTCCATTGTGTTGAGTTTGAATCATCGCTTTAGCATAGTACTTAGAAAATAAGCAGTAGGCCATCGCCATCGATACGCTCATTAGAGTATGAGTAAAGGCAAGACGGGCCGATACTATCCGCAAAGGAAGTTAGCAGTGGTTGTTCGGCTCTGTATTCTGCCATTGTTCAGGCAAAATCGGTGCGCGCTGTTAGCCAGTTGCAGTGGCACCCACTCGTGGGTCGGTTGTGTAGCGACACAACCGAGCCAAGCGGGGCTCCACGACCAAATGTATCGCTTTTCACTTAAAATACTGTTTTCAGACATTTGTGAAGGTGAAAAGGGTGAACTTTCTGTATTGTTATATTCAAAAGAAAAACTACAGGTTATAACAATTGAGTACTCCTGAACTATGTGCTCCATTGCTTTGAGTTCGAATCATCGCTTTAGCATAGTACTTAGAATAGAAACAGTAGAATATCTAAATAGATATGAGTATAGGCACAAAAAGACACTTAAGAAAGTGCTATATTACCCTACCTGAGAAGCATGAGCATGACACTGCAAGTCCTGATCTGTTGACACCTGAAAAGCAAAATACTGTAAGTGCTATGTTAAATATAGGAACTAACACTTAGTGTTAAGCTTCTTAGGTTCGGAGGCACTTACAATCTCGGCAAAGTCGCCTGAGAAATGTATTTTATTTGTTACTTGGGTGAAATGCGGCGCAATTGGTCGTGACGTGAAGCATGGCCTGATGTATTTATATTAGGTAAAATTTGCTATAGTTTAAAACACTTGGCTGAATAAAATTATGAGAATAAGATTTAATTTCATGGAAATCGGTATTTCCTGGTAAATTTATATATTTATATTACTGTTGGTATAAAATTTAAAACAATTTACCTTAACACACAATGGTCAAATTTATAAGATTTGAGCGTTCTCAAACTCATTACAAGCCATTTAAAAGATTTAAAATTTGTATCGTCATATTTTACTGTTCCATACAATATACTGTGACATTGTTGAAGAATCCTCGAATCGTTGCATGGAATGTCTATCCCAATCTAGTGCCTAATAAAGTCTAGATTTTATGGCTTATTCCATAGCGAGTTTCCTAGAGAATTTCTAAAGCGTCTGGTAGCATGTTTAAAGCTATGTACAAATTTAATTGAAGTTAATTCGAGTTGCAGTAATAATTTCCAGTACCCTTACCACGAGTTAACGTGACCATTCTCGCTAGCGACAGCAAAAACGATTTGTAAAAATAGTACCTTACCCCTAGCGGTTTTTTTTTTTTATTCACAGACTGACCGGCGATTGACCTCAGTATCACCTGATGGAAAGTGACTACGGGGTCGAGGATGTAGCTCGCCAGTTACTTTGTAGTAGGTGCTACATAAATAAATAAATCGCGGCGGCGGCCAACCGAATCGTCTCTCCTGATGATGAATCGCGTACCGATTTGAAACATGTCGAGTGTTAACTGTTAATCGACTTCTACGACGTGAGTAAACCCGTTTAAGTATTTTAATGTGTCTGAGACTCACGATAGTTTACCGCTAGCGAGTACCGCAAAACCCCGTAGCTTTGCCTAGGATAGACTTGAAATGTTCAGAGATGATGTATTGTATTTCTTTTGCCGCTATAACAACAAATACTGCAAAACAGAATTAAAATAATATTTAAGTGGGGCTCCGATACAACAAACGTGATCGGTTGCGTTAACTTTGCACCTCATTTGTATCCGGCGCCATACATACCAGGTGCAAACTTAACTTAACCCCGCCAGTTAAGAAGGGAAGTGTTTGTACGGAACCCTCGGTGCGTGAGTCCGACTCGCACTTGGCCGGTTTTTATGCATGGTGATATTCTCACATCATCAATCGCTAACTTAACAACTAGGCGGGAATTTTAACTTTTATAAAAAAAAGGCGATGATAGGTATCCCAGACAAAATCACGGGATTTTTTGGTACGGTGACAGGCGCGACAGCGGCCTATCGGTGTAACTCGGGCGTCGCTGACCTTGTAATGCCGAATCCTTCGACGAGGCATTCACGTGAATGCCCTTAACCACCGCGCGCGGCGCGCGTCCCGCACTCGCCCGCGCTCGCCCCTCGACACGCACACATAGCTGCGAATTTTGTTACTGCACACAAGTGTCGCTGTCGTTTCTTTTTACGTTATTATATATTTTTTTTCTACTCCAGTACTTTTTTCTGTCATTTATAGTTACTTACTCTAATATAAAGACATAAATTATGAAAGTCTGTAAAAGTATATACTCTATTGCCCAAAAAAACACTGCTAAACGATGTTATAATGTCGCCAAAAAAGCATCACTTAGTACCACAGATTACAAGATAAACAGCTGCATTCACACAATTTGCAATTAAAAAAAAAGCTTATTGTATTAAGGCATTGCTGCCAACTTAAAAAAAAAAGTTTTATCTTCAGTGCATGGATGTTTAGTATAATAGTGAACGTATACCTTTATGTATAAGTTCATATTTTTTGACAGATGTTTAGTATAGTGAACGTATACCTTTATGTATAAGTTCATATTTTTTTGACAGATGGACGTCAATAAAAAAGAGTTTATCAGAGACTATTTTTTTTTGTTGATTCCGAGCGGGAACATGTAATTATTTTCTTTGTTGTTTATTTGCATTTTATTTATGAAATGTCGAGTCGTAGAAAAAGTATTGCATGCAACGTCGGTGTTCTATCGGATATATTTTGGAGAGTGTGCGCAGGAATTGCACGATTTAATTCCACCATCCCCGTTTCAACATCGGACAACCAGGCGAGGGGAGCGATTTCACCCTTATGTTGTCAGTTTACCACTCATTCGCACGAAGCGATTTGCTTCATCATTTCTAATGCGAACCGCTAAGGAATGGAACTCGCTCCCATCATGTGTATTTCCAAAAAAATATAATTTAGGTATCTTCAAGGTAAGAGTGAATAGGCTATTACTGAACCGGCGAGCTACATCCTCGACCCCGTAGTCACTTTCCATCAGGTGATACTGAGGTCAATCGCCGGTCAGTCTGTGAATAAAAAAAAAAAAAACGTTGTTTAAGTAGGTCGAAAAACGCTCGTGGCATCTTTTTAACCCATGTCACTCGCGTTTTTTGCCCCCTCTTATACAACGGTTGCATAAAATACTATTTCGGTACGGTCACTGTAAACTCATGGTACGGGTCCAGCTCCAGACAATGTTTGTTGGACAATAAACGTTTAATACATTTTAAGACGCTTTTAAGACGCCTAGCTAATGAAAGTGGCAACATTATGGGAAGACTTTATTGGATTTCAGTTTTCATTCACCGAGCGAGCGAAGCTTGTCCGTTTCAGCTTGGACCAATATTCTTTCGTATTCCTGGATGTTTCGATGTCCAGACGCTTTTCGGTAGTTCCCGACTAATTCATTTGCATTGCATTTTTAACCAATTCTTATGAAATTTAGTGAGGTTTGATAGTTGTTAGCTTTTTTTGTCTATTCAGATTTTCAAATTTTTGAAATGGCGGAGATATATCTCTATACGTATAGAAGTTTGATTTTTTCACAGATTCAAAAAACTGCTAGGTCTAAGTATATGGTTCTACTTTCAACGCGATACGCGGTCTTGATAGACAGACGGACGGATGAACTGACTAAGTACAAAGTATCATATAAATCTGGTTTTCTGGGTTCTGTTTTTTGTTTTGAGGTACGGAACCCCAAAAAAACATTTCAGCCACTTTGAAACAAACTCGCGAGGTCTACAGCTCACAGAGCCATTAATGTAAAAAAAATAGTCAACATTTTTTTGACACCCCACTACATATTCATATTGCAAGTGTACACTTACCTTTTTCGCTCTTGTCAAAAAGGTACGTTTTTCAATTTCCTTTATCGTACACTTAGGATTGAGTATTAGGTTTTTATTTTTGAAAAAATACTTAATATATATTACTTTGTTTTATTTTTTATTAATTCTGTTTTCGTGTATTTTGTGCTATTTTTAATTTTCATTACCTAATATTTCGCGACCCTAATCTCATCGAATATTAAGGAAAGGAATATGTGAATATCTTGGGGTAGCTATATTAACTTACCATTTACCCTCCAAAACGTGGGCCCTTCTGACCCCAGACATTTACGGTGAATAGATTGCAATACCAAATATTACCAATTTCTTCCTCGTATTTTTTCTTTACGTATTCAAAACAATTATACTGAATTAAATTCGCGCTTAGTAATAATTAAAAATAAAACGCATTGCATTTTATACTTATGTTGTATCTACCCACAACATTATGAAATAGAAATGGTTCTTGGTTGTTGAACAATTTGAACATGGTAACTACGGCTACCTGTCACCGCTCTTATTTTATTATATAAATAGAGTCCAACTCAAAATTCGAAGCAATTGAGTGGTTAGCAATATTTTCATGAGTGAAATAGGTTATTTGAAGGTACTTTTAAATGTCCTATATTTTTTTGCATATTTGTGCGAATTTAGCTGCATCAACTATTTTTGAGGCAAAAAAGAGTTAAGGTTTTTTTTAGATTGTAGGTATATAGATACAGAGCATAAATAAGAAGCCAAAATTGCATGCGATCCACTGCAGTCCCAGTGGGACTCGAAAGAAATGTGGTATCACCAAAAAAATAGGATCCACATTGATTTTGTTCAATATATTATAGGTTATGGTTGTATAATTATCTTTTCCTATTGTTTATTGGACTTATAAAGGGTTAAAAGTAGAATATTTTTTACTCAATTACGGAAAAGAAAAATGTGCCTAAGGCTTCTTTAAGTATGGACTAATATCGTATTCTTTCTTTCCAGGTGTCGAATATTCCCGGTTATTCTCATCTGGAAACTTGCGGCGGCTAATGATGGATTGTTCGGCTCGTCAAAATATCCAAACGGTAAGATATTACGAAATATTGGGGAACTTTAGGGGAGGCCTTTGTCTAGAAATAGAGATGAAAGTAATGAGCACTTTTCTTAAATTTCAGATGCCTCAAAATATTTTCTTATCAGTGTTAGCTCAATCGGACATGTTAGAACGTACTTTCTCGATTCCCCGTTTATTTAATAAAAAAAAAAAACATCTGGCACTTAAATTGTGCTGCCAGCCTCCAGATCTCTTCAAAAATATTTCCCACGCGTTACCATTATTTTTAGTTTTTCTACTTCACATGTTAAAATTATCACACGAATAAACATAATATGTTTTTCTGACAGACCAAAGTCAGAGTCTGAGAGTGTCAGACAGAGTTATAAGATGATTTAAAGTATTTTTACGAAATTATGCGAGAGACAAATCCCAACGTGTAAGTTTATATACGGAATGTAGAATGCAGATATAAAGTTTCATTCGCCGTTTCACACATGAATTTGACACAAGAATTTGAGGCAATTTGTAGTATGGCCGAGATATTGCATAATTGTAGATTATAAGGGGCCACTTCGAATATGGCTCTAGTTGGCTCTAGTTGTTGTTTGGCTCTAGTAACACTGTGCGTTGTTTGTCAGTCAAGAAACATTAGTGTTCCGGTCGTGATTTCGTTTTCGTAGATTTTCAGACAAAAGCTTCTTCTGTTTCATCCCTATAGTAATAAAATCTTTGTAACCCAGCCCAGATGACGTTGTACTTTATGAAGCACCTAGCTTTATTATTAGAGGAAACAATATCGGTGTGCGTAAGTTTTGGTCAAGGATCGTTAGTTAATCTTACGTCGTTGAAGGCGAACTTGCGCGGTCCGAACTGAACGTTGTTAAGTTTTAGTATATACTACTACTACTACTACTGATACTATACGTAGTAGTTAATGCAACACACACAAATAGGAGCAACTAGAGACTTGGTGAACTGAAGCCTCCTAATTCTGTTTCAAAAAGGCGTAGTCCAAGGCAGTAGACATACATGGTGTGCATTCATATTTCCAGATCATCCTGAGAAGTGAATTCGTCGAATCCTCTTTGAAGATGCTCTACACTTAATAATGCGGGAATTTAATGTACGGTGCACATTTTTATTTTACTACCCTCTCCGATGAATTTCCACTCGTGCCTGACTCTAGCTATATCAGCCCAATCATAGATGAATGCTTCTAGGTCGCCCCGGTAACTATCATGTTACCAAATACAATCGAATTTCAAAACCAATAACAACACTCGTTAATACTAAAAAGTAGCTTGAAATGGAAATCCTGACCTACCCTACCTAATGAGCATGGAGGTTTACAAATAGAAGCAAAGCCCGAGGATAGCCGTTTATATATACAATACTAATCCAAATTACACTAACTACGACAGGCAAGGAAGGCTGCTTTAAAATGCAAATAGCAGCAGCCCTGACGGTCGTTGCTCCATTGATCGATACTAGTTTTATTTACTATTCACGTCTGATACCGCGGGTTATCGGCTTTGCATTAAGGAAGAACAATGGAGGATTATCTTGGTATAAAATCGGACAGAGTCAAGACGTATTAATTAAAATGACGTGCGAGCTCATACTATAGAATATGCCGAAAAAAATGTCTCGAAAGATATGTTTTTTTTTTTCTATGCAAACGAGCAAACGGGTCGCCTGAAATGGAAAGCGATTACCGTCGCCCATGGGCGACGGTCTGGTGTTGCAGGCGTCTATGCATAGACGCCTGCAACACCAGAAAAGTCACAATTGCGTTGCCGGCCTTTACGTTTATAGAACGATCTATATCTCACTAAGGAAAATTCTTCTTTCGAAACAAGCATATAGTTTCAGCAGTGCAGTTCTTTCAGCTGATATGATGATGCTGATGAAGTAAAATGCAGGTGTTCAGTTATGAGTTGATTGGAAAATGAGCAAAGGCAGTCAATTTACTCAAAACATTTTGTATGCACACTGTAACCATGTTAAAAGTAGCTATTTTTATCTACATACCTAACCCTACATCCGCAAGATGTTTGACATCAAAAAGCGATTAAGCTATCAAATTTTAATGTCGCTTTTATTTATTCACTGAAGGAAACACTGATTTACTAAAGTTTTAAGACGGACGTAAATTGGATAGACATTTTATGGACAACGGATGTCATTCTTAAAATAACTTTCATTCATGAATTCAAATGGAGTCAAAATAGATTACTACAACCCATACTAGACATTATGTACCGTAGCTTTGTCCAAGCTTGATTTGCTTACCTATTTATTAAATTTTATTCTAAAATACAAGATACAAAGGGCGAACTTGATGGCATATTTACAATATTTCTATTCTTAGAAATCAGCATTTAGTGCAGCATCATCAAAAGCTGTGATAAAAATAGACGGAAAACGTAAAAAATGTATATCTTCTATTATTTAACACATTCACTGCCAAGAGGCATGGCCTAGGAACAAACTTGTATGACGGTGAACGCATATGCATATGTTGCTAGCAGTAAATGCGATACGTCGTCTAGTGCCCATACCACAGGCTTACTAGAGTTTACTTTGGGGCTAAATCAATTTATTCGAGGTTGACCAATATTTATATATCTTCTACATACATTTCTTTCTTTTTCAGATATACCGGAATACGACTTACTGCACGCAATCGGAGTTCCCTTCAGCAACCCCAAAACCCAATACTTTGACGAAGGCCTGGATGGTTTCCCCGCCTACGGCCTTAAGCCAGGCTCTGACATAAAATCGCCCTATCGCCTCTTCATACCAGAGAAATTGTATCCAGAATTCTCTATAACAGCCACCGTCCGCCCTGCTACTGAGAACGGGGGCTTCCTATTCTCAGTTGTAAATCCTTTAGAGACAGTAGTCCAACTGGGAGTTCAGTTGATCCCGTCTGGGAGGGATCTAACCAACATTTCCCTATTGTATACGGATGCCAATATCTACGCTCTCTCGCAGACAATTGTATCCTTCGCTATACCGTCGTTCTCTAAGAAATGGACCCGGTTTGGTTTGAAAGTAACTACGGAGAATGTGACGTTGTTTCTGAATTGCCATGAGTTTGATACGGTGCCTGTGAAGAGGAATCCACTGGAGCTGGTGTTTGATTCGGCCTCGACGTTATACGTGGGACAGGCTGGGCCACTTATCAGAGGTTCTTTTCACGTAAGTACCACCAATACTTAATTATCTGTTTAAATGTTTAAGACGCCACCTTGCGTTGATAAATATTTCACGCCTAAATGCGCAAAATTGAAACGCATTATTAAACGAATATAGATACAAAATTCCTGTAATTATAAGCATAGTCTGCAGGTATAGATGGTAAAGTATTCATCTCCTTTGTCGAGGCTAAGTTTCAGTCCTATTTGGCTCATAAATCTTGGTCAAGTAAAGCTAAAAATACTTAAATTTCTTGCGTGGGAAATGTGCGCATCGACATCCAATATTTGAAATTAATCCAGTCTAGTAAATGCAAAAAGGGCATTTCCTTATGATTTTTATGAATATGGATAATCAGTATCATTAATTCACCCGAAACTGTAAAAGAAAGAATTAATTCATCTTCTCCGATATAATTAAATTTGAAAAGGTGATATTAAAAATGTTTGACGAAAACTTCATTATCTTTAATGAATTCAGAGAGAGCCAGTATTTTTGCAGTCGCCTAAGATTCTTCATAATTCAGGTTCAAAAATTAAAACTAATTTCGCATATTTGAGAAAAGTTGAACACAAAAATTCAGGCTTTTCGATATGTTGTTAATAAGGTCAAAGGTTAAAGTAAGACAATTTATCGACTGCTGATTTATCAGTTCTTTTAATATCATTATTAGTATTACTTGTTATGGACGGTTTTGGCCTGAAAGCTGCACTTTGTGATGGAAGCAAGCCGTTTTGCACAGTGATAATATAGACCAAAATAAACGATTTCACTCGAGGCGAAATTAGTTTCACCCCTTAGGAACAGAGATGGCGCCACTTATTCCAAAAAAGTTTAAAAAATTCTAAGTCCTGAACGGATACTCCGATTTTGACGTAAGAGGTGCCAATCGGCAGATAATTACCCAATTTAACATGAAAAAAATTAAAATCACGTAGAAAATAATTTTGGATACCTAATAAATAATATTTTCTGAAAAAAAAAATTAAAATTTGTGATTTTTGGAATTTTACTCGTAAAAATGTATGTACATGGTACTTTTTTTATTTATTTATATTAATACACAACTAATTTTACATTTACGAAAAAAAACCGCATATCATTAGCTCGTATAATTCCAAAGTTATTGAAGAATACAGACATGGCGCCGCTGGGTCAAAAAATCTTACAAAAAATCTAAAACCTCAACGGATATTCCGATTTTGATAATTAAGGTGGTAATCGACAGATAATTACTTAAATTAGTTAAAAAAAATAAAATGAAAATTCAAATAGGCAAAAAGTAATAATATTTCCAAAAAAAAACATACATTTTGAAAAAAAAAATTTTTTTTGGTGGCTTTTATGTAATTTCATATAAAAAAAATTATGAATATGGCTTTATTTTACTTATGTATATTATAACACTATTAGGTAATTGATCGTTTAATAAAAAACCGCATATCGAGAACTTGTACAGTTCCAACGGTATTGAAGATTTTACTATAGGGTGCCGGTGCGATGTTGCCGCCGCACTTGCAACTTATGTACATGTATATAGAAAAGTATTCTCCCGTTTCGAAGGTACTGATTACCCTGAAAATATAACCACAATTGAAAGTATAAAATCATAATCATCCCAAGTAGCACACAACACACTTATATCCCTTGTACAGCTTAAATTAGAGTTTTAACGGGTGAATAGGCTCTTATACACCCAGTTTGCTAATATCACAAGTATATTCTGCCTATTTGCATCGGCTGCAACAACGCATTTTTCCATAGCTCGATTTGCACCCATACTAACTGTTCTATTGTGGATCGCACCTGCAAACTGCTTCCAACGCCATTCCATTCCCAAAAAAAAAGGACTTGGGACAGGATATATCCAAATTAAGACGTTTATTTCACATTTGGCTCGCTTGAAACGCTACACGCAGAACATGTTGTTCAATGGCAGCTGAAGTAGTCAGCGAAAGGCTTGTCGCCAGCTCTGTGAAAGCATCGAAGCATTCAAATTGCAGTCGTCAGTGCAACGGTCTACTAGTAGCAGTTTACAAAACAGTTATTACTTTAAGTAATGAAATGATGACTGCACTTCAAGGCTTTCACAGAGTATGACAAGACGTCTAATTTAAATACAATAAGAAAAGAGACCTGTTTTAAAACTTGCATGTTATACCCTGAAATAATTACTGCTTTTGCAAGTAACATCGCTATCTATAGAAATTCTCTCTCGATACGTAACGGCTCATGTGAAACGATTACTTAGGGCCATTTTTGTTTCTTTTTTTTAGGGTGTGTTTACATAATTAATGTCATTCATTATTATAACAAAACGGGATTTAACCGAGTTTAAAAATGTTTATTTACCGCAATTAAGTCCCGTTTTATTATTTTAATATAATGTGTGAAAATCGTGTAAGATTCAATCACTATATTAATGTCATTAATTGGTTCTCAATTAATCGTAACGTTGTTGGTCCCAGATTCACATGCAGGCTATACGATGCTCCAACAGAGCATATATTATTACTGTTAATGCGATTCGAAAAGTACCTAAGTACTCAAGAAACAAGCACACCGGCCGTTAGAGTTACTAGGTACATTAGGTATGTAAGTATGTATGTAAACTGAATTATTATGATAAGTTATAATAAATAAAACACCATAGTTCGGACTAAGGTAGTCTTAGTGTTGGCGGAGAAGTTCCTATCATTCCGTACATTATTAAGCTGCGACATTGCGCCCTTGGCCATCCTAGCACGAATTCTGCGAACTTCCGTCTTACATGAACCATTATTGCTAACGTTAAAACCCAGGTTCTCTGTGATTTCGAAGTTAAGTCTTCCACTGAGTTCTACCTTGCCTGTACGATCAATAATCATGAGGTTGGTCTTGGATCTGTTGATTGAAAGTCCAAATTCTTCACTAAAGCGCGCCATCCTGTTCAATAAACTGCCCATCTTGCTTTCACTAGCTGCTAGGAGGGTGGTGTCATCGGCGTATCGCAAGACTTTACGTCCACGAACAGTAATGCTACCATCCCAGCCGTCCTCCTTATGATGTATTCGCCGTATATATTGAACAGTATAGGTGAAATAATGCAACTTTGTCGGACACCCTTTTGGAAACTGAAGGGATTGTATGACGTCTTATCTATTCTCACTGTTGCTTGGCTGTTGTAGAAAAGTGACTGTAGTGTAGTAGCAGTGAGGAGGCGAGGAACACCCAAATAGGTCATTTCAGATTCTGAAAACACTAAACTAAAAAAGCTTGTGAGATACCTTCCATCTATTTCAGCTGCCATTGAATACCGTTTCATGCAAACCAAATGTGGGTTCACGTTTTAATTTGGAAATATCGAGTCCCAAGTCCTTCTTTTTGGGAATGAAACGGCATCAAAGGTAAGTGGGGTCCACAATAGTTGAAGGTTAGTTCAATTTGGAAACTCCTTGAACATTATGGATACAAATTGGGCTGTGGCATAATGCGTTGTTGTTTTTTTTATGATGCGACGGCCTAACTTGCACGTTACAATGCAAAGCCTGCAAAGACTAAAGTGAAAATAAAACGTAAAGTAAGTAAAATATTGATTCAGAAATGCTATTTAGCATCTAATATACTTGTGATATTAGCAAACTGGTTGTATAGGAGCCTATTCACCCGTTAAAACTCTAATTTAAGCTGTACAAGGGATATAAGTGTGTTGTGTGCTACTTGGGATGATTATTATTTGTACTTTCAATTGTGGTTATATTTTCAGGGTAATCAGTACCTTCGAAACGGGAGAATACTTTTCTATATACATGTACATAAGTTGCACGTGCGGCGGCAACATCGCACCGGCACCCTATAGTAAAATCTTCAATACCGTTGGAACTGTACAAGTTCTCGATATGCGGTTTTTTATTAAACGATCAATTACCTAATAGTGTTATAATATACATAAGTAAAATAAAGCCATATTCATATTTTTTTTTATATGAAATTACATAAAAGCCCCAAAAAAAATATATTTTTTCAAAATGTATGTTTTTTTTTGGAAATATTATTACTTTTTGCCTATTTGAATTTTTATTTTATTTTTTTAAACTAATTTAAGTAATTATCTGTCGATTACCACCTTAATTATCAAAATCGGAATATCCGTTGAGGTTTTAGATTTTTTGTAAGATTTTTTGACCCAGCGGCGCCATGTCTGTATTCTTCAATAACTTTGGAATTATACGAGCTAATGATATGCGGTTTTTTTTCGTAAATGTAAAATTAGTTGTGTATTAATATAAATAAATAAAAAAAGTACCATGTACATACATTTTTACGAGTAAAATTCCAAAAATCACAAATTTTATTTTTTTTTTTCAGAAAATATTATTTATTAGGTATCCAAAATTATTTTCTACGTGATTTTAATTTTTTTCATGTTAAATTGGGTAATTATCTGCTGATTGGCACCTCTTACGTCAAAATCGGAGTATCCGTTCAGGCTTTAGAATTTTTTAAACTTTTTTTTGAATAAGTGGCGCCATCTCTGTTCCTAAGGGGTGAAACTAATTTCGCCTCGAGTGAAATCGTTTATTTTGGTCTATATTATCACTGTGCAAAACGGCTTGCTTCCATCACAGAGTGCAGCTTTTTTTCATAACAAATAGGACTATATGTATTTTTAGTGGATACCACTACATATTATACATTTCTTAAATTGACATGATTAGAATAAGCATTTTTCCATTTTTATTTTGATAGATTCCTTAAGTTCCTGAATATTTTAGTAATGGTAATGATTTTCATACAGGTAACATAATATATGCTACTATGAACTTAAAATTTACCAGTGCCTAGTGTAACCTAAAGATTTTGACTTAGGTTAGATTCAACCAAACTTTTATTTCAAGAATAACGCTTACTCCCGAATAGTAATGTCAAACTGTTATGGGGTTTTATTGTTTATTCCAGTAATAATGCTAACCCTCGGATAGTAATTTCAAAACCCCATAATAGTTTGACATTAGTATCCTTGGAATAAAAGTTTGGTTAAATCTAGCCTTAGTGGTTTTTAGTAACCCGGTATTGCAAGTAAAATTGCTGGGCAAAAAACATTTTGGGAAAACGGTTGCCGGAAAACAATTGCACAAGTTTTCTCAGGTGACAAGTTTTATTTCAGCGCAACACTGTTTGTTTATGATTTCCCTACTACACCGCAGTTGCAAACAGCACACTGTATAAAAATATACATTTAAAGGGATATGTTAAGACAGAGTTTTAATGTAGAAACAGCATTTTCTTTATCGTTACGTTATTCATAATTTTACAATGCACTTGTAGGTACCGAATACACATGTGTGCAATGTCTCCGATTGTATACTTGTGGTCTAAGACACTCCGGGCGTAACTTGTATAATCTTCAAAAATAGTCAACTAAGGGGCTTCTAAATGTCCATCTCTTGCTGCAATTTGTGGTCCGGCCATTATCTGCATCTTGCTCTAGCATAGGGTGTTAGATAAGGACGGCTATAGTGGCCGGCCACAAATTGCAGTAAAATATGGCCCGTTTAGAAGCCCTATAAGCATTTGTATATACTGCATCCACAATCAAATAAGAACCACCAAGGAACTTCTTAGATACATTTCGCGATATAACTGCTTATAATTGATATGCAAAACCTGACGCTCGCAAACATTGTGTACAAACTTGGTCGGGCTTCACCTGAAAACTTAGGGACAGACATCTAGCAAAACCGGGAAGAAAAACAGGGGACTTAGCGGTTGGAGTTCGGTAACACAGCACTAGTTCCGAAGTTTCCAGAACTTTCTGTCGGTCTAACTGGCGCTTAATATATAGTTAATGACGGTAACATACGCTTGAATTACACTGTTTAGAAGTTGATTGGATTTCGGAGAACGTTAAAAGAAGAGAATGTCTTGAAATAGGAGCTTGGGTCTAAGTAGAAGTATAAGTATAATGAAATTACTTTAAAAATATGCATATAAAATGTACATTTAAATGAGAACCAGCCACTTTGGAAATGCAGTTTGGTTAGCTACAGATCATACTGAAATACAGAAGGTATAACGAATATAGATTTCTAAAAAAAAAAAAAAAAATGTAAGAACCTGGAGGAATCAGATTACGACTTATTTTTGCAAGCTGAGTTACAAGTAAATTCTAGAATCTAGATTATCATACTCATATTGAACATGCTCGAAATTTGTGTGACAGAATTTTGTAGATATCCCGGCAGCTTTGTCTACAATGATTTCGATAACCAACCCAGAACAATCCTAAACATAAAGCGATACGAGACGCAACTATCTGCCTACCAAGGTGATAGATAGCGCTATCTCGGTATTTACGAGTATTGCCTTGGGTTAACTAATTTCGTTTGAATATGTGTGGGATGTGCGATTTTTTTTTAAGACTAAGAAATTCAAGTGGATTCAGAAGAACAACTAACTATAAGAGACCGGAAATTATAATTATAATAGCGAACTCAGGAAAAGATTTTAAAATTATGGAATTTATAGACTTTTTGGATGTCGGTCTAATTTTTGAGAGTGCGCTGGATTTAACCACAGTGGCCCCTGTAGGGAAATCATAGTAAAATGTGTAGAGCAAGTACACAGCAGCATCTCTTGGGATTATTTTGATTATACAGTTTTCAGATGTCTTAAATATCCGGACGATTACTTAGATAAATTTAGATTTGCACACAGGTCATGACTATGTTGAAGCAAAAAAAAATGTAGATTATCTTTATTTGCAAACTAAGTGGCACTTATGTCAATACTTACTTAAAATCTAGTACAATATTAAGGGTACGGTGCCCAGAATATGCTTGACAAAATTTAGTTTATCTCCCAGCGGCTTTGTCTACAATGACTGCGATAACCCGCCCAAAACAGCCTGGCACATAAAGGGATACGGGACGCGAATATTTACCATACCACGGCACGGTGATAGATAGCGCTATCTCGGTATTTATTGTCTTGGGTTAACTAATTTCGTTGAAATGAACTTTGGCAATGTGTGAATTCTATTTACAGGGTCAGTAATTCAAATGAATAGGACTGAAACTATAATCAAGATTTTTAAACCTTACGGTTAGTACTATAACCAGAAATCGTCAGATGCGAGCAAAATGGATTGAAATGACTTATGGCAACAAAGTGATAACCCTCATTTCAATGAATTTTGCTCGCATTTTCGAACCGTCACAATTAGTCTATCTTTAGCACTGTGATCGCGATCGCCTTATTTAACTCTAAATGACTTTTTGTAAATGTTATTTAATGCAGCTTGAATAGCAAAAATCGATAAAGATTCGCTTTTTAGCCGTGATGAAGCCGACATATAAGGTAAATTAGGTTACAAATATTACAATATCTCATCAAATGAAGCCCCAGAATATGTACTAAATTAAGGGCATATTGCAAAACATTCACTTAACGTCCATTTCCAAAATCCAATCAACTACAAAACCGTTTAATCCAAGCGTATCTTGCCGTCATTAACTATCTATTAAGCCAGTTAGGCCAACAGGAAGTTCTAGAAACTTCAAAACTAGTGCCGTGTTACCGAGCTCCAACCACTACCTCCTCTGTTTTTCATTCCGGTTTTGCTAGATGTCTATCCCGAAGTTTTCAAGTGAAACCCGAGTTTGTATACAAGTTACCGAGCTTCAGGTTGTGCATATGAAATTATAAACAGTATGGCTCTAAATGTATCGGAAAAGTTTCTTAGATGTGGCTCTTATTGCGGACGCGGTATATGCAAATGCTTGCAGTGAGTTGTTTTTGTTGTGTGGCTTAGATTAAGCTTTGTCCAGAGTATCATAGACTATGAGCGTTTTATGCTATTGGAGAAGTTGTACGATGTCTAGAGCTATTTTTATGTGTATTGTATGCTAATGGTCTAACTAGAGGTGGATGCTAAATATATCGTCACAAACGTTAAACCTTTAGAAATAACCATCGCGCGTTAGTAAACATCTTGGCTGCTGTAGCGCCCCTTGGTGGTCTGCTACCACTTAAAATTGATCGTGCTTCTGCCAATTTGATGAGATAAAGCAGCAAAATGGCAGATTTTGTGATCTATAAATAGACTAATTCACTTGTCTAAGCAACAAATAACCACATAACCATTTTAAGCTCACAGTAACGTATAATACGTTAGTATTTAATAACTTCGAAACAATCTTCAGAAAGTTTCCCCAGAACCGTAATTAACTATGTAACTTTCATGTTTATCCTCATCAGTCATATTATTTATCCTTCAAACTGATTATTATTTTTCAAGGAAATATAAGAAACTTTTAATTAATTTCGTAAAATCTATCTAAACTAATCAACCGCTTCAACAAAATTGTTTCAGCAATTATTTACGATTGAACAATTTTCGATCTTTCCTCTCCTAACCCTTCTTTGGCAATGTATTCAGAACCAACAGACTTTTTGTCCCTCTATTTCTATTTTCTTTGTGAACCAGAATTGCTCTATTCAGCCTGAGCGAGACTTGAACCAATACGGATCGACTTTCGTTTATTTTTTTACAATCAAAGGTTGATTTTACATGATACAATCATTTGTTGTCAAGGAATGGAAGCAAGAAAGATGTACGAATTTATATAGTCTTATCAATCTTATCATTATCAGGATATCTGGCAAAAGTTCAAGATAACCAAATCCTCCCTCAAAGATCTCCATCTTAACAACAATCGAACATGCGATGCCCTGACCTAATGGTTTCCACCGATTTTGAACAAATCATCCGTTGTTTCTACCTATGTGCTGTGTACAAAGTAACTAGCATTTTTGGTGGATTATGATTTGAAGGAATTGAAAACTCAGTGTTTACAGGACCAAAAAAGTCATGAACCATCCACCAATCACCATGTGGTATTCTTTACATAGTGGGTAATGTACATGACTGTGTACACTATACAATGATTATTTGTTAAAGACATTATTTGCCTATGATATTCTACTTCTGTTGCGAATATTGGAAGTAATAAATTATGATAGTTAAGTGTAGCGATAGTAGTTTTATTACCGTCGGCATCGGCATACACAATAAGTGAATAATGATTAATGATGCAAAGCCGCACTAGAGCAGGAAATGTCTTCGATCGTTATTGGTTATTAGTCGGTCAAATGGGAAACAATATGCATTTAAATATCGCAATTAGGTATGTTGCTCGCACCTCTGATTTCCACTATCGATATGTTTCACTATTTTGTATTTTACTCTTCTGAAAGTGTAGAGTATATCGTCGCTAGAAAGCAATAATGCTGTAACTGACAAAAATAAGTTTTCACTAGAGCCAAAAAACTAAACGAAAAAAATAAAAAAAATCATAACTTCCGAACGGCTACTGCGATTAAGACACCCTTTTGACTCAATATTTAAAAAAAATATACTTTTCTAAGGGCTTGTGCACAAATCACGTGAGGTTCGATAGGGGGGGAGGGGGGTCGCGAAAAAATCACGAAAGATCACGTTGGGGGAGGGAGGGGTATAAGGAGACCTCACGTATATTTTTCTACTATGAACGAAGACTAAGAAAAATCGTCATTTTTTCTCGGTTTCGTTAAAAATAAATCTTCACTTGTTAAATACTTAAAATTTGGCGAGTCTATTTTACGAAATTCTGGCAAAAAAAAATACACGTGAGGTAGTATGGGGGAGGGGGGGGTTAGCAAAGAACCTCACCAAATATCACCAGGGGGGAGGGGGGGGTCAAAAAGTAGCCGAAAAAACCTCACGTGATTTGTGCACAAGCCCTAACCATTAACACTACTTTGAGACAAAAGTTATTTTAATGATACTTTTGCGGGTTACAGCATTTGGATTTTTTATTTTTCACCCTCAAGAATGCTGTAACTCACATTATAATATGTATGGAGGTATTATTAAGGATCAAATTCCACAGACGTTTTTAAATGCTGTAAATAAATTATGACCTCTTAAAACATTTTAACTCAAAAATAAACTTATCTTATCAAGATTCATAGATGTCATTTATGTTGTAAGCAGGTTTAGGAAGAATACTAAGTTAAAATAAAGTGATGTAAGAAAAGATTATGCAGCTTCATAGGCTTTTGTAAAATGTTAGCACTAAAAAAAACAACATAGTAAGGAAAAAAAGATTTATTTAGGTTTTAAACCAAGGCGATTCTTAACAGAAATTATGTATACTCTTGAAATAAAACAAAAAAATAACAAAAAATGTCCTTCTTTTTATAAAATAATTCTCTTCTAACAATCGTAGAATTAAAGGAAAAGTTGAAAAACGGTATACGGGTTAGGTATAAAATTATTAAAAGTACTTTATTTGTTACAATTCTTACTGTATACCGTAGTTGCTTTTTTAATCAAGTCCTGAAGGATATACCCGGGTTACGGAAGGCCGCCAAAACAAACTGACCTTGGCGACGTATAATGGACGCACGTTACGACTGGACGAGTACATGGCGCAACTCGAGCATGAACTCGGAAAGATTAGGTGGCACATTCTTGGGTTGAGTGAAGTCCCAAGAGAGGGTGAGGACACGGTGACGCTTGAATCTGGCCACCTTCTGTACTACCGAGAGGGACACCAGCTATCCCAAGGTGGCGTAGGGTTCTTGGTCAACAGGAATCTTTGTGACAACGTTGTAGAAGTTTCGAGTGTGTCGATCAGGGTCGCGTACCTAGTAATTAAGCTAACCGAGAGGTATAGCCTCAAGGTTGTGCAGGTTATCTGGAGAACCGATTCGCTGCCCTGGAAACCACAAACAGCGTTGACATTGACCAAACCCTCGAGGGTGTGGTCGGAATCCTCAGGGAGGAAGGTGTGAGATTTTGCGAATTACAGCGTAAAGGCAGGAAGTCGAAGTTTTCGGGAGAAACACTCGGGTTTATGACGGAACGACGTGAACACCCACCAGTCACTTTGTCAGAAAGGCATGCTCTAAACAAGAAAATTGGTAAACTAGTGCGACGAGACCTCCGATGGTCCAACACACGGTCTGTTGAAAGAGCTATTGAGCAAAATCGGGGGTCCAAAGTGTTTGTCCAATCTCTTGGGAGAAGCCATCTGACAAAGCTGACACTCTGATTCTCGCGGAAGTTCAAAACTTCTACAGCCTGTTATACGCTTCACACGCAACTCAACCTGATCCCGGAAATGAGGATTCCAGAGCCACACTTACGCGCCACTTTACTGAAGACTTGCCAGAAATCAGCCTAGGCGAAATCGAGATAGCTCTAAAACAGCTTAAAAATGGAAAAGCCCCTGGAGAGGACGGTATTACGACTGAGCTCCTGAAATCTGGTGGTAAACCGGTAATGAAGGAGCTCCAAAACATCTTTAATACTGTCTTCTTTGATGGGAGGACTCCAGAGGCGTGGAGTAGGAGTATTGTCGTGCTGTTTTTCAAAAAGGGTGATAAAACTCTTTTGAAAAACTAC
Source organism: Apotomis betuletana (assembly GCA_932273695.1). Taxonomy (NCBI): domain Eukaryota; kingdom Metazoa; phylum Arthropoda; class Insecta; order Lepidoptera; family Tortricidae; genus Apotomis; species Apotomis betuletana. Next base: position 15,805,621 of record OW026308.1, on the reverse strand, counting down.
CGACCTATTTCGCTCCTAAGTCACGTCTACAAGCTGTTTTCGAAAGTTAAAACGAACCGTCTTGCACGAAGACTCGACGAGTTTCAGCCCCCGGAACAGGCGGGGTTTCGATCAGGATACAGCACCGTTGACCACATTCATACAGTGAGGCAGATTATACAGAAGCCGGAAGAGTATAATCGACCCCTGTGCTTAGCGTTCGTTGACTACGAGAAGGCTTTTGACTCTATCGAAACCTGGTCGGTTTTGGAATCTTTGCAGCAATGCCAAGTTGATTGGCGATACATTCAAGTGTTGAAAGGTCTTTACAATGCCGCTAGCATGGCCGTCCAAATACAACACCGGCAGTCTGAACCTATCCCCTTGCATCGTGGTGTGAGACAAGGGGATGTTATATCCCCCAAATTGTTCACAAATGCATTGGAGGATATGTTCAAGACGTTGGACTGGAAAGGACAAGGCATTAACATAAACGGTGAGTACCTTTCACACTTGCGATTTGCAGACGACATTGTCATTCTGGTGGAAACGCTGCAAAACTTGCAATTTATGCTGAACGGCCTAGCTGAGTCTTCAAAACGCATTGGCCTCCGGATGAACTTGGACAAAACCAAGGTTATGTTCAATGATGAACATGTTAGTCCGGAACCAATTGCGGTACAGGGCAGCTTTCTCGAGGTTGTTAAAGAGTACGTCTACCTTGGGCATATATTGCAGTTGGGTAAAAACAACTTCGAGAGAGAGGCTAATAGAAGAATACAGCTGGGCTGGGCAGCATATGGCAAACTTCGTCGGGTCTTCACATCGCCAATTCCACAATGTCTGAAGACGAAAGTTTTCAACCAGTGTGTCCTACCCGTAATGACATACGGTGCCGAGACGTGGACGCTCACGGTTGGGCTGGTCCACAAATTTAAAGTGGCTCAGAGAGCTATGGAAAAGACAATGCTCGGAGTTTCTTTGAAGGATCGAATTCGGAACGAAGTGATCCGTCAGAGAACCAAAGTTACCGACATAGCTCAACGTATTAGCAATTTGAAGTGGCAGTGGGCTGGCCATATTAGCCGAAGAACCGATAACCGGTGGGGTAAACGTGTTCTTGAGTGGAGACCGCGGATCGGCAAGCGTAGTGTGGGACGCCCTCAGACTAGGTGGAGCGATGATCTGTGCAGGGTGGCTGGCAAAAGCTGGATGAGAGTAGCCGAGAATCGCTTACAATGGCGTGCAGTTGGAGAGGCCTTTGTCCAGCAGTGGACAAGAATAGGCTGATGATGATGATGAAGGATATACAACTGGAACGTCTTACCAATTGTGAGTATAATATAACATTTGATAGGTTTACATGGTGTAATAAATAAAAATAACTTACGATAACAAACACTCCCAACGCGAACTACACGGCGATCCACACTCATCGGCACGCACGCAATCACTAAAGACTGCGGCAAGACGCGTGCCCTTGAGTAGGTGGCGGGGGAAGCTTGGCGTATCAATATAGAGCTCTATTGCCAACTTTCTTTTTGAAATGCGTTAAGTGCTTTAAAATACTAATAACATGTCCTTTGAATTGTCGTAATTCACTAGAAATTGCAGTAAAGAAACTTCAAAAAATGGCATAACTATCCTATCTTGCAAAAAATGGAAAGCAGAAACGCTGTATGTGATGTCAAGGCAAATAAGTTTATATTGTTGTAACTCCTATTCTGATAAAAACCCTGTATTTTTTGTTAATTACAGCATTTCTTTTGTCTGTCACAGTTCACATTGTTAAAATCACTTGTGCTGTAAATATTTTATTTTTTGCCGTAGAAGCACGAGACCTAGACCAATCAACGCAGAAAAAAAAATGCTGTAAGAATTTGTAAAAAAACTATTTTCGATGGTAGTGCGGGTTACAGCATTATTGCTTTCCAGCGACGATATCTATAATAATATAAAATTGTATTGGAAATCTGTTTTCTATGGAGAAGGGATATTATTTCTGGAATAAACTAAGAGCGCGATGCAGAATTTGTATGTGCGCGCGGCGCCACCCGTACAGTGCCAACTGTTGTTAAACATTTTGTTTGCCCTCTCATCACGTCGAAACGGCGGGACGGATTTCAACCAATTTTGATACAGGGATAGGTAAAACTCCAAAGTTGCTTTTAAGATACGTTCATAAACATAATTAACTACTAAAGAAGGTGTCCAAGATAGTATATCTCAGTACCTACTAAGTGAATGTCAATATTGGACGGCGTACATTAGAAATAGGTACATGTTTTTTATAATGATCACATACTCGTAAATAAAATACTTTTATAAGTTGCTTCCCTCTCTTTTTCCATCGTCGCGGTTTTTAGCTGTATCTGACCAGTCCTTCAAAAATTAGGCCTTTGCCCAGCAGAGGGATATAATAATTATAATACTCGTATATGTAACTTGCTGAACAAACTGTTGTTCAGTTTGAAGAGTGGAATCTAATTTTTATTACGGACCGCACCCAGTATTTTTAGAGTTTATTTATTTATTTAATCTTTATTGCACAAAAGAAAACTTATCGTACAAATGGCGGACTTAATGCCATGAGGCATTCTCTACCAGTCAACCTTCGGGAAAAGCAGAGAAATTGTGGGCGGTGCAACCAACTTAAACAAGTTTTAATAAATAAATATTTAGATAAATACATATATTCATATAATATATACACATATAAATAAATCCAGATGAAACATACTAATCAGATAACCTAAGAATTCACAACTCTGCTAGCGTAGATGTCACGCAAACATTTTTTGAAAGCGCATTTGTTCGGAGCTTGTTTGATCTTGAGGGGAAGGCGGTTCCAGAGACGGGAAACTTGGACGGTGAACGATTTAGACATAAAACCAGTACGGTGACGAGGGATGGAGAGAGATAGATTGCCAGAAGAGCGAAATTGACGGTCACGGGTTACACCATAATAGTGAAAGAAGTTTTTGAGATATACGGGAGATATTGGGTTTTGGAGAACAGAAAACAGAGTGCATAGCATTCGAATTTCACGTCGTTCGCGGATAGGAAACCAGCCCTGCTTAGAGCGGTAAGAAGACACATGGTCATACTTACGAAGACAGAAGATGAACCGAATGCAGTTGTTAAGAAGTCTCTCCAATTTATTTATAAGCTCTTCGGTTAAGTCAGGATAACACACACCACCGTAGTCTATTATTAAGTGTTTATTAACTGGTGTAACTGATAGAATTATGAATTCCAACCTCAAACATGTTATTCATAGTTAATGAAGCACTTTTAGGCTCACGCCATAGGCTGGTTCGCGTCATTCATGCCAAATAAAAGGCAACCCAGAGGCATATGCCTTCAAAAGTCATCGCCGGTGCCGCTGAATAGGGTCTGTGTGCGGAGAATAAATGCTGGAGTGGATTTGGAGAACTAGTTTCAACTGTAAAGAAACCGAAATGGATCAAGAGCCGGGAAGGCCTACATTTTAAGTTTGTAATACATTACGTAACAAGGGCGGTAAACGAGGAATTACAAACGAGTGTCTATTAGAAGCCCGAAGTCAGCCAGAGTCACGTACGACGTTTTTCATCACACTTAGGAGGAAATAAAACAAAAGTAGCAGTAGTAAATACCAAAATTACTTACCGCCCTAGGGCTTAATACACGATTTACCGCCCGGTTTTCTAGCATGTAAATGCTTAAAATTTGATAAAAATTACTTACCGCCATAGGGCGTAATTTACGACTTACCGCCCGCTTTTCTAGCATGTAAACCCTTTTTACGAGCCAGTGTGATGAAAAAATATTTACGTTCTTAGATGACCGACTTTCGGCAGGGTTTCTTTTAGCATTTCTTCGCAACAGAAACGGAACTCAGAAGAGTGTGAAATAAAGGTGGTGTGTTTGTGAAATACCCGTAGACTCAGACATCTAATAGTGCCCTTGTTGCCTACTTACAGAATAAAGTTTATTATTACACTATACAAGTAGGACTTGAATAGAAACAAAAATATTTATTTATTTGTTGTAACTTTATTGTGGCGGCCGTAATGCCATAACACAAGGTATTCTCTACCAGTTAACCAGAGTTAAACAGAGATATTATTGGTGAGGGATGGGTGTACCTACAACAAAACGTGTACAAAAACGTCTGTATATTCCTACTGATAAAATATAATATTTTTGTAACGGGCTCCAGTTAGAACGCCCAGCACACTTCTCGATTTTTTTCTTATGATAAGATAAGATAAGATAAGATAATATTTTATTCATCACACAATGCGTAATACATTTTATGTATTTATGTATCCATGAACACTGTTATACTACTGCAGAGTGTGACTTAACACCTAGTTACTTTACCCTGCTTTATACTTTGTGTGTTATATGAATACCCCGAGATCACGGTGTACGTTAGATTTGACGCCTTAAACTCCGGGGTAAGGTTATAATTGTTATAAGTAGGTATATCTGCATTGCTTATTTGAAAGGCGTTACATTTTTATCAATGAAACAATAAAAACAATGTGTTTCCACATTAAACAGTAACGAAATGGAAGCCATGTTTCATAATTTTCAAAGGTTATAAATTTATGAAACATGTAATGTAATTTTTTTTAATGTGGGTACACCACAATTTTATTCAAACCATTGATACATTGCTAAGGTGTGGAAATCTTTCAAATAAACAATGCAAAGGTCGACACACAAAGCATAAGTAAAAAATCGTCAGGTTACTTGGAGTTAGGGTAGCGTAGTGTTTAATGCGCTGGACCGGTAATCCAGAGGTACCGTGTTCGATTCCCGGTCTCTTCCACCAAGTAATTCCTTTTTAAATTTTTCTTTAAGCTTTGATCTTTGTATCAATGGTTTGAAAGGTTAATCAAAAACTTTAGTACACGTACAGAACCTTTAAGGAAACCGTATGATCATCATGATCAGCCCAACGATGTCCACTGCTGCTGGATACAGACCTCCTGCACCGCACACATCCAACGGACTCCAGCGACCTTCACTAGGTTATCGGTCTACCTTGTGAAGGGCCTAGTCACGCTGCGTAATCCACTCTCGAGAACTCGACGATCCCAGCCAAACCAACCCATATACCCACCACATCCACATGTAGTTAATATCAATAGAAAAATGTTAAATCCGCTTGTTTAAATCTCTAAAACTCTGATACTGTATTTTTACTCCTAAAAATACGTCCCACTCCAGCACCCCGTTTATCGATGATACTTATCCTTTTAAGATTGCTCGCGGTGGTTTTATCGCTTGAGGGTTTCCGAACGCACTCATTATACTGCAAACGCCTGAATGATATCAAACAAAGTTCGACACGTTCTGAAACCTCCACGAGGATATCGCTTCGAAACGTATCCGGGAACACTCGACGCCCTCCACCCGAGGCTATTCAAAGACAAACATAAGTAATGCCATCAATATTGCATGTTTGTAACTAATTGTGACCTCTATTACATATGCATAAAGGTAAGATGTGTTTTTCGAGGACGCTCGCTTGGTTAAGCTATCAGATGAATGGATGCCTGGTTGAAAAAAAAAACTCTTTAAAACTTCTAATCGGTCTTTTCACTTCAGTGTAAAGTAGGATAAGGATTTTTTGTTTTGTAATATTCTTCTCGTCGAAAATTCCCCAGTGCCTGAAGACGAACGTATTCGAACAGTGCGTGTTGCCTATGATGTCTTACGGAACTGAGACATGATCGTTCACAATGGGACTCATAAGGAGGCTAAGAGTCACGCAACGTGCAATGGAAAGGGCCATGCTCAGAGTTTCTTTGCGCGATAGAATCAGAAATAAGGATATCCGCAGAGAACAAAGGTAAACCAACATAGCTCACAGGTTTGCACGGTTGAAGTGGCAATGGGCAGGCCATGTAGCCCGGAGAAATAGACAGCCGTTGGGGCAGCAAAGTCCTAGAGTGGCGACCACGTATAGGAAAGCGCTGCGTGGGTCAGCCCCCCACTAGACGGACGGATGACTTCGTGAGGGTAGCGGGGAATCAATGGATGCGGTCTGCACGGGATCGCACTTTGTGGCGAGTCATGGGGTAGGCCTATGTTCAGCGGTGGACATCTGTGGCTGATAGATAGAAATATTCTTACGCTATTATCGTAAAGTATTGACTAAGTCACGAACTTAAATGGCCATGGCGAGCAGCATTAAATGACAAGCTGTCATTTAAGTAAAGGTGTTTCTCACTGCGAGCATTTGTGGATATTTTCATATTCAATTCAATGGTCATATTTCATGTATACGACTCTTTTTTTACGTCATAATGGTGTTAATTGGGGAGCTTTCAAAAATAAGTTTTTGCAAATTGTAGCAGACTTAAAAAATAAGTTAACATTCGCATAACTTTTCAACAAACGGGAACGGTGGTCAATGCTCCTCAACCTTAACAGTTTTGCATCAAATATAACATTGTTACAAACACGTTCAAGACATTTTTTGTGGGTCATTTCTTATCCTAATGGATACTCTAGTTTCAAAGTAAATAATACTGGTACTGACGAGAACAAAACAGCCACCGTCTGCAAAAATGCTCGTGTTAAAATAGACTTTTTTAGGTTTTTTAATAGAATCTTTTTATCGGTAAAAAAAATAAAAGTAGACTTACTAACATAAAGTTATTTAATAGCAGTTTCTGAGAAAAGATTCCACTTTGGATGTAATAAAAGCTTTGACTAAAAAATATAGCGTGGCGTTCTACTAATATATTTTTCTTTAACTTTTCAATTTTGCTCAGCTGCTTAACGCTTCAGTGCCTTTTCTGCAATAAATCTGTGTCGTTATAAGTTAATTATTATGAACTTATATTATATGAGCATGTATGACGTATATTATAATTATGTACATACTTATTTGTGTAAGTTTAAGTATCCATACTAACATTATAAATGCAAAAGTGTGTCTGTCTGTTACCTCTTCACGTTTAAACCGCTGAATCGATTTTGATGAAATTTCGCATAGATATAGTTTAAAATCCGAGGAAGGACATAGGATAGTTTTCATCCTGGAAATTATACCTAAAAAGATTGAAAAGTGAGTGAACATTTCTGTTGGGGTGCGGTGACCCTGTAGAAAATGTAATTATTAGACCAAAAGCACAATTGCTCTTACATTTTCTTAGGCGCTTTTAATAATCCCTTTTATCAAGTTCCACGCGTACGTAGTCGCGGGCAAAAGCTAGTTATTTATAGTTCTGAAATTGTTTGTTAACATTTTCTCCGAACGCTACCCACCCTGCACCAACTCTATGTTTCTGTTATGACCATATAGTTGACTGGTAGAGAATGCCTTGTCGCATTAAGCCCGCCATTTGTACTAGCTTGATCTGTGCAAAAAAAAAGATAATTAAATGGATTAAAATTTAAATAGACCTTCCTCAAGCTACATAAGGTTATCTATTTTCAGAAGTTACTACTTAGAATTTACATGCATTCAGAACTGTATTAATCTAAAAGGGGGGTTTAGTTCATGATTGTGATCGCAACACTTCTTATAGCACTTCACCTTTGACTTGAAACTCTGTAGAGCGACAAATATCGTCTCCGTCTATTCATTTTATTAACATGCGTTTTATGGATGTTGCTGTGTTGCACGACAAGCGAACTTGAGGCAAATTGCGTTAGCCCAGCAGATCTTGAGATCACTGCAATGATTGGACAGAAAATTTGACTTTCCTAACCAGTCCACACAACTGGGTGCATGGTGCATCTCTTTGGTTGACTGTATGAAGTACTATTCCTACGCAACGAAATTTAAAACAGTGAGTTGGCAAAACGAATACAGGTATTTTCCCAATAAGTTCAAATAGGTTTTTTCAAATATTAACCTAATGATAGAGAAATGATTGGCGAAAAAAAAACATGTTACTAGTTCCAAATTTAGGTTCGGTTTTTTCCATTCCAATCATAAGCAAATAAACTGATAATTATGCATCTATGTATCTTTACTATTTAAATAACGTCATACTTTTTTATCATATAAAATAAAGTATCCAAATCTTCGTCGAATAACAACTTTTCTTCCACGCACACAAATTGTTTCTCATTCCGAGACGCACTTACCAAATAATTCATGTGATTTACTACCCTGTTTGCAATACAACGATGGTTTCACATAGCGCGTGTGTTCAGGAATTGCCTTGAGGGAGTCAGGCTACATCCCAGTACATTACCGTCGTTTGTGGCACTCGCACGCGGTAAAAGCCAGCACGTGACGCTGACGTTTTAAGTGTCGCGTGTCATCGCGACGTGACGTCGCGACATGTGACGCCGCTAACTCGATACGTCGCGTGGAACATGCGGTTTCGCGGATGACGTTTTAGGCGATATAATGTTTGGGGAGCACGAACGGTTTTGGTTTGTTGATTGACAAGCCTGTGCTGGAAAGTTATTGGTTTTAGTCTATGTTATAATTGCTAATTTAGGTATAGACTAATATCTTCTATTATGTAATCATAATCAGTACAGTATTTCATTTTCGATTCACGTTACACCAGTAATGTAGTTTGTACGAACAACTATTTTTATTACGTTTATTTGTTGTGTTTTGTTTGGCGTATAAAATTGTTAAATTGTATTGAAAATCAGTTTTCTATGGAAAGTAGTCATTATTTTAGAAAAATCTTAATGCTGAATTTGCATGGGCGCACGGCTCCAGCCACAGTGCCATCTGTTGGTAAAAATTGATTTGTTATCACTAGAGATCGGACAATGTGCGTCATTATACACGGTGGTCTGTATTTAATGGACAAACTACTAACCTTCCGCATCAATTTTAAGATTAACTAATAATTAAATTTAACTCTTTTTGTCTTGTGAATAATTTTAGAGAAAAAGGGACGATACATGCTAGTCATCATAGTGTTGCTAACTAGCGTGTATTAAAACTTCTTCAAACAGGTGTTAATTAATGAAATCCGTTTTTTTAAATAGTGATGCTTAGCCTGTATCAGTCCGTATTTCTTAATTTTTATTTCTATACTACGACGGTGACGAAACAAGCATGCAGCTCGCCTGATGTTAAGCAGTTACCACCGCCTATAGACGCTTACGACGCCAGGAGCATCAAACGCGCGTTGGCGACCTTTTAAAAACTTAATTATAAAAAAGTAAAAAAAAAAAAACTTTAAGTAAATACTGGAGTTTAGTAGGTTGTCTATTTTTTACAGGACACCGTGTATAATGACGCACATTTGTCCGATCTCTGGTTATCACGCCGAAACGGCTGAATGGAATGTGACCTATTTTGGACTGATACAAGGATGGCTGGAGCTGGAGGAACTCAAATGATTAATAGGATACTTTTGTCCCAACTATAAAGAAAAAAGCTTTACGCGGTCAAAGTTGCGGCACCGTCTACTTTGAAATAAACTGGTCTTAAAGTTAGTTGTAATAAACTATACGATATTCAGTATTTTTTTTACCATTGAACAATTATAGAATCAACTCAGGAAATTGGATTTTTCTACTTACCTACCAATTTTCAGTCGAAAAGAAATGCAAAAAAATCTACAGTAAAATAAAAACCGGCCCGAGTATACAATCTTGATCTGTTATGTAACTTTGTTACAGAAGAAATCCAAGTTAAATTACGTGAAATATCAATATGTATCGATATTTTCGACTGGTGTTAGTGTTACGTGACCCGTACACAATCCAACATGGTGACAGGAGAAGAATCGACCATGCGGCATTGCGATAACGAGTTCAGACTTCCAGACTATGTGACGCCTGGAGGTAGAGATGAGCGCTCGGGGTAACCCGTACAATTACGTGGGTAGCCCGGACTATTACCCTTTCATATCCGAATAATTATGAGGAAGCTTGAGTATTTCCCAGGTAATAATAAGGTCACGTGGCGTGAGGATCTACTTTCAAATTCCAAATTCGATCTTCGTGTAGTATTTTTTTGCTAATTCAATTATTGCTCATCATCGGAGTATGTGCTGGTGCGTGCCACTAACACGCACTTCTTTTGTAACTTCAACGTGTTTGGGATACATTAACTTTATTTAGTTGCAACACAAACATATTATAAAGCTTTAACGATTACTTATACTATTATCTATTCTGTGCTATTACACCCTTGTGTCAGGGGTAAAAATCGCTGAACATTGCAACAGGGGACTAGCGAAACAGAGGCAGCCAGACAGTCTACGCAAAGAGGTCAGTTCCTAGACAGGACGGCGCCCGACTTATCGACGTTGGCAACAGCTGATGCTGCAGAGATTTAGTTGGGGGAGAAACGCCGAGGCTTACGCCCATGCCTCAGTGAAAGTGACTAGTGGAAATCTTAGTGACAGAATTATTGTGACCTGGAGGTAGTGCTAGTTCGCTTTTAACGTAACGTCTCGAAGAATTCGACAATGTTGTTCATACTCGAAACATAAACGCGATCGAATTTTGTTTAGTTGATACTTACATGCGAGGCTCTGGTTGTTATGTAACGTAAGGGTTTTTTGGCGAGTGATTATATAAGTGAAAAAACGACAAAAAAGGTTTCCAATAGACTCAAAAGTAGAGTAAAAAAAATATTTAAAAGGAATGTGTCTCTTATGTGCGTGTACGTAAATTATTACAAAACTAGATTTTGCTATAGTTACCTACTTACTAAAAACTTATTACGTAATTATTAGTTATTTATTATTAATATTATGTATGCAATGACATTTTAATTTACTAAACATATTAGAGCTGCGTACTAGCTCATGGTGATGTAAAAAAAATTATGTGAGCATTAATATTTTGGAGGTTACACAACTAAAAGAAAAAAACCTAAAGATCCATAAAAATCCGACGTTACGCCGGTATGCCTTGTTTTTTTTTAAAAAGCATATCTGTCAGGCACATTTTCGTTGGATGAATATATACCTATACCTATACCTATACCTAGGACTCGGAACAGATTTTTGGCTCCGTACCTACGGAATGATTTTACGTGAAAGTCCTTTTCTCTTAGGCCTTTTTTTGCTTTCGGTTATGCGGGCCTATGGTGTTTCTTTTATCGGTCGTTGTCAGAATTTAATCATGATAGTAGGTCAGACGGTCAAATGAGAAAAGAGACCCTTTTCAAATATCAGTGGTATTTTTTTTAACTCTACAGATGTTTGCGTCTTTATTGTCCTTAGAAAAGAAACGATATTCAGTTAACTTCTAAGTTTATGAATTTTATGAATATTAAATTAGAGTGACACGAAATTATTTTAAAAACAAAAATGCTAACACACTAAACATAACAAAAAACCATCCTGTATCGCGCTATTAAGAGTTTTCCAGAAGTCCCTTTTCATAAAAAACTGATATTCGATACAAATCTATAATTTTATAATAGTATAGAATATAGATTATAAGCGTGAGAGTTTATAAATATGTACGTTTCACTTAAACGCTTAAAGATTTTAATAAAAAAAATCGATACTATAGCTTCGATACCTTTCAGATTATAACATATAGTAATTTATAATACTTATAATTCATCCATCCGAGGGCTAAACTGAAGTTGAATAGAAAGAAAAGCTAGTCATTACTAAAATTATCGATTACTAAAGCCTCGTAATTTTAACTTTATAATCGAGAGTACTTCGATTGCTTCAGTGTCGGTTCTATTCACGGAGCTCCCTTTTGTGAGCCGGTCCAACTTGGACAGCGTCCACCTCGCTTCACATCTTGAATGGGGATTCAACAGGAATGTCCAATTTGGTTGGACAACTCGGAAACTCATTTAAATACTGGCAATTAAAGCATGGATGAGTTTTAATGTAGGGTATATTAAATTTATTATTTCACGGATTCACGGGAAGCTTCTTTTTATAGTCAGTCTACGCTAACTCATCCAAGCAAATGAATTTGTATGGTTTGACAGTTCATTTGCTTGGAAGACTTGGCGTGGTCTAACTCTATTTACAACAAAAAATCGAAGCCAATGTACCTCCAAGTTCGCGTCTAGGCAAAGCGATTTAGGTTCATTCGTGCGAAAATGTGTTTCTAGGTGAAATGTGGACAAACACACAAACATTGTGGACTTTTTTCGCACAAAGACTAAGCTTTTCTATTCAAAGGGGAAACGCGGTGAGCGTGCTAGGGACGATTTTTTTTTATTTTTTTTTTGAAATGATCCTTTGCAGGTGGGCCTGCGTGTATGCGGCCCGTAATAACTGCACGTCTGAATTTGTCTCAGCCACTGAGCAGCAAAGACTAGCGAGAGAAGAGAGGATGCCAGCCATCAGAAAGATGAGCTGGACTTTTGGTTAGCTCTCATGGGATAACTGAAGCGTTTATTGAGAAGTGGAAGCAGCCCGCTGCGAGGCTGGAAGTCTTAATAGATATAATAATAATTATACAATTACAAAAGTTACCTCTAAAATACTTGATGTATGCAGTATTTCAAACGAAGATTGAACTAGAACAACTGAAACGCCTAGTACAATATGTACAGCAAATCTTACCAGCCGAGTTAGACGGCAAAAGCCGTATCAGGCAATTTTAACTTTAAACTATGACTTGGGTTAACTAATAGGTCGCTCTGTGTGGTGCGTGTGTGTATGTGTGTGTGTCTATGTGTTTCGATACAGCTGACATATTATATCGCCGCCCCCATATCTTCGACATTTTGAAAAATTCCTAAATACTGAATCGACCAAAAATTTTGGTACCTACATAATTATCGACGCTGCCCACAAAATTTCACGAGAATCGGCTGAGAAATGCGACCTGTAGATTAAAACAGCCGGGAATCTGTACAATGGCTTTATCACGCTACATCAACATGTACTATCAAATTTTTGTGCTGCAGGAGTTATTTTTTTAAACTTTGTACCTCATTACGGTAAAGAAAAATAAAGATTACACGGTCGAACTCACTCTCTATCTATGATATGATAAGATACCTATATCCGATAAGTATAGGTTGTTATAGACCAGTAGCCCACTAAACCGATATCCTCATCATAGCTACTCAACAACATATCCATTCACAAATCGCTGATTGCTTCGAGATTGGGCGGAGCAAAACAATTACGTGACCACAAATGATCGGCCAGTCGGCCAACCGCTGTTTGCCTGCTGGTAATCCGGTATTCACGTTTACGGTTGGGACATAGACGTACTTTTGGGAGTAGGTACGAAGTCAAGACAGAACTGCTTTGTTAGGTTGTTCATCTTTACTTACCTTATCGGGTCAACCATTGGAAGTTAGAACGTAAATATAACGTTAACTTTCAGTGGTCACAGTCATTTTAGCGTTACGCGTTAAATAAATAAATATCAGATAACCTCACACAAATCGATCTAGTTCCAAATTAAGCTCAAGAAGGCTTGTGTTATGGGTACTAAACGACGAAATACATACTTATATAGATAAATATATACTTAAATACATAAAACAACCATGACCCAAGCAAAGATATTCGATAGATTAATATATACTTAAATACATGAAACAAAAATATTCGACTTCACGGCCGGGATTCGAACCCGGTACCGCCGGCTCAGTAGGCAGCGCTCTACAACTGCGCCAACCGCGTCGTTAAGCATAAATAAAATGGTCCTCATTTCGAAAACCATTTCTGGATAAGTATCCAACCAACCATATGTTAAAAATGGTTTAAAATCCATCCAAACCTCTTTTGGCATGATAACGCACAAAGATCCAATCGACAATATGGCGATGTAATCAAAATCCATACGACAAAAAAACGGTATCGTGCATCGTTTCGTTAATATTCCTGAAATATAACGCCTCCCTATACAAGGTTTCAAAGCAATTAAAAAAATATATAAAATAATTTATGTTGTTGTTCTGTAGGCATATTTTACGTAGATTTGATAGAGGAGCACGTATCGATATTTTATTTTTAAGCCTATGGGACTCACAAACACTAGGCAAAAATAACAAGGCAAACCGAGCGAAGCAATTTCAAAAAGCAATTAAGAAGACTCAAATATAATCAGAGGCTCAAATTAAAATCTAACATTTTAATAGCGGCTAATTATTTCTCCTGAATTTAAAAGCATTATCGAGTTTTAAGTGATATTAAAGAGAACTTGAGACTTTTGTGAACGATGGGTACGAACATGCCAAGTAAGATATGTGTATGCGGTTTGGTGTTGTTGGTGGTGGTGGGGATCAGCCTCGCTCTGATGTCTTCGCTGATGCACACAGAACCCACGAGACAGAGGATTGGATTTGGGACTGCTGAGAAATATAGTTCATGGCATCCATCGCAAGCACAACCGAAGGTTGCTGAGGCGGTGAGTTTGAATGGTGTTTTTAATTTGAACAAAGGTAATACGAGTATTTACCTACTGAAATATAGCCAACCAATTTGTGTATTTTTTCATATTATTATATTATAATGGGTGTGGCCTGTAATAGGAGCAGCATATTTAAACATTAGATTCTACTCTTCAAACTAAACAAAGGCTTGTTTAGCAGCTTTTGAAAATAACTTTTATTAAATAATAACTTATTAAGTATATAAAGTTTATAAAACAATCAGCGAAAACCTCGATTGTGTTTCCTTCTAGAAACGACATTTTATTCTTTGACAACACTATAGCCTAAGGCAAAGTGAAAATATGTTTTTTGATTTGTTATTGAATGATGCTAACCAGATAAAATAATTATATAAGACGAGATTTTGACATGTGAAAGCGGTCGTTTGTCATTGATAAGTTGATTTGATAACATATGTCATATCGGGTCGTAACCGATCTGATACGATTCACAATTTTGCGTATTTAAAGAAAAAAAACACCTAAACCGACCAAAAATCTTTACTCAAAACAAATCAGATTTACAAAGGTTATTTTACGAGGAAATCCTCAAAACTCCGGCTCAAGCTGACTCCGTGACCTCTATTACATTTTATTCTCTCTTCAACTCGCGTACCTTGCCATTATACGACTGAAATAAACGATCAAGACCACAAATTTATTGGTACAATCAAAACTGAATAGGATGGAGGACCGGTGAAATGTCTCTTTATAAAATGACCACCCTTTACTGTTACAGCGTTATAGCTCCTTTGCCAATTTAGCGTCATCTTATAGGAAATGGAAAGAGCACTTATATGACTTGAGCTTGCTCGATTGTTTCTGTATTTTTCCTTTGCCCATTTCAGTTCTTAGTATCAATACTGTCTTGCAATTTCAGTATCATTCACGACAAGACTTTTAGACTCTACGAGAATCTTGTACATCTGCTCTGAAATAGTTTTAAGTATGAAATAATTACTTACTGTTGAGTTTGTTTCGGCTTTCTTCTCAAAAGCGCGCTGCGGTCGAGTCTTGTGAAATAGGTACCGGTAGATATAGACTCGTTAAAGTACCCTTGTGGCTTAGTTTACAGAATATTTTTTTGTGGTACTTACTTAAAGTCCGTGTTACGATAGCGTAACGTGGAATTGTAATTTGGCCTTAACGCATGCATGGGAAATCATAAAATGTGCTTAACACGTTATATGCATATGCGTTCACCTTCATATAAATTTGTTCCTGGGCCACATCCCCGGCAGTGAATGCATTAACAAAATATGTTGTCTTTTGATTGTTTTATTTTTTTCGGGAGACCCCAGAGCAGGCGCTTACCTCTGCCAGAGAATACCTCTGACTATACAAAGAGGTAACGCCACCACCATACAGAGGGACCGTGTCGCACGCGCTCATTAGATGGGGTAATCTTTTTATGACCCTTTTTTTATTTTATTATTCTTCTTCTAAATAGCATATAATCATGGGCAAGAGTAGTACCAGCAACCCTTCACACAAAATAGGCGCATTTTAAGACGTCGAGTTGCTGAAAATCGGATCTGAAACGATTGTTGAGATCCTTATCCAGTAGTCTTTTGACTGATATGACTGATATGACGATCATAATTTAATAAAATTGGTTTGGATCTCTCTTGGTTTGAATAAAACTTCCTCTTTTGTTGGTTAACCGAGGAAAGCCGCTATTAAAGTTTATTAGTAATTCTACAAACAAACTGCATGACTGAGCTGAGGCTCTTCGGCCAGTGGTTGTAGAAAATCCTGTTCCCTATAAAATTAATAGCTTTCGCATGTCTTGAAATGGCGCGGAATGAAATGGCTCCTAATCTTCCTTTCTAGGGTTCCTTAACAAAAATCCGTACACATTGAATTCATTTAGAAGAGACTACAATTGCGTAGCATCTTTATCTATACCACTAAATACACAAATTACAGAAGTTTTTCTCTTTTGGTCCATCGAAAACCATCTAAGAACAGTATTTTATTGGATGTTTGTGTACAATGGACGCAATTGGTCGTAGGACGACACGTTAGAGCGACACACTATGACGCTCATCGATTTTGAACGAACAAAGGCGGAAGCCAGAGCCGAATAAGGTTTTACTTGTGCTTCATCGTTTTTGCCATGGGTTTTTGCGGCTGGTTACCCGACACCCATAAGTTGCGTCACACGTCACCGATTTAAAGTATGTCCGTTAATAACTAATAATCATCACCATCATCACCATCATCACCATCATCATCATCATCATCATCATCATCATCATCATCATCATCATCATCATATCAGCCGATAGACGTCTACTACAAAGCCACCCCGCAAAGTTCTCCGCAACGATCGGTCTTGCCACCCTTATCCAATTTCTCCCCGCGTTACTAACCAAGTTGTCGGTCCACCTTGTTAGGGGCCTTCCCACGCTGTTTCTTCCAGTCCGCGGTCAACACTCAAGATCCTTTCTGCCCCAACAGCTATCGATAGCACCGCAATGTGCCCCGCTCATTGCCACTTAAGTTTGGCGACTGCCTGAACTATCTGTAGATATACCTACGAGCAACCACGTTTCAATGCCGTATGTCATCAGTAATAAAGTACCCCTTTAAATTTATAATTCATGGTGATTTTATTTCTAAATTCAACCATAGAGAACCCTCGTTATTTCTATTTGCGCTTGACACTATTTCTAACAGTTATACCTGTCAGGAGAAGGCTTACTCAAAGGGAAAAGGACGTAATACGAAGACTCGAAGAGCTTACTACTTGCGAAGGTCACACTTTGCTCTTCTTGCAACATGCGTCTTCACATTTTTATACAGATTTTTAAAAACGATTTGATTGACGAAGGAGATATAATAATTTATTTATTTCAAAAGCAGTGGTTACTATCAACACAAGGTTGAGGCTTCCCAGTAGGTATATATATAGGGTAAGATGGTCGACAGTGGGTTGCTGGTGCACAGTGGGTAACGCACACAACTACAAAACGCACAGTATTTTTATTACTTCACTACGCGCAAAAGATACCTCTGGCGAACACGTCACTACTAGCTCAGTGCCCGTGCGATTGCGCAAGAGGAACGTCTTGTCCACGTGTGTGAGAATCTCAGCGCCGCAGGTCTAACATTTACGTAAGTTGGAATTTAAAGTGTTTTTCCAAAATGAGTGCAAGTGTAATTGTGGTTATTAGTTTTATTGTTAAAGGGGTTCATAAGGTATTTTGAGGTGTAAGTATATTTTCGCTGAAACTATCTATTCCTTTTTTTTTAATTTTTTATTGTTTTTTTGGTGTGTGGGTTGACACTGGGTCAAGTGGGTCAAGGACACAATGGGTCATCTGACCCACTGTGTACTTAGTGTTTCACTACAATAAAACTTTCGTTTTTTTACAGAATGCCGAGAAAAAAAGGCTACATGCAGAAAGGTAGGCAGTGTATCTGCTGAACAAATGGAAGAAGCCCTGATTAGTATTAAAAACCGGTCAAGTGCGAGTCTGACTCACGCACCGAGGGTTCCGTACAAACACTTTCTATCCTTAAGTGGTTAAGTTAAGTTTGCACCTGGTATGTATAGCGCTCCATACAAATAAGGTGCAAAGTTAACGCAACCAATCCCGTTTGTTGTATGGGAGCCCCCCTTAAATATTTATTTTATTTTATTTTTAGTATTTGTTGTTATAGCGGCAATAGAAATACATCATCTGTGAAAATTTCAACTGTCTAGCTATCACCGTTTTTGAGATACAGCCTGGTGACAGACGGACGGACGGACGGATGGACGGACAGCGAAGTCTCAGTAATAGGGTCCCGTTTTTACCCTTTGGGTACGGAACCCTAAAAACGGGACGAGTATTTGGCAAGCTTCAGCAAACAGTGAAATACCTTCATTTATGTTTTTTTTTTTTTTTTTAGTTTTGTTAGAGCTACTGAATTAGTTAGTTCGACACTATTTTTGTATGGCTTTTACCGATCTTGCATATGGTCGGAACCGGTAATTTCTGGATGTTTGATCTCGTTGGTGGAAGTTAGTGTTTTAATATTTTTTGATTTTCTATTCTATTTAAAATTGGTAGATTGACGAAGTTTGTAAGTGTATGAGTGTTAATTTTGTTTAAGTTCCTACTGCTGATCTCGTTTGTCTGAAATAACAAACTCTTAAAAGACTTGTGATTAGTATTCTAGTATTGCTAGATTTTATATGACTGTTATTATATGATTGTTACTAGTTTTTTATGACCGTAACAATCATAATAAAGGCGGAAAAAAAATTGTCTCCGATTTTTGTTCAACTTACTGATGAAAGTTTTGTTATTTAGTAACTAAACGTGACAAATAAAATAAAAGATGCTCGTATTTTATTGGTTTTACCCTTATCATGCTTATTAAATGTTCCTTGGTCCACTGTGAACTACTGGTATACCCATTGTTCACCCCCCCTAGTGCACAGTGGGTCAAATCCCATTTTTTTAAAAAAGCTTGTTCATGTCGAGATGGTTAGAAATCTAGGATTGTAAGCATAATATAACCAATCTTGAATAAATTGTTAAAGCAACTGTCCAAAAATATTTTGTATAACGCAATTATTTCAGCAGATAGGGCCATTGAAAAATGGAGTGATCCAGTGTTGACCAACTTACCCTACCTGTGTCGGGATATATCGGCGGCAAAAAGCGTAAACGCTGTAACCGTCAATGAATTCCCTTGGTGTTTACAGCATTTACGCTTTATGCCATCGATATATACCTATGTATATTAGTGCGTCAGTTGGATTATTGTATTTCTTTGATACGTATTATGAAAAAGAAGAACTCGTTAAAGTTTTGCGTGATGTCATGCCTTGCTACTTGGATGAAAACTGAAAGGTTCTTATTTGGATGACGTAAGAGCGAGCGGGACAGGTATAAAACGCACTCACGCACTATAATGCGTTATTTTTTTGAAATATATTTTGACGATTATAAACGTTAACGGCGGTAAATATTTTCATTTTGTTACCTAGGCCGCTCACCCTCTTATTTACCCACGCTTTTCTCTGATTTGTTTTTAAATTGACATTTCCGTTTGACCCAATTTTAAAATAAAAATGGCGCCTATCCGAAATTGGTATTTTATATTTCCAGCGGTTGAACCTCGCAAATGGTTATCGTGTCCGGTTTTGTTTTAAATTCTAGTGGTTAAGCTTTTAATATTTTCCAGAATGTAGGCGAAAAACGAACGTTTCCAATGTTTTTGTGACACCAAGATAACAAAGTTGTCTGTATACATATAGGCTTTTAAATAAAGTGCTAATATATATTCTAGTGTATATTCTATTACCAAAAGCCGCTGCGAGGGTTCCGTACAAAGTGAAGATGAATATAAATAATGAATATTGCTCTAACGAAATAATAGATACATTTTACTGACGAACAAACTTGACTTTGTCATGACGACACGTTTGGCGCAGCTTGTAAGCACTTGCCTACTGAGCCGGCGGTCCCAGGTTCGAATCCCGGCCAAGGAAAATATTTGTGTGATGAACTCGAATATTTGTGCTTGGGTCATGGTTTTTCTATGTATTTAAGTATATATTCATCTATAGAAGTATGTATATCGTCGTCTAGTACCCATAACACACGCCTTCTTGAGCTTAATTTGGGACTAGATCGATTTGTGGAGATTGTCTGATATTTATTTATATACATTGGAAAACTATTGTCCGCATACATTGACACAAGTCGGGGTTAGTTTACCAACTGCAAATAAATTTGTGATCACAAAAAGACATTACGTAAATATAATTTAGATATATTGTAAAGTAACTACAAATATACGGTATTTGGAACTTTTTATTTGCTTGTGTACTCTAGGTCAATTATGTCAATCTGCTTTTTTTTTATCGAAAGATCAAAAAACAAACGCCAAACCATACGTTAGGTCATTAGTTATCATTAAGTATATCAGTCTACTTACGTGATTTCGGCGTTTACCAACGGTTTAGTATCATTTTCACATCTACTTGTACTTAGTATAAAATTGACAATATTTTTTTGTACATTAGATTTTTTTTTTGGATTCGGTTATTATTATACATTTATGAAACATGTAATGTCTAATTTTTTTTAATGTGGGTACACACCACGATTTTTATATTAAACTATTGATACAAAGATATCAAAGCTCAAAGAAAAAATATATATATATATTATGGGACAATCATACAATCGACCTAGTCCCAAACAAAGCAAAGCTTGTACTATGGGTACTAAACGACGATATACATAATATATAAATAAATATATACATAATATCCATGACCCAAGAACAAATATTCGAGTTAATCACACATATATTTGCCCCGGCCGGGATTCGAACCCGGGACCGCCGGCTCAGTCGGCAGGTGTCTGCAAACTGCGCCAAAGGCGTCGTCAAATTAGATGAGTTACCTGGGGGACGAGACCGGGAATTGAACCCGGTAACTCATTTAAATTTTTCCTTGGGTTTTGATATCTTTGTATCAATAGTTCGGCTATTATTGTTTTTTTATACGTGTTATAAAGGAAACTGAAAGACGTACCTTTTTTACCTTAATTGTCATTATGACAAGTGGAAAAAGGTACGTCTTTCAATTACTTTGTACCTAGTGTTTGTTCCCTCATCCCGATTTCCACTTTTGGTAGGTACACGGGTAGCTGGGCATTATGAGATGGTTATAGGTTACGTTTCGCCCAACTACAGACAAACAAAAAAAGGGTTATGGCTTTTCTTCTACATGCATGGAGTTCGCTAGTATTCCTTCTGGTATTAGAAATTTTTAAACAAAGAAAACAACAATTTAAACAGATTAAGTACTATTACTATGCTTTATAAATCATAAATCATAAATATTTAATATACGCGATATAAATCGTTAAACCGTTTAATTCTTATTTAAAAGTGTGACAGTCGCGGTAAAGCAGAAAATATTATAAACAAAACAGCTTTTTAGTAAAGCAAATCAGAATTCCACAAACAAAACATTTTCTATATCTCGCAAGTGAAAACAATTAAGTAAAACTAGAACCGCGTCAAACAACGAACACTTCCAGCGCCCGTACCATGAGTTTACAGTGACTGCAATCCTAGCGACTGTGTAAATGATTTGTATGAAGAATTGTAGTTGTACAAAGTAACCGCTAGGAGCGCTGTCGCTAGCAAGTACGATCACGTTAACTCATGGTACAAGGGTACAGTTCCCAGTAGTGAGCCCCAATTATTTTGCATCACAGTGGGACTTCAAAGGATATTTGCGGCGCCTCGTTATAACGGCTTTCGTCAATATTTACTTTCATACAGCGTTTGTGAGAAAATGTCGAGAAAAAATTACAAGCACGGTGCGGTGTAGGTATTTCTTATTTACTGTGATGCATCGTTACGGGTAAATTTGTGTGTCTTTCCTTAATACGTTAGATATCATGTAAATGTGTATGTATAAGATAACAAACGTGAGGATTATTACCTAATTATAAATACATCGTCCCACATCAAAATGTCAACTTATCAATCAATGTCACTTTGTAGCATCTATATTGACAACATAGCCGTGATAAAGCGAGTTACTGCTTATTAAATTTAGGGGTTACCGCAATTCTTCTTCGGTGAAGTATAGTTTAATTGTGTAGATTTTAGAACAATAATCACATCAAAAAAGGAATGTTTGCATTTTTTATTCAACTCGGTGTGCTGAATGCATTGATGGAACAAACAAAACAGTTATTTAGTATAATAAACAGGAATCTTACAACGAACACTTTCAGTTCCCAGTAGTGAGACCCAATTATTTTGCATCACCGTGGGACTTCAAAGGATATTTGCGGCGCCTCGTTATAACGGCTTTCGTCAATATTTATACAGCGTTAGTGAGAAAATGTCGAGAAAAAATTACAAGGATGATGTATGTATGTAATTTCTTATTTTCTTTGCTGGGTAACTTTGTGTGTCTTATACCTTAATTAGATTAAAAAGATACGTTAGATATCATGAAAATGTATCAAATAGCAAACGTGAGAATTATTACATAATTAACAACATTTCATTTTTAACCAGACCAGATATAATCAAATAAAGGATGAAAAGGTAATTATTTTTGAAAATATCCCAATTTATGATTAAAAATCCGTTCGAATAATTCCTAATTTTAAAAAAACGTAGGCGACAAGTAATTAGGTCACAGCGCAGAAATCATACAGTCGGACTATTACTGCTATGCTATTACTAAGATAGATTTAGTATGGAAATTGTACTACTGTTATTTTTGTAGCTCACAAACCGATAATTATAGCTCAATATAAAAATATCAAAAACAATCCATTAGTTACAGCAAAAGCACAATCTCATTAATGTGTGGGGCTTCAGCGTTTGCTTTTTATATCTTGATTTAAAGAATAATCATGCCAGTACAAATAAATAACAAACCAACGTTTTAATATAGTAAATATAAATATTTCCTATAAATAAATCGCTCAGTCAAAACAATTAAGACTAAAACCGCATCAAACGACGAACACTTCCAGTTCCCAGTAGTGAGCCCCAATTATTTTGCGCGCCGTGGGACTTCAAAGGATACTTGCGGTGTCTCATTATACCTGCTCTTGTCAATATTTATAGCGTTTGTAAGTGTTGAGAAAAAATTACAAGGGCGATGTAGGTATTATTTATCATTATTTATTTTTGTGCTAGAAATCGTGATACGTAGGTAAAAATATCTTGTATGTAAGAAATAAAGAATGTAATTTGGAGTCTGGTGGCGATACGACCTACTGATGCGTATGTGGCTGCGTACAAACGCACGCTGAGCTGTGCTTAGGCTAGTAGCGCCGTTTGCAAGCCCGTCTAATTAGAGATTATTGTAGCAGTCTATGATAATTACCGTCCCTATAAAAAAAATTGCCCGATCCGTCAATTAAGTATGTAACTAATAGTCTGTCTTTCATCATAATTTAACCACAATTTGATAATGTTTAGATCCCTAATGGCAAAGGCCAAGTATAAGAAAGCGCAGCATGGGACGGCTCCTGACGAGGTGGACGGATGACCTCGTGAGGGTCGCGAGGAGTCTATAGATGTAGTTTGCAACGAATAGCAATTCTAGCGAGCTATTGGGAAGCCTATGTTCAGTAATAGATGTGAAATATTCATTTTGGTTTGGGAATATTAAATGGAGCACAACGCTTCACCTCGGAAAATCTAAAATATACAGTAAATTAATTCTGATACAGAAACTCAACAACAAACTTTCAATTCCCCTGAATCATGGACCAGAAATAAAATGGCAAAATGCACAAGTAACGGAACGAAATTCTGCAAGCATTACAAAAGTTTAAAGGGTACCCCTTTTATCGGGGTTTGAGTCTAAAAAATGGTCGGTCCCCGTCCCGATAATAGAATGCCCCGCCTAAATGACGGGTGACCCCGATTTTCAAAAATAACGCTAATTTTTTCACCAGCCAGTGATTTATTAGAGCCTGAACGGTTTCCGGGAGCATCGGATAAGGCCCCACAATAGCTGTGACGTGTAAATAAAATTGATAGAGGGCGCTGACGGCGCTTTAAAATATCACTCTTTCGGTATTTTGGGGAACGTTTCAGCATGCGGTTTCTGATGTGCCGATAATTATTGATTCGATTTTGATAATGGACTGCACATTGCATGGCCCATTAATGAATTAATTCATTCATAAATGGGTCATGCAATTCTGAGAACAGAGTAATTCTGAGAAGAGAGTAGGACATTTGAAACGTGTACCTTTTTGACCCTTATTGTCATTGACAAGAGTGAAAAAGGTACGTGTCTCAATTTCCTTGACTGTACTTACCTAAGTATGTGAGCTTCCGTTCCGTCTTATTACCTACCTACTCTGTTCCCAATATTGACTAACTGTATAAATTATGGCACCATTTTCGGTTGTCTTGTCAAAGTCGCGGCTTTTCACAATTATTATTAAAATTATGTTGATTACTTGTATACTGTTAATCCAGGCGATATATTGCCGTTATGATTGCTACTGTTGTCTATTACTAAATATAAAGGAAATGACATTGCGCTGTTTTTAAGATCTTTCTTTGAATCGTGTGAAATTTCTTAATAAGAAATGCGGTAAGGTAACTTAATTTCGTAATTGATGGTACATTGGTTCCACCAATGACATGTCCTAACGTTTCCAACCTTCAGTATATTCCAGGCTATAATATCAGCCTAAGGAAGATTATGTCATAACATTACAGTGGATTCTATACTTATAGTAGGTATTATCCTTTCTTATCAGTTTCATACATACGAGAATTAAGAATGTTATACGATATTGTATCTTATTTCTATGACGTAAGCTCTTAAACATGGACATATAAGAATGGGACTGTATTTGAACTTCGATACACGTAATAACAATT
The DNA here is from genome assembly GCA_932273695.1 of Apotomis betuletana. Classification (NCBI taxonomy): domain Eukaryota; kingdom Metazoa; phylum Arthropoda; class Insecta; order Lepidoptera; family Tortricidae; genus Apotomis; species Apotomis betuletana. The sequence continues at coordinate 15,780,937 of OW026308.1, read as the reverse complement.
TGCAGTTATATAAAATGTTACTATCAGGCAAAAATCCGAGGGAAATTAGGTATATCTTTGGCTTCCACCGCAATGTGAGCTGCCTAAATGGTGTGCGAGGAAAAAATCCCTAATAGGAGTAAGTACATACTTCATTTTCTTAATTTCGTTTGGCATAACCTTGATGGAAACCGGCTCAACACAACGACAGTTTTTATGTTTCTTACAAAATAAGCACAAAATAAGAAATTTCAGGTTTTCTCTTTTGATAAGAAGTATTTAGGTTTTAGATGTGCTGTGACTATGGAGTCTTAATATTTTTTTATCTGTACTGTTCGATATTTCGATATGATAACTCCGCTTAACCAGCTGGCGAACTTTTCTCGACTAACAACGGAACGACTTACGACGAATGACGAGTTGAAACAACGTTAATTTCTCGTATCTACGGGCGTGCGTCAATACAGCGTTGTTGACGGCTTGCTAACGGATTTAGGTACCGAGAAGCTGACGTTGTTTTAACTCGCCTCGGTTTCAATCCCCCTGGGTCTCCCCTTTGCGAAGGCTGTATGCTAGGAGTTTACTTTTTTACTGCAGAATTTTGGCCTTAACTACACTACCGTGCAATAGTAATAAATTAAAAATGTTCACATTAAGAGCACATTTTGTGTAAATAATACGCTATTGGGGCGGTACTGGCCGGGTAACATTATTCATTGCAGTACACTTTACGGCAAAGGGAGCCAACAATGAGTGTGAATTTTTAAATTTCATTTCGTTACGCAATGTTGAAGTGCTTATTATTGCGATTTATAGCGTGATCTACACAAGACAAGTTTTACATTAGTTTCTTCTACGTGTACCATGAAAGACCAAGTTTATATATAGTGGTAGTGGATGTAAATTTAATAAAAATGTACCTACAGTTTTTCCCCTGGTTAGGATTGTTCGTATTTGTTGCAGTTTTTTTCTACTGACCGAAAGAGCGACGCCAGTCGCTTCGTTTGATTTCAGCTTGGCCACAAATTCTTTCGTTTGTCAGAATTCCGGATGCCCATACCTGTAGTCGAGAACAGTCGGAAATCTGGACAACAGGTCGCATTTGTTAACCGATTGTCGTGAAATGTTGAGAGTATAAAGATTACCAATTTTTCTCTATTCAGTTTATTGACAAATTTTCATAATAAAAATTAAAATTTAAAAAAACCCCCGACATGACAACCAATAAAAAGAAAAAACCGGCCAAGTGCGAGTCTGACTCGCGCACCGAGGGTTCCGTACAAACTTTCACTTATCCCATCTTAATTGGCCTGGTTGAGTTAAGTTTGCACCTGGAATGTATGACGCCGCATACAAACATAACGCAACCAACTTCTTCAAATATGATGAATGAAAAGGACTATTTTTTATGATTTTATTACAAATGTAGGTATAGTTTTCAGATTTGATAAGTATTTGTAGTATGTGACTATATTACTTGCTAAATTTCATAGTCCTTGGTCATCGGGAAGTACCCTATCGTTGTGATTCCTTTGAGAGTGTCGAAATGGTCATTTTTTGCGATACAAACGGCCGTATCTTTTTTACGTTGATGTAGAAGTTTGATTTTTTCACAGGTTCAAGGAACCGCAAACCTGAGTATAAGATGTTATTTCAATTCGATACCTCCACGCGTTCTCGAAATAAAGGGTCTTGACTAACAGACAGACAGACGGACGGACAACAAAGTGATCCTATAAGGGTTCCGTTTTTTTTCGATTGATACGGAACCCTAAAAGCCCTAAAAAGCTGTTACATATTCACTTACGAAAGAGTAATTTTGTAAAAGGACAAGCTTACCTGGTCTTAAATCGCGTTAAAACCTTGCAGGGTGTTGCTATTTGTGACCTCAATCAAAGGAAACTCTTCAATAGTCCTAATGACAATTAATTCAGCTTTAGCAGAAATGCAAAAACTTAGAAACTGCAGTGACTCAGTACTGGGACAGTAATTATTATATTAGTTTTATCGTCAAAAACGTTTTACTGGTACCCAGTTTTTTACCGACTGTACTTTCTTACACGAACGTTAATTGTTTATCAAGACCAATCAGACGAGCACAAACACCATGGGTTTATCTTGTGCTGTTTAGGAGTTCAAACGGTCATCTTCAGCTCCACAATACCAAATTATGCTATTAAATTGTTGGTTACAAACTATATAAGTAGCTGGTTATCATGAGACCCTCAGGAAACATTTGGAATTCTTGGCTTCAATATTGGCTGAGATCCATTAACAACTAGCTGGTCATCATGAGACCATAATTTAGTGAGTGATACTTATATAGAAAATGCTAGTAAAATTTAACATTTAACCAAAATTTGGAATTCTTTGCTTCAATATTGGCTGAGATCCGTTTACAACTAGCTGGTCATCATGAGACCTTTATTTCGTGAGTGATATAGAAAATGCTACTAAAATTTAACATTCAACCAACATTTGTTATTCTTGGCTTCCATATTGGCTGAGATCCATTGACAACTAGCTGGTCATCATGAAACCTTCATTTAGTGAGTGATATAAAAATTGCTAAATAACACTTAATATTTAACCAACATTTGGAATTCTTGGCTTCAATAATGACCGAGATCCGTTTACAACTAGCTGGTCATCATGAGACCTTCATTTAGTGAGTGATATAGAAAATGCTAATAGAATTTAACATTCAACCAACATTTAGAATTCTTGGCTTTAATATTGGCTGAGATCCATTAACAACTAGCTGGTCATCATGAAACCTTCATTTAGTGAGTGATATAGAAAATGCCAATAAAACTTAACATTTAACCAAAATTTGGAGTTCTTGGCTTCAATATTGGCTGAGATCTTGTCCCTTGTTCCAATTAAAGCTGAATATTTTGGAAACTACTGGTCGTATTTCCACCAAACATAGCTAAGAACCTTCTCGACGGAAAAGTCTTTCGTTAAAAAAAAACGCACTCAGATCGGTCCATCCGCTTGGGCGCTACGATGCCACAGACAGACACACAGATACACATGTTAAACTTATAACACCCCTCTTTTTTTGTCGGGGGTTAAAAATAGCGGAGTATGGGTAAAAAAGTAAAAAAAAAAGACTTATTTCATGAAAATGAGAATTGTTTCCAACATCCCTAGTGTCGTCTTTATAATTCTAATAATGTCGTCTTTATAATAATGAAGAATAATTCTTACATAAAATACGCATTTTGTTATTTATTTTCACTGTTCACCGCATTTGTTACAATACCCCCCATTTTCAACGTTATCTAGAACACCAAAAGCAAAACCCGAACGAGGAATTAACTTTTGGCGTCACGAAAATCCGAATGGACCGCTTTTGAGCGAGTATTTTTAATTAAAAGCTGTCCGGGAAATCTAAATTTGCCGGCGCGGCGTTTTCTACAACGACCTCTGAATCTATTCATTAGAAAACACTGCAGAAAAATGCTCTTGTAAATTTAACCGAACCTGGACAATAATACTAGTATCAAAAAGGATTTTCTTATTTGGCACAAGGTGGACTGATGACCTGGTCGCTGAAGTCCGCTGGATACGGGTGGTACAGGAGTCAGATCATGATGGCTTTGTTTGGGGGTCTATATCTAGAAGTAGATGATGAATAACCAAAGATTTATGCAATATGACTTGCCAATAGCAATTTGGTTTGATTTTTGAGTCGATGAATCTGCCAAATTGAGCTACGATGCCACGGATAAACAGATAGACACACAGATATAGGAGTTAAACTTATAAAGCTGCCTGTTCTCGGAAACGGAGCGAAGAAATTTACCAATAAGGCTTCATCTATGTGAAGCCCAAAACAAGTTAATTTAGATCTGAGGAATATGATTGGTCCATATCACACATCTCCCCTTCTGTGGACAGGCAAACTTACAACCCTCTCTTTGCGTTAGGGCTTAATAAAATGTATTAAAAATAGAATGAACATTGATTTTCTCATGCTTTTCACTTAATCACTGTGTGCTTGTTAATTCAAAGTGGTAATTGGATCTCCTGACTTCTACTAGTCAAAGAGCTCGCTCTGACACCTTTGAATTCGGGTCTTAATGAACTCGAGTCGACTCTAGATTGCAGCAGGCTTTGCCTCTCAAGGAACTTTATAAATTCTTAAGAATAAAGAAGCGACACAAATTCATGAAGCAAATATATTGTGTAAGCGTTGTGACGAGAATAACCTATAGTTTAAATAAAAACTCAGAGTTTACTGTCCTACATTGCGTCCTATTACTTTCTATGCATTTGTTGGACCATACGCTTTTTTAATTTCTAAACCTATGAAGAACTCTTTCATTAATTTGAATTTATCTTGAAGTTATCGCGGTTTATAAATCATTTGTGTACACGTACCTACATATAACGCGAATGAGCAAAAACTGCGTAGTTAAAAAAAACACACATAATATATAGGGATTTCTGTTAGCGCTTAAGTATTAATTCAAAGTGGTAATTGGATCTCGTGACTTCTACTAGTCAAAGAGCTCGCCCTGACGCCTTTAGATTTGGATCTTAATGAACTCGAGTTAAATCGAGATTGCAGCTGCCTTTGCTTCTTGAGGGAATTTACAAATGCTTAAGGATGTCAACGTGTACAAATTTTAGTATTTGGCACATAAATTCACCAAGCAAATTAATTTTGGCAAAAGAAGCAACACAGAGCAATGCGACAACAATTGCACTACGTTGCGTCCTATTTACTTCTATTCATTTGTTTGACCGTACGCTTTTCGATTGCTATACCTGTCAAGAACTCTTTCATCAATATGAATTTCATATCTTAAAGTTTCTTCGGCCTTTCACGATTTTTTTCAAGGAAATTTTAAATCGTTTGTACGTATACACGTACAGCCAAATCGATTGAGTAATAATTTCGGAGCTCAAAAAAACACAATATACATGTAGGGATTTCTGTTAGTGCTTGCTAATAGTGGTAATTGGAGCTCGTGACTCCTACTAGTCAAAGAGCTCGCCCTGACGCCTTCGAATTCGGGTCTTAATGAACTCGAGTCGTCTCGAGATTGCAGCTGTCTTGGCTTCTCGAGGGAATTTATAAACAGGATGTCAAAGTGTACCGTCGTTTATATAACGCGACAAGCTAGAGGATAGAAAATAGACTGAAAGACATAAAACTTACTAAATTGTTTTTAGCAATAGAAGCAACGGAGTGAACAGGCCAAAATAATTAAGTTTTAACCGTTTTACTTTGTTGTACTAGCCGTCCTATTCGTTATAAACATATAAATATTTCACTGTAAATAATCGGCTTTCATGTTGAATTTTCGACAGGTTTTATTAGTTGTTTTTCTTCTCGGCAGTGGTTGTGAAATGCCGGTAGAATCAGTCATGTAAAAGTGACCTTGTGGCTTACTAACATGATAAAGCTCAATATTTCAAGGCGGCTTTTTTACATGACTTGAACTGTATCAGGGTTGTGGTTAGCCCTCACTTCCAGTGAGTTGGATTTTGTGTGGGAGTACAAATCAACTAAGGGTGCGTCTCCGTTAAAACAAGGCGGAGCGGAGACGTGCGGAATAGGGTAAATCGCCAATTACTGGACACCGTTCAATAACTGGCCACCTCATACTAAAAATTAACTCTGTCTACCTACAAACTGAACTCATTTTAGTATGACGTGGCCAGCTATTGAAGGTTGGCCAGTAATTAACACCTTATGCTAAAATGAATTATGTTTGTTGGTGAACAGAGTTAATTTTTAGTATGAGGTGGCCAGTTATTGAACGGTGGCCAGTAATTGGCGATTTACCCTAGATGAATCACCTGAGTTGAAATCTGTATCTCAGCATCGCTTTACTTTTGTGATTGGTTGATTCCGCACTACTCCGCTCCGCTCCGCTCCGCTCCGCTTCAGTGGAGATGTACTCTAAGTAACGGTAATATCTCCGCACCGAGTGACTATCAAGGTGGCTATTATTGAAGCGCATTGAACGTTTGAGTTGTGAAGGTCTATTTCCCATTAGATTAGATTTGATTTGATTATTTATTTCACGATAAAAATTACATTACAAATTTGCTTAATGTCAAAATTATACGAATTAATAAATTATGATCGTCAAAAATAAGGCAAGATTAATAATAAGAGACGACATCACGAATTCATGAGATTACATCTCATGTATTAACCTGTATTGTAGATACAGCTGCAATTTCACCTCGTTATGTAGCATTTCAACTATAAGAATAAGCTGGAAAGTACACAGTTTTTACAAAACGTACTTTTAAAATGGAAATAAATTCCGGTGTAATCCTTTCAGGCTTATTTATTTTATCAGGAGGATTACAGAGTTCTGGAGATAAAAGATTGAAAAAACGCCGTTTTGCGGATTCCGAGCAAGTACTGATTAGATGGCGTTCTTAGAGATAGACAACATTACAGGCTTCGTTTTGCTCTATAAATAAACCTTCAGTTAGTAAGGTTATAAGTAACGGTAACAAAGTTGATGTGAATGACACATAGCTACAAAGAGTACTGATTGTAATTGCAAAAGAACCGGCCATGCGCGAATCAAAATCACGCACGAAGACTTCCGTAACCTAAAAAAAATATAAAATTTACGCAACGGTTTATTTTATTTTAGCAACGGTTAGAAAAGAAAACGTAAAAAACCTTAAATAAACAAGATTTTTGTATGGTAAGTTACTATGGTATTTTCTTTCAGTATTTGTTGTTATAATGGAAAAAGCAGTGGTAGCCTAGTGGTTACGGCATGCGACTTTCAATCCGGAGGTCGCGGGTTAGAACCCGGCCCGTACCAATGAGTTTTTCGGAACTTATGTACGGAATGTCATTTGATATTTGGGTGATTCTCATATAGTTTTAAAATATTAACAAGTTTTTTTATTTTTTTTTCTGTGATATATTGCGGTGTATATTAAGAGTACATACCAAAGGCTAATTTTTGGTGCAGATGGACAAGCTTAATACCCTCTGCAAGTGATTAAAGTAATGCATGTGTACACGGCTGTGACATCCCTAAGCATAGTTGTGAGACTGTATAACATGGGTGTGACAATTTCATCGAAAATCAAGTAATTGTGTCAAATAACAAGTAACCAAGTAGCCAGGATCATTCACCAGCAACTTGCTCTTCGATACGGTCTTGTGGGGTCTGAGGTGCCGTACTATAAGTACGCACCGATGCCAATTCTTGAGAATGGTCGTGCCACGCTCTATTGCGATCGATCTATCATCACGGACAGGACTATTGTAGCCAATAAGCCTGATATCGTTTTGGTAGATCGATCCAAGCGCCAGGCAGTGCTCGTCGACATCACCATCCCCCATGACGAGAACCTCGTGAAGGCCGAGAAGGACAGACTCAGCAAGTACCTTACTTGGCTCACGAGGTGACCGCCATGTGGGATGTTGACTCGACGATCATTGTCCCGATAGTCGTTTCGGCTAACGGTCTTATAGCGAAGAGTCACGACAAACATCTTAAGAGACTCTCGCTAGATGGCTGATTTAATTTATTTTTCTTTGGTGACATCTGCGGAAAGAATACAACAAATTGATAACCCAACTTAGCAAACAAAATCATCAAATTATTCAAATATACTACAAGAATGTCACAACCAAGCATTACATGTCACAACCGAGGTTTGAAAAATTCCGTGGTCGTGACATTTAGATCTATCTATGGTCGTGACAAATTTTGAACATGTGCGACATAATTGAACAATTTGTTTTGTCTCGCCAATTTTAAACAATCACCTTATTCTGTTATTTCTGAGGTAAAATTTATATAAGTATCAATAACATAACAGTAGAACTTACATTTAAAACTCATTCCACGGTGGTGACGTACTAAGGTTGTCCTTTTCTTTAATAAATACAAGAAAATATTTTTGCTATACATTCACCGCACTTTGTCATAAGCAGAACCGACAAGAAGGTAGTTTTTCCGTTCTTAAAAAGCCTAAATAGGGCTGCTAGCTTCAAATATAATTGTCTACCAAGTTACACGTATTTAAACAAACACACATGGCTGTGACAAAAAAATTGATCACAAACTTTATGATGTTCTGAATCAGAAACTGTTACATTATACTTTTACAACTTTTTAATAATGTTATCAGACATTTATTAGCTTTACGTCATTCGTATAACATTAGTCAAAATTACTTGATATTGTAGCAGAAAAAAATATTTTATTAGAAAATCGGGAGATATCACACGGCATGGACGTGACATTTTGGGCAAACATTCTTTTTTTATATATATATTTCTGAATATTTTAAGGTAAATGTGTTTATAAAAGATAAGTAGAGGATATTTGCTCAACAAAGGCATAAATAGATTTTTGATTTAAACAAAATAAACATGTGATTCTTACAAATCACAAAAAAATGCATGAGAATAAGAATTACCCATTTACCACTCGCTTTTCGGTGAAGGAAAACATCGTGAGGAAACCACCTAAGCCCAATAAGGCCTAGTTTCCCCTCTGGGTTGGAAGGTCAGATGGCAGTCGCTTTCATAAAAACTAGTGTCTACGCCACATCTTGGGATTTAGGTAGCCGACCCCGATTGAGAATTCATTCTCAAAAAATGGGATAAAGGCTAGGAGGAGGGATTTGTTGTTATAATGGCCATACTAAATGAAGTATATTTCAAGTCTCAGACAGACATGCATCCGTTAGCACCCTTTGGATTTAGAACACTAGAAAAAGTAATGAATGAATAATTGATGAGTGAATGTGATTTTACCTCTGTCACTTCAAAACTGACTACGACTGCTTGTGACTCAGTAATCAGCATCACCAAAGAGACGGGCAGTAATTTCTGGGGCGGCAAAAAGTCGCTTCCAAAAAGTCAACATCATCATCATCAGCCCGTATCAGCCCACTGCTGGACATAAACTCCTATGGCACGCCACTGAGCTCGATTTTCAGCTCTTCTCCTCCAGTCACCACCCGCTGTCCTTACGAATGACATCACTCCGCCTTGTTACAGGGCGCCCTACACTACGCCCTACACTTCAACATTCCTCCACTCGTTTCAAATAATAATGCACACAAATTGCCTTTGAAACAAATTCAATCGGAATTTCTTCATGAATCGTAATACACACACCGAATTGTCCTTAAAATAAAAAAATCGTATTATCTTTAAACACAAGCAACAGAACAAGTCTCACAAAACTTCTAGCAAATTGAATAAAATACCAGCTTTAATCCCGGCTTAGCAAATTTAGTTCAACCCGTCTTCACTGCATACGCAAAATGCAGTTGCATGAATACTAAATGTTTACCGGAGAACAAATTGTACGTTTTTATTTTATCTGTAAAACAACGGCACCTTCCGTGCCTGTATAGGTACGTTATTTATTTTCACGTGTACCCTTTTTTATCGAGCCCGCTTTTTCCGCGCCACCGAATGGAAAAACCGAATGGCTAAAGGAATATAATCAAAAAAATTCCGGTCTTTCTGTTGCAAAAAAATCGCTGTTTGTACGTTAATCTTTTTGTTTTAAAACGTGTTTCGAGCGAGTTTTATATCGCGTCCGTTCCTGATGTATACTAACTGTTTATTAAGAAAATGGTAGGTACATACATTATTGTCGAAGCAGGAAGTAGATGCTGGCTGAATAGGTAGTAATTTTAAACGGACGACCTTGGGAGTCCGTTCAATTTAATATGAAGCCAGCAATTGCCCGTCCGGCTGAGACAAATTTAGTGCTTTTCTCAAAAATGGTGCAAGAAAACAATATAAGTACAGATAATTTTAATTAGCCTCTACTTATGTGTGTCCAAACTGAATTCTAGCATTGCCTTTTTTTATAAAAAAAGTTGAAGACAATTTTTCTTCCGAAAACGCCATAAGCTATTTAAGGCAACTAAAAAGTCGCGATAAGTCGTAGCTACTGATCTTCCGTTTTGGCTGTTTAAGACCTATGCCTTCTTTATATGGCCGTTTTAACTTTTGTAAAAGAAACACATAGTACACATTCAAACATTTATTAACATAGTCCGATAGACAATTCCGAAGCTGATGGATAAGATAGCAAGTATACTAATTAAACCTTTGATTTATTACATTATTTAAATGACAGGGTTTTAACACTTTATTAACAAAGCTGGGCAGAGATCAATAAAGGCAAACATCTAATTCATGGCACAATTAAGGGCATAAAATCACATTAAGTACGTTACCAAAGTAAAGTAAACAAGTGGAACGATATATATTGGTTGTAACCTTTCCGCAACGAGTGTCGACGCAAAAGAGAGGCAGAGCCAATGTTCGTCCCCACCACGACACCTCGGTTTCCCGCCAAAACCACTAGGTGTCGTCATCAGGTTGAGTCGTCAAGCAGGTTGGCCAACAGCACGAAGGATGTAGTTGTAGTACCAACATCTTCAACCGCCGCACGAGTTCGCAGGTTGTCCTGACTGCTCCATAGGTGGCGCTGTCAGCTACACTTGTTGATGAATTTCAGGGCGACAACATTTGTTAAAGTTTATACCACGACAAATAAAGAAATTTCATACAACATTGAACAAACAAATCGAGCCGCCAAGTATTTTCTTGTGACTATTTTTGACTGACCTTAAAATATGTACTTCGATTCCTTTTGATTTTTTTTAATAACAAGTCAATATTCCCGATATTTTTTGAGAAATAGTACATACATTACTGCAGACGCCGGAAAAGAAGAGCTTGCCGCGTAAGTAGGTATAGATAGGTACGGATAGTGTAAAGAAGCCGGCAAGCCCTTTTTAAGGGTTGAGGCATGTATAGTGCTTTTCACAAACAATGCAAGGCAATGAAATAAAAAAATACACCATTCAACAAAATATAAATCCGCTGTTTAGCCTGTTCATGAACACAGACGCCATGCTTAAACAAAATATACTTTCCAGCCTAGGCCTTCAATCCTTTAAAGTTCTCTCGAGTTGTTCCGCCCGAAACGTGATACTTCGAAGTCTGTTATAACGCACGTTATGACGACACTTCATTGCATGTTTGAGAAATAGTATTTTATGCAATTGTTGCCAATGTTGCAAAATGAAAAGTCGAGTAAGTACCACGTTTGGGCCACCTAAATGATTAGGAATCATTCTGTAGGTAACATTAAAAGTTATTGAAAGATGTTTAATGTGCAAAAGCAAGTACAGCAAGCAAAACTTCAATATTGAAGAGCAAACCGGCCGCCGTCAGTACGAGATGCAAGATACCTCCAGGCATAAACCAACATCCGTCGAAGCAACAAGCGGGCTTGTGTGTCCAGGTGCATACGTTTAATGGATGCATTATAGTCATGCACAGCATATAACCGATAGTTCAAAATAAACGTGGATATACCGGCTGTGGCCTGAAACAGGAGCAATAAACCTAAACATTTTTTTTCAAAGACTGTTGTCAGCGGCTCGTTATTTCAAACATTGACCACCTCTTAGTAAAATCACCAGTTACGGATCAAATGTCTCGCAATACATTTCTTGTTTAAAATAAACGTATTCTAAGTTGATAAACAAAAATTTTGGTTAGTGTTGAAGAGCAAGAATCCTTTTATTTATTTATTGTGAAATGTCACTTTATGCAGCGCGAATTTTAATGACAGTTAAAGGCGATACACCTGGGTTATACCTGCGACCTATCTTATTTGGCAATATCTTATAGTACACTTCAAATAGCGCCCTGGTAATGAAACCAGAAAATGACTGTTTTATATATTCTACAAATAATTGAATGAACTATCTGTTTTACATTTGCGGGCTACCAACTATGATAGTACGGTTTCAAATTTAGTTGAATGCAGCGCTTGCGCGGCGGGTGTGCGTAAAATTGCGCGAGCGTCGAAAAGAAGTGAACACGTTTAAATTATATTTAAAATAACGGTCTCTTTGTTGTGAATATGCGATTATTTATGATCATTATGGAACAGAAAATTGTGCTGCGAGAAAGGATAATTGCTTGATTTTTTACTTTGAATTTGACAAAGATTTGTCCCGGAAGTGACCTGAAGAGGTTAATTTATATTTAAAATAAGGTTTAATATGGGGATTGTTATTGATACAGTGGAAAAGTGCATACAACTAACTAGATATCGAAACGGCGATATTTGTCTGAAAAACAAGAAACTGCTTTAATTCATTTCATTACACATTCGATCTCGTACTAGTCACAAATCTCACCGATTTAAAAAAAATTGTATATCTAAATTAAATTTCGAAGAAATGGCGGCGCTACTATGCCACCTTAAGGCAACTGCAAGCAACTGGTTGAAAAATTCAATAGCTCTTGCATCAGGTTCAGTGGTCCAATAGGTAGGACGCCCGTGTTGGCCTGGAAAGCCGTTGGAGACGCAGGTTTGAACCCTGCCTGAACTATTAAATTTTTCAATTATTCGCTTCATTGTAAACATTTAAATTTCGAAGTTTACATCTTTACAATTTAAAAAACACTATTCCAAACCATGTTACAATTGAATAACTTGATTTAAATCAATATTAAGTTTGTGACACTATAGCAATATGAGTTACTTCTTAGGATAATAATAGGAAACTACAGGATTTCCTTTTACACATCAATTCATCAGTGTTTATGACTTGAGACGAATTGCAGCTTTGAAGTCTCTCAAATGCTTGAAAAGGGCTTTACTATGCATGGAAAATCGGCCAAGTGCGAGTCGGACTCGCGCACCGAGGGTTCCGTGCAAGTAAATATGTATAGGTAACTTTGTTTTCTGTGTTTGTATCAATACCGATGCATCAGAAATACATCATCTTTGAAAATTTAAACTTTCTAGCTATCACGGTTCATGAGGTTCTGTAAATAAAGCCTTAGTTTATGCGATACAAATCATGCAATAACAAAACAAATGGAAGAAACGCGTGTTCCTCTTTTCACAGAAGCACTGATATTAGTGATATTATACTGAATGCCATTAGACATTAAGTTCGCCATTTGTAATGACTTTTATTTTATGCAATAAAGTTTTTATAAATAAATATACAATACCCCGCGCGGCGAAGATCCCTATGACACCTGTCATCTCAGTACATTTTATCCATACTAATATTACAAATGCGAAAGTGTGTCTGTCTGTCTGTCTGTTACCTCTTCACGCTTAAACCGCTGAACCGACTTAGATGAAATTTGGTATGGAGATAGTTTGAGACCCGGGAAAGGGCATAGGATACTTTTCATCCCGAATAAATTTAGTGTTCCCGTGGGATGAGCGGGTAACACCGCGGAGCACAGCTAGTAACCTATAATCGGAAAAATGTACTGAGATGACAGGTGTCAAAGGGATCATCGTTCGCCGCGCAAGGTATAGTTTATTGTACTCGTCTTACCTAAACAAGTATTTTCATATGAAAAGTAAAATAAGCAACATTTTTTCGGATTAAAAACGAAAACGCACCGCCTCTAAAAGGAATAAGCCAAAGTAAACGTCCATTAGCCTCGTATTTTGTTTCCACGGAGACTTTATATTTAGATCGAAGTTTCATCCGCTAAAAAGCCAGCTTCCCATGGGATTGGGGCGGAAATCATAATATCTTATGATTATGATTATCAATAACAGATTTGCTTTTAGCACTGACAGCTGTTGCCTTGTTTATTTTAAAATTTCTTGACAAATAATAACCGCGATTTAATAAAAAAACAGACGGTATTTTTCGTTTGGTTGCTATGAAAATACAAGATTATAATAATGTGGCAAGAACTATAGAATAAATGTATTGAGAGGTTTACAATCACGTGATATTGTCAGGAATGGCCCGACATGTTTCGAACTCGTTCCTGACAATTTCACGTGATTGTAAACCGCGAATATACTTGATACATTTATTTGGAGCTATATTATTATAGAGTTTGAAATTAATTATTCGAAGTGCTAAAGAAGGGCACACAGACAATTGAAGTTGTCAAATTCCATAACGGCTGAATGCTTTCAGTAAAAACAAAGCAAAAAAAAGGACCCCAACGAGTTTTACCCCTGCTTTAGATAGTCATAATGATGAGCTGATTAATTTGGATGCCATAGACTGAAACATACATTTGAAAATATATGGACCAAGCCATTTTTTTTGGTAAATTTACTTGGTATATTTTTTTATTTCATTAATTACCTACAAGTTTTAGTTACTTATACTCGTATACATCTAAGTATCTAAAATAGGTACAGATTCTACAAAACTTGTCAATTTAGGAATATGTCTTCACAACAGTTAAAGTAAGTGTAAAGAACTATTACAAAAGCAGTCAATAAATTGTCAAACATCGGTAGCGATGTGGCGTCGTGTCGTAACCTTAGTTGTCATACAGGGAGCGTTTCAAGAGCTGAAGCTGTACGGGACCCCATCGCAGGCCGAAGTTCAATGCGTCAACACTTTTGAGGTAAGCCATCTTTATTTTTACAATAAGATTCACTTTTAGTTCTTATTTTTAACTAAATTCATTATGATAATGACTTACGTATAGAATATGTCAAATTCATTCACAGTTGTGTCAGGATCGGCCCAATATGTTTCTAGCTCGTAAAGGAGGGGACGCTCCATGACATAATATTATTTCCCTAAGGATATATTATGTGTATATTGTATGTGTTTTAAACATACTTCATGTGGATTTTTTTGCATCACATATTCTATTAATTTCTGACGTTCATATAAAATGTCCGCCACCTAAAGGTTGTCTGGAAAGGATCGCTCTAATATCGCCCGTTGTCTACCTGTATTTTAAATTCAAGTTTTTCTTTGTTAGTATATTTCTTGGCTTCCGGTTCGTGACTCAAGATGGCCGCATGCGTTTAAGTTTTGTTGTTCGCTATTTATTCATTTTTGTTATTCAATGTGTAGTATTGATAGCGTATTGTGCAGTGATCTAACGTATGAGTGAATAGCTAATGAAGAATTCAACTTGAAGCGTTCATAGCCCTTCCTGGGTCAAGGCCCGATAGTCCGCGTGGTTTTTTGTAAATCGCTATCACTTTACAAAAAGCAACACCTCACCGAACAACGGCATGCTCTACGAGCAAACTCGAAATTGGCGAAATCATCATTAACTTTGATGGAAGCCATATTTTAAAATTAGTAATTAGTCGAGCTGTGCAATATATATCTATGTCCCGAGTTCGAAAAATGTCGGGCCGTTGCTGACACACAGTCACACATAAACGTGAGTGAATACCATTTTTTTATTATTAGAGTTTATCAAATATACATATCCTTCAATAAATTAACGTACAGAGATATTTAATGTAATAATTATCATAAACATAATATCAAACTTGCGTAAAGGATTGTCACCGACATGTTTCGAACTCGTGTAGAGTGAATGAGCTCCATACGAATTTGAAACATGTCGGGCCGTTCCTGACAATTTTTTACTTGAGCTTATGCCGTTCATAATAATTATTAAAGATATATCAGGATACTTTTAATAAGATTGTTATTTTATTTAAATTTCGAATGGTGGATAAGGAGTACACTCAAATATGTCTGCTCCACAGAAATGTACAATTTTCAACGTTTTAACAGGAAATGGGTAAAGGCAGCGGAGGAGACGAGATAGACATAGACAATTTCTTGGTGATTACAATATGATTTTATTTTTATGTTGGATTTGTTTCACTAACACTGACGGAATATATTATTACATTAATTAATCTTTATTGACAGAATTCGTAATATTAAAATTATTAACCAATTTCAAGTAACATTATCTTGTTTTGAGTGGACCTTATTTTTTGTTAAACGATTATGTTTTGTGTTTAAGTTAAAAAAATCCGGGTCTTTATTTAAACCACTTTTTCATAGTTCTTTACTAATTTCTAGAGAGATATTGAATGTGTCAATAAAGTTAATGTTTTATCACGAATGTAGGTATTATTAACACATATCGCACTGTTGTGGTGTCTAACATAACTGCTTTTTGGTTAAATCGCCATCAGATATATCGCATCATATAAGGCGTTCATAAATATCTGAACACGACTCTTATTGACTGGGCGCTACAGTACATGTTCAGATATTTATGCACGCCTTATATGCTGCGATATAGGTATCTGATGGCGACGGTACACGAACTAAACATGCATTAATTTGTGATTGTGAGATATAGTATTGGAAATAACACTATTAACAGTCTAACTGATGATAACGCATAACATTCCTTTTATTTCCTTTATCTGGTAGATACGATATCGCGGCCATCGTCCTGGTTACAATGGGTGATTATATTATGTAACAAAATTGCATTGTGTGTTATCGTTATTTAATCCTTTAATCAAATCATAAGTTACCATACCTTAGGCATTATCTCATGAATTTAGGCTTATAATATAATAATCCCTCGTAGCTAGAGAGTTACTTTAGTAGTAGGTATCACATTACATTCAGTGCATATACATACCAAAGTACCTATATATTTTAGGAAAATAAAGAATATTTACTTAGCCAGTCCAAAAGTAATGCCATTAATATTAAACTTATCTTCAATAAAGTATTAAAAACATGAATGATTTAATTTTACTGCAACAAAATAGCGAGTAATTTAAACAGCTCTATGAATTGAATTCTAGATTAAAACAGTTACTTTACGAATGTTATTTTATTTGCAAAATCTAGTTAAAGCACCAAATAAATAGTGCTGGCTTTAAAACATTTTTTTATGCTTTAAAGCTGATCCTTTTTATAAAAAAAGAATATGTTATTTAAAAAACGATCGACATTCAACCGTTTTCTGAAGCATCATTACGTTGCCTTCGTCCACGATTCGCAAACAGTGCGTTCCTTATTTACAAAAGAGCGTACCTTAGTGCCAAATACTAATCACTTACATCCTTTAGATCTTGAACCGTCCATACACTCGTACTAACGATTCTTTTATTTACAAACATAAGATATCGACCTTATTGTGAATAGCAGAAGACGTATATTTGAGCGTGTTATTTGCATTGTGTGCGGTCTCGTTATTGCAGTGACATGAGTGTATGGCTGATTAGAGCCGCGTTTCAAAAACTAGGGAAGGAACAAAGCCACTATTATGAAATTCTATGATTGTATTGAAAATCAGTCTTCTATACGGAAAGGGATCATTATTTCAAGAAAAATCTTAACAGCGTGTTGGATTTGTTTGGGTACTATGGGCTGCACAAATTTATGGCCCATTTATTCAATGGATTAATTCATACAGGGCCGTATTTCCTCCTAGGCCCACAAGGCCCGGGCCTAGGGGCCCAGCCGGTCTAGGGGCCCAGTCCCATACGCAGGACTTGCACCATAATAATGTTCTCCTTATAGGGGAGGGGGCCCCAAATGCCAAGTGCCTAGGGGCCCTAGCCCTCTAAGTCCGGCCCTGCATTCATATGTAATTCTTCAAATCATTGTAAAGCGGCTCTGTAAGTAAAAAATAAGAAAATTGTCAGCTCATCAGCCAACACACAGAAACAGCAGGGCGAATTTAACTAATTTCGATAGAGGGATTGTTGGACATTGAACGATTGTTAAAGTTCTAGTAATCAATTCAATCTATTTTATTGTAGACTTTGAAAGCTAAGAATCCATGTTTAAGACACACGAGTCTCGCTATATTTTCCTGTCGCCCTCGAACATTTCGGAATACATACGCAAATGAAGATATTATGTTTTATCAAATAAAAAATAAAATCTTTCTAGTGAATTAGAACTAGGTTAGGTATAGCTAAGTCTGTTTTTTATGTGAAAAGACGCATACCTGTAAGGGAATTACTTATCCCGAAATTGTGTCAATCAGTAAACGTAGTATCCTCCAACATATACATTTTACTATTAAGAAATATCGCGTTTAAACTTAATACTAAGTGCAAAAAGTACACTGTTAGTGTTTGTTTTACCCCTTGCAAAATAATCCTAATCTAGGCAAATACACATCGCAACATACGAGTGTACTTAATTGTTTGTAATAAAATGTTCCCTAACACCCGCTTGAGACACCCTGTATAACCAGCTAATCTCCAACTAACCGCAAACAACCACCACGCACTTTGTAACAAAAAAGGCGTATACGCCTTTAAGCTTGTTCTCACTTGTGTCGTTCTTCCGGATCAAGTACTCTGTAATTTGCTAATTAGCTGTCTCATACAGGTGGACCAGGAAGAAGGGGACGCTGAAGGGTCGGGTCGCTTTGGGACGATCCCGCCCTTTCCACCGCCGCCGCCAGGACTGGATGGTATTTACTCTTACTCTATAATTAACCCGTGAATGTGTCAATAGTGTCACCTGTCCGAATTATAAACGCAAACTAAGTCTAAGTGAAATGTATATTTCAGAACCTTCAAGTGTAAGTTTCCAACCCAACAATACATCTCCATCGCATTAACCTTTCTGGTATAAATAGATAACACCGTCACCAACTCGTGCGAGACCTTTTGCGTTAAACCTAAAGTTATATTCGAGTCTTTGTGTTTTAATGGCTTTTAGGTTGCGTTTACGGATTGCAACCTTTTATTTATAGTATGTGAAAAACTCGTTTTTTGTCCGGATCCACGGTTTCTTCATACAAAACCGTGAAGCGTTTGCATTCCTTAATTGCATTAAGAAGAAATTAGAAATTCGAGAAATTGTAGGTATTATATCTGCAAAAAAAGTATATGAAAATACATAACGTGATAATGATGGCTATGTCTATGTTGGCCGATCTGATCGGAATACGGTGGCATGATTTGAATAAATAATTATTTGAAATAAAAAATCCTATCTGATACAAACGTCCACTACTGATCATAAGCCTTCCCTATAGCTCTCTACAGTTATCTTGCGGTTATCTCACGACAGATAGGAACTTTTATTTCAAATAATTGAAAGTAGCGCACTTTATTTTTGGCCATCCTGTATATATAAGCAATAAACGCGGCCATTATTATAATGATTTCTGTAACGATGCCCTCGTTACATTTTTATCAAATAGTCGAAAATTTCTAGCATACGCTGAAACTATGGGTTACAAAACCATTTAAAATTAGTAAATTTAAGTAGAAGTAAATTTTATCAAAAGCGAATTTATAATGTTTTGGTGTACTTTTTTTTTATTCTTAGCATTATTGTTTCGTATTATTTTAAGCTTGTGATGACGATCCTTGACGATGGGAGATACTAGATTTATTTATTTATATTTTATTTACCCGTTGACTTCCCCTTTTATTTTAAACTTATATCGACATTGTATAAACAATATTTTCTCTTTATTATTAATTTTGCCTCATTTTTGACGATCATGATATTAATTCGTATAATTTTGACACTTAGCAAATTTGTAATGTAATTTTTAGCGTGAAATAAATAATCTAATCTAATCTAATCTAATTTATTTGTTTTTCAGGCTACCCAATGTCGCTCAGAGGCGAGAAAGGAGAACGCGGACCAAGGGCAAGAACTATCTTTTATAAGCATGAAGCGTTTTATTCAATATCTCACTAACACCGTACTGCCGAGCGCAATCGCGGCTCACTCTTTGATAAGGGTATATTTTCAATGGCGTAGAACTGCGCGGAGTGGAGAGGAAAAGACCTTGTGTGACCATAAAGATAACCAATCATACCAGCACCTAGCACAACTGTGAGATGCGACTCTTTCTCGCGCGAGGTATATTACCTATCTCTTTCTCTGCAGTACTGTGAGAAAGTGACAGGTGACGCTATGTTGCGCAATTAGAGTCGCTGTCGCGAAGCATAGGTAGGTCAGATTTAGGTGCGCGTCTTTCCGGTGGACATTTGCGAAATTTAGGATTCCAGGGCCTAATTTTCTGATTAAATGCCTGTGAGAATAAAGAACGTTCCCTCTTCTATAATCCGATGTAATAGCAACATAACCTAGATTCGAACAACTTTTGACCACCGAAGGGACAAATTTTGTTTTTCGAACTGACAATGACCCAGGTAGTTCTAGACGGGCAGATGGCAGTAGACCAATCATATTGTAATAATGGGATGTGTTCTGAGGAATTGTTTGTTCATCCTCACGCAATGGAGCCTAATGGTCGACAACTGTGCGGTCCCAGAGAAATTTCCTACCACGAGCGCTCCACATGTGGAATGAGCTCCGAAGCTTTCCTCGGGGGCTACAGTATACAGGTCTTCAAGAGGGGAGTAAATAGGTTCTTAAAGGGTCGGCAACGCGCGGCTGATGCTCCCGGCGTCGCAAGCGTCCCTAGGCGCCAGTAACTGCTTAATTTCAGGCGGGCCGCATGCTTGTTTGCCACAATCGTAGTATTAATAAAAAAAATGGTTGCATTCCACACCACGTCAGAGGAATCAAATGTAAGCCCAGCGGAGTGGAGCTAAGCGGACTCTCAAATAAAACATACCCTCCCCTATTGCATTTGTACACACACGGGGATTACTTTTTTATAGAGAAACGATGAAACCATCGAAATTTTAATTTCACCGAATTTTCATTTCATAGTCATAGATAATTTTTTCCTCTGAGGTCATAAGTTTTTGTATGAAAATGTCTTTATATATACTTATTAGGTTAAACTTGGTTTTATGACAATCCAAAATATTATATGGTTTAATAAAATTAAACATTCTATGAAACATTTGTGTATAAGAGAAAGGTAAACCACACATACGTTACGACAACCTAACTTGATATCGTGTTTTGCCAACTCATTAATATGCACAACTCATTATAAACGTACCTAATGATCGAGACGAAAATATAAGCTATGCCAAATATTCACGATTTAATTGTTTCTTATTTGAAAACCGGAAATGTTTTGGGAATTTGATATTTTAGGGGAATAAGTGTTTTGGAGAGCCACGCGTTTTAATATTCGGATATAAAGTTGTGTGACGGGGTAACTCCTCAGCCTCGTAGACTCAGATGCTGACAGCAAAAAAAAAACTGACACAAAATGAAAGATACGAAAGGTCAACAACATGTTTAATGGGTTAATTTGGCCAGCTAGCTGAAAATGGAAAGATAAAAAAAACATTAAAATTAAACCATTGATACAAAGAGCTGGTGTGTACCCACATAAAAATGAGACATTAATTGTTTAATAAATTTATAAAACATTACAATACCAACAGGGCTTTTTAACCTATTGTTCAATAATTTATATTCTTACGCCTTATTGTAATATTGCTTATTGTAAAGCTGTGATCTATTTACGGCCTTACATTTTTTACCACATTATTTTCACCTCTACCTCTCGGTGTATAATATACCAAGATAAAGCGAATTATCGTTTAGGGGTAGCAGCGTTGTATTACTATTACCGCTCAGAATTTGACACTGATGAATGAATCCGACATTTGACAACTACGCTCACCGTTAAAAAAGACGTAGTTTAGTCGTACAAGCATGTAACATACGACCTTCTGCAAAAAGCAGGCTTCGCGAGCTGTGGGCGCAATTTAATGGTAGCGATTACTAAAACAATTAGACTTAATTCAGAAAACATTCAGTGTAAAACGTTTACTAATAATAGTAATAATTCAATGGGGAAGGAAATTACCTATATCTTTCTACATAACATCTGTTGGGTAGTTAACTAGTTACCTGGGTAAAAAATGTTTTATTGTAATCAGTTAAATTATCAAAAAAAATGGACTTATTTTTTTCTTTTGTCATTCGAACAAAAAATAACAAAGACAAAGAAGATAACTTTCTTTATCTCAACACTTAAGTTGTCGCGCCTTAGTTTTAAACACTTTTAGTCGCTAAAGGGTCAAATGGACCCAGATCATTTTCTGACGGTATAATATAAAATAAACTATTAATAAATGAAATATATGCTATAAAATCATGTTTATTTTTTAATTAGGAATTAAATCAATCGTAATAAAATAATAATAGTCCACAGTTAAATCTTAAACAATATCTATATTCTCCAAGAAAGACCCAACATGCTAATTTTAACTCCAAAACTTAACCAATCTTAACAAAATTTTAGGAACTTTAACTTCTAGAAACTTATTTCTTTTTTCTTATTATTTCTCTCTATTTTACTTATTATTTTCATAATTCTTACAAATAAGATCATACCATTGATTAGGCTAGGTTGGGTTAGGTTTGTTTTATAACAATCTCAAATAGTTTATGGTTGCAAAGAAAAATGCTTTCAACGAAATGATTTTTCGTCGAAATAAAACATTTGACGAAAAGTAAATCTAGGAGTCAATATAGACCCTTATAACAATTATGGACCTATTAAAAATCACAAAATATATCATATCGTATAAAAAAAAACAGTAGGTAAATGAGATGCTAGCTTTCGTCTAGACACATTTTTTTAATGTCTCAACAATTTACTAAATTCAAGAGATAAAATATTGTTATTATATTTTTAACCGTACGTAATAGAATGAGGCTTCCATTTAGCACCTTAACTATATTAACTACATTATCTTCCAGGCAAATACAGTAAAATGGGGATTACCACCAAAGATCCTAAATCACTTTCGCCCCTTATAAACAAAAGTGCGTAAGTACGCAAACCAACACAAAAGCTTCACAGGTATTGTTTCATCCAATTTATCGGCGTGGCGGGCATATTTTGCACACTTTACACACAATCAGTCATGTAATTCCATATAAATTCACACCATACGACTTTTTACTAAAGCTCAGAATCGAAGTGATAATTTTGCCGCTGAAAACGTTCTTGTTTTCAGAAGTGATATTTTGCGCTGTTCTAACGACACTGGAATGTGTGGCATGCGTTTGGGCAATAGCCCTTTTCGAGTTTCATGGAATTTGTATTGGTTTTAACCTTTTCATGTCTGTTCAATATATGTTCTATACTTGTATACAATTCTAAAATTATAATGATAATTAGTTTTCTATTGAGAAGGGTCATTTATTTCAGGAAAAATCTTAACAACGCAATGCAGAATTTGTATGGTAACTGGCGCCAGCCTCACAGCGCCATCTGTTGTTTTTTTCTTGTTCTGTCAACACGCTAAAACGAATTTTAATCAATTTTGGTACAGATAGGGATGTCATTCACAAAATTTGCAGTCGAATTATGCGATATCTTCTAATTAGTGAGTATATCTCGAGTTATCATGACTAGTAGAGTTTTTAGTCCGCTGTTTTCTAACATAATTGTGCGCATCGGGTTACAAGCATGAAATTTCTACCACTGATAGAGTGTTCTTTGGTGATTATTTTCAGATGTGGAGGGAAGTCAGATTCGTCCCCTGTGAGGCGTGAGAGCGGAGTGAATAGGAACAATTATACCTCTTTTCTTTCTTTATTTCTGGTTAGTTAAGTCTACTAGGACTTGTCTGGTATCGTTTCCGTGTAAAACTGATATCAGAAATTCATTTTTTATGTTATTTTTGTATAGTTCTATTTCTATATAAAAATATGGGTGTGTGGCCGAAAAGGTAAAAATCACAACAAGTTTTTTTATTCAGTGAGGTAAATTAATTAAACACAAGATTTTCAAATAATTATTATTATTTTAAAAAGCTTATTTAATCTAATTTCTAAAAATATATGCATATTGGCAACTTCTCATACAAACAGTAGCTTAAAATATATGTTTAAGTCGGCGTAACCAACGTAGGTAAATCTCCGAGCACATCCTATTTCGCTTCATTAAATACCTTAAATAATGATTAATAACAAGCTTTTACATACAATACTTACCAAATACGTGCTACAAAAACAAATTTATGTAATTAAAACAAAATATTTTCTTGCTAATGTATCTCGAGCACACGGGCTAATCTCAAAATCAACAATTTATTTAAGTTACTGTTTGTATGAAGAGTGCCCAACATGTATATAAGTTTAGAAACTAGATTAAATTTGCTGTTGTGCAATATTTTTGTTAGTTGTAAATATTAAGGAATTATAACTAATTTATCACTCCGAATAAAAAAAAACTTGTCGTGATTTTAACCATTTCGGAAAAACACCCATATTTATATATGGTACAATGAATAAATAACATAAAAAAATAATTTCTGATATCTGTTTTATACGAAAACGATACCACATAAGCCCCAGTACCGTTAACTGATCAGTAATAAAAAAAGAAAAAGAGGACTCCTTTGTCCTATTCACCCCGCTTTCCGGCCGCACAGGAGACAGGAGACGAATCTGACTTCCCTCCACATCTGAAAGTAATCACCGCAGAATACTCTATCTGTGGTATACATTTTTTGGTTGTATCCCGATGCACACAATTTCGTGACTTAGCAAAATGTACTAGAGCACGCAGGCTAATCTTAACATCAATATTTTTTTCAAGGTACTTTTTGTATCAGATGTGCCCAATATGTATAGGTACATTTTTAAAAACAAGATTAAATTTGCTATTTAGTGATATTTTTTTAAATTGTAAATATTCAGGATATATATAACCAACTTATCGTTCCGAATAGAAAAAAACTTGTGGTGATTTTTAACTCAATTTTGAACTTTACGTCTATCAAAAGAGAAGAAATTAAATGGGAAGGAAGAAATAATATTTACGGTTACTCCCATGTAACGCCTAACGGTCAAATTAAATAAGTCAATAAATATCAGTAAAATAATCAAGAAATATACTTTCGGATATTTAAATCAGATTTTAATGCTAAACTTCAAATTGAGTTCTTAGCCTCAAGTTTCCACTTAGTGGTCTCAATTTCATTAAAAACGTCGAATCAAGGCCCTGAATTCATTCAGTGTCTGTAGCTTCCCTAGTCCAAAACCTTTTAAAAACATTGCTCAAACTCAACGCCCACCACATTTTTCCGTCAAACGAACAACTTTTATCACAAGGAAATGTAGCATAAAATCCAGCATTGTCGGAAATAATTAGGACACTCATGCCTATTCATCATTGTTCCTCGATTTGCTCAGTTTGTAGGAGCCATTAGTTGCAACGTGAACAGTAGCTAGTGCGTCATAATTTACGACGTCACGGCACGACGCCATACGTAACGCTACACCATCCATCTTAGTGTGCCGTACGAAGAAAGAGCAAAAAGGTGTGACTTCAGTGTTTAAGCGCAACGGGAATGGGTGAGTAAGCGGAGAGCGTTTTCACGCGACCTATACTGACTGTGTGGTAAAATACAATAAACACTGTAGCTAGTGTCACCCAATTTACAACGCGTCACACCACGACGCAATACGTAACGCTACACTATACCATACGTCTTAGTGTGCTGTACGTAGAAAGAGCAAAAAGATGCGACTTCAGTATTTAAGCGGGGCGGGTAGCGACTTAGTCTTGTACAAAAGCCGGTTAGCCCTGTCTACCAGTGGCGGCGGGAATGCCAGAATATTAGTTTGATGCAAAGGCAGGTTGGACCGATTCAATTTGACTTGAGGGGGACGGAGATAGACCAAAGCAATGAGCGTTTCTGGATATATTTGTATGTCTGTGTGGAGAAATAGTGTAAACAGAAGAGCACGATGCCATTATATCAGTTGAATTAACGCCCTGGCATGTTATGCCATTGATTTTGTTTATGGCAAAGACCGTTAATAATTCCGTATTTGCTTGATACCGAAGCTGCTATAATTGATTGTTGGACGGTTGCTAGTTTGTTGTTATGCATTTTTAAGTTTGTACAATCAACCGGAAACCATCTGAATAAAATATCATAAGACAATAGTGTGACTCTGATTAATAAACATAAATTGTCCATTTTATTGAAAAGGTCATCACTATCATTTTATGGAGAAAGCAAAACAAAAATTACAAAACGGCCTTATAAAAAAAAATATCGAGCTTACGCACAGGAATTTCTGACATGATATTTATTAACTAGTAAAATAGTTGTTTTTTAAAAGCTGTTACATGAAGTATGTGCTGTGTTACTAATTCAGTGAATAAAGGATTTTGACCTTACAAACGGTCCGGTAGTTTTGAATTTTTGATATGTTGTCTAGGATGGTTAGTCAGTGTTTAAAATGCAAAATGCACAATTCCCCCCCCTCCGCGCCCGCCGCCATATTGAAAAAACCGGCACTCTCTTCATATTTTTGCTCATATCTTCCTTTAGAAGCATTTTAGCTAGATGAAAGCTTCGACAATGTTATAGAGAGTTAAATGTACTACATTTTCCATTTTATATTTTGTTTCTAGGACACATAGTTACGGAGATATGCACATTTAAAAAAACTTAAGAAATTGCAATTTCCTACTCAAAAACAAACTTCTGGATTATATCTTCGTTTAGGAGCATTTTAGCTAGAACAGTGCTTGGGCAATTTTGTAGAGAATTAAATTTACTATAATTTACATTTCAAATTTTGTTTCTAGGACAGATAATTACGGAGATATGTAAAAAATAAAGTCACATTTTCCGAAAATGTATGTAAAAATGGACATGAGTTTTATAAGCAATTATATTTCCTACATGTTTTAATTTGTCCTAGACTAGTCCGTAACTGAATGACAGCGTTCTAAACCAAGAATTTTGAGAAATTTTCGGAAAATTCGGCATTTCCTGTTTTTTAAATGTGCATATCTCCGTAATTAACCGTCCTTGAAACAAAATTTGAAGTGTAAATTATAGTAAATTTAATTCCCTACAACATTGCCCAAGCTTTGTTGTAGCTAAAATGCTCCTAAACGAAGATATAATCCAGAAGTTTGTTTTTCAGTAGGAAATTGCGATTTTTTACGCTTTTTTAAATGTGGATATCTCCGCAACTATCTGTCCTAGAAAAAAAAAAAAAATGGAGAATGTAGTAAATTTAACTCTCTATAACATTGTCGAAGCTTTCTTCTAGCTAAAATGCTCCTAAAGGAAGATATAAGCAAAAATATGAAGAGAGTGCCGGTTTTTTCAATATGGCGGCGGGCGCGGAAGGGGGGGAATTGTGCATTTTGCATTTTAAACACTGACTAACCATCCTAGACAACATATCAAAAATTCAAAACTACCGGACCGTTTGTAAGGTCACACATAGTACTTTAGTCTCTATTCACCGTATTATACGTGAAGTGTGTGCACGTTAGCGATACCCTCAAAAGATCCGCTCCGCTTCAGTCATCACATAAGCTATGGCCTTATAACACGGCTCCATTTTCAGTTAAAATTTCTAGTGGAGTATTTGAGTCTATTTTATATAAACAAAAGCAGTAACTTATACCAATCTAGATTGAAGGTATTCATTATAATTATTTTGATTCGAACAATTGTAGTTACATTGTTCATATTGAATAAGGGCTCTATATCAATCAATCCATTACATACTGCCCTTTTTACGTGAGGCGCATGTTTTATATAGGCACATTTTAGTAGTAATACGGTGAATAGAGACTAAAGTACTATGTGTGACCTTACAAACGGTCCGGTAGTTTTGAATTTTTTATATGTTGTCTAGAATGGTTAGTCAGTGTTTAAAATGCAAAATGCACAATTCCCCCCCCCTCCGCGCCCGCCGCCATATTGAAAAAACCGGCACTTTCTTCATATTTTTGCTCATATCTTCCTTTAAGAGCATTTTAGCTAGAAGAAAGCTTCGACAATGTTATAGAGAGTTAAATTTACTACATTCTCCATTTTATTTTATTTTTCTAGGACAGATAGTTACGGAGATATCCACATTAAAAAAAACGTAAAAAATCGCAATTTCCTACTGAAAAACAAACTTCTGGATTATATCTTCGTTTAGGAGCATTTTAGCTACAACAAAGCTTCGGCAATGTTGTAGAGAATTAAATTTACTATAATTTACACTTCAAATTTTGTTTCAAGGACGGTTAGTTACGGAGATATGCACATTTAAAAAACAGGAAAAGTCGAATTTTCCGAAAATTTCTCGAAATTCTTGGTTTAGAACGCTGTCATTCAGTTACGGACTAGTCTGGGACAAATTAAAACATGTAGGAAATGTAATTGCTAATAAAACTCATGTCCATTTTTACATACATTTTCGGAAAATGTGACTTTATTTTTTTTATATCTCGGTAATTATCTGTCCTAGAAACAAAATTTGAAATGTAAATTAGAGTAAATTTAATTTTCTACAAAATTGCCCAAGCACTGTTCTAGCTAAAATGCTCCTAAACGAAGATATAATCCAGAAGTTTGTTTTTGAGTTGGAAATTGCAATTTCTTAAGTTTTTTTTAATGTGCATATCTCCGTAACTATCTGTCCTAGAAACAAAATATAAAATGGAAAATGTAGTAAATTTAACTCTCTATAACATTGTCGAAGCTTTCTTCTAGCTAAAATGCTCCTAAAGGAAGATATGTGCAAAAATATGAAGAGAGTGCCGGTTTTTTCAATATGGCGGCGGGCGCGGAGGGGGGGGAATTGTGCATTTTGCATTTTAAACACTGACTAACCATCCTAGACTACATATCAAAAATTCAAAACTACCGGACCGTTTGTAAGGTCAAAATCCTTTATTCACTGAATTATAGGTAGATACAGATACTAATTGATTGATTGACAGTCTGGTCTAAAAAAACATACACATTTTGTATTATCGAACCATATGCTACCTACTTTGAGTTGAAACTTCAATATTGTAAGCAAAACTTACTTAATTCAACTACACGTATTTAAGAGAACTTCAGCTAAATTCCCAAATTTAGTTAACACCTAAATTAGAGTAGGTACACGTATAATTTATCGTTCATCAACGGTCATTCGGAACATACAAATTTGAATTCTAACCCCTTATCATAAACTCCTTGTATGAATACTTATTACTAATACCTGTTCTAGCGTCCAATCCAAATGTTCCGCGTACTGTACACAGATCGAGTAACGAATGGAAGTTTAACCCTCTCATGCCATGATATAGAGCCATTAAGCAAACTTAACACTGTTTGTTAGCGTCGCGTGCCAACGCTGTGCAAGTATACTCGGCCGCGGCGTTTACACGGTTATACATCAGTCATGACATTGACGGGTATTGCAAAATATTCAGCGTTAGTGATTAACAGTTATGTTTTCATGAAAAATAAAAATTTCAAATGAAGGATGTTTTCGATCACATTTACGGTTCTCGTTTAAATAATACAAGTGGTCTTGTGAGCTGTAGACCTTGCAAACATTTTCTGAAATGGCTGAAATATGTAATTTTTCACCCAAAATTTCGAAAAACTATTACCTATCCACAAGTGGGATAAGTCTACTTTTTAACTGCTGATTGTGACAGTTAGGGGACTAAAATGAGTATGTACAAATATGTATAATACTTTAAAAAAAAAATATGTCCGTAGAATATTCGAGATCTGATGCGGACTGTACCATACCGGACCGGACCTAACACAATGCTACTTTAACTTTTCGTGGCGCACGATGGAATTCAATTTCAGCCAGGGTTAAAATACAAACTTTAATAGAATTTCTATTCTATCAAAAGTTTATGTGTACTCGAGATGAATTCAAGAAACCGTTACCAAATAAAATGTTGCGAAATTATTTTGTGACAAATTACTGGAAATGTTTAGTTTTGTTATTTTTTGTTTGTAAATACCTTTTTAATTATGTGTGTCCTAATACGTTGTCTACATAGAACCTTATATATTGCGCTAGGTTTTCTTATGCAATAAAAGTTCTGAAAAGTTTACGGTTTCCAAAAAATAGGTACGTAAGTTGGAAAACTTAATTTATTCACAGTCATACGATGTGGCCTGTAACAGCAGCAATACATTAAAACATGCATTGTACTTATCAAAGGGAACAATACTGGGAAAATGTGGTATAGGTAGATACAAGGCTGGCAATCCTTATTCACGCCGAGGTATGTATAGTGATTTTCTAAAATATGCAGTGATATAAAAATGAAAATAACATCGAACAATGAAATCAAATCACAATTTGACTACCAAATATCAAAACTTTTTTATCTTGTTGTAATTTTTTTCAAGGCTTTATAAATATTATTGTATTTACGTATATATAACTAAAACTACACACATCGCTTATTGTTTTATTTTATGCGAATAGTGGCCGAATGCCATAACGCTCATGATTCTTTTGCCTGAATGCTATGATGTTGTGTCACAAATTGATATTGAAACAAAAAAAGGTTGCTTTCAGGTGAGGCGCCTGAAATGTTCCTTGAAATATCATTACATGCTCGCTTCTTGCCATTCCAGTAGTCATACATTTTTAATTGACTACATTGAGAAGAGTTTTCAACTCTACAATTTTCTTGTTTTTCATGCATTTTCACGTGATGTTACCCCATAAAAAACCTTAATGAAATAATTAAATCACATATTTAATCACAATTTCGATTCAACTATTTTGCACGATTACAAAATCATCGTCTTGGAAGCGGGTGGCTATTTTCGAAACTTAATTTCCGGGCGTCTGTACCACAACAGATCGTGTTGCTCGATTACTTGACATTAAATTGTATATATTTTGACGGCACTCTCTTAGGGACCAGTATAACTCAGCTTAGTTTGGTTAGAATCGGTGGTGGACGAATTTCTGACCATTTTAACCGCTTGATTATGATGTTTGGATTCATACCTATAAAGTTAATTTCAACCATAATCGTCATTAGACTTTGTTTGTAACGCGATTTTTTTACTCTAGTTTAGTTTGTACTATACTCGTACCTGAGGAGCAATATGTTGTAAGTACTATGTTAATGCATGAACTTATTAGTGTTATGCCTCTCGGCTTTGTACTTTGATAGGGAGAAAAAAGTTTTTTCTCAAACATGCAATGAAATATTGTCTTTGCGTTCCTTATAATAGGCTCGGAAGTATCGGTTTTTGGGCGCAACAACTCGAGAGGACTGTAAAGGGATTTCATACTGCTTTTCAGGCCTAGGCCTGCAAAGTAACTTTTTTTTTGTTTCAACAACAAGGTCATTCACACAGCTGGCTGGTTTGACAAAAAGCAGGTTTTGTTTTTAAAGGTTGGTTGTTAGACACTTGTGGAAAAAAAATTCAAGATGGCGACTTTCTTTTTTCAAAATTTCAAATTGGTGCTAGGCGGCTAAAACTCGGTATCGGGTGGCTCTCGGGGCTCAAAAATATGAATCTGAAATCTTGTCCGAAAATTCGGTCAAATTCGGAAAATATCGAAAAAAAAACGATTTGTATGGAGAAAATTTCAAATTAGTCCTAGGAGGCTGAAATTCGGTATCCGGGGGTTTTTGGGGCTCCTGAGTCAGAATCTGAAATCGGATTTTTTAAATTCGGTCAAATTCGGTATCGGGGGGCTCTCGGGGCTCAAAAATATGAATCTGAAATCTTGTCCGAAAATTCGGTCAAATTCGGAAAATGTCGAAAAAAAACGATTTGTATGGAGAAAATTTCAAATTGGTCCTAGGAGGCTGAAATTCGGTATCCGGGGGTTTTTGGGGCTCCTGAGTCAGAATCTGAAATCGGATTTTTTAAATTCGGTCAAATTCGGTATCGGGGGGCTCTCGGGGCTCAAAAATATGAATCTGAAATCTTGTCCAAAAATTCGGTCAAATTCGGAAAATATCGAAAAAAAAAACGATTTGTATGGAGAAAATTTCAAATTGGTCCTAGGAGGGTTCTCTTATTTTTCGCAGAAAATTGTTACGCCGATTATCACTTCCCAACTCCCGTTTCGCGGAATTTTATTTCGCCGACCTTTCATTTCCCAACTTATCAATTGCCAACTTATTAATTGCCAACCTCACCGTTACCAACTTAACTTTTGGTCTGTGTTTTATTACGCAAATTTTTAAAACGCCACCTTTCATGTAGCAGAATGTTTTAGTTGGCATAATATACACTTAGTTGTTTATTGTTTACCAAATGTTTTATTGAGTAGCGTTTCGTTTAGCAACTCCGTTTTATTAATACATCGTGGGTAAGAAGAAAAATTATTGATGTGCATTGCTTCCAATTTAAAAGTGTAGAGGTATTATTAGTAAATTCTTGCTAAAAAATAAACAAAATATGTAGGTATGTGGTAAATTTACCAATTACAAACTAATATTTAAAACTAAAAATTATAAAAAGTAAATTATAAATATATGTATAATATGTTTTTTTTTGTAATACTTGCAAGCATTTTAATATTACCTTCATGTAAGCAAGCAATCTGACGCTCCGCTCGCTTCGCTCGCTCCGCTATCCATGGTCATAAAACAAACCTAACCTAACCTACAGTTTTTGGGTTTTGACCCATATTCCATTTTGTCGCAGTTACTCTTGCTTGCCAGAGTTTCGGCCAACCAAAAAATATGTAAGCATTGGTATGTATCTTTTTCTTATTAGTAACTTGCCTAATGTATGAAAAGGGAACTGTTCCATCAACGAAACGTTAATCGTCCAAAAGTTGTTCGACCAAGTGAAAGATTTGACTAATGATTAGTCTGCCAAAAGTTTAGAGGCATAATAATAATCTGCTTTACAATAATTCTGCCAAGTGAAAAGTTGTCATACAAAAATTTGGTAATCGTTAGTTGTCAAAGTGAAAAGTCGGCGAAACGTTAGTTGGCAAATGAAATTCGGCCAAAAATAGTTCTGCGAAAAGGCAGGATACCCCTAGGAGGCTGAAATTCGGTATGCGGGGGTTTTTGGGGCTCCTGAGTCAGAATCTGAAATCTGATTTTTAAAATTCGGTCAAATTCGGAAAATATCAGACAAACAATATTAAGTGTTATTCTTTGAAGTATATTTTTTTATTTCATTGTAGTTTGAGAAAAGCACTATACATGCCTCGTCGTGAAAACGGATTCCCGGCCTCGTATCACTATCCTATATACCTACTTGGCCGGAAATCCTAATTTTCCCGGCCTCTGATGTAATGTACTATTGCGAAACTTCGGGAACGAAAATGTGTAATACGATAATATTAAATAGTAATTATATAATAATCGAAATATTATTAACATATGATTTTAAATTATATATTAAAAGATAATTGAATTCTGATAAGTTTTATAACTTTCCGAATTCAATTATCCGCGATTATTCGCAGGAGTCGAAGATAGTCTTCTACTTAGCTAATAAACCTTATGATATAATAATACCACTCTCAATAATTCAAATATTATATACACAAATGGCTTGGCTATATTTGGGTACTTTCAGTTCAGAAGTATATACATTTCTGGCCCAAAGAATTTTCAAAGCACAGCAATCCATCTTCGCAACGTACATCTTGCAAACCAACAAAGTTAATAAATTATTCGTTCTTTGGAGCGGACTATAAATATACTACTATGGTTTTCTGTGATTTGAATAGTTGTTTATCAATTTCTCAGTGTTTCGTAACATTGTCTTTCATTAACTGATCTTCGACCTTATTAAATAAAATTATTTTTCCAGGGTTTTCCAGGGGAGCCGATCAGGGGGCCCCCTGGCCCTCCAGGCCCACCAGGGCCCCCCGGCCCACCGGGAACCACTGCCATCGCTGAGGTTTCAGGATCGGGAGATGATGTAAGTGTTCAGGAATTTTATACATGCTTAATTTGTTGTTTGATATGACTTAAGGATAATATAAAGTGAACATAACAACCTGCTTTTTAGGGTTCCGCACCCAAAGGGTAAAAACGGGACCCTATTACTGAGACTTCGCTGTCCGTCCGTCCGTCCGTCCGTCCGTCCGTCCGTCCGTCCGTCTGTCACCAGGCTGTATCTCAAGAACGGTGATAGCTAGACAGTTGAAATTTTCACAGATGATGTATTTCTATTGCCGCTATAACAACAAATACTAAAAATAAAATAAAATAAATATTTAAGGGGGGCTCCCATACAACAAACTTGTTATAGATTATATACCTATTATGTATAGGTACGGAACCCTTCATGCGCGAGTCGGACTCGCACTTGCCCAATTTTTAAGATTATTTTAGGGTCAATCAACTTTTTTCTCTTGCTGGTTGCCATGGTGATGTCCACTTAGACATTTTTTAAACTACGATTAAAATTACGACTTCGGTTATATTTACTTAAAATTTTGTAATTACAACAGCAGTCATATGTAAACTATCTTGATAATAGCAGTACTATAAAATTTATAAACACACACTGACAGAATATCAACAAGAAAAAGGTGAATAAAATTGAGACAAAATGCCACTGAATTTTTTTTCATACTAATCGAGGTTTCGTGCTTGTCTGTTTCCTCCTCAAAACCATTATTTACAAAATTTTAGGATCTATTTATTGACTTAGGAGAAAAATTATTGTTTTGATTTTTGTATGATTATTACATGATTTCTTAGCTAGGCGTCCCTTTGCAAAGGAAGTTTGGCCAGAAATAATTAATAGATAA
This sequence comes from Apotomis betuletana, assembly GCA_932273695.1. Classification (NCBI taxonomy): domain Eukaryota; kingdom Metazoa; phylum Arthropoda; class Insecta; order Lepidoptera; family Tortricidae; genus Apotomis; species Apotomis betuletana. Next base: position 15,746,770 of record OW026308.1, on the reverse strand, counting down.
GCGCAAAAATTAAAACGGTTTGTAACAGGAACATTTATTTCTCTATCAGGTTCTGAAAGTTTGTAAATATTGGTTCAATTTTGGAGGAGGAAACATACGAGAATGAGACCTCGATTTGAATGGAAAAATTAGCAGCGGAATTTACCCTTAAATACTTCCCATATTAAACTCAGTAATGGGTTTGAAAAGTTTTTAACATTTAACGTAAACCTATACTAAAAAAACCTCTGGTGAACGCATCGGTCGCGTTTGTGCTTATTAACCCCTAACCAAAAAGGGTTTGTGATCATGCACGTCTTACAAACCCACCTGGTAGGCTCTGGTCTTTAAACCTTGAAATTTTCATGTGCTAAGATCATATCTAACAATAGTTAATCATCTTGATATCAGATAGCACCAACGCATTTTTATAAATTAGGTACTATCTTTAATACTTTACAGATATACTGATATTACATTCAAGATAAAATTCCACAAGTCCGCCCGTACAGATAAATATATATTTTTTAGTACATCCGTCTATGACATCCGTTAAATTTTTGAGACGTCAGAATGAGCAGAAAAAATCACCTTATGAGCATTTTCAACCACATTTTTCTCCAGGATATAATAAAAGGATCGTTCACGAAGCATCTCCTCCTAAAAATGCTTCTTTAATTTTGTTCATACTCAGCGTTCCTTTCGTAGACAGAAAAAATATTCTCTTTATCTCCCGACACCTCTGGTATTCACATGAAACAAAACAAAGCCGACATTACACCTTCGCAAAGTACTCATGGCGCAAATATGAACAGAACAGAGCAAATTCCCATATTCTTATTCTTCTTAAACCTCGTATCTAAGTGTAAGTTGTTGTGAAAGATGGGCACAATCGCGCAGAGTACAGAGTTCCTTTTCCAATTATACAATTGAGTATAATATGAGGTTGAGTAGGCAGTCGAAATTCTCGTGTATTGCCTCGTACCGCAGTCGCGTTGGCCTGCGGGCGTCATCTGCTCCTACTGTAAACAAAAAAGCTGTGGTGCAAATCATAAGCGATCGCAGTTTCAGTGGATCATTACCCCTTACCATTATCCCATTAGTTTGGGGTCGGTACAATATGTTTTTTTTTTCTATCCTTCTCTATCACTCGTCATCTTGCCTTTTAATTATGTCCATATTATCTTCTACTCAAAATATTAACTAAGTATTTCTCTTCTTCAATTACCGTCCATATTCGTGCTCAACCAAAGTGACATCTGGTATATTAATTTTTTGTATCTTCTTTATAACTTCTAAAAAATAGAAAACTAAAACATCAAACTTACTAATTAAGTCCAATATTACAATCAGAGCGTTTTTTTAATAAGAATATACGGTTTATTTTCCCAAAATACTGACTGAGTTTTTCTTACACAGAATCATACTTTAAATCAATCCAGGAAAAGATATCCCAAATTACAAAGTCAACTTTTTAACTGGTAGCGAGACGCACAAGAAAAATATTTTTCCATTTGAAACCTTAAAAAAAGAGTTGATCTCTTATAGCATGGCCCACACCCGCCGCTATCTCCGCTCGCCTCAGCGTCCTATCTAACCTGAACTTGAATAGCCTATTGAAAAGCGAGTTTTTACGTGCGCGTGTCCGGCTCTCAAACAGCCCGTCGCTTGTAATAAGGCTTTCGGTTCTATTTGAATACTCTTACTCGTAGATCTGACAATCTATTAGCTAAATATTTTTTGCATCTTGTCCGTTAATTCATAGCATACTTTACAAATAAGCAGATTTATAGGTTTATCAAAGTTGTCAACATTATCATTTTATACAACAAAATAGCTGATAATTTCAGTGTCTTCCTTTTTTGCGACTACCGTATATATGTTATATTATGTTACCAAAGGCTTAAACTGGTGTTGATTTTAAAGTATTGTGAAATCAGGACTATCCCCGTTTTCATTTATCATTTTATTAATAAGTAATACATTTGAAATCTAATTTAGAGTACAACCACAGTCAGCCGGAACTCTCCTCCTCTCCTTTTAATTTTTCCTATTATAAATTTGCGAGAAAGATGTGGTTCCGCCCCGGCTTTCTTCCATCGGATGTTGACCAACCCTTTATTTCAGGTAGCCACCCAATTAAAGAAATAATATTACAACTCTTCCTCGAAAACATTTTCGGGTTGCGTTGAAATTTTGAGTAGGGAAAATTGTTGAAGCAAGGCATCGTTGAAGCGTTTCGTAGATAAATTATTATTGATGTATATATCTGTGGATGCGTGTGGCTTTTTGTCCTATTTAGTCAAGATTTTGGTTAGGTATCTATAATAGTAGTTTGATGCAACTGTTATACATGTTTTATGGCCTAATTACCTACAGTTGCATTCACTACTTTATCTAAATACATAATTTCATTATAATTATCACAGATTTTCTTTTATCTTGACATGAAGTTCCTACTCCGTATTAACTGTACGGCGATGCAAGCGGGGTTGCAATAAAACCATTATCGTATTGTTATTGTTATAGCAATAACATCACTGATTTCCTTTCTAAATGCCCCGCCGCCGTCGCTGCGTAGTAATGTCAAGTTTTTACCTACAGCATCTGAACTTGTTATAGTAATTTGACTTTTTATAGTGATTTTGACTCATAACTCATCAGTACTGTGGGTCAAAATCGTGAGGAATATAAAATCACTTTAAAAACTTGATTGGTGTACCTATACGAAAGTGACGCGGACGAACGTACAAATGACCCGCAAAATAATTTATTAATACTTGACACAGAAATATAACTCTAGAAAATTTTCCTTTCGATACCTTCAACTTAAAATTGGATGAGTTTCATTAATTGTTCAATGGGCAAGCTCAAGACTCTTCAAATGTAGACAGATCTTTTTTAGAACTATTGACTTTTCTGCTAGACTTAACGCCGTCGACACTGCCACTAAATTGGGACGGACCGGTCGTAATAAAGTTTATTAAGCTCTTGGCGCCATGCCAACATTTCAGTAGGGGATATCGATTCATTTGATTTTCTCTAAGGGAGCTTTTCAATAGAATAGCGGCAACGATGTTGAGTAATCGTATTTGCCGAACCCGGCACCTCCTTGACATATTTTTCCTTCCTATACGTCGGCCCGTAATTGAAACGGGTTTTTCTTTAAACTTTTTCTCGTTATTGGGTTTTTGGGGTTACCGTTTAGAACTTGGGCGATTGACAATTATACTTTACGGATGAAAGTTTAGGAGCGAAGATGTATTTGGTTTAATGAAATGTTGTTATTTTTCATGCCGTCTTTAAATGCAGAGGAATATGGTTAAGGTAATTTTTGTGTATATATTTTTTCTTCTTAAATGCACCGTGCCTACAGCCTTAATTAGTAGAATCAGGCCACGTCTAATTGATTTGCTTCAATTATGTATATCATTGACTAGGAGTCAAAAGTATAAACCTCTGTTATACCGCAACTCAGTGCGGCATCGGCATTATGTGAACATTATTATTTAGCATATTCGAATTAATATGGAAAAATATATATTAATCATCAAAATAACGAAGCATCGTCAACATGATTGTCTTCTGCCCTTGCATAATATGCTGATATGTATAATTTGGCAGCCATTTAACTGATAGCCGTTAATAACCTAATTCCTCTAATACTCAAAGCTTTACGTTAACTATTACTATGGCTTCCAGCAAATCTTCGGCGAGAACTACGCTTCCTTGGGACAATGTGGCTGCAACTCTTCGACGATCCTGTCGCTGCTTCAAACGGCACCAGAGCTGCAGGGTCCGCCAGGGCCACCGGGCTTGGTCGGCGCTGATGGCCGCACTGGCGCTCCAGGCATTGGCGTAAGTATACATAAATGGGAATATAGTGTACTTAATACTAACTATATACAATAAATTAGTTTTAATAATTTAATCTAATTAATACTTAATTGAAAACTTATAACTAAACTTAATTCTAATACAAACAAATAAATTAATATGTAATTTTATTAAAACTTTCGTGAGACATATTTAATTATTGTATTAAGCGGTTTACACTCACGTGAAATTGTCAGGAACGGCCCGATATGTTTCGAACTCGTATGGAGCTCTTCATCAGGGACGGCTGCCCGTACACCTCCGCGGCAACCTCGTCACTGCTGATACTTTGATCGACGTTCCGCTCTGAGCGCGCGCGCTGATGGCGCGGGGGCGGGGGGTGCTTGCAAGCCCGCAACTTGTCCGTCCAGCACTCCAACGTCACTTTTGTCATCAATAGACATTACGCACACTTGACTAAATGGTGTCCACGGGATTGTCTAAACGCACAATATGTTTCGCCGCCGGAAGCACAGGCTTCCATGCTGGAGGTAAAGCCCAACCGCCGTCTCTATTAAAATTCGGGCGCCGTCCGATCTCTATAGCTTCGTGTACCTTACGTTGTATAAAACGTTTCTCACGTACCAACACTCTTGCTTTATCGAAACGGACAAAATGAGACGCACCGGCTTCGACGACATGTTCAGCGACCGCGGAATTATTCGTGTCCAGCTTCCGTACACTGCGTATGTGCTCAGACAACCTTGCAGACACATTACGTCCCGTCTCCCCGATGTACGCCTTGCCACACTCACAGGGTATTTCATACACGCCCGGGCTACCGAACGGATCTTTATCTTTAGGTGACTGCAACAACTGCCTTACCTTAGTCAACGGACCGAACCAGGTTCCAGGTTGCAGGTTCAGGTAGTATCAGCAGTGACGAGGTTGCCGCGGAGGTGTACGGGCAGCCGTCCCTGATGAAGAGCTCCATACGAGTTCGAAACATGTCGGGCCGTTCCTGACAATTTCACATGAGTGTAAACCGCTTAATACAATAATTAAATTAATATGTATTTACATTACGCATAAATAACAGACAACATTAAAATTATAAAAACAATATTATACAAAATTTAATAACATACTTTGTATGTAAAGCGGATATTAAGGCGCAATGATAGCTCAGGATTAGGAAAAAGTGGAAATTAGTATCGAAATCAAAACAGCTGGACTTTAGAAACGCAAATTATTTTAATTGACACAAGCAAGACAGTAAGATGACAAAAAGTAAAGAACAAAAGCAAACATCAAAAAATCAATAATAGACAATATAAAATACAAATAAAAACTAAGTATGTACAACCTCAACATTCCACCCCCTTGTGTGCGAGAGCACACAAACTAGCCAGGCTAGGCAACGCCTTACTTCATATGTCCAGCCTGATTAGTTTTTTGGAGGGCCGACGAAGGAGACCACCCGGTGTGGCTACGTCCACCACCCTAACAATACCATCCCTGCCAGGGAAGGTTGCAGCAATGCGGCCTCGTGGCCATACTCCTCTGGGTAGATTCTCGTCCACGATCAACACTAGGTCCCCGATGCCCAAACTGCGCTCCCTGTTCTCACCTACTTGTCGGGGCTGCATGGTCGGCAGAATCTCTCTCACCCAACGATTCCAGAAATGGTCAGCGAGTCTCAGAGCTTTCCTCCAGTCAGCTCGTCGTAGGAGATCTCGGTCATCCAAAGTTGCGGGCAAAACCTGGTTAGAGGACGAGCCAATTAAAAAATTAAAAGGCGTCAAGGTCTCCTCGTCTTCGGTGCTAACAGGGACGTGAGTCAGCGGTCGAGAGTTGACTATGGCCTCAGCTTCGTGCAAAAGTGTCGCTAGGACCTCTGGCTTTGGCGCTCTTTCGCGTAGGGTAGCGTTCATCGCAACTTTGATGGAGCGGACAAGCCGTTCCCAACATCCGCCGAAAAAAGGAGCAGCAGCTGGAATAAAATTCCATTTTATGCCTCTGCTGGCAGCAAAATCGTTGATCTGTGAACTATAGAACTCGCGCAAGATTCGGTCAGCGCCAATAAAACAAGTGCCGTTGTCGGAAAATATTGTATCAGGAGCGCCTCTTCTCGCAATAAAGCGTCGCAAACTCATTATTGCCGAATCAGCAGAGAGGGAATCAACAATTTCAAGGTGGACAGCTCTAGATGTCATGCACGTATACAGGGCTACGTAGCGCTTTTCCTGTCTGCGACCGATCGTGGTGTTTATAGGGCCGAAATAATCCAATCCGGTGTATGTGAATGGGCGGCGGTGGTGAGCAAGCCGTTCTGCAGGAAGATTCCCAGTCATTGGGTTCATAGGTTTTGCCTTTTTGATGCGGCAAAACAGGCACTTACTAGCCACGTTCCGTACGGTACTGCGCAATGATAATAGCCAAAACTTTTGACGAATTTCATTTACAACCATTTCGTTGTTTGCATGTCCAGCCTTACGATGATAAAAATGTACCAACATGCGCGCTACTGGATGGCGTCCGTCTAAAATAATGGGTGACTTAATCTCTGTACTGACATTCTGTACAGCAGCGATTCTACCAGCTAGGCGTAACAAATTATCCGGTCCCATCTTGGGTGATAGTTTCGTTAAGCGACTACTTTTGGATAACAATTCTCCTCGCTTAATTTGTTGTATCTCTTCTCCAAATGTTTCTGACTGTACTTTTTCTAAAACGTGCCTTTCTGCGGCTTCCATTAATTCCGCTGTCAGAGGTATGAGAGTGGTGGACGTAGGAGCGTTCGTATGTTGTCGAGTCCTAACATCGGTGTTAGGAGCAGTAAAATTAACGCGGTCCAATACCGAGCGAAATTTGGCCGCAGCCTGCAAAACGCGAGCAGTAGCACGGAGAAGGCGTAACCAGTCATTAAAATGATTAAAATCCGCGGTGAGAACCAGATGACCAACCACAAGTGCAGAAGACTGCTTGCATTCAGGAAGGGTTGTAGGCCGGCCAGCTGGTTCCACAGGCCAATCCTCCGGAGGGTCCAGAAGAAATGAGGGGCCCGTGAACCATCGGTGGTTAGGATTGAGGTGAAGTGATTGGATTCGAGTAGCGTCGTCCGCAACGTTCAAGGCCGATGGGACCCATCTCCAGTCATGTACGCACGTATTTTCGGTAATTTCCCCTACTCGATGGGCCACAAAGGGCTTGAAAGTTCGTGCGTCGCTTCTAAGCCAACCGAGGACAGTCCTTGAATCCGTCCAAAGAAACGTACGGATAGGTTTTTTCTTGTGCAACTCTTTAATGGTGACAGCAAGGCGAGAGGCAATTAAAGCGCCTTGCAGCTCTAACCGCGGGATCGAACATGGTCGCAACGGCGAGACTCTGGCCTTGCTGGTAATAAGTGCTAGCTTGACTGTGCCATCCGCATATAAAAAGCGCCAATAAGCGACGGTGGCATAGGCAAGTTCGCTCGCATCTGCAAAAATGTGCAGCTCTCGATGCGTAGGCTCCCCATTCAATTTAGCGTACCACCGTGGTATCCTGATACTTGACACGACGGATAGTTCATTAAACCATTCCTTCCATTTCAAAACCTGTGATGGTGGAAATGAAGTGTCCCAGTCAAAATTTGACCGCCAAGCTTCCTGTAGTAGTATACGGCCTTTGACCACGATTGGTGCCAGTAAATTTAATGGATCGTATATCTTCATAAGGTGAGACAGCACTTTACGTTTATTTAAATTGCCTTGTGGGCTAATACCTTCTAATCCGGTCCTAAATCCAATAGTATCTGATATAGGATCCCAAGAGACACCTAAAGCTCTGATGTTACTGGATTCAGTTCCAAGTGACACTTCAGTAGGATGTGCGGCGCGCAATTCAGAGGGTACAAAATGCAACGCTTCCGGCACGTTTGAAATCCAGCCACACATTTTGAAGCAAGCGTCACGATGGATAGTCACTACGTCGGATGCCAGCTGTGCAGCCCCGGCAACATCGTCCAGACTATCCAAAAAATCATCCATATAGGAACTATGAATGCTAGCATTTGCTGCATCTGGGTACAAATCTTGATGTAACAATGCATTTTTATGTTTTATGTACAGCGCGGTGAATGGACTGGACGACGCTCCGAAAATGACAGCTGTCATACGATACTCTTTTAGAGGCGTTGTGTCTCTCGACTGAACGTCGCGCCATAAAAAACGTAATGCGTCCCTATCTTGTTCGCGAACTTGTATTTGTGGAAACATTTCTTTTATATCGGCAGTTACAGCAACAGCGCCCTCTCTGAATCGAAACAAAATACCTAATAAATTTTCTAAAAGATCGGGCCCTTGAAGAAGCAACGAATTTAATGAAATGCCCTGGTTTGTTGCCGCTGCATCATGAACCACACGAAGTTTACGCTTTTGGGGATGGTAAACACCAAAATGGGGCAAATACCACCTTATTTGTTTTTCAGTTTCGGTTTCTTGGAGTTCAGAAGATATTTTTAATTTTATTTTATCGTTATTTACATTTGACACATGACTGTCAAGTTTTGGTTGCAATTTATTGAGGTCGACTGTACCGTGCTGAACGTTATTTGATAAATTGGGATTTTTGTTTGAACAATTTTGTGAATTGTCTTGGTAGCTAAGGCTGACCACACCCGTGTTGTGGCTACTACTCATATTGACAGATTTACCATAATAAGTGTCAGGATCACACTCTTCAGCATAACCATTAGCGATCATATTATTTATACATCTTTTGTACGCATCGGCAAACTCGGGCTCTCTAATCATACGTCTCTCTAGACTACAAAATCTTGATAAGGCTTGCGGATAACTATCAGGTACACGTTGAATGTTATCACGCCACGGAAGCCCTACTACGTACCTACCCGTTGGTAAACGTGTAGTTGTATTTTCCAAAATTTCAATGGCACGAGAATCTAGCTTGCAATGAAGAGTTTCACGCTTAGTAATACCCAGCGAGTCGAGTTTGTACTGTTCTTTTATAAGTAATTCCAATCGCTCATGGTGACAGTGATTGACAAACTCGACGGGCTTAGTTTTACTACATAAAACTCCATACAAAGTCCAACCGAGTCGAGTATAACAGGCCACAGGGTCATTACGTCCACCGGCCCGAACATCCCGAGAAATTGACAGATGCCAGTGCTCGGCACCAATTAGCACGGTCGGTGTGGCATCAGAGTACGCCAAATAATCGGCTATGTCGTTCAAGTGGTTGTAAGACTTTATGGTCTGTTTGGACAGTGTTTGGGTATTCAAGCTAAGTGATGGCATAGCCCTGGCACGCTTAACCAAGAACCTGTCAGATTCATGTTTACCTTGTATATAAAAATCGTATGAAACCTTGGTAGTTTTTTGTAAGCCACCTACACCATTGACGGTTATACACTCTTCAGGCCCTGACAGCCCAATACGGGCAGCCACAGCGGCGTCAATTAATGTTGCGGTACTACCATCATCGAGGAGTCCGTAAGTTTCCCAACTGCCAGCTGGTCCAGAAACAGTAATTGGCACTACCTTTAGCAAAGTTCGTAGTTTGGTCGGGGTTACATCTTTGTCACACTTAATACCTGTATTAGAAACCATCACATTTTCTTCCGATGATTTGAGGACGGCCGGCGAGGAGCACGACGCTTGCTGGACATCACTAGGAGACGCAGTTACACACACAGTATTACTAGACTGTGTATCTGGTGTATGCGGTAATGTAAAAGTATCCTGCCTGCCGTGTAAAAGAGGATGGTGTCTAAATGTGCAACCATCGACCCCACAAGGATTCACCTTGCAAGACTTCCACTGGTGTTGATTGCGCTTTAAACATTTATAGCACATTTTATGTTCGCGTAACCAACGCCACCTATCATCAACTGTCAGTTTTGTGAACTCCGAACAACTCTGTATGTTATGGTTTCTTTGACAATAAGTACAGTCAGTTTTGTTGTTTACTTTATTTTTGTTATGAGTCAAAGAATGTACACTTTCTCGTTTGAACGGTCTATTCATTGGTGTAAGGACCCTAGTAGAGAGTTGCTGTGTGTGTGAAGAAAGTCCCATTTCAGGCGACAAAGAAAATTTAATAAAACGCTCATGTTCACGAGTCAGAAAATTTGACAAAAGCTCTAATTTTGAGGTGAGAGGGTTTGACGTTTCGGCTGCAAAATCAGACCATCTCATTTTCATTATAGGGTTAAATTTGCCTAAAATACTATGAAATAGTTCGGGCGATTGTATGTATTCCCGAAGACCGAGTAATTTCATAGTAGACATGCTGTTGCGTACCTTATTGGCAAAAATACCGATCTCCTTTAAATCAGCGCCGAGCCGAGGCAGTGATTTCAACACCTGTACCTCACCGAAGACAATCATTTCGGGGCACGCAAATGTCCGTTCGAGGGCGGCCATGATTTCTTCAGCAGCTGCTGCGGTGTAGAGCAGAGAGGTAACTGCCTCACGGGCGGGCCCACGGAGCGCGTTATGGAGGCGCGCAGTGTTTTCTGCGGGGGAATAAGCATTTTTAGTGCTGTCAAACAAATATTTAAACTGTAACCAGTGTGATGCATTACCAAAGTATGTAGGAAGGTCAACTTTCGCTCTAACTGGCCTATCCTGCGCAGTAGCGAGTGCTTTGGCTGCAGCGGCGGTATCGGCGATCGCTTTCAGAAGCACTGTGGAGTCATTTGTTGGCTGATCTAAATGACTTTGCTGATTTCCAGAGTCACGAAGGAAATCAACCGCTGCATTTTTGTTGCTACTAAGGTTGACGTTTTCACGCGACAAAGGGACAGTGACAGGGTTGTCCAGTCTATTTTGGACTATAATATGATCAATAAGCGAAATTTTGGCAGCAGCATCTGCCGTTTGCGATCGGGCGTTTGTCACCGGGAGACCAGTTGTAGCGGTATCAGGCTCTTTTTCAGAATTATGCCTGTTCTGGTTTACGTCCCGAACCCAAGAAGCTGTACGTGACATACTGACCGATTGTCCAGAACGTTCTTCGGCTTCTTGAGCGGCGAGTGATGCTTCTAACTCGAGCTGCTCTACCTGTTTCACCTGATCAAGGAGTGTTCGTTGGTGTTCAAGATGCGCAAGTTCCTCTTGCGCGCGCCTTTCACGTTCAAAGAGTTCTTGTTCTCTTTCAATACTTTTACGGGCCAGCTGGGCTTCCGCGATCAGTCGCCGTGCCCTGATAGTGGCCGATGACCGCGTAGACCCCGACGTGTGTGACCTGTAACTTGCGGGAACATTAATATGTTCGGCGCCGGTGCCAATTGTGGGGCACTCCTGAGACGTCCCGGGAACTTGAGGGTTGGAAGCCGCGGGTGTATCGGAGGCAGCGGTCGTTACGAGGTCCGATTTTGAGGACCGACCGTGCCCACCCGTAGTGGACTTACCCAATCTCGAGCACGTCTCCTTGACGCTTTTTGCTGGAGTCGCCAACTGCTTCGATTTCGAGCGCGTGTTCATTATAACATTAAGACGGGAGAAGGACCAAATATTAAGGCGCAATGATAGCTCAGGATTAGGAAAAAGTGGAAATTAGTATCGAAATCAAAACAGCTGGACTTTAGAAACGCAAATTATTTTAATTGACACAAGCAAGACAGTAAGATGACAAAAAGTAAAGAACAAAAGCAAACATCAAAAAATCAATAATAGACAATATAAAATACAAATAAAAACTAAGTATGTACAACCTCAACAGCGGACAAGCGCATCCGATTTGTTATTAGATAGTTGCATTCCTTATCTCGGTGTGACGCGCGGCTACGTCACAGTGACCGGTGCACCGCGCTAGTACTTACAACGCTTCGACTCTGAATGCATGTGCAAGTCGCTCGTACGCAAAAACTAATAACAAATACTCTCGCGCGCTGACGCTAAATATTAATAAATTGTCCTTGTGCTTGTGTATCTTCTTCTCTGTGCTTTTGGACTTCTATCTGGCAAAATTATAAACTTTCTCCCTCTGTATATTTTCGTGTCTGTACTTTGGTACAATGTACGTGTTGAAATATTTATGGACCTTTATTTCGACACGAACAAGAAACCTCAACCACGGACAGCCTTAGGAGGATATGACTTCTAGCACCCTCTGGTACCTCTGCCGAGGTACCTATAGAAGGATGAAGTGGTGAAGGACCTACGCGCTCTACATATAGAAAACTGGGAGGAGATCGCTCAAAGCAAGGGGTTTTGGTGCCATCTCGCTATCGGAACCGACGGCACGGCAAATATAGAGACAACAATTTTTTTATGGCAATAAACATCACCATCCCAGTCGATTTAACTTTATCATCCTAGTTGTAAAGTACTAAATACCCATATGTTTCCAGGGTCAACCAGGAATGCCCGGGGAGCGAGGACCAGTCGGACCAAGAGGAGATAAGGGCGACAGGGGAGACTCGGGGCCCCGCGGGCCAGAAGGCCAGCCAGGGCCTAAAGGTGAACCAGGGGTAGATGGACGATCGGGCAGCCCTGGACCTCCAGGCCCGCCGGGTCCACCAGGATCCTCCGATTATACTAACTTTGACGTGAGTGTAACCTCAAATTAAACATAAGCTTTTATTTAGTTTGCTTAATGAAAAGCAAAATGTTTTTTTTTAAATAAGAGGATCCCAATTCTCCCAGTTACTTCTATGAGTGGATCTATTTCCCGGAGACATTGAGAGAGTGGATTAGTGACCCCGGCTTATAGGTACAGGTTTAAAATCCACGCTTAGTTTCGCTACTTTGTTAAGCTAACGCTAACGCTAATTTGTTAAGCTAACGCTAACGCTACTTTGGTAGAAAAGGAAACCCGTGGAGTTCCTTTAAAATCAGATTACTTATATTTTTTATTCGTCTAAAAATACGAATTTCATATCTATTGATTTATTTAAATGTTTTAACAGTTCATGGTAGCTAAAGAAAACATTTTATGGTACATCGTAGACACTAGTATAATTTTCACGTACCTACTTTTAAAATTTTACATTACATATTTTCCAGTGCTGATCATTTGTTTATTTTATTTTAATTTGATATAAAAAAAAATTACTTTATGTGAAAGTATGAGTTTCATTAAAACGCTAATCTGTAAACCATTTTCATGCTACTCATTTCTGTTCATTCAGTCAAATTGGAAGCCACGGCCAATATACAAGGTAAGGATTTTTTGGGAAAGCGTCCAGAGCTTTACTAACAAATTAATTACTAAGTATTTGATTCCGAACAAATCACAAAACGACATTTCGTTATTACAATTGTTGATAATTATATAGTTATTTATAATGCTTTTCCATCAAATTGCTACTAATTTTAGGTAGCTGAGAATTATTAACATTAACACATTCGATTCATTCATTGCCAGCAAGTTTGTTCCAGTGATTGCGTTAAAAAAATATGACCGTGTTTTATAATTATGTATTTTTTTAAATCTTAGTTATAACAATAACAAGATAAGGATCTTTAGTCGAGTAAAATAACCGATGTGACCAGAAAAACGCAAAAGTTTCATAAACTTTTCAAATAAGGACATTATTAATCGATCCAATGAAACATTTAACAGATGAAAGCAAATTCTACGTTACAAAGTACCCGCTGAACCTTCTTGCGTAAAAACGACATCTTATTCAAAACTTTACAATAGGCCTGGAATGTTTGCGCAAAATTTCTTACCTGCGAGATTTACTTCCCCTTGAGAATAACGCTTAATAATAAGCAAACATCTCTACTGTCGGTGGTGACAGTTCCAAACAAAATTGATCGTCACTCCTCGATTTCCTTTACATTGTTCAGGATCGGTTTTCAACCTTAACGAATGGCTTTTTCGAAGACGATTCTCTTTCATTCAAACAAACGCCTCAGGAGTCAGGGAAAGTGGGAAAGTATCTTTACACCCTTGATTTATATCTCTAGAGATAAGGAAAATTTGGATCTCGAAAGTTCGCCATGTGTATTGTGTGAAAATAATTTAAATTTTGTCGCTTCTGCTATCTTTGGAGTTGGAACGACGGTTAACTTGAGGGACGAAGTTGTGCTTATTAATTTTCGACTCCTAAGAGGAAATTTTGTTTAAGTACTTTAATTACTTGAACGTGACCTTAGGGGTGGAATTTGGATTGTTCGAAACAGCATAATAGTTTCGGGCCTTTTCAGGGCGGGGTTCTAGATGTATAAGTAGAATGTCTGTTCGGGAAAATGCGGCAACAATGTTAGAAAATCAGATAGGTACGGTCAGTCGGTCAAGCACTGAAATCTTGGTACAGAGTAGCAGAGTAACTTACGTACCTACATAGTATCAATTTGTACATTGTGGCAAGATTATCCCGCTTGTGAGTAGTCACGGAGGATATAACCTATATAAATAAAAAAAAAAAATAAAAAAAAAATTGCATGCCATCTTCGGCTAAACATGTGGAACTCTACATACTATATGCTGCATCACCTAACTACCATGTTTATGCAATTAAATAATTTCATTTCATTTCGTTTCATTTCATTTCAAAAAATTAAACACCCCCGACACAAGTAGCTGGTCATCATAAGACCCTCATTCAATGAGTGATATAAGTCATAAGTCATAAGTTTTTTATTTGCTCAAGATAGGGTACATAGTTTAAGGTCTTATAAATAAATATTGTGCTCCAACCATCTTGTCACGCAGTGACATGCAAATTTTAGAAAGAGAAAAGTAATGGTTTACAATTAACACTAAAATGAATATAAATCAAACCTAAAAAGTATACACACCATATTCATATTTATACGTTTAAAAGTTAATATAACATAATATAGGTAAGTATTTAATTAAATTAAATCTAAGTATTATAATATCATTTTGTCATTGGCTATTAGAATATAATTTTTATACCATTTTAATTAAATATAAATTCCAATTTAATATACAAGAAAAAAAATACATAATAATTATAAGACAATTAAATTACAAACATGAATGAACAAATTATATAATCAAAAACCAATGTCACAGTATTCCTTAACCGAATAGAAAGCATTTTCCATAAGCCATTTAAATAAGTGTTGCTTAAATTGTTTAAACGGAAGGTCTTTTATGGCTTCTGGTAATTTATTAAATAAGCGAATTGACATGGGGTAGCAGTTTTCGTTATAGAAAATGCTACCAAAATTAAATGAAAATGTTTTTTTTTTTATGGTTTAGGTAAATGTTTCACAAATAGACAAGGTTAGAGCCTCCTACTAAGCATTTAATTATGCTTACTTAGCTTACCAAAATTACAGGGATTTAACTTCAAAATTGGGAGTTCTTAGCTTCAATATTGGCTGAGATCTTGTCACTTGTGCCAATCAAAGCTGAATATCTTGGAAACTACTCTAGCTGAACATCTCGACGGACAAGTCTTTCAATAAAAAAAAACCGTACTCAAAAATTGGTCCATCCGTTTGTGAACTACGATGCCACAGACAGGCACACAGATACACAAATAAACATGTTAAACTTATGCAACCCCTCTTTTTTCGTCGAGGGGTTATTAAAAATGCCTGTTCGCAAATAGATTATTGACTAAAACGTTGTTGAATGTTATAAACGTATCAACTGCACGTACATGACTTTTAAGTCATGTGTACGTCAGTATTTATGCTTATAGTTATTACTAGTTCACCTTTGTACATACTATTTCTTTTAAAATGTATTTAATTTTCATGTTTTAAGTACGTCATAAAGTGTTTACAAGTGTGTGTTTGTATATCAGAATCAGAATCAGTAATGAATGTTTTAATTATTCTTAGACACAGCGCACGAAAGGTTAATTGGCTTTCGTCGTAGATTTGTCTAGAGTAAATAAAATGATGTGAAAATACAGTTGCCGACAAACTTTTAGAACAAAAATGGCGGATCTGCGCATGTACATTTGTACGTAAATCAGCTACTGCGCAGTCAAGGCCATGCTCTAAAAGTTTGCCGGCTACTGTATCTAATTTTCTATATCGGAAATTAGCGTAACTATAAGATCAACTGTGTTAAATACTTGCATGTAAGGTGCACTGGGATAAGTTGGAAAACAGGGTATGATAAAAACCCGTTCATAACTCGCTATTCTGTGCACATTTTTTGTTCCTGGCAACTTTATTGAGGACGCCATTTAGTTGATCCCCGCCCCCCAATTGTTTTTTAATTGTAAGTTATTGGCAATTTCCGACAAGGTGTTTCTTACGCTGGAATCACTTTTTTCATTTTATCCCATGTTTTGTAACTTCTTTCGCAGTGACGCTAGAGACATTTTGTGTTGATACAATTGCTTATTATTGTTATCTTAGTTACCTGCCAATGTGGATTTTAATTATCTTTCTTATTTTACGTCTTTTTATACGCCGACTAATTTTGAAGGGGTAAGACGGCAATATTGATGTTTACATCTTAACCTGCTGTCAAAACTCATAGTAACAGTAACTGGTTCTCGAGATGTAGAAGCGGTATAACTAATTTAATTAACTCTTATCTTAACAACCTAAACCGGTCTCACAGACCTAAAGTTATTCGTATTCCATAAAAACAGTTTGAAATCTCTCGTTTACCTGACCTCAAAGTGGGATAAGATTGAAATATTATTTTAAGAAAATAGTATTTTAGCGGTAAATACCGGCTCCTTTCAAATATGAATGAACGTTTTAAACTACTACGTTGACATACTGTTGGACTGTATACATCAAACTCTAAGGCGCATATAACTTATTTTGACAACTATATCAATCTTTCCCCGTAACCTTTTTATTTTGTCCCAGGACATTTTAAATTATAAGTGTAATTTAATTTAAACTTTATTCATACTAAAAGTATCAGTAGCTTCCTCGTTTTAGTTTAAATATAAAGATTAATATGTCCTCTTTAGTAAAAATATAGATTCCTGTACCTAATGCTCATATTATTGGCACAATATAATATTTAAAAAACACTGATCATCTCGTGTAAAAACCGTTCAATCTTATCCCAACGCACCTTATTTTAACATTGTCCAAAAGTATTCAAGGGCTTTATTTAACTGTGAATAAGGTTTACTTATATAATATTAAATATTAAAATACTAAATATCATAGATATTTGCAATTTAAATAATTATAAAAATAAAACCTTATTCTAAGGGCCTTGTCACACTTGCGATTTGCGAGCAAGTTTTCTATACAAATAAGCGTCGCAGCTCTCGCTGCGTGATCGCCTTCATACAAAATTTGCTCGCAAATCGCAAGTGTGATAAGGCTCTTACGCAACTAGAGCTGTGACGAAAGTTCTTAGATTCATTTTCCGTTTTGTATGGGTATGATGATATTCTTGAGAACATAATCGCTCCATACAGAATGAGGAACGTTCTTGACAACGGCACAAATCCACTTGGTCTGAGCTTGTAACTAGTTTTCCTGTACCTTATTAGTCACTCTTTCATAGGAATCCCTCCTTGGCTCGTACGGGGGCGCCATTGGCAGACCAGGGGCACCGGGGCCTAAAGGCGACGCTGGACAAATGGGGCCTATGGGTCCACAGGGAGAACGAGGCTTCTCGGGGCCGAAGGGCGAACGGGGACAGCCGGGGATGAACGGGCCGAAAGGAGACCGGGTAAACTATTTATAGTAGTTTAAAGACGTTTTCAGAAAGGGGGCGCTATCGGCAGAACGGAGACTCCAAAGCCGAAAGGTGACGCTGGCTATATGGGGCCTATGGGCCCGCTGGTAGAACGGATATTTTTGAAACCAAAGGGAGAGATCGGGTAAATAATTTACAGACGGGTAATATTTGCAATAAGGAGAGTTATTGTGTATCAAATTATCCTTATCTATTATCATGTTCAGTACTTAACTGCTTCTGTTGAAGAAGATAAATAACTATTATATTTTAGGGACATCCAGGGCCACTAGGCGACCGTGGGTTGAAAGGAGACCGCGGCAACCCCGGACTCGACGGCAGACCCGGAATACCGGGCGCTAACGGGCGACCGGCAGAAAAGGGTGAAAAAGGTGACTAAATTATTAAAAACACAACATACTATTTGGCAGAGCATCTAGTATTACCTATATACTGAATCACATCATCATGTGACAATCTGTCCACATTACTTACATACACTTACATATTATTATTTCAGTAATGTGTGACTACCGCAAATACAATACAAAGAGAACACGGAACATGGAAAATATTTTTTTTTTCTTTGGAGATGAATGATGTATGTTATTAATGTATTACCTTTTATCAGGTGAACGAGGATCGCCAGGGCCGCCGGGGCCTCCCTTGGCAGGAGAATATAGTCCAGATGACGCGGAGTTTCTTACTTCTGGTAATTATATTAGCAAAGGATAGTTTCCAACGCAGATCGCGCTTACGTTTACCTCATACTCATTTGTCACAAACGCGTTCGAGACAAATTTATCTCCACAACTTTTAAACTTCATTGTAAAATTGACTCTATGTTTATGGATTACGTTACAACGTTCAATGACCCAACTTTTAAACTTAATAAACAGCTAGGCAATATGTATTTTACAATATGTATTTTTCCTTGGTAACTTCAGAGACATTTTGAGTGACGCCGGAGACAGTAAAAACTTCAAAAGTGTCGATAATAAAGTAGATTCGCCCATTTTGCGTTAAAAGCAAACTTACATTAGAGCCTATGTTTTTCTTTTTTTTTTAAATTTAAGTTGAATGTAGGAAGGTACCTTATAGGTATTTTAAATTTCGATCTTCCTTTTCTAGGGCAAAATGCTGTTTTAAAAGGCGATAAAGGAGACAAGGTAAGTTCGAGAGTAATTTAAATTAAATGTTAACAATGAATAGCATGGAATCAAAAGAAAAACGCATATTTAGAAACAAAATTACCTAAGTACTCAAAACACAAAAAATTGGGGAAGTGCGAGTCCGACTCGTGCATGAAGGATTCCGTACCATAATCTTTAACAAGTTTGTTGTATGGGAGCCCCCCTTAAATATTTATTTTATTTTATTTTTAGTATTTGTTGTCATAGCGGCAATAGAAATACATCATCTGTGAAAATTTCAACTGTCTAGCTATCACCGTTCTTGAGATACAGCCTGGTGACAGACGGACGGACGGACAGACGGACGGACAGCGAAGTCTCAGTAATATGGTCCCGTTTTTACCCTTTGGGTACGGAACCCTAAAAATTTAAGTACCTAGTTAAAGAACTTTAGCAATTACGAGTTCGCTTTGATATTGAGCTTGTTTAAATTTGTATATTTACCTACTGCAATTCGGATTTGACCTTCCATTAATGGAATAAAAAATTAGGTACTTCCGCCCGTATTATGGGTACGCCAATTTTATGTTTTAACATCATTTGGAGATTATGATAACCAATTCAGAATGGCGTTTTCTTAACATAATTTCTATTGTTTTAGTTAGTATCTTTGTCTTTTTTTGTTCTTCTTTGAGTGTCTCCCTTCCTAAATTCTTTCATTTTTTTGTCATCTAGGGTGAAAAGGGTAATAACGGCAACGATGGTGCTGCCGGTTTCCCTGGGAAAGATGGGAAGCCAGGGGAGCGAGGGGATATTGGACCGTCAGGGTTGCCGGGCATGATGGGTCCCCCTGGCGCGCCAGGACTTAAAGGCGAAAGAGGAGAGAGGGGACCACCTGGGCCTATTAGTATCACTTCTACTGGATCAGAAATTATCACTATAAAGGTTAGTAACCGGTTGCTGGTATCTATTTGTTGTCAATAAAGCGGAGTGCTAATTGCAGTCTAGACGAGATAATCAAAGGGGAGGTGCTAATTTCAGTCTACACTAGAATGTTAAAATTTCATATCCAAATAATAAAGAGGTTTGACCTTACAAATGGTCCGGTAGTTTTGAATTTTTGATGTTTTCTAGGATGGTTAGTGAGTGTTTAAAATCTCCGTAACTAACCGTACTTGAAACAAAATTTTAAATGCAAATTATAGTAAATTTTATTCTCTACAACATTGCCCAAATTCTTTTGTAGCTAAATGCTAATAAATGAAGATTTCAAGCCACTGCCGACTTAATCATAAGATGTATGGCTTATAAAATAAAAAAGATTGAAAAAAAAAGATTTCAAGCCAGAAGTATGATACATTTTCTAGAAATTGCGATTTTTAAATCTTTTTTAAATGTTCATATCTCCGTAAAACAAATTTTAAAATATAATTTACAGTAAAACTCAACAACATTTTCTAAGCTTTTTTTTTAACTAAAATGCTCCCAAACGAAGATATATTATAAGCAAAAATCTGAAGAAAGTGGCGGTTTATTTCAATATGGCGGCGGGCGCGGAGGGGAGGAATTGTGCATATTGCATTTTAAACACTCACAAAGGGCGTGGCCACATGTCCACGACACGGCGTCGTAAACGTAAAACGACACGGTGTCGCGTCGGAGCGCGACACATTATCCAACGTGCGAATATACGTTGCCGCGTCGTGAAAACACACGACACGGCGTCGTAGACGACGCTGTGTCGCGATTATCCACCGTGCGAATATACGTAATTCTTACCTTATTGTTAATCCCAACATCTCCAGAGGTCGAACTGGTTTCCTATGCATTTTGCCTTTTTAAACGAGGCGATATTTTCCATAATAGTTCTTCAAAACTTGACACAGACATTCTAAAATAATCATAAAACTTGTGATCATTTATTTTTAAAGCCTCGTACTTCCTTTTGAAATGACTGTCATCATGGTTCATAATAGAAAGGTATGGATTTATCCAACATTTTCGTTTCTTCTGCTTTTTCTTCATGCTTCTTCTTAAAAGCAACAAGAGCAAAATACGTGTGATAGGATCCATGTCGAATTGAAAACTGATCGCAAAATATTTTGAACATGTACGAGAAGCTGCGGCGTCGTAATCGAACGTGGCACCGCACCGTGCATCTACTCAACACAGCAAAGTTAATCTGCCCGGCGCGCGGCGCGACCTGCGGTGCCCGGTGCAGCATGTGTTTTCACGACGCGGCAACGTATATTCGCACGGTGGATAATGTGTCGCGCTCCGACGCGACACAGCGTCGTTTTACGTTTACGACGCCGTGTCGTGTGTTTTCACGACGCGGCAACGTATATTCGCACGGTGGATAATGTGTCGCGCTCCGACGCGACACCGTGTCGTTTTACGTTTACGACGCCGTGTCGTGGACATGTGGCCACGCCCTAACCATCTTAGACAACATATCAAAAATTCGGTGTACTTCCTTTTCGCCGCATTATGTTTCGCAAACGTTTCATTTCGCAAAAGTTTCATTTCGCCAAAAGCATTTTTCTCTGAAACTGTAAACTATTTCAGATTGTAAAATCAAAATTATTTATTTTTAACTGAAGTTTGTACAGGTAATATACTGTCGAATCCTCCTTTAAATGTATATCATATTAGACAACCTTTATTGAATTATAAAAATATTATGCCGTAAAAATAAGTAATTGACTAAACAATAAAACTAAACCTAAAAATTAAAATAAGATTGTTGTACATATCATCCTTTAGATTAGGTTATAGGTTTGTTTTATAACAATTCGAAATAAATTACAGTTTCAGTGAAAAATGCTTTTGGCGAAATGAAACTTTTGCGAAATGAAACGTTTGACGAAACGTAATTCGGCGAAAAGGCAGAGAACCTTTTAATTTAATGTTGATAGAAAGTAATAGAAAGTATGGCAACGATGATTACAAAGATAATTATGATTACGAAGGATTCCTTGATTAAAAATACACAATCGTGTATGTAGGTACATATTTGGCGCCATGCATAATTAAAGAACATGATATTTATGATCTTATGCACTTGATTCATAGAATTGATTAGCGATGATCACAACTGAAAGGAGTTTGGAGAGGACCGCTCCCGTATTGTCATAGTAACCACGGCACACGTTGTCTTTTTTCTAAGACACTATTTTAAAAGTATGTACATATCAGAGTGAAAGAACTTTCATTGATTAATTAGGGAGAGAAAGGTGACGCAGGTCCTCGAGGGAGAAGGGGTAGACCCGGCGCGAACGGACCAAGGGGTCTACAAGGATTGCAGGGACTACCAGGCCCACCGGGCAGACCAGGGGACAAGGGTGACACCGGTTTCCCTGGATGGGTGGTGAGTATGACTGCAGATACCTTATGAAGATGCAAACTAGCTAAAAACTTTTGGTGCAGTATGCCTCGTTTTGTAAGAATTGTGAGTTTTCGACAAAAGTACGCAAATTCCCACAGGGCTTAAGCACTTTATTTATTTAATCTTACGACCTAAAAAAAACATCATAACATCATCTGTTTACAACCAAAACTCACTAAGTAACAAATACCTACTACCTCGTACCAGTCGTACCTCTGTGTCAGTCTACATCTACAAGTTAGATAAGAGGTTTGAAGAGAAGTGAAATTTTAGTGAATATGACTGTCACCAGGCGATAAGTAATCGAAATATAAATACAAGCATTAAGTCGGCTCAAGTGTAATTTAATCGTTTTATTTATTCAAACATTTAGTTTACAATAGCTACATCTCTTGTCTATAGGCCAGCTTTAGAGATTTCAGCACTAACATACCTACTTACTCCCTTCAACGGCTTCAACACATCAACAAAAAAAAAGTTGATTGTAAATGAGGTTTTCCATTTCATAGCTCGATCAAAATTTACACTTGAATCTATATTATATATTTTTATTATTTTCATGCCGATGCCCCTAGGATGCCAAGGTAAAAATACTGACGGACATACATAAAAGTAAATCTTCAAAACAAGCTACTTATTTTTGTTAAAGCAGAAATGTCTGCTAACTGAAGCCAAAATTGAAGCGAAAGATTAATAAACTATGTGGTTTCAGAACATATAGTGAAAATCCTAGTTTATTCATTTAAATTCTTAAAGTTAGAATTTTCACTAATTACTAAATATGTCCGTAGAAAGTAAAATACAAATACTACCTACATTACAAAATATAAGCACATTATTCAGGCATATTGGCTACAATTTAATTATTATCTTAGGGTAAACCTGGGACATCAGGCAAACCAGGAATTCCAGGCACTGTGGGACCAAAGGGAGACAAAGGCGAGCCAGGAGACAGCCTTTTAGACGTATCTATGGTAAGTAGTTATTGCAGACTTAGGGCACTTGCGATTTGCGAGCGAGTTTTCTATACAAATGAGGCGGCGAACTCACTGCGTGATCGCCTTCAAAATTCGCTTACAAATAGCAAGCGTGATAAGGCCCTTACTCTATGTAATCTGTATTAAGTAGGGAGTAGTATAATAACACAGTTTTTGACACAAAAAATTAAATTGTTTTAAACATTTTTTATTAAGGTACAAAAGTAAATATCCACTATACAATATAAGTAAATGTTCCAACCCACGAACAGCAATTCTTGACTTAGGACATTAATCATACGTTTTTTAATAAGAATGTATTAAAATATCAACTATTATTACCATCGTCATGATCGTCAGATCTCAATTTTGACAAGGGTGACACCATTTGGGAAGGTCTTAAGCTAACAAGTAAAATAAAGATTTTCAAAATCAGTTTTTATAAATATAGCAGAGTTATGAGGTAGGTAACAACATAAAAAATAGACCCTAAAAGAGTGTATTCGGGTCTATTGGCAACAGTTCCAGTCCAAACTTTATCATTTGGTCCGCTTCCTCAGTTTGATGGGCAGGCCTCCGACGAAACTCTCAGCAACAATGGCAGTGGGTTCTGGGGGTGGGTTCCGTACAGAACACGCAGCCGGCTCCACTGAGAACTTGTGAAGGAGTGCTGCCACTCCTGCCATCGATTGCATGGCTCCCATGCGAGCACCTGAAAGATATGAAGATGATGATAAGAAATCGGGGACCGACCAGCGGGCCTATGATAGTTGCTACGGCAATGCGAAAGTTTTCAAAGCAAAATTGGTACATCTATATACTTATTCACGAAAGTATAAGAACATGTTTTTTTTGTTTACTTTTTTGCGGTTGATTCCGATGAAATCAGAATTTCATGAGACAACGTCACGTCAGATGTTGTTAAATGTGTAGAAGAATGTACACTGTACATTTAACAATGTCAAGAACTGCATTTAAGTAGTCTCCTTAGATTTATGATTTGGTTTATGTGTAACAAATCCCATAGAATCGTACATTTTATTGTTTTTTAATTAGAAAGAACCATTTAAAATGTTAAATAGCAATTTTGAGGGTTTTGTTGCGATCATTTGGGTTTGCCACGTATTTTTAATGAGAATGTACCAAGGTTGGCACGAAAAAGTTTTTTTTTTTACAATTACTTACACTGATTACAAGTCGATCTTATACTATTTTTACTTGTGTTGTCTGTGTTACCAAAATACCTATATTTCCACGTAAAACATAAGCTAATTCCTAAAATATATTTAAATATAAAAAAATAGCATAACTAGCAACACAAAATATTTAAAATAAATTAGCATAATTAGCAACACAACATTGTTAGACTTTGGATTATGATTGTGTGTAAGTATAAATGACTTAATTTAACTAGAATATACCGATAAATCATTATAAATAAAATGGATTCGAAATAATGAAATAATTTATTTCGCTGCAATTAAGAGTACGGATCGGAATTCTTATATATGCAATGTCACCATCATATAAGCAATTATAATTGTGTATGAAATACGTACCAACACACGACCTTGGCCCTTCTCCAAAAGGCATATACACGTACTTTCTGTTTTGCTTGTTCTCTGGACTGAACCTGTCAGGATCAAACTTTGCTGGGTCATTGAAATGCTTTTCATCCATATGTATCGCTTGTATAGGTATCATTACTTTAACTCCATCTTCAATAGTTAGATTAATCTCTGGGATGGTATATTCGGGGTTCCTGCATTCTCTCATTATGAATGCCACCGGGGGATACATCCTCATGCCTTCATTAAAAGCCATTTCTAAGTAAGTCATTTCTTTCACAGCATCATATGTTAATTTATCATCATATTTTTTTAACACTCTATCAATTTCTTTTTGCACTTTCACTTGACAATCTGGATTAAATGCCAGCTGGTGTAATAAATAACTCGAAGCACTGGAAGAAGTCTCAAAACCTGCACCAAAGAATAGAAAAACTTGTGCTACCATCAAGTCTTCATCTAATTCCTGTCTTATTACTATTGGAGTTCCATCAGGATTCTTTTTTTCTATAGATTCCCCGATCATATCACCTTGTTGTCTTAACTCAAGCAGTATATCTATAAAATCATGTCTACCTGATGGTTTGTAATCTCTGTTTTTTAAGACAGTTGTTACCAAATGCCGCATCGATGTTTCAATTTCAGTAGATAATAATCTTACATTCTTAAACACTTCAGGAAATACGAACTTGCCAGTGGCTGATAAAGCATCTCTGGGAGTTCTCGTAAATATTCTTTTACCAAGTTTTCGAAACTCAGAATTTTCTGAACCCAGCGAATCCATATTGATTCCAAAGCCACAAGCTCCAATAAAATCAGTAGTATACCTCGCCATGAGCTCTCGCATATCATATGAATCCAAGTGCGCCACTTCTTCTGCTAACTGTTGAAGTTTTTCTGCCCTCTCAGTAATCAAAGGGAACATTGCCTTTAACTTCCCTGTACTAAACACTGGTGTAAACCTTTGTCGCAGCAAACGCCAAAGATCTCCTTCGATGAAAAACAAGTTCCTCAATAACGGTTCGAATACTGTCCTATGAGGATGCATTCCTCTTGCCCAAAAGTGTTCAAAATCAGTACTCACTATCCTTTTCACAATTTCTGGGTCTCGTATGACCAGCTCCGGTTTCGTACCTCGGTAAAACCCCACAACCTTCTCCTCAGGGTATTTCCTGTACATCTCTGTTGCCAGCATAGCCATACTAGATTGTTGCGTAAATTGCCGGTAATTATTCCCCAAAAATGCAATAGGCTTGTCATGTTTCACGCCTCGTACCGTCCAATAGTTAAACGTCCGAGTCCCGTACAAATAGATTAGTACGAATAACACCACTAATATGACTATTATTGTTAACATTTTCTATAAAACCGGTATTAACACACGCAGCACGTCCGTCAAACTCGTTGCCGAGAAAATACTGATTATATTCGTAGGAATGTGATTACAAATTGTATGTTGGTTATTTTTATTTACATTTACAGAACGAGTGTTCATGACACCCGAGATATGATACGAGAAAAAATGATCGGTTCCTTATAGATTGTAAGAAATCTATTAGGTACCTTTAGTTTTGCATTATGTGTATCTTAGAACAAGTACAAGTTACAAAACAAAGAAATTATCCCCCGAGAAGATCATCTTCGTATCTTATAAGTACAACCGTTCCTGAATGGAAACTTATTCAAATTCCGGTCGTCGTGTAGGGATCTGGTGTTACGCCTATTTTAGAACCAGCATTTAGGACCAGCAGGCTAATGATAGTCACGTTTATAAATGATAAAGCGTCTGTCACTCTAGCACTCATTACGTATCAAAAAGAGACAAATTAACGTAAACATCATAGGCCCGATGTACATAATATGTAAAATAGTCTGATTTACTTACTCATTTCAATGAAAATAGACATGTGCATAAATTATCCAAGAGGTATCGCTATTCAATTGCCCCTTTTTAACCGACTTCAAAAAACGGAACAGGTTCTCAGTTTTTTTTTCGAAAGGCTATACTTGCTAGTAGGTCCCTTTGTCATATAACATAACATAACTTTTCGTTGACGTAGGTTATTTTTTGTTAAAATGTGAATACGGTGTAAACAATTACGTGTTCATTATAGTGATTATACGTAACCCTGATAAACGGCCTTGAGATAACGCCGTGTGGCCGTGATAATGAAGCAGAAAAAAATGCATGTTTAAGACATTACAACAAAATATTATTATTTGAAATAGAAACCATTTGAAATGCTGCCTGTGTGTTGGGCACGCTCCCAAAAGGGCCATGTTTTTATAATACTTCATAATAGTTTTAGCCACCTTTTAGTATAAGATAATTTGTTTTTTTAATGTTTCCTGTCTATGTATGATGGTTGCTTTTATCACGCGATAAATAAGTGACAAAGCATCCGTCACATTTTGACAAGATGCGAGTGTGAGTGACAGATGCTTTGTCACTTATTTATCACGTGATAAACGCAACCATCATAGACCGCCTGATGTAAATATTTTTTTCTATTTGAAATATATATACTTTAAAGAAAGACTATTACCGAGGGAAGACTGCCATCAGTCCAATAACTTGATTAATCGTTATTCTTACCCCATTATACAGTAAACTATGTTAGTCTTACCTCACCTTACGTTAGATAAATATGTTTACGAAGAGATTAATAAGTGTAACATAATATTGGTTATTTATTTATATTTAACTTTTAATAAGCATAGCAACATCAAATTTTAACATAAAGATAATAAACTTACGTTCCTTTATAATAATGGTTTATCTTTATGCAATTTCAAAAACAAAGCACATTTATTTTATAAAAAAAAATATTTTATTGGAATAATGTTATTTTAAAAACGTTGCTTGCCTTGACCATGAACAGGTCTAAAAATAAACGAACTCGTTCTAATGTACTGTACAATCGAGTTCATTTACATCTACACACTTACGAGAACAAAAATATCTGAATACGACCCTATTGTCAGGAGCATAAAATCGCGTTCAGATATTTTTGTTCTCGTAAGTGTGTAGATGTAAGTGAACTCGACTGTACCTTACGTGTACGTGACCTGACCACGTTTGGCTCGGCCCTACTTGTAACTTAAATGATCAACGCAATATCATTTTATGTTACATAATGTTATTATTCGATTAAATATTTTTGTACTTTTAGCTCAAAGGTGAAAAGGGTGAACGCGGATACGATGGTGCCCCCGGTGTTCCTGGTGTTATGGGCCCTCCGGGTCCCCCTGGTCCTCGTTCCGACCCGGGCCAATACATCCCTGGGCCCCCAGGCCCCCCAGGACCACCGGGACCCCCCGGTGTGTCTATCATCGGACCCAAAGGAGAACCCGGGATGAGTGTCTACGAAGAACATCCGGTGCATGGAAATACGAAGTTCTTTGGACGACCACGTAAGATTTACTAAAGCCTCTTCTGTAACTAAACCACTTATAACAAATACCTAAATGTTCGACTTTGACTTCATGATTTACTTAATAACCAATTTAGAAAAAAAAATTGCGCTAAAATAGATTAGCATTATTTGCATGTTACGGAATCTTGTCTGAAATTAAAAAAATATAATCTATACATGCTGCTGGATTAGCGGTCAAGGCAAGTGCCCTTGACGAGCTGAAGGCTCTAAGGGAGTTGAAAGATCTAAAGGACAAAGATCGCCATAGAGACGGTAAGTAACAGTCTAAGGTACTCTTACTCCCTGGTATGGTCTACACACGACCACAAACAGCGTAATAACTGTTCTGTTACGACGAATAGATATCCCCCATATTTAATGTGGCACCTCTTCTAGGCATCTTGTGATTGTGTTTTGTCCTCAAATATATAAAAGAAAATCGGCGCCCTAGATAGTAGCCCGGATTACCCACTGCCAAATCCGATCCTTGTACCGGATACATCACTCAAGCATTTAACAAACGAAAATAAATAATCACACAGAATATACCTAATATTTATTCTGCTCAACAAATCTCCCCAAGCAGCACATTAGTGAATTTTGCAGCTTATCTTATAGCTTTAAGTTCTAAATGAGTGGTTTAACAGTGTTTGATACAACTTATAGCTTTAAACACAACTCAAAACTGTATATGAGTTCATCCTATCACTTGTAGTTGCATAGGAACGTTTTTGTTTCTACTTTATTACTTATGGTGGGATAAAGTCGATTTTGCTACTTAAAGTTGCATGCAGGTTCAAATAGTCACTCAATAAGAAGCAATAGTGCTATATAAGGCCTTAAAATCACTTATAAGCAACTTTTACATACTAAAAGTTCCAAATGACTAGTACAATAGCGAATTATATCACCAATAGTGGCTAAAGGGATAATTTTACGGCTCTTTTGGAACCAAAAAATATTGCAACTTTAAGGCCTAAGAAGTACCTTATTGCCACTCCAACGCATAAATAGGTCTCAATAGGAGGTTCTTGGAACCAAAAGCAGTTATTTTCACTTATTTCAAACCACTAACGAACTAAAAGTTCTATTATTGTTCCTATTTGCGCCTTGTCAAAATATATTTAATAGTCTTGCTTGTTTAGTAGTCTACAAAAGAGCAAATAATTACTATTGGTAATATCATTCACTGCTTTGCCACTCGCAAGATACAAATAAGTGATTATTAGACTTGATAGTTCCAAATAAGGAACAAATAAGTGAAAATAAACACTGTAGGGTAGGATCTTTTTTGTTTCGCCATGTTTACAAATGGAAGCCTATGAAAATTGATTATTTTAACCAGAATTTTATCACACTCACGCATAATCACAGATTTTTGATAGTTGTGACGATGTTACTTTAACATTGTACGTAACCTACAATCATTAAGTCAGGGTTTTAACAGTTTTATTTCTTATCAGTATCTATTCCTTATT
Source organism: Apotomis betuletana (assembly GCA_932273695.1). NCBI lineage: Eukaryota > Metazoa > Arthropoda > Insecta > Lepidoptera > Tortricidae > Apotomis > Apotomis betuletana. The sequence continues at coordinate 15,717,410 of OW026308.1, read as the reverse complement.
TAATTTAGCACTCTCTTTTTTAATATTCCTGATCAAATGAAAGGCGCGTCGAAATTTACAAAGAAAACATACTATAGTTTCACAGTAAAAAAAAATTCGCAAGAATTTCGTGCTTATTTCAATGCTTGTATAACGTAAAGTTTTAATCAGACGTATAAATCCAAAATTAATATGGCAGATCACGTATTACTTTTAATAAAACACAATTTGACAGTTGCCTCGCCACTCAAAGATAATTTTGGCGACTCATTTATCACTCATTGACCGAACTGAAATGTTTTCAGTCGTTCACTGCGCATAACTTTTACCCTTAGTTCTAATTGCCACTTAAGGTAATTGTGAGATCTCTTATGGATTCTATTTAGCACCAAAAATAGGCTGCAATTTATCTCCTTTTGGTTCTATACTGGTGGCATAAGGGTTCTTGCTATATAGCACTTAGTCATGGTGGTAAATTTCACTTAAGCATCTAATTAGATATGATATACGAGCTGTTTAGACCCAGTTGTGCTACTTGGGTCATTCTCAACTCAACCCTAGAAATAAATGAATGCTTTATTAAAGCACAACCGGTGTATGGAAGCAGCCAACGAACGGAAGAAGCTACTCCAACTCCAGCGGTGCCAGGCGCTGCAGTGTTCCAAACAACGGAAGAAATGATGAAGGTATGTATAGAAACTAAAACAGTAACTCGTCTTCCTTCAAGTTTTGCTCAGATTTAAGGCATGGTGCGGAAAAACCAGCTGAATACAAATCATTCACTCCAAGTGAAAACTATCCAAAAGACCGTAGAAAATATGATGAGATTGAAATTAATTGGCTTTGATTTTTCATACAGTTGGCGTCAGCAAGCCCTGTGGGTGCCTTGGCGTACGTCACAGAAGAACAAGCTCTCTTTGTCAAAGTCAACTCCGGTTGGCAATATGTGCTGGTAAGTCTTTTTGGTTATAATACTATTTCACACAGTACCACAGTTTTGATAGCAATCCAAGTGCCTGACACGGCAACTAGCACATTTTAGAAAGGCCATTTTTTGTAATAAATAAGGCAATTTATAATTTTATGAAGATCGGCCTAACGTCTTCTCGTTTCAATTCTCTATATACTTATCTTCCAGCTCGGCTCGCTAGTGACCCAGTCGCCGTCCCCAGCGACTCCTGCGCCTGCACCGCTACCAATGCCAGCAGCCAGCCTGGTCCACGTGGCTGAAGCTCCTCTATCGAACTCTGTGCATCCGCCGTCTGATGCTGTTGAAGGACCTCGAGTAAGTAAATGTTATGATAATAAATCGGTTTGAAGGTGCGCTTTTTGTTTTAATTAGCTTATGCTAACAGTAGGTATTTGCTACCCGCGAACTTTTCTCTGAGATAGGTACGTTGAAGAAGACGGGTTAGTCTTCTTTGTCACCATACCTGGGTTAACCTTAGGCGCGTTTAAGCCTTCCGTTCCTTTGTATTATGAATCTTAAATTTTACTATACTTTAAGTAAATGATGGCTCACTTAATCATAATTCGAGAGTAATGATTATTTTACTTTTAGCTTCGGATGGCGGCCCTGAGTGATCCAATGTCTGGCAACATGCACGGCGTTCGTCGAGCAGACTACTCTTGCTACCGGCAAGCAAGACGAGCTGGCTTGAGAGGAACTTTCAGAGCCTTTATCACTAGTCGGTAAGAAACAGACAACTCTTTGAATTGTCCAAGAAAATTGCACTAGGTTATGGGGTTCAATCCGTAAAATTATTAGAATGGTGTACAATTAGGCAACACAAACAATTAGTCCTGTGAGGATCATTGCAAGGACAAAATAGGTTGAGAGTTTGCCATTAGTTTAGGTGTCTTGGTGACGTCATACATTACACTTTGTACAAAATAGCGAAGTAGTAAATAGTAAGTACTAGTAGTTTTTATGAACGGAATGTTAAAAGGAAAATCTCAACACTAAGGTTACGCTAAGCGCTGAATTTACCTTCCCAATCTCACTATTTATTTTGTCCTACAGATCCACAAATCTTGACGCAACAGTTCGCTTCGCTGACCATCATCTGCCGGTGGTAAACATCCGTGGTGATGTGCTCTTCAAATCCTTCGCTGACATCTTCGACGGCAACGGGGGTATCATGGCTGGTGCGTCCAGGATATACAGCTTCAATGGGAAGAACATTATGACGGACCCACACTGGTAATTTTAAGGAAAAAATATTTAGTCTAACAAGAATAGTTATTTGAACTTTTGAACATTATTGTTTTTTTTTTTGTGGCAATATTACATGTATTATTTTATGTTGCTTTTGAATTTATATTTAATCTCTGTATCAACATTGAATAATAGTACTCATGAGTAACATTTTGTGAAAAAAATAATTAGATTTATACCTACCGCGTCACTCACTTGAATTATGTCGAATATCGCTCGACGTGTCTTGCATTTGGAGTAATTGTTCCTCATTTTAGTTTAACTTAAGTGAAATCAACAGCAGGGAAATTAACCGTAACTGGTAAATTCAACGTGTTCTAGTACCTAGTATTTTTTACAAGCTTTTATTTACTTTCACCTGTCCCGTTGTAATGGAATTGCGCAAGTTAAATTTGACCCACTTTCCGATTTCCGATTGAGCTGAAATTTTGCACGAATATCCAAATCGCGTGACAATGCAATATTATGATGACGTGGAGCTGATCTGATGATGGAGCTGGAAGGTGGCCATAGAAACTCCGTAATAAATAAAGCAATCATATCGAGTTTGGACTCTTTAGAATCGTATCTGTGAGCAATTGATAAAACTGAATTTTTGACAGAAACTTATCATATTCGGTTGTTTAAATTACGTCTCATATACAAAAATAATCAAATATTTTGAATGTATATTGCTCTTGATTCGGGACAGGGTTCTTAAAATGTACGCAATAAGCTACATAAAGCCTAAGTGACAGATACAATCGTGACCCAGATGTGAGAGGATTTCTAGCGATCCAAATTGGATCCGCGGACCCCGATATTCAACACAATACTCGAACTCGTATGAATAGAACATCTGGTAAAGTTACGAATGAACTTGCCGGTTATCGTTTTGGACTCTAGATTGGTTTGCTTTCAATTTTGCACATTACTAGGGTGTTTTAAAAAACACTTAATAGTAAGACTTCTGGGTAAAGTCCAAGAGCGGTTTGACCGCCTGTTCCAGTGTGTTACGAATTATTCATAGATATTGTAGTAACGCCGTATTTTCGCGTCAGCATTCTGATGTACGGGCAACGACGAATTATGAAGAGAAATTTCATTTTCTTGACTTTCGAATACAATGAATAATTCGTAACACACTGGAACAGACGAACCGCTCCGCGACTTTAGCCTTTCATTGATGGATGAATGTCTTACCGCAGAATTAGTTTGTCACGCGATAGGTAAATGACAAAGCAACGGTTACTTTTTGACAAGTATGTGTGTGCGAGATGGCTCAGTTTCGTTGGTCGATAACTCGGTCAATATACGGCATGCGTGGACTTCCCGTAGACGGTATAACGACCAGTGAAACTCACAAGTCTGAAGTCGATAACTCAGTCGACATAAAACATGCGGGGTCTCCCCGCAGATGGTAAAACAACCAGTGAAACTCATAATGGCATGCGTTATGGAAATCTACGGCACCCCGCATACGGACCCTATCGACCAATGAAACTGAGCCTTAGCGAAATGCTTTATCATGTGTTAAACGCCATAGGCGATCGTGGTGTATTCAAACACTTTACCTACAAGAAAAAAGTAATTTTTTTAATTGCTCTTGCCATATTCGTAATAGTTCTTGTATGTTTTTATTTATATGGACGTACGCATTCGAATAATATTTTTTCATGCAAAATTTTAGAGCGCTTTTTCTTATATGATATACGATGCTCGAAAAAATCGAATTTATAGGTGATTTCGACGTAGACAAGCCAAAAAAAGCAATATTTTAAAAAAGATGACGATTTTTTTTAATGAGACGTTCATTTGTGTTTTACGTTTTATATAATATACGTCCGGTTGTCTGGAGGAGATCGCTCTTTAGCAATAAGACAGCCTGCTATCTATTGTAATTTTAAGTTTTTTTTTCTTTTTTATGGAGGTGTGCAATAACGGGAATTCTATCTACTTATACGTTTTTAAACCCCGAACTTATATATAAAAAATTTAGCAATGTACACCAGGATGTACAAACTCTTTGACCATCTTTTTATTTTTTTTTTCGAACGAGAATTGGTTGCTCAATTCAACAAATTCAACTCATGTCGAATTAAGGGTTAACTTCCACTCTTTGACAGGCCTCACAAGTTGGTATGGCACGGCTCACACGCGAGTGGCGAGCGAGCCCTGGATGCTTTCTGCGAGGAATGGACCTCCCACGACCCGCAGAGCCCTGGCTTGGCAGCTTCTCTATATTCCCACAAGCTGCTATCTCAAGAAAGGTGAGCTCTACTATAGAATAAAAAACCGGCCAAGTCCGAGTCGGACTCGTGCACCAAGGGTTCTGTACAAACGCTTATAAGTTTGCACCTGGTATGTATGGCGCCGGATACAAATGAGGTGCAAAGTTAACACAACCGATCACGTTTGAACCCTAAAAACTATGAAAAGTTATCTTATTCAACCGACTTCCAAAAAGAGTAGGTTCTCAATTCGGTTGTATTTTTATCTTTATAACCTCAGAACTCCGTCATTTTATAAGCCGGTTTGGAACATATTTTATTGTCTGAGAGTATACTCCAAATTTGTCCCATAAACATGATGATCTGATGACGGGAGCCATGAGGAATCGAAGGAACTCCTGATATTTAATGGCAAATATGCAACTTTGATGTTTTTATAGTAACTCATATAGTTGTCCTCGGAAATACGATTTCGACGAAAAATCGTAGAAGCCGATTATTTTAAATGTGATTTTGCGAAATTCCGCTTTAGAACTGTATTTGTTTCGTTGTTTTTGTAAAATATGACGCAATTGTCGTGACGCGACCAAACGATGCGTGTGCAACACTCTAGGGGTTTAAACACTAATTTTATTTATATCCGTTTCAGGTACTCCTGCAATAACCACTTCATTGTCCTTTGCGTAGAGGTGTCATCGAAAACCATGCGGAATAAAAGAGATACGACCAGGTAATCTTTATATACTCACCATTATGGGTTATTTATATTTTATAGCAACTTGATATAATTAAAATTAGAACTTCGCTAGTGTGGAAAATAAGGCTAAGGTATAATTTTTTCCGTGTGAGCAATCACACGGAAAAAATTATAAGTGATAATATTCCAAATTTTAGCCTTTCGTTAGTTTGGTAAGACGTTTTCTATTTAAATATCGAAAATATAGTGTAGCCTGTCTGATCTCTAAGATCAAATGAAGTCACTTTGGCACAAGGTGCAAACAACCGTCATACATGTAAATTTAAAGTCGTTTTTCACTTGTAGTAGAGTTGTTAGTCCGCTGTTTTCTAACATAATTGTGCGCATCGGGTTACAAGCATGAAATTTCTACCACAGATAGAGTGTTCCACGGTGATTATTTTCAGATGTGGAGGGAAGACAGATTCGTCCCCTGTCAGGCGGGAGAGCGGAGTGAATACGGCCAAGTATCCCTCTTTTCTTTCTTTATTGCTGGTCAGTTAAGTCTACCAGGACGTGTTTGGTATCGTTTCCGTGCAAAACAAATATAAGAAATTCATTTTTAATCTTATTTTTGTATAGTTCTATATAAAAATATGGGTGTAATGGCCTAAAAGGTAAAATCACAACAAGTTTTTTTATTCAGTGAGGTAAATTAGTTCAATTTCGTGAACATTTTCAAATTATTATTTATATTTCAAAAAGTTCATTTAATCTGGTTTCTAAAAATATATGCATCTTGGACACTTCTCATACAAACAGTAGCTTAAAATATATCTTTACGTCGGCGTAACCAACGTAAATCTCCGAACGCATCTTATTTCGCTTCATTAAATACATTAAATAATGATTGCTTGCATGCTTGACATGCTTTTACATGTAATATTTAAAAAAACAAATTAATGTAAATAAAACAAAATATTTTTTGCTAATGTATCACGAGCACACGGGCTAATTTCAACATCAACAATTTATTTAGGTTACTGTTTGTATGAAGAGTGCCCAATATTTATATATTTTTAGAAACTAGATTAAATTTGCTATTTTGCAATATTTTTCTAAGTTGTAAAAATTCAGGAAATATAACTAATTTATCTCCCTGAATAAAAAAAACTTGTCGTGATTTTTACAATTTCAGAAATACAACCATATTTTTATATGGTACTATGGATAAATAACATGAAAAATGAATTCCTGATATCTGTTTTACACGAAAACGACACGACACAAGTCCTACTAGCGTTACCTGATCAGTAATATAAAAAGAAAAAGAGGACTTCTTTGTCCTATTCACCCCACTTTCCCGCCGCACAGGGGACGAATCTGACTTCCCTCCACATCTGAAAATAATCACCGCAGAATACTCTATCAGTGGTAGAAATTTCGTGGTTGTATCCCGATGTACACAATTTCGCGACTTAGCAAAATGTACTAGAACACGCAGGCTAAGCTTAATATCAACATTTTTTTCAAGGTACTTTTTGTATCAGATGTGCCCAATATGTATACATTTTTAAAAACAAGATTAAATTTGCTAGCATGCAAGCATGCTTGACATGCTTTTACATGTAATATTTAAAAAAACAAATTAATGTAAATAAAACAAAATATTTTTTGCTAATGTATCACGAGCACACGGGCTAATTTCAACATCAACAATTTATTTAGGTTACTGTTTGTATGAAGAGTGCCCAATATTTATATATTTTTAGAAACTAGATTAAATTTGCTATTTTGCAATATTTTTCTAAGTTGTAAAAATTCAGGAAATATAACTAATTTATCTCCCTGAATAAAAAAAACTTGTCGTGATTTTTACAATTTCAGAAATACAACCATATTTTTATATGGTACTATGGATAAATAACATGAAAAATGAATTCCTGATATCTGTTTTACACGAAAACGACACGACACAAGTCCTACTAGCGTTACCTGATCAGTAATATAAAAAGAAAAAGAGGACTTCTTTGTCCTATTCACCCCACTTTCCCGCCGCACAGGGGACGAATCTGACTTCCCTCCACATCTGAAAATAATCACCGCAGAATACTCTATCAGTGGTAGAAATTTCGTGGTTGTATCCCGATGTACACAATTTCGCGACTTAGCAAAATGTACTAGAACACGCAGGCTAAGCTTAATATCAACATTTTTTTCAAGGTACTTTTTGTATCAGATGTGCCCAATATGTATACATTTTTAAAAACAAGATTAAATTTGCTGTTTAGTAATATTTTTTTAAATTGTAAATATTCAGGATAGATAACTAATTTATCGTTCTGAATAAAAAAAACTTGTTGTGATTTTTACTTTTTCGGCAATAAACCCAAATTTTTATATGAAACTATTCTTAAATAACATGAAAAATTAATAGCTGATATCTATTTTACACGAAAACGATGTCGCGCAAGCCCTAATAGCCTTAACTGATCAGTAATAAAAAAAGAAAAAGAACAGTACTTGGTCCTCTTCACCCCGCTCTCCCACCACACAGGGGATGAATCTGACTTCCCTCCGCATCTGAAAATAATCACCGTGGAACGCTCTGTGTGGTAGAAATTTCATGCTTGTAACCCGATGCGCACAATTTCGCGGCTTAGAAACTCTACTATTGTACCAGTTTGACAGAATTTGATCTTAAAATTCAGGATAGACTATACATACATAACATTTTGTTCGATTCCGTCACATGTACAGCGTATGCCGTTTTTTTTTGTAAAGTGTGTACGATAAAGATATAATATATTTTAAAAAGTTATACCTACCCATTTGTACCTGGGTAAAAACCAAAAAGTTTATGACGCTAACTCACTCAATAAAAAATGGTACGAAAGTTTCTGTTGTGCGATAATTAACTGTCGAATAACGTACCTACCTCAAGGCTCTATTTTAAGGTTCCTTATTGTATTGTTACTTTTTGCCCCACAACGGAGCTTTTTCCAATCACATTTCCATCTCGTTTTGTATTATCAACTACACCTAACTTTCGTCCAACTTTTTGGTCCTTACACACCTATAGATTTACATCATACCTCACACCAATATTATAAAGGCGAAAGTTTGTGAGTGTGGTTATGTGTTTGTTTGTGAGTCACGCTCAAACGGCTGGACCAATTTTGATAAAATTTGGTATAAACGTAGCTGACACCCTGGATTAACAAACAGGCTACTTTTTATCCCGAAAAATATAGTGTTCCACTGAGATGAGTGGGTAACACCGCGAGGGGCAGCTAGTAATCTATATATCCTTTTCAGATTCAATATAACCAGTTTACTAGACGACGAGGATTATCTCTACAATGCCGAGGAATATCAACAGCTCCTAAACGAAATATTTGCTCAACCATTCAGAGAAAATTAGGTTACATTTCAGCCTTTCCCTCTACGCTCCACTGCCGGGCGAAGGTAAACCTAAGGCACAAATAATGTGGCGCTTACAACGAAAAGTAAGGTGTTTGAGATGGTACTCTGCGTTTTCGCCGAAATATTTTTCGTCGAAAGCTTAATTTCGCCGAAGCGCCATTTCGTAGAAAGCTGTTTTCTCCGAATTCGTTATTTGGGATTGAACTAAAACAAACCATGGTCCAAACCAACCAATGTGACGACCCTCAGCAATGAGGATAACGATGCACGGAGGGAGGATAAAACAAACCTAAGGAATATGATATTTTCAAGAATTATGAATTTATGACAAAAAACAGAAAAATCGGCGAAGTGAAAATTCGATAAAATGAAACAGTCGAAAAATATTTTGGCGAAAAAGCAGAACACCATTTGAGATATTATTAAATGAGATTAATTGGATCAAGTCGCTAAGCTTGGTGTTCGTACGAGATTCCTATTAAAATAAGCTTCATATGCAAGTTGCTACCATATTCATTGTAAGCGTAGTTTGATAGAAAGTATTGTTACTGTCACCCGTCTTTTACGTACAAATATATCATGTGTTCTGTCTTTTAAGGCTTTAGTATATGATTAAGTACCAAAATTTCTGAAAGTAACAAAATAAAAATTAAGTTATTTGTGTAGCCTGATATGGCTACAATATGCATTTTAAATTGTTTATCTCCCTAAGATATCGAAACGAAACACGACATTTATTTAGTTTATTTATAAAGAGACGATGATTAGAAACATATCAGTTTGACTATAAAATAAATACGCGCCAAATGCATCTTAGAACCTTAGCTCCCTAACGATTTGCGGGCGAGTTAAAAACGAGACAAACACGCAACAAACTAGCCTTGTTGCGCGCTCGCTGCGAAATCGTTGCGCGGCCGCAGCGAAAACGGTGCGGGCTCGACTCGCCCGCAAATCGCCTATGTTAAAGCTCTTACTATTAATATATGTCGTTTTATCTGCTACGAGCTGTCTATTACGTGACTCTTTGACATTTTATTATTACGAGAATGTCAGTTGCCTTATCATTTACTTATCTCGTAATAAGCGTGACCACCATAGGCCCTCAGCCCGTCTAGCAAAACTACGCACTCACTCTTGTCGCGCGACATAGCATCGCCCGTCACTCTCTCACAGTACAGCGAAGAAAGAGATAAGTTATATTTTTCGCGCGAGAAAGCGTCGCGTGTCATAGTCATGTTAGAGGTGCTGGTTACACACAATTATCGAAACTCCAAGATCGAGATGCATGTTGATAATTAGAGCAATACACTGTATACAAGCAGTACTATATCCACTTTTTCTTGCTGTTATTCTGTTCCGTGACCCAGGGGACAATAGTGATTAAACGTATAAGAAAAGTGTTGATAATTTATATTACTGGTATTGTCAGGAGATATTCTACATAAGAATGGGCTTATAACTGCTTAAATTACAAAGCTTATGCTAAATATAATCACGGAAAATCGTAGTTTTAAAAAGTGACCCAGGGGACATCACCATGGCAACAAGTGGCAGAAAATAGTTGATTGACCCATTCATGTACACAATTGCCGAGAGTAGAAAAGACATGCGAATGACAAACTTCATACGATGCAAGAAAGAAAATCTCATCTTATTTCAGTTGCCTGTCCACTGGAGTCGACCGGTTTAAAATGGACCAATCAGATTTAAATGCACATTTTTTGGGCTTTGCCAAGACGCAGCTTTATTTTTTTTTTTTTTTTCTTTATTAATGAAAAAGGAGTTTCATCAGAAATGATGATGCCACCCCCATCGTTACAAATCACTCAAGTTCACCTTCTATTAATACATATGTTAACAAGTTTATATAATTCCTTAGCAATCTTAGACAATGGGTGGGCTAAAATAGTGTTACATATACCAATATCAAAAGTGTTCACATTATTTCTCAATAAAAAATCTTGTCGTTCTACTTCGTTCCGTACACATTCCACCATGATGTGCAAGGCATCTTCTTTAGCTCCACACTCTGTACAATTAGGTGTATCACTCTTGCCCATCAAAAATGCAAAACTATTTAGTGGAATGTGTCCGGATCGAAGTCTAAGGGCTGTCACAATATCTTTTCTATCCAAACCAGATCCTCTAAACCATGGCACCTGACTCAGATTAGGCTGAATAGTTCTGTACCATATTCCTTTACTTAGGGACCGCTCATCGAAATGTTGTTTCCATAAGTCCTTGCATTTAGATCTTGCCACGGATAGACAATCGGTATGGAAAGGCAAACATGTATATATAATTCCATCTGTTGCTGCTTCTCAAGACGCAGCTTTATTGGTTTATTTTCCCGGTCCTCTTCAGTGAACAATTGGACAGGCAGCCTAAAACCCGTTCCAGACGATCCGATCCTAAATATCGAAAGAAATCGGATAATGTTTAGTGTAATAGATCCTAACAATTACACTACACATTATCCGATTTCATCCGATAATTAGGATCAGATCGGATGGTCTGGAACGATTTAAAAGTCCGGCCTCGGCGAGTCGTTAGCCTATGCATGACTTCCATGTTAAATAAGACTTATCAAAAAAATTAAAAATAAAACATGAGATGAAATGAACATGAACAAAGATGGCCGATGAATCGGTTCTATGTTTCACTTTTGACTAATTCAGGTTAGAACATTGTCATTGTGACGCAAACTTTAATTTTAACTTCCCAGAAATTGTAGCATAGGACCCTGTAATATTGAGCCAGCGGAGTGTGTACAGCCGGCCTAACAGTGTGATGCATTTCGCGCGTTATGTTGAACGATGTTTAGTTTTTTGTAAGACTGTAAATATTCTACATTAATTTAACTGTAAGTAAGTTAAGTTTCTGCAATTATGTTATGTTCAAGGTATTATATTCGTAATAATAATTTATCGAATAGGAATGTAGGTATAGATAATTTAAAATCCAAAGATGTTTTGTATTTTTTAATTAAAATGTCCAGCTTGTAAATATGTACCGACGATTTCGGCATTATATTCGTTCTTTGCTTATAATTGACTGAATATACTAAAAATTTACTCAATTTTACTACATATATTATAATCAACTAATTATTAATATTGTGTAATCATGACATTTTTTAAAGTACTAATATACCTATTATATAGTGCCATGTCTTAATTGAAAAAAATGTGGCTTTTGTTATCTACGTAAAAGACAATGAACTTTAAAGTCTCATTAGTAAATTATAACTATCATGATGGCATTAATTATTATCATAATTACCTATATATTTTTACTTTAGTTAATTGTACATTAAAATGGTTGATTGGAGCAAAGTTACAATTTTAGATTTTTACATGAACATAGATAATTATACTAATTATAAAACTGGGCGCTAATTCGAGAGTACTTTGATATATCGTCAAATATGCGATGTATGTATCGTATGTATCTCAGGGTTCTCTTATTTTTCGCAGAAAATTGTTACGCCGATTATCACTTCCCAACTCCCGTTTCGCGGAATTTTATTTCGCCGACCTTTCATTTCCCAACTTATCAATTGCCAACTTATTAATTGCCAACCTCACCGTTACCAACTTAACTTTTGGTCTGTGTTTTATTACGCAAATTTTTAAAACGCCACCTTTCATGTAGCAGAATGTTTTAGTTGGCATAATATACACTTAGTTGTTTATTGTTTACCAAATGTTTTATTGAGTAGCGTTTCGTTTAGCAACTCCGTTTTATTAATACATCGTGGGTAAGAAGAAAAATTATTGATGTGCATTGCTTCCAATTTAAAAGTGTAGAGGTATTATTAGTAAATTCTTGCTAAAAAATAAACAAAATATGTAGGTATGTGGTAAATTTACCAATTACAAACTAATATTTAAAACTAAAAATTATAAAAAGTAAATTATAAATATATGTATAATATGTTTTTTTTTGTAATACTTGCAAGCATTTTAATATTACCTTCATGTAAGCAAGCAATCTGACGCTCCGCTCGCTTCGCTCGCTCCGCTATCCATGGTCATAAAACAAACCTAACCTAACCTACAGTTTTTGGGTTTTGACCCATATTCCATTTTGTCGCAGTTACTCTTGCTTGCCAGAGTTTCGGCCAACCAAAAAATATGTAAGCATTGGTATGTATCTTTTTCTTATTAGTAACTTGCCTAATGTATGAAAAGGGAACTGTTCCATCAACGAAACGTTAATCGTCCAAAAGTTGTTCGACCAAGTGAAAGATTTGACTAATGATTAGTCTGCCAAAAGTTTAGAGGCATAATAATAATCTGCTTTACAATAATTCTGCCAAGTGAAAAGTTGTCATACAAAAATTTGGTAATCGTTAGTTGTCAAAGTGAAAAGTCGGCGAAACGTTAGTTGGCAAATGAAATTCGGCCAAAAATAGTTCTGCGAAAAGGCAGGATACCGTATCTCAGGTATATTAAGCTGCATGAAGTGACATTTCATGTTATACTACCCAGATAAGTTAAATTTGCGCCTGATATCTATGGCGTCACATATAAATGAGGCGCAAAATGAACGCTACTAGGTATTGATATATCGCCACCTCGGCGATCTCTCCGAGATATCGGAGATAATTAGGATGGAATTATACATGGAATTAGGGCCCTGATTTACTAGTCGAAATATTCAGTACGAGTTTTGTATAATTGTATATGACTGTGAATGAAATAAGTTATATAAGCTTAAAAGTATTAAGTGTTATTTCGAAACTAGAAAAAAAAAACGCCTACATATTTTCATTAGCAAAGCTGCATTTCATTGTATTTTGTGTAACTTATTTACATACCAAAAAGCATTTACTATTTCAAAATATTTCTGTGTGTGCTTTTGACATTGAATGGAGTCTTTTTTTATACAAACGACTGTATGTATACAATTAGCTATGAGTCAAATAAATGTTTTCACTATGACGACTGTTTTTATTTCATACCTACATGAAGGGGCAAAGGGAAAAACTGGCTAAGTCCGTTTATTTTCAAATATTCCCTCTTCATCAATTATGACTATCTAAGACAGGGTTAAAACTCGCTGGGTCATGGGAGAACGAACAAGTTGTTAATAATATTACCAACATCGCAATATTTAAAACGTCCTTCGATTTCCTTAGAATTCCATCATCAGATAAAAATCCTGACATGGTGACAATGGAACCAACTAGAAAGTATTTAACTAGGTGTTGACTTAACTTTCGAACGTAAGAATATTCGACATCGATCCAAAAAATCCTTCCGGCTAAGTGAGAACCTTTTTTTTTAATCTATTGAATAAAATTAAATACAGTAAGGAGAGACCCTTTTATCTTTATCACTATCACGCCTCTATTTCCTCTCTTTCAACTTTTATTAAGTTCTAGCTCCACAGAGGCAATCAAATTTCACTTTTTAATGGACTCAGCAATGTTGCAGTAAGGGTTGCCAACCGTACTGTTTCTGGTGCCCTAGAGAATGCGTCCCGCCAAAGGGTCCGCGCGTGACGCCCGTTAGAACGTATTGAATATTTAATTAAAGTGGCGTGTAAAACAAGTACAATTACCGAGACGTAGTTTCTGTTTTGTTAGGCAACTCTTGGAATATGACACGCCCCAGCCCCACAACGTGGCAACCAACGATGTTCCAACGATACTAGTAGGCTAATTATTTTGCAAAAGAGGCAAATAACAGAAGAGTGCGGCTTCTGTAGTGTCTTTATTCAGTGGTTCAGTGGTAACTTTAATTTAAGTATTAGGATATGCGACGCGAGTAAGGCGCGCGAACACCATGCGCCACTGGCTCGCTCGGCACTAACCCGCCCTATTTCAACTCTCCTTCCCCTTTTCTTTTCAAGTCTTTCAATACATTGACGGCCAATATACCTTACTCAGTTAGACCGGGTGATGTCCCATTTTATAAGCCAAGTCCCGCAATTTAATCGGAAATGTACCGCAAATCATGGCGCTAAGGTTGGCAACCCTAGTTGCAGCGAGGAATAAAATTCCTTTTCACAAGAAGTCGGCTCTTACTTTAATATGAAAACTTTCTGTTCGATTGGTAAAGTCGCTGGAACGCCCGGTGATAAACACCTGAGGCCAGGCTAAATTCGACGTTTCTAATGATACAATAATGGCGAAAAATCTATCATTTATTATATGCGGACCTATGACTGCTGGTTGCTTTTATCACGCGATAAATAAGTGACAAAGCATTACTACTCCTACTACTAGGTACTTATTTATCATGTGATCAACGCGGATGCCTGTCGTAGCGCATAACGTTTTTTGTCCTAATCATTTTTGGCCGAGAATGTTTGGCATACAGTTGAATGGCATACTACTCGTTTATCCTATAACTTTTGCGCATACTCATTTAAAGTTCTTAAGCAAGTTTTCCCTAATATTGATAACTCGAAAATCGAATTACCTAAAACGTAATATTCCTAACATTAATTGTCTGAAGAATTATTTTGCCTGTAATTTAATTTAAATGGCTACAATTAGTACAGCACCTAAACTAAACTAGTTGTTAAGTCAGAATCGTTAGGCAGTCTACCTTAAGGCAGCTCGACTTAGGTCAGGTTAGGTACGGCAGTGAGCGAAGCGAGGAGGAGTGTTAGGTTGAACTGTGTCCCTAACGAGCGAGCGAAACGCCAGAACCGAGCTTTTTATCCCCCTCGCTTTAGCACATTAAATACTAGGAACATCACAATTATCCATTTTAATCATTCGAGAGTTGGATCTTAGGCACAAGAAACGATAGGACAAGTAATATTTAGGACTAACGATAATAAGAGCAAAAATTTCGGCAAATCAAAAATATGCGGAACAAAGTTTATGCCTTACGTTATTTGGACAAAATACGTTATGTGATACAATAAAAGGACCAACAATTATTGTATGCCATCCGATATAGACCCGATAAACGCAACCATCATAGGACCCCCTGAGTAGGTAATTTAAAGATTTTCTAAGAATTACTTGCTTCGTCTGGGAATCGAACCAACTTAAATGTGGAATAAAAACAGCCCTATTTTTATGACGCTAATCAAAAGACTGGACAAAAAAAACTTCCTAAGTAACATAATATGTAGTATCTTAAAAAAAAGGAACAACGTGAAATTAATAATTTTGTGTCAAAAAGTTAAAAGCTTTTACACTTGTAAACGTTCATTCTAATTCGTCTAACATCAATTTCTTTTCTTAACATCCCGCTTTGAAACAAAGGGAAACAGTTTATGTTTACAATTGTAAACAAAGTGGGTTTTACTGTTCAGACAGCAACCATAACTGGAGTGTATTAAAGTTTATTTCGCTTCTAATTTGTTGCATCAAACAGGAATTAATTAAGCGTTGGTTTGAAAACGTGTTTTATAAATTTTTGTAAAAGGAAAATCGACAAATTAAGCTTTTTTTCCACACAACTGAAAACTAAGCTTACTGCAATATACCAGGGTCCAGGGTCTAAATTCGATTAACATCATTATTTACCAGTCAAGAGACATACTTAATAACAATGCTGGTTTTCGCAAAATTTAATATATAAACCACACTCTTTCTATTATTTATCCGCCATATTTCCTCATAAATACCACTGTTTAGGAAGAAAGAAAATAATATACGCATTTTTCGTTTCCTTTCTTGTGAGATTTATAACTTTTGAGTGTTTCAGTGACCCATGACCCATTTGCAGGAGTTTTTGAACTTTTGAGTGTAAAGTGCATGCACTTTAACGAAAGTGATTTAAGGTTAGGGAATAGTCTGGGTTGGAAAAATGGCGCCAATTAATAGTACATTACTGCAGAGGCCGCGAAATAGGGAATTATTGGCCGAGTAGTAATAGATGGCCGAGTGATAACGAGGCCATCTAGAGATACGAGGCCGATAATCCCTGTTCGCGCCGAGGCTTGTATAGTGCTTTTCTCAAATAAATCCAAGGAAATAATACAAATGTTCAACTTATATATTCATATAAAAACAAATTTATTTCAAATGTAATAAAAAAAACATTTTTTTTTTTTTAAGCTGTTCGGGTCAATGTTTTTGCCACCAAATGTTAAGATGATTCTATTTATTAAAAAATGACAACACCTTATTAATTAGATATTGTTATATTTTTTAACAATAAACGTGATTCCTTGTTTATTTTATTGAATATCTGATTTAATCGAATTGAATAATCTAGTTAAATATAAGAAATAAAACGTAAATATACATGCACAAACTAAGTTTTTTTTTATTGGCAGTATGCCATAGATTATCAATAAAAGAAATAAACCCCACTGAAACAAAAGACAATCTCTTTGTTGGCTACGGCCAATAATGTTGTATGAAATTCCTTTATATCGTTCTAATTTGAAATTAGAACGAATCTTCAACAATTGCTATACAAAGACGTATTTCGCGTTCTATTACCACGATCATAAGAACGACATTTCCTTGGATGTTTGAGAAATATATATTAATACTACAAACAAGCAAGTGGCCCGCCTGATGTTGAGCAGTTACCGCCGCCTATGGACACTTGCGACGCCAGGAGCATCACAATATGCGCGTTGCCGACCCTTTAAGAACCTATTTACTCCCCTCGTGTCCAATGCTAATGTGTATTAGAATAACTAACAATTTATATTATCTGATGTTTCTGTTTGCAACTCTAGTGCATTGCATTGTTCCCACACTTGACTTGAGTCTCTAAGATCCCGGCCACTTTAACCGACATTACCCTCAGTCAGAGTAAGTTGAAATAGTAATTTTAGGATATCCCCGAAAGTCAAAGTGGTTTTTTTTTTCGAATAAAATGGTCTCACGAACCCTAATCAGATTGATTCTACATGTGGAGGGCCGACCCTCCACATGTAGAATCAATCTGATTAGGGTCGTCATATGACAACAATAACACGAATCTTTACAAGTTGGCGATTATCATACGCTTTAAGAGAACCATTTCTCATAGCTACATAATATTATTTACGTGTTTGGTTTCTTCTCTTTCCGGACGGATTTCTAAAAGATTATTTACACCAATCAGTCTTGATTTTAAACAAGTTTACTTTGTTATACCTGGACGGCTTTTGTTACTCCCCCTCGTAAGTTTAGTCGAGGATTACAGCTCCCAGGAGCCCAGTAAAATGCTTTGTCGGATTTATCGAGATCTAGATAAAGACTAATAAAATTGGAGGCTTTTATAGCCTAATAGAAGAGTTCGTATAGTTTCATACGTTGTACGTGCCGTGCAATTTTTAAAGAAAAGGCACAGGTCGCCCCCTGCCTGCTATACGGCCACATCTCAAAAAAAATTTTTTTTTGGATTATTGCAGATTCGTAGTCAGGATAGTTTAATTTATGACCTTATTTCGAGAGCCATAAGAAAAACTGTCCTTAAAAGCCTTTTTTCCACAAGTGGCCTAATGGATCTGACCAAAAATTGTCAGTTGACTTCCTGCAAGACAGCCACTTGCCAGTTGTGGCTGTATAGCATACATTTATAATATTTTTTTCGAGTTGCGTCATATAAGAATAACGTATATTCTAGTGTTATTACGATGAATCCCTTTAATAAAAGCGAAATAAACGTCATTTTGATTGTGTCACAACAGTAAGTACCGATAGTACTTATTATTTATTTTATTTATTCGTATGGCATATTATGTACAGTCATTCATATGCAATTATAAGTTCTTCTATTGTACGGTGGGTACCTCTACTTCAACCGATGAGGCGGCAGGTTTGCGAACTCTACGTGGATGGGCAAATTGGGACGATTCACGAATTTTTGTGCTTCGTGGACTAGTGCCTGTTGTCTTCTTAGTTCGGCGGGAGCTGTATAACTCTACACAGGCAGCCAAACCAGAGGAGTACATTTGATGGTTCCCAATAGCATATACAATAGCATCGCAAGGTTTGGTCTAGCACGTCTATCCGATGCACATGAGCGCTGTTGAGCCAAACTGGTAAGCAGTACTCTGTCATGGAGTAAACTAGGCTAAGACCGGTAGTGCGTAGCACGTCAGCTCTTGCTCCCCAAGTAGTTCCCCTTAATCTGTGGAGTATGTCATTCCGCATCTGTAGCTTCTTCCCTAACTTACTAATGTGCGGCGCATAGGTAAGATTGCGATCTAGAGTGACACCCAAGTACTTCGGTGTAGGATTTAATATAAGCGCCATCTCTCTGAAGCAGATATTTGGCTCATAATTTGCTTCTTTCTTGCAGAAATCGAATGTCGCAACTTCTGTTTTACTAGAATTGGGCTGCAGTATCCATTTTTTAAAGTGTTACTCAAAACATTCCAGATCGCAAGTAAGGGCTTTCTTCGAGGGTTTAAATTTGCCATCCTGGTTTGTGATGGCGATGTCATCCATCAGCATACATAAATTTCCGATTCTCTGTTTTCGGAATCGATCCTGACCCCACTCCTGTTCAACCTATACACACACGATATAATTATTAGGTTAAACAGGAGCGGGACCAGGACCGATCGCTGCATCGTTCAGCTTCCTGACTTTGCTTGAGGTGTTTCCTAGGTGGACGATAAATTTCCTATTGCTGAGCATAGAGCTGATTAGTCCCACCATCTGCACCACGGTCATGAGCTTATAGATAAGCCTCTGTCTCCATACGGTATCGAATGCAGCTGAGAGGTCGATGAAGACTGCCACGGTTTTCTCTTTCCTTTGAAACCTAGCAACTATAGGTTTGATTTGATTGAAGATTGGCCTCTCCAAAAGTTTGTAGACATGCATTGCTGTACTTAGTTGCGTCTACCCGAATTCCCCGAGTTACCCGAATTCAGTGTATGCGGTTGAACTTAGGTGGAATTATATTATTCGAGACTATGTCTAAATAGAACTGTGAGAGGTGTGAGGTGTTCTAAAAAATCATTGTAAATACCGACTCACATAAATTGGGACTTTGATTTGAACCAGTCTTCATCCAGTATTGCTAAACCTAAAAGTAGAAATCGAATTTAATTATCCTGCACTATGAAAAGGTTATATTGTAAAGAAGTTGAAGAATTCTGGAAAACAGTACACTTATATCAATGGGAACCTAGTCCACGCTAAAACCTAAAACTACGGGGCCTCCTTGTATATGGTACATGTTATATATGGTATTATACCATATATGGTGCATGTTAACACGATAATTAAAGATACAAGTGCCTTTAAGAGAAGGTACCAGATGATCATTAGTTATATGCAAAATGATGATGATATCTGCATCTAGAAAGTTGATATTAAAGCTGCATACACTGATTATCGCTTACAGTGATGTTGTTACTGTAAAAAAAGTTGATTAATAAAGGTATTTTAATTATTTTAGTGTTTGCATAATAATTTTTATGTTACCATTTTCCAATAATACTTGTTCGGTTTTGGACGCATCTCAAAATTTCAACAAAATGTTTCTGCAATACGGCCACAACTCCAAGTACCTATCGTAAAGGCCTCGTATCTTAAAAAATATACACGTTTTATAAAAAAAGACGTATTCATGAGAAGCGTTATATCATGTAGAATAAAAAAAGTTAAATTTAAAATGAATTGACCGAAAACTCAAGGAGTAAGCCCCGTTTTACTACCACGCACTACGCTGCCAAAACTTTAACAAGCGATTTCTCGAAAAAATGGTTTTTTGAGATGTGGCCGTATAGCAGGCAGGGGGCGAGGTAGGTTTTATTTTGGTTGGTAGTAATAAAGTATTAAGTTTCAATGAGATTCAGCGAAGAACATTTGATGACAGCGTATCAGCGTAATGTAGCGTCGGAAGGCCCCTAAGAAGGTGAACCGTTGCTCGTTCAAGAACGCAAGAAATAGTTTTACAAATCTCTGGGCTCCTAGGCAGAGGCGAGCAGCGGTGCGAGCCGAAGGTCCGAGCGTGGTGTCCCGCTTACACCTATGACCGCCACTCAGCGCTGTAGCCACCGCTATCCATGGAAACCAGAGCTTGAGTATAGTGCACGACCGGTTGTGTTATTTATTTATGATTCAAATTAGTTACACAGCATTACAGTAATCTAACCAAGGTACTGTGAACTACAAAATGACATATAAACAAATTTAAAACTAGTTTGATTTAGGCGACGTAACGTATGCGTGCGTATCGTATTGTTGCGTGGCTGCGTGGCGTATGCGTGCGTATTGGATATTGTTGGCGGTTCTAGGTTCATATCCCAACAAAGGCAAGTACTTGTGTTGGTTATTAGAAAGTACGCGCGGATCGAGGTTGAGTAAAAAGTATCCTTTAACCATGAATGTTTCTACAGATTTATTTTAAAATAATCATATTTATTTACAGTTTTCACGAATCACCACGGCATGCTAAAAGGATCTAGAGGATTGGCAGTTTTAGAGCCTCCCTTCCTACCTTCCCAAGCTCTTTCGATGTAATTATTCACTACTGTAGTTATGTCATGCCGATCAATAACATCGTATGTGTAATAGAATTTTCTTGCACTAACGCTCTTGTAGATTTACCTTTAGCATTAACTGTGACTTTCTCGCGCGAGATTGTATTACCTGTCACTTTCGTTTCAATACTGTACAAGTGAGACAGGTGACGATGGGTCGCACGACAATCGAAGTTGCGGCAAGATACGCTAGCTGCTGCTATGATAGAATAAGGAGTCCGAGCTGGAATCAATTATTAGCCTGCCAAGAGCAGGTGCCGACACGTTATATAAACCACTTTAAACCTTTCTCCCTATCATATAAGTTCTGGAACGTATATTTTAGACGAGATCGTGTAAATCTGAGGTGAGGTGAGGTGCAAATCAAATCGACAAAGGCTTTGCTAATGAAAATCGGGAAAGTTGTTGTATGAAGCGGTTTACACTCACGTGAAATTGTCAGGAACGGTCCGACATATTTCAAACTCGTATGGAGCTCTTCATCAGGGACTGCTACCCGTACACCGCTGCGGCAACTTTGTCACTGACAAAGACTTTGTTAGTGACAAAATTGCTGCGACAATTTCATGTGAGTGTTAACCGCTTAGTACAATAATTAAATATGTCTCACAAAAGTTTATAATAAGATTATCTAGAAAGTTCCAAATATTCCAATGTACATAATGTATCTTACGAAATTATCAAAGAGACCCTTAAATTCTTGGAAAATAGCTTGTTTCCAAAATTTTGATGTCATCTGTTGTGTGTCAGCCACCAGTCGTAATAAATTTTGAAATCAATCAGCTATCCCTGTACCAAAATTGGTTAAAGTTTTTAGTAGAGTTGTTAGTCCGCTGTTTTCTAACATAATTGTGCGCATCGGGTTACAAGCATGAAATTTCTACCACAGATAGAGTGTTCCTCGGTGATTATTTTCAGATGTAGAGGGAAGTCAGATTCGTCCCCTGTGAGGCGGGAGAGCGGAGTGAATAGGACGAAGTATACCTCTTTTCTTTCTTTATTGCTGGTCAGTTAAGTCTACTAGGACTTGTCTGGTATCGTTTCCTTGTAAAACAAATATCAGAAATTCATTTTTAATGTAATTTTTGCATAGTTCTATATAAAAATATGGGTGTATGGCTGAAAAGGTAAAAATCACAACAAGTTTTTTTATTGTATAATATTGTAACCCGATACGTACAATTTCGCGCCTTAGCAACTGTACTATTAGCTAGACTTTGCGGACATGTTCTAGTACAACATTATTTTAATCATAATAATAGCAGCAATTTACAAGAATTATAAGGAGTAAGTATTGCTGCCATGAAAGAAGCTAGTGGTTAGGTACTTCACCACAGACTTCACATAGAAAATGTTTACTAAGAAGCACAGCAATTTGAACTGGAATCCTTTGAGAGGCCGGTGTGCCTTCGTCAGCAGATATTAAAAATTAAATAGCTGAAGGAAATTACGGAGTGTATGTATGCTTGCAAGTATACTTAATATAAAGATCTTGATAAAGGTAGCGCATGCAAAAACTATTGGATAAGATTGTATAAAATGTGCAGACAAAAACTAAGGGTCCACCGCATTAATTGGACTAGGTGTTGTTATGAGATATCCTCCAATTACAAGTGTACTAATTACGTCTACCTAATTATAATATTATAATTTTAGAATCGTATCGAAAATAAATTTTCTAAGGAGAGGGGTCATTTTTTCAGGAAAAATCTTAACAGAGCGATGCAGGATTTGTATGGGTTAAGCGCCATCTGTTGGACATAGGATACTTTAAACCAACTATGTTAAAAATAGGGTTCCATGGACAAAGTTTTAAGCAAATCGTGTATTTATGATTGTGTAGTAATAATATTAATTGTATGTAAGCAAACATAATGATAAAAATAAATGCCATTTTAAGACACATATTTCTAAGTTAAGCTCTCTATTTTAGTATAGCTTAGTAGGTTTACTTGTTAAGTTGTTACATATATGTGTGAGTTACAACCCTCTAAAATACAAAGACAAAGGCCACACATCCATAGTTACTCATAACTTAACCTACTCAGCACTTGTAGCGTCACAAACTAAGTACTTATAGTACAAAATCGGCGCGGTTTAGTATATTCAGTCGTAGCGCCGCGCGCTTCGGTGAGTACCGGAGTATGGGAGTACCTACATACTAAAATTTCCCGGTTCTGCAGGCCCTAAGTTGGGAGGTCGCGTCACTGCGCTTCACGAATAGTGTACCTACACAAACAACTAATAAATCGGTTCTCAGGCTTTGCGCAATGTTAATCTTCTGTAGTAATTTGTTGACGACGCGGTTGGCGCAGTGGTTAAAACTGCCTACTGAGCCGACGGTCCCGGGTTCGAATCCCGGCAATGGCAAATATTTGTGTGACGAATTTGAATATTTGTGCCTGGGTCATGGCTATTATTTGTATTTAAGTATGTATTTATCTATATAAGTATGTTTATCGTTGTCTAGTATCCATAACACTATTAGAGCTTACTTACATTGATTTGTATGAGGTTGTCCGTTATTTTATTATTTATTTATTTATTACGAGGAAGTACAGCGCAAACATTTGATTAGACACTCTGTTTTCTATCAAGATTTGCAAGCATTTCAGCTTGTTATACAGACGTTTCATGTACGCGTACTTAAACCCCTTATTTTGCGTCGGAAAAAGAAGAAAAGCCACGTTTCTATGACAACATGACTGAAGAACTACAGTTGGTATTGTTATTAAATCCTCTTACAAAAGTTCGAATGGTCGGCGACCAAAGCGGGAAAACTAAACCGCTTTGCGACTTCGTCTCCACTCCGAAAATCGGCTACTAACTCACCAAAACTCCTTTTTACTTCAGTAACATTACTCCAATATCAACCTAAGTTATTGAACGTAAAGATAACATTTGAAGGTACAGGGCAAAGGGTTCTGAGTTAGAGAAAGTGATTAATGAAAATCTCTTCAAATCTGTTATAAAGTCCGTTTTCAACAAGGGCCTTGGTAGTAATGTTATAACGGTGGACCACTTCAAAGTAGAGGTTTTCGTCGTGATAGTTTAAATTAAATTAAATATAAGTTAAGTTAAATATAAATAGCCATTTATGTCACATTAGTTTATTAAATTATAAAATGAAATATGGTAACAATTCAATGTCGACTGTGATATATTAGAGAAAACAAAGAGAGCTGGGCCAACGCATACCCGTTGCAACTCCATCAGAACCTAGCATTCGATGCTTCAATCCAATTCACTTTGATATCCTTTATCTAGCATTTCAGGATTATCTTTATTGACCCGGGATTACTTGAGAGGCCACCTTAAAACCCAATCACGATTAAGTAGCTCTGGGTAGCCTGATGCAATTGTTGTAATGCCCGAAGATTGAAACTCTAGATCGTAAGGGTATAAACGGGGCGATCTATTAAACCTCTTTACAGGATTTAAGCTACGCTTATAACAAATGTACTATAATAACGCAGTATGATGCTCGACTCCACCTTCCGCTTTCATTTGAGCAAACAGTACGCGTTCGTAGTCAGTAGTGCTGCAGTCGGTTGCATTTTCATACTCTCCACCAATTGATCAACTACCAATAAAATACATGACACTCGTCTTTTTCGAAAATTAAACAGTAGTTTTCTAGCGGTCACACTCGATTTAATTTATCCAATTATTTTACCTAAATGATACAATGCCATAATGATCTGAGTCGCTAATACTATCATAAAATATGTTTTGCGTTAGAGGGCATTGCACACTCGACCAACCTATCTAATCCATCATTACCAAGTTGCCAAAGAGATTTGGGCCAACGCATACCCGTTGCAATTCCAGAACCTTGCATTCAATGCCTCAGTCCAATTCACCTTTATCGAGGATTTCAGGGCTATCTTTATCGACCCGGGATTACCTGAGAGCCCACCTTAAAACCCAATCACGATTAGCTCTGGGTAGCCAGATGCAATTGATGTAATCCCTGAAGATAGGAACTGGTTTCAATTCAATTAATGCACTTGATTGTTAAGATTGCTTCGTGCTTTGAGAGTAAGGATATAAACGGGGTGGGCTATTAAATATCTATTGGGCTAAGCTCTATTTGATTCTAAAGTTATTTACTTGCAGATTGAGTTGAAGCTGGAAATGCTTGAATTTTTTTTTCCGGAAGGTTTTTTTTCCGGCCATAGACGGAATCTTGTGATTGATAAGACGCGTATTACGGCACTAACGGCCAAAGAGGTACCGTCTATAGACGAATTGTCGTAAGTTGTGATTCTTAAGACGGCTGCAGACAAAATCGCATCCGACCCTATGATCGTAGCGTCACAACACGTCGTTCAATGTGAGCTCGAGAGAGGAAACTTTTGTAACTTTTGTAGTAGTGTTTGCTGTGGTACTATGATTTATTTATTTACTGTGATTTGTGTCGAAGCCGAAAACAGCACAGCGTCACGTGCTTCCTGTAGATACTATAAGAAATAGCCGGCTGATGATGGGGTGCCGTTTTTATTAAGGTGTACCTATTGAATTTAAAATCATCGGCCACAGACGGCCGCCGTATCACGATAGTCACAATTTACGTCCCTCGACGAAGTGTCCGAAAAAGTTAAGTTTGTTTTTAAAAACATTCTATTTTAAAGATTCCCATTCTGAAAATTCCATAATGTATTATTAGATTATAATTATGTATTGGTCATTGCTTTTGTGGGAATACCGGAACACGTGTCGAGTGTCACTGAGTTTTGGCGGAATAATCTGAAATATTTTCTCTGTAGGTACAAGCGGATGAGCGCCCTATTTACTTATGCGGCTTCGATCGGATTTCACATTCAAATTAATGCGATAAATCACGAGTAAAATTCGTAGGTATGTCATGGCTAAAATTCCGATGTGAAAAAGAGAGTTTAAGGCGACTCCGTACGTGGAATGGTGATTTTTAAAGTCCTAAGGCTCGTAATCTAGCCAACGGAAAAATCTGAAAAAAATATATGTTATTTTTGACTATTTCTTCTAAAAAATTATAGTTGGATTTTTTTTTAAAGCAATAATTACTATGGAAAAAATAATGTTGAAATAGGGTCGTTTTCAATTTTCAATTCCCTAAGGCTTCTAAACTACAAATGATATTTACACGGCTCTTTCGCAAGAATATTGACAATTCATTGATCTTTAATCGTATGGTTTAAAAATTTGTAAAATGTAAATTCGGTCTAATAAAGCATCAAAAAAACTGAATTTCCACGAGCGCGACCGTGCCCGGGCTGCGAGCTCAGTGTAAATCTAACCGTCGAAGGGGAAGGCTGTGTCACTTGCTCTCGCGATCCATCTAGTTACGGAAAATTGTTAATAGTACCGGATACCGCGGAGGTTCGATCTGTCTTCGTGCGTTTGAAGTGTATTTTAAGAGAGTGTAGTTCGTTTTTTACGACTACGCTATGCGACATAACAAAAAGCACTCATTAGAATTAAATGTAACTGTTTTTTTTCGTATTTAGGTATCTATTAATTTTAAGTACTTATAAAAAAAATTGTCATAGCTTAGCATTCCCGGACACATTTGGATACTTAGATATTCTCAGTCATGGGCCCACACCAGACAGGATTCCCAGAAAATAACACTTTTGGTGTGGGTTTTAGGGCCCTTCTCTGTGTAATATTAGAGTACCGTAGGTATTTCGGTTAGTAAAAAATTCTGATAATACAGATATTTAAGTATGATAACGTCTAATGATCTTTATTAATTCAACCCTAAGAGATATGAATATCGTAATGCAGAACAAGTATTGTTCGTTTGAATACCATTGTAATATTCGGTAAAACGCTAATTTACGAATACGAATATTTATTGTAAGTATTCACATTCGTTGCGTCACTAGTACAGTACATGACATATGATATAAAAATACATTATAAAAAATTACAATAATTTTCTAGTTCAAGAAGGCAAGTGACAATCTGGGCATGAGGGCTTATTTATGTAAATATAGTCAGAATACATATTTGCATCAATAAATTTCCCACTTCATATTTAAATCTAAATGAGCGTTAGTAATTATTGACATATCCGCCGGGCCTAGCTAGACATACCTAGCCTGGCCATAAGTTCTGTTCCAATTGTTTACCGTTTATAAAATAAAAACCTGATTTTTATTACATATCGTTTAAAAGCCATATATTAATGATCGGATTACAGTTGAATTATTGAAAAAATATATAACTTTATTTAGACTCATCGTAATGCCCAGACTTGATTTTTGACTAATGCTCAGAATTTTTCTCTCTAAGTTTGCCAGAGGGCAATGAAACGATCTTGGATCAAATTAATCGATCGCGGAAGGAACGCCAAAACCCAAATAGCTTACGTAACTCAGACAACCGCTAAACTAAAGTAGGGCTGACACGTTTGCCGCATGTTAACCGATCTGCAGATCAAGAAATCTACACCCACCCAATAAAATTCGGAACTTCTAAGTTAACGTAAAAAAAAGATACGGCTCTTTATGCCGCAAAAAAAACCTATCTACGCTGGAAAGGAAAATTATCCAAGAGACACGGAGCTAACTTTACAGGACATATAAAAAACTACGAACTTTTTAAAAAAAATAAAAAGTTTTAAATATTCTGTGGACCTACTTTTTAAATGAAGCATTTATAATTATAAACAACATCATGTTCTCTACATGTCGCTTTTGTTATTTTGTCTATTAATGGAATAATTTAAAATTTAGCATCGCTTACGCAAAATGGCTGTCAAAATAGAATTAGGTAAAATTATCTAAACGACACGTTTCCCGAGATATTAGGTAAAATAGTATAATCTACATTTTACACAACAATCAACACAGTAAACAATATCTATGTGCATACGATGCTCATTTTATATAAACAATATCATGTTTATTACATGTTGCTTTTGTTATTTTGTCTATTAATGGAATATTTTAGGATTTAGCGTCGCTTACGCAAAATGGCCGTCAAAATAGAATTAGGTAAAATTATCTAAACGACACGTTTCCCGAGAAATTAGTCAGGTAAAATAGTATAATCTATTACACAACAATCAACACAGTTAACAATATATATGTGCATGCTCATTTTATAGTCAGGTAAATATATAAATGTGCATAAATTAGCATGAAATAAATCAAGAAAAATTATCTAATCGCCTTTGTAGGAAATATTTCAGACATGAAAAGCTATTTATCGTACAATAAAACCTCACGATTAATGTTTTAATTAGAGAAAAATATTTATTTTCAAACATTAAAATTAATGAAGTGACATTTAAAGTTCTCTAAGACAAAAACTTATGGTCCAACTACGCAAATACAAAAAAAAACTGCTTTAGGAATTAAAGATTTATTCATCAGATATCACGTGAAATTTCAATTTTATAAATTTTTATGTGTGATCTGCTGAAAGATTTCCAGTAGTTCTAGACCAATGTATGGTAGCAAACGATAGCTATGACTAATGAGAACAGCACAAGAGTTCTCAAGACTGCAGTCACTCGGTACTCATTAAGGAATTTTAAATCACGAACTACGTGAAATTTCAAGTTTTACAATTGCAATGAGATAATATCCTATCCTAACAAGAATAACAAAACTACCTACAACTCTGTGTGGTATAAGTGACGTCTCGTAAGACACTGTTTGAGTGAGATGGCGTTTGGGTCCATCAAGCGAGTCCAAAGTAATGCCTTAGCGCCACAGACACAGATTTACGCTGCAGATGGGCCTAACGGCCTTTATAAATATATTGAATTACTACTAAATGTGTGATATTTTATAAAACAGAACCGGTAAATTTGTCTAACTACTAATTTAACGAAAATATTTGTTTTTTAGTACATTCTATGCGACAAATACGACTCAATTGTCATTCAAGCAATTCAAGATAAGCGACAGTAGTCGATCAAAGTCATATTAGGTAAAAAAGGATAAGCGACAATGGTTTCATAGTATCAAAGCAGGTAAATTTGGATAAACGCCAATAGTTAAGATAGTTAAGATAGACAATCAGGTAATTTATCTATGTTATTTTTTTATAGAATCTTATATCGATTCTGTTTAATAATGTGGAAATACCACATTTTTACTTTTTGGCTAATGCGCATAAGCATTTTAAACACACATGACATGACACAGAGGGCGCTCCAGTAGCGAAGAATTATGGAATCAAAGATTTAGTGTGATTGACGTAACGATATGATAGCTCAGTTGGTAGAGCACTACGCCGGAAACTTAGGGTCGCAGGTTCGAGTCCTGCTTACATTGCAGTGGATCACATTCAATTTTTCTTTCATAATTTACCTTTATGTTAATTTTATCATAAAGACATAGGTAAAATGCCTCAAACGACATTAAAATATATTTTACGATCAGATAAAAACAGTT
This sequence comes from Apotomis betuletana, assembly GCA_932273695.1. Taxonomy (NCBI): domain Eukaryota; kingdom Metazoa; phylum Arthropoda; class Insecta; order Lepidoptera; family Tortricidae; genus Apotomis; species Apotomis betuletana. Next base: position 15,688,094 of record OW026308.1, on the reverse strand, counting down.
AACCAACAAGTGCAAGGTTAGTTGCAATAAAGAAAATTATCCAAGTTGTTTGATCTGTTTTGACAAATAAGTAAAAAAGCTCTAAGGTTCATTATTATGCAAAAAACTTTTTATGTTATCTCCATTTTGCTAAAAAAAACTCAAAAATCAAGTCGTTTAGTAGAAAAAAAAGTAGAGATTCTCTAAATCACCGACGGGATAAGCGACACAAAAGTCGTCAGGCAGATGTATACGAGACCCAACCCATTCGGTGCAGAAAAATCTGCCGATCCCAACAGTGTGTATAACTCAATATCCCCAAAAATGTCGCTTAGATAAGTTCTCCTTTCCAGCATCGGCATATTTTGACACTCAAGTAAATTAACATTTATAGGGTATCCATTGACCTTGAACATTGAAATTAGCCAAAAAATTCGTCTAGTAAAATATCGTCAATATCAACAAGTATAGGGGAAAATCTGAGAACATTACTAATGTAGTCATAAAAAACTATCACTGTTTATAAGTAGGTAAAGGACGTAAATCCGTTTTCCAACGGTAAAGTTGAGTTTGTCGCTCTATTATTTATAGTTTATCTTTTCATTAGAGCAGCATGAGCATGACCCGGGGGATAAAGCTGTACCTCCACTACTACTTATGTTTAAATATCGGTTCATCCGCTGGGTCACGATATGATTTATTTATTAAAAAACGGTATTTTTTATTTCTGCTTGATTTTACACGTATAATCAAGAATCTTGTCGGCATTTTAACTATTTTTGGTAGGTACCTACACATACAAAAGAAACTAAAAAGTATTTTTCGATGCGAGACTTCCAAATGGACAATTTCACTTATTTTTTTGGAAAATAGCTTTAACGCATTTTATTTTTAATATTCTACTGTAGTGGGTAAATAGATATTTAGTAATCCGCAATAATTATATCATTGTTTAAATGATTTATTTTACTTCGAGATTTTTCAATGCCTTTAAATATTATACCTATAAGGTTTGTTGATCTTCAACTCTCGCTCGGACTATGCGAGTGTATGAAGCTGCTTGGACGCCACTCAACGAGATTATGAACGAAGTAATGTTCCGGGGGCGCACGGTCGGCGGGGGGAATAACGTTAGGCTCCGCCCAGATCCTCAAGGACGTTGGGATTAGGAGTCGCATGTTCGCATCAGTGGAGTAACTAAGTAAGTACTCGTAGTAAAAAGTGGAGTAAAAGTCATAAAACGTAACATAAGATGTTATTTGTATTTAAGTATGTATATATAAGTATGTTTATCGTCGTCTAGTGTTCATAGCACAAGCCTACTGGAGCTTACTGTGGGACTAAGTAGATTGATTTGTGTGAGGTTGTCCGATATTTATTTATTTATCTATCCCATCTCTTGAAGACATGACTTAGAAATTGGAGGCCATACTACCACGGATTCATCATCATCATCATCATCATCATTTCAGCCTACTGCAGTCCACTGCTGGACGTAAGCCTCCCCCAGGGTTCACCACATGGCCCGATCTCCTGTTTTCGCCATCCAGTCACCACCAGCCACTTTTTTCACCACAGATTAAATAAAAGTAAATTTGGCCAGTATATTTGCGAACAAAATTTATTCTGAAAACCAAACCGACCAACCAGGTGGACAGAGTGGTTTGTCGGCTAGTAATAGACGGAATTAAGTAACAAACTAAATATGCGAAAATAATTTTATTTAAAACTAGGTAACATTCCTCTGCTGAATTCATTACGAGAGATAAAGTTTTAAGTCTATGCAACTCAACTTATGCGTTTCAATACAGGAGGATAGCGATTTCAATACAGCGGTAGAATTCCTTTGATACCTACTTTGTCCGCCAACTTTGACTACTAGTCTAGGAAGTTTAGAGCATAATAGGCATTGTGTGCGAGCAGAAGCTGTAAGCATGGACTGACGAAAAAAAGGTAGATACTTGGATGGAAAGTAAGAAGTCCCAGGAAATATTATGTAAGCAACACGGTGGTTGGATGAAGATATGTAAGTATGTTATGCAAACCCTTGGATGAGAGCAAAATAAGGCTGGTCATTGTGGAGATCCTTTGGGTGCTTGACCTGTCTCTAGTACAACTTTTGTCTGACATGATGATGATGACGAATAAGGCAAGCTATGTGTTATTTTAAGCAATTTTTTTACACCATATATCAATCTATGCATAATATGTAGGTATGCAATCAAGTAATATGGAAGAGATGACAGTCAGGAAAGAAAAGTGAAACGTAGTTGGAAGGTAAAGCTTGAGACCGATCTCCATCCAGTTAAAGCGATTAAGTAAAGGCCTTTAATAAAGTATCCTCGATCGTAAGGGACGGTTTGTACAGAACTACTGTTCTTGGACTCAAATCCCCCGTTGATGACCGCAATCCTCGGTCATAAAAGAACGGCACACGAATACGAAAAACCCTTCACCGTATCCGCAAACAAAACACCTCCAAGGGACAAAAACCAGAAGTTGGACGTCAATTAATGAGTCGCTACTGCTTGTGTGGGATTAGGTATTACAGTACGCCTGCGGTTGATTTCCCTTGGGCCCACACAATACACTTGCCCGACAACGCTTACTTTAATTGCAAAAGTATTTCAGTGGGACGGTTTTCATTAGGCTAATGCGCGCCCACATTAGACGACCAACTTTTGATACGAACGAATCACTGAGCGCGCCGTGATTAAAAAGGGTTTTTCGGGATCTGTTAAAACGTTCTTAACACCCGTTTTGTTGCCTTTATTCAGAGATGTACCCGAATAGAAAGGTATGGAATATATATACGGCTTTTTGTGGAACTTGGAGACTTGGACACCATTCAAAGACATTGTAAAGATTCAATGCTGCTTACGGCCCTATAAGCTGTTGAAATTGATAACAAAGACGTGAATACATGAAAACCAGTGGCTGCAGCACAGGGCTGTAGTTTATGTACTTCAATTAGGTAATGTTATATGACTAATAATTGGTCTACCCTCCAGCGCGCACCCAGGTGCCCGGCTCGCCCTTCAGTCTTTGTTTGGACAAAAATGCGCCCGTTCCTAATCACTTATTCTCAGACATTCTTAAAAAACCGACCAAGAGCATGTCGGGCCACGCTCAGTGTAGGTTTCCGTAGTTGCCCATCCTTCACAATAGACGAAAATTACGCGAAAGATTTAAATTACGAGAAAGATTTCAAGCTCTATAAAAAGGTCGTAAACGCCAAATTAAAAGTAATTACTGATTACCTTCTGGAAGTTATCGATTATACGCGCCAGATTGAGCGAAATGTTTTAATATAGTATGGCACTTAACCAATATGTGTAACGTTCGAAGTGTAGGGAGACCGCGCGGCAATTACGTCATATTAAAAAAAGAATATGAATTTTTGCGATAACTCAAAAACGTCTCGACCGATTTTATTGAATATACATTACTAGCTGTGCCCCGCGGTGTTACCCGCTCATCCCACGGGAACACTAAATTTATTCGGAATGAAAAGTATCCTATGTCCTTCCCCGGGACTGAAACTATCTATATACCAAATTTCATCTAAATCGGTTCAGCGGTTTAAGCGTGAAGAGGTAACAGACAGACAGACAGACAGACAGACAGACAGACAGACACACTTTCGCATTTATAATATTAGTATGGATAGTATGGATAGTATAATTTTATTCGATATACATAATTAATTAATTATAGATTTCATTGGAAGTACTTATAAGGCCTCATTTTCGTGAATTTTTCCATAACTTTTTGACCCGTGGTTGAAAAGTTAGAGGGGGGGACTCAATTTGTTTTCGGAGCGGATATTTACAAAACTGCTGACTTTAGCAAAAGATTATGTTTGAAGACCCCTATTATTTTTTTTAAAAACCTATACAACGACATCCCACACACAAGTGTTGGCAGGAAAAAAAAAATCACCCCCACTTTAGGTCTATGAGAGGTACCCGAAGAAAAGTATTTTTTTTTAGTTATTATTTTACCGTTTTGTCGTCGTAATACATACACATATTCATACCAAATTTCAGCTTTCTAGTACTAATCATCACGGACCTAAGCCGCGGACGGACAGACGGACAGACGGACATGGCGAAACTATAAGGGTTCCTAGTTGACTACGGAACCCTAAACAATAATCATTCCAGCGATCAATACTTGCCCAAGTTCTGTATGAGCCGGTAATAATGTAAGTACATAAAAATTTATAAATTCATAGAGCTCTGCTCTTGTCGCCGTAGCAGTTTTTTCTTTTAATTTCATTAGACGTAGCCACTTTTCTGAGTCGCCAGTAGCGTGCTTTCATTTAGTATTCTCAATTTAAATTGCACTGAAATGAGCTCATTTTTCAGAGGAAAAAATGAGTTTCGTCGGAAATGCACACGCGAGATAATAAAAGTTTAACTTTCATTTTATTGCGTTTCATCCTGACAGTTGCCTGCTTAGCTTGACTGAGATGCATTGGGTAGCGAAATTGGCTATGTGTGAATTGCAGGCTACACGCTGTGGTAAATACTTGCGTGGATTAAGAAAGTGATTTTCAATGTCAAAAGTTGTTAGAAGACATTTTTTCATGAATGTATTATTTGATTATACAATCCCTTCTCGAATTTACGAGCGCTTAAGCGCTTTTTCATCTATTCTGTTTTCGTCATTATTTTTTTTCAAAATGGCGGAGAAATGGGGCTCAGAAACATAAAAACCGGCCAAGAGCATGTCGGGCCACGCTCAATGTAGGGTTCCGTAGCTGCCCATCCTTCGCAATAGACGAAAATTACGAGAAAGATTTCAAGCTCTATAAAAAGGTCGTAAACGCCAAAGTAACTGTAATTACTTATTACCTTCTGGAAGTCAACTTACGTCATTTTAAAGAAAATTATGAATTTTTACGATAACTCAAAAACGGCTCGACCGATTTTATTCAATAGTTTTCATTGAAAGTACTTATAAGGCCTCATATTCATGGATTTTTCCATAATTTTTTGACTCGTGGTTGAAAAGTTACAGGGGGGGGGGACACTATTTTTTTTATTTTCGGAACGAAGATTTACAATACTGCTGACTTTATGAAAAAATAATGTTTAAAGACCCCTATTATTTAAAAAAAAAAAACCACCCCCACATTAGATGTACGGGAGGTACACGCAAAAAAAATTTTTTTTAGTTTTTATTTTACCGTTTTGTCGACGTGATACATACACATACTCATACCAAATTTCAGCTTTCTAGTACTAATGATCACGAAGCTAAGCCGCGGACGGACGGACAGACGGACATGGCGAAACTATAAGGGTTCCTAGTTGACTACGGAACCCTAAAAAATTACAAATGTCAGCACTTTGGAAACGAACTCGCGAGGTTTACAGCTTAACAGATCCACTAGTTTATAAATCCTTGTGAAGGGAGCGCTTTACTATTATTTGATCAAAGAACGGCATCCGTGATGTAAACAGCGATGTGTCGAGTTGCATTATGATGCAGTATCTGCCCCCTAAGGAGCTATTCATGGTCGCCCGTTTCGATGATTACGCAGTGAATTGGTTGACGGATAAATTCAGGATTTGTAAAGTGCGAGCAAAATTCATCGAAGTGCTAAAATTCATTATTTGAGTTTCCCTTTTTTGTCGTTACATTAAAATTACAATTGTAAAGAGGCGCAACTTCAAAAATTAAACCGAAAATGGCGCCACATTCAGTTCGTCAATATTCCCCAATACCTATTGCTCCTTTTCCCAGACTATCAGTTTCCAAACTTAACATAACCGACTTAGGGCCGATTGTTCAATCACCAGATAAAACGTATCTGTCAGATAAATGTTGGCTGTCACTTTTCTTTAATATGACGGTAGAAAAGGATACCTAGCAATAATTTCAACTGGCAGATAAATTTATCTGGTGATTGAACAATCGGCCCTTATACAAATAGAGGTTTCGATCTCGTCCTCTTCCTCTTCCAAAACTTAAGCAATCTTTACGAAATTTTAATATTTCCTCTTAATATGGTCATATAATTACCCATTTTTCGTCAATCGTGTCTTAAGAGTCTTCTCTAGCCAATTCAAACAATTGTATTGGCACGTGAATGTGCAAAATCTTATTTAATTATACCTATATTTATAAATATAATAAGTCTATATCTGTAGATAATGTGATTACTGCAAATAGCAGAAAAGCCATTCGGATAGACCCGGTGCCTATATATTTAAATTAGCCTCGTCTGCGGTGTAAAGATAGAAGCTTTGGCAGTGAGTTACAAACTGCTAAGTGTCCTTTAAAGCCTCGGTTTTCTAACTTTACATCATAAGAGCCTATCTCAATAGAAAGTCCTTGGAAGTTACTCCCTTTTGGATTCGGAGCGCGCAGTTCTGGACTAAGGATTAAGAATTTATAGTCCAACTATGACCGAAGTTCGATGGAAACCGTTTTCGTGTATCTTTATTCGTTTGTACAGGCGCGGCTAAAATATTTAAACGTTTCAGTAGTTATTTTCGGACAGCAGGGTTCAAAATCGTGTACATATTTTTAGATTACTAGTTTCTCCGAATCGCTCCCAATCCAGTCGATGGCAAAAGTATCTGATTCCTTAACACAATTGCACCAAATAAAGCTATTATACTATTCGAGAACGCTTGAATATCTATATAAGATGACATTTTAGAGCAAATAAAGCACATTATTATCTATTAACAAATCTTACAGATATGTTATTAGAAAAGTAGAGTTTAGCCCCTGATACTTATTTATAAATACACAAAGGGTATAGCAGGATAGCCTAAGAAAAAGTGCCCCCAGCGTTTTTGGGTCAAAACTATAATCAAACGATGCCTTTTAAGGAGGTAATACCCTGCACAAAGTTTCATCCCTCTGTTACCCCCTGGGGGTGAAAAACACCTGATTAACCCCAAAACTGTTCTATTTATTTTTTCCTAAACTATGAAAGTGACGAATTTCCAATTTTGTACAAATATTAATAAGACTAAAAGCTATATTTAAAAAAAATATGACCCTCCTAACCATTTAAATTCTTGTAAAAAAAGTAAAAAAAAAAAAAAAAACACCCTGTATAACAAGTTCGGCTCTTGGTACACACACCATTTTTTTTCCAAATATGAATCAATTTATATTCTACATCATACAAAAGTTTCATCGACCTAGCCCAGAAGGAACATTGCGAAAATAAAATGAATTGGCTCTTTGGTGCCTACTATTCATTTAACTCCTACTAAGAGCCTTGCATTATTTTTTATTAAGAAACAATGGCCTGCGATCGGACCGCTGTTTGTGTACGATTAAAAAATTTGAAAATCGAACGCGGGCAGTAACGCGGCCGCGGGCTGTGTTTTTAGGGTTCCGTAGTCAACTAGGAACCCTTATAGTTTCGCCATGTCCGTCTGTCTGTCTGTCTATTTCTGCGCGGTATAAATTACCACTTCGCTACGAAATTGAAAGCAACTCTTTTACGTGAATCCCATAATACCAACGCATACATTACCTAACATGTGAACCTTTGTTTGTATGGTGAAGACTAAACTACAAAGTGGTCAAACCCATTTGCATTTTTGAACAAACCCCCTCTTTTGACCCTTCTAACCATTTAAATTATTGTAAAAAAAAGTAAAAAAAATAATAATCAACCTGTATAACAAGTTCGGCTCTTGGTACACACACCATTTTTTTTCCAAATATGAACCAGTTTATATTCTACATCATAAAAAAGTTTCATCGACCTAGCCCAGAAGGAACATTGCGAAAATAAAATGAATGTACTATTTAGTAGGCACTACTCATTATATTATGCTTAATACGCAAACGCAACGTCTCGGTCCTGCAACTATATAATTAAAAACAAAACCGGCCAAGACCATGTCGGGGCCGGCTCAGTGTAGGGTTCCGTAGTTGCCCATCTTTCACAATAGACGGGCTTAAAACCGCTATTTTAAGCCCGAGGTTTAAATTACGAGAAAGATTTCAAGCTCTATAAAAAGGTCGTAAACGCCAAAGTTACTGTAATTACTTATTACCTTCTTGAAGTTATCGGTTATACGCGCCAGATTGAGTGAATGTTTTAATACAGTATGGCACTTAACTAACATGTGTAACGTTCGAAGTATAAGGACACCGCGCGGCACTTACGTCATTTTAAAGAAAATTATTAATTTATCTGCGATAACTCAAAAACGGCTCGACCGATTTTATTCAATAAGTATAGTTTTCATTGGAAGTGCTTATGAGGTCAAATTTTTACGAATTTTTCCATAATTTTTGAAACGTGGTTGAAAAGTTAGAGGGCGGACGCTATTTTTTGGATTTCTATAGCGAATATTTACAAAACTTCTGATTTTATCAAAAAATTATGTTCAAAGACCCCTATTATTTTTAAAATACCTTTTCAACGAAACCCCACACACTAGTTGAAACGAAAAAAAAAACACCCCACTTTAGGGGTAAAAGCGGTACCCAAAAAAAAGTTTTTCTTTTTATTTTTATTTTACCGTTTTGTCGGCGTTTTACATACACATACTCATACCAAATTAGAGCTCTCTAGTACTTTAATGTAATCGGAGCTAAGCCGCGGACAGATAGACAGACAGACAGACGGACATGGCGAAACTATAAGGGTTCCTAGTTGACTACGGAACCCTAAAAAACACAGCCCGCGGCCGCGTTACTGCCCGCGTTCGATTTTCAATTTTTTTTATCGTACACAAACAGCGGTCCGATCGCAGGCCATTGTTTATTAATAAAAAATAATGCAAGGCTCTTAGTAGGAGTTAAATGAATAGTAGGCACCAAAGAGCCAATTCATTTTATTTTCGCAATGTTCCTTCTGGGCTAGGTCGATGAAACTTTTGTATGATGTAGAATATAAATTGATTCATATTTGGAAAAAAAATGGTGTGTGTACCAAGAGCCGAACTTGTTATACAGGGTGTTTTTTTTTTTTTTTTTACTTTTTTTACAAGAATTTAAATGGTTAGGAGGGTCATATTTTTTTTAAATATAGCTTTTAGTCTTATTAATATTTGTACAAAATTGGAAATTCGTCACTTTCATAGTTTAGGAAAAAATAAATAGAACAGTTTTGGGGTTAATCGGGTGTTTTTCACCCCCAGGGGGTAACAGAGGGATGAAACTTTGTGCAGGGTATTACCTCCTTAAAAGGCATCGTTTGATTATAGTTTTGACCCAAAAACGCTGGGGGCACTTTTTCTTAGGCTATCCTGCTATACCCTTTTGAAAGAAACCACACTCCAACGTACATTACGTAACAAGGAAGGGTGGTAAACGAGGAATTACAAATGAGTGTCTATTAGAAGCCCGAAGCAGTAGGCGAGGGCCTTAATGACTCGAGTTTGGAATTCCTTTACCACCAGAGTCACGTACGACGTTTTTCATCACACTTTGGAGGAAATAAAACAAAAGTAATTACCGCCCTAGGGCGGCACGACTACGACTACCCCTACCTATACGACTTACCGCCCGGTTTTCTAGCATTTAAACCCTTAAAGTGTGATGAAAATTACTTACCACCCTAGGGCGTAATTTACGACTTACACCGTGTGATGAAAGATGAGTTATTATATAGTTAGTGTAGTATCTAAGGCGACACTGGTTTGTAAGGGTCCTTGTAGACCCCGCCGCCAAGTTAGGGCCCTCAAGGGCAGCTCTTATCGGCACCCAATTGCGTCTACCAATTTGTATGGATTCGTGAAAGCTTACTGCATTGCGATGTTCGATCACAAGCATCTGATACTATGCGTTACAATTGGAAGGGTTTTATTTAAACTGTAAATCTAGTAAAAATAGTACCGTGGTGTTAATTTTCTATTCGAAATGAGTAGGCGCTTGAGTTAAAAGCTTAATGTATCGGCCCTAAAAGGCCACTAACTCCGTCCGTATAACAAATTATAGTATATTTACATACAGGGAAGAAAACGTCATACCCCTCTTTTTTGCTTTACGGTAAGTTCAACAGAGGGCCTACACAAAAAATATTTAAAAATCCGTTTTTATGTGATTTACCGGCCATAACTTAACGCATACATTGAATATAGGATTCAACCTTATAATTAACCTCATTTATCGTATTATGAGAAGAAAAGGTACTTGTAATGAACTAACATTTCATATTTACAACTTTATGGAAAAGCACCTAGTATTGAAAATTTACCTAAATAATCAACATAGCTTGTGAGCTTATGGATTGCTTGGCTTAAGCTTGACCTTAACTTTGGCTTGATAAAACTGACCATCATATTAGTGGGATCCCTTTGATTCCTATAATTTTATTGTGTCGATTATCTATAGTCAGAAAATGTTCTCCATATTATTTATGCTCATAATTGTCAATGTTCAGAAAAATTGTTAAGCATACTGCTTGTTGAATCTAACAATAATATCCAATAATGTCAAACATCATACGTATCAAAAGTCACAAAGTACATCTCCATAATATCTGAAGTCATATCACTCATTGTTCAGAAATATTTTGTGTCATATTATTTAATGTACTATTATTTGAATGTATATTATCTTTTTCCCGAAAGTATACTAGTCATATTTTTTATCACTCTATTATTGGTATTCATATTGCTTTTTTGTCGAAAATATATTAGTTATATATTTAATCATACCTACTATTATTTGCATTCATATTCGCTTCTTTGCTGAAATATAATAAGAAATAATATTTAATCATATTATTATTTGTATTCATTTTGCCTTTTTGCCGAAATATAATAAGTAATAATATTTAATTATATTATAATTTGTATTCATTGTTTTTATGTCAAAAGTATTTTAGTCATATATTTGATCATACATATTATTATTTTTATTTATTCATATTAGATTCTGAGCTGAAGTATATTACAGTCAAAATGGTTCAAAGATCAAAAACTGTAGGTTAGGTTAGGTTTGTAATATGACCAAAAATAGCGGAGCGAGCGAAGAGAGCGGAGCGTCAAAATTCTTCTCGCTTGCCTGCCTGCCTGTTTGCATGCATGCTTGCTTCCTTCCAAGTTTTTTATTAATAATTTTTAAAATTTTACTAAAAACTTTTGCTGATTGTACTTTTTGTTAAACATTCATATTGGCGTTTGACCTGAACAAGGACCAGGGGGTTCCCTTTATCTTGCATAATATCGATTCTCCGAAATACATTTCGCATAGCAGCTATCACCGAAACATTTTTAGCCGAATGATTCTTTAACATAATCATATATGTATCATAATTGTCAGTTAGCATACTATTAATTTAGCATAATTTTAAATGGCAGAACACTAGTATCACCGGCTTTTATTTCAAATAATTTTTAATGGGAGAACATTAATATCGCTGAATTTATTATGGCATAAAGACTTAGTTTACGGAACAGACGAGTGCTAGGAAACTAGTTTAGGTTTTAGGTTAGATTAGGCGATTATTAACTAAACTAACACCAGTAAAAATGGGTTAGGTTAGGTTAGAACTGCGACCACAACAGAACCGAGCTGCTGCCAGTAAAGTTGGTTACGTTAAAACGGAACTTAATGGGTTAGGTTAGGTTAGAACTGTGACCACAACAGAACCGAACTGCTGCCAGTAAAGTAGGTTAGGTTAAAACCGAACTTAATGGGTTAGGTTAGGTTAGAACTGCGACCACAACAGAACCGAGCTGCTGCCAGTAAAGTTGGTTAGGTTAAAACCGAACTTAATGGGTTAGGTTAGGTTAGAGCTGTGACCACAACAGAACCGAACTGCTGCCAGTAAAGTAGGTTAGGTTAAAACCGAACTTAATGGGTTAGGTTAGGTTAGAACTGTGACCACAACAGAACCGAACTGCTGCCATTAAAGTAGGTTAGGTTAAAACCGAACTTAATGGGTTAGGTTGGGTTAGAACTGCGACCATAACAGAATCGAACTGCTACGAGTCATGTGGTAAGTAGAAATAAAAAAGGAGTAGTTATCAGCAGAACCAGGACCAATTGAAATACGAAAAGTACAGTAGGCAATAGCTTATTATTAAAATTTAAAAAAATATTAATTTAAACTTTTAATTAATAAAGTGGAAGGAAGCCAACATGCATGCAAAGAGGCAGGCAGGCAAGCGAGAAGAATTTTGACGAATATTATTCTGAAGTATTGCCAAAATGGGTCAAAAACCGAAAACTGTGGGTTAGGTTAGGTTTGTATTATGACCAAAAATAGCGGAGCGTCAAAATTCTTCTGATGGCGTTTGATTCTATTCTTTAAGATATTATTCCTTATGATTGTTCTTCGTAAGTTGTGTTATGTAAATTTTACTTTCATGGCGTATGAGATTATTCTTTATTATTGGTATACACCAACTGTGTTATCTGTTGGAGTTTTATGATCAATTATTTTATAGTCCGTAATTTTATTCCTTTTCATCGCTATTCGATCTGAAATTATTCAATTTGGGATTCTACAAAGTAATACGATAGCAATATCAAAACTTATTACGAACAATTTTATGACAATCAATAAGAATGCGCCTCAAAAATAGTACCTTGGAAAATATGAACACTGAAATTATGGCTTTCGACAATATGAGTAACAAATAATATGACTAATAACGGTATTCACAAAAAAAAACGGTACTTAAATTTTCTACGAATCAATATAGACCCCATATTAGTCCCAGCTGCCTGTTATAATGGGGTGCGTAACGATGGCTATAACAATTTTTGATATAACTTCAGTCGCTATAACGCTCATTTGATATAATTATTGAATGTTATAACAACACTTAATATATTAACATTTGATATAATTATTGTTTCATATACTGATCATTTTATCGAATAACATTTAATATAACATTCTTTAAGTATAATCCATATTTCTTCTAATGAATTTATGGTATAACGTTTATTTTATCTAACGTTCAAATGGCATAACGGGTAGGTATAGAGAAATAGGAGGGTGGGGGGCATTAAAAAAAACTTAAACCAAAAGTTCAATTAGAAACGTAGGTTAGGTTAGAAAATGGACTGCTACCATAAAAGTAGGTTAGGTTAGGTTTGAACTGCATCCCCCAGAAAAATACAAAATATACCACCTCATATTTATTTCATATGATTTGTATACCAAATGAACATTATACCATATGATGGTTATAGGAAATAAGTGTTCTACCAAATGATAAATATACTTACCAAATAAAAATAGATATTTTAAAATTATACCAAACGTTTATTATATAAAATGAGTGATTATACCCTGTGAAATTATATCAAATGTTGTTATATCCAACATACTTATACCATTTATTTTTATATCGATCATTACCCACCCGTTATAATGTATACATTTGTGTGTGAAAAGCGTTAGTTATAGTATGGGGGGTGGGGACGCAAATAATACCTTGACGTCCCCAGCTAAGTGCGCCTGCACGTGGTCCTCCTGCTCAACTCAAAACAAACCCGGCTCGGTGCCAGCCGATATGCACCTGCAACCGAACCGACTCCGCACGTATTGACTCTGTCTTTCCTGTGGGTTAAGTCGGTAAGGTCGAGAGAGTGATGTGGGTTCTGGGCATGCCTGCATTTTTTATTCGCGTCCCAGGCGACGCAGCGTCTGTGGAGAGGTCACTTCACCCACTTTAGCTTGCTGAGTGGAAAACAACACGGAGAGTGGCAGTCACCGGTTATAAGTCCAAACATATAAACATATAGTGCGGACGCCAGGGGTCACTCTCGTCAGTGGGAGGGTCCATTGAAGGCCCAATGACAAGTTACCGCCCGCTTCAAGCCGGGCAGCCCCCGGTCAGTTAGGTACTTGTCCGTCTCGGTTCTGACTTGTTTCTTGTGGGTGAGAGAAGCACTAGCATTGCTAGAAGGTCAGTGTCGTTAGCAACTACACCTGCGACTACAAAAAACAAGAAAATCAATCAGCGCCGCGAATCCATGCGTATCGGGACATGGAATGTCCGAACGATGAGGACAGGCTTCCCAAACACCGATGGGAGCTTAGATTGCGTACAACACCTTCGCAAAACTGCAGTTATCGATGCAGAATTATCTAGGCTAAATGTAACCATAGCTGCCTTACAAGAGACTAGACTACCTGATGAAGGGTCCCTACGTGAATCCAATTACACGTTTTACTGGAAGGGAAAAAGCTCATCAGAGCCTCGGCAACATGGAGTGGGTTTTGCTATCAAGAATAGCCAGCTGCACGCCACAGAAAGTCCAAGAGGAGTTTCGGAACGGATCATGACATGTCGCTTAAACACCAGCAACGGCTTCATTACTTTGATTGCTGCTTATGCCCCGACACTTAACTCATCTGTTGAAACAAAAGATCAGTTCTATGGTCAGTTATCTGAAACTGTGCGCAAAGTTTGTAGGGGAGATCGGCTTCTGATTTTGGGTGACTTCAACGCACGCGTAGGTCGGTCACAAGAATCTTGGTCAGGGTGTATAGGTCGTCATGGTATCGGAAATATAAATGAGAATGGCCAGCGACTCTTGGAATTTTGTTCTCAGAATTTGCTTTGTGTCACAAACACCTACTTCGCAGGTAAATTTATGAGAAAGGTTTCATGGAAGCACCCTCGTTCTGGCCACTGGCACCAGTTAGACGTTATTCTTACAAAGAGAAGGGATTTGCGTCACATTGTTCATACTCGCTCTTTCCATAGTGCTGACTGTGACACTGATCACTCTCTTGTGGTTTCTACAGCCACTTTTACAGCAAAAAAGATCCACTCGTCGCAGGCTGCAGGTCGCAGGAAAATAAATGTTCCAACACCCAAAAGCATCGAGATGGTTGAATCGTTCGAAAAACTAATCCATGAACAAACGGCTAGCTGGGATTTAAGCATGAGCGCCAGCCAGGAGTGGACTAGAGTAAAAGGCCTTCTTACAAATACAGCTGCGGAGGCCTTTGGTTATGTAAAACCTTCTAAGTTTGACTGGTTCCAGCAGAATATTGATCACCTTCAGCCATTTCTCGATGCTAAAAGAGAGGCAGCTCAGCATTATAGACTCACTCCTACCGATAGATCTAGAGAGAGATTGTCCAGGGCCAAAGCTGATCTACAACGTAACATCCGTCACTGCGCTAACGAGTACTTTGGAGAAGTGTGTAAAAGTATCCAGAGTAGTGCATCTACTGGTAATTTTGCCGGCGTGTACTCAGGCATAAAGAGAGTTCTAGGTCCTCTTCCTTCAAAGACTGCACTTCTCAAAGAACAAGACGGCGCCATTATATCTGATACAGATCGACAGCTTCACCGCTGGGCAGAACACTACACGCAGTTATACTCACAGCCTATTGGAATACAGTCGGAAGCAATTGGACTCATTCCCAAATTGCCTGTTTTACATGATCTTGACAATGTTCCCTCTATTACAGAATTCCACTCTGCTGCTCAACAACTTAAACGTGATACGAGCCCGGGTTGTGACGGTATCCTTGCTGACATAGTTAAGTTACAGTGTGTGGCTCCTATCCTCTACAACTTTTTTGCAAAATGTTGGCATGAGGAGTGCGTCCCCCAGGATATGCGCGATGCCAACATTGTCACTCTTTATAAAGGGAAAGGTGACCGCGGCAACTGTGACTCATACCGTGGCATCTCCCTTTTGAGCATTGCTGGAAAACTGTTTGGCCGTATCATCTTGGCTAAACTGCAAAAACTGGCCGATCGTGTATATCCTGAGGCCCAATGTGGATTTCGCGCAGAGCGCTCCACCACTGATATGATCTTCACCCTTCGTCAACTCCAAGAAAAATGCAGAGAGCAAAAAACTCCCTTACTGGTAGCATTTGTCGACTTAAACAAAGCGTTTGACACCGTCAGCAGGGAAGGTTTATATATGATACTGCACAGTATCGGTTGTCCGCCGAAGCTTCTTAAGATGATCAAACTTTTCCATCAAGACATGAAGGGCTCCGTTGTTTACAACGGTAATACGTCTGACCCCTTCGATATGTGTAGAGGTGTTCGCCAGGGTTGCGTCTTGGCGCCAACGTTATTTGGCATATTCTTTTCCATCCTCTTGAGGGTTGCTTTTGGAGATTCCACTCAGGGCATACACATTCGTACCAGGGCTGATGGCAAGCTGTTCAACATCGCACTCCTGAAGTCTCGTAAGCACTGTAGAGATTATTATGTTGACAGACTGCTATTTGCCGATGACGCCGCTTTCGTAGCGTCATCGCCAGAGGTCCTGCAGGGTATGGTGGATAAATTCGATGCGGCATGTAAGCTTTTCTCCATGTCCATCAATGCCAAGAAAACCGTGATAATGGCCCAAGGCGTATATCAAGACCCAACAATAACGCTAAATGGCTCGACTCTGCAGACAGTGGACAATTTTTGTTACCTGGGATCCACGGTATCTACCCAAGCAGCACATTAGTGAATTTTGCAGCTTATCTTACAGCTTTAAGTTCTAAATGAGTGGTTTAACAGTGTTTGATGCAACTTATAGCTCTAAACACAACTCAAAACTGTATATGAGTTCATCCTATCACTTGTAGTTGCATAGGAACGTTTTTTGTTTCTACTTTATTACTTATGGTGGGATAAAGTCGATTTTGCTACTTAAAGTTGCATGCAGGTTCAAATAGTCACTCAATAAGAAGCAATAGTGCTATATAAGGCCTTAAAATCACTTATAAGCAACTTTTACATATAAGTGGCAACATACCCTTATTTGGAACTAAAAGTTCCAAATGACTAGTACAATAGCGAATTATATCACCAATAGTGGCTAAAGGGATAATTTTACGGCTCTTTTGGAACCAAAAAATATTGCAACTTTAAGGCCTAAGAAGTACCTTATTGCCACTCCAACGCATAAATAGGAGATTCTTAGAACCAAAAGCAGTTATTTTCACTTATTTCAAACCACTAACGAACTAAAAGTTCTATTATAGTTCCTATTGCGCCTTGTCAAAATATATTTAATAGTTGCACTGCTTTGCCACTCGCAAGATACAAATAAGTGATTATTAGACCTAATAGTTCCAAATAAGGAACAAATAAGTGAAAATAAACACTGTAAGATCTTTTTTGTTTCGCCATGTTTACAAATGGAAGCCAATGAAAATTAATTATTTTGACCAGAATTTTATCACACTCACGCATAATCACAGACTTTTGATAGTTTTGACGATGTTACTTTAACATTGTAGGTAACCTACAATCATTAGGTCAGGTTTTTAACAGTTTTATTTCTTATCAGTATCTATTCCTTATTTAATTTAGCACTCTCTTTTTTAATATTCCTGATCAAATGAAAGGCCCGTCGAAATTTACAAAGAAAACATACTATAGTTTCACAGTAACAAAAAATTCGCAAGAATTTCGTGCTTATTTCAATGCTTGTATAACGTAAAGTTTTAATCACTCACCAAACAGACGTATAAATCCAAAATAAATATGGCAGATCACGTATTACACACAACACAATTTGACAGTTGCCTCGCCACTCAAAGATAATTTGGCGACTCATTTATCACTCATTGAGCGAACTGAAATGTTTTCATTCGTTCACTGCGCATAACTTTTACCCTTAGTTCTAATTGCCACTTAAGGTGATTGTGAGATCTCTTATGGACGCATAACTTTCACCCATAGTTCTAATTACCACTTAAGGTAATTGTGAGAGCTCTTATGGATTCTATTTAGCACCAAAAATAGGCTGCAATTTTTCTCCTTTTGGTTCTATATAGGTGGCATAAGGGTTATTGCCACCTATATAGCACTTAGTCATGGTGGTAAATTTCACTTAAGCATCTAATTAGATATGATATACGAGCTATTTAGACCCAATTGTGCTACTTGGGTAATAACCTCACACTTGACGTTGAGATCAACACCCGCATTGGCAAAGCATCCACGATGTTTGGGACGCTTAGTGCAAGAGTATGAGACAATAAACACCTCACCGTAAACACCAAAATGATCGTGTACCAGACATGCATTTTGTCCATACTCTTGTACGGGGCTGAAACCTGGACTTCGTATGCTAGGCAGGAGCGAAAATTGAACAATTTCCACATGCGTTGTTTGCGCCGTATTTTAGGTATCTCATGGAAGGATCGAGTCACAAACGAGAGGGTGCTCAGTATCGCACGTTTGCCTAGTATCGCAGCCATCCTGAAACAAAGACGTCTGCGTTGGCTTGGGCATGTGCAAAGGATGGAACCATCTCGTTTGCCACGAATTACTCTCCTAAGCGAGATTGCCGACGCTAAGCGACCCATTGGACGGCCCATGTTGAGGTTTAAGGATAGCGCGAAGCGGGATATGCTGTCATTCAACATCGACATTCAAAAATGGGAAAATGAGTCTAAAAACCGTGACTTGTGGAGAAAGACTCTGTGTGACGGTGTCGTCGCACATGGTGAAGCCTGGTTTGCTTCTCTTTCTCATAAGCGTGACTTGAGACATCAGCGCGCAGCTCTCCCACCTTCACCGACTGGCGCAACATTTTTATGTCAGATATGCGGCCGAGGCTGTCGCTCTCGAATCGGGCTATCGAGTCACGTTCGTAAGTGCCGCACTTTTATGGACGCTGCTTGAATCATCCTTTATGGATGAAAGAGGCCAATGATGATGATGATGTCTGAAAAGCGTTAGTTATAATTAGTTATATTATAATTCTTTAAATAAAGCGTTAATTATATTATAATTCTGAAAACAAGTTTTGAAAAGCTCATCTAGTAGAACTCATTAGGTTCAGCTATGTTTGTTTTATGATTTTTTTTTTCTGTTACTGAACAAACGCGTCACGTTCTTCAGAGTACATAATTATACATTTAAAAGCGCTGGTTTAGGCTGTTATTTGTTAACTGCTCCCGAGAGTGGTCCAAAATATTAGAAATCGAAAATATGAGTTCATTTCTGATATTATTAGAACCCCGAGCAATCACAAACAGAGCCTTCCATGTGGGTGGTTTTAATTTCGAGACTCGAGTGGCAACAGAAGGAACGACGTGGGAACAATCCCGGGAGTCGTTCTATTTTATACCCCGCCATTTTGTTTTATTGTCACGCTTAGACCACGCGCTGAATTATGTTGTCACAAAGTTTCTGACGGAACGGCAAGGGCGTTATAGCCGCGGGGATCTGTATCTGTAATCATTTGTTTTAATAACAATGTTGCAACGAAATTAAGTTTGGACAAAAACCGGTACGCGAGTGAACCTTTACAATCAAGCGGTTGAACATCGCGCATTTTCATCATACTAACTACGAAATGTTTACCTACAATGGAGCGGGAAATGAAAATAAACTTTATTGTGAAAAGGTATACATAATTTTCAACAGACTTCCAAAAACATTTATTATCCTATGCTATTCGAAAATTATTTTTTTGTTCGAGAGTAGACTAGTTCGAGTTAATCCCATAAACTTTTGGTTCTAATTCTAATTTTAAAATATGGCTTGGAAATCAAAGTTAATGATGATTTCGCCAATTTCGAGTTTGCTCGTAGAGCATGCCGTTGTTCGGTGAGGTTTTGCTTTTTGTAAAGTGATAGCGATTTACAAAAAACCACGCGGACTATCGGGCCTTGACCCAGGAAGGGCTATGAACGCTTCAAGTTGAATTCTTCATTAGCTATTCACTCATACGTTAGATCACTGCATAATACGCTATCAATACTACACATTGAATAACAAAAATGAATAAATAACGAACAACAAAACTTAAACGCATGCGGCCATCTTGAGTCACGAACCGGAAGCCAAACTTTTGGTTAATATCTGGGGGCCTATGATGGTTGCGTTTATCACGTGATAAATAAGTGACAAAGCATCTGTCACTCACACTCACATCTTGTCAAAACGTGACGGATCGATACATTGTCACATATTTATCGCGTGATAAAAACAACCATCACAGGCCCCTGATAATTTATGGGACTTTGGATATGCCTACTAACGAACAAAAAAACAATTTTTGAAATTGTTTTAATAAATGACGCAGTTCTGTGTTAGCAAATATATAAAAAAATACAACTGAATTGAGGATCTCCTCCTTTTTCAGTTAAGAATAAGTGACACTTATGTAGATAGTGCTTGCACTTATCTCTGTCTATTATTTACGCTGTAAACAAAATTATTGTTAAAGTTGTATTTCATTTCTAAGGGTCCGAAGTAAATACCTACTTACAACAAGGACACAGTGACTTTTAAAAGCTGGTAAAATGGTTATTCAAGTGCTTACATTCAAAGGGGAGAAAAATCTCTGCAGACTCAGATAGGTAACAAACCGAAGAAAATATTAAAGTAGTTATATATAATATGCTAAGAATCGTTGACGTATTGTACAATACAATTTAGTTTCACATTTTCAATTATTTCACGTTACAACTTGAAACCAGTTTGCAATTGTAAGTAATTGGGACGCAGCGGTCCAAACCCGTATTTGGGTGTTTTTTTATTTACGTCCAAAAAATAGACACCATTCGATCGTGTCCCGAAGTGTATGACAAACACTGCAAATTATTTTGCACAGATTGGAATACCTGCCTAGCTTGGCGAACGTTTATTTCCAAAAGAAAAAACATTACCGTGGATAAAAGCATTTTCGAATTTAGCAATATAAATTTTGCGAGCGAGCAAAATCTATTTGATGTGGCCGAAAACTATACAAAATTGTTTTCTGTTATTTGAAAACTTGTATATACAACTAGCTGCGCCTAGCGGTGTTACCCGTTATCATTTATCGTGCAATAGCTATAGCCACTCGCATACACCGATAGAATGCTCCTGTTGTTCCTGTTTATCTCGTGATAAAGTATATCCATCACTCGTATACTCGCATCTCAAGTAAAGTAAATACATTTATACGAGTTTGAAAGTGACGAAAGCTTTAGCATTTATCAATCGGACCATAGGTTCTTACCTCGCGGGCCTATAGTTGTCATCGTCACGACGTTTGTTCGTGTTTGTTGTGCCCCAGGATTCTCACCTCTTGTATTGTCGATTTTTTTCTTGTTTCTCGGGGTCCACATTTTGTTCTCACGAAAAAAAGACCTTGATTTTTTTTTTCTTAATATGTTTAGCGGTCGCTATTGGCAACACAAAATTGGAAAAAAATGATATATTGGTTGTATCTTTACATTTAGAGATCAAACAAAAAAAAATATTTACATGAACCAGATGTATTTTGTAATACACAGAATAATTTAGTTGATTGGTACCTAACTAACTAGATTGATAAACTAGGTTAGTAAAATAATATAAGTGCTGACAATTTAGAAAACCAAAAGCATGAGAACCAAAAAATGATATACAGCTTATTTTTTCGGGGACGTGTTTTCGTGTCCTGGAACAAAAATGAGGGGAAAAAAAGAAAAATACGTGAAAATACATAATATGTATGTATGTACCTATACACCCCACACCAAGCGCTCAACTGGATTTAAATTCGACCAGTTAACAGGACACGAGTCGAGATGGATGAACTTTCAATTAGTGTCCACAAATCCCTGATGATTACGACTGAGACCGCCTGCTGCAAGCCGCACCATCCAAAAGGAATAACCCTCCCTGTGCCTCGTAGGTCGTTAGGCCCTTTTAAATCTCAGAACCATATCCGCTAAGTTAATTGAACTTGCGCCAATTATTACTCTTGAAGGGAACAGCAAATATGGAATAACGGAAAGATGTTCCTGTAATTAATAAGAAAATCCTGGCCTTTCTAAGAATTTTCATTTACATTCAGGAATGTACTTAATTTGAGCAATAGCTACCGTGCTCTTCAATATCTCAACCTTCTCAGATTGTGGCGATTCACATGATCTCGTCATGTGCCCGCCATCATATAAACATATATCATCATCGTGATACTCACATCATCATTATCATCATCGAATTTAAGACATATTAGCATCATACGTCATCAAGCTCATACTAAAATTATCATTTACTAGATATAGGCAATACAAATGCAAAATATGAGTAATAGTGTGAATGTTTGCGGAAGCAAATAAAACCATTCCTATAACTAAAACATGCTACCACTTTAAAAATAGCAAGTTGATATTCACAAATTGACAACAGAGGAGTTGAGCTTTATTTAGACCAAATAAGAATCAAAATCCCATATACAACGCTTGGAGGGCGGGGGCTAGGTCACGTGACGTGTCGGGAATGTCGCGAATGACGCGAAAGTCGTTGAAGTCTGGAAAGTCTGGATAGTCTGAAAAGTCTAGAATATCTGGAATGTCGGGAGATATTGGTTATAAATAGGCAACGGCTTAATGGACGGGGATTCTTTTTGTTTGGGACTTCGTCCGAGTAACATTGTTTTCTGGCAGTTAAGGTATTAAAATTAATTCTAAGGGGAATTTCTATTGGGGTTTTGATTGTCTTTGAAACTATATTTGCCTATTGAAATTTAGTGGGGTTTCTGTTGTTTTAAAGGATATTAAGCTTAGTCACATGCCAGAAATAGTGTTTTGGTACATGGTTACCAGGTGAAAGATATTTAACCTTGCGGCTGTTAAACGAATATCTTTCGGACTCTTCTAGTTTTATCCGAATTAGGCGATTCGGACACTAGCCATATATAAGTGCAGTGAATAGCCTACGAGTGTGGATAGTTTTGTTTGGTGAAAGCGAGGACCACACGTGATGGACATGCGGGCCTTTCCGCGCTCGCTGAAGCCAAACGGACCTCCAGGCTCGGTCTCATAAACTATATATTTATATATCTGCTTATATACACATATTAGGGCAAGCTACTCCATGTTTCCGGCGTCTCATTAGCCACATGGGGGGGGCTTAATTACACTGATGATAGTCACATCCTCGGGTTAATCTCCCGAACTTACAGTTTAGCTTAGCTAGGCCCCATACACGTTTAAATATAAATATGAGACCTAGGTCTCTAGTGTTCTTTGTATTAGCTAGGGAACAGGGTTTAGCGATAGGTACACCTTAATAGGAACATTAGGACGGGGATCTTTACCTACTGAGCAATCGGTCAATCGTCATTAACTAGCATAACATTTATTCAAATTATTTTAACCTTGTTAGGTATAGTGGTTAAGAGGTTGAACTATTAAATTCTTAAGTGGTTATGACCCGGGAAGTTAGTAGGGGAAGAACAGAGTCTAGTGGCGGTTTGTAAAGATTGGGGATAGGGAACCAGTTATTTAGGCCAACCAGATATTTAACACCTAAATTAAAGGAATAATTAATTAGAACTTACCGATTATGATTTAAAGTAATGAACCTTTGGTATAGCTTAAGCGATAGAATGGCATCACTGAGGTAAAGTTGAGTCAGTTGGCAGTAGATAATCGCTTTTTCAATGAACAGAAGTAATTTTAAACTTTATTATAAATTTGATAAGGAAATTGTGGATCGTTGTATAGTGTGGAAATACAAAGCATTCCTAAGACTGGATGTGGAGAATCTGAAGTGTAAATTGCTAAGAAAAGCCGGGGACTTATGGATAGCAATAATGAAAGTTATTCGTTCCCGTATTTACATCACAGATCCCAGAATTGAATTAATTTATATCACAGGGCGTAAAAGAATTCCCTTATCAGAATAAGTCAGTCGAAAGTTGAAAGATACTACGAACAGGCACAATAGTCTTCATGATTTCAAGGATATACTACATTTATGAATATGGTCAAACGAAAACCCAGTTCTAGAACTCATTAGAAGGGTTCAAACCTACTAGGAAGGAGTAGTGTATTAGACTTCTTACAAATACAATTATAACTTTATTTTTCTGAATTATAATAGTTTTACAACCATCACATATGTTTATCTAGTTAAATAGGTAGGTAAAATCCTTAAAATAGGCCTTGTGTAGTTAACGTAAAGAAGCCTGCGCCAAAAGGCTTCCCCAAAAAGATGGATCCTTGACACTATGCCGTAGGCTAGGACGTCATGCATAGATGTGATGAGATCCCACAGTGGTTTGTTCAGTTTAGAATAGGTGCGGAGTTCCCCATCCTCTAGCTGAACGCTTTAATTCGATTTGCTTCTCAGGAATAGATAGGTAAAGCGTTCAGTGACATTCTCCGCGCACTCAGGGTGGTAGGGGATAATTAACAAAAATTTATATTTATTTCTTTTCACAATAGGAGATACCTTCTCCATTATACTATAATCTAGTCCTTACTAGTTTTTTTTTATTGTGGTGATTATAGCAACTTACTACTTATTGTATAGGTCTAATCCACCCCAGATTGTCCTACTATAACTTATTTAAGGGATGTATACCATCTTCCCAGATTAGATTATAATAACAAAATTACTTAATTTTTGTCAAGTATGAAAACTTAAGATTAATTAAAGTCATAATAAAATCTCATAGGTTCTGTAACTTCCATCTATATATAGATTGGTAATGAAGTATAGTTTCATATTGTACTTAGACATTTGATTTCTAATCATCCTGGAGTAAGAACATGCAATTTTAAAAACTAAATTACCCTTCATTTCGGAATCCTAATAATATTTGGTTTGATTCACATACTGATCTTTATTGTTACATGGAGTAATCTAGTAAAACTATACCTAACTATGGATTAGATGAATTTTATAGAATTAAATAATATTTTTATAAGAGTATTTATAATATTTCATATTGAATCTTGCTATAGGAACTATGGATATTCTTGTTGGCTGGACTTCTTGGGAAGTAATAAGTTTATATTATGAGGATAGATACAATTAAATTAAGTTAGAAATTTAATTAGTATAAGGAACCTAGGTAGCAGTAGGATACGAGAAGCTTGCATTAAATAATTAAGAGAATACACATTTATTTGGAAATACATAGTAGCATAGCACAGTATATAGGTACGGAAGCACTTAGCGACACATCACGGTTAAGTTTCTTTTTAAAGAAACTGAGTTGCTACTTCAACGTAGGTTCCTACCATCTAGACGTATCACAACGGTTATCCCGATCACATATTGGCCATTAATTATTAAGAAATGTTCAGCTCAATTGTATTAAGGATCCTTTCATATTTAGGCTTGGTTAGTTGTAGGTTCTGGAAGGCTAGGTATTCATTGAAGGGTTTCCTAGGGTTTCGTTGTAGGAGTAGAGTTTAGTGGCGGGGGTGAAGCAGGCGTAGGACCTGTACCTTTAGTTTAGGCGTAGATATATTTCAGTAAATGCATTTCCATGGTATTTAATAGGTAGCTCGTCGTCGATACATTACAAGTTGGTGCTCGTTCCCAGGATGTATTTATTTAGCAGATGGTCTTGATAAACATTACAGGTGGTCCCGTGACTCAGGATAGCTTTAGAATTAGGGTAAGCTTCAGATGCAGCATTACAATTTGCGCCGTGACCATGGATAGGATCAGTCCGGGACTGTTGAGGTCGTGCCGATGTAGTTCGGCGTGTCGTTGCCGTAGCGGATCGCCGTGCTGCCTCCTTGTGCTTTGTATATCGACAATTGTTATTTGTTTTGGAATTTTAGTGGAGTCGCTGCTGGCGGTTTTATTGAAGGGATCTTGAACACTTGAGCTTTGAACTATGAGACCCTCAAGGGTACAATTGTTGACGTGAGAATGGAAAGGAGAATTTAGCCGTGATGGGTTGTGTTGTGCACATCGTCAAGAAACACATTTTGTTGCATATTTATACACAAACTATAGTGAATAGAGTAGCTTCTTGATATAACACACGATATTTTTCTTATTTCACATAGTAATAGTACCTGAAACAAAAGACTTTTATTAGAACAACGTGATTATTTTATCAATCAATATTTTGCAAACAGTAATCAATTGACAGTTCATTCATTGAGTCATTTTATTATTTTATCTGTATCTATACTGGATTATTTGAGATATGATTAAATTCGTTGCGATTGGTTTTATGGTTCAAAAAGTTATTTTTAATACTGATTAATAATTAAATAAGTGGTTTATTTAAGTTTTAGATAATAATTTACGTTACATAGAATAATAATATCAAGTAATAATATACTTACTTTAGTTTCAATCAGATACGTAGGCAATTTTACTCAATATGTTCGTATTATTAATATAACATAATATTCAGATATTTAGGGATATTATATTTAATATTATTTAAGCATAATTGAAAAAAAAAAAAAGGTAATTCACTTTTAAATTAAATACGTAAGCAAGGCAGAGTGAAAAGAAACGTCCTCGAGTTGGTTGATTTGACAAGTGACAGGTGTCATCGCTTATCTTATCAGTAAATGATTATGATATCGAGATGGAATGATTATTTAAATAAATTTAATTTTAATATAGATATAAAGTCGGAATTTTGTAGGAAATTAGTTAAGTGAGGTAGAATAGAGATGTCATTGTTCTTGACTACAGGAAATATGAGTTTGTGAAGACTTATTTTTACATCAGTTATTAGTTCAAGCTGTGTTGTAAATTTGTTATGAAATTAAGGATAGACTATGAGGATACTAAGGACTTATTATTTCGGGGGGCGCGGGTTTATTTATAGGCTTTAGCTCAATCTAGGAAAGGTTTCAGAATAAGATCCGATAAACATGACTAACTACAATGTTAAACTGTGTATAAGGCTCCTAGCCACAATATTGAGTATTAATCTTTTAGCTTATTATAAGACCTGTTAGAATCATTAAATATAGTAATTATAAGGAAAGTAGGAGTGTTAGTGATTTCATAAGTGGGGGGGGGGGGCGATCCATTTTTGAGTTTTTTTTTTTTACACATAATGTAACAAATGAAATAAAAGTAATTTTTTTAAGAATATTTATCAATATAATCACAGAATCAGCAGGTTAAGGGATTGTTCCAGGCTCGCCTTGATAGTCAAAAATCTGGAACATAAAATAAAAAATCTGTTGAATCAAGTTAGGTTAACGATTACTAATTACAAAACAAAAGTAGGGAATCTACTTTGCGTTTATTGATTGAAGTAAAATATAGTACAGTTTTATACAATAATAAATAATAAAAACAAATAATAACAAAAAGAAAAAAAAAGGAGACAGAAGAGATGCGTTAACATTGTTAGGAAATTTATAACCCATTTGCTTCACACTAAGGGTGTAATCTAAGCGATTATAATAACAGTTGGAAATTTACCTAGTTTAATTAATGTATATAATCTTCATGTTCCAAAGATATTTATGTTATTTAAATTATGAGCAATTTATTTAATCCTGAAAAAAAAAAAAAGGGAGAAAAATGCATTAAAACACTTAGTGTTAGATAGGTACACAAAAAAAAAAAAAAAAATACGTTGGGAAGTAGTGAGATACCTAAGAAATATAGTTTCAAAGTAGGAGGTTGCGGGCAACGTGGACAAGTTTCTGCTTCAGAATAAAATTGATTTTAAATGAATCCTTTGGCATTTTCAGGGGAAAACAAAAGGGGAATAACAACTATTGGACGAATTGGGCAGTCTATAAGTAAGATGGAACGACCTTCTAGGAAAAGATTGGTTCCTTCGAGGCTCCGAGAAGATTCAATGCGGGGTAGCAGGACTGCTAGTGAATCATTAAGGATTGAGTCAACCGATAGGACAACTAAGGAATCTTCAGAAGAGGATTCTAGGAGGAAGGTAGTCAGAGAACAGAGGATAGGAAGGGGATTGGTAAAACCCACTGAAACTAGGAAAGACAACAGAGGCTTCTTTTACAATTTATTAAGAAGGACTGAAAACAAAATGACCAAAGGACTAGGGGATTTACGTAAAGAGTTACAAGCAGTATTATCGCCAGCACAAAGTGACGTGGGGCATTCTGAATCAGCCATAGATCATAGCCATAGTTCTGGAAATGTAATAGAGAGTAATGAAATATCAGCGGAGCAGCAAAAAACCATAATTTATAATATCAAAAATGTAAACGTAGACAAACCCAAATACGGGAAAACGCCGAGTCATCCTGTCACATTTATAGAAGATTTAAGCGTATATCTGAAGAAAACAACTAAAACTGGCCAAGAAATAGACACTATCCAAGAATGTTTAGAGGGAGAAGTAAGGGACTGGGCTCGTATATACAGAGATCGCTGGACTACTCTAGAAGACTTCAAAAGGGATTTTTTGTCAGCATACTGGGGAAGTTTTGAACAGAACGAGTTAAGGAGAAATATAACTCATGGGGCGTGGGACTGGAAAGAATCGCCGTCCATGCTCGCTTATTTCCTACGCATCGTTGGCAGGGCTAAGATGCTTAATCATCCAATTCCCGAGGACCAATTAGTATCCGACATTATACGGCATTACCCGCGATATATACAGCAGTCATTCACGACGGCAAAAATAACTAGCATTCTGGAAACAGCTGAGTTCCTACGTTCAATGGATGACATCAATAAACAAAGAACCAAGCACGAAAACAGGGACAATAGGGAAGCAGCTGAAAAAAGGAAGAGGAGTCTTCAACAAACATATCAGCAGAACTGGAAGCGACCGGCCGTTGAGACAGCTGGCAGTGGTAGGAATGGACCCACAGTTCAAGCCGTTGAGCTAGAAGACGTAGATCTTTCGGGAAACTAAATCGGGCTATCGAAACTGTTCCCGGATCAGCCTTAGACATTGGGGTCAAAATATATAAAATGATGCAAATAATGAATTGGGAGCCTGGTCAATTATTGGGGGTTAATGGGAAGGGATTACGCGCGCCTCTAGAAATTAAGTTAGGTAAATATGTGAATAATATAGGGTTAGGATACGAAAACTGTTATGGCGAAAGCGTTGATTTAACCGATATAGTCTCCGTGTTAAAGCTAAAGGGAGAGCAGGTTCATCTAGATGATTTAGACGCAGCAATCATGACGGTATTCGAGGAGGAAGTTGAAAAGGGGGAAGTTGAACGATTTAAATCAGAAATAGTGATAAGGATGAATGATTATGATGTGATTGCGTTAATTGACTCTGGATCCGACTTAACTTGTATAAGTGAAGAATTTTGGAACGAAGTGAGAGTTAAATATCCAAGTACTCCAGTGATGCCGGTAAAACCATTTCAAGTAAAAACAGCGGCAGGTCATAAAAGCAAGGAGATAAGACTCATGGTGTTGTTACCAGTGAAAATTGATCAAATCACAGTAGATGTGGCATTCGTGGTTATGCCTGATTTAAGTGTACCCCTAATACTGGGATTTGATTGGTTAAAACAAAACGAAGTCGTATTGGATCTTAATAAAGATAGCAGGGAAATAAGGTTTCAGTGTAAAGGGAAAACGGCAAGAACTAAGTTTTTTACTCATAATGACGAAGTAAATTGGCATAAACAAAGCCAAGTAGAGACTTTACAACAGGACCAACAAGAAAATGCCATACCTTACAAAGTAGGAATTCCTTTACAAGGGACAGAGCGACGTACATTGCAACAACTTATAGGGAAATATAGCGAATTATTTACTTCAAAGCTAGGTAGAGCGAATTGCTACGAACATACCATCAAAATGTCGGAACATACACCAATAGTAAAACGGACTTATCCTATACCATATGTATATCGGGAAAGAATTACTGAAAAACTAAAGGAACTGGAAGATCTGAAAATAATAAGTCGATCCCAAACTGAATATTGTAGCCCATTAACATTTACCTTAAAACGCGACGGTACAATACGAGTTTTATTGGACGCGAGAGAGATAAATAAGTATATGATCGCTGAAACGGAAAAACCATCGTTACAGCTAGACGTATTGAACTCGTTTCATGGGGCTAACTATATAAGTATTATCGATCTAAATAATGCTTATTTCCAGATTCCCCTAACAGAAGAAAGTAAAAAGTATACAGGGTTCACTTTTAACGGAAAATCTTATGTTTATAATGTTTTGCCCCAAGGCTTAAAAACATCTGTGGGCTCCTTCAGTAGAGCAATGGACATCATATTGGGACATGAAGTTAGAGAATTTTGTGTGAATTACTTAGACGATCTAGCCATTATTACAAAAGGGACACTTAAGGACCATATAAATCATATAGATATAATCTTAGGGAAATTGCACAAAGCCGGAATGACATGTAATCTACTAAAATGTGAATTCCTTTGCAAAGAGATCCAAATGCTTGGATTTATTATTTCCACGGAAGGTTTGAGGAGTGACCCGGAAAAATTAAAATCTATCCAGGATTTCCCAGTACCTAAAAAGGTTAAACACATAAGGGCTTTTTTAGGTTTGTGCAATTTCTACAGAAGGTTCATTCCCGAATATAGCATGTACATAGACCCATTGTGTAAATTATTAAGGAAGGGGGTGAGATGGCATTGGGGAAAAGAGGAGCAGACAGCGTTTGATAAAATAAAAGCACAATTTGTTAATGTCATTGAGCTCCAGCACCCTAATGTCACCAAACCGTATTATTTGCAAACAGATAGCTCAGGTGTTGGATTGGCCGGAGTTTTATATCAACTAGATGATGATCACAACATGAAAATCTTAGGGTTTCATAGTAAAATGCTGAAGGGGCCCCAATTAAACTGGAAGGTCACTGAGTTAGAATTCTATGCGGTAATTTGCTGTCTGCAAAAATTCGAAACTTATTTAAGGGGAGCCAAGGTGATAATACAGTCCGATAATAAAGCTTTGACATTCGTTAAAAATTGGAAACTATATAATGCTCGAGTAACGCGCTGGATAAATTATCTCGAACAATTTCAATACGAGATACAACACATAAAAGGTAAAGAAAATATCGGAGCCGACATTTTATCACGGTATCCACCTCAGAGCGAGTTGTTGCAAGAAGATAAGGTCAAAATACCGGAGATACTTTATACTGAAACAAGTAAAAATAAAGGATTAATTGACAAGTTAAAAGCAATAATTAAGTACCAGGATGAAGATCCTGTTATTGAAATTCTAAAAAAGGAAATGGGTAACAGTAAGAGTAATGACAAACAAAGTCGGATCGCACAACGATGTACCATTAAAAATGAAATTTTGTACTTCACAATAAAAGGGACGGAGAACAAAGTCATTTTTTTACCCCAAGCTCTGGTGGGAGACGTCGTTAAGCAAGTACACTTAGAAATGGGTCATCAAGGAGTTTATAAGGTAAAGAAATACATCAAGGATAGGTTCTATTGGAAAGGGATGTCAAGAGATATAAAACAATTGATTAAGGTGTGTCATATATGTCAAATGGCAAAAAATGATAACTTTAAAAATGTGGGATCGTGCCAATCGATAGTAACCAAGAATATAGGGGATTTAATCATGGCCGATTTATACGGTCCACTACCCGCGGGAAAATTTGGATTAAGTTATATACTGGTGATACAAGATTCTTTTAGTAAATTCATCAAGTTATATGCATTGAGGAAGGCTACAGCTTCTGCTGTGGTAGGGAAAATGAAGCATTTCTTTAAAATTATACACCCGAAAGCTTGTATGACTGATAATGGTAGTCAATTTATATCAGGATTATGGAAAAAATATATGAAAGAAATGGGGGTCAAGACCATTTACACTACAGTGCGCAACCCTCGACCGAACACTGTAGAACGGGTAAATCGAGAATTGGGGCGGCTATTTAGAACGTATTGTGAAAAGAATCATAAAAGTTGGG
Organism: Apotomis betuletana; assembly: GCA_932273695.1. Lineage (NCBI taxonomy): Eukaryota > Metazoa > Arthropoda > Insecta > Lepidoptera > Tortricidae > Apotomis > Apotomis betuletana. The sequence goes on along the minus strand of OW026308.1, from coordinate 15,656,597 downwards.
TTGATGTATTGCCAAGAATAGAGAATTTATATAATAACACGTTCCATACGAGCACCAGATATACACCATGTGAAGTTATGTATGGACGTCCTACTGAGTTGTCTTTTGATAAGGAAATAAAACGCAACATCGAAGTAAATATTGAAAAAATACGGGAGAGCACTAGAAAGAATCTTGCAAAATCAGCAGAAGAGCGTCAAGCAAAATTTAATCAACACTTTAAGTTAACAAAATTTGAAATAGGGGATTGGGTAAAAATAAAGAGAGTTAATAAATCAGTCGCAGAATTAAAAATAACTAAGAAGTTTGAATCGGTTTACGAGGGACCATACATAATAGCCGCTATTCCCTATCCAAATGTACATATACTTATAAACCCCACAACGAAAGAGGTTCGTGGCAAGTTCAATACTATTCATTTATTTAGATATTATCATGCGCCCCAGTGACCCCAATGGATAAGGCTGATTCGGGATTATTGTAAATAGATTGATTTTAAATTTTGTTTCCATAGAATAAGTCAGGATAATTAAATGTTGTTTATTGTTAAGTTAATAAAAATAATAGTTAATTGTTATCATTGTAAATAAATTGAAGGTAATATTTTGCTGCCATTTGTATTTGATTAATAAAATAAATCAGATAGGTGTGAGTTAAGTTAAATTATTGTCTTTTGTAACCTTGCTTAATATGATTCATGCCATTTATGTCTAGTTAATAGAATAAGTTAGATTGATTTAATAGATATAAAAGCTATTCCTAAGGTTACATTTGTTTTAATAAAGACTGATTTGAAAAAAAAAAAAAAGTTTGGAGGGCTATCAAACGGAGGTAAGGGAAAATGCCTATGTTACATCAGCTAACCTGGAAGTCATATTAAAGCTTAACTTTAGAGATTATTAAATGATTCCTTCAAGATGAAAGGGGAAAGACTAAAGTTAGTAAATTGAATATAGTTCTAAATTTGAGATATATGACATCAAGGGGTAGTTGATCATGCATGGAGGGGAGTGCGGCGGCATTTTCGCCACCCTCCAAACTTTTTTTATGGGTGTATGTATACTTACATCATTCAATCAAAGTTGAAAAAAAAAAAAGGAGTGAGTAAGTTTATCAGCCATTTTTAGTTGCTGAAGGGGGAAGGTAGATTTTGATCTGAAAGAACAAAACGAGGGGGTATTAATAACATTTAAATATCGCTGAGGAATTTCAATAAGGACCAAGGTGGTATGGCAAACATAAGATGTATCAAAAGAAAATATAATACATTAATAAAATGTTCTTATTCGAAGTAACTATGGTGTCATTTCGGAAGGTTGGACTCACCTTCCAAGTCCTCCCACGGGAAGCCCTGAAATTAGATATAAGAAAATTAGCAAAAATAATAATAATAATAATAATAAAAAAAAAAAAACAGAAGGAAAGAAAGTAAATATTTGTGGTATTTAACGTGGGTGTTTATGAGTATAAATTTATAGGTGAATTTTACCATATCGTCGTGCAAGGCCTGTCCCTCACTAGCTTCGCCATTAGGGTGGGGTGGTAGAACTTCGGGCTGAAGCTATTAAGATAAACCACGAGTTATTATATTACATTCAAAAAAAAAAAAAAGGAGGGGAGAGGGTTAAGAATTTATAAAATTATTAACTAATAGTATTATTTGATGATATAGAAGGTGTAATGAGAAAATGATTAACTTACGAGGGGATGGTCGGTGCTAACGGTGTCTGGATTAAGCTGAAATAAATTATAAGGGGTTAGTATCATTTTTAATTTCTAGGAAAATGACAAATTTTGGCCCAAAACTTACAAGTTCCATGTTCAGCAACGTTGAGGGAGAAAAGCTAAACGATGGAGACATTGGGATGATTAGGGGGGATGGGATGCTGTTGAGATCAGGTGGGAGTGGCATCGGCTCAGGGCGTGGCGTTAATGGTTTGACTAATTGCTGAAAAAGAGGGGGAAATTATTAAATTAATAATTATAGGTATTTTCTTTTCAAAAGGAGAGATAAGAAACAAATTACAAGTACTGTACCTTTTAAGAATGCAAGAGGGTAGATGGAACGGGGTACATTTCCTTTTTATATGATGTAAACATATTTCAACAATTTAAGTTAGCATTAAGAACGGGAGAGGAAATTGTATTTACCTTCTTGCTATGGCGCAGTTGCTTCCTTTGGAAGCTATTAATTTTGCGCTGGATGTCGGTTGAAGTTAGGGCTATGTCTGATTGCAAGTTACATAACCTGAGTAATTCGGCTTTCGCGACCTTTCGTAACTTATTGTCCTTATTGTTCAAATACTTTTTGTCCCAAAGTATGGGGAATTTTAATAAAATTTCTTCGAATGGGGTCATAGTGAACGGACGGAATGCGCGGTAGTATGATAATGTTTGACAACAGTGTTAACATGTTAAAGAAACAGTGTTGTCATAAATGGTAACTACTGTTAAAGTATAGATTCACCTACCTAGTTCGTAAAATTTACGTTGTATTTATAAAGAATAGTTAAATATTTATTTATATATTATTTAATTAAACAACGTACAAATAATTCGGTGATTTATCAGTCTAAAGCTAATATTCAATAGGAGTATTAAGTTAAGATCAATTAAGGAATCGATTGCCGACGAAAATTTTAAAGACGATCGTGATATCATCATATATAAGTTGTACTGCAGTATAGGTATTTGTAAGTTGAGGTTTGAATATGGTTTTAAGTAAATTCCACTAGGGGTCGTTAGTAGTATATTTAATTGAATGTTTTGTGGGATGGATCGTTTCCATTAATACGTATTTTGGGGTTCTTTAATGAATTGATATTCGATAAGTTCAAAAGGGTAGTTAGGGGTGAATTGAAAAATTACGAGTTTTATTAGAGTATAACAAAAATACGAAATGTGTGAAGTGGATGGTCAATTTTATTATTTATATTAGAGAAAATCTTTATTTTGATTTTGATGAAAGAAGTAAAGGGGAATTTGGGATATTATAGGAAAGTAAAGTAGTATGGATTTTGAATACATAGTGGGTGATGTTCTTCTGACTAAGTCAATGCGAAAAAATGAATGTAGGAGCCTGTTAGTGTGACGTATGGAAATGTTTTAGTGCGCGATGTATGCTTGTGTGATGGATGAAAGATATGATAAGAATGAACAGGAGTGAGTGGACCTTTTGAGTTGGATGTTGTCTATATCGATGGCAAAAAGCGAGAACGTAGTAACCGCCACTTGGTCAAAAAAATTTTTTTTGCATATTCGGAATCAGCGAATTTTTCTGCGTCGACTGGTCTGGGTCCCATGGCTCTACGACGCTTAGAAAAAACTGGACTACGTTGCAAAACAAATGTATTTTTTTGACGATGCCCACATCTAATTGCTGTAAACACCCAAATAGTAGCAATTTTCTAAACGAGTACATTTACGCTAATTTTGTTCTTTCATAAATCAAAGGGTGTGCCGGTTACAGCGTTGCCGAAATTTTGTTCCGTGGCGGTTGCAGCATTTATGCATGTAGTGAAAAAATTACGAACCAAGCTTACTGCAAGTATCCTAAAATAAATTATCTATGATTGACGGTTACTACATTTCATTCGAAAATGAATTAACAGCAAGCTACAGTAACGACATTTGAAACACAAGGTGAAGTGGGTAGTGCTTGAAGATACAGCAATAAAAATGTGCGCTCGCGGCGATGTGGCTCGTGAATACGACCTGTGATTTAGTCTATCGGCGATCGCCGGAGCGAGTGGGTGTGCGTAGTCTGTGTACATGCCTTTTTTGGATGTAAAAATATGTTGCGGGTTTAATGGAAAATATGAATAATGGGATAAAACATAACTAGCATATTTATTTGCTTTATTAATATTGAAAGGACAGCAAAAATGTTTTTATTACATTTTGTTGGAAGAAAATAACGATGTTGGGGCGCGGGACGCGGCAGCTTTGAGAGTTCCGTGCCTCAATCGCCAAAAACTAAACTTAAATAGGATCACTTTTGTGCCTGTCTATCTATTTGTCGAGACCTTTTTCTCAGGAACGCGTGGAGGTATAAAGCTGGAATTAACATCAAATATCATCAAAGGTCTGCTTACCTTCAGCTTCAAGGCAATCAAAAGATACGAGCAAACGCTCGCATGATGATTAAAAAAAAATTAAAAAAATATTTATTTTTTTCGGCTTTCTTCTCGACAGCGGCCTCCTCTTGTGAAATGCCGATAAATTCAGATTCAGACATGTAAAGTGGCCTACTTACAGAATAGGTATACCTACATTTCAATTTTGATTTCGATTTAACATAATGATATTTTTTTTTATTAGTATAATATGTATATCTAGTTTACGGTTGTAATCGCTAGAAGAAAGTTTTGCTGTAATCTACTACGTTTCACTACAACCATTAAGAGTTAATTGGTCTAACCCCTAAAAAGCTGACTCAAGCCGGATCAAACTAGTTTGGGGTGTCACGTCCGCATTTTTATTGTCCAAGGGCTAGAATCAGGATAAGCACTAAATTTGTTGAGCTGCGGTTGATAAACAACTGTACGGTATTTAAAATTTACCGGTTAACTGGTGCCTGATTCGATTAATATTTTCACAATAACCATACGCATGGCATAATCGGGCAACCTCACACAAATTAATCAAGTACCACAGTAAGTTCTAGGAGGCTTGTGTTCTGGACACAAGTGAACATACTACTGGTAAAGATAAATACATACTTAAATACAAATAACATCCATGACCCAGGCACAAATATATTATTCGACAAATATTCGAGTTCATCACACAAATATTTGCCCTTGCCGGGATTCGAACCCAGGACCGTCGGCTCAGTAGGCAGCTGCTTAAACCACTGCGACAACTGTCGTGATTCGTTTTATCACGGACATAATATACAGCTTTGCGGCTGCTTGAGCTACATCAGCTGTGTTCTTAATTCTGTCAGTTAGTTTTTCGGCCGGAATACTGCGTTCCATGGCTCTTTGACAAACCTTGAGGGTGGACTTCCGAACTTTTGTCAAAGACCAAGTCTGCGCTCCGTAGGTCACGATTGGAAGAATGCACATGTCCATCAGTCACTATTGCACTAATTTTCATTACTTTAGAGGGGCGATTTTTGAGTTAATTATGACAAACATTTTGAGGAGTGTTATTATAAAACAACCCAAGTAGCACAACTGGGTCTAAATAGCTCGTATATCATATCTAATTAGATGCTTAAGTGAAATTTACCACCATGACTAAGTGCTATATAGGTGGCAATAACCCTTATGCCACCTATATAGAACCAAAAGGAGAAAAATTGCAGCCTATTTTTGGTGCTAAATAGAATCCATAAGAGCTCTCACAATTACCTTAAGTGGTAATTAGAACTATGGGTGAAAGTTATGCGTCCATAAGAGATCTCACAATCACCTTAAGTGGCAATTAGAACTAAGGGTAAAAGTTATGCGCAGTGAACGAATGAAAACATTTCAGTTCGCTCAATGAGTGATAAATGAGTCGCCAAATTATCTTTGAGTGGCGAGGCAACTGTCAAATTGTGTTGTGTGTAATACGTGATCTGCCATATTTATTTTGGATTTATACGTCTGTTTGGTGAGTGATTAAAACTTTACGTTATACAAGCATTGAAATAAGCACGAAATTCTTGCGAATTTTTTGTTACTGTGAAACTATAGTATGTTTTCTTTGTAAATTTCGACGGGCCTTTCATTTGATCAGGAATATTAAAAAAGAGAGTGCTAAATTAAATAAGGAATAGATACTGATAAGAAATAAAACTGTTAAAAACCTGACCTAATGATTGTAGGTTACCTACAATGTTAAAGTAACATCGTCAAAACTATCAAAAGTCTGTGATTATGCGTGAGTGTGATAAAATTCTGGTCAAAATAATTAATTTTCATTGGCTTCCATTTGTAAACATGGCGAAACAAAAAAGATCTTACAGTGTTTATTTTCACTTATTTGTTCCTTATTTGGAACTATTAGGTCTAATAATCACTTATTTGTATCTTGCGAGTGGCAAAGCAGTGCAACTATTAAATATATTTTGACAAGGCGCAATAGGAACTATAATAGAACTTTTAGTTCGTTAGTGGTTTGAAATAAGTGAAAATAACTGCTTTTGGTTCTAAGAATCTCCTATTGAGACCTATTTATGCGTTGGAGTGGCAATAAGGTACTTCTTAGGCCTTAAAGTTGCAATATTTTTTGGTTCCAAAAGAGCCGTAAAATTATCCCTTTAGCCACTATTGGTGATATAATTCGCTATTGTACTAGTCATTTGGAACTTTTAGTTCCAAATAAGGGTATGTTGCCACTTATATGTAAAAGTTGCTTATAAGTGATTTTAAGGCCTTATATAGCACTATTGCTTCTTATTGAGTGACTATTTGAACCTGCATGCAACTTTAAGTAGCAAAATCGACTTTATCCCACCATAAGTAATAAAGTAGAAACAAAAAACGTTCCTATGCAACTACAAGTGATAGGATGAACTCATATACAGTTTTGAGTTGTGTTTAGAGCTATAAGTTGCATCAAACACTGTTAAACCACTCATTTAGAACTTAAAGCTGTAAGATAAGCTGCAAAATTCACTAATGTGCTGCTTGGGAATGCATTTTAGAGTGGAATTTTTAGTATTTTTTTAAGAACAGTTATTTGAATTATGTTATTATGAAAACGAATTCCATTGGAATGGAATGCAATTTTTAGGTTCCTATTTTAATGTCAATTGATATTCTGCCTAAGAAAAATGACTCCGAGTTTTTATTTAAATAAATAATAACAATTTTAATTTGTACGGTACCATAGTGATATAACGTCTAGTTATTAAAGTTAAATATTAATGGTTCAGTGAGATTAGTTCAAAGAAATATTTTTATAATTGAGGTGATAGTTGTGTTCAAACAATTGTTTAAGAATTACGTTGAAAACTTATATAATAAGTAATACTTACATTCAAAACATCTTTTATAGTTAGTGGGTTTAATAGGTAGTGAGTTTTATATCGATAAAAGTTACTTAAAAGACAATTGAATGCCAAAACTGAAGATAAAATGTAGAGAGTTTTAAAGTTTTCACGGGAATATTAAACCTCATTACCTATAATATTTAGTTTTAAAGGATAACAATATTATAGTCTGATTAATCCTAAGTATATTTATGTTTGTTTTTAGCACGATAAGTACAAGGTTGTGATTTTATAATATCAGAGATTTTATTAGCCTTTTGAAATGTTACAATCAACGGAGCGGTTTTAAGTAACTTTCGTAATGTTTTTATACAGAGAAATTGAGACTAGATAGTATTTGATATGTTAAGACGGTAATTGTTTCTTCTGAGCTTTTAATTTGTAAGAAACCTGCATTTAAAATTTGGAAACATTTTAAAAAAATATGTTGATAAAAGTTGATTGATACTTAAGTCGTTTTATTTTCACAGTTTCTTTTTGCCGGTGGACACTTACCACATTTCAGTTAGTCCTATAAAGAACGTAATGACATTTACGTCAAAATTATTGAATCTTAAAATAAATATGCATCTGGTTACAGCATTTATGCTTTATGGAAATAATACTCGTTTCACCATTTTAGTACATTTACTTCTGGCGTTTACAGCGTTTTCGCGTAACGAAAAAAAGAGTTCAATTGTCGTAACCGCCACTAAGTCGTAAACCAGTCTTTTTTGTTAAATATTAAATATGCCAGTTGAAAGAAAACCATAAGTTATGAATTAGGTCCAAATATCAAGCACTTTCGTTCATAAATGAAAGAGTTATGATTTTTTTTCTCGAAATCGAAAAGTTTTTTGGCTCTGGTGTAAAGTTTGCATTTTGGCGGTTACTACGTTCTCGCTTTTTGCCATCGATATGTATTCAAGCTAAGTTCGAAAGTATTCGGGTCCAAAACGGGGGGGTCTACTATCTTTAGAGGTACGAACGGGAGTATTTTCTAAAGACATCAATTGGTTTGCACATACTTAGAAGTTAGGCTTAGTAAATCGAAGTTTCGATTTGAGACCGATTGTGCGGTAGTTTGTGCAAAACAATACTTTACATGGCCTACGGGCTAACCTTCTACGAGCACGGGCAGGAACGTGCAGGTTTCACACACACCCATGTCAACAAATAGATTGGCCAACTGTATATTTTTAAATAAAAGGAATTGTGGATTGGTTTATCCGTAAAGGCAGGATAAAACTGAATTGATATATTTGTATGAACCTCTGGTATAATAGTATTATTTAGCATAATTTTGAAATGAAACATTATTTCACAATTCGACTAGTAAGTCTATAGTCTTACGAGAAAAAAAAAAAAAACACAATTGTATGATTATAGAGCTGAAATTGGCTTGTTTATTCTTGATGTGATAACACGCACCGAGAAACGAGAGTCGCATGTGATTTTGGAGAAGAATTTGAAATCGGAATCAGTTATTGAATTGAAGTAAGGATGAATATTCAGTATCTATACCAAAGATCTTTGCTATGTTGTCTGAAGAGAGTTTTGTCAATTCATCGAAGAATTCGTACAAGGTGAATTCGCAAATAAGGCTGAGCAATGGGCAGGTCAAGTTTGAGGTGTTTAGGCAAAACCGAGCTAATAGGGCTTGTTTGACTCACAACCAAACACTTCTTACGATGTGGTCGAGATTTGGAGAAATATATTCACGATTCAATGATATTATTCTATGGTTTGAATTCTGATTTAATACACAAGTGACTTCCCAAGTATCGGTTTAAACACACACACACTTAAGGGTACGAATACTAACGGATTTAGAATATCCAAGATTATCACAAAATGTTATTTGCTTTAAGAATAATTGTCATATATAAATATACATATTGTTTTTTTTTAATTATTTTACAATTTAATAAGGGGAATGCGAAGTTCTACGTTATTTGACGATGTCAATCCACTTCAAACTTTCGCAGGGGGGCGATTGTGGCGATTCACATGATCTCGTCATGTGCCCGCCATCATATAAACATATATCATCATCGTGATACTCACATCATCATTATCATCATCGAATTTAAGACATATTAGCATCATACGTCATCAAGCTCATACTAAAATTATCATTTACTAGATATAGGCAATACAAATGCAAAATATGAGTAATAGTGTGAATGTTTGCGGAAGCAAATAAAACCATTCCTATAACTAAAACATGCTACCACTTTAAAAATAGCAAGTTGATATTCACAAATTGACAACAGAGGAGTTGAGCTTTATTTAGACCAAATAAGAATCAAAATCCCATATACAACGCTTGGAGGGCGGGGGCTAGGTCACGTGACGTGTCGGGAATGTCGCGAATGACGCGAAAGTCGTTGAAGTCTGGAAAGTCTGGATAGTCTGAAAAGTCTAGAATATCTGGAATGTCCGGGAGATATTGGTTATAAATAGGCAACGGCTTAATGGACGGGGATTCTTTTTGTTTGGGACTTCGTCCGAGTAACATTGTTTTCTGGCAGTTAAGGTATTAAAATTAATTCTAAGGGGAATTTCTATTGGGGTTTTGATTGTCTTTGAAACTATATTTGCCTATTGAAATTTAGTGGGGTTTCTGTTGTTTTAAAGGATATTAAGCTTAGTCACATGCCAGAAATAGTGTTTTGGTACATGGTTACCAGGTGAAAGATATTTAACCTTGCGGCTGTTAAACGAATATCTTTCGGACTCTTCTAGTTTTATCCGAATTAGGCGATTCGGACACTAGCCATATATAAGTGCAGTGAATAGCCTACGAGTGTGGATAGTTTTGTTTGGTGAAAGCGAGGACCACACGTGATGGACATGCGGGCCTTTCCGCGCTCGCTGAAGCCAAACGGACCTCCAGGCTCGGTCTCATAAACTATATATTTATATATCTGCTTATATACACATATTAGGGCAAGCTACTCCATGTTTCCGGCGTCTCATTAGCCACATGGGGGGGGCTTAATTACACTGATGATAGTCACATCCTCGGGTTAATCTCCCGAACTTACAGTTTAGCTTAGCTAGGCCCCATACACGTTTAAATATAAATATGAGACCTAGGTCTCTAGTGTTCTTTGTATTAGCTAGGGAACAGGGTTTAGCGATAGGTACACCTTAATAGGAACATTAGGACGGGGATCTTTACCTACTGAGCAATCGGTCAATCGTCATTAACTAGCATAACATTTATTCAAATTATTTTAACCTTGTTAGGTATAGTGGTTAAGAGGTTGAACTATTAAATTCTTAAGTGGTTATGACCCGGGAAGTTAGTAGGGGAAGAACAGAGTCTAGTGGCGGTTTGTAAAGATTGGGGATAGGGAACCAGTTATTTAGGCCAACCAGATATTTAACACCTAAATTAAAGGAATAATTAATTAGAACTTACCGATTATGATTTAAAGTAATGAACCTTTGGTATAGCTTAAGCGATAGAATGGCATCACTGAGGTAAAGTTGAGTCAGTTGGCAGTAGATAATCGCTTTTTCAATGAACAGAAGTAATTTTAAACTTTATTATAAATTTGATAAGGAAATTGTGGATCGTTGTATAGTGTGGAAATACAAAGCATTCCTAAGACTGGATGTGGAGAATCTGAAGTGTAAATTGCTAAGAAAAGCCGGGGACTTATGGATAGCAATAATGAAAGTTATTCGTTCCCGTATTTACATCACAGATCCCAGAATTGAATTAATTTATATCACAGGGCGTAAAAGAATTCCCTTATCAGAATAAGTCAGTCGAAAGTTGAAAGATACTACGAACAGGCACAATAGTCTTCATGATTTCAAGGATATACTACATTTATGAATATGGTCAAACGAAAACCCAGTTCTAGAACTCATTAGAAGGGTTCAAACCTACTAGGAAGGAGTAGTGTATTAGACTTCTTACAAATACAATTATAACTTTATTTTTCTGAATTATAATAGTTTTACAACCATCACATATGTTTATCTAGTTAAATAGGTAGGTAAAATCCTTAAAATAGGCCTTGTGTAGTTAACGTAAAGAAGCCTGCGCCAAAAGGCTTCCCCAAAAAGATGGATCCTTGACACTATGCCGTAGGCTAGGACGTCATGCATAGATGTGATGAGATCCCACAGTGGTTTGTTCAGTTTAGAATAGGTGCGGAGTTCCCCATCCTCTAGCTGAACGCTTTAATTCGATTTGCTTCTCAGGAATAGATAGGTAAAGCGTTCAGTGACATTCTCCGCGCACTCAGGGTGGTAGGGGATAATTAACAAAAATTTATATTTATTTCTTTTCACAATAGGAGATACCTTCTCCATTATACTATAATCTAGTCCTTACTAGTTTTTTTTTATTGTGGTGATTATAGCAACTTACTACTTATTGTATAGGTCTAATCCACCCCAGATTGTCCTACTATAACTTATTTAAGGGATGTATACCATCTTCCCAGATTAGATTATAATAACAAAATTACTTAATTTTTGTCAAGTATGAAAACTTAAGATTAATTAAAGTCATAATAAAATCTCATAGGTTCTGTAACTTCCATCTATATATAGATTGGTAATGAAGTATAGTTTCATATTGTACTTAGACATTTGATTTCTAATCATCCTGGAGTAAGAACATGCAATTTTAAAAACTAAATTACCCTTCATTTCGGAATCCTAATAATATTTGGTTTGATTCACATACTGATCTTTATTGTTACATGGAGTAATCTAGTAAAACTATACCTAACTATGGATTAGATGAATTTTATAGAATTAAATAATATTTTTATAAGAGTATTTATAATATTTCATATTGAATCTTGCTATAGGAACTATGGATATTCTTGTTGGCTGGACTTCTTGGGAAGTAATAAGTTTATATTATGAGGATAGATACAATTAAATTAAGTTAGAAATTTAATTAGTATAAGGAACCTAGGTAGCAGTAGGATACGAGAAGCTTGCATTATATAATTAAGAGAATACACATTTATTTGGAAATACATAGTAGCATAGCACAGTATATAGGTACGGAAGCACTTAGCGACACATCACGGTTAAGTTTCTTTTTAAAGAAACTGAGTTGCTACTTCAACGTAGGTTCCTACCATCTAGACGTATCACAACGGTTATCCCGATCACATATTGGCCATTAATTATTAAGAAATGTTCAGCTCAATTGTATTAAGGATCCTTTCATATTTAGGCTTGGTTAGTTGTAGGTTCTGGAAGGCTAGGTATTCATTGAAGGGTTTCCTAGGGTTTCGTTGTAGGAGTAGAGTTTAGTGGCGGGGGTGAAGCAGGCGTAGGACCTGTACCTTTAGTTTAGGCGTAGATATATTTCAGTAAATGCATTTCCATGGTATTTAATAGGTAGCTCGTCGTCGATACATTACAAGTTGGTGCTCGTTCCCAGGATGTATTTATTTAGCAGATGGTCTTGATAAACATTACAGGTGGTCCCGTGACTCAGGATAGCTTTAGAGTTAGGGTAAGCTTCAGATGCAGCATTACAAGATGTTAATTTAGAGTTAATTTATTTGCATTGCTTGTTTCATTTTACGACAATTTAGAGCCTATATTAGCCTTTAGAATTAAGTAAATATTTATGTTAAATTAGGAATTACTTATTTACTTACAGAACAGAAAAACTTAGTAGGACAAGGACTAGAGTGGTAAAAGATAAAACAAAATAATATTTTATGTCATTCTTTACAATGTTACTTTAAATTAAAAGGGTTCTTATAGTGTTCTAAAATCCTTTGCCGTAATAAGTATTTATGTTATAATACAAGTGCGGAAGGCGGGTAATTTCCGAAGTGTCAATTTGTGTATGATTCGACACGTGTTGGAAATCATTGACGCACGTGTATCATACGACGTTTTACCAAACATTATGCGAGGAAATGAAACTGAGCTCAATAAAACTACTAATTGATTCAAACCATCTCGTCGCGGACTAAGTGGCTAACTTAAACATTCACCCAAAAGCATTTCGGGCCATTCGTTACCGAAGACAAAAGCGTTACCGTAAATACAGCCAGAGGCAATCCTTCTCAATCAATGTGTCCAAGGGTCCAGGGTGTTTTTTTTTAAAAGGGTGTATGTGCTTAGGTTTTTGATAATAGTTATGTCCTTTCAGTATGTCGAGTCACAACAGCGCAGTGTAATCAAAAAGCAATCAAGCCATCGGCGAGTGACGGGACATTTTTACCTGGCATGGCAGGGCGTTAAGAAAAATTTCCTTTCGCTGATGGAAATATATAGTTTTTGTGCTGGAAAACTAATTATTAGAGGATGTGTCCGTATAAGTTTTGTTTTTACCTTGTAATTCACATTAAAAGAACGTTGATGACGCCTTTTATGGTGACTGATTTTAGATTATAGTGGCCGGTGTCCGCTTAAATACACGGTATTTGATGATCGGGAGTTTTCCTTTGGCAGGATGAGCCTTCTGAACCCTAAAAATATTCTAAGAATGAGGGCCATCTTGATTTGGGTCAGGGAGTTTTGATGTCATATTTTAGTATGGGATTTTGTCACTTGTTGTTCTGAATTCTATATAGATACAGATAGGTACTCATACTAGTAGGTACTACTAAGTTCAAGAATTGTTTTTTTTAGTACTGAGTGCAATATTATAATCAATGATTAACTAATTATATAAATTATGATTTTATAAATCATGAAGTTAAAAGATATAATTTTATAGTAATATCCCAATTTTCGTAACTCTTATCATAAACATTTTCATTTATTAACTATTCCAAGAAACTTCTGTGCTAAAGTGACACCTTGAGTGAAATATTATAGAGGCCATTTTCGCAATTTTATACATTTTTCATTATTTTTTATTTCCCGTTATATTTCGGTTAGCGTGAAATACGGGTTTTCTGAAACTCGCTTGATACACCGATTTGGAGCGTGCGATCTGAGGCAACCCTCCGGCCGATTTGCCCAGCAATATCTGCACTCGTTCATCCAATTCGTAATAAAACTGGATGGTCCTCATAAATTTGGGAGACGTCCCTACTACCGTCGTAAGAAGGACTGCACGGTCATCCTCTGCAGCAATCAAATCGAGATCAGAGCCGCGTGAGAAGAATTTTTATGTAAACCCTACAAAGCCTTTGGGATATAAAATGCGAATCGCCCTAAAATTGGTATTGGTTTATCTTGATTGATAACATAGACCTATGTTGTTTTACCAGGGTTGTGTTCTATGGACCGTTCTGAAACTAGCAATTTAATTAAAGATACACGATAGATTTATTAACAGTAGCCCAAATGTTAGCTGCTAGTTACATACATCGAAGGACTGACAAACTGAGGGCTACTAGTAACCAAAATAAGTTACATAAAATTAGCATAATTTTGGTTAGGTACTACTATTTCTTAAATAGTTAAACAAGTTGAGCTATTTTTTTTTTCTAAAAAAAATATGCGAATATGAAAAAATGCGATGGTAACATTATTTTCGTAACACAATCAAAAACTCGTACAAATTATAATTTTTCCGTATTGATTGAAAGCGATTTTCATACATGTGGATAATTTTTTTAAAGATAAATAAATTACATATACTTTGACAGCTCTTGGCCTAAATATAATTTGTAACTTAAGATGTGTTGTTTATAAGTTGAAATTTAAATTGTTGTGTATACTTATTTAACAATTAAAATAAAATTGTTATAGTCCTCTTATGTTGCAGTGCCCTTACATGGTGTCACATGTATACCTTTCAATTATTCCAAATTCAAAATTATGTTATGTTATGTGATATGCAATAAATGTTGACTTTGACTTTGATCATTATAACAAAACATCACATCCGAAACGTCGAGGCAATTAAATAAACATATATATTTTTCCTGACGACCTTTTGAAACTTCATATTTGTTAAGACTAACAGATTAAATTCTACCGGCTAAATATTAAAAAAATCCCTTCCAAACCCCTTCGTTAACTGCAACTTAACGAACTAGCACTGCACAAAATTTTAAAAGCACAACATTAAAGTAAACGGATAAATAGCAGACTACAAACAAGTTAATCCGTGCATTAATACTCCGAACAAGTTGCGACCAAAAGCATAAATTAACTATGTAAGTTCCAGAACTATGTCGACGTTTTTTAATGGTCTATGGAAGTTTAAAGTTTGCGGGAAGAGTTGGGTTTTGAATGGCAAAGCCCGAACTTTTTACTTCCGAGGAAGTTTTATCCTAGAGGTCTGTCTGTCTGTGGTAATGGATCAGATTTCAGCAAAGGCCTGCAGGCATTTAAGCTTTATGGCTACTTTTTAAAATTGTATTACACATGAAGAAAGTGTATGCACTTATAGGTAAAATATGCACAAAATTTAGATAGGTATATCAAAATAGTGCTCGGTTGGCTGCCGGCGCGGCTGATCGGCTCTTCTGATGATGAATCGCGAACCGATTCGAAACATACCTATTCGACTTTTACGACGTGAGCGTGACGTTTCGTAGATATTTTAATACATGTATATCAAAATAAGTGAAAAGCAGAGACATTGATAGGCATAATAGGGAGACCGGGGTCAATTGAAACGTTTTCCGAAAAAACGGCCATAGTGCCTATATTTTCTATCAATACTGGTTTGTGAAAGCTTTCGACTATATAATCCAAGAAAATTAGATTGCAATATATGGAAAATTTGGCAAAATTAAACGACAACTTTTATCTATCAGGATATGTAGGTTATAGAGCCAAGTTTAATTTTATCTACTCTCCCCCCCTCTCAGGGGTGAGCGTCACCCCCCCGCGACCTCGAATGTGTCCCGGAGCGCGGTATTTTCCACTTTAAAAGAAAACCGTGTACGATACATACAAAGTGTATAGGAACGAAATAATCCTGAATAAATTTACTATAAAATTTTTATACATACAAAAGCGATATCACTTAAAGAATCGGCGCAATCTGTTACCAAATACTAACGTTTTTAATTATTGATCTTTTTTTTCGGCTAAAAGGTTAGTTATCTCAAAAACTGCACGTTTCTCGGCCAAAATATGTATGACAAAAGTAAAGAATGAACAATGTTCTTTCTAAAAATGTATAAGGCCGTTTCCGATTAAGGGAAGAAAATATGCCCTTTCGTGATAATGGACAGATTTTTTTTTCTACAGTCAGTTACGTCTAGTAGAGTAGCTGTGTCAAGTTTGGTTGAAAAATTCTTTGCGGTTCCGCAGAAAAAAAATAAAAACGGAAATAATGAAATATGGTCTTTCTCCAAAACTATTTAACTTTAATGTACTATTATTTTTTCATTCTGTAAAGCTTAGTCAAGTTCATGTTTTAAGTGAAAATGGTATCTCTATATCTAACGATTATGTAAAAAAATAGGTAAGTCAAAATTTTAATATATTTTTTTTTTACTTTTGTGAGAGATACCACTCTAATTGACATTTCTAAATAAGCCTTAGTTAACGTCCTGTAACACATATTAATTTGATGGATAAAATCGGAAAGCAAGTGTGTCAAAATGAAATAAATAACTGGGCTGGAATTCATTACTATTTAATTAGTAAACTACTCTAACACTGCTACATAACTAAAACATAATTATCCTCTTTACAAATAAACAAGATTTGACAGTTACAGTGACATTTGCTAGAAAATGTCACCTTTTTAGTTACGTAATGAAAAAAAAAAATACACTTATTCTAATCCTCATCGCTATCTTCATTGACAGTAACGTGAATTCCGTGATTCAAAAAAAGTCCGCTTAAAGTTGCAGCAGGCCGAACGATTTTGGACAAATATCTTGCGTGCGATAAATAATAAACAATAGCAGGGTCATTATTCGAGCGGTTCAACCGCTTCACTTTCGTGGACATATTTTGGGAAGAATTGGGCGTATTTTCGGATATTTATTTGTTAGATGTCCGGTAAACTTAGATACCTAACCAGAAACGAAATCGAAATCTGCAGCCACTTCTACAAAAATGTGACCACGAAAGTGATTCGGAACAAAGGCTCGAATAATGACAGCAATGTGTGAACAACACCCTACTGTTCGCATTCCGTTGGCACATTCACAATAATGCCGCCTTATGGATCCAACACCAATGCTGTTTGGGACATATTCGATAAAGCATCTGTAATTTTTTTTTGAAATATGGCGAGATTGGACTTTCAGTTTCAGTATATTAGAATTTTCCTTCACATATTCCAAATTCAACGAACCATCTTCATTAAGTATTTCTGATAGATACGAAATCGCTACTTATATCATTGTGAGGTGATATAATGATGTAGGTTTCTTTCTAAATATTTTTTTGATTGCATTCGCTTTAGAATTCATTTTGTAAAGACGAGTTATCTTTCTAATGTCCCTGAAATGTCATGTTACATTTAAAAAAAACAATTCATCTTTATTACTGTCATAATATGTATTTATTTTAATTTCGGTAGAAAGAGGATTAATGTGTGGCGAAAAAAGAATAGTTTGTAATTACAATTTCAAGATAATGAAGTCATACCCGAAAAGTCTTTTAATTTCCATTTTACAGTTAGTTTAAATTGATAATTTGGTATAATGTTAAGTAAAGCTTATATACCAAATAGCAAAAAATATTAATATATGCATAGTTTTTATGTTATTAGAAAATAATGACATTTTCAATAACAATAAAAGTCAAATGTCACTAACTGTCAAATCTTGTTTACCTATTTGTAAAGAGGATGTATGCTTTGGTTATTTGAAAGTGTCAGAATAGCTTACTAATAAAATGTAATAAAATCCAACCCAGTTATTTATTTCATTTTGACACACTTGCTTTCCGATTTTATCCATCAAATTAATATGTGTTACAGGACGTTAACTAAGGCTTATTTAAAAATGTCAATTAGAGTGGTATCTCTCACAAAAGTAAAAAAATATATATATTAAAATTTTGACTTACCAATTTTTTGCATAATCGTTAGATATAGAGATACCATTTTCACTTAAAACATGAACTTGACTAAGCTTTACAGAATGAAAAAATAATAGTTAATTAAAGTTAAATAGTTTTGGAGAAAAACCATATTTCATTATTTCCGTTTTTATTTTTTTTCTGCGGAACCGCAAAGAATTTTTCAACCAAACTTGACACAGTTACTTTACTAGACGTAACTGACTGTAGAAAAAAAAACTAAGTCATAATATTAAAGGGCATTTTTGCTTCCCTTAATCGAAAACGGCCTTTATTTCTGTTTCTCTTTCACTTACCGTTGCAATGCTATTTTTAAAATTTATGTAATTTGGCCATTATGCGAAATTCAATATAAATATTCGTACTAGTTAAACGGTGTTACTTGCAATACCATAGACTTCTTATATGTTTTTCTGTAATCTACAAGTATTGAACTATATCCTGTATTTTTTTTTTTTTTTTTTAGCCATTTAGGTGTCCCACTGCTGGGCAAAGGCCTCCCCTTCTTTTCTCCATTCGATCCTATTGCCAGTGCGGTTCTGCCATTCTTAATAACCGTTTAAGAATGGCAGAACCGCACTGGTATTAAAGAAGTCTATGGTATTGCAAGTAACACCGTTTAACTAGTACGAATATTTATATTTCGCATAATGGCCAAATGACTTAAATTTTAAAAATAGCATTGCAACGGTAAATTAAAGAGTAACAGAAATAAATTATACATTTTTAGAAAGAACATTGTCCATTCTTTACTTTTGTCATACATATTTTGGCCGAGAAGTGTGCAGTTTTTAAGATAACTAACCTTTTAGCAGAAAAAGAAGATCAATAATTAAAAACGTTAGTATTTGGTAACAGATTGCGCTGATTGTATTAGTGCTATCGCTTTTGTATGTATGAAAGGTTTATAGTAAATTTATTCAGAATTATTTCGTTCTTATACATTTTGTATGTATCGTACACGGTTTTCTTCTAAAGTGGAAAATACCGCGCTCCGGGACACATTCGAGGGCGCGGGGGGTGACGTTCACCCCTGAGAGGGGGGGAGAGTAGATAAAATTAAACTTGGCTCTATAACCTACATATCCTGATAGATAAAAGTTGTCCTTTCATTTTGCCAAATTTTCAGCTAATCTTACTGAATTAATAGCTAGATTATCTGGCTTTAAAGTTGCTATGTTGATTTTTATCTATAGGTATCAGATACAGAATCAGAAGTGTTTTAGAAATCCTCGAAAATAGTTTCATTTGACCCTGGTTGCGGGTCAATTGAAACAATGAATGGGAAAGCTATTGAAACACCTAGAAATTAAATCATTATTTATTGTTATAATTATTTAAATTTACTTTTTTTAGTCATAATTAAATCACATAATCTCAGTCTTTGATTAGAACACAGTAAGAGGTATTTTCTACCATCAACTTAACGAAAAAAGCTAGCATTTATTGCTATTAACTTAACAAAATTTTCATATGGTACTTCTTGCTTTATCATTTAGAATATTTAAATATTTATAAGTAATAAGATCAACTATTACTAATCTAGAAATGTAATCAACATTTAATAAAGGAAGAGGAACCATTTATTATAACATCTTAACTAGGGTTAAGGTGATTGACATAATTAACTCTTTGTAAAATCCCACGTGTGCCCACGACACAGAGAACACTTTGTTGTGGGGAGAATAACCCATCTTTACAGGTTCTGACGATTCTTCATTGCAACTGTCCCGTTTTTTCTTGTATCTAAACAATGATGTTAAATTAACGTCATATATTTCGGCAGCTTGTCTTATTCCCTTGGATTTGATCTCTTCGTAAGCTTTTTTATACAAATCTATTCTGCACTTTCCGCGATTAGTAGTTTTTCGACGGTTTCGCGCCATCTAAAAACAAAGAAGAAGTGTTAGGTGCAAAAAAAAGCTTCAAACCACATGTTTCAATTGACCCGGTAAATTTTGTTTCAATTGACCCAGCAACGTCATGGTGAATATTTACGGTAGGTAAACATAAACCACTACAAATTCAACAAGAATAACCATACAAACAGAAAGTTAAATAGTATTAAAGTACTACCAATGGATATTGACTAATATACAAAACAAAAACATCAAGAATACTTACTTTTAGTGCCGGAAAAGCAATACACTCGCGTAATAACACCCGACAGTCACAGAGCCGCGACTAGCACTGTTCCACAGGTTTTGACACGAACGCAGATCCATCCCCCCTCAGGGACCGCCCCTCTATCGCTTCTTGTTTCGTAGTTATTGCACTTGTTTCTATTGACCCGTATTTCTATTGACCCCAGTCTCCCTACTTGTTCTTTTTTATATATATATTTATTTGAATGTGTGACAGTCGCGAAAACCAAAGAAAATCTTAAAATCGTACGTGGTTTACTATAGTTTTATACTAAATTATTATTATTAGCCTTTATTTAACAATCTTATAAAATATGGTTTGTGTAATTTACATTTATATGTATGTATGTATTACATGTTATTGACATTCCTTATATATTTTATATTTATGAGCTAGTTTGACGATTGTCTTGCGATTTCGCAAAGGCCTCCCCTAAAGCCCTCCACAGTCCTCTATCCTGTGTCTTTCTCATAGCCCCAGCCACGTTTTTAATTTCGTCTTCCCATCTTAGACGTTGCCTCCCTTTCCTTCTTTTATTTTGTCTTGGACACCATTGGGTAACGTCCTTCACCCATTTGTCTTTATTGTTTCTCATAACATGACCTGCCCACCTCCATTTTAGTTTTCTTACCGTGTACTTTACATCAGTGATTTTTGTTTGGTTTCGTAATGTTTTTAGTCTTACTCGGTCTTTTAGTTTCACATTGAGCATACTTCGCTCCATGCTGTGTTGACACGTCTCGAGTTTGGTCATATTTAGTTTTGTTAGGCTCCCTGTTTGACATCCATAAGTCATTACGGGCAGAATACATGAATCAAATATCTTTTTCTTTGCTTTGGGTGGTACTTGAGGATTTTTGACAACGTCTTTGAGAGACCAATATCTTTTCCATGCTAGCTGTATTCTGTTGTTTATTTCTTTTGTTGTGAGGTCTATTGGTGCTATTGTTTGTCCAAGGTATGTGTATTCTTCAACATATTCTATTTCGGCGCCGTTTACTATGATGGGTGATTTGGTATGATTCGTCATTACTTTGGTTTTTGTTGCGTTCATTGAGAGTCCAACTTTATCACTTTCTAGTACTAGATGTTTGAGCATTTCTTCTAGGTTTCTTGGGTCTGTGGAAATCAGAATTAAGTCATCTGCGAATCTCAAGTGGTTCAGACGAACTCCGTTAATGTTTAGTCCATAGTTGTCCCATTCAAGATTTCTGAATATGTGTTCCAACACTGCCGAAAAGAGTTTCGGTGACAGCGGGTCCCCTTGTCTGACTCCTCTCTTGATAGGGAAGCGTTCGCCGACTCTTTCTGTTCTTATCCTCGCCGTCATTGTTTTGTATATGTTGTTGATCACTCTTATGTATTTATTTTCGACACCTTGAGCTGCAAGTGCTTCCCAAATTTTTGTGTGCCTTAAAGAATCGAATGCTTTGTTGTAGTCAACAAAGGCTAGGTAATAGGTTAAGCCATATTCGTTGCGTTTCTGAATTACTTGCTTTATTGTGTGGATGTGGTCAATCGTTGCAAAATCACTGCGGAAGCCAGCTTGTTCTCTTGGTTGGTTTTCATCAAGAGTCTTTGTTAAGCGGTTTAGTATTACTTTAGAGAACACTTTATAGACATTAGACATCAGACTGATAGGTCTGTAATTGGCAATATTGTCCCTATTTCCTTTTTTGTGGAGCAATATAATGGTTGATGTGGTCCATTGTTTAGGTATGTATTCTGTGTCTAAGATATCGTTAAATAGGTCTGTCATAGTGTCTAATGCAACATCTGATATTCCTATTAGAAGTTCATTTGATATACAGTCTTCTCCCGTTGATTTCCCTTTTTTTTGCGATTTTATTGCCTTTTCTACTTCTTGTTTTAGTATGTTTGGGACTTCTTCCCTCGTATTTAAACATTTTTCAGTTGGTTGTGTTTCGTCTAGTATCCTATTGTCGTTATAAAGTTCACGGTAATATTCTGTGGCTACTTCCAGTATTTCGATTCTCTTGGTCTTGGTTTTCTTATTTCTATGGTGTCTCATATTGTCTATCCAATTTGTAGTTTCTCGTAGAAAGTTCCATGCCTTCTTAATTCCTCCAGATTTTTCTATGTAGTAATTGATTATGCTATCCCGCTTTTTCTGTCTGTACCTTCTGATTTGTAAATTTATTTCCTTACTTAAATTTGTTATGATTTGTTTATTGTTTTTCCTGTCCTTGTAAAAGGTTTTCCTCTGTTTCATCAGATCTCTTGCCTCTGGGCCTATTTTATCTTGAATCTTGTTATTTATTTTCATTTCGTTTTCTATTTTTTTCAGCTGTTTTTCAAACGTATTATAACTTTCTTGGACATCTTTGTGGTTCTTTTTCATTTTAAATGTGTTTTCTAAAGATTCCAGGATATTCCTTGGTATTGGTAAAGGTATGGGTTTTCTACTACTTTGGATATTTTTCCTAGATATTTTTGGTTCTGATGATTGCACCTGTCCTCGAAGCATTCTGTGGTCTGTGTTAAAGTTAAGTTGGTTTACAATATCAACATTCAGAAATATTCTAGGTTTGTTTGTGAGAATATAATCAATTTCATTTTTTGTTTTGCCATCAGGTGACATCCATGTCCATTTTCTGCTATATTTCCTTTTGTAGTAGCTATTCATTATGTGCAGGTTATGTTCTACAGCGAAATTCACCAATCTTTGTCCATTGTCGTTTCGTTTTCCAGTAGGATATGGTCCGAGTATGTTATCTTCGTTTTTGTTTCTCTTTCCAATTTGGCTGTTAAAATGTCCCATTATAATAACTGTTTTGTACAAATCTGACATAGTTTGGTTAAGTTTTTTGTAGAATTCTTCTTTAGCATTGGTATCGCTTACTTCTGTTGGAGCATATATTTGAACGATTGAAGTTGGTTGTTTATAGCCAGGAAGTTTTATGTTCAAAATAGCAATCCTGTCCGATATTCCTCTAAATTCTATTATTTCTTTTTTCAAGTATTTTTTTACCATGAACCCTACTCCGTAAATCCCGGCTTTTTCGTTAAAGTGGTATAGTATGTAGTTCTCATATTGTTCCGTTTTCTCGTCTGTTCTTCTTACATCACTCAATCCTATAATGTCCCAATTGATTGTTTCCAATGCGTGTTCCAGTTCTAGTAATTTTTCTCGCGACTTTAATGATCTTGTATTTAGTGTAGCTATGTTGACTTTATTCCTGGATGTTTGATTATAATCGGTTTTTCCATTGTGTAGTTTTTCGGCGTTTGTGTCTTTGATCTTCTGTCTATCATGCTTTTGGGGGTAGTGGTCTAATGCTCCCACGGGGACCGGCCGTGTTGGGAGATTATATTCTAAAAGTTGTACTTGATTTTGATTTAGTTGCGGCAATTCTTTAATTTCGGTCCTGGCGTTTATAAGTTTTTTGGAATCTCTGATAATGACGCAGACCGCTCTCGCTCGACATAGTTAAATGAGCTTGGTTTGATGAGTTCTTTTGATGCTGTCCTGTGTAGTAGATGTGCGGGTGTATCGGGTTTATGAATTTTTGACGGTCCCTGTTGGTTTGACGGCGATGAGTTGTCATACTCTTTTGGGGAGTGTGAAAGGGCTCTCTTCTTATTTTCATTATTTTCTTTTACTATCAGTTTGTTGTATTTAATGTAAGCGATATTTCCTTTATTCTTTTCTTCTATTACACGTTCCTTTAATTTCCTTCTTTCTTCTAACACTTCTTTTGGAAAGTCTTCCGTCACATATATTCCTGAATTTTTTCTTTCAATATTTTCTTATTTTTTAAAATTGTGTTCCGTTTCCATTGAGAGGAAACGTGCACCAATATAGGACTATTATTAGACTTGCCTAATCTCCTACTAAACTGTATTTCCGATTTATGAAGGTTGATGCCCATATCTTTATTGACTATATCTATTACTTTTTCCTCTTTTTCCGACTGCTCAGCTATTATTCCATGGAATATAACATTCCGCTGTCTCTCTCTGTTTTCCATGAATGAAATTTTATTTTCCAATATCTTGATTTTTTCTTCGCTCTCTTCCTGTTTTTTCTGCATTTCTGATAACTCGATGTTTAATGAATCCATAAGCCGTTGATATATATTTTCTGTTTGTTGCTCCATCTCATATCTCATTCTCAAGAAAATTTTATTTAAAGATGCTTCTGATAAATCCATTTAAATAGTTTCTGAACGGACTTTGTTAGTGGCAAATAACTCTTGACTTCAAACTGTTGAGGTATATTTTTTGTTTATGGCAACACTGGTCTGGTTGTCAAAATCCGTTGCTTGATAATTGGGGGTAGCGAATATTTTGTTCTGAGCACTAATGTCAAACCCACTGTATTTTACTTTGATTTAGTTATAATAACTTAGTCCTTTTTATAGATAACGTTCCCACAGCGTTTTGATCGCGGTCTTTACACTTTGGCACTGTTTTTAAACGTGAATTCACAGTTGTACGGCTAAACACGGTTATTTTATGCGAGCGCGGTTTCGACGTGACAAGTAACTTTGACAGATCCTAAAAGTACACCTTAAATTAAACCACCCAATCTGCCCAAATCCGATCCGATCAGATCGGAATGGCCAGGGATCCCTTAACTGCATTCCTTTTGTGGTGAATCCTCCCACAACTGTTTTTAAGACAACAATCATGTCGTCATGGGCCGGGAAAACCCATGGTAGATACCTAATTGAAAGAAAGAAAGAAGAAAGAAATATATGTATTTGTGACATGACCATAAAATATAATTACATAAAGGGTGTGACAGAAATGATAAAAAAAAACAATAGGCAACCATAATATTATTATGGCTGTGCGACGAAAAGGTCCCACCTCAGCACGATAGCTCAAGATATACGTTGATGTTCTGGTGGGAGCATAGGTGACGCCACGGAGAGCTGCATTACAATTGTCTGATTTCTAATTGTAATTGAACTGTGTGTATTTTTAATTGCAACCGTGTTAATTGATGTATGTAATCTAAACATGATTGATCCATCCAAATAATTTTCACGTAGGTCTCTACGCAAGTGTCTACTTAAACTTGCTTTGTTTTTAAACTTTAGCCAAAGCGCCAATCCTAAAAGGTTTCCGCACGTTTATTGAGAGTCTGCCATCAGCACGTTCGAAAAACTTATATTTTCCAGACAGAACATCAGTCTAAAATTGCATATTAAAACCATATATTACTCAAAACTGCAGCTAGAAGCTCATAAGTTTCCGAGACGTGAAAAACTACCAAGGCTCCTTTAGAAATGACGTCACAATATATCAACCAACCTCGACGGCGAAACGGGATGCATTTGAATATTTCAGACTTTCTGATCAGTTTGGCTTGAAGCGAACATTTTGCAGGGAAATATGTTCGACAAATGATCGTGATTGGATATCGTATTTTGAGGTTTGTATCGCTTGAGCGAGCGATCGGGTTACGAAGTATTGGGGAGCATTTCCTTTTATCTCTTTATTTTAAGGAAAAACGATTTCTACTTGATTGTATTTGAATATGATTACGCCGACACTCAAAACCTACGCGTACAAATAGAATCAGACTAAAATATAACATAATTTATGAGCGTATTTGAGATAATCATTAGTCATTTGTGAAACCATTTACAAAATTTAATTAAAGTGTTCATCCATTAGAACCCAATGTTAGTAAGCTGCCGTACTTTGATTAATACCTAATTAATAATAAAAAAATGTACTGTTTCTCTAAATCAAAAATAGTTAGCTTATGAAATCATTAGAAATTATGACAAACTAAATAAAAAATATAAAATAATCATAAAATATTTCTTGTATTTTTGAATATGTTTAATTTTCACTATTAAACTGTCAAATGCCAAATTGCAATGTAGTAGAGTTGCTAAGCCGCGAAATTGTGCGCATCGGGTTACAAGCATGAAATTTTTACCACACATAGAGCGTTCCACGGTGATTATTTTCAGATGTGGAGGGAAGTCAGATTCGTCCCCTGGGTGGTGGGAGAGCGGGGTAAAGAGGACCAAGTACTGCTCTTTTTCTTTTTTTTATTACTGATCAGTTAAGGCTATTAGGGCTTGTGCGGCATCGTTTACGTGTAAAATAGATATCAGCTATTAATTTTTCATGTGATTTAAGAATAGTTTCATATAAAAATTTGGGTTTATTGCCGAAAAGGTAAAAATCACAACAAGTTTTTTATATTCAGAACGATAAATGAGTTATCTATCCTGAATATTTACAATTTAAAAAAATATTGCTAAACAGAAAATTTAATCATGTTTTTAAAAATGTATACATATTGGGCACATCTGATACAAAAAGTACCTTGAAAAAAATTTTGATGTTAAGCTTAGCCTGCGTGTTCTAGTACATTTTGCTAAGTCGCGAAATTGTGTACATCGGGATACAACCACGAAATTTCTACCACAGATAGAGTATTCTGCGGTGATTATTTTCAGATGTGGATGGAAGTCAGATTCGTCCCCTGTGCGGCGGAAAAGCGGGGTGAATAGGACAAAGAAGTCCTCTTTTTCTTTTTATATTACTGATCAGATAACGCTACTAGGACTTGTGTGGTATCGTTTTCGTGTAAAACAGATATTAGGAATTAATTTTTCATGTTATTTATTCATAGTACTATATAAAAATATGGTTGTATTTCCGAAATTGTAAAAATCACACCAAGTTTTTTTTATTTAGGGAGATAAATTTGTTATATTTCCTGAATATTTACAACTATGAAAAATATTGCAATATAGCAAATTTAATCTAGTTTCTAAAAATATATACATATTGGGCACTCTTCATACAAATAGTAACTTAAATAAATTGTTGAAGTTGAGATTAGCCCGTGTGCTCGTGATACATTAGCAAAAAAATATTTTGTTTTAATTACATTAATTTGTTTTTCTAGGACGTATATAGTAAATATTATATGTAAAAGCATGTTAATAATCATTATTTAATGTATTTAATGAAGCGAAATAGGATGCGTTCGGAGATTTACGTTGATTACGCCGACGTAAAGATATATTTTAAGCTACCGTTTGTATGAGAAGTGCCCAACGTGCATATATGTTTAGAAACCAGATTAAATGAGATTTTTGAAATAACAATAATAATTTGAAAATGATCACGAAATTGAACTAATTTACCTCACTGAATAAAAAAACTTGTTATGATTTTTACCTTTTCGGCCATTACACCCATATTTTTATATAGAACTATACAAAAATAACATAAAAAATGAATTTCTGATATTTGTTTTACACGGAAACGATACCAAACACGTCCTAGTAGACTTAACTGACCAGCAATAAAGAAAGAAAAGAGGGATACTTGGCCGTATTCACTCCGCTCTCCCGCCTCACTGGGGACGAATCTGACTTCCCTCCACATCTGAAAATAATCACCGCGGAACACTCTATCTGTGGTAGAAATTTCATGCTTGTAACCCGATGCGCACAATTATGTTTGAAAACAGCGGACTAACAACTCTACTAATGTAATCTCGAACAATCTATAGTTTTACTTACCTTCTAGGTAGGTATATAAAATACCTTGCACAAATTTATATTATCCTATACAAGAACCCTGAGACGTGAACATTTTACACAACCCAATTCTTTCTCTTGCCTCTTTAGAAAACTTTTTAGATTCGAGATAACTGCCCATGGAAGATAAAGGGCTAATTACCGAAGAAAAAAGTAATTAGGTCGTTGTGTAATTGCTGGTTTTTGTTTTCCGCGGACTGCGGATTTATATCTACTGAGGGCGCCGTTTGTCTTAACACTTTCACGGAAAGTACGTCGTGAGATGTAAATTAGGATCCTAGTAATTTATTACCACACGTCAGTGGCCAACGATTTTCAGGGTTTGGTACCTGTCTGTCAGACAGACAGACAGGTACGGAACGTTACGGCTATTGTCGTGCGGCAGCAGCACTGTTGTCACAAAAAAATAGAGTTTTAGCATGTATGAAACTGCATATTTTACTATTACTATTATAGCACAATATTTTAACGACCAAGAATGCGAAACAGGGTAAGAAACTTATAATAAAAGACAGACAAGGTAAGGCTAATATTGAAAGCTTAAATTCCGATTTTAATTAGGGTTTGGATCATTGTCAGTTCAAAAAACAGAATTTGTCCCTTCGGTGGTCAAAAGTTAAGAGCTTGTATGAATCTAGGTTATGTTGCTATTACATCGGATTATAGAAGGGGGAACGTTCTTTATTCTCACAGATATTTAATCCGAAAATTAGGCCCTGGAATCCTTAATTTTCCAAATGTCCACCGGAAAGACGCGCACCTAAATCTGACAATGACCCGTTTAGTTAGTACATCGCGATGTGGTAATAGCCCGAAATAATATTATATAAATAATAATCGGGTTGTAACTCTTCGGTGATAAGAATGTCAGAAATAAAATATGTAAAAACTCGGGGCCTTGAAAATCATGATTTTTGATATCGGAATTTAATGTCATAGGAATAATGAAATTCGAAGTTTTGAAAATCGGAATAAAATATTTCGGAGTATTTGCGTGTTCCCGACCATTATTCATATTTCAGGTTGAGGACACCTTAAAAACAATAAGGAATATGCTGGATATAACTATGAAGATTTTATAAGCAAATCCGAAAATAATAACAATAAGCTTCTAGAAGCCTCGGTCTCGTGCCAAGCCATTTAATACACAACAGGCCGTCACTTAGCAACCGTAAATTAAATGCATTCAAGATTTCCTTTCCCGGAGAACGATATAATTGGAATTCCATCTTGAAGACACCTTTGTCATTTGAATGCAGTAGAATTGTTAACGTTGGCTTAAGTAGCCGTATATTGTACTTCAATTATATCTAACTCAAAATTAAATTTTCCATTATATTTACAAAAATGGAATATGGGTTATTATTTCCCAGGCAGCAATAATAATAAATTGGCATCTAAAATAATTAACTTGGCAGCTAAAATAATACGATGGCATCAATTCACAGGGAATAGATGCTAATTTATTCATTTCGCTGCCAAATTATTAATTTAGCTGCTAAGTTATTATTTTTGTAGGTTAGGTTACGTTAGACATTTTTTTCTTTTGATGCCTAGTTAAATACGTGCTATATTTGCACTTTGTCTACTCACTTTAGTAAGTAATATTTATGTTCTGAAAAGCCGCCTAGCATCTATAATTTATTGGTTGTTTGTGTAAAATGAATTTTTGTTTGTACTTCCACAATAACAACAACTGTATTATGTACCATGGTTTCGCAATAAAGAACCTGAATCTGAATCTGAAGGACAAAATAGGGGCAGAGAAAAAATAAGATTAACATACTACTGTCCATCTGAGTTCGTTGAGGATGAAATACCTAGGATCTCCAAGTACCGTACACGAAGCCATAATCATCAAGGCTTTGCTTAGGTTCGTGGAGGAGTTGGGGTGGTTGGAGTAGCGCTACCCCCTTTTCACGCAAAATAGGCACGTTGGATGTCGACTTGCGGAAAATGCCCAGCGCAACTAACTAACTAACTAACCATCTGAGTTCTCGTGCAAAAATAGGATATCAAACAGATCACCGCTAAATATAAAAAGGCAAAATCCGCCATAAGTAATCGTCGCACGACATAAATATCGATACCTACGTCAATGGGAGATACTTACATAATACCAGGTAGTATTTAGCGGCTTATCCTTAGTATACATAATAGATAAGTACCTCATGATGATTCATCGATGAGTAACTACCAGATTATAATAATATATCTATGTAGTCTAGTGATAGTTATCGGAACACAATATACCTATTACATTTTGGATTCTCTTTAATGATATCTACACTTTATTGCAAATGTCACAAAACATGTTTTAGATAATAACGATAACGTCCTTTATATTTTTGCCAATGTTCAAATTAATGTCCATTCGAACAATGAATATCTAATAATCAATAACACACCTGAAAGATAAGATTTGAGTAAACCGTGCTTATCACTACTACATTTTCAGTCAGCCATCCGTTGTACAATGTCATGCTTGTACCGTTAAATAATAGTGCGAAATTATAAGAAAAAGTGCAAACAATCGTAGTGATGGAATACAACAAAAAAGAACCTGCAATGAACATAACGAAGAGACATTTCGCTTCAATTAACTCCAGAATACAAAGCAAATATGAACAAATGCAAAAAAGACTGGAAAAATCTAAATCCATTGATTCGCTGACGTCTCTAAACGAAAATTTCGTGTTCGTCTCAGCACATAAAGTGGAAGACAATACCATCCAAAAGGACGACGACGAAGATAAACTACGACTCAATACTTTTAATATTATTGTGGAAGATGTTCGTGTAAATGATACTCTATTTAAAGATGCGAATGAAACATATGACGTGTCTTATTCCGAAACACCTGATGAATTGGAGAGAAACATCGAAAGGTTGTTCGATGGGCAACATGACTATCATCTAACTACAAGTACTAGCCTGGATTCGTAAGTAATAAACTAGTTCTTCATGACTGAGAATTTATTGGATAATAGGCGATGACAGGTATCCCAGGCGACGTTGCGAGGTTTTACGGTATCTAATTGGTAGTTGCAATATTTTCTTTATCCGCCAAAGATCGTGCCACGCCAACAGTTCCTTTTGTATCGCAGATAATATTATGTTTTTTCGTAAAGAATAATGATACAATAGTGACTTTGAAATATAATATCATTACTAATTGTTCCAATTGTATATAAAAAAAACTTTGTACTACCCACTCAATTGCTTTTGCTACAGCAACCTGTCAACGCTCTTATTTTATTATGTAGATAAGAGAGTGGTTATTTATCCATGATCAATCAAAAACAAAACAAATTTATATTTTCAGAATTAATACGTTAAACACTGAGAGTACAGAAAATGAAACACCACCGCCACCTTCACCAGTACCGAAAATTTCGATTCGTGACAGAATCGGATCCCGAATTGCCGCTGCTAAGGAAAAACGTAAAGGAAAGAAGGAATCTCGAGAAAAAGTCGAAAAGGTCCTTCTTATTTACATCTCATTTTATTTGTATGCCTTCCGCGTCTCAAAAAACAGGTCTTAACGCTTTCGTAATTGCCGGAAACCTTTAAGTTGTTTACACCAATTTGTTTACTGAATTCTTTTGAGAACGCAGGATAATTTATCAAAGACTAGCGACCGCCCCGGTTTCGCACGGGTGCAATGCTGAAAATTATGCATGTATATAAACCCTCCTCTTGAATCACTGTATCTATTAAAAAAAACTGCATCAAAATCCGTTGCGTAGTTTTAAAGATCTAAGGGACAGACAGACAGCAGGAAGCGACTTTGTTGTATACTATGTAGTAGGTATTGTATCGAGGAGTCTATTATGTTGTTTTGAGTGATTAATAAGGCCAGCACCTCTAACACAACTGTGACAAGCGACTTTTTCTCGCACGAGATATATAACCTATCTCTTTGTGCACCGTACTGTGAGAGAATGACAGGTGGGAGAGACGGGCTGGGAAGGCAAACTAATACCACTCGTGCATAATCGGGGTACAATAGTGAATAATTAGGGCACACGAAAATCTATTTTGAGGTTCAACGTGTGAACCACTATTTAAAAAACGGCACGACATGTCCCTTCATATTTATTATGTATAAGAAAAAATAAGAAATAAATAAATTTATACGAGCACATACTCGTAAAATTAAATAGGACAACAAACTTTAAGGTTAAACAAAACTAAGAATATGTACTTAGACCATAATAATTATATTAAAAAAATATTTATTGTTTTTGTGTATTTACAGTTGATTTTGACTAATACTACGAGACAGGCGACTCCGAAAATATTGAAGAAGAGTAAATTAGGGACAGTTACCATTGCGCTCATCGAGGCCACTGGCCTAGAAACTGACACGGCGGAGGAAAAGACACGTATGTTGTTTTGCCGTTTTCGGTAAGTTGAACCAAATCTCTATATGAGCCTTAACACGCTGGCGAGATGAAAGCGAAGCGAGCGCGCAACGATTTAATCGCGAGCGTGCAGCGAGTTCGCCGAGAAAAAGCTATATCGTACACTCAACTCGCTTCACTTTCATCTCGCCCGTAAATCGCCTGTGTACTAAAGATCTATCTTATATATCTAGGTATGTCTTGAAATTATTGATGTCATGCACACACTTCACTGAATATAATTATGTATGTGTTGATTGTGAATTTATTAAGAATAAAACAATAACAAGTTACTTTGAATTATTTTTATTCAGGCTGCCGTGTTAAACAGGCATTCTTTATGCCTGAACAAAGCACTGAATTTAAATTTCATATTGTTGTGTAGATTTTTGTAATAACAAACCATTTAATCATTCTGATAAACTTATAGATACTGCTCACGTCAGCTTACTTTCGCCAACTATGTTATACAGTGACAATAGTATTCAGACCTGCATTTTTCGATAAAGTAGGTGAGGTTGCACTTAATTGTCTTTTCGACTTCTCCCGACTGGCCTCATTTAACGGAAAACTTGCGTGCCTGTGAGGGTGGCGTCGCGAAATAGATCAATGGAAAAAAAAAACGAGAATCGGTCCACATAAGAAAAAAATACATACAGTTATTAAACATAGAAACTCCTTCTTTTTATTAAGTCGGTTGATAAAATAAAGCATCCGTCACACTCGCTGTCATTCTTACAATGTGTATCAGAAAATAGCTAATTTATCAGCTATCGTGCTATAAACTTGAGCATCGTAAGCCCCTTGCACAAGCACAAAACTGTTAGTGTGTCCTCATAACAATCGACTTATTATCTACCAAGAACTATGTAATTGCAACAGGTTATGAGCCTCCAGTATGAGGACCAAGAGTTCACTATTTGTCCCCGGATCACAGGACAGAATATCAACAAGAAAAAGTTGATCCACCTATTAGCATTAACCTGCTCAAATTTATTATTTCAGATTAGGCTCTGAAAAATATAAATCGAAGTCCATAAAAAGCCAAGCGTCACCTGTCAAATGGCAGGAATTATTCAACATTAACTTATTCGAGGAAAATACTCTGGAAATCTCCCTATGGGACAAAGATATATTTCTTGGACGGTAACTTTTGCAAACATAAATAATAATATTTAAGACGAAGAAATATTTATGATAGGTACTTTGAAAATTATCTTGACGAATTACAGGAAATGGGGAATTGTAATTTTTCAGGAGCAACGTAGATCTGTCAGAAACGGAGCGGGAGAAGACTCATAAAATGCGGTTGGATTTGATGGGGGGCGACTTGAAAGTGCAATTGTTTATTCTTCTCACGATTAGCGGGGTGACTCTGGATAATAATATCGCGTTGGACATGGAGGAATACGACAGGCAAAGGCAAAACAAAGAAAGGAAACACCGTGTAAGTATTCGATTTATGAAATAACGTTTTTAGGTTTTAAACAATTTATTTTTCACTTTACTCGCTCAGAAAACCTCCGTTTATAGCGCGAAATCTGCGTGCAAAAGTCTATTTTATCCGCTAGCTTATTTTTTGCGTCATTGGAATTTTGAACATGATGATAGTGATTCTCTGTGATGCATGTAACTTTTTTTTATTTTTTATATAGGTATGTACTTTTTACTTGGTTTGGAATTGAGCGTGTTAACTGTTAAGCACAGTTTAATATTCGGTATCCATCCTTCCTGCACCAAATGCTAGTCTCTGTCTACCCCCATGATGGACTGGTAGATTAAGTCCGCCATATTTATACTTTTCTTGTATATGTTCAATAAAGTTTAAATAAATAATAATAAAAGACTACGAGTACCTAAGCCATCCAGCTCGAGTCATAAATGTCACAAATGTTTTAACTTTATTTAGTTGTATAGTTTCTAAATAATTCTAATCCGTTATTCTTTTTTTTATACTAGGTAATAAAACATTGGCATTTCTTATAGGCCTGGTACCAGCTAAGAGATGACTACGCTGACGTTGGCAGTATGTGTGTGTTCGTGTACGGAGCCAAGGGGCTGTCGGCAAACGACTGTTACTGCGTCGTGGAACTGAACAACGACAGGCGGCAAACGCCTACGGATTTTAAAACAAATGATCCTAATTGGATGAAAATATTTACATTGTAAGTGACCGAGTTCAAAAAATTATGATTTGCTGTATGATAAGAAGTTTACTTAACAACGTCGTTAGGTGGTAACAATTGAACAAAAAGTAAGGTAATAAATAACGGCACGTGCCAATTTGATAAGCTGAGGCCATAGAGCAATTTATATGAAATTAACTATAACATTGTTGAAGTTGGACCACATCTATATAATGTCCATACACAGCTAAAATTATAACCCTTCCTTTTGCCGTAGTCAGATACAAAATGAAAATTGTTGTCCAATGACCAATACATATGCATTTACATCAATTGGGAAATAAATATTTTACAAGGCATGCCTGACGGTACGGTACTTATAACGATTTTTGACCTGGGGGCCTATGATGGTTGCGTTTATCACGTGATAAATAAGTGACAAAGCATCTGTCACTCACACTCGCATTATGTCAAAACGTGACGGATGCTATATCACTTATTTATCGCGTGATAAAAGCAACCATCATAGGGCCCCTGATATAACTTTTCGCATAATGTAACATTGTATCTAACGCGTTTTTCCTTTGATTTATTCCCACCCAAATCTATCAACTTGCAAATTTTCACATGAGTTAGGTTAGGTTGGAGTCCTTTTGGGTGGTTAGGTTAGAAACTGTAATAGTTCTAGAAAAAGATTTAATGTCAATCATTACATAGGTAAACTATTATATACGATGAAAAATAATTATATAAAACATTACGGACCCCGTTTACAAGACTTATAGCAGCTTTTAAAGCGAAATACTTTTTTAGCACAGTAACCGATATCACATCAATTCTAGAAGTCACTGTTATGGAAGAGAAGAAGCCTGAAGTTATTGGTAAGATCTCCATACCACTATTAAAAATTAATAATGGAGAGAAGAAGTGGTTTGCTCTGAAAGACAGCACACAAAGGGAAAGAGCAAAAGGATCTAATCCACGAATACTGCTAGAAATGAGGATCACGTGGAATCTTGTAAGTTGTTGATGTTATTGAATTATTACGTCCGGCTACGACTACGTGTGACCAGCGGCAGCGGCAGCGGTGAGCGGTGGGCGGTGAAAACAAAATCATAGCGATACATGAAGCACGCCACAAGCCGTCGCCGCTCGTCGCTAACGAAGATGCCACGACCGCGACCAGCAACGCGGCAAGCGGTTGAGCGAGAGATCCGAATGCGGCGGCTTAGCGAGTAAGCAAGACACATGACCTACCTACAACGCTTCCGCTGCCGCTGTCGCATCAAACCTGACACATCTCATCTACATACATTTCATAACCTAAAAATCGGTTTTAGATTCTAAAATATATTGAGGTGACCTCACCTGTCAGGTTGTGACTTCTTATCGGTCGAGCACTATAATCGTCTGTTGACAACCAAAACTCACTAAGTAATAAATACCTACTAAAAACAGAGCTCGTATCTCAGTGTCAATGTACTAACTAGATACGAGGTTTTGAAGAGTAGCGAGAGAAATTTTAGTGAGTTTTGCTTATCACTAGGCGATAACAATAATGAGTTTCTTGGCGTTCCATCTCACGGAGTGTCATTTACAAAAATGCCGGTTGAACTACAGACGTACAGTCTGTATGATTTTTAAACACACATTTGACAGTTCTCTGTTGATGTTTGTAGTGATGTAGCAAAGACATATTGTTTGCCAAATCTAACGATTACGAATGGTTGATCAAATCGATTTTATCGACGAACTTTTTGTCAAACCTGAATATATTTTTTTTATTTTGAGTAAATCAATATTTTTTTGAACTACGAGCCGTCGTACTCACTGGAACTTTGTATGTAAAATAATAGTTTGTTTTATTTTTCTTTCTTTAGGTTATACATTTATCGATTTAATCGATTTGTACCAATTTACAGAAATAGCACATAAATCGAAACGCAAGATTTAGTCACAGCGCAGCTTAAAAAACCACTATGTAATTGCTTGTTTTTTTTTTTTATGAAATTCAATAGGTCGCGCAGATTTACGTTACATGGGTCCTGTGATGTGACAATTGTTAGTTTAAAAATCATACACACTATAAAAGATGATTAAGGCTTCTTTTATTTGATTTCAGCCTAGAGCATCTATCCGAGTCATCAATCCCAAAGAAGAGAAGTACTTAAATCTAGTAGAGAAATTAGACAGGCACTTGTTTGCTAGAAATCTGACTCGAGCGAAAGCAGTGTGCTCATGGGTTTTTGACGCTTTTAAAGTCGTCAAGTAAGAATGATTTTACTTTGATACATACATATATTAAGGACGGCCGTTTATCTTTAATCCTATTCAATAACTTGAAAAAAAAGCTTAGACAGTTGTATCAAAAGATCGATAAAAAAAATGTGTTGCCACATGAAGAAAATTATGAAATTTTCATATTTCACAAAAAGTACAATGAATAAAATCTGAAAAAACGTAACTCTAACAATTAAACTAAATTCAAGTTGGATCATTAGGTATATCCAAGCAAAAACTCATTGCCATCAATTAATTATCATTAACTTATTTATCATTCAGCAGGTCATTTCATAATACGGAATTCTGCAATGTGCCTGAATCTATAAATAACTTGAAAATTAAGATTGCTCCATATTTCTCAACAGCTTGCAGAATTGATTGCAGGGCATGTGCCTCCGTAGCTGGAAGAACCGATGTCTTTAATCAAGTATTAAGGCCGTGTTCAGACACGGCGGGAACCGCGCGATTATAGAATCGCGCGGAAATCGCGCGGGTCTTATTTATATGAGTTAGTTAGTAATCGTTCAGACATAACCGCGCGGTTAATGTCTGAACGATTACTAACATAACCGCGCGGTTAATGTCTGAACGATTACTAACTAACTCATATAAATAAGACCCGCGCGATTTCCGCGCGATTCTATAATCGCGCGGTTCCCGCCGTAGTGTGAACCGGGGCTAACAGATTCAGGTGCATTGCAGAATTTCATATGAAATGACCTCCTGAATGATAAATAATTTAATGATATTTAGTTATTGTATGACTCCGTGGGTACTGTTGGGGCAGCAAGTTTAGATACGATAAGATTGATTGGCTATTGAGGAGGCCTGTGTCCACTCCACACATGACACCATATAAGGCCTAGATGGTGAGATATAAAACAGTAAAGATATCAATGACGTTTATTGTAAGACTTCTAACAAATTTCTATATATGTCATCATAATGACAAGACAACCATAGATTTCATAACAGCAGTGAACGTCCTATATGGGTTAAATGACGGTGATGAATGGTTACTTTTGACGATTTTCGCAGAACCTGCTTCGAATGGGAATCTACAAAATGGAACCTGATCGCGCTAACGGCGTGGCTGGTGATGTGCTCCATCTTCAGGGTATGGATGCTGCCTCTGCTGGTGCTCGTGCCGTTTGTTTGGTATCGCCCGGAAAAATACTACTTGATCTACTGTAAGATTTTTATCGTACCTACTTTGAATATAAATATAGGGTATGTATGCGAGATTTCTGAACTCAGTCTTCTTGGATCTTCAGTTTGGCTGAACTACTTATAGTGCATTAAAATCTATTTTAGGCTATAAAATGTATTGAGATGACATGTATCAGATTTGACTTCTTACCGGCGGGGCACTATACAGCCGAATTCGATTGACATTGAAAGTTGAGCAATGTATTTAGATTTTTACTATAGAAGCCGGATTAAGTGATATTGATAAGTTGGCATACGATGAATAGTTAAAGTAAACGTAAAGAGGTGGTAGGTATCTCGAATAGACCTCCAATTTAGTTTCTGGTCTTGATCAAATCTAGCTATTTAGAACCCGTTTAGAACAAAAATAATATAATTTAAAGGACTTCTGTTACTAAACCAAAAAATACACTAAAATCGGGCAGTGTTGCAGATATTAGAGAGCTACAGGTCTCAACCATATTCCCACAAGAAAACCAACGACATAAACTATGTACTGTGATTTTTGTCCGAACAGATTACATCTGATTTCCATGCTACATTGGATTCTACAGAAATAAATTCGTTTCAGCACCAGCAGAGTCATACAATCATACATCAAGATCTCACATAAGTATGGAGGTTCATAGATTGCGGATTTCAACGCAACAACTTTAATTAATAGCATCCCCAATACAAAATATAAATCACACAACAGGGCCCCATTCGACGAGACTTTGAGATAATACATAATATTTCGATGGTTTCTACTCAAGCTCAATATACATCAACTTTAGCGGTATGACTTGGCGTTAATAAATAAATAAATATATATGGACACTAGTCCCAAACTAAGTAATTCTTGTATGTACCACGGGTACTAAACAACGATATACCTAATATCTATATACTACGAGTATGGATGTTAGATATTTAACATACCAAGGAACAAAATATTCGAGTTCATCACACAAATATTTGCTGACACGGTGTCATTATGAATTTGACATATCAAAGTAAAATAATCTTAATGTGAAAACTTATTTCAAAGATGGATTTATAATTGGGATGGTGTATTTTTTTCTACAACCTTTTATAATTTAAAATCGAAGAATGGGTGGTAGTTGGGGCAGCAAAGTCCTGGAGCGGTGACCATCAGTGGAGACGCCTTCGACTAGGTGGACGGATGACCTGGTGAGGGTTGCGGGGAGTCGTTGGATTGATGTCTACACAGGATCGCGCTTTGTAGCAAGCTGTTGAGCTGTGGACATCTGTGACTGATAGATTATTATATATTTATATTTAATCAAGTCAAGAAAGCCATAAATCTATTATATAACAATGGTTTTAAATTATAATTTAAATTTAAAACCATTGTTATACTCGTGTAATAGATTTATGGCTTTCTTGACTTGATTAAATTGTACGCTTTATTTATTTGATTAAAAGTAATATCCAATTAGCTAAAAAATATCGGCCAGGTGCGAGTGGGACTCACGCACGAAGGGTTCCGTACCATTATATGTAAGTTAGTTGTATGGGAGCCCCCTTAAATATTTATTTTATTTTATTTTTAGTCTTTGTTGTTATCTAGCTATCACCGTTCTTGAGATACAGCCTGGTGGCAGACGGACGGACGGACGGACAGCGAAGTCTCAGTAATAGGGTACCGTTTTTACCCTTTGGGTACGGAACCCTAAAAATTTATCGAAACAGCAGGAACTTTTACATTATTTAAAACGAACAGCCTAATATCCTAATTACCGGGTATAAACACATCAAACAAGTCTCCCTTGTTTTTATTACCCCACTAAATAAACCAATAAACCCCACAATTTACGGAGCGTTGCAAATTTTCAATGATCAGATGAAATTATTCATTCAGCAGATTTCAATTGCTTACTTTCACAATATCCAATTTTAACCTCTCATTATCATTGTAAATAGAACTTGAATAGATGCCTGCTAAAGTTCATTTTTCTGCACAAGGGATAGAAAAGTGGGAGGTTAAGAGGATAATCGTCTTATTTCCCACAAATGGCCCATTATACGTCCATTTTGATAGATTTACCCGCCACGGAAATGACATCAGCTGTCGAAAATCTAAACTGCTTTATTTATGTTTTAGTGAATTGAATTGATAGCAGACAATTTATGTTTTAGTTAGTGCAGGTAATGTGTGCGTGAATAAGAGTAATCCTTAACTATTGAACTCTCAAGAGAGTGTTATTTCACTCTCTCACTCACTCAAGAGTGCTCAAGAGTGCTCAACTCTCAGAAAATAATTGAAGCATGAAACACGTAGTCAAACGTAGTTCCACGCCTAAGCAATAGAAAACAAGTCCGTGAGCCCGGAGAATAAGATTCGGGTTTAAGAAAGAAGTTCGTGAAACGGCGGTTATAAGTACTGCTGTCCTGTTTTCTTTATAACCCACAAAAATAATAAATATATTATAATTAAGTGAAGAATAACCTGTAATATAAAATAAACCTCAACGTAATGAAATATTTGGTTAACAGATGAATTGCAATGTGACTGTGTATTTGTCATAAGATCATAAAAGCACGTGAGCGCTGCGGAAGTTGTTACCTACATCAGTTGATTGCACTTTATATTTACAGGGCGAAGATTTCTAAAAGAAGATAGCAAGCCAGTTGCAGAAAATCAAGAAAATGAAAAAGTAAGTGTAAAGACCAAAACAAATAGGTATCTCTACACCTATTTTGGGACCAATATATTGGATATTGCTGTTAACATTAAGCATTTTACTTTTCAGGAAGAAAAGACATCTTTAAGACAGAAAATAAACTCCATACAAGAAATGGTCCAATCTGTTCAGAATTACATAGGTCAATTCGCGAGTTACGGCGAAAGCATTAAGAAGTAAGTCAAAATAAATACATCATAATTAACAAATACTTACTTACAATAGTTTTGAAACATGTAATGTTTCATCATTTTCTTATGTGGATCTCTCTCTCTGTGGTCGCTCCCTCATGCATCGGTGGATATAGATGCTCTACACCTAGTTTTTATGATCTGCCTCCACCGGTGCCTGTTCATCGCATCTCTGATGACCGAGCAAAACTTGGCTGAGGAAGGGCCCTTCACTTGATCGGTCCATCTGGTTGGGGACCGTCCCCGGGCTCGTTTGCCCTCTGTGTTCCCAACAATGATCAGCTTTTCAAGGCTTTCATCTTCCCTCCTCATTATGTGGCCGAAGTAGGTCAATATACGCTGCTGGCAGATTGTGGATAGGCGGGTCTTATGTGGATACCACGTATTAAAACATTGATACAAAGATCAAAGTCTATAGAAAAAAAAATGCGTAACCTCGCGGAAGAGACCGGTAATCAAAACCGGTGCCTCTGGATTACTGGTCTAACGCGTCAACCACTCAACCACTGATAAATAATAATAGTTTAGTTTTTTTTGCGGATAACAGCCTGAAAGCAGTCAATGCGGGCCTCCGCAAACATGCCCGACGCGCTACACCATCTCGGCAGCTCCAACAGCATCCTAAATGCGTTATTGTACTGCACACTATAAGCTCTTTTCGTATAATTAACCCACAGGCTGCTCGAGTACAAGGATTGTTTGTATGCTTTAAACAAAGTTAGCTTCACTTCAGTTGAACTTCGAGCAAATCTGCGGGCCAACATGTTACTCCTCACTGACAGTGTCCTACGCTCTCTTTCAATGTCAGAGTCATCCTTCATAGATGTGACCCAGGTACTTTACTCTCTCAACTGCATTTAAGGCAGCACCGTTCAGCACAATGGGAGGTATATAATATAGTTTAATCTTTCCCGCTTTTAAAACACTAATGCTTTAAATGCTTTGTGTGTTGATTTTCATTGTTTATTTAAAAGTTTTGAGATCCGGTCTGATTCCCGGGTCTCTTCCGTAAGGTTACGCAATTTAAAAAATCTTTCTGCTTTCATAAATGTGTATCAATGTGTCAAACAACTTGCTCAATTTGTTAAGAAACGCCTTTAAAGTTCGTTTGTATTGCTATTTGTTTCAGTTTATACAACTTCACGGTACCTTTCCTGAGCCTACTCACCATTACTCTGGTTTTGGTAATAACTTTGGTGATGGTACTCATACCCGTCAAATATATCTTCATGCTGTGGGGTAAGTATTAGTATATAAAACAAGGTTCGGTAGACGAGTACTTACCTAATCTTGTGTTATATTTATCCTTCTACTAGTTTTACTATACTTTTGTGCCTACCTAAAATTTTAATGATGGTAATACTGCCTTTAATGGGTAATTATTTGAGCGTTTTAACCACCTCATTACCGTAACGACTATATTTTGACGACTAAAGGCACCATTTTATTTTATGTTGTCTTGTTGAAAACGCAGATTTTTAAATTCTTATAAAATGATGTTGATTGCTTCTATAAGTTGGCCAATATTGCAGTTACGGTATGAGGCGGGTATAACGCTCCAAATAATCAAGGAAAGGACATAATGTGACAAAACCGGATGATTGAAGTAGACGAACTTTTTTCTAAATTTGCGTTAAATATGGTTAACTTTCTCGATGGCTGAAATTTGTACACCTGCATATAAATCTTATGCCGATCTACGACAATGATGTCATAGAGATAATCTAAGGATAAATGCGAAGTGTTCTGTAACGACAAGATACAGCTCCGTCGAATTCGGGCATACTTGTCTTGATCTCTCTTAACTAGCACAGTCAACAGCAGAAGAAGCAGAATAACACGCCCATAATCATCTGTACAACGCTTATTGTCTGATTAGAATCTGTGTGCATTACTTTAAGTTGATCAGCAGGGGACCACTTCCAGACGAACTTAGCTCGTGACTCAATGGTCTTATTTGCGTCTCCCCCTTCCAAGCCACTCGCTTGCCACTCTTGAGTTTTTAAAGTGTACGAGTAACATAGGTCGTCCAATGGGTCGCTTAGCGTCGGCGATCTGACAGCGTTATCCTTCAGGATTGACACCCGAACCCAACACTGGGAGAGGATATGTCTAAAGAGCATAACCTATGGAGGCAGAGTTTGTGCCATGGTGCGGTTGCATACGATGAAGCATGGGTTTGCTACTCTTTCCCACAAGCTCAGATTGAGACACCAGCGTGCAGCCTTGCCCCTTTTAACATTTATTTGTCAACTATATGCGACCGCTGTCACTCTCATATCGGGCTATCTAGCCATCTTCGTAAGTGCCGCACTCTATTAGACGCTGCTTAACTCATCTGTTATAGATTTAAACGGCCAATATTTTGGCAAGCACAACTTCCGCTGCTGACTGTTCTGGTACTCATATTTTAGAACTATAAAAAAAAGTTAATATTGTTAAAATACCATATTTTTTCAGGCATCCACAAGTTCACTAGAAAAATCCTCCGTCCGAACAGAGTACCTAATAACGAAATACTAGACCTGTTATCTCGAGTGCCCGACGACGAAACTTTGGTGAGAACTACTACCTAATTATTTTCCGGAATATAGCTGCTAAAAGATTTCGTAATTATTTATTGCTTGAAATAAGTGAAGTTCGATGCAATGCGGTGCGGTAAAAATAAAGTTTTTGGTAAAAATAAAGTGAAATATTGACACTATTAGTGAAACTGAACTATTTTGTTCTGAATAAATATACTAATAAGTAAATAATTTATAGGTAAAATTACGCTTAGTTATGCATTAAACTAAGCTTTAGTGAAATTTTCTTATGATACTTTTTTGTTTTCAGGTCAATTGTGAAGAGTTGCCATTGGAAGAGACATCAGACGACGTCGTCAAGTAATAATTCTCAGATCTGTTTTTTTTTACCTGCCACTTAGAACATAATTATAATTTAAGAATCAATGCATTTGATCAAACATAATTGTTAAAAATAAAATATACTTACCTACATATCAAACATTTGTGTTTATTAAATTTATAATAAGAGTTCTGTTTTAAGCAAAAAATATATAGTAATAATTAAAAAGAGTATGCTCCTAACGTAAATTTTCTAGGGTGTTTTTAAATTTTACGGATTATCCGAACGTGTTCTTATTCGAGGTCTTATTCGCAAATTGAATTTCGAGTGTTTTTCGTAAGTTTCGAAACGAAACGAAACGAAACCTACATAGGTATCAAATATTTCTGTTTATTAAATTATAGGTAGAAGGAATAATAGGATTTCTGTTTTAAGAGGCCTTATTCTTTTTAAAATGCTGATTGGCTTAGATATTTTTCATCAAACATGTTTCTTACCATATTATTGATGTTACTACCTAGAACAGGGCTATTGGGATTTATTGGTATAGGCATATTTGAAATTTACAGTTTGAATTCATTGTTAATTTTAAACTATAACATTCACGCGGAAAATAAGTTTTTTTCAACTTATTTTCCACTGCACGCAATGAAAGCATGAAATAGCTATGTTATAGCTAGAACTCGGGGAAAATTATTATTCACTTCAAAAAGGTTGGTTGAAATTATCAATAATAATATTTGTTATGTTATGAAGAAAAAAAACTGAAAGGAATAAGGCATCTAAGCAAATAATTTCAATAAATAAAAACAGTATGCTCGTAATGTAAAACTTCTTC
This sequence comes from Apotomis betuletana, assembly GCA_932273695.1. Taxonomy (NCBI): domain Eukaryota; kingdom Metazoa; phylum Arthropoda; class Insecta; order Lepidoptera; family Tortricidae; genus Apotomis; species Apotomis betuletana. The sequence goes on along the minus strand of OW026308.1, from coordinate 15,612,404 downwards.
GGGTGTTTTTTATTTTTTATTTTACGGGACTATGCGTATCCGAACGTGTTCTTGTTCGAGGTCGTATTCGGACATTGAATTTCGAATTGGCGTGTTTGTATTCCTCACTCGCTTTTTATATGGATGTGAAAGAGACAAAGCACAGTGAAATTTGAATGTTTCGATTCTATAATTTAACCTTGGGCTGAGAAGCTTGTAACAATTTTATTCGTGGACTCTAGATTGATAAATTAAAGTGTTACTTTGTCTCACGCAGTGAGTTAAATCGCATGTTGCTCACTGTTTGCACACAAACGCAGCATTTTGGGCTGCTGAGGTGAAAAATTATTTTCGTAGCCTAGGAGCCATCAAAATAAGTTTGGGAACCCCTGTTTCAAACGGTCTCTGGTAAGTCGCGTCATGTTTTTTGCTTACGGCTCCTTATCAGTTCAAAAACGTTGGTTGTTTTAGTCATTTTTATCTATGATCAAAGATGTTTTCTTAATATATTATCAATGTTACTACTTAGAGCAGGGCTATTGCGATTTATTGGTATATATTTGAAACCTACAGTTTGAATTTTTCATTGAGAATTTTTGTTTCAAAAACTACTCGAATTTGACAAAACTTTTTTTAACTTATTAATCTTATTATCGACTGCACGCAATGAAAGCATGAAATAGTTATGCTACTTTCTAGAACTCAGGGAACATTATTATTCACTTCGAAAATTTGGTTGAAATTATCAATATATGAGTAGTAGTAGTTAGTAGGTACATGCCAAGTTTGTGAAAATTGTGGCAATAAATTAATTTTCTTTCTTTCTTTCTTTCTTCATATGAAAAAACTATAACGATTGAGTATGGAATAGGCCTCTTTTTGGTTGACAATTTGACATGGTCGTCGATCAATGTACGTACGCTTGAGGCTAATTTGCAAACTGCATGTTAACAAGGGAACCATCCATATGTCAATCTGACGTGGCGAAACAATATACTTACACATGCCTACGTGTGCGTGTGTTTATATGTGGGGCACTGGACCGTATTATACATAATGCAATGTAGGTAACTGCCTAGGGGTCCAGGTACTCCGTCAGGGGTCTCCGAAACCTACCTAAGGGCTGGAAGACACGCATTGCCTCTGTATAAATTGGGCCCTAATCTGTGCACCAATTTTTGAATTTTCATCCGACCACCGTAAGATATTATTACTATGAATATTATGTACGAATCCAGGGAGCTGTTTGGTACTATAACATAATTTTAGAAATTTGAGCGATCGACGATAATCATGTACTTACGTCGATTGCTCAAATTTATTAAAAATTAATAAATAGCATCAATTGCACACTCGACAAAATGAACAAACCTACCCATGCATGCTCTAGAAAACTTGAATTAAATTGTGATAATTTTCTTACAATGTTAATTAGACACGGTTAAATGGTGGGTCAGAGTTCCGTTTCACTAAGTGCAATTATAATTTTATTCATACCATTTCATTAGTAAATAGCGATCGCTGGCTTGAACGTCAGCCGTCATCAACTGTGTCTCAAAATCTGAACATAATTATAATTATACCTAGGATTAATCATAGCAAAACAAGAATTAAAGAAAAAATAATGGAAATACGCACAAACTTGTGGCCAATTTAGAGATGCAACGTAAAATATAAATTATACTTATAATCATCAAGAACAATAATGCAAAGTTTGGCTATGAGTAGTCCGAGCTATGATTATAATAGATTAAAATGCCTATAATTATTTAAAGGAAGATTTTTTGGTTATTTAGTCTCAGGGTTTGATAATTTAATCAAAACCCATATACGTAATGTTTCAATAGATTTTGATAAATCGATGAAACCCTTTAACTTCTTGCATGTTGACATTTCAAATTTAATTTACCACCAACTTATCTATACAGGTATATATACTATATATACTAACTACGCCATTGGAATACTAGAATTAAGTAGTGTACAGCTTGCATATACATCGACATCCAGTCTACTCCCCTAACCTGAACGAAAACCTTTTATGTTCACATTAACCTTATTATAATTAAAATAAAAGGTTGTTTTATTCATGGAAAGAATACATCACGTTTTATTGATACTTACAATTCTACACACTAACACACGACTAATTTAACATATTTCGATATAGATGAATATAAATTATTTTTAGAATTAATCACAGGCCATGACGCAATATTTGTACATCGTTACACTGCATAGATAACGGAACTAATTCAATCGTGAAATATTCGATCCGAATTCAAACCACGATATCTTTGCCCAGTCGCTCGAACTCGTTCGCGAAGTAAACCATATCCTTGTGGTCTAGAGCGGAGTTTTGGAAAACGATACGGAAGAAATTGACAAGATCGCCTTGGGGCTGATACGTGACCATCATACTTCCTTCCTTTATCATGCGTTCTTTTATTTTCGGTGCAACCTTGTGCAGCCTTTCTTTATAATCTGGGTCATTTTCGCGGCCTCGAAGGCACTGCGGCACGTACCAGAACATTACATTCGTGCACTCAGGTTCGTCGATAACTAAGCGGAAGCCGTCTCGTTGCCGGATGTGATCCAGGAAGAACTTGGCGTCGTCGAATATCTTGTCGATATGTTTTTCAAAACCGTCGGTGCCTTTCGCTTTCCACATGAACCAGAATTTGAGGACGTCCGCCCTGCGACCGCACTGGATGTGTTTGTCGCCCGTATCGTATGAAGTGTCGTAGAATTTGTCCTTCTGAAAGAGGTACTTGGCATTGCAAGAGTGTCCCTCTTTGAGTACGTTCTTGTGTCGAATTAGAAACGTCGAGCATTGTTGCGGGGCCGCTAAGAGCTTATGAGGGTTCCACGTTACGGAGTCCGCCCTGGAATCAAAAACATTCACATTAAAATAACGCATTTATTTCGGTGTTACAAGTGCACAGTAGGTATAACTATTTAATAGTACTAGGTAATCTTCATGTTTTTATGGAACACTATAACTGACATAACTGAAATAAATAGCCAAGGCAAACCAAAATACTATTACTATTTTGGTTTTCCTGTATTTTATTTTAGCAAAATGATTTTCCCCTAGTGTTTTTTTCCGCAACTGCGTAATTTCATAAATCTGCAGAAACAAACAATTTTTCAGGTATTTTGCTGTCGTTGTGTAGAATCCAGTACATTTTTTAATAAAGAAATTACACTTTTTAACATAAACAAACATAAATGAAATAAAACAGTTTGAGAAACATTTGTCAGTAACTAATTTTGTTTCACTTGCTAAATTTTTTGGCTTCAAGAACAAATTGTTAATTTTAAGGTTGTTTCACCAAGGGTATATTAGGCAACATTTAATTATGTGACGTGCTTGGATACGCGAATATTTAATCAATTTTGCAAGACTAATTAGCATTATTAATATCGAGATGTCGCGAGCGGAACAATAAAGGTCGATTCAATTTCTATCGAAATATGAATTAGGTATTATATTATGTATGTCATAAATCCAAGGTCTCTAAGCCATTTGCGAACAAGTTAACTTGTATTTTAATTAATAATATTTTGGGAATTAATGTTCAAATTTTCGTTTACATTTAGTTAAGTCAGAATTATTTTATTATTACATTCTTCAATAATCATAAATCAAATTTCAAGTTGATCCAAATTCGACTAGGCATTGCGATATCTCAATTTAGTTGATTTTAGTATTAGGTTTTATCATGGCCATATAACTAACGTAAATAGATTTTTGCTATATGAGGTTAATTTACTGTTACCTACTTCATTTATTTTAAAAGCACAAAATTGCAACCTGTGCATGTCACAATATGAGCTTGAAATTCAGGCTTATTAAAAAAAATCTAACTCAAATAAATTGATCTAGTCCCAAAACCAAATAAAGCTCAAGAAGGCTTGTATTATGAAATAAAACATTTGTCAAAAGAGGCAATCACGAAATCTGCCGCACCATTCAATTTAAAAAAAAATTGGGCAAGTGCGAGCCCGACTCGCGCATGAAGGGTTCCGTACCTATACATATATATATAATCTATAACAAGTTTGTTGTATGGGAGCCCCCCTTAAATATTTATTATATTTTATTTTTAGTATTTGTTGTTATAGCGGCAATAGAAATACATCATCTGTGAAAATTTCAACTGTCTAGCTATCACCGTTGTTGAGATACAGCCTGGTGACAGACGGACGGACGGACGGACGGACGGACGGACGGACGGACGGACGGACGGACGGACGGACGGCGAAGTCTCAGTAATAGGGTCCCGTTTTTACCCTTTGGGTACGGAACCCTAAAAAAACATCTGTTTATCCCCTATAAACTCCAGAAATTTTATGAAAATAACGGTAACAGCTTAAATAGTATCAGTTTATTCACCCAAAAAATCCTCGAACACAACTCACAACGCTTAACGATGCGGGCGGGATTAGAGTAAAAAAGGAGGAAAGAAAGGGGAAAACTGTCAAAAAACCTTGAAAGCGCATCGTAATCGGTTTCCGGGGAATTGATTGCGCATGAAGTGATAGTCCGCATTCGGGCAATGCCGTCAATTTTCATTTAACGCCACTCGTTTGTCTATGTTCCGACTTCGCAGCAGTTTTAGTCCAGTAAACACTATTTCACATTGATGATTTTAAAATATATGATTTTTGCTACGTGGATGTACAATGTTAATTGAGAGCTATATTTAAAAAGTTAAATATTTACACCTACAAGTGCTGCGATGTTACTTTATACTTAAATAAAAATGTATATTTACTTAAAGTAAAGTTAAATAATTTTAAAGTCTTGGATTGTCGCTAGATAGACGTTTAATAACAATTGGTAGCTATATTCAAAAAGTTAGAAGATTTAGCCTTATATTTTGTTAATTGCTGCCACCTGACTGAATACAGTTTAAAAATTCGTTCATTTTGTCGGTAACGTAATATTTCTTTTTAATAAAAATGTCTGCAAAGTAATTAAAACATATTTACATTGCAGTTAGTTTCAAATATAACGCTTTTAAATTCTCGTGATGTTTCATAATATACATGTTTCTTTTGACATTGCAATGAATCATACTTAGGTAACAAAGTTTGCGTTTACGATTTACAAAGATTACATTTTGTCATATCGTTAAATTAAAACGCACAATTATATGAAAAATTAAAACTGTACGGGATGCAGCAGCATGGATATTCTAACTTTTTGGACATAAATCTTAAATAGTATAATTTTACTACCTGCCAAAATACGAAAGATGACATTTGATTTCACTTTCATTTGATCGGTCTAACTTCGATGCCCATTGTAAGCTCTGAATATTATTCCTATCGATTCCTTTTCTGTCGCTTTCCGACTTCCAGAGCTAGGCTGAATCGGTGGCTAAAAACGAAACCTTTGTGTATTTGTTAAAATATTTACTACCAGTGGAAAATGTTGAATATTTAAGTTTATTGAAATGTTATCAGTGGTTTGCCGATATAATGCTGCTAAAATGAATACTTAGTAGCTCTGAAAGCTACAGACCTCGCGAGTTTGTTTTTATTTTTTCAACCCCTATCCGCCATGTTGAAAAAAATTTAAATACTGAATCGTCAAAAAATATATTTCATTATTAAATCTACTCACAAAATATCATGAGAATCGATTGAGAAATGCGACCTTTAAGCGACAACACCCGGAAATCTTGACATCCGATAATCCGAAAATCAAAACACCCGGACTTTCGTTTGAAAGAAATTTTCCTGAAGCAGAGATGCTTCTTCACTCGGTCAAAAATAATTTCCTACTGGCCAAATCGAGGCGAGGATTGGCTTATAGGATGACACTCTAGATGATTTTGAACCAGAGCGTTGAGAATGTTAGTTACTAGCGGAACAAAACGTCTAATGCGCCATGGCATTTACATTTCATATTAAAACTTTCAAGAGACATGTTTGATTATTCTATTAGAGCAGAGCGTTGATCAAAGAATCAGTGACAAGTTATCGTGCCGCTGTACGCGTAGCAGTCGGAGCAGTCCCTGATGAAGACCTCCGTACGAGTACGAAACATGTCGGGAATTTCCTGACAATCTGACGTGAGTTTGTCAACCGCTTAATACAATAATTTACATTTCTCGTGTAACTGAACCTTTGGGAATTTAATAGTCTTGTTTATCACGTAATAGGAAATGACAAAGCACTTATCACTGCGAAAAAAAGTAAATAATATAGGCTCATTTTTCCCCAGACATTGCGGTATTGATAGATGTTTTACCGTTTATTTATCGAAAAATCATGGCCATGGAGCTTTGCTTGATGAATGTTTTTAAAGTAGGTAATATGAAAATTACAAACGAATTCGTTTCGTTTTTTTGCTTTAAAAACAAATATGCACTAAGTAATTACAATCTCGATAATCCGGCAGTACTGCAGGCACAATGGTGCCGTATTAATGAAAAATTCGTGGAACATAATATGCTAAAATTCATATTTATGCATGCATGTGTCTTTAATTTAGTTAACAAATGAAATTGATCGTTTCGAGTTTGATTTACGAAAAAATTACTTCCTGTTCAGTTTATTTCGGCTTTCTTCTCAACAATAACCTTATAAAAACTTTCGAGACATATTTAATTATTGTATTAAGCGGTTTACACTCACGTGAAATTGTCAGGAACGGCCCGACATGTTTCGAACTCGTATGAAGCTTTCTTCTCAACAACGATCTCCTCTTGGGGAATGGCAGTAGATTAACAATCTGACATGTGAAAGTAGCCTTGTGGCCTACTTACTGAATAAATGATTTCAATTCCAATGCCGGATTACCGAGGAAGCCGGCTAAATGTAATGTCGGATTATCGAGATAGTACTGTAGATTGCACGTAGAACCGATGGGGGCAGAAAGGTTCTTAAGGGGCGACCGACAACCTGGTAAGAATCGCGGGCGCAAATTGGATGAGGGCGGGGCAAGACCGATCGTTAGGGAGATCTTTGGGGGAGGCATTTGCCCAGCAGTGGGCGTCTATCGGCTAAAATGATGATGACTGTAGATTGCAAGTCTATGAAGAGGGCATAAGATAAGAAGCAAACTCACAGCTCGATTCCATTGAGCAGATGCCTGTGCTTCTTCGACATCAGCGCTCCTCCGCCCCAAGCGGCGTCCACATGCAGCCAGATATTATGTTTCTTGCACAGCGCGGAGATCGGCAGCAGGGGATCGAAGGCTCCGTACACCGTGGTACCTACAAATGTTTTTCTTGTTACTAGATTACTTTTTTATGGCATGTATTTAACGCGGCGACAAATTAATCTGATTCAGGGATTTATAAAAAATTAAAGGGGGTAGCAAAAATAATGAGTTGGCGACTAATTGCGGAGAATAGTATAAAGTAAAAAGTAGCAGCTAAGTAATAAATTTTCGGCTTTGTTTCAATATAAACTAGCATCGAGTTTGGCGACTGAATTAACTAATTAAGCGGAAACATGACAGCGGATAAAAAGTTGAAAATGGCCTACTCTAATTGTTCAATGGAGATTGCATATAAAATAAATCAAAGTCATAAAAAAAATAAAAGGAGTGCTTTTTAGGGATATAAAAAAAAATTACCTAACCTAACCCGGCCGAGTCGGATCTTCTGCTAATATTAGTCGCCAAGTCATTATTTATAGTACCTCGCCTATGATTTCAGTAATCTTGTTTATTATTTCTGCTACCTTAAAGTAGCTGCCATTATTTGAATTTTAAAATATCCTTAGTTTAAAGCTCATTTAATATAAATGATTGCCAAAATATTTAATCGCTGCCAAGTTATTATTTTAGTTGCAAATAGTTTGCTGCTCTTTAATTTTTCTGTCGCCGCGAAAAATATAAGCCCTTTTTTATTAAGTAGACTTTTGAACAAAAAAAGAGACTTCAACAAAACGAAACTGCTATATTATAAATATTTTTTAATTGGTCCCATTATTCCATATCGTAAGTAATTGGGGAACATACAATAAAAACTCCCCGATTAACTGAGAACTAGCTCCATTTTTGAAGTTAGCTAAAAATAAAATAAATGTATTTTAATGGTAAGGTAAAGTGAGATAAAACTAATAGTTTATTTCCATCCAATGGGGTAAGAGTTAATCTAGTTATTGGACTCTGGTCTTCCCTGTGTGATAGTCTTACCCCTTCTTGCCTTATACTTTTTAACCCTTCGTATGCCGCGTCCAGAAAACGCGTACCGCGTACCGCGTACGGATTCAGGACACGGCATACGAAGGGTTAATACGTTTTCTTACTACGTATAGATGTAGGCTTAACTGTTTCGATACACTTTGAGTGAAGTACTTCATTCATTCAATCACTATTATTTACGAAAAAATGCCAGACTATACAGTTTCTTTCGGTTAACTCAACAGTGGTCTCCTGTTGGGAAATTTCTGTAGCCTCAGACATAAAAAAGGCACAAGGGCTAGTAGCTTACTTATAGAATTAAGTCAATGTGTTAATATTATTTCGTTATAGTTAATTATTACCAGCTGTAGCGGTCACAAGGAACGGAGTAGCCCCGTCTTCGATGGCCTGTTCTATCTTCTTCTCCAGGTCATTAACGTCGATCTTCCCCAGCTGGTCGGTTTGGACTAGGATGCAGTTGTCGCTGCCAATGCCCATGAAAGAAGCCAGCTTCTTGGTGGAGTAGTGCGCCAGTTCAGAGGTGAATAGAACCAGGCGCGGTACCGCGTAGACGCCTTTGCTCTGTTAATAGATAAAGTATAGAGGAAATACCGAGGAAACTGACGAATACCAACGAATCGGGATAACAGATAGACATATAATTTATGGGGTTTTTGGGTTGATTGTGGACCTACTTCGCTTTTCACACGACTCAACAACACCCGATCCAAACTTTACTCGCACTGAAAGGTAAGCAATATTTGTCGCGCAACAAAGAATCACGCGGCAAGTATAGTAAGAATGATTTTTGAAGTCCAAGTCTAATGATATTTGTTACCTGTTAACAATGCCATTATCATTTTATTAAAACTATCGTGAGACATCTTAAATAATTGTAAACTAACTTAAAAAAAAACATGGCCCCGTGGACCGCGAGTCGCGTATCAGCATAATTGAGTACGAACATGTCGGGCCGTTCTATGTTTACGTGAAGATAAACCCTTTTTATAATTATTAATGCTATTATCTCTAGTGTACGTTAAAGCCGCAGAGTTGTTACGAATTAATAACAATAAAAAATTAAAAAAGAACCGTCTTCAAAATAAACTGTTACGCCCAAAAATAACCCGTTCATGTACAGATCGCCGCTCGCTCGCAAGAGACTCACGGCTCGCCCCTTCCGTTAATCTTATAATTAAACTAGAAGGATTACATTTAAATCACCTTTTGAAGTTGGTGCCAAACCACTGAATTTTTACAATAAAAACAGCCGCCACGCAAGAAGCCTTTAATTAAAATTAGTATTTGGTTAAAGATTACGAGCATTATTGTTAGATAAAGAAGTTTGCGTGATGTTTAGCACCGCCTTCAAAAGGTGATTTAAATGTAATCTATTTATGAACAGGTTATTTTTGGCTTTACAGTTTATTTTAAAGTCGGTTTGCTCAATGCTTTGCTGCTTGTTTGAATTATCCCCTAATTCCTATTTTATAAGGAGTTATACCTTTCATCATCAGCTCAGCATCATGAGACCATGAATGAATATATCTAAGTATATCTCTCTCTCTCTCTCCTGAGCAGTTAACTTTAGAAAATATATGAAAAACATTAAGAGGCCTTATTCCTTTAAAAATATTTTTTTTCTAATTATGACAAATATATTGATAATTACAACCAACTTTTTGAATCTCTCCTCCTTCTCTTACTAGTGCCTAGTAAATTACATGAACAACATTGCTAATGCTTATAACATTTGGGTTTCCCCCGATTTCTCTAGGATCCCATCATCAGAACCCGACATGGTGACAATGGGACCACATCAGGAGTATATTCTTTCAAATAAAATAAAAAAAATGTGAATCGGTCCACAATTGGTGGAGATATCGGTGAACATATCAAAACATCCTCCTTCTTTTTAGGAAGTTGGTTAAAAAACATAATAAGTGAAGTGAAGACACATCATACGTGAAATGCGTCTTTAGGTAAGTCGAAGGATATAGGATTTATATTGAAATTCGAAATATGTACTGTATTTCGAATCCAAAAATAAGTAAACTATTGTCACAATATATGTACTTAATACTAGTAATTAAATTATGTACCCCATCAAAAACATAAATGTTAAATGAGAGCCAAGTTCAATATCGTGTGCAACGTTGTCAAAATAATTGAGACTACTAGATCTATATGGGCGCCAAGTTCTTTGCCATTAATTTTTTAGTAACAAGGACATGCGACATACTCAATGCATTTATTTTACTTGGGGTGTAATTCAATATCAAGATTTGACTTGGCTAGTTTTCACAGACTGACTAAATTTTATAAAAGTAACTATTATTAACTATTATTATCAAGCTAACAGTATAAGTAACAGGACGTACACCACTAACTTGAGTACTTACCTTTACGAAAATAGGTTAATGATTAAACAAATATAATATAAATATATATGTGTACGTGCGTGCGTGCGTGTTTGTTTGTTTGTGTGTGTGTGTGTGTGTGTGTGTGTGTGTGTGTGTGTGTGTGTGTGTGTGTGTGTGTGTGTGTGTGTGTGTGTGTGTGTGTGTGTGTGTGTGTGTGTGTGTGTGTGTGTGTGTGTGTGTGTGTGTGTGTGTGTTTGTTTGTTTGTGTGTTTGTTTGTGTGTGTGTGTGTGTGTGTGTGTGTGTGTTGTGTGTGTGTGTGTGTGTGTGTGCGTGTGTGTGTGTGTGTGTGTGTGTGTGTGTGTGTGTGTGTGTGTGTGTGTGTGTGTGTGTGTGTGTGTGTGTGCTATTCTAGTACATCTTTCAAACAAAGAAAGAATTCTCCAAATCGGTTAATAATTGACGGAGTTCTGAAGTAACAAGCATAAATAATAATAACAAAAAAAACTCTGTTTTCGATTTTTATATGTGTACACACACAATTACTAAGCTGACTACCAAATTTCACTTTTCTAGGTCACCTGGAAGTGGATTAGGTTTTTGATTACTAGTCACTAAGTCACAGTCAGTCAGTCAGTGTTAAAAATGCCGTTTTTTGGACTTTATTATCTCAATAACTATTTCACCTATATTTATGAAAATTGGGGTTCTAGTTATTCTAAAGGCTCTTCACTACATAGTATAAAACAAAGTCGCTTTCTCTGTCCCTATGTTCCTTTGTATGCTTAAATCTTTAAAACTACGCAACGGATTTTGATGCGGTTTTTTTTAATAGATAGTGTGATTCAAGAGGAATGTTTATATGTATAATACATGCATAATTTATCAGCATTGCACCCGTGCGAAGCCGGGGCGGGTCGCTAGTAATACATAAACCAAATTTCGTTTAATATAACACACGGCTGCTGCCCGCCAGTTCCTGGGGTGAACTTGGCTAGATACGCTACTGCGTGTCTAGATCTATCTGATATGGGAACACGTATCCGCAAAATTCGATCCCGTCAAAAACATTTCATGTAAAATTAGCGGCCAAGACTCACATACTCATAACGCTTTCGCTGTAAAAAAAGTTATTAGATCCCAGGAAAAGTCAAAGCCCCTAAGCCCTGGCTTTATTAACCCTACCACCTTGGTTTAAAAAGTATGGTATCAACTGACTTCAAGCCCCTAAGCTCTGAGTTTACTAACCCTACACCTTGGTTTCAAAAGTATGGCTTGGCGGTTTCATAGAGTACCGTAAATAAGTCCAACGGACCGTCTAGCCCTTATGGTATAAAGAAATTAAGTTTACGTATTCTTTATAATATAAGTATATAATCTTAATTCCTTACCATATGGACCGGGCAGTCCGTTAGACTTATTTATGGTACTCTATGAAACGGCCAAGCCATAATTTTGAAACAAAGGTGTAGGGTTAGTAAACTCAGAGCTTAGGAGCTTGAAGCCAGTTGATACCATACTTTTTGAACCAAGGTGGTAGGGTTAATAAAGCCAGGGCTTGGGGCTTGGCTTTTCCTGGGATCTAATAACTTTTTTTACAGCGAAAGCGTTAAGAGTATGTGAGTCTTGGCCGCCAATTTTACATGAAATGTTTTTGGTGGGATCTCATTTATTTTTGTAAGGTGCCCTAGTTTTTAGGGCTCCGTACCCAAAGGGTAAAAGCGGGACCCTATTACTGAGACTTCGCTGTCCGTCCGTCCGTCTATCACCAGGATGTATCTCAAGAACGGTGATAGCTAGACAGTTGAAATTTTCACAGGATGATGTATTTCTATTGCCGCTATAACAACAAATATACTAAAAATTATTTTATTATTTTATTCTTTGTGTACTAATACTAGCTCACATACCAAATTTCAGCTTTCTAGTTCATCGGGAAATTCGGGAAGTACCCCAGAGGTTTTGATACGTCAGTGTATATACAGGGTGTAATCGTTAAGGATAGCCAGGCGATAATTCCGTAGATATAGCCGATATCAGAAAACTTCAAATTGATATCGAAAGCGAGTTACCCAATGAGTAAAATTACATTATTATTTGTTTTTAATACAAGCAGAAATATCCCAAATATTAACTTCAAATCTCCCCACACATTTAGTACCTACGCCGTTCGTTGAAAGAATTTCACCATTATCAAATGATTCATGATTTTTTTTTATCCACTTATCCATATCCTTCCATCCATTCATATCATTAGATATATATATATATATGCATAAGTGAGTGGCAAAATCGGCGTATTTTAGGTACCTACCAATAAAACCTAAAGTATTAAAGCTAGTTCAATTAATTCAGTTCATTTTATATGTTCCCTAACTGAATTTGGGCGCTCCGGTGTTAACTGGGATGAAGCTATGAGGGTTTGAAAATGAGACGAAAGTACGAAACGGTTCGAGAAAAGGTAGGTAGTGCCCCGCTTCTTTTTTGTTCGTCTTGGCGGGGGCACTACCGTGCCCCCCGATTAATGGCGTAATTTCAAGAATCAAATACATAACATTCGACAGATTTGAACAATGGCATTCGCTTTTGATTTGATGAACGCATAGATTTTGGGATGAACGAGACACACCCATCTGGCAAGACATGTCAAACCACTCAAACCAGTGATGCCAGGTATAGCTATCACGTTCCGATACGCACATTATTAGAAAAAAGTAAATAAATATTGGACTAAAACGCATTGCTGCCAACTTAAACAATAAAATTATATCTTCTCTGCATGTAGGCATGTTTATATAGTCTGGCTAATAAAGTATTACCTACTTAAAGTTTTGGCAGGAAATTTTAAAAAATCTGCGGCTGGTCACACTTTGTGTAGTAGGAATTATAGTTTTGATACTAAAAAATATTTTTGATTTTCTATGCACACGTAAGATACCTAACGAAGTAAGTTGAATATATGAGATGACGTACACTCGCTCACATAATTTCTATCACTATGTACAGTGCAGTCAACGACAAATACGTATGTTTACACTTTACCATATACGAGTACAAGGCGAAAAATTCAATGTAGCGTAAATAAGGCCTAACTCGAAACCAGAAACTAATCCAACACCAAAAAAATTACGTTAGTACCATGCCAAATTTCAACTCAGTCGGAATGTTATAACTAGTACATAAAGTATCAAAATTATTAATAGAGGACCCACCTACTAAATTATCTAAATCATAGACAATTGGTGATACCACAAGGAAATATCTGTCAATATTATTTGGCTTAGGCTGGTTTATTTCATAGGTAGATGGACGTCTATTAAAAAAAAGTTTATCATAGACTAGATTTTTTTTATTTTGATTTTCTCGAGCGGGAAATATTTTCTTTGTAGTTTAATTGCATGTTATTGAAATACCAAGTCGTAGAAAAAGTATTGTAAAACGGAGTGATTACATACTCTTTGAAGTATTGTATGCAACGTTGTATACATAAGTAAGTACAAAGTAAGTCAAAAAAAATCATGGCATCTTCTCTTACGGGTTACAGCCATTTATAGATTTATTTCTATGATTTCTGGTAAATTCCAGCAAAACCGGTTTTTATCTCTTTTCGGTTTGCATTCTCTGTTGAGAGACTAATGAAGGAAATGAGTCGTTTGAATATGTATGAAAATAACTTTTTAAAGTGAAAAAGCGATTTCAACGAGAAATTGGAAACCTACTCTTTTAGTGATTTTGGTTAGTAAAATCTCATTCTTACATAAAGAATACCCAAATCTCGATAGGTGTACTATTTGGTTTATTATTTGAATTTCCCTCGATTCTATAACTATAGACTGCTATTATGAGATCTTGACTTTGTCGCAATGGTTTTTTTTTTAAAGTTGTTCACAAATGTCGCAGTTTTGAAGTCACAAACATAAAAAATACAGCCCAGCCTTTTTATCTCAAAATAATGTAGTGTTATCGTGGCATGAGCGGGTAACACCGTGGGGAACAGCTAGTACAGTCCGACCAAAAAGAGTAGAAATTTAAAAGTGGCAATACTGTACCGTCGTCCCTTTCTAATCAATCTAAGAAAGCGGGGACGAACGTAGATAATATAGGTAAACGCCACGTTAACGTCAACGAACTCTCATGGTGAATTATAATTACGGGTCAGGCAGGGCAGGATCTGTTTATCTTACGAGGGCAGCAATGTTTACGTAAACTGCAATAATCAAGGTAATGCGACTCAGGTTCGATTACTTTGTCCTTTTTTGTTGTTTTTTAAACGTAATAATAAGAACACGTTTACTTTTGCGTATACATTATATAATATGTATACATGTATTTGTATCTTACGATGTGTGTCTTGTTTTTAAGTAGACTCTTTGTTCATTTTTGCATCACATCACTCATTCCTAACGTTCTTTTAAAATAATTTCGAAAATCACTATATAATGTTTCGGATGTGTGATTTCAATATCATGCATTATCATATCAAGTAGGTATGTATGATAATATCCTTTTTATCTTCCTGGAGGATACGGAATTTCGGACATGTCATTCTACCATGTTTATTTTCAACCAACTCGACTACGTAAAAGAATTGGGTTGAATGGGTTGAATGCATTTTTCTGTTTACGCGGTTGATGATTACGTTAAGCGCCCGACAAATAAATGACAAAGTCTATCACTCTCACTTCTTGACACCGTTTTTTTTATCATTTAAGTATTATCGTATTCGCTGGCTGCGCGATGACAGCGTCAACTAGCGGTTACAATTACGGCGGGCTTTTTAATGTCAAAATAAATGCCTGACTGTCTGTCTTTACGAATAGTAAGTAAACAAACAAATAATTTCAATGAAATATCGTAATTTTCTTTCATTCGATTATGTTAATCTATAGTGTCGATAAAACGTTGACCTTCTTTATTTCCCGTCTAAAATGGCAAAATCAATAACTTTCAGATGTAATTCACACGGACCTTTTCATGGCTGTCTTCACGAGAAGTAAGTTACAAAATAAACAAATTTAACCGAAAAACGCATTTCATGCATAATGCAACCGATCATTTATGACTGTATTTTCGTAATAATACAGATTACATATTTTGTTTTTTCAGTTAAACATGGCCAAATTAATTATCATAACTGGATTCTGCTGAATCAAACACAACATCGCTTTCAAATCCCAAACTACAATAAAATGAGAAACAATTCGTTTTTGCTCAACATTCCCAAAATGTAAAAGAAAATAAACGCATAAACATGCTACTCCCTACAACATACAAGATATAGTATTAAAAATGTTGTTCTATAGGTTATATACTAGTTCCTCTTGATAGCGATTATCCATTTAATTCGTTGCTCTCGTTTCCAACTTGCTTGTGGAAATTTATTTATTTATGATTACTGTTTTTGCCATTGTTTTTGCAATTAACTACGCTGCAGGTTTCGTGCCGCATATTTATTTACTTTTAGATGGCTTAATTTCGCTAGTAAAAAGTGACAGTTGGCCTGACGAAAGTTCCTTTTTTGGCCACAGCGCGCGCTGCGATCGATTCGTGGTTCCCCCACCACCTACTTCGCACCCAGCGAATAGCGTACCCGAGGCCGGATAGGGATAAGAGCCTGGCAATGCCGAGGAATGTTAGGTATAGTAGTTTCCTCCAATATGCAATAAAATAAAAATCAGCAAAAAATATTGGATCACATCATGAAAAATAAGATTTTCAATTAACCCACACATGTCTAAACTGTTCCTCTTTGCACTTATTTATTTCAAGTCAACACACACTGATGTCTGATCTGATCATAAAATGTCTGAACATTCTTATGGTATGATTTTTTTATTTGAGCGCCATTTTCTTTTGATGTCGAAGAAACGCAAACCAAAATATGGTAAGGTTTATCTATACAGCTCTTTTATTTAAAGCCGCGCCAGCGCCACCACTGTTACTACTCGTCATACCAGAACATTACTGTTTTGACGCAGAACAGTTACATAGGAAACGACAAATGACGAATAATTTAACATTAAGAAAATCCTTGACCACGATTTATTCGGCAGTAGTGAGGAAGTCAGCGAATGCCCGGCACACTTTACAATTCAAAGCAGTTTAAACTAAGAAAATACGGTACACCAAGGTTCATTCAAAGTATAGCACGCGATTGGGTATCGAGGTTAAGGCAACCACCGAATGCTAGGTTTCCTGCAAAAACAGCAATCAACTGATCTTAGTTAGGCTATAATGATTACAGATTACAAGATAACCCGACTGGTGTCTAATTAAATAACGGGTTAATTTTAACCATTATGCAACTTAAATTACTTGATAATAGTACTGCGAAAATGACGCGCGACATGATTGCTGACGGCTATCAGTCGCAATACTCGCAATCGATCGTCCAAGTTACAGAAAAATGCAATTGACCCAATGAATAAAGCAATATTGGAATCTGGGTATCATGTCAATTTTTATTCTTGCGTCGATCTAGCTACTTTTCAATCCGATGTTATGATTAAGATAACTTCACACCCTTAGGCTGTCAATCCACAGAAGTAGAGCGGAGAAATGAACTAAAAAAATCATTTAAATCTGAGGAATGTGATTGATCCATTTTACACATATTCTTGCTTCTTAAATAGCTTCTGTGGATAAGCAGCCTAAAATGGGAAAGAGACTCAAAAACTTTGAAATAGATTCAAACTGATTTCGATCATATGAACTAAATAAGAGCTCCATCGAGCCAAATCAAGAAAACCAAAAGCTATGCGGATGATCTATTACTGCAGTAGCAAGTGAGTACGAAGACCTGTATGACAAAATATTCAAACTGCACCTCTATAGCAACTGTGACATGTGACTCTATGTCGCGCGACAAATATTGTTTATCTCTTTCCTTTCAATACCACGTGAAAAAGATGGATGATACTATGTCGCGCGACAAGTGAAGTCGCAGCTAGATGTGCTAGCCCTGTTGGACATGTAATAAAGATACTAACAAAGAATGTTAACAAAAAGCGACACAAACTGACATCAAATCATTCATTGCAGAGTTGGGCAAATTTCATTTTGAAAGAGAATAAGAATGAATGGGCAGACGTCATTCACAATCACATTCAAAACATTTCAAATATGATTTATTCTAGAGCGCGTCATTCTGAATAGCGTGAAATATAATAAATCAAAGAATACGTCATTCTGATTACCGCTAACGCGTTCATTCACTTAGTTTGTCATTTAAACTAACGTTTTATTTGAATGGCGATTATCTTGATTATTAAGAGTGATTGTATTGAATAAGTATTTTTTTATGCATTCTACCTATTTAGTAATCGAAAATTCAAAATTAAACGGGGGTGTAACATCACAAGGTCAGCAGCGGAGTGATTGGAAAGATGGATTAGTACCTACGACGCCATAGAAAGGTGGTCCTAGAAACGGTTTACCCTTGAAATTTCGACAAACGTTTAATCGAATTTCAGTTAAAAGTCAACGGTACGCATTTTTTCATTTGATCGAATATTCATTACATCGAACAATTAAATGGTGTATTTTTATAACACCGATTTTTAATCTATAGAAATATTATTTATTATATACTTTATTTCGCAGTTCTTTATTTCATATTTTATTATTCCATATTTTATTATTTTGTTTTATATTTTACATTGTAGAAAATCATTTCAGTATTTATCATTCTACAACTTCAATGAATTATGTGAGGAACTAAACGCAATGCGCTCGCGGACGGATGTGGGTAGATATTATGTTTTATGTGTGTACCCTTTTGTTTGCCTATGTATGCGAGCCGTTTCGTTTTTGGGGTCATAAAAAAAATAACCCTAACCTTACCTAACCTACCTATGTCTGCAAGCCGTTTCGTTTTTGGGGTCAGAAAAAAAAATAACCCTAACCTAACCTAACCAACCTATGTCTGCGAGCCGTTTCGTTTTTGAGGTCATCAAAAAAAATAACCCTAACCTAACCTAACCAACCTATGTCTGCGAGCCGTTTCGTTTTTGAGGTCATCAAAAAAAAAACCCTAACCTAACCTAGCCAACCTATGTCTGCGAGCCGTTTCGTTTTTGGGGTCATAAAAAAAAATAACCCGAACCTAACCTAACCTGCCTATGTCTGCGAGCCGTTTCGTTTTAGGGGTCATGGAAATGAATGAGTTGTATAATAATACCTCGATGAAATAATATAAATTATTTGATGTTCTGTCTTTAAAATAATCTATTAAATGTAATTTTAATCATTTAAAATTCCTTATAACATAGCTCTAATAATTGTTATAATATGTAATGAATAGTCGATGAAGCCATAATACTCCAAGAGATAATATTTATACTGAATATTCTGTGAATCGTTTTCGATGAAATGAAATTCGATGAAAAGTTTGTCGAGATTTCAAGGGGCACCCCCTAGAAACGCCTTCTGAAGATAGTAAGGATCGCTTTTCGCACGATTTTTAATGACGCACCGCAAGAATGAATTAACTGACCTGACCAGAACTGACCGTCATTCAAGAATAGGTTATTTTGGGTGTGTAATGATGAATATAGGTAACAACGTTATTTAAAATGATGATTTGTTATTGAATTCCCAACTCTGATTCGTTGTATATGTGTCGTAAAATGATTTTTCCTTGAAATTCTTGGGATATTAGTAAAACACGGATAATTAGACAATGTTGAAGAAATGAAGCAGGTCAAAAGTAATTCAGTTACTGAATTAGTGGACAGTTAGTGAATATTATTTGCCCATTATTAATTAAACAATCAGAAAAAGATATAACAGTTGCCTTATAAACCATCCAAAGAAACTGTGAGAAAAACTATACTTACAAAAAAAGGGTTCAAATGTCCCCTTAGTTTAGTTTAATAATACAGGACTAAGCCAATTTCAAAATATTTATGATCTCACCGAAAATTTCTACATCACGCTATTTTATACAATATTATGTTACAATAATATTGTTGTACTAACTATTGTACAATACTAGATCCAAACTTACGTCTTTTTGAATTTGAAACAAATAAAAATTCGTCGTTGCCATATCACAAATCGGGTTATCCCTTTTACGTTTCGGAGTTTCTTACTTCGTCAGCTATGAATATTTCTTACTAACAAGCCTCATTAGTGAAATGGGCTTTCAGCCTTGTCGTATAAAGGATAAAACGTATAAGTATGTTGCATATAAGGAGACAAAAAGTCAATCAAAAACTGCACATCTTGCAGGTTGTCGTGAATAGGGTAAGTAAAGTTCTTTGAAGACAATTAAATTATATAAGTATTTTTTAATTAACATTGACAAGTATCAACTACCAACTAGTTTTTTTTTATATCTTTAATTGGGTAATGAAGATCCTTCAGCTAACAAAACAGCAAACGGCCAAATCGAAAATTAAAAAATTGGGCAAGTGCGAGTCCGACTCGCGCATGAAGGGTTCCGTACCATAATCTATAACAAGTTTGTTGTATGGGAGCCCCCTTAAATATTTATTTTATTTGAATTTTTAGTATTTGTTGTTATAGCGGCAATAGAAATACATCATCTGTGAAAATTTCAACTGTCTAGCTATCACCGTTCTTGAGATACAGCCTGGTGACAGACGGACGGACGGAGAGCGAAGTCTCAGTAATAGGGTCCCGTTTTTTCCTTTGGGTACGGAACCCTAAAAAGAAATCTGGATAAACCATGACGAGAAAAATAATTAAGAGTTGCATTTTGTCGTTATAGCAAGGGCTATCGAAAAAAAATTGGGCAAGTGCGAGCCTGACTCGCGCATGAAGGGTTCCGTACCTATATATATATATAACTAGCTGTGCCCCGCGGTGTTACCCGCTCATCCCACGGGAACACTAAATTTATTCGGGATGAAAAGTATCCTATGTCCTTCCCCGGGACTGAAACTATCTATATTCCCAATTTTTTTCTAAATCGGTTCAGCGGTTTAAGCGTGAAGAGGTAACAGACAGACAGACAGACAGACAGACAGACAGACAGACAGACAGACAGACAGACAGACAGACACACTTTCGCAGTTATAATATTAGTATGGATCTATAACAAGTTTGTTGTATGGGAGCCCCCCTTAAATATTTATTTTGTTTTATTTTTAGTATTTGTTGTTATAGCGGCAATAGAAATACATCATCTGTGAAAATTTCAACTGTCTAGCTATCACCGTTGTTGAGATACAGCCTGGTGACAGACGGACGGACGGACGGACAGCGAAGTCTCAGTAATAGGGTCCCGTTTTTACCCTTTGGGTACGGAACCCTAAAAACTATAATTTGATGGTCTTGAAAACCTTTACAGACGCTGTTTAAGCGGTAATATGAAAAAACCTACCTTAGTTTCTGGATAAAAGAAATACCGCGCGCAGCTAATAGCATATCCATTCGCGATGGATCCTCCAGGGCAGAAAATCCCGTCTCCTTCTCCACTCGCCCAGCCAACGAACCTCCTCATCTCTCGAAGGACGTCTTCCTCCATCAAGGTGAAGACAGGAGCCACCTCGTAAGTGTAAACGCTGGGGTTTAAAGCATCAGTCAACCATTGGCCGATGAGCCCGTAAGGATCGACGGACGAGAACAGCTGATTGACGAAGTATGGGTGTGCTGTGTTCACCGAGTAGCGGGCAACCTGTTTTCAAATATTAAGTTATGTTAGTACAAAATCTGGCAATTTATTTTAGAATAATAAAAGGGGTGGAATAATTCTACCCTACGCATGTTTGAAATTATACATATGGATCCTCTGAACTGAATGATATTAACCAAAAAAAGTGACAATCAAAGCATAATATGAATAGGGGACAATTATAGTCCCAAACTAAGTAACACTTTCTCAGGGTACTAATATGCATGATATAAATAAATAGAAAATATCCGTGACCGAGCTTATCACATAAATATTTGCTTTTGTTAAGATTCGAACCTAGGACCAATTGATTCAAACGCAGTTGCACTACCACAGATCCAACCGTACCAAAATGTGAACCAGATATTTAATTAATTTTTATAAGGAACCATAGTGCCATATACCTACTAACCCTTAATTTAACAAAAAAAATTAAGGTGGATAGTTCAAGTCTCGTTAAGGTTGAATAGACCAAACAATTCTCGTTCGAACAAAATTGAAAAAGGTGGTCAGAGTTTGTAACTGGGTAAACATTCCCAAATTAAGGATTATTTTCACTTCCTACAAATTCCTTCAAACTTCCGAACACTCACATCAGCAATGATTCCGAGTAGCTGATCGTGGGACAACGGGCCGTCTCGCGGCTTCAGGTCAATCGCCTGCTTGATCTGGTCCGGGGCAGCCCATTCCACCACCTTCGAAGTCCTCAAAGATCTCCCAAACACCACTCGGTCCACAAGCAGATCCACAGCGCGCCGGATAAAGTCCTCATGCTTTGACCTGTCCGCGATACTCTGGAATAGCGTATCGTCTTGCCTCTCCTCCGCCACGATGATGGTCGAATCAGCAGGCATTGTTCTATCTTTCACTTCACATTCAAACGTTTAATTCACGGAAAACAAAGTTAAAATAAAACCATTTATTTAGATCGAACGAGCGGCCACCAGCGGCTGAGTGGTTTTAGCCCGTCGACGATTGCGTAGCCTTCTTAAATACTGAACCGCCGTCAATTCACTTTGTAAGGTTAAAATGTTATAGCCGCTCTATTAAAATGTAGACAAATAGATTTAGCTGTATATGTGCATATCGCTCGGGGTATCCCACATCTGAGTAAGTGACTTCGTTCACAAGAGTTAAAGATTCCGCGGTATACTTGCGGTATACTTAGAATAGGTACGATGTATCTAAAATAACGGTTAATTTAAAATTCATCACAAATACAAATTACAAATGAGGAGATTCGTAGACGAACCAAGGCCATCGACATACCAAACCGGGTAAGCAAGCTGAAGTATAGCAATGGGCGGGGCGCGTAGCTCGACGAACTGATGGCCGTTGCGGCAGAAAGGTTCTCGAGTAGAGACCACGTACCGGCAAGCGCAGTGTAGGACGGCCACCCGCAAGGGGTCGGATTCGGATGATCTGGTTAGAGTTGCGGAGACTCGCTGGATGCGGGTCATTGCTATCCGGCCCATGTGGAAGTCTATTGAGGAGGCCTGTGTTTATCGGAGGCAGTTTGTTTCGAAATGGTTAAAATTTGTATTTTTTTTGCGCTTTTAACTCCCAAATCTCCGACGCAGGAAAAATTTCTGACAAGTGAATTGACAAAAAAGTTCTATAATATAATGAATTAATGAACGAACTTACTCACAAAATGTCATGACAATGGGTAGAAAAATGCGAACTCTAGGCGAGAAACATTATGAAAGAGTTTGGGCCAAGCTGAAACGGGGACGTTTCGCTCGCTCGGTCAATCAGACAAACTACAAACTACAGATAGTTTATGCGTAATCCGAAAGTGCAACTGACGGATTTTGGGCCAATTGTAATTGAACCCACAGCGATAAAATAGTGTAATGCTAACACATTAACATAACACTAAGCAATCTCGTCAAAACAAAAAGAAAACATACCTACTTGTTCCGTATTGTGTTTAACTAAAAGATTTATGTCTTTTTGCCTTGACAAAGTTATGTTTAAACTTTTTGTATCTACACTAATTAGTCTCACTGCGGAGGTCAGAGCTGACCTTTATTACTTGGCTAATCAACTGCAAATGCATATAAAAACTTTAATGACTATTCAGTGAATGAACAAAATAGCTTGATGCAGTCACGAGCTTCACCATTTTACTTTTAAGTTAGTTAAGGAGTTGAGTTCACAATATCACATAAACGCGAGTATAAAAAGACATAAACTACAGTCATCGTCAAGCAAATAGTCAAATTGACTTATGAGAAAAGCCAAGGGTTGGATCTTTAATTGCGAAAATTTGATAGGTAAGGTACGGGTCATATTTAAATGGTAACGAGTTCATCAGTGCGATACGCATACACTGCGCAGGTACACATTTCATGATTTGCTTACAAGTTAAGATCTATACGATGTACGATAAAATAACCAACTGGATTGCCAGTCAAAATTTGGCGGCAACTACGGACAACCCCTACAGGTCCCCGCTATTTATTTTACACTGTCCCTCATATTTATTTATTTATTATTATTATAAATTTGCCCCATCGGCCATTATTGATCTATTGTTGCAGCCCTTTCCATTTATTTATGCACATTATAGAAAACTTAAAGATAATTGTAACCCGTTAAATCTAATATTATTCTTTTCTGCCTACTCTATTTCAAATGATGTTATTTAGTAAATCCTAATCCTAATAAATCGCTGACTAGGTATGCGAAAATAGAATAATCAACATATATAAATAATCCTAATAATATTATAAACGTGAAAGTATTTATATGTTCGTTCTTCTTAATTTTAAACGATGATTGATGGACGGTCGCCTGCGTTCGGAAATTGTCGTAGAGTCAGACCAAAGATGAACAAAGTTGAAAAGCTGCATCTGACCACAAACATGCGAGTCCAGCTATTTAACGATGCAGAGTCGGGTGCGTATGCTCAGAAAGAAACTGCTCGAGATAGGTGTCGGTCGGTTTGAAACTGACGAAGAAGGTATGATTCTATTCACTAAAGAATTTTGTCATATTGTGAAATTGAAAGATGAGCTTATATACCTATAGCTCAAGTTTTTCCTGATTTATAACAAAATTAATATTCATGACGAATATTGGCTGTGTGAAAGAAGCATATTGGCACCAAAACATGATATTGTTTTCAAAATCAACAAATAAATCTTGAACTAAACAACTTCTACGCAAACAAAATATACCTATATCGACCGTCACCATCCCGAGCCATTTCTGAGCATAACTTATTGAATCGAATGGGACTTAGCATCGGATAACTTATTGAATCGAATAGGACTTACCCTCGGATAGCTCCAAAAAGATTCAAAATGTATGTTTGCATTTAGTCCATCACTCTCACCGAGTAGCCTAGAACATTTAGATTACATACAATTATTGAATACGTGAAAGTCTAATAAAATTGTCAACATCAATTAACGAGTTCTACGCGTACGAAGTCGCGGGCAAAAGCTAGTGTTTTATACTATCAAGATTATCCTGCTATTAAGTAATTAGAGTGAGAACCGACCAAATCGCCCAGATCGCATCAAATCGCTTTGCAATAATAATACAGCGCGATTCAATACATTCACTAGCTTAGGATCTTAACAGGAAAATGTAGACGAATACTATTTTAGTTGTGGAAATCCCTTAAAGACTTACCTAAATAATTGCGTAAGTTACTTATTATAATTATTAAGAATTCAACCTCTTCTTAAAATCGGACAACTGATTGCACGTGCGAACATTGGGTCCCTTTTTCAAATTTATATATTTTTAATAGCATATAATTAATTATGTTTTCACTTCACCTGCTTGGTGAGTGCTGCTGAGTAGGTTATTACGAAACGGAACTAAATTGATTGTTTCAGTCCCTAGGATTCAAATGGAAACATACTATTATAATTTCTATGAAAACGAAAAAGAAAACAGGTATATTAATCACTTTGTAACATAATAGCTTATTTTAGCCCCTTGTAAAAAAAACTACTTAATAGTAGATTTATTATTTTGAAGTCTTTGGGAAGTGGATAAGGTCATGCATGATCATTTGAATCACTCCTTGAGAAATGGTGATTTTTGGCACGAAAAGGCCTTCTGCCTTTGTTCGAGTAAAATCGGCGCGCGTTTGAAGTCATAAGAGGCACGCTTAGTTCGGTCGCGTCACCACGTGCGTTAAAAGTAATATGTAAAGAAAAACTATTCCACACGTGTTTTTAGAAGTCATAAAAATACACACTGTTAATAAACCGCTTAATACAATAGTTAAATATATCTCACGCAAGTTTTAATAAAATTATAACCATAGTTGTATTCAATAACTAACTGATGTGACAAGTCAAACAGTTTAACAATAAAATTATTCATTTTTTATACGATATCCGTTATCGGAAGCAATTTGATTCAACCCAATGTTAATATCGCAAACAAACGAGAGACGCAGTTGTGCCAATTGACATTGAATTGGTTGATTCCTCAATCAACTCACCCTATTTAATTCGCTATATTTATTTCATTAGGCACCAAACAAGGTCGATATAATGCGGTTATACCTATATATTTCGTTAGTAGGTATTATTACTGTATAGCAGTGATATGGTGTCCATACAACCCGATTGCCATCAACTTTTCCACTTCAGGGCAATTGAGTACCATGCACCATTCTCTATTGCTACGAAAGAAAAAGTAAGCAAATTATCTAAGTACACTGAATGCTTGATCGACCTTTGTTAGTGATCAGTCTATCGATTTTTCGTACAGACAAATACTGCGCTCAATAAAAGGGATGAATTTAAAGTTATTCGGCCACAGGCAGTTTCCAGGATGGCGAAAATTGGTGGAGAAATCAAGTTATTCTGCCAATAAGAGGTAATAGATCCGCAACAGGATAGGGTAAAACCAATTTGAAACCGAACGGATCTCCATTACCTACATTAACGTAAACCTAAATAAAGTTTGAAGCTACTAACAAGACCTACCGCCGTAGTGGCAACCACTAACTGGAAATCGTAGCGTCGGAAAATTCTCGTGGAGATACTTGAGGAAAGGCAGCAGTCGACGACATTTTCTAAGAAAACGTTTGCGAAAGATGATTAGTTGAAAGCCAAATTCAGACAGGTAAATAAGCACTGCTATATAATTATATAGAATAGATTTACGAAATTTTTATATTTTTCTGTAACTTTATCGGTACCTTTACCATTGTTTTTAAATTTCAAAGTACAGACACTTCCGTGACCAATGTTGGATTTATACGTGATTCTGATTCTAAAGAATTACTAAATAATTTCGACAAACAATACCACTAACATTCCATTCATAAACGAAATAATAGATGAAAACAGCCAATGTTAAACAAAAAAGGAAGCCTCAAAAGGGGATATATTCCTATTCTAGCTCCAGAAATAACTCGCCATAAGTAAACCAGCGAGTAACCAAAGTGACCCTGCGAGTAGCCAAAATAAAACCCTACGAGTAGCCAAATTAACCCTGCGAGTAGCCAAAATAACCCAACCGCGGTATTCAAGATCAGTTGGTGCAGGTATAAGCGTAGGTAACGCGTACAACATAGGTAAGCCCACCTACCATAAAAATATCGAAAAGTACAGATTTTACTACTACTAAGTATACTATACAATTAACTTAGTTGCGTGGTTAGACAAAATAAAAATAAAAAATCTAAATCTAAATCAAAATCAAAATAGTTTATTGTGTACTACGGGTAATTGATGCAGGTGTTACAATGATCATAAGCGTCTCCGTAATATGTCGTAGACGATGGCGTTAGTCGTATAACAAGTGTACTTTTCCATATTTTGACGGTAGGTGCGTTTAAGTTAGTTTGGTGCGCTTGTCTGACTATATTATATTCTAATTCCAGAAATAACTCGTGAAAAGTAACCCGGCGAGTAACAAAAGTAAGCCTGCGATTAGCCAAAGTAACTTGCGAGTAGCCAAAGTAACCCAACCTAACCATGCATATTTAAGGTCAGTTGGTGCCAGCGCGCCAAACGGGATAGGTAAGCTCACCTACCAAAAAAATATCGATAAGTACAGATTTTACTACTACTAGGTTGATAGACAACTAACTTGGTTGCGTGGTTGGAAGATGGCGTTAGCAGTCTAACAAGTGTACCTACTTTTCGATATTTTGATGGTGGCTATACTCTATCCGGATAGGGCTTTAACTAAATGTAAACAAACCGTGGCTGTCAAAGTTGACATATTCAGGTGTACTCAACCTTTTATCAATTGTTAAATTTTAATTCTTAGGTACTTTCGATTATTCTTTTGATAGACTGATCAAGGTTCGGCAATGCAGAAAAATAATTAAACGGCCTTTGCCAAGTCATATACGTAAAAGAAATGAATACACAGATATTATGTATGAATAGACATTCAATATTTTAAATTTATTTTTTCTGTAGGTACTGTTCACAAACACTAACGTAGGGTGGACTAGGTAGGTATGTAAACTACTCGTTACGTTATTTCTAAAAAAATTGTTCGTTAAAGAGTTAATTTTTTTACCTTTGGGACAAACTATTATTACATAAAAGAGTTCAGTAACTGTAAGCATAGTTTAATTTGAACTGTCACTATTGCTGTCTAATTTTGATGATACCGAAGATGATGAGGAAGCATCACCAAAATTAATAATAAACCGTTCATTTGTGTCATCCATCCGAGCTAGCCCGGCTTGTACCTGGTACAGGTTCGTTAATTTTCAGCAGAAAAACAATAACTAAACTAACACAATAAAAACAACCAATTAATAACACTAATAATGAACAGAACCAATGAAATAACAATATTATGATCAATAACAAAACCAACTAACAAGAAAACTAATGCAAGCGAAAATCCCGACTAGTATAGGTAGTAGGTATGCGAAAACGAATACACGAGAAGTGTCAAGTACACAATAAACTATTTTGATTTTGATTTTCAAAGTTGTTATTTGGCGCGAGTGTTGAAATTGAAGCTTGCTTCCAAGGCACGAGAAGCCAAATAATGTTGCAGCCGTGTGGAACACACAACTTTTCACCTCACTACAGCGAGGAAAATGCAAGATGCAAGAAAAACAATTAAAACATAAAAATATTTTATATATCAAATTTAAAACATAACACACTCAAATCCAAACCAAATAAATACGAGAAAAGCACACATATTAAAAATTAAAAGTAATATTGCCGTAATTTGTAATATCGTCGTGTATATTTTATAGTTGAGTTTTTCTTAAGCACTGTTAGATTTGTATTTGTAACCTGCGGACTACTTACTTGACACATTAGTAATTGTGAATGTGGGAGAATGGCATTCTGCGGGAGGATTAATTGGCGATTCGGAAGCATACAGCACGGTAGCACTTGCTTTGGAAGTTGATGGACGATGGGGATCCGAGCAAGATTCTTTACGCCAATAGTTTCAGTAAAATTTCAATAGGTATGTATAATATGTCCTTTTTCGTTTTAATGCAGGCTTTTAGCATTGAGTAAATACTCCAAATTGGGCTTGGCTTTCTTGTTTTTGATATTTCTATAAAGTAAGACAACAGTATGTATTCTCCACACAACAAATTTACATGTTGGTAGGTGAATTGTGAAAACTTCCCACTTTTTAATTTTTTTTTTTTGTGTGTGTTCAGAAATTACACTCTTATATTTGTATAGAATCTTTTTATCGATTCATATTTTTTATGTGGTAATACCACATTTTTTATTTTTATAAATAATGACACAAAGGTAAATTAAGAAAGAAAAATTGAATGCGATCTACTACAATCGAAGCGGGGTTTGAACCCGCGACCTCTGCGTTTCCGACGCATTGCTCTCCCAACTGAGCTATCCGACCACTACGTCAGTCACACCAAATCTTTCATCCCTTAATCCTTTACGCTACTGGAGTGCCCTCTGCGTCATATATGTTTTTTGAAATGCTTATTGCGCATTAGCCATACCCTAGGATGTGCGTTTTACACGCACAATCCCCAATCCCCATTGCTTTACAGCAAGTGTGAAGACTGCGAGAGAGATGGCGCTGTTCTAAATATTTGTATAGAATCTTTTTATCAATTCATATTTTTTATGTGGTAATACCACATTTTTACACTCTTATGTTCCAACTTTTATAAAAAATAAACATTAAAATTTGTGTTGTATTTAATTTATAAACCAGTCAAAATATGTAAATGAAACTGAAATACTATGAATATTTATAATAAAACATACGAGTATTTAACATAAAATAAAGTGTAGAAAAAATAAAAACTTAAAAATCAGTAACCACAAATCAGGTTTCTGAACGTGATTTTATATGTGTATTTTTTTAATAAAGACGTATCCAAACGTACAGATCATTTTAGCCGACCTGACCAGATCGTCCTTTATTAGCGGGCGCTGATTGGTTATTCGAAGATTTATCGACTGATGAAATCAGTCACGCGTTGGTAGGAGTTTTAAATATAATAATTTACATGGACCACAGAGAATCAAAATCATCGTGTTCGAAATTCAAATGACTTTTGCACGCTAGCGGATAAAATAGACTTTATATACGGCTATAAACGGAGGTTTTCCGAGCGAGTGAGGTGAAAAAGAATTTCGTACAAAATTGAAGGACTAGGCCGGGAAGTATTTTTTTTTAAACATGGCGTCTGAGTTCATGAATGCCTAAACAGCTGAATTATGTTTTTTTGAGTGGTGTATTTTTTTTTATTTCATTGCATAAGTTTGAGAAAAGCACTAGGTAACATGTCTTAGCCGTGAAAAGGGCTTGCCGGCTTCGTATCACTATCCAGTATCCGGCCTCCCTACGGTTGGTCTATACCTACTCAGCCGGCAAGCCCTTATTTCCCGGCGTCAGCAGTAATGTACTATTATCAACAATAAAAAAAAAGTTCTATGTAAAATGAATATAAACAGCCCATGTTGAACCAAGCGTATAATCATACCCGAACGACGCCGAAAGACCTCGTCCCTGTGATTCTTTAACCAAACAAGGCCTTGGAAGAAAGCGAATTACGAAAAGGTGAGCCTTCGAGGAAAATATATTCCATCCTTGCCGAGTTTCACCAATCGCGCTGCGATTCGCGCATGGTAGAATTTCCAGAGAAAATATGAAGCCAAATCAAGGAGAAACTTTTTGTTTGAACTTACTTATTTGTTCAGAACTCTAAACTGCAGCAGGGTTAGCATATCTTGCCGCGACATCATTTGACGCGCGACTCAGCATCACTTGTCGTGTCTTGCTCGCACGGTATTGATAGAAAAGTGACAGGTAGTGTCTGTCACGCGACAAAGAGTCGCTTGTCACAGTTATGCTAGACGTACTCGTAATACATACCGAGAAGAAAATATTACTACATCCTTTCCGAAGATTTTCCCAATGGCACATGGCAGAATTTCTTAGAGTATATTATGTGGACTTGAAATCAATCAAGGAGAAACTTTTCTCCTTGTTCAGAAAACCAAACTGCGGATATATAATATAATACCGTCTGAGTTATAATTTCACTGCAAACGCAGAATAATAAGACAACAAAGAAGGTTTTCTTTTTTGATCTGACTGATACTGTATTCTATTGGTTGTTTGTCAGAAATTTGACGCAATCGATCGTCAAGCGTGGCGATGCGGCCGATTGATGCGTGTGCGCTACGCGCCTCTATGAATGGCCACGAATGCGCCCCGAATTTAGGCAGAAGGCGGGGCTAGGCGGGGCTAGGGGCGACAGCGTAAACTTACTTTGTAGAACTACGATTCTCCATACAAATCGTTTACGGAGAATACGGAGTCGCTAGCGACTAGGTACTTACACTCTAAACTCATGGTAAGGGTCAGTCGGGACTAGTTACGAGTCATAATCCCAAAACGCCAGACTATAAAATGATGATAGTGATATAAAAGTATTGTGAAAGTATTCCGAATAAAAATGCTCACAAAACTGACGACAAATCATGCGTTGAACAAAAACATGGAGACTAAAATCATATATACTTTTAAATCGAAAAAAAAATTAAGTAGAATTTACCGAAGACACAAGTGAATGTTATTCGAAACACGTCCTGTCTGGAGAAACGGTCACTTTTCAAATTGCAGATTTGGAGAACGGAAGGAAGATTTAGAGTTCCGTTTAACTTTTTTAAGTCGAGAAACCCATGATCACAGTGAAAACGCTCACATTGCATTGCATTATTGTCAAAATATAGAATTAAATAAGTTTTCAAGAGAATATAATTCCGGTTACTACCGACCATCGACAATTTTTTTTTATATCGTTTAAAAGCAAAGAAAGATAGATCCAAGAATATTACGAACTGTCAATTTTTTTTTTTATGAAATCCCACTGTAAAGAAAAATGGAAAAGCTAGAGTTTGTGGATCCTTTCGGCAAGGAAATCCACAAAAAAATTGTATTCCAAAAATTGTACCCTGGTACAATTTATTTAGCCAGCTGTCGTCCCTATACACAAAGTACCTGGGCGACTGCACTTTGCTCGGTTATTATTATTTATTGTAATATGGTGGTGTTTAGGTGATAATCTACACATAGTTAGTTTTTATGGCATTATTCGAGACACAGCGTCAGAAAAAATACCCGAGAAACTGTGTTTAAAATTGGTATCGGTAAATTTTTCGTTTTGCACTATTGCTTCATAAGTCTCAATAAATAAAAACTCGAAAGTATAAATCTTATTCATGTAATCAGTACCTAATAGACATATTTATGAGAAATATATATTGTTATCTCAAACATTAACTACATTTTTTTAAACTTGTCTATAAACAATAATAATTAAAAAATTACTTATATATAAAATTTAACATATAAAAGAAAAAAAGAAAAATAAGTCACCGAGCGGGATTAGAACCCGAAACACTCGTTTCTTGCCCTCCGCGTCTTAACCTGCTGGACCAGACGGACAGTGGCCGGTAGGACGAAATTAGCGACCATATTCTGCTTGGTAAGAAAAACTCATGAAAACTCAAAAACAACGCGTTTTCCCCAAACATAAGACTAATCTAGATCGATTGTTTACCCCCGAAAACCCCCATATACTTACCAAATTTCAGCGAAATCGTTAGAGCCGTTTCCGAGATCACAGAAATAAATTTATATACATTTAAATAAATATAAAAGAATTGCTCGTTTAAAGGTATAAGATATTACTATTTCGAAGTCCTTATATTCAGTTTATCAGTTTATCAGTTTATTTATTGCTTTCATAGGTATATTACAAGATCGTAAATATTAAACTTATCCGCTATGAAACCCTGTATAGGGCACTGCAACGTTAACAGGAAATGTATTCAACAGTTAGCAACTTAATCTAGTAATAGGTATTATAATACAATCTTATTTTCTATATAACAAAAATGAAGTATAAGCTCTACTAGTCTCAACAAGATTTTTCATAGCCTATTATTAAATTGAATAAATTCTATAATGTATTTTACTTATAACTTAACAATAAACTCTACTATTTCAATATGGACGAATGATATTTTTACAGCAACAACATGGGTATAACTACTACAAATCATTTATTATTATATTCAAAAAACTCTTGTATGGTATAAAAACAATTATCAACTAGATATTTTGTGAGCTTTTTGATAAATATATTGTATTTTCCTTCATTTCTAAGAGTTTTTGGGAGTTTATTGTAAACTCTAATGCACATTACGTATGGGCCAGAACTATGCATTTTTAATTTAGAAAATGGTACAGGAATATTATCTCTGGGGCGCAAGTTTGTGGTTGTTGGGTCCTTCGGTGTTGGAAAGAGGAGGGGATATTTTCTTAGAAATTTGCATACTTCAAGTATATATAAGGAGGTCAGGGTAAGGATATTGAGTTTGCAGAAATGGGGTCTGCAGCTATCAGTTGGTTTAATATTAACTAGGATTCTTATGCATTTCTTTTGTAAGACGAATAAGTCGTGTATATTTGTGCTATTGCCCCACATAACAATGCCGTACCGGAGCCAGGAATGGGCGAATGCATAGTAAGTACATAGAGCGGTTTTCAGATCAGCGTGTTTTTTTACTTCAGTTAGGGCATATGTAAACTTGGACAATTTGGATGCTATTTTTTGAATATGAAAACTCCAGTTTAAGTTTGTATCTATTTCTAGGCCAAGGAGGTTTGATGAATTGGTGCATTCTAAGGTTTGGTTATCATATTTGAAATTTATATTTAAACTACGTTTTTGGTGTGGTTTAAACTGCATTATTTTTGTTTTTTCTATGTTTATTTCAAGGTTATGAACATCTAACCAATCAATGACTTTTGAGAGGGTATTATTTAAAATTGAATTCAGATTGTTATCTTGTTTATTATATGGAAACACTATAGAAATGTCATCTGCAAAAAGGACACAGGTATGGTCAAGTATTTTGGGGAGGTCGTTTATATATATCAGGAATAACAGACAGCCGAGTACGCTACCTTGGGGGATAGATCCCGTCGTGTTCCTGGTTTTGGATCGAATATGCTCTATGGTCCTAGTTTGGCAGTTGTGGTATTCTATTTGAACAAGTTGTGTCCGATTTGACAAATATGACTGGAACCATTTGTGGGCAATTCCTCTTACTCCTATGGAATAAAGTCTATCCAGTAATATCTTATACGATACTTTGTCATAGGCTTTACTCATGTCTAACAGGACTCCTATAGCATATTTTTTATTGTTAATAGTTTCGAGTATTTCTTGGACATATTTAAACAGAGCAAGTAATGTGGATCTATTTTTTCGAAATCCGTTTTGGTTATCACAAAGAATATTAAATTTCTCGCAGAATGAGTAGAGTCGATTTGCAATTATAGTCTCTATTATTTTTGCAAATGTGGGCAATAAGGCTATTGGACGGTAATGAGCCGGGTTGTTGGGATCGCCTTTTTTGTATATTGGTTTGATCACTGATATTTTGAGTAAATCAGGCATAACACCCTCGTTAAATGATTGGTTTGTAATATATGTGAGTGGAATTGTTAATTCTTTTGAACATTGTTTAATAATTGCGGGTGGCAGTTCGTCATGGCCAAAACTTCGTTTGTTTTTTAATTTACATATTGTTTTAAATATTTCGAGCTCGCTAACTGGGCTTAGGTAAAAAGAATTTAAAGGTGAATCGGTGGTAAGGTAGTTTTTGAGCGAGTTTGTCGTAGTGTTAACTTGGTTAGATTGTTGGCTACTCAAGGATACAAAATAATCGTTAAATGAATTGGCAACAGTATGAGGATTATCTGTAATTTTATCTGAGACAAGTAGGGATACATTTTTAATTTTTTTCTTTTGTGATTTATTTGTACTTTTGTTTATAACTTGCCACATACCTTTTATTTTATTTTCTGATTTATAAATTTGTTTGATATTTTGAAGCTTTTTTGAAGTTTTTATCGCAATTTTCAGAATTTTTTCGTACCTTTTATAATATTTTTTTAGAACATCATTGTTTGTTTGATATAACATTATTTTTAAAGACCGTTTGTACCTACACGATTTTTTTAGACCTTTTGTTAACCAATTTTTCCTTACTGTAGTTCTAAGTTTTATTTTTATTTTCGGTATTATTTTATGAAACACATGTAAGACTTGATCTAAAAAACATTTGTAGTTTTCGTGAATATTTTGTTGGGGCGAAAATATTGCGGTCCAATCGATTTTTTGTAATTCTGATTTAAATTTATCTATTTTACTTTCATTATATAATCTTTTCTCGCAGAACCAAGTTTTATTGTCCCTGTCAGGCAGTGGTAGATTAACTAAGACGCCTTTATGATCTGAGAGGCCATATTCTTTAACTGCGGTCAACAGTTTTTGGTCGTGAAAATTGGTAAATAATAGATCAAGACAGCTTTTACAGGATTCAGTAATACGTGTGGCCTCTTTTATGTGTTGTTTAAAATTATGTTGTTTCAATAAATTTAATATACTACGAGTAAGTTTAGTTCTGTCTAGTGCATCAATATTAAAATCGCCACCTATTACAATATTTTTACAGTTATCTGATAACAAAAGTTTACATAGGAGCTTTTCTAGGCAATTATAAAATGTTAAAAATTCTCTATTTCTTTGCGGCCAATATAAAACTATTAACAAAGTGTTATATTTTACGATTTCTACAGCACAAATTTCAAAAATGTACTCAATACTCATATTTGTTAAATCTTTTCTTTCTATGTAATCTATATGATCGCGCATAAATATACAAACGCCACCGCCTTCATAGTGCTCTCTACAATAACTTGATGCCAAGTTGTAACCATCCAGTTTTAATAGACCAATTTTGTGTGTAGTTATCCACGTTTCCGTAATGCATAGGGCTTGAAATTTTAGTTCCTCTGTGAGTTCCTCAACTAGATCTAATTTGTTTCTTATGCTTTGCATGTTTTGGTACAATATTGAGAAATTATCGACGAAAAAATGTGTCGGTATTTTGCTTCTCTAGTTTTGAGTTCATTTCGTTATGCGTTGAAGAGCTGGGAGCCCTCTGTGAATTTTCGTTCGTAACTATGAGAAATTGTCGATGTGGTCATCTCGGTCGATAGTTGTTCAGTAAGTTTTCCGTCAATAAATAGTTTATTATTCTTCATGACAGCATAATGTCCTTCTTGTCTTGCTTTATACATATATTTTTTTAGTTTTTGACTTTCTTTAAGTGATTCCTTGTCGAGAAACTGAGATCCATAAGCCTGTGTTTTTGAAGTAGGCTTTGTTATTTAATATTATGTACTTTGTGACCTTTTTGCTTAGTAGTTCTATCACTACGGGTCTCTGTTGGCCTCTTTTCCCGATCCTGGTGAGGTCTTCAATGTATTCAACCAGATTTATGTTGAGTATATCCTGGAAAACGTGTAGAATACGGTTGTATAGTTCTGTTTCGCTTTCCCAGTAGTTTTCGTTAAGTCCATACAACACAATTTTTTTCTGATTGGTTTCATTTTGACTTTGTATATTATGGGGGCATTCGAAGGGTACAGTGTTATTCCTTGGCATCTGGGTTATTATTTTTTTGATGTCTTCAATTTCTAACTTTAATTTATTATTCTCTGCTTCAATAGAGAGTATACAACTGTCTATTTTATTGATAGCCTGCTTGTTGTTCTTCTGCTCTATTTTCAACGTATTGTTTGTTAGTGCTATTTCATTTTTTAATTCCTTTTTAACATTATTGATTTCAGTCAGCAACATAATTTTCAGTTCAGAGAGTAGTGATTGCCTATTGGTTTCTAGTTTCTTGTCTAAGAGTTTTTCAATTTGTTCTAGAGTTATGGTATTACCCAGGTTACTCGACCTGTGTTGAACTTGTCTATTTTTTCCTGGTGTGGTGTCTGCAATCAATGTGTCTCCTAAAATACTCGAGTCATCAAAGCATGGCGTTATATTTAGTGCCCGAAGAGCTTTATTTCTGTGTGTGATGTTGTTTGTTTCTGGTGGCGTCTTATATCCAACGTCACTCTCTCCCGGACGAATAGGAGTATTAGTGTTACCTTGTTTTGGCATTTTACATATGCAGGATGGGCATTTCCAAGATTTTCTGTGTTCGGAGTCTGACATGCAATAGAAACTATTATATCTCTCCTCGGACATTTTAGCACAATCTAAATCATAATTGCTGAAGCACAGTGTGCATGTTAGGAAGCATCTATTAGGAATTTCCTGAAGGCATCCTGAGCATAGGGCCATTTTTGATTTTAGCGCCCTCTTTGGGTGAGCTCCTGTCAACTTCACGTGTTCTTGTTGTAAGCGCCCTCTATTGGCGGGAGGACACTGGTGTTACTCGAATGATAAAGCAGATCGCTTTTTTGCTATTCTGCTATTCAGCGCTAGATGGCGCTAGTACAAGTGATCTGATTGGTCGATATCTTTGTTTACACTTACGTACGCAATTTTGAATTCAAATAAATAACAGAAAATATTTTGTGTTTCTGTTTATTAATTACGAGTTATTATTAGATAGTCACTGAAGAAGTTTATTTTCATCACTTTGGTCCCTATTATCACTAAAAAGCCTGGTGTTTGTCGAAATAATAGTACACTTCACTGTTTGTTTGCTTATTTACACTATTGGGTTTTAGACTCACAGTTCTTTCAATTTTTATTGTTTATTCGAGATAATGATTCTCAACACTATTTCGACTACGAAGAACGTATTTAGCATGTTTTTGCACTTTGTTTCACTGTATTACTATTTTAAATTAATATTTTATACGCAGCTGATGTTAACCGTGACGCTAGCGCCACCTACCTCATTACTACTATAAATTCTATAAAAGTCAAAACTGAAAATAAGTACCAATCTATGAAAGCTTTTTAGAAACCTTGAATTTAAGAAACCTATTACTCGAAGTGCTTTATAAAAGACCATACAGTCCACCAACACGCAGTCCCAATTGCATTAACTTTATTCCAAATCCAACTACTTACTAACCTAATCTTTCATTTCTATAGAACCCCCTATAGAATTGAAAACTTTAGCGTTTCTCGTTTGCCGTTCAAGATCAGATTAACGTAATGTTCCTTCTTATACAATTCTGAAAACTTTTGTTTTTTGCGACCCGAATTTGAATTCAGACTTGTGCCCATTGTCTTAAAAAAGGTCGCCTTAGATACAACCGTTTTGAATACCTAAGTAATTAAATTAAATTAGAAAATAAAAACGCTTTTAAGCTATGTGCTTGCTTTAATTTTCTTTTTAGTTTTACACTAGCGGCCCGCCTCGGCTTCGCACGGGTGCAATTCTAATAAATTATGCATATTATACATATTCCCATAAACCTTCCTCTTAAATCATTCTATAGGTACCTATTTAAAAAAACGCATCAAAATCCGTTGCGCTATTACCTAATATGTAATATGTATAGCATATAATAATATATGTATTTAATTTAAGAACCACTATATTTGATAGTTAGAGAGAGAAGTTATATCCCAGGTAGGTATTTACTTAACTAACAGGCTTCAACGAGAAGAAGTTGAATTCCCGAGATTATAACTAAACGAGTTAAGTACTCGTAGGTACTATAAACTAACACGTGGCAGATGGTTGGACCAAAAAAAAGCAGCGGAGACCGGGGGCCATATTTATTTATTTATTTAAACTTTATTGCACAAAAGAAAAACTTAACAAGGTTTAGGAAAAAAAATAACTTTCATAAAAATGCCGAAATGCATCACTTGAAGTCAAATAACTTGTAAAAATGCGAATAAAATAATAAAATAAAATAAAAATAAGTACTTAAGTATATATTTTTTTATTATTCTTATTTTAAGTGTTGTTATGCTGTGTTAACATGCATATAATTTGGTGTAAATCATTGAGAAAACAACTGCAGCCTTTTAAAGTTTGTGCAAGATGTAAAAAAATACCTAATGCCCAACTTTGACTTGCATTAAAAAAAAACTAAAAGACATTGAGCAGTTCTAATTTCAGGAAAACATCCCCAGTTTGTGCCCTTTCCAACGATATGTCTTTTCTTGCATACATTTTTATTCATTAACTAGATTTATGCTCCTCGTCTAATGTCTGCATAACAGACCTTATGTGTCCACTTATTCAGATGTTCTCTGGTTAAAAGTGGTCTGCCCCCATTATATTTTCGTATACTGTTCTATAATCATACTCACTCGTAATATAAATCAAACAATTAGGATTCAGTCATAAAATAAATAAAAACCCACAGTATAGACCTATTTGTTATTTGTTTTTTTTAGCTCTAATCATATTCAGATTTATTATTAGTTAATCGGTAATTATTTCATTTCGCGTAAATCGGTTAAATGCTGACAAATATTGCAAAATAGTTCTGCTAGCTTAAAAAATGTCTACTTTTCGTGAATACTCAGCCAACTTCTGCATAAGAATCTGTTACTTTTGCTTTTACCCCAGTTAGCTGCACATGACAGTAATTTCGTACTTAAAGCGGCATAAAGTAGTTATAACAGCTACCTTAAATTCTGTTAACTAACTATATGCTTCATAACAGGAACCTCACCCTACTTTATACAGCAGCTGTTTAACTGTCAAGATATGGTGTGTAATACAGCTAAAAGAGAACAGAACCTCAATTATTCAGTACTCTGCTGGATAATAGAATCTTATACCAGTGTTATACAAAAGGTTACACAAACTCTTGAGTAACAGGTCTATTTATGATGACTATTCAGCTTTAAGAAATAAAATCGGCAAATTACAGAACTAACTCAGCTAATAGCATTATCATAACAAAAAACAACTTTAATACAGA
This sequence comes from Apotomis betuletana, assembly GCA_932273695.1. Taxonomy (NCBI): domain Eukaryota; kingdom Metazoa; phylum Arthropoda; class Insecta; order Lepidoptera; family Tortricidae; genus Apotomis; species Apotomis betuletana. Next base: position 15,573,039 of record OW026308.1, on the reverse strand, counting down.
ACTTGGCAATACACACAGCTTTTATACATATATAATAAAGCTTAACCCTGCATAAGGTTAAATTGTTGGCCAGTTATATGACTTGTGTGCTGCCTGACTCTCAGAAGGAAGCTTCCTTCTGAGAGTTGAACCAGTAACGCCTCACACTATATTCTATTTCTTTGAACCTCCTCGTTTTTTAAGTCGGTTGAAAAACCGAATAAGTATTATAGTCGTATAATTCGCCAAAACTTAGGCCCTTTTTCTATGGAGTACCGTATTTAATTCAATCGGTTGAAACCATTGAAACTGAGGCATTACGGAAGGCTCTTGTTTGCACGGCCCTCCGAAATTGTTTTACTTCTGTGAAACGTTCGGGGATTTCCGTCAAGCCTCAATTTCGGCGATTTAATAAAAACATGGCGACCGGAAACGGAAGCAAATACTTAATTAAGATTAAAGTACTTGTTTACATTAAATGCGGAGTTACCGTGAACTTTTAATGTAGGTTACCTATATTATGTAGGTATAATGAAATGACATAATAGTAGATATTTCAGTGACGTAGTATCAAACAAATTTTAAGGCAAAGCCGGGGTATATAATTTCACTTACATTTTTTCAGTAGCAATAGAGAATGGTGCTCAAACGGAATGTGTTTTAATTTTTATTTTCATAACAGTCATAAGCTGACTTCCTTAATTAAGATTAAAGTACCTACTTGTTTACATTAAATGCGGAGTTACCGTGAACTTTTAATGTAGGTTACCTATATTATGTAGGTATAATGAAATGACATAATAGTAGATATTTCAGTGACGTAGTATCAAACAAATTTTAAGGCAAAGCCGGGGTATATAATTTCGCTTACATTTTTTCAGTAGCAATAGAGAATGGTGCTCAAACGGAATGTGTTTTAATTTTTATTTTCATAACAGTCATAAGCTGACTTCCTTTAAATGAGAGCATGTCAAGAGTCAAGATAACTGACGTTCTACACCGCATTTGAGTCATTTTAAAAAAAACATGTACATAGTTAAAATTACCATCGCTTCTTTTGTGTTACGAAAGTTACTCATACAAAAGATGGGTAACTATCGTTACACAAAGGAATGAATTAAGTTGTGTTTTAATTAAAGCCCAAATGACTCATTTACACATTCACTTAATTGCATTGAACCAATTTAAGAAAAAGTTAAATATACCGATTACAATGACCCGCAAATAACCATGTAAAAGCGACATAATGACGTCCGGACGCACCTTTTGGTATATTTACTGTAAATAGAACTTGAAGATAGAATAAAACAGCAAGTTAGCGGTAAAACTTGCCCGGATATGTTTTCAAACTTAACAGTTAGTTACTAGTAATCTGAACCGCAACGCAAACTGCCGTAGCGTACAAACTAGCTTGAAGTTGATCTTCACAAAGTAATCCCAAGTATAATTAGTGGTTGCACTGAAAAATTGCATTGCTCTCGCTCCTAGCCCGCATGCCAAGGGAGGTACTTAGCAGAGAAATACGTGTACCGTAATTTTATTTGTGAGTCTGTTTGTCACTTGGTAGTGTTTTATTACACTTCATTAGTGTTCTGGGGGCGCTGGAGATAGCGAAAAATAAATTAGGTGGGCAGGTCCTTGCATCGCGCTGCGGCCAGGAAACTACTTAGGTACCTATGCCATTTTCAGTTCAGTTGCCTAAACGTTATAGGTAAGTACGTAATACTTACAACGGTATAAGTAATAACAATCGTTCTAGTAGGTAGTCAAAGTCAAATTCAAAGTCATTTATTCTGCTTAAAACGTGGTACATAAGATGTTCAGACAGGTAGATAGAGAAACACACATTTCACCAGTAACTGGCATGCAAAATGGACACATGAAACAATAGACTACATATAGTCATCATCTCAAATTACAATATTAGTACTTACAATGTCAATTATTTAATATCTAATATTCATTATTCAAAATTAAAGTAAGACAATTTATTATATTATACAACACTCAAGCTTTATAATAATCAAAAAAATCATTTACGCAGTAAAAACATTCTTGAATAAGCCATTTTTTAAATCTAGTTTTAAATAAAGTAAGCGGCAATTCGTAGGTATAGTGACTTGGTCGATATAGTGGTAACAATTATTAAGAGCATCAGTCATTTTTAATACAAAATCTACAAAACCATACATTTACTTACCTAAATGGATCTCTATCGAATGCAATTTTTTTGCAAAAAATGCCTGGTTAGTGGGTGATATTGCTTTTTTGCAAAAAGGTATTTATTTATGGAAAAAAAAAACTTAATATTTAAGATCAAGAACATCTCCATTAAAGCCATTAAGGTGTCTAATTAAACGCCTCTAGAATGAATCCGAACTGTGCTTATCGGAAACTGCTTGACGTTTATAACGTCAGATTCCATGCCATGACGTTTATACTTTATAGGTATGTCACTGTCACAGAAGTAGAACTAATGTTCGTGGTTAACACGTGTGTTTTGTACAATATAAAACAATTATTTGTTATAGGCGACTTTTTTTATCTATTATTTAGTGAATATAACGTAAAGATGTCTGACGGTAGCGACGGGCAATTCAGTGATTATGAAAATGATATTTCTAACAAAGTTAAATCAGTGCGGGTGAGTTACCTTGTTTCCTTTACTATTTTACGCTATTATAGGCCGATATCGATCCTTTGCCACGTTTATTTCTCGAAATTGGAAACGAATCAAAGACTTAATGATATCAGATACTATACTGAGTTTGGGAAACGGTATTATTTATTATCTTCCCTGCTTATAGACACGCAAATTAAAGGTTTGGTGAAATAAATTAATTTGTTTATTTATTTAATGCACAGGCAGCTTATAGCTGATGCGTGCATATCACTATTCACTTGTGTTCTGTGTTTGTAAATGTTTGTCTAGTCTATTTTTGAAAGAGTTCATTGAGGGTGCACTAATCACGGATTCGGGTAAACTGTTCCACACTTTGACCACGCGATTGGCTAGAAAGTGACGCCTAGGGTTGCTAGTACTGGCCGTTAATACCAATTTCAAAGAGTGTCGCTCGTTCGTATTTCTTGTGTAGATGTCGCTCATCGCAGGAATATTATACGCTCCTGTGAGTATTTTGTATGTTTCAATCAGATGACCGCATTATCTTCTCTGTTCTAGCGTTGTTAAGCCTAATCCCTTTAGTCGAACTTCCTATGGTTTGTTGTGCAGAAGTGGTATGATTTTTGTAGCTCTTCTTTGAACTCTCTCTATCATGATGATGTCTTTTGAAAATTGTTAACAGTTTTAATGTTTTGTGTTTCAGTTTGCTGATAAATTAGATATAAAAACACTAAGCAGCAATGAAGAAGACTATAACTCTGATGATTACTTCCAAGACTCAGATGACCCAACAAATAACTCAGGAAAACTCAAAAGCAATGCTCAAGCACCTTCAAGCAAAGTCAACACATTTCAACCTACTGAAAAGCTGTTTAAAAAGTATGTGAATAAGATTAACGTTGACAGTTATGACCCCATGGACCGTACAAACAAATTTATTGATAGTAATGACAGAAAAGTTGACAGTGGTAGAATCAGAACAAAAGACAAACATGACAGAGCTACGGCAGAACAAGTCATGGATCCACGCACAAGAATGATTATTTTTAAACTCTTAAACAGAGGTATCATTAATGAAATTAATGGCTGCATTTCAACTGGTAAAGAGGCCAATGTTTACCATGCAACATCCAAAGATGGAAAGGATTATGCTATTAAAATCTACAAAACATCCATCTTAGTATTCAAAGACAGAGATAAATATGTATCAGGTGAATACAGATTCAGGAACGGATATTGCAAATCTAACCCCCGTAAAATGGTCAGGACTTGGGCCGAAAAAGAAATGAGAAATCTTGTCCGTATGTTTAACGCAAAGCTCAATGTACCAGAGCCTATTATCTTACGTAGCCATGTGCTAGTTATGACTTTCTTGGGTGACGAAGGCTGGCCTTCTCCTAAACTTAAAGATGTTGAGATATCTCAATCTACAGCCCGCTCTTTGTACCGGGAATGCATAATTATGATGTGGAAAATGTTCAACATCTGTAAACTTGTGCATGCAGATTTGTCAGAATACAATTTACTGTATCACAAAGGAAATGTTGTTGTTATTGATGTATCACAGTCTGTGGAACATGACCATCCTCATGCATTTGAATTTTTGAGGAAAGATTGCACAAATATATCTGATTTCTTCAGAAAAAAGGGAGTAGCTACATTAACTGTTAAGGAATTGTTTGATTTCATCACTGATTCAGCCATAAATGAGGCTAATTTGGAGGAATGTCTAGAGAGACTTTCAGAAAAAGCTTTCACTAGGAACTTTGAGGAGATGACAGCACAGGAGCAAGTTGAAGAAGAGGCCTTCAAAAATGTTTATATCCCCAAAAGGCTTACTGAGGTAAGAAGTTCTTAACATACTCTTTTTTTCAGTTTGTCCTTTTAGTAAAATATTTTATCAAGCTGATTGATAATAGGCCTTATAATGTATATTTCGCAATGGACAACCAATAGAACATTTGTGACTCTCATAGGTCTGTTGAAAATAGATTAATAAATAAATAAAAAATAAAAATAAATAAATATCGCACAACCTCACACAAATCAATCTAGTCCCACAGTAAGCTCCAGTAGTATGCGAGGCTTGTGTTATGGACACTAGATGATGATAAACATACTTATATAGATAAATAACATAAAAATGCCTTTTATTATTCCATTGGCAAATTTACACTAACAGTTGTGATATATGCAATTTTAGTCCGATATGCCTGCCAACTGGACCCCTCTTTGGGTGAAGGCCTCCTCCAAAGATTTCCACTCGTCACGATTTTTTTTCAGGTTTAACCAATTTCTTGATGCAATGGTCTCTATTTCGTCCTTCCACCTTGCTTTTGGACGGCCTCTGTTTCTGTGGCCATGAGGTCCGCCCCACATAGTCACGATCTTCGTCCACCTGTTGTCAGTGAAGCGTGCCACGTGACCCGCCCACCCCCATTTCAGACCTCGTGCGAAGGACAAGGCGTCTATCACGCCAGTCTGTTTTCTTATATTTTTGTGGCGGACTCTGTCCTTCAATTTGATTTTTAGTAAGCTGCGTTCCAAAGCTCTTTGACAAGTTCTGTTGGCTGTATCTGTTGGTTGTTAAATGGAATATCCAAGTTTGGCAACCGTATGTGAGGCAGGGTAAGAGACATGAGTACATTACTTTCTTTTTTAATTTTAAGTCCATGTTAGACTTCATAACTTCTTTATAGCCCCAAAACTTTTTCCATGTGATTGATATACGCCTGTCTATTTCTTCTAAGTTGTTATTTTTGCGAAAGGATACTTGCTTGTCGAGATAAATATATTCATCTACATAATCTATCAAGTTATTATTTATTAGCACGGGCGTTCTGTGGTGATTTGACATGACCTTCGTTTTTGAGAGGTTCATTTCCAGGCCGACGCTTGAGCTTGCGTTATCCAGTTCTGACATCATGGATTGGAGCTCAATGGGGCTCTCTGAGAACAACACAATGTCGTCTGCAAAGCATAGATGGCGGAGGCGCTCTCTGCCAATTTTTAACCCTTTTTTGTCCCAAGATAGATTTTTCATAGTGTTTGAAAAACACTATGAAAGATAAATACATACTTAAATACAAATAAAATCCAAGACCCAGGCACAAATATTCGAGTTCATCACACAAATATATGTCCTTGCCTGATTCAAACCCAGGACCGTCGGCTCAGTAGGCAGTTGCTTAACCACTGCGCCAACCGCGTCGTCAAAATTAATACTTTTATTCTGAAGGATGAGCAACTACGGAACCCTACACTGAGCGTGGCCCGACATGCTCTTGGCCGGTTTTAGTTTTCGTCCAATTAAAAATAGTATAATGTCCAAAAGTCAGCGGCAGTTTATTTGGTTCCATGTATTTTTGAATGTGTTTAATGGTTTCAATGGTGTGATAAATATAAATTATTAAAATGCATATTAATTTGTTGTTGTCTTAAATTACAGGTCATAAACTACGAGCGCGACATCAGCAAAGCTAAAAAAGGCGACACCGAAGACCTGACATACAAAAAGATTGCCGGCTTCAATGAAGACCTCAGTACTGCCAACAAACCGGAGATTTTGGAGGAGTGTGACATTTCTGCAAGTGGATCTGGTAGTGATGATTCTTCTGAGGATGAGAATGGAGAATCCGGTAAGTTAATAATCTGCATGGGTCTGATTTTGTTAGCTTAAAGAGAAGAGCACACCAAATACGTGTAAGTGACGTTCACTCATCTGGTGTACTCTAGCCTTAATTAATGACTTTAACTAATTGGGTCATTGTCAGTTCAAAAAAACAAAATTTGTCCCTTCGGTGGTCAAAAGTTAAAGAGCTTGTATGAATCTAGGTTATGTTGCTATTACATCGGATTAGAGATGAGGGAAAGTTCTTTATTCTCACAGGCATTTTATCAGAAAGTTAGGCCCTGGAACCCTTAATTTCGTAAATGTCCACCGGAAAGACGCGCACCTAAATCTGACAATGACCCAATTATTATAGAGGCTGTCGAGTAATATTGTCTAAAACAGGAGCCTGTCTAAAGAAAAGTGATATCAATAGATGAGGTTACGATCTTTACTCATTAGTCATTCTCATTCTCTCATACTTATTCTTTTCATTACCACATTTTTTCCTTAAACAGCATCACTTTATGAACTGCATACTCTCCTCCTGAAGCTCTGGTTTCCTAAGATAGCGGTGCCGAGCGAGAGATCCGAGCGCGGTGACTCGCTCTCTCAGGCTGCCGCTTGCCGATGACGGCAAGCTATCCTGGGAAACCATATCTTAAGCCTGTGTGCGTCCTGGTTTAGGCGTTCGTAGCCAATCGCGGACTCGTGCGTAGTCAGTCACGTAGACACACTTCAGAACCAATTACGCATTTTACGCAGACGACCAACAAAATACAGTTATCTGACGGCTTTTGCGAAGATGTTTTGAGACATTAGCTCCTGTAGTGTTCTGTATATCTGAGCAGATAGAAGAATTAAAATTAAACACTTAAATTCTTGAAGAGAAAAATTGGTTTGGTTGGGGTTCTAACACAACCGGTTATATTTTTATTGTGTATGTTGATACACGGTTGTGTAGGTATTGCCTCTATTTTACTTACCTGAAACTGTATTGGATTTACTGATGCATGAAATAAATTTGTCAAACAGAAACGAAATTCAAGTCGTCTGCTCGCCCCAGGGATGAATCACCCAACACTAAGAAAGCAAGGAAAAAGGCAGTAAAAGAAGAAAAGGCAGAAAAACGGAAATCTAAAGTCAAGAAACATGTTAAGAAGAGAAGGGACAAAGGTACCGGGAAAAAATAAAATGGCAAACTAATAAGTGAGAGGATACTTTAAATTTATATTATGGAAATAGAGTATGTAGTACTTTAAGTATGAAGTTATATTGAATAAAACAAATACTTTACTTCAGTTTGTATTTTCTCAACATTGAATTAGGGTAAAACAGAGTTCTTGGCATTGCCACTCCGATTTCGACCTGTCTACAAATGCCAGTATCTGAATGGTTTTTACTTTGCAAATGTACAAAAGTATAAAAGATGTCTATCTTAATTGGGTAAAGCTAAGGAGCATTTCAGCTGCCCGTTCTTGTGTTATGAAATTTAGACGGATATATAATTATTCTAGGAGTCGGATGACCTTAATTTATAAGCTTACAAACGAACGCGTTCGTGAGCTCTGACGGACTTCAAAAATAAAGTTAAATATTCTTCAAAACTTCGAAAGAACGGTGAACGAAACTCTGCTAAGTTTCACCCATTTATATCTAAGCAGTCTGCTTCATAGGCTATGGATAGTTTTGGCGATATAATAATTATGATGGCACTTCGCTTGGCTCAATATTTGTGACATATCTGTCTCGCCATTTATGTCAAAGAGATAGTGAATATTTGGCTAATACGGTCAAGCAAAGTGCCAAATATTTAAGTTATACTGGGTTAAAGCAGTTTCGTCAGAGTAATAACACCTTTCACGACTGTACTAAGGCAAACATTTTTGCCGGCCGGACCATACGTAATGCACTCTATTATAATATTTGAGACATTCTCATAACCATGACGAAAAACGCGCTATACCTATTATATTAAACTAATTTACCAAGATTGATCCAATAGTTATCATTATCAACCAAAAAATACTTAAATACTTTTAAAAGTTAAGATTAATTAAGTAAAACTAACTATTTTATAACGTTTAAACAAGAGGCTTCGAAATTCGAATATTTTTTAATTTGTAATGACAATACCTTTGCCTTCGATTTTAAGTTGTAACTTGTAATATTCTACTACTTAGATAGATACTATGTAAAAGTATCTTTGGTTTATGTTAGTTACGCTATCTGATCTATTTCATTCAAAGACATTGCTTTTAAATCTACATGGATGATTTAAATTATAACTAAGTACTTATATGTTAATCGATTTCTTAACACTTTCACAATCAGACGAAAAAAAATTACGCTGCCCCAGAAATCGAGCCCGCCAGGCGAGTTTGTTCATAACCGTTCGCCTAGGCAGCCGATTAGTACATACTACAATCTGCCTGCTAGGACTGCTAGGCGGGTTGTTGGTCGTGAAAGTATGAAGGCTGCTTCACTTAAGCTAGATAACTAAGCGACGAGGAAAAAGTTCACTAATAGTTAGCTACACCGAGTAGTAAAACTATTGGCGGATTTTTCCAAACACGCCACATAGTTACATACTTACGTAGCGTAAGGTGCGTTTTTGAGACAAGTACGCCAAGCCAACGCGACAAGCGGACCTACCTATTGTATTGAAAAGTACAATCTTCTACTACTAACGCCATCTTACATACAACACGCAACTATTGTTAGTTAGCAAAAAGTAAGATGGCATTAGTAGTATATATTACATATATGTTAGTAGTATAATACCAGGTGTTTCCTGTAATAGGAGCAATAAATTAAAATATAGATTCTACTCTACAAATTGAACAAAATTTGTTCTGCAACTTTAAAAAAAAAGTCAGTTTTCTGAATTTTATTATTTCAAACAAATTAATGTCGTCCAACATTGACATTCCCTGAGCATTGACATAGCTGTCACTCTACTAATATCGGACATTTCGCAATACATTGCTTCTTTGTCTAAACATTATTCTACAAAATATCATTTAATACACGTTATTTTCAGAAGTTGCTTAACAAATGTCCAGTTTCAAGCGAAGAATCTATGTTTTAATTTCTCCTATTACAGGAAACACCGGTATGACATTTCGATATGGTAGGTGCGCGTGCCCCGCGGGCGTATTCGTCCCAACACTCTCGGCTGAGCTTTAGTGAAAAAGCAGCTTTAATCAGGCCCAACTGAAAAAGGTGTCTTTTTACTTTACCTAAGCTAATACACTTGGAACAAAAAATGAAAATGTACGGTCAAAGAAATTAAAATACATTTTTACTTTCTACCTCAGAGCTATGAGGCGAAGGGTAAAAATTTTACGCGTTTCATTACCGTACACTAGATACACTGTTAATTATTATAATGAATGACTAAATGCATTATGAAACGTACACAATCGAGTTTCATCCCGTTAATATAGTAAAGATTTGCATATCATGGTTAGAGTGATCAGTGGTGAGAGCTCTGCTCCGGTAAAGCAGAGGTCGTGTGTTCGATTCCGACTTGAACCTCCTTGGATTGGCTTCTTATTTATCTTTTGTATCTTTATTTAAAAAAAATATTAGTTATGCTATATTTCGTAATTTCAGCGGGGAAATTTTATCTAGTACCTATATCAGATAAATTTATAATAATCAATGTTGCCTCATGAAATTGTCTTTACAGCTTACAAATATTTAAAACAGTCATCATAAATTAAAACTTAACTAACCTTAAATTATCACATACTAAAATCTTTGTACCATACTGTACAGAGACGTCTAAAATATCACAGAGCTTATATAAACTTAGAACTCAAGTAGCAAACCTCCATCTTAGACCAATGTAGCAAAGAGATCGGAAAACCAACATAATCCCAACCATGGTCATGATTTCAATCCAAACAGAACTCCTCTCTATATCCAAATATTTCAACAAGACGTCTGGCTTAGAGAAGTGGCAGTAGACATCGTGGCAGTCTAATGGGGTTCTTCCGAATCCGAAGATCGTGAGCACCATGGCGACGACGCCGCAGCGGATGAAGGAGGTCTTCATGAGCAGGTTCATGAGGAGCGGGATGCGGTGCGCGAAATCGAAGCCGTAGATCGCGAGGCCGAGGAACGGGGCGATGGCTGTGGGCCCTATTGCACAGCCGTTCTGAAATTGAGATGATCAGTTATTCACAAAAAAATCTTACTATGGTTATGGTTTGGGCTCCGTTTTCCGCACTTAGCCCGTCAAAAAAATCTAAAAAATCTTACTATATACGTTTATGAAACATGTAGGTAATGTTGCATTTTTTTTCTTTGAGCTTTGATAACTATCTTTGTATTAATAGTTTAATCTTACTATACTTATAACAATTTTCAATGAGCGAAATGGGTATAGGTAGGTATATATTGTTTATTTATTGATTTTCTCAAAAAAGCGCTAAATCAAATTCGATAAATTTTATATGGGACCACGTCAGAAGCCTAATTTTTGATCTACCAAACAAAAAGAGATAATCAAAATCGATCCCTTATTGGCGGAATGATCGCGTAATATACATACAAATAAAACATACAGTCGAATTGAGACGGTTCTCAAATTCGACTCTGTATGCTTTTTTGCAAGTCGGTTAAAAGTTAAGTGTTGGTTAAGAAAGGAGTAGGTAAGTAAGTAAACATCTTATTGTACCTACACCATAACGGTTAGAAATATGTACATCTACAACAAGAAACAGGTGCAAACTCGAATTTTATCCCTACAAGGGATGTCTTCCAGTTAACCTTTGAGAAAATGACCGAGTACGAAAACTACATACTTAAAGGCTGTCAATGCATAATCGCGACTTTGTTCCACATTCAGAAGCTCTCTCTGGATGGCACTAGTGTGTTAAGAAAATCCTAAGCGCCATGAAACGTATGGGAGAGTAATCTCTATAAACGTGACTTTAGGCATTGGTAGTTATATTAAATTGTAGATTCATGTTTTGAACATAGAGTTAAGATATGACGTTTACCAAATTTACTACTAGATCCTTTAAACGTGTTAGCTTTTTGTAATCCCCAAGATAATTGGGCAATTTTTAAACTAGCAACTGTAAGTAATCTCATTCGCAAAAAATGGTCCTTCGAGCCGGATTTGATCTGCATGAAACAATGTAGTCCGTATTTCTTATTGTTCACTCCTGCTCAAGTCCGAAGTTCAGAAATCATATAATTAGCCTATTATAGTTAGCAAAACGGTAGGATGCAAAAATTAAATTATGAACTAGTACGTCGAACGCCCGTGGTTAGAACTCTGATACTTACCCTAACATTGAACACCGATCCTATGGCCATGCCCATTCCCTCAGACACCAGCGACACCACGTTCCCGATCAGACAGAACGCAATGAACCTCGTCACTTGAAACGGCACTCCAACCATGAAGTACACGATAGTACAAAATAAACAGTTGAGTATGACTTGAACGGGCAGCTTGGACACCGTTAGCGCTGCGTAGTAAGGCGTGAGGCTGTACCAGCGGTTGAAATGCTCCTTCTTCACGAGTTTCACTTCTTGAGGATCTGAAATGATAAGTTTTTGGTTATTGAAAGCACCACCATCTGTGGGGAGTCAAAGGAACTGCGTGGTTCGGTACACGGATTTCAAAGTGTTACGTTACTTGAAAGACACTTACATACTAGCACGGGGACCATGATCTGGGTGTACGCGAAGAATATGACCAGGCCGACGCACATCTTCAGGTGGTTGAACATCTGCGTGCCGTCGTTGGCCATGTTCAAGAAACACAGCCCGATGAGGATCCCACACATCACGTGGTGGATCAGCTGGATCCAGAGGCCTGCAAAAAATAAGTTAGTCATAAGGATACAGTTATAAGCAGTTTGTACGTGGGTCACTCAAGCGTTTCCAGCCTTAGTTTCGTGGACAGATTCTTATCGAAATTCCTCCAGATTTTAGTGTTTTTTTTTTTATTTTGATCCCAGAGGTGTATAATCTCGACAAAATCGTGCTACCTATAGTTGCGCCACTGTGTACACGGTCGAACGGCTAGATATTTTCTTTTTACGCATAATGAGAAGTCTTTGTATATGACGCCTGCATTTATAGTGATCTATTTTATTCTAGCAGGCTATAATTGTAAGTGCTCAGTAGGTAGTAGACACGAGTATTTTGATAGGGAGCATTTATATGTCCGGCATGACCGAATAACATCAATGTCAAGACTTGATGCTTGTTTTACTGTGATTGAGGACCTCAGTAAATACTGATTCCCAAGAGACGCGAGACTTTATCTTCTATAAGTATAAGGTTATTAAGGTTGTCATTTCACACAACAACAATAATTAGATAACAATGAATTGCAATCATAGAATTGCGAATGCAAAATATAGGGCAGTTTATCTTCAGTCGTGACTATTAAAATTAACGCAATTAGCCTTCAATTGTAACCGTCCAAAGCAAAAGGACGCTAACGGTACAATAAGTTTATAATGCCATTATGAATGTTGTTCTACTACAATTATGACCAAGTATATCGTAAAGTACCAAATACCATAAGGTTGCTTTTGTTGTGGACGGACAGTTTATCAATATATATCCTATGAAACACGACATTTAATTGTGTTTTAATACAATGCTCATTAAGAAGGTATTTGAACATTGATTTGTTATGCAAACATGTCAATTTAACTTAATTGGAATCAAATAGGTACCTGACAGTAAATAACTATGATCATTTTAACTACTAAAGATACCTATTTGGTTTTTGGAGCGTACGACGGGATATTTCTAAGGCCATGAATATCTAAGCTAAAAACTACGCTATTAACTTTATACCAAGTGTAGCCGTGTTTACGGCTCTTAACCCTGTGACCGCCAAAGACGGCAAATCACGTCATCGCGAATTCGTGCCACTGACGCCAACGACGCCGATTGACGTCAAAAATTTCAATGGTCAAAAACATGCTAATTCAAACCACTATCTGTGTTTTTCAATCTCTGTTGATTTTGGAGCACTTTTTTTTTGGTTTGGCGTCAGTGGCACGGTGAATTGCTTTGCCGCTTGGCGCTCAAAGGGTTAAGGATAATTGAATTGAATGTATGTGAAATTTCCACTTTATCCCGGTTATAGAAAAGCTTAACTAGATTTCTAGTTACCCCCTCTATTGATCTAAAAATTTGTCGAGTCTTTCGACTCGTGATCTACTCAATATCCTTTTCGACAAATAGATGAAGATAAAACATCGTACCTTGCCGATTCCTGGATATCTGTATCATCATCCGACACAGCAATGTGTAGAACTGCTGGAAGTATGACGTCGCGTACCCGCATGTGGCCGTCTGCTCGTGTACCTTCATCCACGCCATTGAGGAATTCATCTGTGATACCTGTGGAAAGTGTCGCGTTATTTTCATATGCTTGACACGTGTTTAGGGGTCTTATAAAAGTGCAGCGAAGATACACGTTTTGTGAAACACCAGTAGGTATGTAGGTAGCTACTACAAACACTCGTACAAGGCCACACCAATCAATTGCCTCGCGCTCACTCAGGCACATGGATACTATTTGGATGTATTTAGGTACTTCGTGTCACATCTTTTCATATAATTTATTAATTAGTTACTCTGTGCCGTCCGCGGCTACCGTCACACATATATTCCTCCCCGCCTGCCTCGTTTAAAGCGCGCCTGAAGGGCTACTCCGAAGTTTGAAACTCGCAATTTGAACAGTACCGTCCTCCTCGATTTCGTGCCAAACGATATTTGAATGAGGGGAACGGCACGACACGAAGTTCGAATTTTTTGCATCGTAGTAATCACCCTTAGTCCCTTATAGGTACCCTTGCTCAAGAAGGTTAAAGCCTGTCTTTGCATTTGTAAATCGAAGGTTTCTAACCTGACTAGCCAATGAGTTGCTCGACGTACTGCCATCATACTTCGGCACCTTGTAAAGACATTTCTCATTACTCAGCATGACTTCAGTCTCCTCTGCATCCTCCGTCTGGTAGCATATCTTCAGCTCCATGTTGTTTACCGGTTCCGTCTGCTCTAGTTTCGACGATTTGTACAGTTGCCCGTTTAGCATCTCTTCGCATAGCGTCGTTATGTTCTCTGGGTTTTCTGTCATTTCGATTACTGAAAAAGAATATCTTTATATTGAACTGGATTTTATGATAATCGCGGGAGTAGGGAAGACCGAGGGTTTTGGAATAGAGGTGAGGAGAAACAACGTCAATTTATCGAAGCTACATCCGTTAGCGAAGCAACGATGCACAAAGAGGGGCCCGTGGGCGGAGCGGGGCGTCTAAGCCAGAGTTGGGCATTCAATAACAAATCATAATTTTAAATGACGCACCGCAAAAATGAATCAACCTGACCGTCATTCAAGAATAGGTTATTTTGAATGGCGAGTTTTACAATAAATCAAAGCAGAAGAAATTGAATAAAACTAATTTAATCGTCATTCAGTAAAATCAATCTGTGATTGATTATTTGAAATAAAATTGTTTGATTATAATACATTTTTAACCTTCTTCAAAAAGAGGAAGTTCTCAATTGGGCTGTACGATTTTTACATCTTCGTCTTTTACAAACCGATATGGAACTTTATTTTTATGTTTGAAATTTTAACAGAGGGCTCTCTCCAGGATGGTCCCATATAATTTTAGTGAAATATTGACTACGAGATACAATATTATTAGCACAAATTTATAATGTCGATTTATCTTTGAGGATCGAGTTGTTCTTGCGAAAAGCGATCCTTATCTACTATCTTCAGAAGGCGTTTCTAGAACCACCTTTCCATGGCGTCGTAGGTACCTACTTGTCCATTTTTAGGGTTCGGTAGTCAACTAGGAACCCTTATAGTTTCGCCATGCCCGTCTGTCCGTCCGTCCGTCCGCGGCTTAGCTCCGTGATCATTAGTACTAGAAACCTGAAATTTGGTATGAGTATGTGAATGTATAACGCCGACTGAACGGTAAAATTAAATTTAAAAAAAAAAATTTTTTTTCGGGTACCTCTGGAACACCTAAAGTGGGGGTGATTTTTTTTTTCTTTTCAACACTGGTGTGTGGGGTGTCGTTGAATAGGTCTTGTAAAAATAATAGGGGTCTTCTAACATTATTTTTTGATAAAATCAGCAGTTTTGTAAATATTCGCTCCATAAATAAAAAAATAGTGTCCCCCCCCTCTAACTTTTCAACCACGGGTCAAAAAAAATCGGAAAAATTCATGTTAATGAGGCCTTATAAGTACTTTCAGTGAAAACTATATTGAACAAAATCGGTCGAGCCGTTTTTGAGTTATCGCCAAATTTCATATTTTTTCTTTAAAAGTTCGTAAGTTGACTTCCAGAAGGTAATAAGTCAATCAATCAATCAATCATTTATTTATTTGTAAGACATAGGTACAAAGGTGTTACATTAATAAATAATAGTATCACTATGCTTCGCCATAGGGCATACAAATTACAAATAGGTTTATATAATATCCCTTGAATTAGATAAAATAAAATAAATTAAAGTAGGGCATGCATAAGTTATCAGAAGACATCATTTCAACAATTATTATTATTCAGGTAAGTCATTATTTATTACTTCACTAAAAACTATTTTTGTCATCAAAATATTCTTGAATTGAATAATACGCTTTCTGAACCAGGAAATCGTACAATGTCTTTTTAAATTGCCTTAAATCATCATTATCCAATACGTTTGCAGGCAAACTATTGTAAATTTTGGGTGCCATACCAAATACACTTTTCGCTAACAATGCGGTTTTAGATGGTCGAGTATTTATTTTGCCTCTTTGACGAACACTATTAAAACTAGGGAATTGATTAAAGTTAACTCTTACATACAATGCGACTTCATAAATGTATAAACATGGTAGGGTCAATATTTTTAGCTTTATAAATAAGGGTTTACACGATTCGGGGGGTCTTATACCACATACGGCCCTTACACACTTTTTTTGCCCCCTGAATGCCATTTCTTTTTCGACAGAGTTCCCCCAAAACATAACACCATATCTCAAAGTAGACGTTACATAGGCATGATATGCTGTAAGAACTGTGGATTTGTTAGCAACTTTTCTGAGATTGTATAAGGCATATGAAAATTGGCTGAGCTTCTTACATATAACATCAGTTTGATTCCTCCACGTTAACTTATGGTCTAAGCGTAATCCTAAGAATTGTGTACTGTCAGTTTCTTCAATTATTTCATCTTTATATGTCACAAGTAAATTTGGTGCTTTATTTAATTTTTGCCTAAAATTAATAATTTTTGTTTTCGATGTATTGATTTTTAGATTATTGTTATTCATCCATTCAATAACTAGTTCAAGTGATTTGTTGATATTTTCCTGGTACGTATCTAGGTTTTCTCCCGTGACAATTACTGTGTGTTTACAGTTTCTAGGGCGTTTACGGCCTTTTTATAGAGCTTAAAATCTTTCTTAACGTAAACCTCGGACTTAAAACAGTTTATTGTGAAGGATGAGCAACTACGGAACCCTACACTGAGCGTGGCCCGACATGCTCTTGGCCGGTTTTCCAAATTGTGATGGCACACCCCCGTTTAATTTCGACTTTTCAATAACTAAAGTAGAATTCATAAAATAGTAGATTGTACAACAAGTGCATAAAACGCACCATTTTACACGAGACGTTTATCCATCCGAGCGAGCTTGCGAGCGAGGATGAATATAAAGTCGAGTTTAAAATGCGTTTTATGGACGAGTTGCACACTCTACTTTTCACTTCGATTGTGAGGAAATGAAACTGCATCATGTAAATATTATACCTACCTACTTAAAAACTGTGAGGGATATAAATTGGAATAGTGCAGTTTACGTGAAAAGACCCAGGATACAAATCAGCAGTTTATTATTAATCAAGTTGTTTACAACACGTACTGTTCAAAGAGTATTTTAGAACTGACATTGTAGTCAACACAAACAAACGTTGCTAATACAAATTTAAACTAGCAACCTGTTCTAGATTTAGTTTGACAAAGTTCTAGGCCAGTATATCATACACAATAGGTTTTATGCCCAATATCACAATAATAATTTCAATACGCCCCCTTAATGTGCATATTCAAAAAGACATAAAACAAAAACACATACAAAATCAAAGTTATATCAAAGAACACAATATTAATTAACAAAGTAAACAATTAGCTAACAATGCCTAAACTACTCATGCACCTATAATGCTTAAATTTAGGCAAAGCCTTTGTTAAAATATCTGCGAGCATCGAGTCTGTGGGCAAGTACTTCAGCTCGATACTTTTGTTGTTCTTTAATACACCTCTTATGAAATGATACCTGATATCTATGTGTTTACTCCGAGAATGGTACATTGGATCACCAGCAAGACACAACGCCCCTTGATTATCTACATGTAAGGTCAATTGTGCAAACTTACTTAACCCGATTTCAGTCATCAAGCTGTTCAGATATATTGCTTCTTTCATCGAGGACGACAAACTCACATACTCAGCTTCACACGTGGATGTTGCCACACATTTTTGCTTCTGGGACTTCCACGACACACATCCGCCTCCTAACATGAAAACATAACCAGAGTAAGAACGTCTATCTATTAGACACGCGCCCCAGTCACTGTCTGAGTAACCTTTTAGTGAATTACCTGTTTTCGTAAACATAAGTCCATGCGTTTTTGTGTGCTTCAAGTAACGCAATACGCGCTTTGCAGCATTCCAGCACTGTTTAGTTGGACTATCTAGGAATTGACTCAACTTTGCTACGCTGTTCGTAATGTCGGGTCTCGTTCCCGTCGACAAATACATAAGTGAACCAATTAATTCACGGTATGGATATCGTTCACACTCATCACAAATCTCGTTAGATTTTAATAATTGGTTCTTCACTTCCATTGGCGTACATACTAAATTGCACTTATTCATGTTAAATTTATTTAAAATATCGTCAATATATTTTTGTTGTGACAATTTAAAGCCATTGTCAATTCTGTCAATTTCAATTCCGAGCATATATTTCGCAACGCCATAATCTTTCAATTCAAATTCAGCGGCCAGTTCTCTCTTGAAGCTTTCGATACAACCTCTTTTCTGCGATGCGACCAATATATCGTCAACATAAACTAATACAAAGAGTTTTGTATCGTGGTCAATGTCTTTAAAATAAAGACAAGGCTCATTTGATGATGCGGCCAATCCCATTCGTCTCAGTTGCTCATCCAGTCTGATGTTCCACTGACGGCCGGCTTGTTTGAGCCCGTATAGCGACCTCTTGAGTAGACATACTTCGCCCCCAGCCTTCAAGTCATTCAACATCTTACTGGCTCGTTCATGTATAGGTGAACCACTCAGTTCGGTCCGTATAAGATCCTGTAAACATTCTTCTAAAAGTTCGGGTACTTTCATGTATATATTCTCCTCTAATAAACCATTTAAATAGGCGGTATTAATATCCAACTGATGAATTTCAAGATCAAGTTCTGCTGCAAGTGCAACTAACAATCTTATTGTATCAAGCCTCGCGACAGGTGCGAAGGTATTCTGGTAATCAATACCATAGCGTTGGCTAAAACCTTTCGCCACCAGCCTCGCTTTCTTCTTCTCAGTCTTATCCACGTTGAGCTTCGTTGTTAATATGTATCGACAGCCAACAACGTTTTTGCCCATTGGTTTATGTACTATATTGAAAGTATCATTTTTAATTAGACTACGGACCTCCGAAATAATTGCATCTTTCCATCCTTTGCTTTCGTTTCCGGATAGAGCCTGCTTTAAAGTCACTTCAGTAACTCCAGCAAAATCCTGACAATCCGCGTATTCCTCTGTGAACTCCATGCCTTCTTCCAATGGAACTTCTGATTCAACGTGCTCTTCCGCTGGAATCTCTGGCGCCACGCGTTCTTCCATAGAAGTCTGTGGTTCCACGTCAACCATGCGATATATTTTTCTGGGCCGTCCAACATGACCTCTCTCCAATCTGGGTCGGCCTGGACCTCTCTTCATTGCCCTCCCCCCATCAGCATGTACATAATCTTGTTGATGGACATGCACATGGTGCGACGGACCAGCGACGACATCCGATTCTGAATCATATATCGGCTGGTGAGAATCACCAGAAGGTATTCTCTCACACTCCCCAAGATCTCTGTTCTCTTCTTCATGCTCAGAAATATGCTCAAGACGTTCGTCCTCAAGGTCAGGAATAAGTACGCTTGGATTTTCTTCCGGCCCTTTGGGGTGAAACTCAAAGTCAACCGTTAATGGTTGCTTCTGATTAATAAATGGTCTCTCTTTTTGTATCTCAAAGGGATCTTTGTCAATATTCCCTTTTTCGCTCTCTTGACACTTATTTTCGTAAAATTTCACGTCTCGTGAAACGATAAATTTTCTCTGCGTTGGCATCCATATTTTGTAACCTTTCCTATCGCTAGGGTAACCCACAAAGATACCTTCTTTGCTGCGTGGATCGAACTTGTCCTTCCCAATTGTTTTGTCCAAAACATAAACTTTAGATCCAAATTGATGTAAGTAATTTAGATTTACCGGTCGTTCACTCCACTTCTCAAAAGGTATTCCACCATCAAGACTTTTAGTTGGACAACGATTTCTCAGATGACATGCTGTTAATACCGCATCGCCCCAGAAACCAGGAGAAAGTCCTGACGAAATAATCATGCATCTCGCCATCTCCACCAACGTTCTGTTCATCCTTTCAGCAACTGCGTTTTGCTGTGGTGTACCAGGAATGGTTAATCTCCTCGCTATCCCCTCGTTTTTCAGGAATTCATCAAAATCTCGGTTACAATACTCGCCTCCATTATCGCTCTGTAGAAACTTGATCTTCCGTCCCGTGAAATTTTCGACGTGCTTCTTGTATATTTTGAAAGTTCTGAAAACTTCACTTTTCTTATTTAACAAATATACTTCGCACCATCTTGTATGATCGTCAATGAACGTGACGAAGAATTTCGCTCCATTTATTGCCGTATGCTGCATGGGGCCGCAAATCCGGAACAAATAAAGTGTTTGGCAATTGAACCACGGTTTTAGAACCATTATTACATGTTAATAATCTCACTGTGCCCTTACCTTGTACATTTGTGCTCGAGTTTGTCGCTAAATTTAGCTTACCAGACAAAGGTAACAATGTATTTCCAAATTTGCTTTCGTCATTGCACAAATGTGACGTACACCCACTGTCGATGATCCAACTTCCATTCTCGTTGTAAACAGCCTTATCATCTGAAATACAATTGAATGTTACAAAATTGGTATCTACAGTTCCTATATCACTACTATTATTTGACACGCACTTTACACTATCCACACATTGTTCCTTATTCTTCTTTAAACATTCAGAGGCTCTATGACCGTACTGGTGACATTTAAAACATTTGAACCTAAATTTTGAATTCCCTTGCTCTGTACCACTCTTCTTAGGCTTAAAATACTTATTTCCTTTGATAAGGAGCGCCTTATCACCACTTTCTCTATCATCTCTGGAATATTGTTCTTCTAGTATTTTAATTTTGAGTGTTTCCGGATCTGGCAATATGTCTCTAGATTCTATGGCACATCTAAAATTATTAAAATTTGCCGGTAAACTGTACAGAAGCATAATCGAAATCAGATCATTATGCATTTCGATATCCATGTCTGCTAATTGATTCCTCACATCGAAAAAACATAATACATGTTCTCTTATGTCACCACCTTCCTCCAATTTATGAAGCAATAACTGTTTAAGCAATGTCGCCTTCTTTGCGGGTCCTTTTGACGCGTGAATGGCCTTTAATTTCAACCATACATCTCGCGATGTTTTACACCCTCGTAGATGTCGTAATTCGCTCGGACTTATGGATAGAATGAGGTCTGACTTAGCTTTGGCATCCGCAGTCTCCCAAAGTTTCGCCTCTCCAGGCTCCGCAGGTTTTTCAATACTGCCATCAACGTATCCCCAGGCATCATTCTTTATTAATATTGCTTCGACTTGGATTCTCCAGGTCTCATAGTTATTCTGGTCGAGTTGCTCAATTTTCACAGTACTCATACTTACGATTAATAATTTGTCCTTTTGCGCTAAATACGATCCTGGACCGTCAAGGGCCCATAACCACTGTGAGGGATATAAATTGGAATAGTGCAGTTTACGTGAAAAGACCCAGGATACAAATCAGCAGTTTATTATTGGAGCGGAGCGAGCGAAGCGAGCGAAGCTCCCATGGATCGACTCGAATGGACTTTGTAACAATGCGCAGATCTCAGCGAGTTCTCAACCGATTTTAGAAATTTTTGTTTTAAAATGCACAAATTAAATTTCGCTAGGTCGTGACGAAGAGAAAATTTCGAAAAAAAAAAAAAACTCCGCTCCAATCTATGGTGCAAGCTTAGCCGGTGGCTGACTCTGCATCGACCTAGTTAATCAA
The DNA here is from genome assembly GCA_932273695.1 of Apotomis betuletana. NCBI lineage: Eukaryota > Metazoa > Arthropoda > Insecta > Lepidoptera > Tortricidae > Apotomis > Apotomis betuletana. The sequence continues at coordinate 15,551,391 of OW026308.1, read as the reverse complement.
GTTGTTTACAACACGTACTGTTCAAAGAGTATTTTAGAACTGACATTGTAGTCAACACAAACAAACGTTGCTAATACAAATTTAAACTAGCAACCTGTTCTAGATTTAGTTTGACAAAGTTCTAGGCCAGTATATCATACACAATAGGTTTTATGCCCAATATCACAATAATAATTTCAATAAAAACAAATTTAATAAAAATTTAAAGTTACATTAGAGGAATGAGAAATATTTAAAGTAATAGCTTTTACTAAAATTAAAAATTAAATAAAAAAGTAATAAATAATAGTAGATAAAAATTACAAGTTTATATCAAAAAGTTTTATTGTGTAGGTAGGTACTTTGGCTGTTGGTATCTTTGCCTTGGTCTTAGAATACTAACGAAACGAAATAAAATGAAGAGTTTATTCTATGAAGTTTTAAGTTGTTCGTGTGGCTGTTGGACCGATCGCCTTGGTCTTTGACGACGATTTTACTTTATGCTCTAGAACATAAAAAGCGACTTTATGTCGCCTACGCACAGCATAAAGTTGAACTTTTAGAGCATGAGAAGTGAAAAAAATACTTATACAAAATAATCACTCTTAATCAAGATAATCGCCATTCAAATAAAACGTTATTTTAAATGGACCTCTAACAAAATAACTCAATCAACGCGTTAGCGGTAATCAGAATGACGTATTCTTGATTTATTATATTTCACGCCATTCAGAATAACGCGCTCTAGAATAAATCATAAGTATTTGAAATGTTTTGAATGTGAATGACGTCTGGCCGTTCATTCTTATTCTCATTCAAAATGAAATTTGCCCAACTCTGGTCTAAACAGCGTTGTTGCCGGCTCACTAGCATATTTAGATACCGAGATATTGCCGTTGTTTCAAATCACTTCTGTTTTAAACCTCCCGGTCTCCCCTTCGCTGGGCACAAACGTTGCAAAACCAGTTTAGGTAGCGTTTTTTGGCAGAAACTTTCAGCGGTAGATGACTTTGGATTTCAATTTCTTTATTCAATTTACAAAATTAGCAAGTGATACCTACCTAGTTAACAAGTAATTTTCGTATCTTTCTGTACCTACATATTCTTCATACAAACGTAGTTACGTCCTTATTTTAATATAACATGTCACATTATCATGAAATTCTCTAAATATAATGAGATAAGATATATCTAGGGCTAAAACTAGTTTATGACTCTTGAAATGTTAATAGAAAGAAAATAGAGCGAGTACAAGTTTTGCATTTTTAGACCCCAGAAAGTTGTTCAGTTTGGCGGCATACTACGACCAAAATATAGTTTAGATTGAAGTCAAAACCTATTTCCGGTGTCGATTGAACTATGCAGTTTGATAAGAAAAAAGATTTATCAAAATTGATCTCGTAGTTTTAAAATGAGAGCGTAACTACGAAAACCTTAAAATAAATTACAAAAAATTGTTGCGAAACTGCAGCGAATTACTCTAGCGCGGGGAACGGTCCGGGGGGGCGGCGGTAAGCACCGCCCCCCGCTAGCGCGCTCTCGCTTTACTGCTAGCGCCCTGTCTTCCTCTAGGTGAAACAACAACATTTTAAAGCGTAAGCGCGCGATCTCAACGCGGAGTTGAGCGGACCTTGCTGCGGACTCTTATTTACGAGGAATTAATCCTGATTTGCATAATATTGACATACTGATGTTTAAAATTCCAGAATCTCAGAGTCAAATAGACATAGAAACTAGTGTTTTTACTGTCCCTGTCCCTAAAACTTCCGCAAAACATTGCTGCTGATGCTGACTAAACAAATAGACTTAAGTTACGTACATAACATACTTAGGCGATTGTCAAATGTCAATATGAACAAATGTCAATCAAAAAGAACCTTGGCCGTTAATTTTTTTTGTATGTTTGTTTTGGTCGTGTCACAATCTCAGGATGCCGAAACTGGTGCCGTCATTTGTTATGATTGCTGTGCGTGCTCACACGCGAAGTTGTTATTAACCCAAGTACCTAAGTAGTAAACAAGCTGCAGAAGCGCTTATAGAACCCTCTAATTTAAGCTGAATAAATTCTGTATAAGCGCTTCCTTGTTTCCTACTTGGAAAGGCACCAGTTCAGTGGACTTCGAGTTTAGGCCATTTTAATACCTTTTCCTTTTACGCACTTGATAACATTAATTGTGCATTGTGTTTAGAAACTCTACCAAGCTTAGAGGTTAAAGGTTATGCGTATACAAAACATGCAATTACTTAGTATAGAAGTGGTACCTAGAGATAACTGTTTGACAAAGATAGGTACTTGGCTTATAGAAAAACTGCTTTTAATAGATGGCGGCGTTAATATCGACCGTCACAACCCACACATTCGTTTCAGATAACGGCAGTAACTTTAAAGACATGGAATGTACTCCTTAGACAGTGTGACAAAAACTTTCACACTGAGATTGCGGTTGTGATAGCTTTACCTACTCATTTTATTCGTGGTTACAGCGCACAGTAGTGCCACTGTTTGGTAAGGAAAGTGAAATTTGCTTCTCATATACCTACAAGAATTTCACGTTCAAACCAAGCCACGTGTAAATTTATACAGGTACAGCTTTTCTTAGGCAAGTACACTTTAAGTAGATCATTTTGACTCTCAGGAAACTGAATTCTATAACACAGGTTTTTCACCTAGCTCAGAAGGCAGGGACTTCTACTGATTGCTTCCATTATTCTTGTCTTTATCATGTCGTTTCTCATTACTAATGAAACGAAGCAGAAAAGTTATAACTGTTATAAGCATGCCGCGGTTTTAGGGGCGCGAAAGGTTTTTGACACTAGGCCAACAGTTACTGGCTCCGCATATGTCTCTTTTGCACGCACGAAGTGAGAAAAAGAGAGATGTACTGTCGCGGCCAGAAGAAGCCGTAGTATGCGCTGGTTCTTAGGCGCCATATCATTCCTGCTTCGGAAACCCCGGGTTATGGACTTATAAGTAACTCACTAAAGTCAGCTGGGTTGTGGTGTCGCGGACAAGGAAGGCCGACGCTCGCCAGATGAGGCACCATAGCTCCCGTGTCACCTTGGTAGATGCACCGTCCGTCTGCTATCACGTATACCTGGAACAACCACTTATACAATGTACTTCAATATTACAATGATCGAAGAATATCGATGGATGAGGGCAGCAGGATCGATTGCTCCGTTGCCTTTGAGCAGCAATGGAAGTCTTTTTGCTGATAAGACGATGATAATAATATAATGGTAATAATTATTTTTGGTCTTAAAAAATAATTCTTACTTATTATTATTAGGCAGGCAAGAGACCCCTCTAACACAACATAAAAATATAATATCTGTTCCATTTCCCTATTGTTGGACAGGTTTACATTCCGATCATTATTCGCTTTTGAACAACGATAGATAATAAATAAATAAATAAATATTAGTAATAATAATTATTATAATTCATTTATTTCAGGCATCAAAGGCCCATAGATAAATACCTTACAATCTAACATACATATTAAATATTAAAATATTTAATATTATGGGACAATCATACACAAATCGACCTAGTCCCAAACTAAGCAAAGCTTGTAGGTACTATGGGTACTAGACGACGATATACATAATATATAAATAGGTACATATATTTATAGATAACATCCATGACCCAAGAACAAATATACGAGTTCATCACACAAATATTTGCCGCGGTCGGGATTCAACCCGTGACCGCCGCGCCGGCTTAGTAGGCAGGTGTCTGCAAACTGTGCTAACCGCGTCGTCAATGATCATGGATTATAATATAGCAGGAAATATCTTCACAAGAAGGCTCGTGAGACGTGTGACAACTTTCTTCACGACCACGAGATCACCTATTGAAAGAGAGAGGAACCAGGATCTCTTGAAGAACCAACCTTAACGATACATCTATCTGAGTAAAAAATAGGAACTCCGTAGCTGGCGTAGATATTGAGTCCAGAATAAAACTCAACAGTGAGTAGAATTTGACCGTCATCTGCCCCACATACATTGATAAATGACCCATTGAATCATTATGCGAAAGCCGCAATTACCAGCTTCGTGTTGAAGAGTTGTTAGTGACATTTTCGACGTAAACAATAGATAATTATGACCACCGTAGAGCACAGCCATTGTTTCATGGGATATTGCTTTTAATTAAAATCTCTTTTATGCAAAATAAGCGTTAGACAATGATACGCGTGTCACACGCTATATCCCTCGCTACGACACTGAAGTTTGCGGGTTAAAGTTGTTTTCATGAAAACAGCTATGCATCGCTACGATATAAACAAGTACTAAGGGCTCCACAAATTCTGCAGATCATTGTATAACCCCACAGGGGGTTTTAAACCCACGCCATATTGCGGATTTATAGTGGTACTAATTTATTTTACTGGCAACGGCAAATTTTTGGTAACTGACGTTGAAAGTCGGTTAATGACACTGATGTACACAAAGAGGAAAAGGACTAACTAAATATTCCGCAAATTTCAAGTATTTTTTGCATAATAAAGTCAAAACTATCCACAGTGATGAAAGTCATGTTTTTATCAATAGGATTCGTACCTATTTATTTCGCAAGAAGAACGAAGGATTGAGCAGCATTCCGGTAAACAATGTTTTGAATTTGGTCAATGACAAATCTTTGACAAAGAGCTATTGACGTTTAATAAAGCAAATATAATTATGACGTATACACATTATTGCCATAGGTATTAAACCGACGACGACCGACGGTTGCTAGGCTATACTTAAATTAAAAAGTAGAATAAAATCAAACTTAAAAAAAACAATGTTGATATTATAGGGCTTGCACAAAAATGGTCCTGTGCCACCCAAAATCGATATAGAAGACAGCACAACGGCTTCTAAGAGTATCGGTATAGACAGCACAACGGCTTCTAAGACATTCTGGTCGATACGACCAAAGAAGACCTTTCGATCATCAAATGCCGCTTATTTCGCTGCCTCGTGAGCCGGCGGTCCTGGGTATTTGTATGATGCACTCGAATATTTGCTCCTGGGTCTTGGATGATATCTATAAATGTATTTATATAGGTATTATATCGTCTAGTACCTACCTGTAGTACAAGCTTTGTTTAGTTTGGGATTAGGTCGATTTGTGTAAGATTCTCCCTTAATATTTATTTATTTATTTGCCGTGAACATCGTCCACTGGGGTTGTTTAATGCTACCTTTATGGAAACGATGCTACCTTCATCAAATGACTAACGAACCGCCTCCAGCAATGGACCAATTTTATAACACACAAACACAGAATGTGCACACAGACTACATAAATACTATTATAAATACTATTATTGATGGTCAATGGTAGAATTTATTGAATAGAAAGGTTTTAACAATTCATTGCCCAATTGTAGCACTAGTTAATAGAAAAAATTGGGCAAGTGCGAGTCCGACTCGCGCATGAAGGGTTCCGTACCTATATATATACAGGTATAACAAGTTTGTTGTATGGGAGCCCCCCTTAAATATTTATTTTATTTTATTTTTAGTTATAGCGGCAATAGAAATACATCATCTGTGAAAATTTCAACTGTCTAGCTATCACCGTTCTTGAGATACAGCCTGGTGACAGACGGACGGACGGACGGACGGACGGACGGACGGACGGATGGACGGACGGACGGACGGACGGACGGACAGCGAAGTCTCAGTAATAGGGTCCCGTTTTTACCCTTTGGGTACGGAACCCTAAAAACTACTAAAAAAATACGATAGCTTAGATATTAAAAAACATGTCCACACATTCTGTCTTCGGACAAGTAATAAAAAAAATTGGGCAAGTGTGAGCCCGACTCGCGCATGAAGGGTTCCGTACCTATACATATATATAATCTATAATAAGTTTGTTGTATGGGAGCCCCCCTTAAATATTTATTTTATTTTATTTTTAGTATTTGTTGTTATAGCGGCAATAGAAATACATCATCTGTGAAAATTTCAACTGTCTAGCTATCACCGTTCTTGAGATACAGCCTGGTGACAGACGGACGGACAGCGAAGTCTCAGTAATAGGGTCCCGTTTTTACCCTTTGGGTACGGAACCCTAAAAAGTAATGTTTAACATTCACGTAGAAAAAGTCTGCTTGTTAAAAAAACCGGCCAAATGCGAGTCGGAGTCGTGCACCAAGGGTTCCGTACCGCCAAATTAGCAAAAATACTTTTATGGCCATAGTAATTAGGTCGTACGTAGTACGTAGTAGTACGTGGGTCGTATTGATGCTAACTTTATTAGGTAAGTAAATAAAATAAAAGGTACACCTGTATTAAATAGAAGTGGAAGAACGAAGGTTGGACTTCGTGTTATTCTGATTTGTACCAAATTCGTATGGTGAACTTATAGTGTATTTTTCATAATTAGGTACGTTTATTATTTTTTCTATGATTGAAACATTATTTTGTGTAAATAGAATCAGGTAAGTACCTATACTAGAAAACTACTATACAAACGATTTTAAGTCAAAGACATTTTCACCTCACTCGCTCGGAAAACCTCCGTTTATAGGGCGAAATCTGCGTGCAAAAGTCTATTTTATCCGCTAGCGTGCAAAAGTCATTTGAATTTCGAACACGACGATTTTGATTCTCTGTGGTGCATGTAACTTTTTTATATTTAAGACTCCTTCAACGCGTGACTGATTTCATCAGTCGATAAATCTTCGAATAACCAATCAACGCACGCTAATAAAGGGCGATCTGGTCAGGCCGCCTAAAATCATATGTACGTTTGATAACTTCTTTAAAAAAAAATACACCTACAATATCACGTCCAGAAAGCTGGTTTGTGGTTACAGATTTTTAAGTTTTTATTTTTTCTACACTTTATTTTATGTTGAATATGTTTATATATATTAATAGTAAGTATTTCAGTTTCATATAGATATTTTGACTAGTAAATATATTAATTAAAACACAAATTTTAATGTTTATTTGTTATAAAAGTTGGAACATAAGAGTGTAATTTCTGAACGCACCCGAGAAAAAAATAAATGATTAAAAAGTTGGAAGTTTTCACAATTCACATAAACAACGAAAATTTGTTCCGTGGAGAATACATTACTGTTGTCTTACTTTATTGAAATATCGAAAACAAGAAAGTTAAGCCCAATTTGGAGTATTTAGTATACCTAAGAATAAGAATGATTTATTGCAAAACTGTGTACCTACATGCTAAAAGCCTGCATTAAAACGAAAAAGGATTTGTTATAAATATCTGGAGACGATAAGTAATTTACAGAAATAATCTTGTTGTAATAACTTCCAAAGCAAGTGTTATGGAAAATACTTCCGAGTGATCAACTAATCCTTCCCAGAATGCCATTCTCCCGCATTCAAAAATCACAACGAATGTGTCAAGTAGTTTTAAATACAAATATAATATAACAGTGCTTAAGAAAAACTCTACGATAAAATATACACGACGATAATACAAATTACGGCCATATTACTTTTAATTTTTAATATGTGTGCTTCTCTCGTATTTATTTGGTTTGGATTTGTGTGTGTTATGTTTTAAATTTGATGTGTTAAATAGAAGGCAAAATTAAATATGATTATTTTTATGTTTTAATTGTTTTTCTTGAATCTTGCATTTTCCTCGCTGGAGTGAGGTGAAAAGTTGTGTGTTCCGCATGGCTGCAAAATTATTTAGCTTCTCGTGTCTTGAAAGCCTCGCTACGCTCAGGAATCTATCTTTGAACCATTCGCTTCGCTCATGGTTCAATCTTAGATTCCTTCGCTCGCTCAGCTTTCAATTTCAACACTCGCGCCAAATAACAACTTTGCAGCCTTGCATAACAAATAACTATTGTATTTTATTCAAAAAATTATACCTACACTAAAACACTAATATGCACCTACGCAGATTTCATGAGTACCTACTTTTTGAGGTTAAAACATTAAAGGTTATTCTGAAGGTCAACGTACTTAGTATTCCGTCAAATAGCATTTCAGAATTCAAATAGCACTTTCAATACATACATTATCACAAAGTAATTAACATTTACGTCTATCGACACGACGTATATCGACAAAACAACTCCTTACCATAATTGGTATATACCTAGCCTCCTGAGTTCCAGTGTCCTACACATAGTACATAAACTTCAATTAATAGTTATCTGACAATTATTTGTCATAAGGTTAAAATTAAACTGACAAATTATGAATGCTGGTCGTCAGGAGGATAGGTCATTGAAGTCTTACTTTATTATATGCCTACCTACTTGTTAATAGTACCTAATAATAAATATCAGACAACCTCACACAAATCAATCTAGTGCCAAATTAAGCTCAAGAAGGCTACGATATACATACTTATATAGATAAATAAATACTTAAACACATAAAACAACCGTGACCCAAGCACAAATATTCGAGTTCATCATACAAATATTTGCCCTGGCCGGGATGCGAACCTGGGACCGCCGGCTCAGTATAGGCAGGTGCTTACAACTGCGCCAACCGCGTCGTCGTTTAATAAGGAGCAGAATCCTAATTGAATAATTTATATTGTACCTATAATTATATTATGTCTTGTGGCTTTATCTCAGGTGCTGACACAATATATCACTACCTACTATAATTATAACTGATGGTGATGACAATTAACCTTAAGAATTGCATACTGCTAACGAGTAGGTATTCTGGTTAATACTGCCGAATGACCAAATGAAAAAATACATAATACTTTATACGACTACATTAGGTAGGGATAGCTTTTGCCCGCGGTTTAGCTCCTACGGTTATCCTACGGGAATCACGTATTTGTTCTGCCTATGTGTTAATTTAGGGTATCCGTTTCAAATTACATGGAAATACTTCAAACTATTTCAACATGAAGAAGTAACAAACATACACACATCACACACACATTTATAATATTAGTCTTAATATATTTTAATTTTGAGGGTTCTATATTCCAAGTGTAATTTAAGGAAGCTCTATCCCTAAGGGAGAAAAATATACAATTGGATGAAATTTAAGTAGGTGGCATCAATTTTTACATCATCCACATTTGACGACGCGGTTGGCTCAGTTTGCAAGCACCTGCCTACTGAGCGGCGGTCCGGGTTCGAATCCCGGCCAGGGCAAATATTTGTGTGATGAACTCGAATATATTATGTGCTTGGGTCATGGTTGTTCCTATGTATTTAAGTATATATTTATCTATATAAGTATGTATATCGTCGTCTAGTACCCTTAACACAAGCCTTCTTGAGCTTAATTTGGGACTAGATCGATTTGTGTGAAGTTGTCTGATATTTATTTATTTATATATTATCTTATTTAGCCTGCAAGACTCAACGTTGGTTTGACTGGTTTTGCGCTATACACATTCGTCGGTTTTTCAGGATCATCACCAGGTCAGTGGTGCAACTTGTCTAGACCTGTCGCGCTCCGTCTTCCAGCTCTTGCGTGCTATTTGTGAATCTTCTTCTCTACTGGGCTCTGCGAGCAATTGCGTCACACCTTCTTCTTCAGCTTGACAATTTTTCGAGCTATATACCTACTACTTTAGTCTAGTTATAGTTTTCGGCATTTCTAACATCATCATCTCAGCCATAGGACGTCCACTGCTGAACATAGGCCTCCCCTTTGGACTTCCATATATACCGGTTGGAAGCGACCTGCATCCAGCGCCTTCCGGCGACCTTTATAAGGTCATCTGTCCATCTTGTAGGTGGACGTCCTACGCTGCGCTTGCTGGTCCGAGGTCTCCACTCGAGCACTTTTCGGCCCCATCGGCCATCTGCTCTGCGTGCTATGTGGCCTGCCCATTGCCACTTCAACTTGCTAATCCGGTGAGCTATATCGGTCACTTTAGTTCGTCTACGGATTTCCTCATTTCTGATTCGATCACGTAGAGACACCCCGAGCATAGCCCTCTCCATTGCTCGTTGAGCGACTTTGAGCTTTGAGATGAGGCCGATAGTGAAAGACCACGCTTCGGTGCCGTAAGTCATTACTGGTAACACACATTGGTTGAAGACTTTCGTCTTGAGACACTGAGGTATGTCGGACGAAAAGACATTGCGTAGTTTCCCGAACGCTGCCCAGCCGAGTTGGATTCGGCGGTTGACCTCTTTCTCGAAGTTGGACCTACCTAATTGGACCACTTGTCCTAGGTAGATGTATGAGTCAACAACTTCGAGTACCGAGTTTTCAACAGGGACTGGGATGGGCACAACCTTGGCATTTGACATGAGTTTCGTCTTGTCCATGTTCATTTTTAAGCCCACCCGTTGAGAAACTCGATTGAGGTCATCGAGCATCATGCTGAGTTCCTCCATCGACTTTGCCATGACTACGATGTCGTCGGCAAACCGAAGGTGAGTGATGTATTCGCCATTGATGTTGATGCCAAGTCCTTGCCATTCCAGGAGCTTGAAGGCGTCTTCCATAACGGCCGTAAACAGTTTCGGGGAAATAACGTCCCCCTGTCTTACGCCTCTTCTCAATGGAATGGCCTTTGTGCTCTGCTCCTGAACTCGGACCGACATGGTGGCGTTACTATACAAACACTTCAACACTTCAATGTACCGATAGTCAATATGGCATCGCTGAAGTGACTCGAGCACCGCCCATGTTTCCACCGAATCGAAGGCTTTCTCATAGTCCACAAACGCTAAGCATAATGGCAAGTTATACTCTTCAGTCTTCTGTATAACTTGCCGTAGCGTATGTATGTGGTCTATGGTACTATAGCTTCTTCGGAAACCGGCTTGTTCGGGAGGCTGGAAGTCATCAAGTCTATGTTCGAGACGGTTCGTGATGACCCTTGAAATTCCTTCCCTCCTTCTAACATAGCTCAGATAAATTATTCTGTATAGCCGTCTTCATTACCCTTTAGCGTTAATCAAGATAGTATAACTAATAGGTATCCATTAGAATTTTCAGCTGTGCTGTGCACTGTGTGCGGAATACCAGGCAAGACGGCTTAGGGCATCACATACCTACGTGCTTATGCATTTAATTAATACCATTTAACGTGTGATTTGTGGAATGGCCGTGGTGGTATAATAGACAACACTGCCGTAAATTAAATAATTGCCTACTTAATTAAAAGGGGCAGTGACGAATAAAGTCAAAGGTTAAATTTTTCTTGTCCGTTTATCTGAACGTGCATGTAGAAACCCTAGATGTGCATTGCATCGTAAGGGCATTTTTTGGCAGAGCAGATAAAAAGGAAATACCAGCCTGTCTAGTTAGCACAACTATGCTACTCGACTCTTGTCGCGCAACAATAACTTGAAGCGTGTTTAGTTTACCTACTCTCTCACAATAAATACTGCATAGAAATAAATAAGCAATATTTCTCGTACGAGAAAGAGTCGCGTGTCACAGATGTGTTAGAGGTGTCATTTCCGAAGCGTTGGTAGAATCAGACATGGAAAAACGCTTCTTGAGGAGACCTACTTGCAGAATACAATTTTGAAGACCTTTTGACTTTACAAATATGACGCATGTAGGGTCTTAAACTTGCAACGTGTTTACTGTGCTCATACCTCTGGTTGGGTTGGGCGATAAGACTGATAGGTCGTTCGTTTCCTCGCTTGTTACCCGAGTTACCATTAACCGTTTTTGCCTGCGATCTCGGTGATGGTAGAGTACAAGCCCGAGGTTACCGGCTGGTGGATGGTGCACTCCAGCATATATATACCTGGCTCTAACTGCCATAGTAGTTGGATGCACTGGACAATGATGATGGTGACGTAAAGTCATCAGAACGATAACCTTACTGGTAGGTATGTAGAAGCTCTAGAGGGCAAAAATTCTGTAAGTAATCGTTTGTACCTGGTCGAAGAGCTCAAGAAGAGAGGCGGCCGGTTGATGAATGGTGCAGACCACCGTACGCCCCTGACGCGCCAGCTGTTTTAGTAATTTGACGCATTGGACTGTGGTGACAGTGTCCAAGCCGCTGGTCGGCTCATCCAGGAAGAACACTGGTGGGTTGTTCACTAACTCTAGCGCGATTGACAGCCTGAAATAGAAAAAAACTGAGTTCAAGTTGTGACCACTAATCATCATCATAGATCCTTCAGTCTATTACAGACGATTTGTGGTCTTCAGTCTGCCAAGCACCGTCTTAGGTGGCTTAAATTTGCTTTGGCCGGGAAATGTTATAAAATACGACTAAAAAACAAATGTTAGGTATCTACTTAAGAGTGAAATGAAATGGATACCTAAAATGTTTCTATTTAGCCCAATGGTTGACTGGTAGATAATGCCTTATAGCATTAAGTCCGCCATTTTCACAAGTTTTTTATGCAATAAAGTATAAATAAATAAATAAAATATATCTAAGAACTTCTTTTAAAAATCGGTAGGTACCTACTAAACATTTGTGCCGTAAATACTCATGCGATAAATAAGTGGTAAACATATTGGTACCTACAAGCAACAACAATAAAACATCATATCCCAACTGTACCCTGAAGTTATTAAGAAGGGCATTCGAATCAAATCCGGCTTTAGCTCTCGTTCATTGACTGTATGAAATGAGCATACAACAAAAACGATAATGGATGGATGCTTTTGTATATAATTATGCACAAAAAGTTTTCGAATTATATTGAACATTTTGCTTGCGCCCAAATATTTTGCAGAAGAATCATTCATTTACTGATATTTAAGAGCTTCACTCTTGTCGGTGGAGTATTCCCCACTCTTCCCTATTCCTTGTTAGTTTTCTCGATCAGAAAAATCAATTAAGGTAAACTTCTTGGTGACACTGTGCGAGAACCCTCCTTGTATATAGGGGGTTTAGGGTGCGTCTCCACTGAAACGGACCGGAGTGGAGTGTATTTTTGACGTGACAACGTCTTAAATTAGGTTGCGGCTCGGAGTCACTCATGAAAAAGTGTAACGCCCGCTCACGTCTGTTACGAGGGCCGGTTGTCCCGCTAAAACTCGAGAACGGCTGAACCGATTTGGCTAATTTTAGTATTGAAATATTCGTGGAAGTCAAGGGAAGGTTTAAACGGTGAGAAAATATTGAATAAATGAGTGGAAAATAATAAAAACGATAATTTTATATTCCCATACAAATACAAACTGTTCGTACTTACCTGTCAAACATATGATGTTTGTTCCGTCAGTTCGGTATTTTTAGAATAATTACATGTAGATCTAGACTAAATAAGGGTTTGGAATCGACAACATACATGCATAATAGTCTGATTATCGCATATTTAGATTTAAAACATGTAAAATAATGACACTATAATGACATTAATGACACATGTGATGGGTGCGCTCAGAAAGTAACACTTAAAATGTTGTTAGGGAAATTGTGAATGGATATGATACAAATAAATATTCTACCGAGAAAAAGACGTTGTCACGTAAAATCTTCCTTCGCCCGTAAAACCGACTTTACAGGCAACCATTTTTTTTTTATTTAACTTTGAACAATAATATTCAACAATGTAGTAACTGTGACGTTTAATGGCGAGAGGCGCTCAGTTTTAATAAGTAAATATAATAACAACTTAGTATGCCTAAATTAAATTTTGTTAGTTGGTAATAGGTACAAATACAATGAAATGGTTATTAGCACAATCTGCATACGTATTTGGACAAATACTATTAATAATATATAATATTTTGTTGCGTATACGTACGCAGTTGGAGACGTGCGGAATCCACCAATCACAAAAGTGAAGAGGAGCTGAGATACAGATTTAAACTCAGGTGATTGGTCTATTTGAAGACAAAAGTCTTCAACCAGTGCGTATTACCGGTGATGAGCTACGGAGCCGAGACGTGGTCTCTAACTATGGGCCTTTTAAGGAAGCTGAGAGTCACGCAGCGAGCTATGGAAAGAGGAGATTCGTAGACGAACCAAGGTCATCGACATAGCAAACCGGGTAAGCAAGCTGAAGTGGCAATGGGCGGGGCACATAGCTCGAAGGACCGATGGCCGTTGGGGCAGAAAAGTTCTCGAGTGGAGACCACGTACCGGCAAGCGCAGTGTAGGACGACCACCCGCAAGGTGGTCGGACGACCTGGTTAGAGTTGCGGGGACTCGCTGGATGCGGGTCGCTGCTATCCGGCCCATGTGGAAATCTATTGAGGAGGCCTGTGTCCAGCAGTGAGCGTCCTATGGCTGAAATGATGATTGGTCTATTCCGCCCCGCTTCAATAGAGTACGCACCCTAAAACTGGTAAAATTTTCTTTGAGTCCTATTTATTATATCTACATGACATTGCGGATGTTGTTGTATCGAATAATAAAATTATGCATCACCTACGCGTGTCCACGTTTATGAGGGGTGCCATTCAATATTGACATGCGATGTTAACTCACCGCTGAAAAGAGAATTGCCCAAGCTTACGTGACCGTAACATTAACTCAGTCTTCGATATGACTGTGATTAAAATCTCAAATGTTGATACTGTTGGGGCTCATAAATAAAAGCCGTAACATGAAAGAAATTAAATACTTTTAAGTATGAAAAGTACAGCACAAAAATGTACATCTTATCTCCACGATACTTCGATAGAGAGTTGTTTCGCCTGGTATTGCCAACATTAAAAATAATCAAACAATATTATTATGATTAGGTACAGATACCTACTTGAATATAATTCATAACATAACATAATGATCATTCAGAAGCTACCACGATTCGAGGTTCTCTTATTCTTAATAAGAAGGTACCTAAGTTATTTTTTATCTTTATATATTCATTTTTGTCTGATGAATCCATAAAGTGGTGATTTAAGGCAACAAATAAAAAAAAACGGCCAAGTGCGAGTCGGACTCGCCCACGAAGAGTTCCGTGGCATCAAATAAAATTGCTGGCCGGGTTAAGTTGAGTTTGCCTGTATGTATTGCGCCGGATACAAATGAGGTGCAAAGTTAACGCAACCGATCACGTATGTTGTATGGGAGCCCACTTAAATATTTTTTTTTTCTGTTTTTAGGGTTCCGTACCCAAAGGGTAAAAACGGGACCCTATTACTGAGACTTCGCTGTCCGTCCGCCCGTCCGTCCGTCTGTCACCACGCTGTATCTCAAGAATGGTGATAGCTAGACAGTTGAAATTTTCACAGATGATGTATTCCTATTGCCGCTATAACAACAAATACTAAAAATTATTCCTCCTAGCCTTGTCCCATTTTTTGAGAATGAATTCTCAATCGGGGTCGGCTACCTAAATCCCAAGATGTGGCGTAGGCACTAGTTTTTACGAAAGCGACTGCCATCTGACCTTCCAACCCAGAGGGGAAACTAGGCCTTATTGGGCTTAGGTGGTTTCCTCACGATGTTTTCCTTCACCGAAAAGCGAGTGGTAAATATCAAATGACATTCCGTACATAAGTTCCGAAAAACTCATTGGTACGGGCCGGGTTCGAACCCGCGACCTCCGGATTGAAAGTCGCATGCCCTAACCACTAGGCTACCACCGCTTCTACTAACAACAAATACTAAAAATAAAATAAAATAAATATTTAAGGGGGCTCCCATACAACAAACTTATAGATAATGGTACGGAACCCTTCGTGCGCGAGTCCCACTCGCACTTGGCCGATATTTTTAATATTTGTTGTTATAGCGGCAATAGAAATACATCATCTGTGAAAATCTCAACTGTCTAGCTATCACGGTTCATGAGATATACCCTGATGATGACAGACAGACGGATGGACGGACGGACGGACGCACAGTGAAGTCTTAGTAATAGGGTCCCGTTTACTCTTTGGGTACGACATCCTAATATTAAGTATCCTCGTCCAAATAACGATATGAAATATATTTATTATTGAAGACGCCATACATCGCACAGCCAATATCGATTGGAACCCGATATGATGCTCACGCACCATGGTAATAATATTATTTAAAATACAATACCTATACAGAAACTTTGCAATCATAAAAAGGAACGCGCAATACTGTAATTACTTTGATTATTCCGCAAATCACTTCTTCATAATAGGTTTGCGGAAAGAAACATTGTTTCGTCTTCATACATACTTAACTACTGGGGATGATACCTATCATTACTAGGCTTGGGACTTTTGGTAGCATACCGAAAATGCTAAATTATTGTAAAAAAAAAACCGACTTCAAAATAAACAATAAACAATACCCGTTCATGTACAAATTACATTTGAAACACCTTTTGAAGTCGGTGCTAAACGTTCACGTAAACTTCTTTATCGAACAAAAATACTCGCAAATACGAAATAGTAATCATTAAAGGCTTCATGCGTGGCATCTGTTTTCATAGTAATAATTGAGTGGAAAAGCAGGGGATATCCCTAAAAAAAATTGGGTAAGTGCGAGCCCGACTCGCGCATGAAGGGTTCCGTACCTATACATATATATAATCTATAACAAGTTTGTTGTATGGGAGCCCCCCTTAAATATTTATTTTATTTTATTTTTAGTATTTGTTATTATAGCGGCAATAGAAATAGGTACATCATCTGTGAAAATTTCAACTGTCTAGCTATCACCGTTGTTGAGATACAGCCTGGTGACAGACGGACGGACGGACGGACGGACGGACAGCAAAGTCTCAGTAATAGGGTCCCGTTTTTACCCTTTGGGTACGGAACCCTAAAAATTAAACTTTTAATAAATTGCCAGTAGACATTTTGTTATTCGGCTCACTGCTCCTTTAAACGCGTAGTAAAAGCGTTCTTTCAAAATCATGCCTTCTACTCGATCACTGAATATCTATCGTTCATATCAAGGACATTGCACTGTATATAAAAAAATTATATTAATGATTTATAAGTAATGATTGATTTATTTTTGGAAATTAATGTTTTTCAAATATTATTACAAAATGTAAATTATAAGTGTATTTAAACCATTAATACAAAGATCAAAGCTTAAAGAAAAATGCGAAGTGGCTAACGCGCTGGACCGGTAATCCAGAGGTACCGGGTTCGATTCCCGGTCCCTTCCACCAGGTAGCTCCTTTTTCAATTTTTCTTTAAGCTTTGATCTTTGTATTCATGGTTTAAATAGCCTTAAACATAATATGTTTAAGGCTATTTAGAAGTTGAAGTATCGCCACAACACCACAACGTCAAATACTTACAACCCGGTTACATTACAATATCTGTGGACCTGGCGTCGATGACGTCACGTCGGCGCTCTGGTACGGTGCGCGACGCGACGGGGCGAGCGCGGGTAGGTTCAAGGGTAGGGGGAGGGGCTTCACATTCCAGCGAGGTCCACAGATATTGTAACCGTGTCCGTGTTGTATGTGGTGAGAGCTCCAAGTGACAAGACCTTCACCAAAGAAGAGTTATGGCCGAAAGGTGTGCTGTTCCGACGCTTCCGCGGGCGGCTATCTGACACCAATAATAGCGTTAACATATCGTAGGTAGTAATAATGTGACCTAGTTAAGTTTATTATATTATATTATACGTACTTATTTAATATGTCGACGGGATTGACGTTTGTAGTGCAGCTGCCTACAGAGCCGGCAGTCCTGGGTTCCAATCCCGGCCGGGGCCAATATTTGTGTGATAAAACTCGAATATTTGGTCCTGACTCATGGATGTCGGTTCGAATCCCGGCCGGGGCAAATATTTGTGTGATGAACTCGAATATTTGTTACTTGATGGTCAATAATTGGTCATGGATGTTACCTATCTATATTTGTCGTCTAGTACCCAATACCCATAGTACAAGCTTTGCTTAGTTTGGGACTAGGTCGATTTGTGTATGATTGTCCCTTCATCATCTCAGCCATAGGACGTCCACTGCTGAACATAGGCCTCCCCTTTGGACTTCCATATATACCGGTTGGAAGCGACCTGCATCCAGCGCCTTCCGGCGACCTTTATAAGGTCGTCTGTCCACCTTGTAGGTGGACGTCCTACGCTGCGCTTGCTGGTCCGAGGTCTCCACTCGAGCACTTTTCGGCCCCATCGGCCATCTGCTCTGCGTGCTATGTGGCCTGCCCATTGCCACTTCAACTTGCTAATCCGGTGAGCTATATCGGTCACTTTAGTTCGTCTACGGATTTCCTCATTTCTGATTCGATCACGTAGAGACACCCCGAGCATAGCCCTCTCCATTGCACGTTGAGCGACTTTGAGCTTTGAGATGAGGCCGATAGTGAAAGACCACGTTTCGGTGCCGTAAGTCATCACTGGTAACACACATTGGTTGAAGACTTTCGTCTTGAGGCACTGAGGTATGTCGGACGAAAAGACATTGCGTAGTTTCCCGAACGCTGCCCAGCCGAGTTGGATTCGGCGGTTGACCTCTTTCTCGAAGTTGGACCTACCTAATTGGACCACTTGTCCTAGGCACTTTTCAACAGAGACGGGATGGGCACAACCCATATATGATTGTCCCTTAATATTTATTTATTATTATTTTGGAAGAGCATGATACTTAACCATTAATTTGACAATGTTCGCCAGGATGAACACACTCTTTGAACATCTTTTTCTATTTTTTTTCGAACGAGAATTGTTTGCTCTATTCAACCTTAACGAAGCTTGAACTAGCGACCTTCGTTTTTTTTTGTCAAATTAAGGGCTAAGGGTGCTTCCTCACCGTTAGCATTCGCTTGTAATTGCAGCATTTTTAGTACATTCATTACAGACAAATGCGCTCGAGGTGTGCATTAATGAACATGTATATTTGACACACTAATTATAAAACGTGAACCGTCATCAGGAATGTGATATTCTATTTGAAACACGCCAAAACTACTTTTGGCACATTATACAGAAACATTATTTCAGCAACATGTGCAAATAAGAATTCAAAATGTTATTTATAGAAAGATCATTAGAAAACTAAACATTGTAGTGCTAACAAAACAACGATACCTACGTCAGAGTTACATTGTACGTACATTTGTCAGACATTGGCCCAATGTTTCCATTGCATTCGAACATTGGGGGTCATTGCGCTGCCAGTACAACGGTGGTTGGCAGTGTTGGCACCAATCTTTGCCAACATCGGCCAAGAAGGGCAATGCCCGTTGAGCTTTCTGATTTGCTCGTACATCGATGTGTACATTCATCGTAATAGTTCGTTACCAGTTTTCGAATTTCTCCGGAAGCAAATATAAATAAAGGCTTATTATTGACGATAGATTGCACTATTTTTGGTTGAATAAAGTTTTTGTTTTTTTTTATGACGAATAAAATATGTAGTAGGTAGCTTTGATATGAAAGTGGTGCCTAATTTTTGTCCAAAGGCCAGAAGTCCAATGAAATTATGTAAGGGTTCTTATTTTTATAGGCAATAGAAGTTATAAATTTGATGTTTTATCTCTTGATACTGACATTTTTAACATGTAGGAACATGCGATTTTATAAAAACTTTATGTAACTAAATATCACTTTTACGCAGTCAAAAGATTACTTTAAAGATTTTTTATGAAAACAGTCGCTTCTCAAGTTTCGCTATCGTGTAGATTAGATATCTATAGAAATATAAGGTTCCGTTCCTAATAAACCTGAAAATTGTCATGAAACATTTTTCGAAAGACTGCCACCTACACTTACCTACGTTAGCCAAACATAGGTAATGGTAAGTATAAAATACATCGACCTGTTACAGAACATTTAAAAGTTATTTTTATTTCATATAATGGAAACCTGCGATAAATTATGTATAAATATATTTACCTTAACATTATACTTAAAGAAATATGTATTTATCTAAGTATATATATTTTTAAATTGTTTTAAGTTAGTTGCACCGCCCACAATTTATCTGCTTAGCCCAATGGTTGACTGGTAAAGAATGCCCTATGGCATTAAGTCCGCCTTTTGTACGATAATTTTTTTCTTTTGTGCAATAAAGATTAAATAAATAAATAAATACTTTTAGACCATTGATTACAAATTTCATTATAAAAAAAGTACTTTTAGGTAAAGTGATTATCAAATGTTTCTAAAATGAAGGCGAGTTCTAGTTCCTGAATAAGTCTCAGCTGTAAAATGGAAAGTTGTTGATGTGGTTTTCAATTCACAGAAACGCGAGAAGTTAAATAAAACGTAAAAAGTGGTCACGACGAATGCCGTTATTCCAACATAGTAGTAAAACCAGCTTGAAACTGTATTATACGGGTTGTAAAACTTTTATTTGTTGACATACATTTTTGTGATTGTAAATCTAAAGATAGGCGCATTATACT
The DNA here is from genome assembly GCA_932273695.1 of Apotomis betuletana. Taxonomy (NCBI): domain Eukaryota; kingdom Metazoa; phylum Arthropoda; class Insecta; order Lepidoptera; family Tortricidae; genus Apotomis; species Apotomis betuletana. The sequence goes on along the minus strand of OW026308.1, from coordinate 15,531,243 downwards.
CGAGGCTTTTTGTAAAATAACAGTGAATAAGTGTTTTACGAATTACTAGCAATTAGGGCTGCCACATTATGATTTACAGATAGTACCTACCTATTTCTCGCCTGACGGTGAAAAACGAAAAGGTACATTAGGTACGCAGCATATTAGTTAAATTCATACGGAAGTTGAAATCATATCGAGCGTTTTCCAATTTAGATGAATATTTTGGCAAAACAAAAATTGAATACCAGATTAATTATGCACGCCCTTAAAAATAGTTAATTTAATTTATATACTATTATTGTAGGTCCTGACATAGTTATTCAATTTTCCTATTTAATATTTCATATAATTAACATAAATTATAACGGGTCTAACGCGATATTTCTTATTTACCTTCATAATCTACTTCATAATCGCGTTAGACCCGTTATAATTTGTGTTAATTATGAGTACAAACCGCGAGAGTATAAAGTGTCATAATATTTCATATTTATCAAAAGTGGATTTTATTTTTACATTTTAATTTATTGTTTAGCGATTGAACGTTGGAATTTTATTATATGGATGTAGTCTTGTGATTGTAATTCTTTTGGATTGGGATTAAATATTTGATCGTGTATGTTTATAAATTGTTGCATGGTGAAACCATTATGTTGCAATAAAGAAACAATACAATAGCGTTGATATTAAATATTTCGTATTATTAGAACTGTATGTGTCTCAAATATACCGAGCACACCGGTAAAAAAATGAGTACAATACTTTATATGAAACTGGTGGTAACCCTACCAGAAAATGTAGAAATGCAACAATTCTGCTTTCACTGTCGCTGGACAATAGCCAAGTCTTCGTGGTGTCTTTTGTTTCAATGTAAAAATAGGAACATGTGATACGTTTACTGTTTATCTTGTTATGTTGTTTGCAAAACGTCGCCCGCGAATTTCCCGAAAAGAAACGGAAGAAAGAGGCACATTCCAAACCCCTAAGTTTGATTTATCCGAATGCTATTCCGAATTTTCACAATTCCAATTTAATTATATTTTATAGCATACCATCCACAGCAAATTATGATCATGATAGTACTTTCGGTATTATGAAAATTTGGAACGATGACAGTTTCGGAGAAATTATATTTCATGACGTCATGGAAATTAAAAATCAAAGGTTTATCTTACAAAAACAGCGCACCCCTCGCTCTACACATACCTACCCATCTTGCTGTAAATCGTTTGATTATGCTTAGTACTTACAAAAACTGGTAAGTCTAGGTCACCTTAAAAATACCGACAGTACTATGCACTAAACCTTATTGTTTTGTTTTTAAATCCGCTGCATCTTGCATATTTATAATGATCTGCGTGAGTATCAGCATTATTTTGCTCAATCCCTTCGTTCGATACTACCTATTTATAGATTACAACGGCATATAGAGCACGGACAGGTATTAAACAAACAACTTTTAAAAGTCACATGTTTCGCATACACGTTTTCCCAGTGATTACCAAAGGCTTTACTGAACAACAATATTTACTGATACTGTGTTATACAGTAGACATATACAGATTATACATAAATAAATGTATTACATTTATCATCGCTATCAGACTTACCTAAATATCCTAACTTTGCCAAAGGAGTTGTAAGAGGTTTATCAATATTGGCAAAGAAATGCTAATGTGAAATGTGCAACTGCATTCAAGGACTCCCGTAGAGATAGTAAATTGCATTAACCTAGTGAGTAAGTAGCCTAATTAAATTGACAACACTTTACATTTTTAAATAGTGCTAAGTTGAAACTAATTCTATTAATGTATTATCACAGAACTCAAAACTTGGTACATAGTGTCAAAATACTGTATAGAAACCAGTACATCCTTTCTAACGAATTTACATGTTATATATATGTAACATGATTAACTGATTATTTGATTTTTTATTTCCTGTATTAAAGTAAATCCTTAGTTTTCCTTCTGGGCTTATCAAATAATTTAATGAGGGTACCTCCCTCCGAGTTGTATTTTTAATCACTCGTATCAATTATATTTATTGTCCATTGTTTTTCCGCTATAACATCGCCACTAGCTTGATACCCCTATTATAGCTTCAGTCACATGACTCACATGCAATCGTGTTTTGTATGTTTTGTATACACCTCGACAATCATAATATTGTCTGGAGAATAACAATGGAAATTTTCTATCCTTCCATTCTAGTGAAAAATATCATTGTTATTATAATATGTTTTATTTAGCATGCAATAAAAAGTAAACACAAACCAATACGCTTTTACTGGATTTTATTCGTATTTACGGTAATCAAAATTACCCACCGTTACTTATGGCACACTAGCCGCTTTTAATACATAGTACATTACATACCTAGGTAGATAAATTATGAATATTATGATACAACAAGCTTAAATTTGCATTAGTAGCGATAAAGAACCACGGTTGCGTGACGCTCTTGAAAAATAGTTGTATTATCACATTGAGCTTCATAAAAATTACAACCATAACAGAATTGAAATTACAATAATGACCAGTGCTTGAACAAATTAATTACTCAACGCGTTTGTACTTACTTACTTACTACTCTGGGTCAGTGACCCAAAGAGGATCTTGGCCTCTGACACAAGAGAACGCCATTCTTCTCTGTTTTGCGCCTTTTCCCGCCAGTTAGGGATACTTAGGGCGCACAGATCCTTCCCCACTTCATCTTTCCAGCGGTATCTCGGGCGGCCGACCGGACGTTTTCCACTCGGTCGCCCCTGAAACGCTGTCAACCGCCTGCAACGCGTTGTTAAATGACCTAATTAGTTACCACTATTCTGCTGAGCAAATGCCATTGTCTATGACACGCAATAGCCAAATATGCCATGAAAATTCCCTTTATTCCATCCAGTCCTACTAGTAGTTCGATAGTCGAACTGTTTGGCAGCTGGGTTGCAGTTGAAATGCTGTCGGTCTGTATCGGCCCTTAGGACAAACCAAATCGTTGGATCGCGATAATCAAAAAAAATCATCAAGTACCTCTTCTACTTCTGATTGTACCATAAACATAATATTCATAGTAGTTCTATTTGGAATAAAATCCGTGCTTCCAGATAGTTCGATCCGCCAGTCTAACTATTTGGAAAAAAAAGTCCAAATAGTTCGACTATCGAACTACTAGTAGGACTGGATGGAATAAAGGGAAAATTATCTCCAAGAAGCAAAAAATATGCCAAAAACACATAGAATTTGCTAAATCCGGCCCGCAATGTGTTAAAATGTTTATATGTCCAATTCCAGTATGCGTATCTCCAACACTAGCAAACATTGAAATAAAGAAAAAAAGCAGTAGAAAAAATTCCAATATCTGCTATCTCAGTCAGTATTATAAATAACGGGCCAAGAGCATGTCGGGCCACGCTCACGCTCAGAGTAGGGTTCCGTAGTTGCTCATCTTTCACGATAGATGAAAATTACGAAAAAGACTTACCTAAATTACGAGAAAGATTTCAAGCTCTGTAAAAAGGTCGTAAACGCCAAAGTAACAGTAATTACTTATTACTTTCTGGAAGTTATCGATTATACGCGCCAGATTGAGCGAAATGTGTTGATATAGTATGGCACTTAATCAATGTGTAACGTTCAAAGTGTAGGGACACCGCGCGGGCCGCGCGGCACTTACGTCATTAAAAGAAAATTATGAATTTTTGCGATAACTCAAAAACTGCTCGACCGATTTTATTCAATATAGTTTTCATTGAAAGTTTTTATAAGACCTCATTTTCATGAATTTTTCCATAATTTTTTGACTCGTGGTTGAAAAGTTAGAGGGGGGCACACTATTTTTTTTATTTTCGGAGTGAAAATTTACAATACTGCTGGTTTTATCAAAAAGTAATGTTCGAAGACCCCTATTATTTTTAAAAGACCTATTTAACGACACCCCACACACTAGTGTTGGAACGAAAAAAATATCACCCCCACTTTAGGTGTTCCTACGGAAGACTACCCGAAATTTTTTTTTGTTTTTATTTTACCTAGTTATACCTTAGTTTTTTTTTTAGTTTTGTCGGCGTGATACATACACATACTCATACCAAATTTTAGCTTTCTAGTACTAATGATCACGGAGCTAAGCCGCGGACGGACAGATGGACAGATGGACAGATGGACAGACGGACAGACGGACAGACGGACATGGCGAAACTATAAGGGTTCCTAGTTGACTATGGAAGCCTAAAAATGGTTTAAACTCACGTAAAAATTTACAGGAACGGCCCGATATGTTTCGATCTCACTGTTTTTAATAATATTATATATCTCAGTCACATGTGGCTGTCTCTTGAATATCTTGTGGTTTGCTTGTTGTATTCTTAGGTGGTGTAACAGTAGGAAAGCCAGAAATGATGTTGCTAGATGATATAATCCTCGAAAATAACTCACCTCTTCTTTTGCCCTCCCAAAAGCATACCTGGCTTTGTATCCTGATGCTCCAATAGACCCAGCTCCTGCAGTATCTCAGTAGCATGTGCGTATGCTCCCCTGGGCAGTTTGAGGCTTGCTGCCACATCCATGACCTCGCGTACTATCAGCAAAGGCTGCAGCGTATTTTCTTGTTTGATGTAGCAGGAGGAACGCCTGAAATTATTGCTAGATGCTATAATCCTTGAGAAGCACTCACCTCTTCTTTTGCCCTCCGGACAGCATATCTGTCTTTGTATCCTGATGCTCCAACAGACCCAGCTCCTGCAGTATCTCAGTGGCATGCGCCTGTTCTCCTCTGGGCAACTTGAGGCTGGCTGCCACATCCATTGCTTCCCGTACTGTCAACAGAGGTTGGAGCAAGTCTTCTTGGGTGATGTAGCAGGAGGATCGCTGGAAGTGGTGCTCGTTTCTCAGCTGCCCGTTTACTAGGAGTTCGCCTGTTACCCCCACGGATCTGGAAGGTAAAATATCTTTATTTATTCAGGTTACAGACTTTTATATTTTGTTTATGTAGGATTTAACTTAATGTAATTAAATTAAGGTCACAAAAGCCCGACCACCTGTAGCAGTGGCGCGGCGTATATGGTGTGCTCGTATGTCAATAGTGTTCAGAAAATGACAGAAATAAGAACGGATACCTACATTAGACATTTGCGAGCTCACCAACAAAAAAAAATGGAGTTGACATCAGTCGTCGTGGCTGAAACCGGCCGTGAGGTAATACTAATTAACGTATTTATATGTACACTAACAACTATCAACCACTATCGCTACATTAAAAATTATAACTTATCAGTGCATATATTCAAATGATTACAATGTAACCTTCAATTCATTCGCAATACCGACACTTTTTAACATTACTTATTCATTTAATGGCGGTTAACGTAAGCTAACATTAATATATTCTTTTTTTTACGTTAGAGTTAGGTTTAGTTAAGTTTATACATATATATACATATATTCTAGTTTTAATTGTTTCTATGTATTATCTTTAGTATTGTGTTTTAATAAAATTCTTTTAGAGGTCTTTAATCTTTTGTTGCACGGCAATTAACACTGCATACAGCAACCGAACAATTATTATAGCTGACATTTGACACCGCCATTAAATATGGCCTTCAAATGTATTCGCAGTAATAGTCCTAAAGGTGTTTCAACTTTGTGAATCATTTCCCTTTCCCTCATACCTACAGTAAATATCTTCCTACTCCTTTGGAGTAGATGGATTTTACTTTCCCTGTTTACAGTCTGTGAGTAAGTTTTTAGCGTTGGGGAAAATAGATATTTTAAAACTAACACACATGTCAATTCAACATCATGTCAGCCGAAGATTTTCACTGCTGAACAAAGGCCTCTTCCAAGGTTCTCCTCAAGGGGGCGGTCCTTCGGCGATCCTGACCCGATCGTCAGTCTACATTTGTTTGGGAGCTTCCCCACTAACTCTTTCATTACGCGTTTGTTACTTGAGATGAGATCGTTTCTGTCCTCCGCCCCACTACCACTTAAGTAACTAGAGAACTCTTCTCAGCCCAAAAACTTTTTCAGAGCAGCCAAAATTATAAGCAAATGAAACGCCATCAGGTATGCGAATACCAAAGCCGACGCGAACTACCTGCTACCTTGTGGTCAATGAACAGAAGCCAATCAGTTTGCTGGATTGTGTACTTCTGATACGCCATCTTCGAAGCCGAAGATTTTCATACGCCACGCCACAGTTCTGGATATCTCACCTGTATCCTGAGATGGCGTTGAGTAGAGAACTCTTCCCGGCCCCCGAGGGGCCCATGATGGCCACCAGGTTCCCGGAGCGGAACTTGCCGTAGACCCCTTTGACCACATCTCGACGTTTTCCTGCAACAACAAGAACAACAAGTTGTAATATGCTGTGACAAGTACACACGATCCTGTTCTAGGAGTGGGCAAACCTGGTTAAAAAAAACCTACTCCGGGCAGCGTTTCCAGGGAGAGAAAACCTTTGAAAGAGAAAAGCGGGGGCATCACATCCAAGTGTTTGACCTGGTTTGGGAAAATCATAGATACGTATACAGGTGATTCATGATTCATGGGTGAGTCATGAGCAGGCACGATAGGGGTGATCGGGAGGGCCACACTCAGCAATTTTGACTTAGGGCCAGTCAAGAAATCGTGTCATTTTAGTAGTTAATTGCTAGTTAATTCATCGCTTACTATCCGAAACGTATGGAACGGCAGTTTATTGTTTCGCGATTTTGTGGTTGGCTCCATAGTGAAAGTTGCTCAGTGTAATCCACCCCATCACCCTTATAACTCCTGCTCGTGACTCCTGAATCTGAAATATTATAAATGGGAGAATCTGCGAAGATGTTTTAAGAAAAGCATATAATAATAGGTCTTTATTAATGTTCTAACGATGCTTGTATAAGCAATAAGGCACGTTCAAGAAGTTCTTATCTTGAACTTTGATATGGCCTTAACGATCGTGATTATAATACACGATTGCTCATGCATTTACCATTTTAATGTACTTATTGTTCTGAAATGTCAAATCAATCAAGTGGATCTTACTTAGATCTGTTTGTCAAGAGTGAGTATGAGTAAGCTATATAGAAGCATGCTTTATCTTCAATTAATATAATTAACTAGATGTCATTATTATTGCACATCTGCGAGCCTGGGATAGTGCTAATAGATTAATACAGCATCTGTCATTTTCCGATAAGTATTTTGAGTCGGAGGAGCGTGACGGATATTTTATAATTATATGTTATAGGTAGGTATTATAATAAGCAACTAGTAAGTAAGCTAGTTAAATAAACACTTTATTGTACACATGCCATGAGTATAAAGGTGAGCTTATCCCTATAAGGAATCTCTTCTAGTTAACCTTTGTTGTGATAAACGCGACTATAAACAGGTTGAGCTCAAACTATTACCCAATAAGGTATTTACTTCAGTCACTATTTGCTTTGTGTCAATTTGTCTGTCATTTAATTTCCAGTTGAATTCAAAGTTGTAATATTAAAGGTGTTTATAACTTCGTTTTATTATCAAGCTAAGTCCTTGGCGTCAACTTTCTAACTCGACGTGAATTCGTTCTCAGTAATTTGGTCTTCTTTCAGTATAAACTAAGGGCGACTAGGTTACGTGGTTATGGTAGGTTATTAATTAAAATGTAACATAATTGAATATGCCGATGATAAATCACTTATTACGTCTGATAACACCGTCAGGGATACGGTGTCTAATGTCAAAAGTGCTCTTGACTTAGTGAAGGCTTGGTTCTCAGCGAATAAATTAAAATTAAATGCCAACAAGACGTAAATTATGCAATACAGCCTAAAGCCTACAACAGAAAATGTACATCTAGAATATGAAGGAAACAAATTACCATATAATAAAGAGACAAAATTTCTAGGGATAACTATAGATAGTGCATTAAAATGGGATAGACATATTGATTATCTGTACAAAAAAACTACGAAAGCGGCCTTTTCAATTAGAAAAATTAAGGAGTTATGTGGCATTCAAGCAAGTAAGACTGTATACTACGCATACTTTCACTCATTAATGTCTTATGGAGTTTTAATTTGGGGACATGCAGCAACATCATCAAGAGTTTTTAGACTGCAAAAAAGAGCTCTTAGAAACATTTTTGCTCTGACTGCTCGAGAGACCTGCAGAGCCATATTCAGAGATACTGGTATAATGACGTTTTATTCACTATTCGCGTATAGAAACTTACTGTATGCACGGAAAATCATCGGTGGCAGTATAAGGAGAAAGGATATTCATAACTATCCCACACGCAGCAGAAATAAGTTGTGCCTATACCAAAAATTCGACTGGCTAAGACTAAAAAATGTGTCATCCATCAGAGCCTAAAAATGTACAACCATCTACCCGATTGTGTAACCTCACTCAATGACGCTAAATTTAAATTGTATTTAAAAAGTAGGTAAATTAACCGAACACGCACTGTACAACATAAAGGAATATTATGACATTGAATTTAAATTAAATGGAAACTGAATATGGAATGACTCATCTATAAAGTATAATATAACAATATAATTTAATAATTTGTTTCGTGTAATATTAGAATAATCATATATCATGTTTTAAGACTTATTCTAGTGCATAATTTATGTCAATGGAATAAATAATTTTGACTTTGACTTTGACTTTGACTTTATTTCTTAATTAAATATTAAGGACCTAATTCGACGAGGCATTGCGATATCTGATTTAGAGATATGTCAATTTGCCATATAAGTGATTTTGAGTTTTGCTAATTGAATAAGCAATAAGAGCCAGTTAAGAGACGATTTAATTTTAAATGACGAATTATATGTAGAGTTTTAGCTACTAAGACTTTCGCGATATATTTGGCATTTTAAGAGGCCTTATTCCTTTTAAAATGCTGATAGTTTTAGACATTTTTCTCTATGATCCAACATGTTTCTTAACAAATTACTGTTACTACCTAGAACAGGGCTATTGGGATTTATTTGTATGTATTTGAAACCTACAGTTTCAATTTTTCATTGATAATTTTTGTTTCAAAAACTACTCGAAATTGACAAAATTCACGCGGAAATTTCGTTTTTTCAACTTATTTTCGACTGCACGCGATAAAAAGCATGAAATTGCTATGTTACTACCTAGAACTCGGGGAAAAGTATTATTCACTTCAAAAAGTTGGTTCAAATTATCAATATATTTGTCATAATATGAATAAAATGAATTTTAAAAGGAATAAGGCCTCTTAATATAAGACAAATTACGTAATACCAACAGAAAATGCACATCGCTAACATTGACATAAATCTCGGTCTTAAACCATTAGAACCATCCAACTTAGTTATAACTTACAACTTTGTTTACGCTACTTGGTATCTTCGGTGTAATAGACACCAAAGAATAATTAACGTCTTTCTTGACACACATATTAACACGCTAATTACCCATTCGTCAAAGTCACCGGTCATCATAATGACCATCCATACGAAAGAACAGCTATACAATTACAATCCCAAATCGTTGCGTTCCCGTTTTTGCGCCAATTAACTAATTATCAAATTCGTATCTGGTTATAACATGCTTCGGTGAATATTTGTTTGGAATGCATTGCAGCAAATGAAACTCGGGTCGGGTGTGACTTGATTAATAGCTTAGTATGTTTCTGTTTGGACTGTATTGGGAAATTGAGGATGTTCCACATTGCCTTTTTGCATATTGAAGGGAGCTGTCATTTTGATAAACGAGTTCCTTTGATGTTTAGTTTACGAAACCGTTTCTGTCTTATTAGAAGAGAATACGCGCGGAAAAAAAATAAAGTATTTTCGCTTTGCGATTATGAGGTAGAAATCTTTAAATCATAAGTATCATTGGACCTACTTAATAGATTTTGTCAATTTTATAATTTTCTCCGTACTTGTAATGCGTAGATGTTCGTAAATTGTATTATTTTATTAAAAAGTTGGAGGTAGGTAAATTTTGCATTATTACGCGCTTATCACGCCCATCACTGATTACCAGACGTATTCTAAAAAAGAAAAAACAGTTAAAGACTTAAATCTACTGGCTACAAGCCCCACAAAAAAAAACAGCAACAGCGTTTATATATTTTTCAGTCCTTCATTGAATTTTTATAAAGGCATAGTCACGAAAATTTACGAAAACTTAAAACTTTGGATTACCACAGAATAAACTCCATAGAAGGTTCTCGCTTTCGACCTTAACATAATCCACCAGAGAATTGTATTTCATTGTTTGTTTCTGAAAAATGCAACGCAACCGACGCATGCGCAGGCGCACTGTACTGTGAGTAGCAACGAAGACACGCGAAACGTACTGATCAAAATTATTCCACTTACTTTAAAAACCAGCCAAGAGCATGTCGGGCCACGCTCAGTGTAGGGTTCCGTAGTTGCCCATCCTTCATGATAGACGAAAATTACGAGAAAGATTTCAAGCTCTAAAAAAAGGTCGTAAACGCCAAAGTAACAGAAATTACTTATTACCTTTTGGAAGTTATCGATTTTACGCGCCAGATTGAGCGAAATGTTTTATTATAGTATGGCACTTAACCAATTTGTGTAACGTTCGAAGTGTAGGGACACCGCGCGGCACTTACGTCATTTTAAAGAAAATTATTATTTTTTGCTATAACTCAAAAACAGCTCGACCGATTTTATTCAATATAGTTTTCATTGAAAGTACTTATAAGGCCGCATTTTTGTTATTTTTTCCATAATTTTTTGACCCGTTGTTTAAAAGTTAGAGGGGGGGGGACACAATTTTTTTTTTTTTGGAGCGAATATTTACAAAACTGCTGACTTTATCAAAAAATAATGTTACGAGACCCCAATTATTTGTAAAAGACCTATTCAACGACACAAACAACAGTGTTGGAATGAAAAAAAATATATATCACCCCCAATTTAGGTGTAGGTACGGGAGGTACCCGAAAAAAATTTTTTTTTAGTTTTATTGTACCGTTTTGTCGGCGTGATACATACACATACTCATACCAAATTTCAGCTTTCTAGTACTAATGATCACGGAGCTAAGCCGCGGACGGACAGACAGACAGACAGACAGACAGACAGACAGACAGACAGACAGACAGACAGACGGACATGGCGAAACTATAAGGGTTCCTAGTTGACTATACGGAACCCTAAAAAGGAATGCCTACTCCGTAAATAAGTATAATTAAAGACAGCGACGTAAAAGCATACCACTATGCCACGATTAATTTATAGCACAGCCAATTATTGAAAAAACTTCCAGTGCAAATAAACTACCAGAAAGATCAACTACAACTATAATTGACGCACAGGGGAAATGATGGTGGAATGGTCAAGGAAAGAAATTAACCTATACAGCATAGTTCAGTCAACCCGGATGAAAGAAGGCTTAAAGTTCGAATATAATCGATGAAAAGTACGAGTAGACACGCCTTACCGAGATAATACAATACTATGACTCAGGTAACCCTGACACGATCGGATGAATGTGCACTAAACTTATAAGACTTAATGAATAATTTATAACTCAATCAGTTTTGCCTGTGGCGTTATGAGAGTCGTTTCTATGATTGTCGACAAACGTTGTCGCGGCTTAGATCGGATGTTAAGAGGAAGTAACACTGATCATATTTCCATACAAGTCAGGTTTCGTTCTCAACTGTTTTCTCCTCCAAAACTTAACGTAATTTTGGAAACGACCGACTGCTTTGATGCGTTTTATACATGTTCCTATTCTATTAATGATCTTGATAAGTTTTCTGATTCTTGGCTATAGCGTAATACCTATAAACTGAATGTAGTTAATCTTCTGTTGGAGCCTTCTGAGAGGTCTTGCGGAGTTTTTCTGTTGGGTACTTCGAGCATGTCTAGTCCGATGTTCGAACTTCTGCACAGATGTAATGTAAGCAACATCTACATGCTTGTGCTTCTAGGTCGGCCGTATTTGCAATAGAACCGACTACCGTTGAAGTACTTCAATCGGTAGCATGAATCCGTTCACTAAATGGGAAAGTAATTCACCATAATACTACAACCCAACGTTTCAAGGTAGTATGAATGTGTTTTGCTCATACTCATACGCTTTTATGGAATAAAGACGACGTAGATATTAATGACAGTCCGAGAACCTGACTTGGACCCGTTATGTGACCTGCGTTTGAGTTGCACTTGACTCAGTTGGACTTGAACATGGCCTACTGACAGGGATACAACTCCGAGCTGATTTTTCTAATCTTTAAAAAGACATAACTGACGGCTGTTTCTGAGCAAAATACGTCTTTTTGTGATACTACTTCGAGTAATTATTCCGAGTTTTAAAAAGACGTAACCAGCGGCCTTCTCTAAGTAATTTACTTCTTTTTGTAGTAAATCTATTACGCGTACGACTATGCGGCTAATGTGTTGAATTATATTAGCAATTTTAATTATGAAGTTATAAATGCTTTTATTATGTTGTCAGGATATAGATGAATCCTAATTAGAACCGTTTTTTAACCCCCGACGAAAAAAGAGGGGTGTTATAAGTTTAACATGTGTATCTGTGTATCTGTGTATCTGTGTATCTGTGTATCTGTGTATCTGTGTATCTGTCTGTGGCATCGTAGCGCCCAAGCGGATGGACCAATTTAAGTGCGGTTTTTTTAATCGAAAGACTTTTCCGTCGAGATGGTTCTTAGCTATGTTTGGTGGAAATAGGACCAGTAGTTTCCAAGATATTCAGCTTTAATTGGAACAAGTGACGAGATCTCGGCCAATAATGAAGTCAATAATTCGAAATATTGGCTAAATGTTAAGTTTTATTAGCATTTTCTATGCGACTCACTAATTGAGGGTCTCATGATGACCAGGTAGTTGTTAATGGATCTCAGCCAATATTGAAGCTAAGGATTCCAAATTTTGGTTAAATGTTAAGTTGTTTTAGCATTTTTTATATCACTCAATAAATGAAGGTCTCATGATGACCAGCTAGTTGTTAATGTATCTCAGCCAATATTGAAGCCAAGAATTCTAAATTTTGGATAAATGATAAGTTTTATTAGCATTTCTATATCACTCAATAAATGAAGGTCTCATGATGACCAGCTAGTTGTTAATGGATTTCAGCTAATATTGAAGCCAAGGATTCCAAATTTTGGTTAAATGTTAAGTATTATTAGCATTTTCTATATGACTTACTAAATGAAGGTCTCATGATGACCAGCTAGTTGTTGATGGATCTCAGCCCATATTGAAACTAAGGATTCCAAATGTTGGTTAAATGTTAAGTATTATTAGCATTTTCTATATCACTCAATAAATGAAGGTATCATGATGACCAGCTAGTTGTTAATGGATTTCAGCCAATATTGAAGCCAAGGATTCAGAGTTTTAGTCAAATGTTAAGTATCATTAGCATTTTTTATATCACTCAATAAATGAAGGTCTCATGATGACCAGCTAGTTGTGAAAGGATCTAAGCCAAGAATTTCTAATGTTGGTTAAATGTTAAGTTTTATTAGCGTAATCAACAGATTAATAAATTTTTGACAGTACAATAATTTGGTACCTTGGAGATGGCCGTAGGAACTCCTAAACAGCACAAGATAAACCCATGGTGTTTGGGCTCGTCTGATTGTTATTGATGAGCAATTAACATTTGTGTAAGAAAGTACTAGCCGCCGGATTAGCAAGTTGAAGTGGCAATGGGCAGGCCACATAGCACGCAGAGCAGATGGCCGATGGGGCCGTAAAGTGCTCGAGTGGAGACCTCGGACCAGCAAGCGCAGCGTAGGACGTCCACCTACAAGATGGACAGATGACCTTATAAAGGTCGCCGGAAGGCGCTGGATGCAGGTCGCTTCCAACCGGTATATATGGAAGTCCAAAGGGGAGGCCTATGTTCAGCAGTGGACGTCCTATGGCTGAGATGATGAAGAAAGTACAGTCAATAATAAAACCGAGTATCAAAAAAACAAAAAAAAAAAACCTCATTATAATTTCGGTCACTATTTTTAACTATCGGAATTCTGCTAAAGCTGAATTGTTATTAGGACTATTGAACAGGTTCCTTTGATTGAGGTCACAAATAGCAACACCCTGCAAGATTTTAACGCGACTAAATGACACGTAAGCTTTAGCAAAAGTGCTCTTGCCTAAGTGAATAACAGCTTTTTAGGATTTTGTAGTTTGTGTCAGTCTGTCCACAGCTTAGCTCAGAGAGTGGTTGAATACATTTTTAAAAACAATTTTTTTGTGTAGGTTCCCTGCACGTATCAATAGTGGGGATGTTTATCCCATGGTGTGGGGTATCGATTATTAGGTCTCTCAAAACTAAGTCAAGTTACCTAGCACCAACTGCAATTTTTATGGAGCTAAGTAAGCTACCCGTAACGTATTGGGATCCCGTAGAATAGAAACCTGGTTCTGTTTTAGGCCATAAGTAGCAGAGGTTCTTGCGACTCATGCAGTGCATTTAAAGTATATTATATTTTGATTGTCTTGGCTGATAACTTCGCCATTTTGCCATTATAAGATTTATAAGCTAGACAGACTAGTTAATGTCTGACTTTAACGATTTTTTCCCAGAATGTTGCTTAAGGCTATTGAAATCAAAGTATATCCTAACTTCAATCTTAGAGAAGACGGCATTCATTACCACTGGCTTGGGATCCGTTGTACCTACACATAATCAAGGATCAAGCTCGACGAAAGATTGGAAAACCTGGACCTTAAACGGTGTAAAACAAAAATAGTGTCAAAAGAAGAAAATTCCGGGACGAAACTTCTGTTTGTTTAAAAAATATGAAATAAAAATAAAATTAAAAATTTAAAAAACCCCCGACATGACAACCAATAAAAAGAAAGAAATAAAATCTACGAAATGTGCCTATACAATGAACAGTAGAAAAATAATCCAAGCTTCGTTGCGTCGGGGGACCGCTAAGTAGGTAGTAAGTAAATGAAATGCAATGTACTGAGATCGTAAAGTGGGAAGCCCAAATGCATACTTGCAATTATTCTGCGTTGAAAAATATATATTTCATTTCATTTAGGTACTTAGCGGTCCCCCGAACGCAACGAAGCTTGGATTCTTTTTCTACTGTTCATTGTATAGGCACATTTCGTAGATTTTATTTCTTTCTTTTTATTGGTTGTCATGTCGGGGGTTTTTTAAATTTTTAATTTTATTTTTATTATCTCAGTAAATCGTCAATAAAATGTACCCAAATTTGCAGAGGTTCAACACAAAAGGCTGCATTATACTGGAAGTAACATGACTAAAATAGAAAGGCAAAATCATTGTTGCTTAACGTAATAAGCAAAACTTTTTAACGTAATGTTAAAGTTTATTATTAAATGAGAAATGTTAGCACTAATTTTTATTGGTTTCTTATTTATTTTATCGATTATTTATTATTATGTTTATTCTCACTTAATGAT
This sequence comes from Apotomis betuletana, assembly GCA_932273695.1. NCBI lineage: Eukaryota > Metazoa > Arthropoda > Insecta > Lepidoptera > Tortricidae > Apotomis > Apotomis betuletana. The sequence continues at coordinate 15,515,852 of OW026308.1, read as the reverse complement.
GGTTGATTATAGTATTAATATTTATTGCACAATTTCCACAGCATAAGAAAATACGGTCGATTATATTTTAGCAAATATAAATGCATTATTATTTACGTAATCTTCGTTACCTCCTTGTAAATAAAGCTAAATTGATTATAAATAATTTCTAATACCTAATAATTGTCCAATTACCGGCAATTTTCACAGCCATAAGCGGTAATTTCACACTTATAGTGCGCCTATAGGCTTACATCGCTCTATGGCATAGGAAAACGATCAGGTAAACTAGGTAAACTTTATATATGAGGTATTGATCGATTATAATTATCGCACTTTGTGTTACAACATATAGGTAACGATGTTTTCCTTAGCGTTTGTTGTCCAGTTTTTACCGAAGATATAAATAGGAATTATGCTATATACCTATAACGTTAATGGGGTTTTGAATGGATACTAAATATTGGCATGTATTTAACCGTGCATCTAAAAAATAAAAAAGCCGGTCAAGTGCGAGTCAAACTAGCGCACCGAGGGTTCTGTAAGAACTATGAAAGCACTCCATGTTGCTCAAAGGAAAAAAAAATTACTTAACTTAGCGACAAACTTAACTTTACCGTTATAAAACTATTTACGTAATTAAAATAAAGATATTTTTTCATGATTTAATCAGAAATGTATAAACTCATTTTATTTTTTTCTTTAAGATTTGATCTTTGTATCAATGGTTTAATATAAAAAAATGGGACATTACATGTTTCATAAATTAACAGAAATGTAGGTATAGTTTTCTGATTTTTCCGAATACTTGTACAAGACGGTATTACCTACTTGCCAAATTTCATAGTTCCAACTTCCAAGCCAACGGAAAGTACCCTATAAATTTTGATTCCCTTGAGACTGTCGAAATACCCGTTTCTGCGGCATAAACGGCCGTAGGTTTTTTAGGGTTCCGTAGTCAACTAGGAACCCTTATAGTTTCGCCATGTCCGTCTGTCCGTCTGTCCGTCCGTCCGTCCGGCCGTCCGTCCGTCCGTCCGCGGCTTAGCTCCGTGATCATTAGTACTAGAAAGCTGAAATTTAGTATGAGTATGTGTAGGTATGTATCATGCCGACAAAACGGTAAAATAAAAACTAAAAAAAAAAATTTTTTCGGGTAGGTACCTCTCGAACACCTAAAGTGGGGGTGTTTTTTTTTTTTTCGTTTCAACACTAGTGTGTGGGGTGTCGTTGAATAGGTTTGTTAAAAATAATAGGGGTCTCTGAACATTATTTTGTAATAAAATCAGCGGATTTGTAAATATTCGCTCCGAAAATAAAAAAATTGTGTCCCCCCCCCTCTAACTTTTCAACCACGGGACAAAAAAATATGGAAAAATTCACCAAAATGAGGCCTTAAAGTACTTTCAATGAAAACTATATTTATCAAAATCAGTCGATCCGTTTTTGAGTTATCGCAAAATTTCATAATTTTCTTTAAAAGGACGTAAGTTGACTTCCAGAAGGTAATAAGTAATTACAGTTACTTTGGCGTTTACGACCTTTTTATAGAACTTGAAAATCTTTCTCGTAACTTAAACCTCGGGCTTAAAACCGCTGTTTTAAGCCCGTCTCTTGTGAAGGATGAGCAACTACGGAACCCTACACTGAGCGTGGCCCGACATGCTCTTGGCCGGTTTTTTTACGTTAATTTAGAAGTTTGATTTTTTATAGCTTCAAGTCCTGTAGATTTGAGTGTATGATTTTAATTTTAACTCGATACCTCCACGCTTTCCTGGGATAAAAGGTCTAGACAGACGGAAGGACAACGTAGAAGGAAGAACCTATGAGTATTTAAATATTACCTAAATTAATATGCAGTGCCGTATAGTATACATGTAGATGTCACTCTTTACCACCACACTCTCTGATTTGATCTATGTACCTATCCATTATGTCTCCTTGACAAGATACCAACGTATTCGAAGTTATCTGCTAAAATATGGCTGCTCGTTATACTCCTAGTTTATCTTATGTAACCAGTGCAATTATATAGGTATGTCACACAATATGCATTATTTATCAGCTGATTGTCTTATTTGAATGCGTTGGGAAACACCGATGAGATAAAATCTTCAACAGAGTAACTTATCTTTCTGCGTGAGCTGTGAAGTTTCACAGTCATATTTACGCCAGGGATTTTTTATCTGGTATTTTATTAATTTTATGTCTCAAACTAGACACTACCTGGAACCTGGCCTAAATGAAACTTAGTTTTTATCTTCTTTATATTATGTGGTTTTGTAGTTCACAGCACCTAGGTTTGATCACTGTAACTAATTTGAATATAACTTATAAAGATAAACACATTATGGGTTAAATTTTTTTGTGTAGGTCGTTCATTACGAAACGGAATCCTTCACGCGCGAGTCGGAGTTAAATATCTATTTTATTTTATTTTTAGTATTTGTTGTTATAGCGGCAATAGAAATACATCATCTGTGAAAATTTCAACTGTCTAGCTATCACCGTTCTTGAGATACAGCCTGGTGACAGACGGACGGACGGACGGACAGCGAAGTCTCAGTAATAGGATCCCGTTTTTACCCTTTGGGTACGGAACGCTAAAAACTAAACAGTTTGCTGTGGCTTTGATCGTTACCTCCTGCTAAGCCTCTCACTTTATCTCGATTTACACCATAAAAGGAATTCCGGTGCACAATTTCAGGTTTCTAGGTACGTTTGAGCAAAGCGTCGATGAAGCAGGAAGTCAAGAAAAATCCTATATTTAATATGACAGACTAATTGCTAAACCATCAGGCATAATATAACGCAACGAACTAACCGCAAACCGACAAATGCGTTTGCCACAGAATGCGTAAAGCACTGCTTTGTAGCGTGTGCGAATATTTCACACGGGTGCGGGTGAATCATGCGGTCACGGTCCCGTTGTGATACTGATAACGCCAGCTGCAAATGTATTCACTGCATTTACTAAGATGTATTTTTTTTATCCTTATTTTTATGGATTAACTTTTTCCAATTTGTCATTCTAAAAAAAATGTATGTACTTATATTATAAGTAAATGAAAATAAATAAATAACAAACAGCCTCATAAAAATCGATCTAGTCCCAAATTAGGAATGGCATAACGATAATAACCTACAAATTAATCTAGCTAAAACTAAGTTCATGCAGTTCAGATCATACAAGGCCAAATCACATCAAATTAAAGTCACACATGACAATGTTGATATAGATCAGGTAAATAACTCTACATTCCTAGGTGTAACCTCTTAGATGAACACTGTAACTGGAAAGCGCATATTGAAAACCTGTGTAAGAAAGTAAACCAATTCGTTTTTGTACTGTGGCGACTCAAAGAAACAATATCACTAAAGACAGCACTTTTGGCTTATCATGGCTATGTAGAGTCCATTTTGAGGTATGGCATCCTCCTCTGGGGGAACTCAGTTGACGCCGATAGAGCATTTATAGCTCGGAAGAAATGCATTAGGGCAATCTGTGGAAGTGGACGTCGAGAATCATGTCAATAAGCATTTACTGAACTGCATCTATTAACATTACCTGGCCTATATATTTACGAAACAGCAGTATTTGTTAAACAAAACCCTGATCTTTTTCCACCTTTGACCAATGCATCAAATAGGCCCCTCAGACAGTATAAAATAGTCATACCACCCACACAGGCTTAAATCGAGGAAGAAAAGCGCATATTTTATGTGTATGCAAATATTTAATAAAATCCCAGCTGAGCTAAAGATGCTACCAACTCCAGAATTCAAACAATAAATTTAAAATAATGTTGCATGATAATTGTTTTTATAGTATCGCCGAATTTTTTAATCACAAATTTTAGAACTAAGGAATATGTGACAATAATTGTAATTATAATAATTAGGGTAAATAATCAAATCAATGTTATAGACAATCCATAAAATTAATATAAAATGTGATTATAATATTTTCTTCGGTTTCCGCGACTGTCACACATTTAAATAAAACAATTTAAACGTCAGGGAGGCTCAAATAATTAATATACGCGATATAATCCGTTTAAATTGTTTTATTTAAATAAAATGTGATTTTTTATACAATGTGAACTTCATAATAATAATAATCATAATAATATAGGCGTAGGGATGTGACGACCCCATCGCCCGCTGGTTTTACCAGCGCAGTCAGTCACCGCAGGGCAGCTTATGGCGAGCTGTTGGGGGGTAGCGACCCCACGTACCTGAGTGCTCCTGGGGGTCCTGATGGGGGGTGATGGGTCGGGGCCTCCGCCTCTGTCTTGCCTTAACCGGCCGGGCAGAGTGGAGTCGCGAGAGTTTCGGCTCGGGGGCGGATGTGGAAACGTAAGGGGTTAGTTGGCTGCGGTTTAAAGCCCAGTATTACACCTCTCCGCCCTTAGCCTTCCGCACTGGTGTTGCCCTTAGGCCACTCTATGTGTCGCTTTTTATGGGGGCCCATCTAGCGGGAGGCGAGTCATCGTCTACCAGTTTTTTTGCTATGAGACACTTTTCTTGGTAGACGTCCGACTGTCTCAAACAATAGCCCAGTAGTTAGTCCATCGCATTTCATGTAATAGCCTAGTACCATGTTTAGACTCCATACAACCACAATAGTTCTTACATCTTGCGGGTGCTGTCTCTGTGTACGTCCCATGACACAGGCAGGGGGAGCATCCGCATGGTGTACCCCTTACATTTCATTAAATTGTCGAAAGGGCCTCTGCTCGTTGGCTTCGGCTCCGTGCACGCCTCCCAAAGGTCCGGGACACTTCTTTCTTTTTTTCTTTCTTTCTTTCTTTCTTTCTTTCTTTCTTTCTCTCTTTCTCTCTCTCTCTCTCTCTCTCTCTCTCTCTCTCTCTCTCTCTCTCTCTCTCTTTCTTTCTTTCTTTCTTTCTTTCTTTCTTTCTTTCTTTTTTTCTTTCTTTCTTTCTTTCTTCTTTCTAGGTTCAAGAAGACTTGTATTATGTGTACTAGACGACGACATATATACTTATCTCGATAAATATATATATACTTAAATATATATGATATGATAGATATAACAAAGTTTCATATAATTTGAATACAAATAACAACATTTGATATAATGTTTCATTTGATATAACAACATTAGGTATAATTTCAATAACAAAATCTTATTTTTTCAAGTTCTCCACTACCCAAAGGTTGTCTGGAAGAGATCGCTCTTTAGCGATAAGACCGCCTGTTGTTTACCTCTAATTGTAATTTCTTGCATTGTATTTCTCCTGTATATTTTATGAGGTGTGCAATAAAGAGTACTTGTATTTGTATTTGTATTTGTAATTTCATTGGGTATATTTTTAGTTAGTATAAAAGTCATTTGATATAACGTTTATTGTCGCAAGATAACCTTACACTCCTCCTCGCTTCGCTCGTCGTCGTACCTAACCATGACTCTATTACAATTTAACTTTCATGTTTGAGCAGTTTGAGGATGTATTGCGCCTTTAAACGTATTATATCAAATGATCATTATACTATATGATATTATCCCATATGAAATTATAACAAATGTTATTATATTATACGTTTATTATACCACTTCATCGTTATATTGACCGATATTATATCATAAGTTGTTATAGCAACCGTTACGCACCTAAATATTTGCCCTGGCCGGGATTCGAACCCGTGACCGTCGGCTCAGTAGGCAGCTCGTCAAACAACAATAAAAAAATACAAAGCTCAATAAGGCACCTACATACCTACAGTCTACACTACAATAGCGTTACCACACCCCGGACAATGGCGATCAAATGTATGAAAGAAACGCGTTGCTACGCACACAGTCTAAGCTCGTGTAGGTGAACGCGTACCATGCTTGAGTGAGTGAGATAAGACATGCTAGGGTTGCTGCCATTTTGAACGCACGAGTCGGGAACACAATGTGCAGCAATATGAGATGACCTTGTAATAGCGGCGTCGAATTAATTTTGTGTGCTTATAATTAAAGTAATGTTAATCTACGATTTCTTATTCCGCCCGCGTTCAAATTCGATAACCTCAATGACTAAAAACTCATTGCGCGAATTAGGAAGAATTAAGAATCATATTACGCTGTAAGGTGGGTATCTAAGCTCGATTTATACAAATAGTTTCCTATTTTGAATCAGTATAAACGAAGTAACTAAATTTTTGTAAGGAAATTCAGGCCACCAAAATATTACGTAAGTTGAAAACATGATTTTTTGTTCATATATATATTGTGTTGTTTTCAGTGTGATCTGATAGGTTTAGGTCGAAAACGGATAGGGCAAAAAAAATACTAAACATAAGTACCTATTGTATGTTGGTTTTCTACTAAAACATAAAACACTTTGAAAATAACTGGGTATGTACATGCCTTGATTCATCCAATAGGAATCTGTAGAACTTTCTTTTATTTTTGTTGTTTATAGAGCTTAAACAACCGTACACAGCACAACACACGCCCATTACAAAAGTATTTGTTTAATATTTGAATATTATACGTGGCCTCCGCTCTGCGCACCGCGTCGTCGCGTCCCTGCCAGCCGGTAACTGCGAGGTAACCGAGCGCGGGTGGGCGGCACTTTCGGGGGGAGGCAGGGAGTGTCCATACTCACAGAACAGATCCGTGTCCATACTGTACGTTAGTACTCTTTATTATACTGTGGCGTTACAATCGTCGTCACAATATGTAATGTACGTTAGGTAAACTACGTATAAATAACATGAAAAATTGTGTAAATATATTAATGACATGCGCAATTTGTTAAAATACGTAATCAATTTTACACGTATTTTTTTAAGTTTTGTATCGCTGTAAAAACGGCGTCACTTATCGAGTGTCTTGTTTAAGTCAAACAACTGGTCACTATGCTTATATCTTACAGAATATTCAACATTTTAAACAAATACCAACCAACGCTACCATATTTTGAGAAAGTTTATAACAACATTTAGTATTATCGACACTACATTATATCGTACTTGTTAAGTATGTAGATTAACATTTTTATATCAAGTATTTTAAAAGGTTAAACCACTTAAATGATCTATAAATTACATCGCACAAATATTTACGAGTAGTTAAGACTTCTGGTACAATTTTCATTTAACAGTTAATTCTTGAAAAAAAAACCTAAATATTTACTAAAGTAGAGAATGAATATATCTAATAGTGGTGTGATATTTCGGACATATGAATTTAGAACGTTGAACTTAGCCCCTATTTGTTGCGTAGTTAACAATTCGACAGATTACTTTGAAAACATCATAACTCCTATTCACATTGTTTAGGAATGAGGTGTTTATTTAAGTAATTACCTACGTCGATGTTTTGTACGTGATTTTACATCGTGGCCTCGAAGGGATTTAGTCCTGTTTTGTTATAAATATTATAATAATAATGTGTGAAAATCGTCCAAGATTATAATAATATAGTTTTAAGTATATCCTGTTTGAACGTTGCTAGTTAGCTATGTCTATGCATATCGGTAGGTATATTGATTTGGCAATTCAACATTGTATTTGTGTAGTAATAGCACAGCTGCAGCATTGCCTTTGTCTAAGAATTCCAAGCTCATTGTACGTTGAGTTATTTGAACCATGAATTTAATTATAATTGTTATAAGTACTAAAGGCGCTCGCAATTTCGTTCGTAGGAGGTAGAAAAAAGTAACACTCTTCCTTGCTTCAATAAAGCAGGGATAATGGGATAAAGTATTCTATAACTATTTGTGAATTCCCAGCTACCTGTGTACCACAAAAAAGATTCATGAACTTCCGAGTCTGACTGAAATTTCCGATTTGACAGTTCCATGTCATGACGACACACAAACGGTACAAGACCAATTATACTCCGCGCGGCGAACGATGATCCCTATGACACCTGTCATCTCAGTACATTTTATAACCTATAATCGGAAAAATGTACTGAGATGACAGGTGTCATAGAGATCATCGTTCGCCGCGCGGGGTATAATTTACTTGTATTTTGGCCTTTACACCATACAACATATTACACGTATAATGTTACTAAGAATGTGCCCGCAACTTTGTCCGCGTATTTTTTTCCTTTTCCGTAGACAGGTGAAAGGTATCCTATAACCATCTTTGGATGCCCGGCTCTCCCTGTAGCAAAATTGGTTAAACTTTTACTAATACCAGTCGTTACGGCGTGGTGAGAGGACGAAGAAATTATGACGAATAGATGGCCGCGCGCCCGTACAAAACAAAAGACGATCTGCATCGCGCTATCAAGGTTTTTCCTCAAATTATGACGCGTCTCCATAGAAAAACTATTTTCAATACATATTTAGAATTTTATAACGGTATTTTAGATATTTTAAGACCGTAATCTGACTGGACACCATCTGACGTCACCAATAATGCTTATGCAGATAGCCATTCAGCCTTAGATAGGACTGCCATAGCAAGTTGAACTGCTGCCACGATACTGATACGAATGTGGGTCACTGTCATCCACCGCACACATTGTAAGTATTGTAACGTTATCTTACTTTTTAGAACATTTATAGTAGATTATTTGACAATGGGCTAAATAAGCCATTACGACACGAAATGATTGCATCCGTGGGTCAGGGTTTCTTATAGTTTATCTACTCTGAAACCCTGAAAATGTTGTTATTGATAATCGTATCAATAACAACATTTTTAGGGTATCACAGCTAATTGAGTTTAACCTTGAGCATTTTAGTTTTGAAACTACTTTAATAAATCAAATCCATGCCAGTTGACGAAACTAAGTCTCAGATTTACATTACGTAATTTTTTAGTGAGCCTTTCCTGTTTTCCATAACATTTTTAATACTGTTTGCATATTGATTTGAAAATGTTGAAATGTTGTCTAATGTTAGAATTTACATTATGCTGCAGGTAATTCGCTCATACAAAATAATCCGATATAATAAAGCTAGTTAAACGGATTCTTTAAGCGAATGACCCATCGTAACTTAGTTATTCGGAAAGAAACCAGTAGTTACATATTCAAAGTTAAAAATCTCTGACATGGATTTATTGACCGAGCGAGTAAAGTCCCTCCCGTTTCAGCTTGGCCAAAAAATGTCTAATTATGTCCGGATGTTTGGATGTCCGGATTCCTGCGGTTCTCGCCTATAGGCCTTCTCAACCTATTCTCATGAAATTTTGTGAGCTGGTTCAATAGATAATTTTTTTTTTTTTTATTGTCGAGTCAGTTTTTCAAAATATTAATAAATAAATCGCCAAGATAATTTTTAATATAAAAAAGGGTTAAAAAAAGACATTTCCCGAAATTTCGAAAAATGGTCACGAGGTCTTCAACTCACCGAGCCACTAGTATAATAAAATTAAAACACCTAATCAAGAATCAAAAAATGTTCTACCGTCCTACGACGTCTAAAACCCTTATACAACTCACTGGAGTCACTGGTCATAAAACAGTACTAGTTTCACATCTATTAACTTACCTGACCCCATTAATGGACATTTCTTCGTATGATTTGTAATGGCGATGTCGTAACAAACATTGCATTAGGTATTAAGATATTATTATTGTTATTAATATACCTATTTACCTATAAACAAAATACGAGTAATGACTAATTTAAGGATATACGCTTATATAGTATATATTATATATTGTATATTTATATATTCGATTGTTTATTTACAATATCCATCCATACTAATATTATAAATGCGAAAGTGTGTCTGTCTGTCTGTTACCTCTTGCCTCTTAAACCGTTGAACCGATTTGGATGAAAGTTGGTATGGAAATAGTTTGAGTCCCGGGAAAGGACTAGGCTTATCCGCGATAAACAAATCCAAGGTGGACGAAGTTAGTAATTTAATGAAATAAAAAACTATACGTATGTGTTTAATGCTCAGAAGGTTGGCACTAAAATTCAAGATGGCTCTCCTTAAAATGTTTTAAATGTTTATATCCCGCTTATATGCGTCGTAAACACGGCCAACTCATTCCATTGCTTTCTAAGCTGGGCGCTTAAAAGGTTCTGAAGCCAGCCAGTTTATTATTACCAAATAAAAATCAGCACCTTTTGTCTCAGTGACAAAAACGAAAATTTTACAAGACGTATTACACCGACATGTAGACATACCACACGATAGAAGAATGGTCAGTAAAGAATTAAGATTTTTGTGAGAAGATTATGTAATGGAACCTACAACATTTATTTACGTTATGGACGGCACAGACGTTTATCACGTACTTAATCCGACTCCTCAGGACCACAGCCATCCCCAAAATTATGGCCCGAAGTTCAGGCACGTGGTCGCGTCGCGTGCCTGCGACCGACACAGCACTCATGGGCCTAGTCGGCCGACAGTGCTCTCCAAGCTCCAGCAAATCCATGATGGCAAGCCGTCCAGAGATTTGAGGAAGAAGATGATGGAAGTACTTAAATAAAATGAGTGAATTACCGCGAGTTGATTTTCCTTCGTCGTATCGACACGCCACGGTCATGGTCTAGGAACGAATCCAACGTGTTCACATAATGTGCAAGAATCGTACCAGCAAACTTGGTTTTGATGGTTCAGAAATCGTAAATGATAAATCACTTCCACTAATCTGACACACGTTATCGTCATTTCATATTGCTAACGTTGCAGTGCTTGCTAATGCCCTATTTAGGTACATACATACTATGTTGTAACTTTTAAGGCCAAATTCGACGAGTATTCTATAAGTAGGTAAGTAATATGAGATAAGGATAAATATCAATGCCTAAATTCAATTAAAAATCATTTTTCTGTGGAAAGGGGTGTTATTATCAGGGTTCGGAAATTTGGATAGATATTTACCTAAACTTTGGCGGCGGCTTTGTTATTCGGTGGTAGGAAGGTATAGGCGGCTTTGTTTGACGTATGACTGAGATGGCAATAGGATTTTGTCAACTTTAGGTAAATATCGATCGGAATATCCGATGCCTGCTTATTATTATTCCAAAAATCCTGTATTCGCATGGATGCGCAGCGCCAGCAGTTCTACGTAATAACATCTGCTTGTAAAATTTTCTTTGTCAGAGAAATAAATTTTAATACAGGGATAGATAATATCAGGGATGGATGGATATCCAAAGATGGTTATAGAATACTTTTTACATGACTACGGCAAAGAAAAAAAAACCACGGACGAAGTTGCTAAAGTTATGAAATAATAAATTAAATTGTTTTATTGAAAGTTTCCGTCCGTTGTGGCGGAATGGCGGAAACTAAAAGAAATGAAATAAATTATAACAGATAATTAATAAAGGTAATATCATTCAAAATCACAATAAAACCTAATGGCGTCGATTTAATAGTGTATAGTAACTTTTGAGACTATCGACAGTCCATAGTCTCAAAAGTTGCTATACACTATTAGGTACTATTAGTCCAGGACTAATAATAAATGCATACGACTGTAACGATGAATTACTAAAACAAAAACAATGACTAGGGTTGGGACTTTTGGTAGAATACCGTCGTTCTAAAATCAAAGCATAAAAATAAATGACGACATATTAACACAGACGGCACATTCCATCTTCTTGAACGAGCTAAGCTGCAGCTAAAATATATAATTACAGGCGTATAAAAGCCCCGTTTTGATGTGATAACCTGTGAATATAGTGTTTGTTTAAAATCAATATATGTATTCGATAATTTATATTTGTTTGTAACGTGTTTAGCGGCTTAATGGGTTGCTCTAGGTATTTTACGAGCATGTAATAATCGTGCTGAAGTGTGATTTACAACTGAAGCACTAATGTGCTATTAGTTACACGTACCTGCTAAGTGATACAAGTTGTTGAATGATATTCTCCGTCTTTTTGCCGAATAATTTTTCGGCCAGTGTTTTATTTCGCAGAAGTGTCATTTTGAAGAAAGCATTTTTCTCTGAAACCGTGCACTATTGAGGATTATTATAAAACAAATTTAACCTCACCAAATCTTTAGGATGATATTTTCACAGTTGAATGTATCAACATTGGTAGATTTAATTTTATTTCAGTTATTTATTGCACCATAGGTATAACAATTTTACCTCTGTTGTGTTATTATAGTGGTGGTGGGATCCGTGGGATCCTTGAAGAAAGACTGAAACTACTCTCTCTCTCTCTCTCTCTCTCTCTATAGCCCCCATGTAAAGGACTAGCAATGCAATGCAAAATCAACATTGGTAGATTTAATTTTATTTCAGTTATTTATTGCACCATAGGTATAATAATTTTACCTCTGTTGTGTTATTATAGTGGTGGTGGGATCCGTGGGATCCTTGAAGAAAGACTGAAACTACTCTCTCTTTCTCTCTCTCTCTAGCCCCCATGTAAAGGACTAGCAATGCAATGCAAAATCAACATTGGTAGATTTAATTTTATTTCAGTTATTTATTGCACCATAGGTATAATAATTGTACATTGGTTTTACGGTTTGCGGAGATAGTTTGTTAAGGTTGTTGAGCAAATTACTCTTATCTCAATCAATTCTTGTCACTATTGAGAGAACCGATAATTGACTTGACTTTTACTGCAAAACGGCAAGGACAAGTGATAGTCGAAAAAAATAATATAGATAACTTTTCAAGGGTATCTTATTGTCACAATCTAATTATTTATTGCAGTGTAACACGTTCACTCAGGTCATCTGCGATGACCTGATTGTTCTGAGCGACAATCAGAAGGACTTACAGACCATGTTGTTACAACTAGAAAGAGAAAGCAATATTGTAGGATTAACTATGAACACCGACAAAACAAAATTAATGACAAACCATGAAAAAATATCTGTCTCACTGAACAACCACAACATAGAATATGTCAACCAATACACTTATTTAGGACAAATTATCTCACCAGAGGACCTTATGACAAAGGAAATAAACACCAGAATCAGTACTGCTTGGAGAAGGTATTGGTCGCTGAAAGAAGTAATGAAAAATCCGCAGATACCAATGAAAGACAAAGCAAAAGTATTCAACTCATGTATATTACCATGTCTAACATACGGATCACAAACTTGGGCTCTCACCAAAAAACACAAAAGAGCACTGGAAGTCTGTCAAAATAAAATGGAAAGAAGCATTTTAAACATCAGATTAAGGGACAAAGTCAGGCTATCGAATATAAGAAATAAGACCAAAGTAGCCGATGTAACATATACTGTAAAGAAGCTCAAATGGAACTGGGTTGGTCACGTTATAAGAAATCAGAAAAACAGATGGTCCAAGGATGTTATAATGTGGTACCCAAGAGATGGGAAAAGAAAGAGAGGGAGGCAGAGAAAGAGATGGGAAGATGAGATCATGAAAATTGCTGGCAAAACATGGAGGCGGAAGGCCACAAACAGAAAGCTATGGCAAGCACTAGGGGAGGCCTATGCCAAAGGGCAAGCTGATACTGAAGATACTGATGTCGCTGAATGAATATAAATAAACATAAAATATATATTATATATCTAATTACGTTATTACAACTAAAAAAAAAATATTTAATTTAATTTAAATAAATTATATAAATGATAAAATATCAAATTGTAATAAATATATTTAAATTGTAATTAATTCTATTTAAAATGATAGATAATTCAAAAACTGTACATTCATAACATAACGAATGAACAGGTAGCATGTCAAATCAAATAATTAATGTTTTAATAAGTTAAATTGCACTTAAACTGCATGTACATAATGATAATGTATCAGAAATAAAGGCTATTTGAATTTGAATTTGAAAAAAACACGTTCACTGCGGAACAAATCTTGAGGAACTTTCAACTGGTGCGGTTGAGGTCGAATCAGCCCAAGCCTAAGCTCTTTTTCAGTGCGGGTGAGGCCTAATCGACCTCGAATTTCAGTAGGTGTTTAAATCCTCCATAACTTTGCCTATACTCGGAGTAGGCATTTTTTTTTCATGTGCTCTACATTCGTCAGTAAATGCTTAAAATACCCTTAGCGTCGCCCTTGGTTCTGACTTTTGTTTAAAGAATAAAAACCTTCAGAATCTTTGAGGCCTTTCAGGTCTCAAAACGCACTAGATTTTATCTAAACCTAGTGAAGAGAATGGCAAATATCGCTAAATTATCGATAAGTTTATTATTGGTTTCCTTGTAACTAGAGTACCTACCTACATGCTTTACTTGGTTAAAAGGTTTGTTTTAATACTCTAAAAGGAAGAAATAAATCTTTCGATTATTTAGAACAAACCCGTTGATTTATGACATTCTGTAAACAATATAGTCACATGTACGATAAAAAACACTTGTCTTCATATTTACTTGTGTAAAGAATATATGGTTCTTTATATAAGTTAATTTCACGATAAGCTATTTTTATAAGTATCAGTATATTTAAGGAAAGTTAAAAGAATGCTTATAGATTTATTAATTTATTACTGAGTAGTAGAATAAGACTTAAACAAAACATTATCATACATTAAAAACATCTGTAGAAACAATGATTTTTAAAAATATAATTAATCAAGCAATGTTGAGCAAAGTGATTATCGTGAAACAAACTTGGTTCTGCATCGATAACTGTGGCCGCACTAACGTGAAGCGATCGACTCCAGCGCCGCCCGCGTCCCGCTCAGTGCGGCTTTGAGGTCGCTTTTTTGAGACATTAATAAACCTCAATCCGCACTGAGTGAAAACAAAGTATACCCAGTGCGTTTGAGGCTTATTAAGACCTCAAACGTTTTTCTTGTACCAACGAGTCCGGCTTTGGAAAACATAAATAAATGTATATTTGACTCTGTCGTACGCCTTATAAGTAAACGGCAGCAGCTCCCGCACAAGAGAGATAACACGAACTTTTAGCCCCGCACCAAGGTAAAGTCGCGATTGAGGCCGATTTGACTCAACCCGCAGTGAACGTGATAAGAGCCCTAACTCTCAGAAATAGTTTCTGAATTAACATAGGTAAGTCGTAAAAAATTGGTAGATAAATATATCCCAATTCGAAAATACCAGTGGTTTTGAAACCAGTAATTTTCGCTTTTGTCGCAATGACAATAAGGGTAAAAAAGGTACGCGTTTCAGTTTCCTTTACTGAACTCTATCATGAAATCCATTTTTAGGGTTCCGTACCCAAAGGGTAAAAACGGGACCCTATTACTGAGACTTCGCTGTCCGTCCGTCCGTCCGTCCGTCCGTCCGTCCGTCCGTCCGTCTGTCACCAGGCTGTATCTCAAGAACGGTGATAGCTAGACAGTTGAAATTTTCACAGATGATGTATTTCTATTGCCGCTATAACAACAAATACTAAAAATAAAATAAAATAAACATTTAAGGGGGGCTCCCATACAACAAACTTGTTACAGATTATATATATATATATATATATATATAGGTACGGAACCCTTCATGCGCGAGTCAGACTCGCACTTGGCCAATTTTTTCTATTCCAGTACTTTTTTCTGTCATTTATATAGTTACCAACTCTATTATCAGACCGCGATGATAATGGGATTAAATCAACTTCCATTTCATGTACATTTTGACGTATGTATATGGAATAACTGTCATATCCAATCCCATTCTAATCACGGTTTGATAATAATATAAAGACATGCATTACTTAAGTCTGTTTTTTTTATACAACGACGGTGGCAAACAAGCTTCTGGCCTGCCTGATGTTAAGCAGTTACCGCCGCCTATGAACGCTTGCAACACGCCAGGAGCATCACACGCGCGCTGCCGACCCTTTAAGAACCTATTTACTCCCCTCTTGAAGAACCACATACTGTAGCCCCTGAGGAAAACCTCGGCAGGGAAGTCTATATAAGTCTACTGCCCAAAAAAGCACTGCTAAACGATGTTATAATGTCGCCAAAAAAGCACCCCTTGGTACCACAGATGACAAACCTAAGTTTAGTAGTACCTATAGGTATATTTAATGTGTTTCAAACGAACGGTAAATTAAATACTTCGTGTTACTGAGTGTTCCGTGAATTAGGACAGTTGTCCTGTGATACAGATAAGGCGAACGGATGCTTGGTCCAACGTTATGATATTCATAATTAAACACTTACTGAGATCATAATGCGCACACATGACTTTAGTTTTTAAACACTCCGAGATAAAAACAAACAAGCTTACGTTACGGCACCTGATTTGATTAAATAAGTTTAAGAATACATATATTATTGTTCAATATAAAAAGGACTGTATTCAATCCATCTACAGTTCGGTTTATAATTTGTTGGAATAAATTGACAATATTGACAGATGCCTTGACAGACACTATTGACTTCTCTTGGGGGCATTTAACGGTCGCCAGCTCTAATAAAAATGAATACATACCGATTTACATTAGAAATCAAATTCATTTACATTATTTAAATATATGCAAGAGCGGACCAAGTTAAAAATCGAGCATCAATGTTGGATGATGTTGGAACGCAACACTGAAAAAAATAGGTCAACTAGTAACTACTTGAAAAATAGTCAAATTGTGCTTAGTAGTGACCAAAATTATGCTAATTCTACCTCCGATTTAAGTAACTAGCTGCTAACATTTGGTGTACTGTTAACAATATTTTATTTTTTAGTAAATTGGCCTACAATTTAGTGATGTCCTATCAATTTATAACGGTATCATAACTTCAAATCGACCAGGGGCCCTATGATGGTTGCGTTTATCACGCGATAAATAAGTGATAAAGCATCCGTCACGCTTTGACATAATGCGAGTGTGAGTGACATATGCTTTGTCACCTATTTATCACGCGATAAACGCAACCATCATAGGCCCCCAGAGCACGTTGTTAAAAGGAAATGCTAGCGAAATATTTGGTATACTGTCATTAAAAACATCGAATGTAGCCTCAGTTTATTCCAGTTCATTAAAAACAACTTTAGATACAACAATTAAATCCTTATAAAGCGATCACCGATGCAGTGTAAAAAAGTTGTAATTAAACTCCATGAATGTCGATGTTCTGTGAGAACCGTTTCATACACAAAATGCAACAAAGTATTTTAAACGGATGGTTAGCTACTTTTTAATCATGAGATCAATAAAAAAAAAATTACACACAATGTATGTACAATTAACTTTGACTTCTGCAATTAAAGTACGTGGCACGTGGATCTATCTATACGTCTATAGACACGGGTGTCTACTGCTGAACATAGTCTCATCCCACGTAACAACAAGCTGCATAAGAGCTTAATACCTACTGTAGATGTAGGGTGGAGCGAAAATCCTAATTTTTTTTTAATCTCCTTTGTCTTTAATAGTTGACCTTAATGGATATCTTCATTCGTGTAAAAAAAAAAACTTCTACGTCATCATCTTCAGGTGGCGCATCATTCAGGATTTTTTAATAAAACTTTAGATTTTAGTTGTAAGTTTTATTTGAAAGGTTTTTTTTTACACCTTAGCGACATCTATATGAATACGTTAATATTCATATCTTACCGCACAACTTTACAGCGGTGAACGAGCAAGCGAGAGAGGGCGCTGTTAGTTTTTTATAAATTTATGAAACATGTAATGTCTCAATTTTTATGTGGGTAAGTACATCACAATTTTATTTAAACCATGAATACAAAGACAAAGATCAAAGCTTAAAGAAAAATTGGAAAAGGAGCTACCTGATGGAACCTTTCAAATAAACAATGCAAAGATCGACACACAAAGCATAAGGAAAAAATCGTCAGGTCTACATGGAGCGAGGGTAGCGAAGTGGCTAATGCGCTGGACCGGTAATCCAGAGGTACCGGGTTCGATTCCCGGTCCCTTCCACCAGCTAGCTCCTTTTTCAATTTTTCTTTAAGCGTTGATCTTTGTATTCATGGTTTAAATAAAATTGTGGTGTACCTACCCACATTAAAAATGAGACATTACATGTTTCATAAATTTATAGATATTTACATCATTATTTTTATTTTTGATATTTTGGCCGTCGACTTTTTAAATTTAGATAAGTATATTAACTTTCGATACTCAAATGATCCGTTCCGTACTTGTCCCCTTTGCACGTGCCAAGTAATGATTCCCAAGTATAATTAATCCAAAACCATCGTTTTGGTCTATCAGACTTACCTAGTAGTAAATTATTTATTATATTATTATGTTGGTAATATAACATCTCTAGCAGATGATTAATTAATGGAACATCGCTTTTCGAATTGTAAAAAAACTTAGTAACGGTACTTTCGAAAATAATATTCCGCATCGCGGACTAGGGTGATTATGGAAATTAGATCAATTCCAATAATGTGTCTATTGACCTGTGAGATGCAACAAAGTAAGAGTGTATGTGTACATACTAATGATAGCACCAATAAAAAAAGAAAATTACACAAAGATACCAATCGTAATCGCAATGTACAATTAACTTTGACTGCTGTTATTAAATCCTCGTAAAGTAATCAGTGATGCACTAAATAAGCTGTTATTCGATTCCATGATTGTGAGAAGCATTTCGTGTACAAAAAAAAGGCAACAAAGTATGGACGTATAGTTACATTCTAATGATGGCTCCAATAAAAAAAGGGAAATTGCACAAACAAGCAACTGTAGCCGTATCTACAATTAACTTTAACTGCTGCAATTGGGGTGTAGTTATAGTTAGCGTTGCGAATGACTTTAATAGATGATTTTTCAACGTTTTCATTGAGATATTGCAATTGCAAACCAAACGCCATAAATAAAAATTATGAAACTCTTTATAACATACCTATTGAATTACAAATAGCTTAATTTAAGTAGGTAGTAATAAATACTTAGATAAAACAAAAAAAACCCCGCCGGGCGTCCCAAGCCATATCAGCTGACAAAAAATATTTGCTGCTTGTATATTTACTTGGATTTTTTTGAATTGTACAAAATTAAATAATAAATCATCATCATCATCATCATCTCAGCCATAGGACGTCCACTGCTGAACATAGGCCTCCCCTTTGGACTTCCATATATACCGGTTGGAAGCGACCTGCATCCAGCGCCTTCCGGCGACCTTTATAAGGTCATCTGTCCATCTTGTAGGTGGACGTCCTACGCTGCGCTTGCTGGTCCGAGGTCTCCACTCGAGCACTTTTCGGCCCCATCGGCCATCTGCTCTGCGTGCTATGGCCTGCCCATTGCCACTTCAACTTGCTAATCCGGTGAGCTATATCGGTCACTTTAGTTCGTCTACGGATTTCCTCATTTCTGATTCGATCACGTAGAGACACCCCGAGCATAGACCTCTCCATTGCTCGTTGAGCGACTTTGAACTTTGAGATGAGGCCGATAGTGAAAGACCACGTTTCGGTGCCGTAAGTCATTACTGGTAACACACATTGGTTGAAGACTTTCGTCTTGAGACACTGAGGTATGTCGGACGAAAAGACATTGCGTAGTTTCCCGAACGCTGCCCAGCCGAGTTGGATTCGGCGGTTGACCTCTTTCTCGAAGTTGGACCTACCTAATTGGACCACTTGTCCTAGGTAGATGTATGAGTCAACAACTTCGAGTACCGAGTTTTCAACAGAGACTGGGATGGGCACAACCTTGGCATTTGACATGAGTTTCGTCTTGTCCATGTTCATTTTTAAGCCCACCCGTTGAGAAACTCGATTGAGGTCATCGAGCATCATGCTGAGTTCCTCCATCGACTTTGCTTTGCCATGACTACGATGTCGTCGGCAAACCGAAGGTGAGTGATGTATTCGCCATTGATGTTGATGCCAAGTCCTTGCCATTCCAGGAGCTTGAAGGCGTCTTCCATAACGGTAATAATAAATAGTTATACTGAAATATGAAAAAAACTAGCTATTTTTACTACTAATCAGAAACGAAATTAGTTACTTATAGCAAAAATATGATAAATCCACATTCTGTCACATATTACTAAGTAGTTGTAAAAACCGCCTTTCCTATTTTCCTTTACCGGAATGTATCATGAATTCATGACATTTCTTGAGACCTAGCTAAGGAAGTCAAGGCGTTTATATAGGTATGTGTAAATGCAGTGTGTCGCATTCGCGCTGTTTTAATGCTAAAGGTAGTAAATAATTTGAAGTACACTGTATTTGCTGCAGGTCTCTTTTGTATGTAATTCTGTAGGTTTCCGCCCGGGTTTCCAAAAGTGGCAATATATAATCTAAAACTTTGTAAAAAAAAACTGTTTACAGTAAACGGCCATAAAGAATGCACATCGGCAATCATCGCATTTCCGAATACAAACGAATGCTAATTTCCATGTACATCAATTATTAGATTAATCGTTCATCAGAATTTGAATTTAGAACTAAGTACTTTATTGTTGTTTTGTTTTGATTTCACGTGGAATATATAGAGCTGTAAGACTCGATGTAATAATATATAGTTATTACTATAATGTTCTTGTTGGGGAAAAATAATATACATATATATATTCAGGCCCACATTCTTAACAGGGGTTGACGGAGCATTAGCAACTGATGTTATACTACTAGGATAATTAAATGTGGGCTTAAAGATCGACAAAGAGTGTAATTACTTACATTAACATTTTCATGTTTTTTAAATTGGTCGGCTTCAGTTACAAAATAATCGCGTGACTGGCAAAGTAACGGCTTACCTTTTTTCCCTATAGATGCCATAGTACAAATTTAATTTTGTGTAGGTTTTAGCAACTCTATATATATATTGACTTGGATATGCGACTGCACTCTCTCGCATTTGAACCACGACTGACAAAACAAACGTCATGGTGTGTGCGACACAGATATCGCTATACGAAGTCGAAATTAGCCGATTGCCTCTTTCCAAAGATCGATGTGCAAACTTTATCGCCGTTTACTGTAAGTATTTACCTATATAAATTAAAAAAAAGGTGTGGCAGGGTCCTATCGTTACGCCGTTAAGAAAGAAAAAAGGAAAGAAAGAAAGAAATTCGTGACGTGACCATAAAACATAATTACATAAAGGGTGTCACAGAAATGATAAAAAAAAACAATAGGCAACTATTATAATATTATAATGGCTGTGCGACGAAAAGGTCCCACCTCAGCATGATACTAGCTCAAGAGTCAGCGCTGATCTTCCGGTGGGACCATAGGTGGTTCCACCGCTGATTGCATTTAGGACGAGGGTAAGAAATTAGACTGTACCACTATCATGACCATACTCGCCAGCGACTGTAGAGTCTCGTAAATGGGTGACGCAGTGGCTAGCGATATTGTTCCAGATGCTCCCAAACTTTTACAGTTTGCGGCGATTTTACAGGTTTATTATCGGCGCCACAGTTAATTGAATTACGTAGCATAGTTTAGTTTCTTGGAAGAGCGAACCGCGATCGGCGCCCTTCTTTACTTTGTTTCACTACCCAAAGGTTGTCTGGAAGAGTTCTTTTTAGCGATAAGACCGCCTGTTGTCTACCGCTATTTAAGAATTGTATTTGTTTTGTTTCGTTTTGTAAACTTTTATTGGTGTGCAATAAAGTAGTAGTACTAGTGTTGTATTGTAATCTTATGTAAACTCCCTTTGTAATTAACTTTGGCTTTACTCACATCAAAGATGAGTAGGTACTAGATTCAACTCAACTTTTACTGTCAAACATTTTATTGAGCTTAAGTACCATAAATTTGAGACGAATGTGTATGGGAAAGTTACCTAAAATTACCTTAATGGAGTGTAACTAATAAAAAACGGAATGCAGTCTTTCTTGATTCAGATGAAAAGTTTT
Organism: Apotomis betuletana; assembly: GCA_932273695.1. Classification (NCBI taxonomy): domain Eukaryota; kingdom Metazoa; phylum Arthropoda; class Insecta; order Lepidoptera; family Tortricidae; genus Apotomis; species Apotomis betuletana. Next base: position 15,494,217 of record OW026308.1, on the reverse strand, counting down.
AATATCAATTAACACTAAGTATTTCATTCAACCGGTTGGTTGATTGGCTGAACGTACGGGAAACGGCTACATGTCTCTTTCGTTTTTTTCTGCTTCCCCAACATTATTTGGAAGAGATCACTGTTTACCGAGAAGTCCACCTGTTGCTACCTTAAGAGGCCTTATTCCTTCTAAAATGCTTATTGTTTTAGACATTTTTCTCTATGATCAAACATGTTTCTTAACATATTATTATACTATTACATATTATTATATTATATGTTACTACCTAGAACAGGGCTATTGGGATTTATTGGTATATATTTGAAACCTACTGTTTGAATTTTTTATTGATAATTTTTGTTTCAAAAACTACTCGAAATTGACAAAATTCACGCGGAAAATTCGTTTTTTCAACTTATTTTCGACTGCACGCAATAAAAGAATGAAATAGCTATGTTACTACCTAGAACTCGGGGAAAAGTATTGTTCACTTCAAAAAGTTGGTTGAAATTATCAATATATCTGTCATAATATGAAAAAAAAAATTTTTTTAAAGAGAAATAAGAAGAATCTTATCTATTCTGTGGTAGTGCGTAGCGGACCAATATCCCAGCCGTGAGGGCACTGCTCCGGTTAAGCCGGGGTCGTGGGTTCGATCCTCACTTGTACTTCAGTGGATTGCGTAAAATTTTGGCTTATTATTTATCCTTTGTATTTATGTACTAATAGGTCCTTGGGTAACACAAAACAACTTTAGTATATTTAGGTAATCAAAAAATACCGGTTTTTCTCCTAACTTGTCTCCTAACGATCTACTCAATCTATATAATAGAAGCCGGAAGTAAGAAAGCGTCACAGAAGATGGACAAAAAAAGTACCGCTAATTTAATAGTTTTGTCGTTTTCACAGATGACATATGTAATTATTTATTAATTTATCAAATCACCTAAAGCCAAAGGGGAAAATGTCGTATACTTTACTAAACGTGTTTTTTCCTGCGGTTTCGACTACGTGACACAATATATGAGTGGCTTGTTTTGTCAAACAGATTCGCGAGTTGAAAATGGTCATTCTTCAGACTACTAGTACTAGACCACGATTCCACCACGTTTTTTTTTTCAAATTTAATAAATTTCTTAAGTTGCCTGTAAAAAAATACTGTAACTACTATTTACATATAACTAAGTGCACTCCGGTTGCTGTACTGTCATGTAAAAGAACAACTCCAATGGCTAAACACACTTTCGCATTTGTATTATGAATAAGCATTTACCCAGTTTTTCCACAAACCTATTTTCCTATGAGTGCAAATTGTATTTGACATTTAATATCGATTAATAAGTTATTATTGGTAATGATTTATTGAACCATTCCGTGATAGTAATCATTGTTGTGGGTAACATCTCTCAACTATAATAATGAGTTTCATTCATCTCGCGTGTGTTTTTTTAACACACATTTGATAGTTGTCTGATGTTTGTAGTGATGTAGCAAAGACATAAATTGTTTGCCAAATCTAACGATTATGAATGGTTGATCGAATCGATTTTATCGACGAACTTTTTTTCGAACGTACATATAATTGACATCGCTCATTTGGCGATATGGTATATCTCACAGTACACTCGATTAGCGCCCTGGCCTACATTACCTCCTTCGACCCTGACTATGGGAGATATTTATCTTGGAGGAACGCGTAAATGTTAAGACAGATAAAAGAGAAATGTGAAAGTACAGTACGACACAAAAGAGTAGATATTAAAAAGTGGCAATACAGTAGTGTCGTCCCTTTCTAATCAATCTAAGAAAAAAGGGACGATACTACAGTATTGCCACTATTTAATTTCTACTCTTTTGTGTCATACTGTGTAGGTCGCTATGACAATCCCTTGATTGTGAATTTTACGGTGACCCGAATTTTGTGTCATTTTTCTTGTCATTAATTTTGTTTGAACATAACTTCCAATATAATGTATAAGGAATAATAATAAGCTCACCTTTTGATATGCGACTGAATACTGTGTATTTTAGGTTTCGGAATTCCAAATCCATGGTGACCTAGAACAAAATAAGATTGCGTTAAAATTTTCACGTAGGTTTATCACATAATTGGAATTGAGTAAATGATTATGCACCTACTAAAAGTTTCATATTATAATGCATTCAATTAAATAAATATACAATAAATAAAATAAATAATCTTGTGCATTGCATTAAGGATTGCATCGCATTAAATTAACATAATTATGCAGAATTTCAAAACATGCACAAATATATTCTGAAATGTCTAACCAAAGATGTATGTCACTTTCACAGCATTTATGAATAAATTAAAATGACATTGAACGAAAAGAAAAGAAAATTTACAATAAGTACATAAGTAAGTTCAAAATATCTCATATCAGAAAACATCATGTCTGTAAGGCATAACAAATAAAGCACAGCCTTAAAGCCTCGAATCTCCATTTAAAACCTAAAACCTACATGCGTCGCTTTTCCTCCAAAGCATCTTTCTATAAATATTAAGGGATAATCTCATACAAAACGACCTAGTCCCAAACTAAACAAAGCTTGTACCATGGGTACTAGACGACGATATATAAGTACATTAAGTACATTATATAAATAACATCCATGACCCAGGAACAAATATTCGAGTTCATCACACAAATATTTTCCCCGGCCGGGATTCGAACCCAGGACCGCTGGCACAGTAGGCAGGTTCACTACAAACTGTGCCACCGCGTCGGCATCGTCGCGTCAGCGTTGCATTTTGATCATTACGTATTTTGAGCTTAGAAGTTTTGATCCATTATGAAAAGTAACTGTTATGTATTTTGACCATTATTTATGTATATACCAAACTTTAGACTTAAAAAAATTTAGAATTTCGGCATTTTAACTTTATGTATTCCAACCGTATGTATTTTTAACTTATGTCTTGTGATACGGTACCCGCGCCGCGGTGAGGCGTCGCTATTGTGATTTTCTCCGCCATTTCGAAAAAAATCGTAAAACTGCCTCGACAAAAAAATCTAAATATACTCATCGAACTTACTCACAAAATTTCATGAGAATCATTTGAGAAGTGTAGGCGAGAACAGCCGGAAATCCAAACATCCAAACATCCGGATATACGAAAGAAATTGTGGCGAAGATGAAACAGAGACGCTTTGCTCGCTCGGTCAATAATGGCGACTGAATATTGACTTCTTATTTGCAGGCTCACACTATTGGCACTAGTCAATTTGATTTTATTACATTAGAAACATACACTTGAGGTGCCGATCCAAGTATCAACCGCTTCGCTTGAAATACGTTCGCGGATCGCAATTTGCATCGCATGCTGAATAGTACCATGGGGTAAGATCGACAAATTGGTTAAAAAAAACTGCAATTTGTGGCCGGCAACTATGGCCGTCCCTCTCTGACACCCTACGCTAGAGCAAGATGCAAATAATGGCCAGCCACAAATTGCAGCAAGACATGGCCCATTTAGAAGCCTCTTTAAGTTGTATTCCGGCTTCACTCGATGCCGGTGCAGCCAAAATACTATTGCATATTATACCTACGTTATGTAAGGGTAGTCCGCGACGCTGGACCGCGCCCCGGACACATTCCGCCAGTATAGTATAAATTAAAAAAAAAAAAAAAAAAAAATTAATTTAAAAAAAAAAATGTAATTCTGCTGGGCATAGGCCACAGCACGAAATCATCACTGGGCCTGCGCCACCATCCAGCGGACTCCAGCGACCTTCACTAGATCATCTGTCCACTATCAGGGTGGCTTAATGTCAATGTCTTCTACGTATTCTATGTCTTCCGATTCGTGATCACAGCATCCGTATTGTTTTATATAATAAAAAAAAATACATATTACGCTTACATATTACCTTTGATATTTTTCCTTGACGGGTTTATGATATATTTTGTTTTATTCCTATAATTAATTGATATACTGTTTTGATATTAAATAATGCGAGCAATTATTTTCGCTCTGAGGAACTTAACCACGCAAACAATAGATGATTTGAAAGGTTTATAGCTTAGCACCAATCTAAAACAATATTATCCATTCGTTACATTATACAAAGCAATGGCATATCAAACCAAAATGTAGCTAGTAAGTTTATCAAACGCCGTGCACGCTGGTTGCCACATAAGAACTCGTCGGGCTGTCGGTCCTACAATCAAAATCAGTAAAAATCAAAAAGTTTATTCTGTAAGTAGGCCACAAGGGCACTTTTACAATTTGTAAGCTACCGGCACTTCACAAGAGGAGACCACTATTGAGAAGAAAGCCGATAAAAACTCAACAGTAAGTCATTCAATCTCAGTCATAGTAAGAAAGTAAGTCAATCTACAACAACAATGAGAAATGCCGATTGTTACTTAATAAATATTTAGGCCTCAGGTCTAGAAAAAGAGGACCGTCCCATCTTACCCCGACACGCCTTAACGGTAAGTACGAGTAACTATAATATAATAATAAAAATACCAACCAGTTTGCGATCTCGGAAACCGTTAGTTTCTGGTTTCGCTTTCACTCTGCTTCGTGCTATGTCACTGAATATTGTTTACGTTAACGGTAAACAAATAAATTCACTTATTAGCTTATTACGCGTAATACACTTTAATGCAGTCAGCATCAAAGGTAGGTTAGGTTTTCGCGGTGACATGTTCGCGATCCCGTGTCATCTCTATCCCTACCAATGCCGCGAGTGGGCATACCATGGAGTTTTAGTCGGTAGACTACTGCTTCTCAGTAGAGTCCTCTTCCCCGTAGAGCGGGGATCCAATGAGGATTTCTCCACGTAAAAAAAAAAGGTTTGGTTAGGTTAGGTGACAATTTTAGCAAGCAATTTGACATAAATATAAGTCAGTAGTAAAATTATCAGCTACTTTTGATGCTGACCGTACCTAGTAAAGTTATGCTAAACAATATTATTTTATAATATTCTACGATTGTTTTAATATTGTTAGAATATTTTACAATATATTACGGTATAATATTGTACGATTTCATAGAAATATACTTTCCATGAAATGATACGTCGTCGAAAAAATAATATGACGAAACGTTTATCGACGAAACAAGAGAAAACCTTCTTGATGTTTTGGTACCTACTTCCACTACCGATGTCTCTCTAGAACATTGCGCACTTTCGCAGGCAAACACGATCTGAAGCAACAAGACCATGTTGCGCTAAGTACAGACAAGCACACACTCAACCGTGAGAGGCCTTGGAGATTATAGGGAGAGGTGTACAATTCTAATAAGACGAATGTACTGATTGTGCTATTAAAAAAAGAAGTGCCATTGACAATTTGTTTCCCAATGTTTGGGCCTTTCGAGATGCATCTTATTTGATTAAGCAGTTTATTCAACTGTTACGTAATGAAAGGTTTTAAAACACAAGTGGGATTTTATAAAACGAGCGCAAGGCGAGTTCCATAATAGGATCACATGAGTGCTTTAAAGTCTAATTATGCACTGTACGGCTGGCGCCATAGAAATCCTGCATCACTCTTCTACCCTGAAATAAATACCCCTCTGCATAGAAAATCATCAGTTTTCTAATATACACATTACAATACGATTTTACAATATAAATTATTACAATTTCATTGACGCCACCATATGATCGAGTATTTAGAAAACTAGTAACCAAAGATGCATTTTGATGCAGTAATAGTCGCGCCACAACAAGGTGTGCTCAATTACTGTTGTATAAAGTAACCGACATTGGAATTTCAAGCGCGGATACAGGATTTCAGACCTGTCCACTACGCTGTACTTAGAGCTTAAAATAATAATATTTCTTTGCTAACCCGCAATATAATAACATGCCAGTTTATTAGTGCTAACCCGTTATATGCTTATTTGCGTATTTTTTCATGACAACCCGTCCGGTTGTCGGACTCTAGACCATCAACATCTCCTGATCATGCCTCGTAGAAGGCCGATATATGTGTCGATGTTTTGTTATTTTGGAGGTGGTTTGTTATATTTATTTGCGTATTTATTTTTCTTATCGCTGTGGAAGGGTCCCAACCATTAAATGCATGTATGCATGAAAAATTACGCAAATAGGCATAACAGGTTAGCACTAATTAACTGGCATGTTATTATATCGCAGATAAGCAAAGCAATATTATAATTTTTAATTAATATGGATTTCAGCAATGTAACGCCTGATTCCATTAAATTAATTGCTGTAGAGCTTGTCAACACTGCTTAAGGCTGCCTGTTCACTGTTCGCTCCAGTGTGTTGTTGCGTGAAATGAGCCAATCACATTCCTCACTTTAAATGCACTTTTTTCGGCTTCACAAAGACTCAACCTGATTGGTTAAATTTGTGTAAAATCTTCGCTCCAGTGGAGGCAGCCTAATTGAGAATATTTCAAATTTTCAAATAGTATTAAGTACTAATCAATATAAACGTTAAAACTGATAAGCCTACAAATCATATTTAGAGCGTTCGTATATGCACTATAGTGTCATTAATATGAATATACATACACTGGATGATCGTTATCTTTCCTTACTCGTATTGAATGCACGAAGGAATAAAAAACAAAATTAACATCTCAATAAAATATATTTCATACATGTCTGTAGGTAACATATAAAATCATATATAAATACTGTTATATGTTGGACCTCACTAAAAACGTAAAGCAGTTTGTCTAATTATAGTTAGTATCGGAAATTGGAATGATTAACAATAACAATGTTTTAAATAAATAACCTTGATGGAGTAACTACTTATATTTATTCACTTTCCCTATATTTTAACGTAGGTAGCAAAGTTTTAAAGTATATCATATACCTACTATGAAACTACACGTCGATGAAAACGTCAAACTCTTTTAAACTAAATTATAATATTAATCAGGACAAGAGAGAGACCACGTGTGTAGAATGCCGTTATGATTTTTTGATTAATACAAACACAAAACCCAAAACTATTAAGTATTTTAATTTGCATATACGGACTAGTTTAGAAAATATAAAAAAAGGCGAAAGCAGCATCGTCTACAGGTCCATGTCAGGTACGTCTAGGTTGCGACGAGATATACAGTGGCGACGCGACCTAGAAAAAAGAACAGCAGTAAAATTTCCATACTAAATCCATCTTGATAATTAGTCCGACTCTATGATTTACTGCGCTGTGACCAATTACCTATTTGTCGCCTGCGCTCTTTTAGAATTAGGAACTTACGATTTTTTTTATCCTAAATAGGGATATTTTCGAAAATGTAAAACTTGTATTTTTTTATCCTTTACTGTATTACATCGGAAAAGGCCTGGTTAATTTTTTTTTGTTGTCCATTCTCATAAGATGTGAAAAATCTCTTTCCACTGAGCAGTGAATTTCAACTCCTAACCACTTACGGTGCACATTATACCACTACTTGCGAGGTTGATTGCCGAAACTTCTATTCAGTCACTCGGCTTGATAATGACCACTATTTCTCAACATCGATAAAAATCTAATTCAACCACGCCAGTTTTTCTCTTTATTATTCCATTGCAATCTCCAAACGGTCTTGAAACTCATAGTGAGCAATGTTGGGAAATGTTTGGAGTATTTCAAATTCGTGTACTGATGACAAAGTAAACATAACTTTAGACACAATTGCTTGGGCACACAGTTTTGGTCAAATCCGTTGCTTCATTTGTTTAGACTGCATTCGAAAGAGCAGATGATTTTGAAATGGTCGTGTGAATATTCATTCAAAAACAGAATACCATCTCGTTTAACTCGTCGTATAATCATATAACTCGTTTCGGTAACTATGTCACTTTCAATCTGCTATTTCTATATTTTATCATTAAAGTTGGCTGTTTAAATAATAATTTCGTACGCTAAACCACAAGACAAGCGTACTGAGTGTTAATAGCCTAGGCATCAATGCGCACCTGGGTGCTCAGGACTGTCTTCCGCCATTATTCAATAAAATCGGCCGGCGTTTATAGCCAGTAGTAGCTGCACACACGCGTCAGTCGGTGCCGTCGACCCCGCCTTACGACCAATTGCGTCGCATCTTGCTCAAACAGTCAATAAAATGTAGTTCGCAGACGCATTTTGAAAAGCAAAAGAAAGAGTGCCTTCTAGTATTTTATTCTGTACGTAAACGGATACCGGCGTAGAAACGCTAAACCAACCGTAAATCCTCATTTGTCCATGCACTAAAAAAAATATATTATCTTGATAAGGCTAACCAACCAAGCATTATACGCCGTGTTGCCCATATCAGCTTTAAAGCGCAACCTAATTTGATTTGGCCTTATGATAGTACAAAGCGGATTACCCACTGTTTCGATATTATTTTCCACTCGGTTGCGCAAACCCAACTAAACTAAATTACCCGGTGAACGTGACTTTTGGACATGCCTTTGTGGTCGTGTGAAGGGAAATCATTGGATCCGTGATTCCTTCCGAGGGCATAAGAAATTAAACGCATACTTAAAACAACATCGACTTAAGGTTTTATTTAACCAACACAGAATAAGGTTTATTCTTAGAATTAATGATGGCATTTTGTCTCTTAATCTCTAAGTTTTATTCCAGTTGGATTGAATACAGCCTAAATATAACATTGTTAGGATCTTGACGATAAAAACCACGTGTGGTTGTGAGGGGTTGGGGAGTAGGGGGTAACAAAGAGACTCACCAAATAACACCCGGGGGAAGGAGGCGCCCAAGATTTATTTTTAACGAAACCGAGAAAAAGTTTCTACTCATATGGTAAATTGTTTTCTTAGTTCGTTCACTGTAGAAATACTCGTGAGGTCTCCTTACCCCTCCTTCCCCAACGTGATCTATCGTGATTTTTTCGTCACCCTTCTCCACCCTAATCGAACCTCGCGTGATTTGTGAACAAGCCCCTACCTACGGCCAGATATTTCAAGTGGGATGCAGAGTATTTTTTATTTTAATGTGTTTTGTTCTAAAAAGTGCCACAACATAACGAGGAAAATGCATAGTCCTTCATTGCGATAAAAAAACTTATACAAAACGTCCTGTACATTTCCGAGGTCAAATCAGATTATTATTGATACAATACAATACAATACAATAATTCTTTATTGCACACCAACAAGAAAAATGTTACAATTGAAACCTTAATTTATAAATGGTAGACAATAGGCGGTCTTATCGCTAAAGAGCTAATCTAAATTGTTAGAAAAAAAAGTTTACAAGTTTGTGTTATTTTATTATTGAACTTATGTATGATGCTTCAATGAATTACTACTTTTGTAATATATATATACACTCTGTGGCTTACCTAGGTCCGACAAATAAGGTTCGAAATTGTATACATATGTGTATACATCGTATTTCATAGAAGGTACATCCATAAAAATCTAACATCCAGTTTCAATAAGGATAACGATTTGTGGCCTTCTTTTGTTATCGTAAAATCTTTGCTTTATGGCTACAAACAAATTACAAAACGACACTATTGTTACAAAACTAAATAGTACGTGATAGTACCTAATTAAATCTTATTAAACCGGGTCTATCGCGATATTTTGATTTACCTTCATTGCCTGACGTTTCAACACGGTTTCACGTGAAAACGTAAACAAATTCCGCTAATAAGTAAGAAAATAACTTCTTAGGCGTATTGAGCAATGAATGGCATAGTAACGAAAGTGTATTGTTCGGCGATGCTTCACTGACATCTGCCGCAGTCTACTATTACTAATCGTATGACCCTAGTACTCGTAGCGTGGCTCAGACCTCGCAAGATAGTATTTATTTTTGTCTAAATAGTTGGAATTCTTTTTATATTTTCAACCCACATAATATTCCGTCCAAAAAGTCCATTATAATGAAACCGGCTCACAAAAATTTCACGGGAAGTGGTTGGGAAATGTGACCTGTGTCTACAGAGGACAGCAGGAGATCAGAACTTACGAAAGAAATTTTTGCCCAAGCTGAAACAGATTCGCGTCGCTCGCCCTTGGCACTCGCTCTGTCAAAAACTCTCATTAGGCGGTCGCGGCCGAGATAGGAACGCCGTAACTGATATTGAGCAATGGCATACTAATGAAAGTACATACATTATTAGCAAAGGGCGGACAGTGGATGCAATATACGTCAAAATCATGTCAAACGATATACGTAATATGGATATGACTACAAAAACTGCATACATGAATTACATAAATGTTACTCGAAATGTAATAAAAGTCTTATCCATGTCACATCCATGTTCTGCTTTCGTCACCATATTGCATTGCATTGCATCCTCTGTCCGCCCTTTGATTATTAGGTGATGTTCCACTGACACCTGCCACAGTCCACGATTATTAACAGTACTACAAAGAGTCTTAATAAAACTTTAGAAAATTTTAAAACTTCTTGGGTGGTGATGGTGGTGGCCGAGATGGAAACGCAGGTGATGATCCACTGACGCCTGCCACTACTATTACTAACAGTATGGCCCTAGTACTCGTAGCGTGACTCTGTGAACTGTAGTAGACCTCGCAAAACGGTACTTATGTTTTTCGAAATGGTTGGAATTCTATTTATATTTTCAACTCCCATATTTCGCATATCTGAATCGACAAAAAGTTGGAACCGGCTCATAAAAATTTCACGGGAACAGAGAACAGCAGGAGATCAGAACATACGAAAGTATTTTTGTACAAGCTGAAACAGACGCGTCGCTCGCGCTTGGCACTCGCTCAGTCAAGAACTCTCATTAAGCGGTCGCGGCCGAGATAGGAACGCCGTTACTGATATTGAGCAATGGCATACTAATGAAAGTACATTGTTCGGTGATGCTCCACTGACGCCTGCCACAGTCTACTATTACTAACAGTACAACCTTAGTACTCGTAGCGTAGCTCTGACCTCGCAAGACAGTATTTTTGAAGTGAAAACTTCTTTAGCGGCGCTTGGCACTTTTTATTTTTTTAATAGTTGGAATTCTTATTATATTTTGATCCTCCGTATTCCAAATGTCTGAATCGACAAAAAGTCCGCCATTATTAACAGTACTACAAAAAGTCTTAAAAAAAACTTTCGATGTGAAATGGACTGCAGTTTTAAGTAGCAAAACGGTTATCAAACTAGTTCACAAAAGTACTCTTCGTGAACTTCTTGAACAATAGCCATCTGCAATTGAAATCTATTGTTCCAGATATTATAATTCTAATTGCCTAAAGTCTATCGCACTTTACTAGGTGCAGTCAATAAAAAAACATCGCATTATTTGATTACATGCGACCAATGTCGGTGAAGCAGTAAGTAGTTTGTGAGATTTCATTGAGTGTATTTATAATATCTTTTATTCATTAATATATTACATACTTATATTATATTACTTATATTTCATTCGAACTTTGGAGAATATTTAACTGCATTGTGCATTACAATTTTTTGTTTGGATTTTGCTAGTCTAAAAAAATCATAATACCTACATTTGACGATTATGAATAAATTGCATTACTTACTTATATCGGTTAATCACATTATGCGAAATATTAATTTTAAAACGCGCGGTACACTATTTTATTTATTATTAAGTACGAGTACTGTGAGCTTGGCATTGGCACATAATAGTGAAAACTACAGCAGATGGAACGAATCAAGAACGCAGCTGAGATATGGGTGGGTAACGGGTAATCATACCTACGTTGCATTGCATAATGAATGAAAATAAAAAAGAACGAACTACGACGTGAGAGTTGTCTCATAACTTGTGTAAAGAGTAGAGATTGGTCAACTAGTCCGCCGACTAGTCGGCAACATCTAAAATCGGCGAATAGTCTACCGACTAATCGACAATTCCAACACCGATTAGTTGGTTAGTCGGCTCGGTAAAATCCATAGTGAATTCTTGTTTTTTGGGTACAAACCTTGGTCAACTGACTGACTAATGTATATAATTATTGAATTCTGTATTCACGCGTCCCTAAAAAATGAAGCTGTCTCAATAAATTTAAGCCCATATAAAATGTATTTTTCATAAAAATTACGTAACTCCATATCTTTGCAAGCACAAAGAATTTTTTGTATAACTCACTTAATGGTTACTTGTGACAGACCAATTATATTTATTGTTTAAGGTAAATACTCACTAATTAGGCCATTAAGTATTTAAGAAACTGCAAAAATTGCAGCTAAACTTGTATAATTAGGTGGGTGATGATTATTATTAAATTAATAATGACATTTTGTGCACCAGAATTTTCTTTAGATAAAGCAACTATTTTGATTTATTCATGGTGATTTGTTATGGATAGAAGTATAAGATTACTTTTTTTTATTTATTGCTACTGTATTGCATACAAGATGCTCGTTTATTATCAAAAACATGGCATGCTCATTTGTTTCTTACATGGAACTTGTATTTTATAGTAAAAAAAGTAATCGAACCAAATGTTACACTTGTGATATGAACTAGACTGTCTTATACTGTGTTTGAGAATCAAATAATGTCTTAGTGTAGAACACTCAAGTATTTACATGGCTTAATTAACAAAAAAATAACACTTTAGACCAACACTTATTGTTCTACTGCATTAAATAAATATGTCTCTACTGTGGCCAATTTGCGAGAACGTTCGAAGTGACACAAATACTACAATGTCAATAAAACATTACTTTCTTCACACTTTTACGCCAGCATTCTTTGGGTTACTTGCCGAATAAAGTAAGAAACATAAAACGGCCTAAGCAACCGAACACAGTGACAGCCATTAACTCAGATAAGTAATTATTTTATGAGTTGGGCTCTAGTAGGTGTATTATTGTTATATTCTATTCTACGGTGGTTACGATGAATACGGGATTTATATGAGTTTATCTTACGACTACTGTCTATTGGTCTGTCTGTCTGTCTGTCTGAAGTCTGTACGACGTACGTCCGTCCGTCCGTCTGTCTGTCTGTCGGTCTGCCCGTCTGTCCGTTCTGTCCGTCTGTCCGTCTGTCCGTCTGTCCGTCTGTCCATCTGTCCGTCTGTCCGTATGGCCGTCTATCCGTCTATCCGTCTGTCCGTCTGTCCGTCTGTCCGTCTGTCCGTCTGTCCGTCTGTCCGTCTGTCCGTCTGTCCGTCTGTCCGTCTGTCCGTCTGTCCGTCTGTCCGTCTGTCCGTCTGTCCGTCTGTCCGTCTGTCCGTCTGTCCGTCTGTCCGTCTGTCCGTCTGTCCGTCTGTCCGTCTGTCCGTCTGTCCGTCTGTCCGTCTGTCCGTCTGTCCGTCTCTACGTTTGTCCGTTTGTCCGACTATCTATGCCGCTTTTTTTTATTATTAGTGTTTTTTGTTATAGTAGCCATAGAGCTGCTACCATTCAACCGTTAGGAAAAAACACGGGAAAACCTTTAAAAACAACGTTTGTTGTATGAAGGCCCGAAGGTACGAAGGCCTAGTATACTTCGTTACAGCCTTACATCACCCATATACTAAATACCTATTACAGTGACAGACAGATATGGAAACCTAAACATTATTGCGTCACATGTTATACTCATTGATACGGACGATGAGAAAAAACAGACAGTCAAATTTGTATTAGTTACACGTATTAGTCAGCCTTCTAACAATTTGAATAGTTTAGTTATGCTGAAAATCGCCGGCAATTTTAGTCCAGAATAGAGTAAATTGAACCTTAGGTAGCTAGGGCATTTACATTTGACATTGAACGCTTTAAATAGTTTAAATGTCTTGAGTTTTTAGACTGTTGTACCTACTTGAGTTGTAATGAGAAAATACGTATTCGTGACACGTACAGTTGTTGTTCAATATCAGAGATACATTACGTAACAAGGGTGGTAAACGAGGAATTACAAACACCGAAGGAAGCCGAAGGCGAGGGCTTTAATGACACGAGTTTGGAAGTCTTTTACCACCAGAGTCACGTACGACGTTTTTCATCACACTTTGAAGGAAATAAAACAAAAGTAGTATTAGTCAAAACCAAAAGTACATACCGCCCTAGGGCATAATATACGACTTACCGCCCTAGGGAGTAATTTACGACTCACCGCCCGCTTTTTTAGCATGTAAACCCTTGTTTACGAGCAAGTGTGATGAAATAGTAGTTTATGCAACTGATACATAATAAGAGGCCTTAAAACACGAGTGTGGTTTTATGAAACGAGCGTCAGCGAGTTTCATAATAGGATCCCACGAGTGTTTTAAGGCCTAATTATGTACAGTTGTATATACTACTTTATCTAAACACATATCATAAGTACTCTAAGATGGGTTCAGAAGCCATAAGGAAATGACCGGCACCACTAGTGCTACCTGTAAAATATCTAAAAACGACATATACTAATGCAGTAAGAAATAAATCTGAACAAATACATAAACAGATTATTTATTGTAATAGTTGTAATTTACATTTACATATACATTGAAACAATATTTTCAACTAAAATGTGAATAACAATAAACTTTTCTAACAGCAAAGAGCCAACAAACAAATGACAACAATAATGGCGGCAATTCGAACCTCCGTCAACGTTTTTTTTCTAAATCATATACAAACGAATGTGTGCATATTCTCATGTCACTCGAGATCAAATGTCGTGCGGTTTTTATAAAAAAACATACTGAATTGACGTTTCGTATCGATAACAATATTAATATCTATGGATACTAGAATAGAGACCAACTTGTGTTTTGACAGCTGTTCCTAATTTAAAATCGTAACCTTACAAAAATCGGTACTGTAATAACATTACAGTACAGATTTTACCTACTACCACAGACAAAAAAAATCTCATAGTAAAATTGGTTGTAATAATGCTGGTCATTTCCTACGATTTCTGAACGCATTTTAGAGCACTAATGATATGTGCGTAGATAATAGTACATTACATCAGAGGCCGGGAAAATGAGGATTTCCGGCCAAGTAGGTATATACGGCCGAGCGAGCGTGCGAGCGAGGCCGGATAGTGATACGAGGCCGGGAATCCGTTTTCACGACGAGGCATGTATAGTGCTTTTCTCAAACATACAATGAAATAAAAAAATATACTTCAAAGAATAACACTTAATATTGTTTGTCCGATATTTTCCGAATTTGACCGAATTTTAAAAATTCGATTTCAGATTCTGACTCAGGAGCCCCAAAAACCCCCGGATACCGAATTTCAGCCTCCTAGGACCAATTTGAAATTTTCTCCATACAAATCGTTTTTTTTTTCGATATTTTCCGAATTTGACCGAATTTTCGGACAAGATTTCAGATTCATATTTTTGAGCCCCGAGAGCCCCCCGATACCGAGTTTTAGCCGTCTAGCACCAATTTAAAATTTTGAAAAAAAAATCGTTTTTTTCGATATTTTCCGAATTTAACCGAATTTTCGGACAAGATTTCAGATTCATATTTTTGAGCCCCGAGAGCCCCCCGATACCGAGTTTTAGCCGCCTAGCACCAATTTGAAATTTCGAAAAAAAAAACGTTTTTTTTTCGATATTTTCCGAATTTGACCGAATTTTCGGACAAGATTTCAGATTCATATTTTTGAGCCCCGAGAGCCCCCCGATACCGAGTTTTAGCCGCCTAGCACCAATTTGAAATTGTGAAAAAAAAAGTCGCCATCTTGAATGTTACTTTGCAGGCCTAGGCCTGAAAAGCAGTATGAAATCCCTTTACAGTCCTCTCGAGTTGTTGCGCCCAAAAAGCGATACTTCCGAGCCTATTTTAAGGAACGTAAAGACAATATTTCATTGGATGTTTGAGAAAAATATATTACAAGTAGAAATCACCTTAAAATCCTTGCATCGAGGGTGATCTCGGCATTTGCACTGAAATAAGAGATTTCTTAACAGTAACCCAAATGTAAGTAAGCTGCTAGTTACAACCATCGGAGGACTGACAAATTGAGGGATTAGTAACCAAAATAAATTGTGTAAAAGTAGCATAATTTTGGTTACCACTAAGCGCAATTGACAAGATTTCATATTTTTAAGACTACAATTTTATTACTGTATTCCGCTTAGAAAGAGGACATAATCACTGTTTTTATATTTTTCCTAAGATTACTAATTATTTTATTAAAATATTATCATTCTAAAATGTCGTAACTCCAAAACTATGACACAATGGAAAGGTTACTTTAGTCTGGTGTCTAATTAAAAAAAAAAAATGACGTTGAGATTGACATTATTGACAGCTCATTTTTTTTACGGATAGGTCGAAGACTACGTCGTTGATTTCGGTTATTTTATATATTCTCTTATAAGTATTTCTTTAAATACAGGAAAATAATATTCGAATATTTTTTTAGGGTGTACACGAAGCAAACTCTCTCGACCTCTATATTAATTTCCACCTGTTGGAAATATGAAATGTTGTCCATTTGGGTATTTCTCAAGTAGGTAGTTGAGCTATTTTTTTTTTCAGTGTGGTCACCGTTGGTAAGAGTACGCGGGTCCGATTGTGTGGCCCAAATGATATCATCAATACTTTTCATCTCTCCTGTTCGGAAAGTGTCATTTTCATGAGTAGATAGCCGGGTGGAAAATAGCTTTTCCATCCCTAGGGTGGAAAGTAATTTTTTTTTAATTGCCACGGAGTCAAAGACAATTGCCATCTAGATGCACGTCGTGACCAACTCAATTAGGTACAATCTAGTCGGCCGTGGTAAGTGGCCATTAAAAAAAATCTCCAAAGGTTAGATATATTTATTTATATCCAATTATTATTAAATATAAATATGTATTATTGTATTTATAATACAGACATATAATTCTGTCCCTCATTTTATTGATAGAATCATACATTTATATAGAAAACAAAATTGAAACCATTGGATTTGTTTTTTTTTTTTTAATATTAGCGGTATGTATATTTTAACTTTTTTTTTCTATTAAAAATAATTATAATGAAAGTTTGCAATAGAAAAAGCAGGACGCAGATTAAATATAAATACCATGTCTTTCATTAATTATAGGTTAAAAATAAAATGGACATTAATTTAACTCACTCATGACATGTGAGTGTAGTATTTTATTTTCCTCGCAGTCGAAATGAAAAGTAGAGTGTTTAACTCGGGTGAAATTACGCATTTCACCCTCGAACTATTGGCGCTCTCACTTCGTTCGAGCGCCAGAAATATCTCGGGTGCAATGGGTAACTTTCTACCCTTGGTTAACAATCTACTATTGTTTATCTCGGCTTGGCATGACTTTGACCGCACCACACGCTCTATTCTGCACCTCTAACCGTGACCCGCGAATCTTTCGCGCACGAGGAATATTATGTATCGCTTTCGTCACTGTACTGTTAGAGAGTGACGGGTGATGCCATGTCGCACGACAACAGTCGCGAAATGTAGTTGTGCTAGACGAGCACCCTTACCACGAGTTCGCTTACAGTGACAGTACTCGCTAGCGAAGTAAACGATTTGTATGGAGAATTGTAGTTCTCGACGCCACGTAGCTTGGCAATAGCGACCAATGACTCCTCCTACCATGAAACTCAATTTCTAATAACGACACTTTTTTTTGTTCCCCGTAACGACCATTTTTACTTTTATTGCTACACCGTGGTAGAGGGTGTCTGGGCGTGGAGGGAGCGGACCCTAGGAGGAGTCATTGGTCGCTATTGCCAAGATACGTGGCGTCGAGTATACAAAGTAACCGCTATAGGGGCGCTGTGTTATTCTCCGTACAAATCGTTTAGGTACGTGTCGCTAGCGAGTCCGGTAGCGTCAACTCATGGTAAGGGTGCTCAGAGAGAGCAGTGTGACTGCGTACTGAGTGTTGTCACTTCTACTAACTTTTCAGTCATCCACAGCATCAAATCTACCTAATTTTACGATCGTAAAACAATACCTACTCAACGAGTAGAACGAAATGTTACTCACTTACTATTGAATGTAGGTTGTTGTCCACAGAGCCAAAGCCTATCTTGTAATTTCATCGCTTAAAACGGAACTTGACAGTTGACACAGACAGCTGACAGTATACTTCGCGGCAATTTTTTTGGCAAATGACAGCTGATAGTGTATTTGACGGCAATTTCTTTGGCAGGCAAAAAAAATGCCGCGCTTTTCAACAATGTTTACACATTGTTAATCATTAAAAAGGTACTGAACCAGAGTGGTGGTAGGTCTACCTATTTTGCATTTCAAATTCTACCTATTTCTACTAATTTCTGCGTCCTGTTCTATCGTTTTGACAAAATTATTTGTGACAACACTGTGCGTAGGTACTTCTGTGCGGTCATTATTTAACGGTACAGATTTGCGAATACGATACCTATCGTATTAGCAATAACTCATGTCAGTGCGTGGGTTTGCTCTTGTTTCGTCAAAAACAGTTTCATCGATTATTCCGTTTCATCGAAGTATTATATTTTGTTTATTTTTGTAGTTAATTTTTGTGGCTTAAAGTTGTTGTGCATCACCTACTCAATTCTAACTCCTGTTGATCTACTCCGCTACCTAAAGGTTGTCTGGAAGAGATCGCTATTTAGCGATAAGACCGCCTGTTGTTTACCTCTGTCAATTTTTTTACTGTATATCTCTTATGTTTTGTATCCCTGTGTATATTTGAGGTGTGCAATAAAGTGGATTTGTTGTTGTTGTTGTTGTATTATTGAAAACATAATATTGATGTAAGTACTACTATAGGGCACTATCTGGCTCTACGCTGAACAATGATTAGAAGAGTTACTCCGATGTTCATTTTAAAAGAAGCATGGAGTATAGTGCAATAAAAATATATAATTTTTCTAAATAATGAAATAAAAGAATGTGATAATCTAAATGAATTTTCGAATAAACTTAAAACTTTTTTGCTCATAAGACCTTTTTATACATTAAATGAATTTTTCTACAAATAACTATTATAAATAAAACATTGTTATTATTATGTTTTAATTATTTTTTTTTATATGAAAATCATTATTATTATTGATGTTATTTTTTTTTTATTGGACTTGACAATGTTGACATCGATTTAGTTCATGTGTTAGTTAAGTGCAGTTATTTTATTTTATTTGTATTAACCTTAGGCTAATTATAGATTAGTGTAAGTAAGTTTGCATGCCATACTGTGGCGGACCATGCATTTATGTAATTTATTCATTTTATGTAATGTATGTTCAAGCATATAAATAAATTGAATTGAATTGAATTGAAATTGTTTAAAATTCCACCTTCGTTTTGTGCCCTTCCGTCGTCCGTTCATTCAAATATGAATTAAAACAATTAATTCAAATATTTTTTTTGAAACGATTAATCATTCAAATATTATATGACACGAGATCGACTGTACGAACTGCGAATGTATGACTTATTTACACCTCAGTTACAGTACTCCATTAGGGGCTTCTAAACGGTCCATGTTTTGCTGCAATTATTATTTGCATCTTGCTCTAGCGAATGGTGTTAGAGAAGGACGGCCATAGTTGCCAGCCACAAATTACAGTAAAACATGGCCCGTTTAGAAGCCCCTTTTGGAGTAGCCCTGGAGTACTGTAACTGAGGTGTAAATAAGTCATACATACCGTGTGATTCGAAGTTTCGATCATTTCTCTTTATTATGTAAATACAGTCTGACACAAAAGAGTAGAAATTAAAAAGAGGCAATACCGCCGTGTCGTCCCTTTCTAATCAATATAAGAAAACGGGGACGTCAATACAGTATTGCCACTTTTTAATTTCTACTCTTTTGTGTCAGACTGTACCTAACCTGACTGATCGAGATCAGAAGTCAAAATACTTTGTTAATTCAGCAACCTACACAATCATCATCTCTCATAAAAATATTATGTACATAATATTTTTACTATCGGGTATTTAGTCTGTCGAGTTATCTGTCTTATTAGCGAGTTTACACTTTACTGATGTTCATATTTATAAAACAAAATGGTGCTATAAATTTGCAGTTAAAATTGGGTGAATAAAGCATTTATTAAAATTGTCTTATCTTATATTTTTTATCATCTTAACACTAATTATTTGCCATGAACTCTTATATAGGTAGGTACCTACTTATATCTTATCGTACAAAATAATTAATTCGATTTTCGCTTAAACGTTATCGCTCATTACGAGGATAGCAAATTACGAACAGAATGCCTTTATCAATGCACTCTTCAACGATTAGTTTATATATTTGTATTTTTTATTCTTTATTGCTAGGAATTTGCACAACCATAACTGAATACCTTTACAATAATACCATGAATACCATAAAATACCAAATACATTTCATTTCAAAATCAATGATTAATATTTTTCAATAATGTGTCCCTTTTTAGGGTTCCGTACCCAAAGGGTAAAAACGGGACCCTATTACTGAGACTTCGCTGTCCGTCCGTCCGTCCGTCCGTCCGTCTGTCACCAGACTGTATCTCAAGAACGGTGATAGCTAGACAGTTGAATTTTTCACAGATGATGTATTTCTATTGCCGCTATAACAACAAATACTAAAAATAAAATAAAACAAAATATTTAAGGGGGGCTCCCATACAACAAACTTGTTATAGATTATGGTACGGAACCCTTCATGCGCGAGTCGGACTCGCACTTGCCCAATTTTTATTCAACTTTAATACTTCATTTGGCGAAATTATTTCTCAACTACTACTTCATTTAACATTTCTCAACTCATACTTCTCACTTGGATTTCAATCCAAAAAAAACGAATATAAAAATAAGGCCTCACAAAAACCTTACGTTAAGAAATTAAACATTTTCGAAAACGGCACCGTTTGGAGACATCACTTTCCGATTCATTAATACCTATAATTCTATCAAAATACAGCCATATTTTTGATAAATACTAGTACATAAAATATTATTGGCCCTTCGAACCGTACCATTTAGCTGATTAAAAGTTTCGTTAACAATCATTCATTACCGACCGTTTTAATCGATTGAATTAATCGACCGACGCTTGACCCCAACACCGGCACATGCTGTGTACGAAATGCAACCCAAGTGACGCATACGTTGCACTATTACCAATAGAACGCAATAATAATGCAACGATGCAACTCGAGTAACGTTTCATTAAACAACGAGTATTTAACAAAAGAGAATTAAAGTCATACTTTTTAATGAACAAAAGACATAATTTAGGTGAAAGCGTGAATAAATTTAAGCACGCGTAAAATATTACACGCATTTCACTCACCTTTTTATGAACAGCAAAAGTGCTCACGGGAATAAAATCACATCAGCAAATTAAATACAACACTGCGAAACAAACTGCACAATAAACACACGATTCAAATAAAGAACGTACTTATTTTAAATTACGGACGAATTCAATTGTTTTTACTTTAAACGTCAAACGGATACGTCAGCGTTCGAAAATCGATCGCTCTCACTACGCACGCCCTTCGGTACGGACCGCAGTTTACTGGCTTCACTGGCAGATGGGCCAGATGGTGTGGGAGCTTGCCAGTGCCAGTTCCGTATACCGTCAACTGTCAGACTGACTTGCAACGCGCCTGCGCGGGCCGTCGACAGAGCGCAAGCGTGCTCCAAAATAACAAGTGAAACGCGTGCACCCAACGCCACGGATATCAACAATGTCAACATCGCAGCTATAATATGCTGCACGCATTACGCACAGGATGCATTGGGAACAATGATGTTTTAATTCATTATGCGACGGCCCGTATAGTGAAGTCATCGTAAATAATGTCACCATCGCTCTTTGGACTTTAGATAGCCTATTGTTATATTGAATAAAGATTTAATAGAATGCCTGGCTTTCTAAAATTTCACTGCGTATAGTCCTTTTATGTTATAGGATTTATTTTATCAGCAAACTCATTTTTGGCTTTCTACTGATTTGGAAGAGTGGAATTTTCGACCCATGCATAGTTATATATGTAGAACCATAAATTCAGGGTTTAGCCATATTTTCATGCGAGCAAAATTCATTAAAGTGTTAGGGCCATCACAGGTTGTCGTAAGTCATTTATTTCATACGCCATAATAACCTACGTTACCTAGTTGTGATGGTATCAAATTACACGAAACAAAATACGTAAGCTATTTTGTTCATGCCACGTCGTACACCAGGCTTCGTCAATTATGTTAACGTTAAAGGTGCTTCTTTTTCAGGTCTACGTTCCTCAATAAATACTCTATCTTATCGTTTATATTAGTATTCTAATTGATTTCATCGTGTGTCACGAGTCCTTATTTATTTAGTTTTTCCGTTTCTTTCTAAAGATGTAATTGTCCTGTTTATGAGATTCAGGTATTAATAAATTCACGTACCTTATCATTAATCAAAGTTATAGGCAAATGTTAGGACTAGTACAAACATAAAGTGGGTGAATTTCAACAAGCTCGAAATTTACCTAATTTTGGTGTTTTTTATTTTTATTTTTGATGTTGGAGTCAAAATTATATATCAATAATACGACTAAAGTCATAACCAATATTGTGTAGTAATGGCCCTTTGTTATACATAATAGTTTTAAAGATATAATGATTTTAGTAATTTGCCTGCCACCAAAATTGTACATCTACACCAAAATTAGTTACTTGTGCTAAAAATTAATATTTGTCAATGAAATTGCCTGCTGGAAATAAAAAGAAAGTATATGTTTAATTAATCATTTTAATTAGGTATACCAAAATATCTATGAAAATACAATCACTAACTCGTTTGTAACAACAATATATTGTTTTCTTTTCGAGGACTTCTTCTCTAAATTGATTTTTCTTGCGACTAGCCATCCTAAAAACTACATACATTTAAAAAAAATAAGCATGTACAAAAGCGAACTTATTAATATCTGAACACGACCCTATTCTCAGAAGCATAAAGTCGTGTTCAGATATTTTTGTTCTCGTAAGTGTGTAGATGTAAATGAACTCGACTGTACCTAGGGTTACCATACGTCCGGATTTGTCCGGACATGTCCGGACTTTTCGACTCTTGTCCGGACTTTGTCCGGCCCTTTCATTTGTCCGGCTTTTTTCAAATAAGTTGGAATAATGAGTAATAAAACCGCCCGGCCGGCCCGCACCCCGCACCTACCCCCTCGCAAATCTCGCAATGCGAGCGTCTACCTATTTTGTGTTGGTATTGATTATCTACGTCTACTACCATGCCTACCTATTTTGGTGACTAAAAAGTCCGGACTTTTTTCGATTCGTCCGGCTTTTTGCCAGGACTTTTCAAATTCCTAAATGGTAACCCTAACTGTACCATAATCTGATATTTATTACAATTATTAATTTAGCGTTAACTCCCACAGAGTAATAATTTATGAAAATTTTCTGACCAGCAATGTATGGCATAGTTATTACTAGTCACTAGTGACAGTTGTCACATCACGATGTTAAGTGTCAACAAACAACAACAAAGAAATATTGCGTGCTGAATTATTTGACATGAAAAAAAAAAGTCTTTTAAATAATTTACGGATCGATATATTAATAGTGCCTATACTTAGACCCTGTAACGTTTGCGGTTATAATTATCAAATATACACGCTGTATACCCTATGTAATTGATTACCCTTGTCAGCGTTACAAACATAAACGCTCGTATCTTTTGATTGCCCTGACTTAGAGAAGCTTAATTTTTTTTTACGGCCCAAAGGGTAACGGACCTACCTATTTGATATTATGAGTTCTACCTTTACGCCTCTACGCGTTTCTAAAAAAAAAGGTCTTGCCAGACGAAAAGGCAGATATAAGGGTCCCGTTTTTGGCGTACGGAACCCTAAAAAGTACGCTACTTTACTGAGAGGTGATTTCTGTAAATGTACGAAGTTAACGTAAATCATATAACTTTGGGTAGAGAAAGTCGTTTAAAACCTCAACTAGTGCAGGAAAGGAGTGCTTTCACACGAGTACGAGACACTAGAGAGGGTAAAACTTGATTTCCAGAACCAAACCGAGTCATTCCTAAAGGGTAACTGAAAGATATCGCTTAAAGGTGGCCTTTACACTGTAGGTCAATTCAATTCAATTTAATTTATTCAATGGTAACCGGAGAGCTGGTGATTTCTTCGCTCAAAAAATCAGTTTGGCAATTCAGCGAGGAAACGCCGCCAGCATCTTCGGCATTATGCCGCCGCAGGGGCCATTTTTAGGGTTCCGTACCCAAAGGGTAAAAACGGGACCCTATTACTGAGACTTTGCTGTCCGTCCATCCGTCCGTCTGTCACCAGGCTTTATCTCAAGAACGGTGATAGCTAGACAGTTGAAATTTTCACAGATGATGTATTTCTATTGCCGCTATAACAACAAATACCTACTAAAAATAAATTAAAATAAATATTTAAGGGGGGCTCCCATACAAATAAACAAACTTGTTTTATGGTACGGAACCCTTCATGCGCGAGTCGGACTCGCACTTGCCCAATTTTTAGATTTAGTATAACTTTATTGTGTTCTAGTTCAGTTTTATTGTAAGTATTTTATAATAGTAGACAAAATAAATGTTCCATTCCAACAATAATTTATTCAATAACAATATAAATTATGTTTAAAAACTTACTAGCTAAGATTTTTTTTTGTTTATTATAATTTAATTTCGATTATAACCGTGACATTTCACCCCAATGCAGATGATAAATAAACTCGTGTAAACAGATAATTTGCCAAAAATAAACTAGTGTTTATTATATTTTTTTTATCATGTGTTTACTGCTACCCGATTAACATTATACCTATTCCCCAAATAACAAAGATAAAAATGTTACAGAGACAATACTATTATTATTATTCACTCATTTAATCATGTTTCTTAGGATAGGTATTTTTTACAATAAATTTATATAAAAAGTAAAATACAAAAAATACATTACAAATATAAACACATTATAAAAAAACCTAACCTAGGGTGCCGCCGGCAACGGGGCAGGGCCCAGGCTACCGGTGGTTAGGGCTGCAGAGAGAGGAACCTCCTGACAATGCGCGCCGTGTCCAGGAGTTATTATTATTATTATTAAATAAAAAAAAACACACAGTCGACGGTCGACGGTCCTGGGTTCAAATCCCGGCAAAGGGCAAATATTTGTATGATGAACTCGAATATTTGTGCCTGGGTCATGATGTTATTTTTATTTAAGTATACGTATTGATATCTACATATTATATACATAAGTATGTTTATCGTCATCTAGTGTCCATAACACAGGCCTACTAGAGCTTACTGTGGGACTAGATTTATTTGGGTGAGGTTGTCCGATATTTATTTATTTATTTACTACGAGGCGCCCTCAACTTCGTCCGCGTATTTTTTTTCTTTACTGTAGACGGGTAAAAAGTATCCTACAACCATCTTTTTATACTCGCAGACTTTAATCTGTCAATTATAATTTCACAGACAAAATCACAATAACGCACTTTTTAATCCTGTAACCAAATTCTATACTCTATGGTTACCCGCTACAGAACTTTAATATTCATAAGACATCTCTCTACACAACTCTAATAATTTCAAAAAGAGAACATAAGCTTATTTGATGCTCACTGATTGGTTGAAATTACTTGTCAAAAAAATTCACCAATCACGAGGCACCCGCCATGGCCATCGCGATCATGTTTTTTTTCTTAATAGGTCAGTTTTAGTTGAACGAAAAAGGTTACATCAAAAATTAAAAATCATATTGGAGAATGACGATTAAAGTAAAAAAAATTTTTCGAGAGTTTTGCTCGTATAAAAAGTATTGTATGCAATAGTTTCACAATTAGGTCTTAAAGTCTCGTACCTTACATAGGCCACTCGGCAAGCTTCGTGACCTAAACGCGGTATTCGACTTTAAGAACCTCCATTGTGCAACGATTGCGATTGCTTTCCTTATGAGGACAGCTAAGGAATGGAACTCTCTTCCTGCGTACCTGTTTCCTGAAAAATATAACTTGGATCTCTTCAAGTCGAGAGTGAATAGGCATCTTCTAGCCAAGCATGCTCCATCTTAGGCCTTATTGTCACTTAACATCAGGTGCAATCGAGGTTAAATGCATGGCTATTTTGAATAAAAAAAAAAAAAAAACTAGTAAATGTCCAGGCTATCCCTGCACAAAAATTGGTTAAAATTAGTCCAGCCGTTACGGCGTGATGCGAGGACATTGGAAATTATGACCAACAGATGGCACCAGACAGGCACGGCACCGGGCGCCCATACAAAACAAATGACGATCCTGCATCAAGATTTTTCCTGAAATCATGACCCCTCTCCTGAAGAAAACTGATTTTCAATACAAATCTACTTTTATAATAGTACTTATAGAAAACCTCCTTTTTACAAGCTTTTATTTACTTTAATCTCTGTCCCGCGGTGTCTGTACTCTGTAATCAGATCTTGCAAGTAAGATTTGAATCACTTCCCGGTGATCGATTGGGCTGAAATTTCATAGCTGTAATAATAATAAGACGATGCAATCGTGATGGAATCTTAACAAGTTTGGGTTCTTTAGAATCGTCTCGGTGAGTTATAGTTGGCGAATGTTCAAAGAAAAATGCAGTCAGCAATAAAAGCTAGTCACAACAATTTTTTTTTCAAAAACCTATTGTGAAGTCAAATATCAGAAATTTGTACTGATTGACATATATATGTATACGTGTGAGCAACGAACGCGCCGATTTTACCCGAAGCACGCGAACAACGGAAGGCGAAAATTTTAATATAGGCTATTTAGTGTAGCTCTCTATTAGTGAACCCGTCTTGACTATGCGACCGCATTGCATAATCTACCTCCAACCGTACCTATTTTAACTTGGTAGTTTTCTACAATAACATATTTGCGTACCTAACGAATATAATCATTAACATATATAATATACTTAACCATAACCAGCACAATATTGTCTTTCT
Organism: Apotomis betuletana; assembly: GCA_932273695.1. Lineage (NCBI taxonomy): Eukaryota > Metazoa > Arthropoda > Insecta > Lepidoptera > Tortricidae > Apotomis > Apotomis betuletana. Next base: position 15,467,449 of record OW026308.1, on the reverse strand, counting down.
TGAGTCAAAGCTTCACAAATCTGATTTCTATACTTACAACCAGTTTTCTTTAAAAATATCACTATTAAATTTGTCATAGACTCTATTAGCTAACGAGTCAAAACGTAGTTAATTTTCACCTGTTGATCCGAAATAAATTATTTGAATTGAATAGAATAATCACATTAGGTGACGTAACCGTTCGAAGGGCCTGAGCCTGACTACGCGCAAGCCACGCCAATTAAGAGGTAAACCCTCTTACTGCTCATTTTCCTATACTATCAGTTTGGGTGCGTAACGATGGCTATAACAATTTTTGATATAATCTCAGTCGCTATAACGCTCATTTGATATAATTATTGAATGATATAACAACACTTAATATTATTATTGATATAATTATTGTTTCATATACTGATAATTTTATCGAATAACATTTAATATAACATTCTTTAAGTACTATAATGCATATTTCTTCTAATGAATTTATGGTAAGTATAACGTTTATTTTAACTAACGTTCAAATGGCATAACGTATAGGGCATAGTGAAATTGGGGGGCGGGGGGCGGCATTAAAAAAAGACTTAAACTAAAAGTTCAATTAGACCTACGTTTCTATACCTAGATATACCTAGATACCCGAAATTATACCTAATGTTGTTATATCAAATGAAACATTATGTTAAATGTATTTTATACTAATTGAAATTACACCATATGAAATTATACCAAATGTTGTTATATCAAATGAACATTATACCATATGATGGTGATAGGAAATATATATCAAATGTTGTTATATCCAACATACTTATACCATTTATTTTTATATCGATCATTGCACACCCTTTGAAATTACATCAAATGTTGTTATATCCAGCATACTACCATTTATTTTTATATCGATCATTACACACCCTATCAGTTTACGTTAAGTTTGCACCCGGTAACTATGGCGTCGCAGTCGCATACAATTGTGGTTCAAACTTTAACGTAGTCGGGTTATACAAATCGATACTATCGTATCGAAAAAGTAAACTAGAATGTTCTAGAGTTTTCTAAAAAGTAAACTTTAGAACTAAAGAGTTTAATTTTTAAAAAGTAAACTAGAACTAATGTTCAAGAGTTTAATTTATAGAACTAATGTTCTAGAGTTTACTTTTTTGAACTAATCTTCTAGAGTTTACTTTTTCGATACTCTTTTCCATAATAAAGATAATTTATTGACCAAAAAAGAATAAGAACAATCAGTAGAAGTCCCTGACTTCTCAGGTAGGTGAAAACCTGTGTTACAGAAGTCATAATACTCCCCAATATAAAAATGGCACAGAATGAAACACTACAAAAGGATCAAAAGATTTGATCTATGCAAAACCCGCCTGAAAAGGAAATCGTATCGATTGTTTGCGTGAAATGCGATGTAATTCGTCGAAGGGCATGCTGTCATTGCTGACCGACTGACTCACGCGTGCTTACGAATGCGCGCCAAATTGACCGCACAGACGCGACGTCGTGAACAGCAGTGGTAATGTGTACCTCCGTGCACACTGACACATCGGCAATTACGAGGAAATAGCACGGCTCATTTTTCCATACAAATCGAGGTTTAGTACTCGTCTGTTTCCTCCTCCAAAGCTTAATCAATCAAGTTTTGAAGAAGAAAACAGACGAGAACGGAACCTCGATTTGTATAACCCGATTACGTTAAGTTTGGACCTCATTTGTATGCGACTGCGACGCCATAGTTACCAGGTGCAAACTTAAACTTAACGTAAACTGATGGTATGGAAAATGAAGCAGTGATATATCCTCTTCAGTAGCGTGGCCTGCGCGTAGTCAGGCTCAGTCCCTCTTGACCATATAAAGGCAGCCATCAAAATGGCAGCCTACTACTACCGTCCTCAAATTCCTTCTATGCAACCACTGTGCTCTTGCAAATAGGTGGAATTTCTTAACCTCGAGAAAGATATTCTTTCATTGTTTCAAATCTTTTTTGTTTGTAAAGGTATACTTTAGTCCCATTGTCTTCCGTTCAAAATCTAATGATGGGATCCTGGGGATTCTCTTTTCGTTTTATAGGCACACCTATGTGGTTGCTTTTAAGTAACTCATAGAGTTTGCTCTTAAAGAGCATCATTTGGTGACGTTCAACTGATGAGACAGATTACACATTACAGAAAGCGACTGATACTACTTCATAATAACCAATAACCAAGTGCGTTACGATTACTTTAATATTGGCAGCAAAATTGTGCTCTGCACAACTTTCGACGCGAAACTGAGTTCTGGTTCCTTTTTTTTTTTGGTTTTTAGTTTAATTTTAAAGGGCGTTTTATTAAAAACGTTTTTATAGTTATTATTTGGTTTCCCACACACGGTTAATAGTACATTACATACCTAGGGCGGTCAATTTGTGAATGTCCCAGATCGCAGGTGCTTGTGAAGTTATACGTCTTGTCTTGGCCAGGAAGTGAGATTTTCTCTACGCCTAGCGGGCAGAAAATCCCACTTACGATCTAGGGAGACGTAAAAGTACATATAGGTTCGTATTATTCTCTATGACGTCAGATTTTTTTGTCCGCGCGAAGTTCCGCAAATAACTCCGAAGATACTGAATCCATAATTAATTGTTGAATTAGCGATGCTGCTCTCTGTTCTCTGGACTGAGTCATAAAAGGTAAGATAGGTAGTCTTTATTACACTGCAATGCAATACATTAAGATGTCAGCGTCGATTACTGTACAACCTTGTGGCTTTAAGTCCCTGCAATCTTTCTTCCTATGGAAAAACCGGTACTCAAAATACCCGGAAAGACATGAGAGTTAAAGTAGTGAAATAAGTTTTAATGGTAAAATTTGAATATGAACCCTTTATTCAAATTTTACTATTAAAACTTATGACTCCCTATATATGATAATATGACCCCCGTTCTGTTAAAACCCCACCGATAGCCTAAAAAAACCTTTTCTTACGTTTTTAAACCCCAAATATCTGCCATTTTGGAAAAAAATAGAATTTAATCGGTATGCTGATTATATTTACTTGTCGAACGCACATCTTCATGAGAAATACGACCTCAAGGCGAGAACAGCTAGAAGCCATATGGACATCCAAACAACCAAACATCCAGACATACGATTTTTTTTTGGCCCAAGGTGAAAAAGAGACGCTTCGTTCTGTCAAAAAACCGCACTTAAATCGGATCATCCGTTTGGACGCTATGATTCCACACACAGAAATACAGATACTCGTAGACACACACACACACGTCAAATGTATGTTTTAAATCATCCTAGGCCATAAGTAGGATTTTCTACCAAGGTAAGACGAAAAACTTTAGACAAATCAAGGGCGGTAATGTTCTATAACGTATGTAGGTATTTCGGGTATTTTTTTTAAGGGAACTCGATCTTGATTGATGAAGTGTTCTTTGCTATGACACCGCGATTTGAGGATAATTAGTTTTGTTCTAATGCTTGCAGGGATTTTTATGGTTTCGTCATTTGATATTCGTCATCCTCTCTAAAATGAAGTACCTAGTGACCGTCCAAAAGCTGAACAGATCTAGCACCTGCGTGACCCAGTAGTAGTAAATAAATACCTACTCTTTAAAACACACTACGTTTCTCATTTTCATATCAATTACAATCTTCTACATAATAGTGAAAGGTGACATCATATTAGTGAGTTAAAACTATTTGTTATTTCGAATCCTAAATAAATATTTAAGGTCATGCTGTATTTACGGACATTAAAATCGTGGCCCTGACAAAACGCCTGAGAAAGCCGTAGCTTAACTACGCGTTTGAAGATAACTTAACTATTAACTTTGATTCAGGAGTTATAAATAAATATCATACGTTCACCCGCTTCTTACCAGCTTGTCTCGTATAAACCATTTGACAAACTTATTATCCTGGTCATAAACAAAAAGTAGATTCATAAACCTATGTGGGTATATAAGTTTATCACAGAGATTTTTGACATTGATTCACATCAGTATCCTTTGAGACAATATCGAAGAAATGAAGAAATCACGTTATGGCAGTGACATCAATTGATTAAACAATAATAAATGCGCCGAATCCATCATCATTATATCTAATCCTTTCATTAGACACCCGACAAGAGAAGATTCAGAACACAAAATGTCATAATTTAATACTCCTGCACTACAATCCAAGATAGCTCTCCTTCAAATGTTCTTAGGGTTCGAAGGTTTATCCTGACAAAGGCAACCTTCCGATGCCGTAAATTTTATTACGCTTACATGTCGTGAACCGCAGTTCGTAGTTGTATGGATATTTGTTAGACGGATCTACTACCGACAAATATCCGTAAATGGGTAAGGCCGCGGGAGTTTACCAATGTGACATAGAAGTAACATACAAAGAAATACGTTATGTTATCATAAAACGTAACATAAGTCGTTATAAAGCTAAGATCATGCTGGAAAATATTCCCATTAAAAAACAACGTAGCTAAAAAAAAACAATTTATGTTAAAATTATTTGGTTTTATTGCCTGTATGTAAACAAAATTTTCATGGCATATAAAAAATTAATATAATAAAACACTCGTGTGATGTAATTATGAAACCCAATCCGCTCTAGTGTTTTAAGGCCTCTCGTTTTGTACCCGGTGGCAGTAACTACTATTTATTCACTGCAGGTACCTAATACTTGTAACAAGACGACCGTATGATAATCAACAGCTTTAGAATCAATAGTAGAGTTGCTATTTTTTTTTAATTGTAAATATTCAGGATAGATAACTAATGTATCGTTCTGAATAAAAAAAACTTGTTGTGATTTTTACCTTTTTGGCAATAAACCCAAATTTTTATATGAAACTATTCTTAAATAACATGAAAAATTAATAGCTGATATCTATTTTACACGAAAACGATGTCGCGCAAGCCCTAATAGCCTTAACTGATCAGTAATAAAAAAAGAAAGAGAACACACGTGGTCCTCTTCACCCCGCTCTCCCACCTCACAGGGGACGAATCTGACTTCCCTCCACATCTGAAAATAATCACCGTGGAACACTCTATCTGTGGTAGAAATTTCATGCTTGTAACCCGATGCGCACAATTATGTTAGAAAACAGCGGACTAACAACTCTACTACAATGATTCATCCGAGATTCGAGGTCGAAAATCTTATATTTTCTCCTTAAAACAGTTTCTTTTTATTAAGATGTTTTTTTATTAATTAATAGGATTAATTATTTTCTTCTTAAAACAGTTTATTTTTATTAAGATATTTTTTTATTAATGTAGTTTTGTTCGACTTCGTATATTTGTGTGTCATTAAAAATCTAATAAAAGTTCATTTAAGTTAGTATATTCTGTATGCACTTCGCTTTACTTTCCACATTTATTCGTTATGCAACGTAAAATATACGTTACAATTTGCAAAAAATATAACATATACGCAACGAAAGTGTAACGTATGTTTGAAGAAAAAATGGATTATCATGGTGAAATAACGACATTTTGACTACAATAATACACGTCACTTGCGTGAAAACCATTACACTATTGTATGAAAAAACAACTGATTCAAAACAATCACTACTTACCTTTAAAATCACACAAGCCCTAGAGGTTTTTTTCCCGAAACTATGGCTGCATCAACTTTGAATAGCCTTGTTGTTGACAAACTGACGGGATTGGACTTGGACTTTCTCACCGATTATGCCCTACTAGAATATGAGTTGCTAGTGTACGAAAACATATTTATATCAAAATTTAATTAAAAATAAGCTGAGCTACATAAAGCGTCAAGAAAGTATTCGCAACGCAACACACGCGTGGAATTATGGACCAATAAAAAAGTGAGACAAAAAAGAAAATTTTATTACTATAAAATTATTCCGTAATCGGTAGAACTATCGTTATTATCATAAATTTTAGCTTAAAACAAAAGTGACAGTTAAAATATCATGAAAATAACAGAGCACTCAGTACGCGTGGTCGAAAAATGAAACAACTTACGTTACGTTTTGGACGGAAATATATTTTTTAGATTTATTGAAAGGGGTTTATATCAATTATCTAACTTGCGACCTTGACAATTCTTATCCCTACATATAATAAAAATACTTTTGAAACTGTAGCGGTTACCTTTTTTTTTAAATCGGCTGGGGTGATTTGAAACGTCCAAATAGGTAACTTTCCACGGCCTTACCCAAATAGATGATATTATTAGTTTGACACTGAAGGTAGTCTTATCTGTTGTCCTAATTCGGTATAGACTTGGCAATGCAACTTTGGCCCAGTTCCTAATTAATTGAGATGATAAATTATGCAAACACATTTTCGAGGTAACGGGGTTATCATACGTCCTGGACATGATTTTAAAGCAGGTATCTAGTTCACAGATGAATTATTCTCGTCTGCTAAGCTAACATCATGAGTCACACTGGATGTAATAATTGAGGACAGGTTCATTGTCAGATGCTGTATGAAAGGGGCAGATCACCTGGAAAGAATGCCAGACACGGAGGCCATAATAACTTACAACCCGTTGAGTAATAACTAGGGATCGGACTTTCGTTGGCACGGTAGGACTTTAGAGAGCTATGGAGCTGACATTAACATTAAAATACAATTCATACTCATTAATCTATTTCATTACAAACTATCTTTATGGTTATTGTGGTTAACATTCCCAAGCAAATAAAATAAAATTTGTACAATATGAAGTATATATATTAATTGTCAAAATCGTGCATTTTCTACTCATCACTGCTCGATTAATATAGAACCCAATTTACTCCTGAAAACATGGAAAAAGTCGCAAATATTTACGTATTTTATGATGACGAAAAAAACAATGCATACACAAATCAGGTCTTTATAATATGTATATCCTTCTGACTTGGTCCTCGACTGTTAAAATCGCGACTGAAATACACTTATGAATATGAGTATGAGTATCAATTGTATTTTAATTTAAATATTGGCTCCGTAGCTCTAAAGTCCTACCGTGCTAACGAAAGTCCGATGCCTACTAATAACCTTGGACCTGGTATCTATGGCAGCGCATACAAATGAGGTACATACTTAGTGGCCAGGCCGATAGGTGGGAGCGGAAGGGGTGCGTCCCATATTATATACAAACTTTTGGTATAATTTCAATTTATAAACATACAAAAGATATAATGCACGATATATATAATAAGAAATACCATATTTTCATGAAATATAAGGCTTGATAGGTATAACATTCAATTCATATAATATCATATGTTATAATGGTTATTTTGTCTAATAATTTTAGGTATAATATGTATTTTGTATAACAATTATGACATATAAAATAATATTATATATGACATACCTAGTACCATTTTATAGGGAACACCCAAATACTCCGAAATATGTTATTCCGATTTTGATTATTAATTATTCCTAAGAAATAAAATTCCGATCGATAAAAGCCACGAATTTCAAGTCCGAGTTTTTTATTTCCGAGAATTATAACATCGAAGAGTTAAAAGCCCGACGTGGCTCTAGCCCGAAAAACAGAATTCCAATTTAGAATTTTCCGAAATTTCATAGCTTTTTCGGAATTTTAACATTCGGTAAAATAAACTTTCGTATTTTCAATCATCGCAATTTTCACTTTTAAAACTGATAAATTTCGAATTTTTGAAAATCAGAATAAAAAATTTCGGAGTACTTACCTATATCTGTAAGAGCGAAACGAACGCAGGCAAGGCAGGTAAAGCAGGTCTGACTTGGCTTAAGTTAGGTACGACGACGAGCGAAGCGAGGAGGAGTGTTAGGTTGAACTGAGACCCTACCGAGCGAGCGAAGCGAGCGAGCCGCGCAGGTCTGACTTGGCTTACGATTCCTAACATTACCATTTTTCACCTTAAGGCAGATCGGACTTGGCTTAGGTTAGGTACGACGACGAGCGAAGCGAGGAGGAGTGTTAGGTCGAACTATGACCCTAACGAGCGAGCGGAGCGAGCGAGCCACCCAGGTTCAACGTGGCTTACGATTTCTAACATTACTTCGATGCTTCGATTGCTTCGATGTTTCGAGTAAATGTATATTATATGTAATACTAATTAAGTGTTTTAAATGTTATACCACTAGATGATTATACACAATGTCATTATACCTACAGTTCATTATATAATTATTGTATTAAGCGGTTTACACTCACGTGAAATTGTCAGGAACGGCCCGACATGTTTCGAACTCGTATGGAGCCCTTCATCAGGGACGGCTGCCCGTACACCGCCGCGGCAAACTCGGACAATTTCACGTGAGTGTAAACCGCTTAATACAATAATTAAATATGTCTCACGAAAGTTTTAATAGTTCATTATATACTATGAAAATATGCATTTTATTGAATATTATACCAATTAAATTTATTCCAATTGAACCTATGTGTAATGAGTGTTATATCTATTGTTTATATATGTTCTATTACTTACCCAAATTTTGTCCAAAAATGTATACAGTACGATCCCTACGAAATAGTCATATTGCAGGAAGGAGCTTGATGAGTTTGGGAAAGGCCGCAAGTGTATTAGGGGCTTTTTTAAGGGATACTCAATCTTTTTTTTTCTTAAATTAAGGTCGTAAATTAAATTATTCAGAACAGAAACCTGCAATAATCTCAAAAAATCAAAATGGTAAGATGTTGTCATATTGTGGGTGACATCCAAGGAATATATTTAATACTCACAAGCGATATCCCTGCAACGGAGCAGCGGATGGGTGTTGTTAAATATAAATTCCTACAAAAAATATCAAAAAGGCATAGCATACCTGTAGAACAAAGTCTTCAAACATCCGTCCAGTCCGGTCTGAATACCCGGTATGAAATACGTGCCCAGTATTACACGTGCCTTACATGATAAATAGATGTATGCAACCGGATTAGAGATGCGCAGAATGTGTCACTAAAGTGAAAAGAGTGATATGTGTCTTTAGCTCACCGAGATATGTATCACTCATTTAGCTCATTTAGCTCAGTAGATCTTTAGACTATATCGTTCACGAGTGAGCAGAGAACTAGAGATGTCGATGAATTAGATTCACGGCAGCATGGCAACATTCATTTCATGAGCGAGAGGGAGCGAGTAATACTGAGATGATAGATGATATACTGAGCTACTTGAATCTTCAGTGAGCGGAAGAGCTAGTGAGCTAAACCAAATGATATAGCTCGTTTGAATCACTCACTCGCGAGCTACACATCTCTAAACCGGATGAAAATAGATGAGTCTCTAATTATTGGTCAAAAATTGTGTTGGCCAACATATGGGACAGATGACAAATATGGTATATACAAGATTCCCTACCAACGATCCTACAGTCAAACCAGCCACTGGTTTTGTGGGACAATGTATTTAGATTTAAGAAAATTATACAGTTCCTAATAAATAAATAAATAATAATAATTTGTAATGTATTTTTTATATTTTACTTTTTATATAAATTTATTGTAAAAAAAACCTAGCCTAAGTATTAAAATGAATAAAGGGAATAATAATGAAACCATCTATCTATAGTATTAAGTATAAAATCCTTAAGAGGCCTTATTCCTTTAAAATGCTGATTGTTTTAGACATCTCTCTATGATCAAACATGTTTCATAACATATTAAATGATGTTACTACCTAGAACAGGACTATCGGGATGTATTGGTACTTATATACTAGAAACCTACAGTTTACCGTAGTAGTGCCGTATCACAAGGATCCTGATTTACGTCCGTACTGTCCGTGAAAGTGTTAATATTTGAAATACTCGTGTCAATATCGAAAGATTTCGCAAACAAGCGCCTATCGTTTGGCGCAGTTCTGTGAAACACGAAACAAGATTATTGCTAATTAATTAATGTGGCGTGGTAATCCAAGTAAAAATAGTGAACAGATATTAGAGTCATTTTCAAAATATATGTACATAGTTAAGGGCCTTAATTACAACAAAACTTAATTGATTCCTTTGTGTTACGATAGTTACCCATATATTTTGTATGAGTAACTTTCGTAACACAAAAGAAGCGATCGTAATTTTGTTTTTATTAAGCCTTTGTTTCTTAGACTGTGCTTTAACTATGTATACATGTATTTTGAAAATGACTCATTAGTCCCGTTTTTACCCTTTGGGTACGGAACCCTATTAAAACGATTTCACTGAATGTCATGATTCTCAAAAGTCGCTAAAGGGCGCTAGAATACCTGGCTCCACAGTGACTAATGAGTCATTTTCAAAATACATGTACATAGTTAAGGGCTTTAATTACAACAAAACTTATTGATTCCTTTGTGTTACGATAGTTACCCATATATTTTGTATGAGTAACTTTCGTAACACAAAAGAAGCGATCGTAATTTTGTTTTTATTAAGCCTTTGTTTCTTAGACTGTGCTTTAACTATGTATACATGTATTTTGAAAATGACTCATTAGTCACTGTGGAGCCAGGTATTCTAGCGCCCTTTAGCGACTTTTGAGAATCATGACATTCAGTGAAATCGTTTTAATAGGGTTCCGTACCCAAAGGGTAAAAACGGGACCCTATTACTGAGACTTCGCTGTCCGTCCGTCCGTCCGTCCATCCGTCCGTCTGTCACCAGGCTGTATCTCAAGAACGGTGATAATCAAGCTTTATATATACACGATTATAGTAGTTTATGTGAGTGTACATAATGAAGGGTATTAAACACGAGTGTGGGTTTATGAAACGCGCCGAAGGCAAGTTTCATAATAACATCACACGAGTGTTTTAATGCCTAATTATGTACGGTTACATACACTACTTTATCTAGCCACATATCATAGGCCTCCATGATGCATTCAGGAGTCGCACATTACGACAAATATTACCCGGTAATGGCGGCAATGAAGTTTTCTGGCAGCTGTCATAGTTTTTTTTTAATTCAGAGACAAACTAGAGTTGGCCCCAACTATCATATCGTTCGATATCTTACTACGTGCGACATTTGTCAAATTTGATGCAAGTTGACAATTCATTTCGAACTAAACGTCATCTCGACTGATATTAGAATAGAGGTCAAATCAAATTTCTTTGTTTTTCATAGATGCTCGAAATTTGAATAAATAATATTATCGAAATCGATGTTATTATTTAGCAATAATAACATTTTCACAGATAAGAAATTTGTTCTAATAAAACAGTCTATTTTTATGGTGGTCATAATGTGCGGTTCTTGAACGCATCATGGAGAGTTTATGATATTTGGATAGATAAAATCTTGTTTATTACCATCTTGCTTCATAATAAGTTTCTGTCAAAAAATCATTTTAGTGACAAGCTTTTATAGCCGACTGTACTTTTCTTTAGATCTCCATCAAATGCTCACTGAGACGATTCTAAAGAGCCCAAAGTCGGTATGATTGATTTTTCTATTATAGAGTTCCTACGGCCACCTTCCGGCTCCATCATCAGATCAGCCCTATGGTACCATATTATTCTACTGTCATCAAAGTTATGTAAGTATGCAAAATTTCAGCTCAATCGGTTGACGTTATCTGCTTCATAATTGAGTTGCAAGATTCCACCCGAACAAACATACTTAATACATACATACAATGCAAGATAAATAAAAGCTTGTAAAATGGAGGCAGATTTCAATTCGCTTTTACGATTATTATGTAACCCTAGCTCAACACTACTCGCGAAGTTGGCCGAGGTTGGGCGAATATGATAGTGTGGAAACTCGTACTTCGGGCAACTTCGAATATGATAGTGTGGAAACTCATACTTCGGGCAACTTCGAATATGATAGTGTGAAAACTCATACCTCGGGCAACTTCGAATATGATAGTGTGGAAACTCATACTTCGGGCAACTTCGAATATGTTAGTGTGGAAACTCATACTTCGGGTAACTTCGAATATTATAGTGTGGAAACTCATGCTTCGGGTAACTTCGAATATTATAGTGTGGAAACTCATACTTCGGGCAACTTCGAATATTATAGAGTGGAAACTCATACTTCGGCCAACTTCGAATAGTATAGTGTGGAAACTCATACTTCGGCCAACTTCGAATATTATAGTGTGGAAACTCATACTTCGGGCAACTTCGAATATGATAGTGTGGAAACTCATACTTCGGGCAACTTTGAATATGATAGTGTGGAAACTCATACTTCGGGCAACTTTGAATATGATAGTGTGGAAACTCATACTTCGGCCAACTTCGAATATGATAGTGTGCAAACTCATACTTCGGGCAACTTTGAATATGATAGTGTGGAAACTCATACTTCGGGCAACTTTGAATATGATAGTGTGGAAACTCATACTTCGGCCAACTTCGAATATGATAGTGTGCAAACTCATACTTAGGCCAACTTTGAATATGATAGTGTGGAAACTCATACTTCGGCCAACTTCGAATATTATAGTGTGGAAACTCATACTTCGGCCAACTTTGAATATGATAGTGTGGAAACTCATACTTCGGGCAACTTTGAATATCATAGTGTGGAAACTCATACTTCGAGCAACTTTGAATATGATAGTGTGGAAACTCATACTTCGGGCAACTTTGAATATGATAGTGTGGAAACTCATACTTTGGCCAACTTTGAATATGATAGTGTGGAAACTCATACTTCGGGCAACTTTGAATATCATAGTGTGGAAACTCATACTTCGGGCAACTTCGAATATGATAGTTTGGAAACTCATACTTCGGGCAACTTTGAATATGATAGTGTGGAAACTCATACTTCGGCCAACTTCGAATATGATAGTGTGGAAACTCATACTTCGACCAACTTTGAATATGATAGTGTGGAAACTCATACTTCGACCAACTTTGAATATGATAGTGTGGAAACTCATACTTCGACCAACTTTGAATATGATAGTGTGGAAACTCATACTTCGACCAACTTTGAATATGATAGTGTGGAAACGCATACTTCGGCCAACTTCGGTCATCTTCGCGAGTAGTGTGGAGCTAGGGTAAAAATAAAATTGGCTGCTCAGTTTTAGATGAGACGATTTCTAATGCACGCTTAAAGCACGTGACACGCCCTATATACAATAACAATAACATGAAAAATAATATTGATAGTTAACCGATATTTTTAGTGGATTTATCTTATATAAAACATGTGAGATACGACACATTAAATATGAAAAACATCACGTGACCACGGGTTTTCCTTAACATTTGAACAGTAAACTGTCCGATATTTTCCTTAACATAGGGTGTGATTGGTATAGGTAATATTTAATTTGGTTGAAATAATGAACATCTGAAATATGTATTTTTAGGGATCCGTACTTCAAAAGGAAAAAAATGGAATTCTTATAGGATCACTTTGTGGTCCATTCGTTCGTGCGTCTGTCTGTCAAGACACTTTATCTGGGAAACGCGCGGAGGTATCGAGTTTAAAACCGCAGCACGCAGGTACACAGTCCCTGAAGCTGTGAAAAGATAAAACTTCTAAGCTAACGTAAAAAATAGATTTAAAAAATCGGCCAGGTGCGAGTCTGACTCGCGCACCGAGGGTTTCGTACAAACTTTCACTTATCCCATCTTAATTGGCCTGGTTGAGTTAAGTTTGGACCTGAAATGTATCGCGCCGCATGCAAACTTAAGGCAACCGAGTTCTCCAAAATACGATGTTTGAAGAGGACTAATTTTTTTATGATTTTATTACAAATGTATTTGTAGTACTTATGTGACGATATTACTTGCCAACTGAGTATATGGTGTTAAGTTCCACTCGATACCTCCACGCGTTCTCGAGGGTCTTGACAGACAGGCGGACGGACAACAAAGTGATCCTTGGTTCCATTTTTTCCGATCGAGGTACGGAATCCTAAAAAAGATATTTACGGCCGTTTACGCCGGAAAAATCGTATATTTCAACACTCAAGGGAATCAAAATTTATAGGGTAAGTACTTATTTTCCGTTGACCTATACCTAGTTCACGTTAGCGAGCTAGTACCAGAAATGTTAGAAAGCACGTAATTGTAATTGGTCAGCGATAAGGGCGACGCATGCGAACCGGGCGAGTTTACAGGGCGGCCATTATTCAGTTAACCATAGATGAGTATAAATGTATGCAGTTAACTTAACATCCGTCTCTTGTACGGTGCGGACGCGTTATAATGCTCTCCATTCGACTGGTTCTGTATTGTAACCCGTTTAATCTGCGTATCGCGATTTTTATGAAAAAGCACTTGGTTTTATTTATAATATACTGACAAGTGACATGTACCTGAGACAGCCATTTTATTAACTAAATATACTTATTGATATCTAAGTATTAACTATTTTTGACTTACATCATCAATATAGGTTTACTTTCTCTACCTTTGAATTTCATAATATCTAAATATTGATTGCTGTACTAAATACTGAGTCTCTAAATCAATAACTAATTTAACTTACTTTAAATTGGTCCTTTTAGTACATTAAGAGGCCTTATTCCTTTTAAAATGTATTATTTTCATATTATGACAAATATATTGATAATTTCAACCAACTTTTTGAAGTGAATAACACTTTTCACCGAGTTCTAGGTAGTAACGTAGCTATTTCATGGTTTTATTCCCAGTGAATTTTGTCAATTTCGAGCAGTTTTGAAACAAAAATTATCAATGAATAATTCAAACTGTAGGTTTCTAGTATACATATACCTACCAGTAAATCCCAAAAGCCCTGTTCTAGGTAGTAACATCAATAATATGTTAAGAAACATGTTTGATCATAGAGAACATCCACACATCCAATCACACATACAATCAGCATTTTAAAAGAAATAAGGCCTCTTAAAAACCGCGCCAAAAATCATTACGAAATATTAAAATGTGATTAAAATAAATATTCCGAGCGACGGCATGTAAGCCGAGGCTGACAGTGAGGTGCAATTGTTAACGCCGACTGCCCTCTTTTGTCCTTTTCATTTCCATACAAAAGTGCAACAGAGAGACCGCTAAACTAGCTCGCTAACGTGAACCAGGTACACAGAACTATGAAATTTGGAAAGTACCTAATACGATACTATCATACTACAAGTGTAGAGGAAAATCTGAAAACTACTAGTACTTTTATTTTATTTACTTATCGTCTTATTAACCTTTTGAGCGCCACAGTCGGCTGTGGCCGTCAACAAAAAATCGTGCCCCTGACGCCACGTCGGCCACAGTCGTCCAAATTTCAATGATCAAAAACTTTGTAATTCTAACCGCTACAAGTATTTTTCAATCCCTGTTGATTTTGGGCCACATCTTTTTTTTTTTACTCTGGCGTCAGTGGCACGGTAAATTGCTAGACCGCTTGGCGGTCAATACTTCAATAGGTTAATACGATACTATCTTTTACTACAAATATAGAGGAAAATCTGAAAACATTTTTTTTATTTGTTTCTTTTACTTTATTACTAAATCTTAATATGTGGTCCAATAACCGAAGATCCGACCGATAGAACTGACAAGACGGGTATTGAACGAAAACTTTAGATTAGCATCGAAACATCGTAAAATACGACGTAAGTGATACGAACACCCAAAAATACACCATGTTGCTAACTATGCTATATCGAATAGACATCGCTAGCTATCTGTTTACATGTTATTCGATCACGTGCGTGCAGGCGCCAACCCGATGAACAGGGGTCAAGTGTATATACGACTTGTAAGTAGCACTTGAGTAGAGGCGTGCTGTTCCTGAGAATACAATACAATACAACAATACTTTATTGCACACCACCAAGAAAAATATTATATGAGAAATCTTAAATTAAACAGTGGTAGACAATAGTCGGTCTTATCGCTAAAGAGCGATCTCTTCCAGACAACATTCCAAGCATATTCCCTGTAAAGGGGAACCCTCACTTCAAGTATAAGGATGTGGAAACGTCGGGCGTTAAACCTGAAACCGGGAATGAATATAGTGCCTACAGAGCCATATATATCTTTTTTTACGTTTGGCACCGCCATTTTGAATAATTTAGAAAAACTAAATCGAGAAATAGATTTCACTAGCCACCCCCGGGCCGTCCCGGCTTCGCACGGGTGCAATGCTGATACTAAATGAAAAATGTTTCTCTAATATAGGTATTATGCATGTATTATACATATAAACCTTACGCTTGAATCACTCTACTTAAAAAAACCGCATCAAAATCCGTTGCGTAGTTTTAAAGATCTAAGCATACATAGGGACAGACAGCAGGAAGCGACTTTGTTTTATACTATGTATTAGGGATACCGATAATACCTGCCCACAAAACTTCACGAGAATTGTTCGAGAAATGCAACCTGTAGGCGAGAACAGCCGGAAATCTGGATATCCGGCATTCGGACACACAAATGTATTTTGGGCCAAGCTGAAACCGCGACGCTTCGGTCACTAAGTCAAATAGGTATATTCCTAGGTCGCCATGGTGAGTGATTACTACAAGTACTACAACGGCCATTGGTCCTACGACTAAGAGGCCTTATTCCTTTTTAAATGCTTGTTGTTAGACATTTTTCTCTATAATCAAAGATGTTTCTTAACATATTGATGACTACCTATAACAGGGCCATTGGGATTTATTGGTAAATATTTGAAACCTCCAGTTTGAATTTTTCATTGATAGTTTTTGCTTCAAAAACTACTCGAAACTTTTTCAACTTAATTTCGACTGCACGCAACAAAAGTGTGACAAAAGCATGAAATAGCTATGTTACCTAGAACTCGGGGAAAACTATATTTCACTTCAAAAAGTTGGTGGAAATTATCAATACATTTGTCATAATATGGCCTCTTATAAAAGGAATACCTCTTTATCGCGCGACAAATACTACCGTCACTTTCCTTTCAATACCGTGCGAGCAAGACAGGTGATGCTGAGTCGCGCGACAAGCGAAGTCGCGGCAAGATATGCTAGCCCTGCTAGTCGTGCAAAGTCGTGGCATTTCTGTAACGCCCACTGGCACTGAAGTGTGGCAACTCTTTGACGACTCGGTTGGCTCAGTTTGTAGAGACCTGCGTACTGAGCCGGTGGTCTCGGGTTCGAATCCCGGCCAGGGCAAATATTTGTGTGATGAACTCGAATATTTGTGCTTGGGTCATGGTTGTACTATGTATTTAAGTAAATATTTATCTATATAAGTATGTATATCGTCGTGTAGTACCCATAACACATGCCTTCTTGAGCTTAATTTGGGGCTAGATCGATTTGTGTGAGGTTGTCTGATATTTATTATTTATTTGAGCTACATATGCCAACGAGTTTGGTTATCTTATACATCTCCTCGTTTCAGATTTGGACCCGCAAGGAATAAATAAAAAAATAAAAAACATATCGGACAACCTCACACAAATCAATCTAGTTCCACAGTAAGCTCTAGTAGGCTTGTTTTATGGACACTAGACGAATAAACATTACTTATATAGATAAATACATACTTAAATACATGTAACATCCATGACCCAGGCACAAATATTCGAGTTCATCACACAAATATTTGCCCTTGCCGGGATTCGAACCCAGGACCGTCGGCTCAGTAGGCAGGTCTCTACAAACTGAGCCAACCGAGTCGTCAAAAACCCATTGCCCTAGTAACTTTGAGTGAATGACCAACGTCTCATTGCCGTAATATCACTTTACGTCATATACAAGTCTTTTTATACACAATAATATTGTTCTTTAGAATTTTGTTACAATAATCTGTGTCTAGGGCTGCCATCCGTCCGGGTTTCCCCGGATTTGTCCTAGTTTGGAAGATTTCCGGGGGCCGCCCGGGGGGGTATTCAAAGTGGGAATGAAAAATGAAGCGATTGTTTTTTTTAATATTATTATTTTCGGATACGTCTGGGGGAAAAATACGATTTACGCCAAATGTCCGGGTTTCTTCAAGTCTTTGTCCGAGTAAAATTTCACGGATCACCTCTCTTTCTGGAAGTTGAAACCTAACTAGACGGTTTGTCCTTTAGAAGTTAGATAACCTTTAATCTATTTAGTCTAGACTCTAGAGTTAGAACGGATTTGATCGGCAGATGATAGACACTAAGTAACAATGTTTACATTCAACTTAGGTAGCGTCATAAATATCTATACACACCATCGTACCATGCCGCTGTAGTAGGGTGTGCTCCCGGTACTCATTTTCTTTACAAATCCAGTAACGGAACCGGGAATTCCCGGTTCTCGCCATACAAAATCAGAACCGGGAACATGCCCTACGTTGTAGCTGCTAGTATGATATCGTTTGGCATCTCAGTCAAGACGTTAAGGTGACAGAGTAGCAACTTGTAGATATTCATGACGCTTAATTCCCGGTTCTCGCCATACAAAATCAGAACCGGGAACATGCCCTACGCTGTAGCTGCTAGTATGATATCGTTTGGCATCTCAGTCAAGACGTTAAGGTGACAGAGTAGCAACTTGTAGATATTCATGACGCTTAATTCCCGGTTCTCGCCATACAAAATCAGAACCGGGAACATGCCCTACGCTGTAGCTGCCAGTATGATATCGTTTGGCATCTCAGTCAAGACGTTAAGGTGACAGAGTAGCAACTTGTAGATATTCATGACACTTAATTCCCGGTTCTCGCCATACAAAATCAGAACCGGGAACATGCCCTACGCTGTAGCTGCTAGTATGATATCGTTTTGCATCTCAGTCAAGACGTTAAGGTGACAGAGTAGCAACTTGTAGATATTCATGACACTTAATTCCCGGTTCTCGCCATACAAAATCAGAACCGGGAACATGCCCTACGCTGTAGCTGCTAGTATGATATCGTTTGGCATCTCAGTCAAGACGTTAAGGTGACAGAGTAGCAACTTGTAGATATTCATGACACTTAATTCCCGGTTCTCGCCATACAAAATCAGAACCGGGAACATGCCCTACGCTGTAGCTGCTAGTATGATATCGTTTGGCATCTCAGTCAAGACGTTAAGGTGACAGAGTAGCAACTTGTGCAGATATTCATGACGCTTATAGGTCACTTGATAAAAAACTAGTCCGATAAACAGTGCTCCCGTTCATATTAACAACATGTTTACGCATTATTTTTAGAGTCGGTTTGCTCATTAGTAACCGCACGGTTATGATGAGAGGTTCCTACAATACAAAGTGAAAAGTGGAATATTTATGCGGGATTACGAAGTGAGATTGCTTCTAAACTTTCCGTATTAAAACCTGTGAACAAACAACGACACTTGGTCAATTTTAATAACTTTTTACCCTTCGCCTATAAAAGGTTTGGATATTTTTCGCGACCTCCATTAGAGGTGTGGCCCTTTGGTTAACAAGTCATCATACAGGTGAGGTCGTATATGTATAACTAATGAGCAGGGATCGTAAAATGCGAGCAACGCATTTTACGATCCCTGCTAATAAGTAAATGTGGTAACTATTATACTGCTTAAGAAAATATAAGGGCCACGTAATTTTTTATGCATAAGATTTTATATGAAATAGACAAATAAATAAAGTGTACCTAACTTTAAGTGGCCCTTACTTTATTTTGAGCAGTATAAAATGGAAAAATATTATGTAGAGTCACATGTCCGCTCTTAAAAAATATTGTAGGTAAGCGGCAATTAAAAGGACTTCCATCTATGAGTAACTACTTACTTATTTACTCCGCTGGCGCAGCGACCCGAAGTGGATCTTGGCCCCCGATACGAAATGACGCCAGCGCGCTCTGTCTTGAGAAATCTCATCCCAGTTTCCTGCTTGTAGAGCGCGTAGGCTCTTCATAACTTCATCTTCCATCGGTCCCTCGGTCGGCCGATCGGTCGACGACCTAAGGCTGTCCAATAGACGTCCTTTTTACCGCCCTATCGTCCGGCATTATCTCTAGATGCCCGAGCCACCGGAGTCTTGCTGCTTTTATCTCCACAATAATATTTGGCTCAGACACTAAGTCTTTCCAGCTCTTGGTTCTTACGGATCCTCCAGCTATCATCTTCCTTGCGTGACGGTCCCAAGATCTTGCGGAATATCTTCCTCTCTGCGACAAGAAGCTTATTTCCCTCTTTTAGGGTGACTGTACAAGCCTCACATCCGTACATTAAGATAGGTCTGATGACTGTTTTATAGACTAATGTTAGTCTCCCGACGTATCAGCTTTGAAACCAAGACCTTATACAGAGCCGCCGCACATTTATCAGGCATCCTAGTTATTTGAATTTCTCCACTCAAGGAAGGAGTTATATATAAAGATAACTCCTTCTACATTCAGACTTTCTCTCAGCTCCAAAACGTCCCTATATCTACATGTGTAGAAATTCGGTCTTCTTTTTGCTGATCCTGAGACCAACCTTTGTGCCTTCTTCATCCAGCACTTTCGCTTTCTCACATAGAGTTACGCTATTTTCTCCCAGTACAGCTAGGTTGTCTGCGTATCCCATTATTTTATGCTGCCCGTTCAACTTCACTGCACCTTCCAATATTTGCACTTTCCTGATGCACCGTATAACTTTCGTAGTAAGATATATTAGTAATTACAAAAATTTCAAACTTGGGAACGTAGTTGGGATACACAATCTAAGTAGGTAAGGTACCTACTACTACTTAACTACCTGCCTACCTATAACCTTATCCATAATACTCCCTATTAACTACCTATTGTAAAATTAGTTGCATTTAAATTGTATGACATAGTATTATAACGGTACGCTTTAGTATTTGCTCAAACTGAATACATTAAGTTGAGTTGTACGGGTAACGAGTGCCTCGTGAGCCATGACATTAAATAAGTCCACTGTGTTTATTATTTTTCACCTCACCAGCTCAAACATGGCGATTTTGCTGTCAGATAACAGTGAACAAAATGCGATTTTGTTTCGAGCGTGAGTAGAAAGTAGCTTTTTAATTTTTTCAATATCTGACCACGAATTGTCATTCTTCAGCCAAAGGTTAATTATAAAATTCTAATCATTTGAATCTCGATGCACTCTGTTTCTTTCATATGCATATAAAAGAGAGGGATAGAAATTTATCAATTTGAAATTCGATTTCCGAATCCGACCTCGATTGAGAACAGTTCGGATACGCGTTATACCAAAAAATTAATTAAAAATACCCGAAAAAGTTTTAATTGCAACGTTTTTTCTTTTTCTTTATTATATTTTTATTTAACGACCGAATATTAAGATTATTGTGCCTATTATATAAAACAATAGATCATTGCTCAAATAAAATAAGATTTTTCAACTTATTACTTATTGTAAATATAATAATAATTTATAATTTCACCATTTATGCATATTCGAAACATACCTTACAAAATATCGAGTTCATAATAATATTATAATTGTTATTTTCTTTTGCATTTATTTTGTTTGTTTGTATTAAAAATATTAATCAATTTATAAACAAAATCTCGTAATATGCATGTATTAGTATACATCTTCCAATTTGATCAAATAATGACAATAACCGTGTTGGTTGGTTGATTATAATTTCAATTAAATTATATCGTTATTCCTTTTTAAGCAGCACTTATCTATTTTCTGATTAATAATATTATTGAAATCAGCAACAAAGACTATAAACATACGTTGGAAGGAAAAGCACAAAATGTCGAATATGTTCTCACTGATGAGGTGAAAAGTTGTGTGTGCTACACGAGAGCAAAGTTTTTTGCATCTCGTGCTGTTGAGTCCCTCGCTACACTCAGGATTCTAACATAGAATCACTCGCTACGCTCGTGATTCAAACGTAGAATCCTTCGCTTGCTAGGGACTCAAAATCAGCACTCGCAACAAAAAACAACTTTGCTCTCTTGTTGCACAAATAACTATTATTTTGTAGTGTACTTTAGTTTCCAAACCCTTTTTCTTCGTTTTCTTCATATTTTTTCTACTTCGTCGATATATCGTGTTCTAGTACCCATAGGTAACACAAGCCTTCTTGAGCTTAATTTGGGACTAGATTGATTTGTGTGAGGTTGTCCGATATTTATTTATTTATAAATACGTCTACTTCTTATGACGTCGATGCGAAAAGTGTACCAGGTTTACCTGGTTTCGGTAACTGCCTCATTATGCGTTTCTGCACTTTCCGATCTCATTTCAACCTTAAATACTTTCTCACCTATTTCATACTATATTCGAATAGATTCAGCAAATTGCATTATATAAATACAATATTACCTTTAATCTCTTGTGATAAAAGAATTCTAATAGGACGTAAACAAGTAAACAGTAATTTTCCGCAATTAACTTAATGTCCGGGTATCGTATTGGGGTGACTCTGAAGTTCAAAATTCAAAGTTTGTGTTGTGTCGTACTGTCTCGTTCATTCAACTGCAGTTTAACACGAGTGCAAGAGAAATTACACCATCGAATTTCCTTCATTCTGTGTCTGGTGAGGGCATGACATTTACATTTACATCATGAGCTGAATTGTCTCTACCTCCAAAGTTTCGAGGTCCACCTTGATTCTACTCTTTGTAGCTTTGTGTGCTTTCCGGCATGTAACCTGCTTCCGTTTTGGTTTTTAGCATGGTCTTTACTGAGATTTAACTACCATAATTTTCCCTCTGAGGCAAGCATCATTAAGGCTCTACATATAATGTGTGCCGAGTAGAGAGATATGCTAAATACGTCTCTATTTGACACTTATTATACTCTCGCGGTTTGTACACATAAATATCACAAATAATAAGGGGATCTATCGCGATATTCCTTATTTACCTTCATAATCGAACGTTTCAGATGTACATCTGACCCCACGGCGTGTGCAACCCGCCGAAACGTTAGATTATGAAGGTAAATAAAGAATATCGCGATAGAACCGTTATAATTTGTGTTAATTACGTCTCTATTTTCCAGAAACCAACAGTCAAGAATCAAGATGGTCAGCAAGCTTCTCCTGGCATTGCTAGTGGCGTACAGCTCCAACCTTGCGTCGACTCACATCGTGACGTCAGCACATTTGGAGCGCTCCTTCCTAAATTGCGTCAACTCCCTGACCAACATGGTACACGGCACTCTGTGTCCTATGTACGGGCAGATTGAATACTCTATGGGTAAGTGTTAAGGTGCAACGGTAAAAATAGTCAACAAACTGTTAGTGCTGCGTTGGCAGATCCAATTTCCTCTTCATCGTGACGTCAGCATTAGGAGTTCATCTTCCTTACCTAATTCGACTTCCCAGGCGAAGAACATGCACAGACAGATCGACATGATGGGCGTGACATTGATCAGACAGAGCATGAATAATAATAAAATAAAATCAAATAATAATAACGCTTTCTTTACCACTCCTGCTATTTGCTGTCAGCCTGCCATACTCCAATAAAGATGACAACGACTAACGAACTCACGAGGCACGATCATCAATTCATCTTTTGTCTCACATAAAAGATGACAATGTTTTCTCCTGCCCCAGTGCGGGACGGAAAGCCAAGAGGTCCCTGACATATTAGAAAATATATTGCTCAATTACTTACAAGGGCCACCATGATAAATAAGGAAATAGATTTGGGTTTTGAATTAACGTATTAGCTTTGTGGCTAACAATAGTGGGTATTGTGCTAACGTAGCTATGTTCAGACGGTTAGCTTTGCCGGATTTGTTGAGCCTGAGCCCATAAAGACAGTTAGAGATGAACTGTGACAATCTGATAACGCGTCTTGGATAAGGTTGTCTGTAAGTATCATATGGCCTATTACGTATTACGCATATTTTTGACTCAATCACACACATACAGTATGTTTAGTTCTACACATCTGGATCCACGGAAGTTTAGCGTCGTGGTGCTCACTAAGTGCTGTGACATAATGCTGAGTGGAATCCATTTTTGCAACCTAGACATTAGCTTATAGCATTACATGATAGATAAGTTAAATGTCACTAATTAAATGTAATTTGTTTGTTATAATGTTAAATGTAATCGGTTTACAAAATAAACATAATTTCTTCTTCTATTGCGATGTACCCTTTCCTCACACGAAAATCACAACTTTTTCAATGAAAGCGTGTATAATTCAAGTGGCCCTTATTTTCTTTTAAGCAGTATATTTAAATACAAATCTTCTCAAAATCGAAATATTAAGAAAACTTGAAGAGCAACGGTACTTTTACTTCTTTTATAGCTATTCCAGCACCTTTAGCACAACTGTGACACGCGACTCTTTCTCGCGCGAGATATATTACCTGTCTCTTGCTTCGCTGTACTGTGAGTGAGTGACGGGCGATGCTATGTCGCGCGACAAGCAAGCGGCAAGATATACTAGCCCAACAGGGGTGGAAGAAAACATTTTTATCTTTTTAGAACCTTCAGAAAACTGTGTTCTTTTAAGGAATGGGACGGTTCCTACCTATAAAAAACATTGCAAGCTTTTCGAAAAATTTCGCCCACGCCCAATTTATGTGACATTCAGATTTTTTATTTACTTATGAGAAATTAAAACATCTGCAGATAATTAAGCTAATACAATGAGCTATACAATATAATTCCGACAAAACAACGACTTTCTTAAATGCGCACAAACAATATTTTACGAAAGATGGAAAAAACACAAGAGATAGCTTTTCACTTATTATTTATTATCCACATTATACTGTAATAACATCCGATTATTACTGTAATAATTGTCGTAAATGTAGTAATCTCTACTGATTGCCCACGTCGTATGTGCAAATAAAACGTACCTACCTACGGAAATAATATGGAAAATATTAACTTTTGTTTATTTAAACACCAAAAACAGCACAGTGGAGCGATTGCCACCAAATCAGTGTTTAATATTTACATTAATATCGAGGATTGTTGAATAACATTCATTGATTGCCAAATAACTATACCGGGTGTGGCCTGTAACAGAAACAATAACTCAAAGAATACATTCAACTCTTCAAACTGAATAACATTCGTTCAGCAATCATTATTTCATGCAAACTAAATAGTATTTTCAATATACTCTCTCCAAATTTGACATCCCATTGACATAGCTGTCACTACTAAATCCATACTAATATTATAAATGCGAAAGTGTGTCTGTCTGTCTGTCTGTCTGTCTGTTACCTCTTCACGCTTAAACCGCTGAACCGACTTAGATGAAATTTGGTATGGAGATAGTTTGAGACCCGGGAAAGGACATAGGATACTTTTCATCCCGAAAATATTTAGTGTTCCCGTGGGATGAGCGGGCAACACCGCGGGGCACAGCTAGTTTTAAATATTTTGCAAAACTTTTAAAAGTTGCTATACAAATGTTGTTCAGTTTGAAGGGAAGAATCTATGTTTTAATTTACTGTTCCTTTTCTAGGCAACACCCGGTACCTATAAACGTTTGAAACGCTCAAGCAATTACTTTTCAGACAACACCCTTGTAAAGTAACCGCTAGGGGCGCTGTAGGTACCTACTATTCTCCATACATATCGTTTACACTGTCGCTAGCGAGTCTTCTTCTTCAAAGAAGACTGACAAGAGAAGAAGAGAGCGAGTACGGTCACATTAAGAGGCCTTATTCCTTTTAAAATGCTGATTGTTTAGACATTTTTCTCTATGATCAAACATGTTTCTTAACATACTATTGATGTTACTTTCTAGAACAGGGCTATTGGGATTTATTGGTATATATTTGAAACCTACAGTTTGAATTTTTCATTGATAATTTTTGTTTCAAAAACTACTCGAATATATTGCCAATTTTAGCTTTTTTCCGAATGTTCAGAATTACCTAAGGATTAATAAATTGAAATTGACATCTATCTTAATTTTTTCAACGCCAAGCGATGAAATAATTCACCGTGCCCCTGACTCAACGGCAGAAAATAAAGAAAAAATGTTGATGTACTATGGCTTATAAAATAAACAAGAAAAAAAACCGGCCAAGTGCGAGTCGGACTCGCGCACCGAGGGTTCAGTACAAACACTTTCCATCCCTAAGTGGTTAAGTTAAGTTTGCACCTGGTATGTATAGCGCCCCATATAAATTAGGTGCAAAGTTAAGTATTAAAAAAATTTTTTATGGTTTTCGTAATTATTCCTTTATCTATGCTATAAGACGTTGCTTCGAACCAAATTTCAAGATTCTGAGTTCACGGGAAGCACCCTGTAGGTTTTGATTCCCTTGCAAGTGTCGAAAATTTGCGGCATAAACGGCTGTATCTTTTGATTGCGTTGGCTTAGAAGTTTGATTTTTTCACAGCTTCAAGGGACAGTAGACCTGAGTAATTGATATAAATTTCAGCTTCATACCTCCACGCGTTCCTGAGAAAAAGGGTCTTGACAGACGGACGGACGGACAGACGGACAACAAAGTGATCCTATAAGGGTTCCGTTTTTTCCTTTTGAGGTACGGAACCCTAAAAAAAAGGTGCCTTAAAATCAACAGGGATTGAAAATATTTGTAGCCGTTTGAATTAAGTTCTTGATAATTGAAATTTGAACGTCGTTGGTGTCAGCGAAGCAATTTTCCGATGGATTGATATTAGCGGTTGCGGCATTCAAAAGTCAGAAAACCCTTACCTTTTCAACTACGTTTTTTAGAATAGAATTACCTATTATCAAAAGCTTCACAGTAGTTTATCAACACATTCACCTCGTTGTATAACAGTTGTTTACATCGAACTAAGTCGTTTACCTACTCGGATAACTTTTTCATTGACCAACGAAGTGCGATATGAGGTAACTGAACTACGGATATGACACAGTTCGTTTTGGTGATGATGACCTTCTGTGACGGAAGGTTTCATCTGCGCGTTGTTTGTATTATAATCACCCCGGGGATTTTGGTGCATACATGATTTGACACTTATTGTCGCCTAGTGTTATTATGATTATAAACAACATTATTTTCAAATTCTGGCAATAATATTTTCTATAATAAGTAATTGTAAACGGTTTAAACTCACTTAGGATACTGTCCCTGATGAAGAGCTCCATACGAGTTCGAAACAACCATCAGACGATAGTCTACTATTTAGTATGTTCTATTCTAACTGACCGCGCGAGCGAATCGTGTCTTCGACAAAATTTCTTTCGTATGTCCGGACGTTTGGATGTCCGGGTATTGTGATTTTCATGACGTGATTTGTGAGTATAGGTTCGATAAGTATATAGATTTTTTTGTAGATTCAGATTTTCGAAATGTTTAAAAGTGTCAGAGATATAGGGGATGAAACCTTAAAAATTACAAATGTCAGTAGGTAATTTTGAAACAAACTCGCGAGGTCTACAGCTCACAGAGCCACTATAGTTTTAAATAAAAAATCTTCCATAGTGAGAGTTAGGGATGAACTGTGACACTCTCTCGCGTCTCGGATAAGGTTGTCCGAAGCGGTAACATAACAAGGTTTCAATTATAAACACAAACTAGTATCATATGGCCTATTACGTATTATGTATATTTTTGACATAATCACACACATACAGTATGTTTTTCTACACGTACCCTGACCTGTATCCACGGAAGTTCAGCGTCGTGGTGTTCACTAGTGCTGTGACATAATGCTGAGTGGAACCCATTTTTGCAACCTAGACAACATATAGCTTGTAGCATTACATACATGATAGATAAGTTAAATGTTACTAATTAAATTTAATTTGTTTACTGACTACTATTTTCTTCTTCTACGTTCTAATTGACCGCGCGAGCGATCGTATCTCTTTCGGCTTCGACGAAATTTCTTTTGCATGTCCGGACGTTTGGATGTCCGGGTGTTGTGATTTTCATGACATTTTGTTAGTTCGATAAGTATATGGGTGGTTCTACTCACAAGGGAATTTTCCGCGGCTCACCTTATTTTGTATAGTTTTTGTAGGCAAATTATATTGATTTACGATCGAAACTGTACAACTAAATGGTTTCTAGTATGACACTGAAAATTTGCTAAGCCCTAAATATATATCTCTCAAAAATTGTACTTTAAAGTGCCAAATTCTCAGTCTCCAGGCATGTCTCTCGGACGAAATGAAAGCTTAATGGCTGCATCATAATAACTGCATTTTGAGTATGTACGTAATATTTTCGCTAAAATAGAAATCTATAATATATGTAGTTACAAAGTGTTTGTCTAATTTTACCTTAAATGCGAAACTTATTAAAAAAAAGTGCATTATATTTTGTCCCTCGTTTTTTACCTCAGTCTCCTGCTACATCAAAACACGTTAAAATCAGTTTGAGTTACCACGTCTAGCGCGTTGCTGTTCGGTCTGAGTGAAAGATCGAAGTGAATTTAGCATATAAATGATCGCGTTTGTCTAGGTTCGCGGTTGGCCTAGTCGCTACGGCGAGTTGTGTAAGTGAAGTTGTGCTACGGCCAGTCAGCTTAACAGTATCCTGGCCCGTATTTATTTTAAATCCATTGTTTTCTATACACTTTTTGGAGTTTACTCCTTAAGAATCGATTTTCATATATAAGCCCGGGGTATGAAAAATATGGGGTATAAAATCGAACGTATCTGCCGTGCTAATTTAAAAAGTCGTATCTCAGTATACGATCGTGGTAAAAATACGACTTCTTAATTTAGCAGGTTATGCGTTAAGCGTTATAGCAAGGAATATACCTAATACTCACTTTATAGACTAAGATCCCGATATAAAATAACCTTAAATTTATTTTTTGACTCGCCCGTTTGAGTTCAGTAAAAGAACGACCTCCGCTAAGCGTTAAGCTACTTTTCTGACCTTAGATGCAAAAAAAATGGTGTGCCGCAAATCACTTCATTTTCGTCCCTCCTGAGTAGAACCACCCATATATGGGTCGTTCTCTCGTTTCGTCCCAATTTGGTGTTTGGGCCCGAATCGAGTGTAAGAAATAATAATTTCCGAACATGGCTACTTCATTAAGTTTCGTTAACAAGTTGCGCATAGGGAATAATTTAAATAATTAGGCTAAACCTGAAAATCAAAAAAATATTCTTGAAAAACCTATCAAAATTTCATTCCACTCCTGTGTCAAAATGCGTTCCATTAACTTTATAACCAAAATACCTCATTTTTTTTCATAGAAACCCATCGTGTTTTTGTAGTTTATGCGTAAAATACGTATTAAATATTATGTGAGTGCATTGAAAACTTAACTAGAGTAGATATACCATGCCGAGAACGCACTTTTTCACTTTGTCAAACGAATAACTTCATTTCCCTCCGCGAAAATTGAAATGTATTTTAAGTTTATATACGCATCCTTATCCACGACGACAGTAATCGCCGTTCGTTCTCCCTACCTCAGACTACCAAAGCATCTCAACGAGGGAGACCGCACGCACGTGGTTTGAGAAATATTTGAATTCTCTCCGTTGGTTTTTGATTTTGTCACGGGTAAGCTTTAATTACTATCCTTGGTATATTTAGACATTCTCTAATGCAAATTATTTCTCTTGCACGTTATTTATTAACATTTGAGTGGACCATCATTTAGTTTCCTGGTCACCAAGGAAGAACGAAAGAAAGTGAAATAATTTGGATTTAAGTGCTGATAGTTCATTTCTTTCCAATTCATTTCTATCCGTTCCTTCCATTTTTTTTGGAGGAAGGAAATGAATGGATTTGGATGGGAATTATTAAATATATTTCGTTGTTACATGTAACGTAGATACTGGCGTTCTATATTACGTCGATGATCATAAATGTGTAAGAACCAAATTCTGTACCATGAGCCAATACCCTCAATCATAACATGTTGACAAAATTGAAAGATGAAATCTATTCCTTGTTGGTGCAGTCGTAAAGAGGACGGCTGATAGTGGTCACTATGTAAAATATGGAGGAGACGTTGGGCCTTTTCAAGATTTTGCACAAGTAGTTAAACAAAATGTTCAGATAGTGGAATTGATGATAATACCCGAGGAGGTTTAAAAAAAAGGTTTTTGGCTCACATCCCCAGATTTAAAGGTACAACAAAAGTACATCAGGCAATTTAGACAAAAGATTTGCCGCACTCAGTTGCATTCAGATCTATTAGCTGTTTTGCGTGTCGAGGCAGCTTTATACCCTGCGAACATATTGTGTTCTGGTTCAATTAGATTGAAAGAGTGATAATTAGTTGTCAAAGTGATGATCAAAATTTTGGAGACAAAGTCAACAAGTCTGAAATAAAGTACTTATGGATATTTATTGTCTCGATGTGATTAAGTAAATTAGTAACACAACAAATTAACTATAACCCAATAAAAATAAGTCTATCTAAATCTAAAGAAAAAAAACATTCATTTATAGTTTTAAAATAACGCTGTGAAAATAACCAAGTTTCGATCATTCGAAACTTGGTCTGTTCTGGAGTCCTTGCAGCGATGTCAAGCCGACTAGAGGAGATGCTTATATTCAGCTGCCACGATGATTTTGCAAGTACAGAACCAGCAGGAAGAACATATATGGACCTGCGTCGAGGAGTGCGACAAGGTGACGTTATATCATCGTAACTGTTCACTAACGCATTGGAGGATATGTTCAAGACGCTGGGCTGGAAAAATAGTGGCATTAATATAAATGGTCAACAAGTCTTTCTCCTATGATTCGCAGACGACATCGTCATCATGGCTGAGACTCTGCAGGACCTGAAACTCATGCTAGATAGCCTGGAAAGTTCGTCTGTCTCCGGATGAATTTAGATAAAAACGAATTAATGTTCAATGAACATATTGATCCGGGCCTGGTCGCCGTAAATGGATTCTCCCTTGCAGTTGTTTCCAAATACGTGTACCTTGGGCAATTGGTCCAACTAGGCAGAGTCAACATCGACAAGAAGGCTAAGAGGCGAATATAACTGGACTGTGCAGCATTCGTAAAATTGCGTCGAGTCTTCACATCGCCCATACCTCAAAGCCATGAAAGTTTTTAATCAGTGCATTCTACCTGTCATGAACTACGGAGCTGACACGTGGCCACGCACCATACGACTAGTCCACCAGTTCAAAGCCATAGAAAGAGCTATGCTGCTCGGTGTGTCTTAGGGATCAAATCCGAAACTAAGTATTTCGACAGACAACCAAAGTTACCGGCATAGCACAACGAATAAGCAAGCTGAAGTGGCAGTAGGCTGGTCATATCTCTGTCGTTGAACCGATGTCCACTGGAGCGACGAGTTCTAGAGTGGAGGCCACGAATCGGTAAACGTAGTGTAGGACGCCCTGTAACAAAGTGGAGCGACGACATTCGTAGGACAGCGGGTAGTAACTGGAGGAGGAGAGCTGAAAACCGAGCTCACGCCACTGAGCTCTCCTCCATGGGAGAGTCCTCTATGTCCAGGTGTGGATTTTTGTAGTGGATTTGTGATTTATATATTAGGCTCGTTTGTTACTTTTCATTAAACAATTTAAAACACAAGAGTGCAGTGTAGTGTAGTGCACTTGAACAGAATAATTTTTGCAATACAATATTTTGGACTTTTGTTCACTAAGTCTAAGAAGGTTTTTCTTATTTAAATGTAACATGCACAATTTAAATTAAAAAATTGTAATTGAGAAATTTTAAGATTTCGTATCATAATGTAACAGATAAGTTTTTGAATGTTGAGTCTGAAAAAGTAAATACTTAGGAGTATATACTTTATTTTATTCCTAGGCCTCCATAAATTGCCATGAATCAAATTAATTCCAGTCTGGATTCAATACATTTTGTACACGTTTCATTCCCATCCATTTTCGTTTCATTTCCTTCCAGTCGAATTTCATTTCCATCTACGCCTTCATTACATTCCACCCCTTTTTTTTCTAAATAACATTAATATAGAGGTGCCTTTCATTGAATGATATATAAAACGAGTATCCACATAATTGATATCAATATCAACAAAATAGCTGCTAAAAAAAATCAAAATCGAAAAAAAGCCAAATTGGGACGAAACGAGAGAACGACCCATATATAGGTACTTTGTCGATTCAGAATAAATTATCTTAGCAAAAGAAAGCTTCCTCCAGTTGTCACGGTGCCGATAACAACGTTCTTCCTGCGGGTAAACTGCCCTATCCTTCTGAGGTCTTCCTCTTCACAGACACTAAAATGGTCGAGAACTGTGCGGTTCCAGAGGAACTTCCTACTGCGAACGCTCCGCATAGGGAATGAGCTATTGAACTCTCTGCCGGGGTTTTCCCCGGGGTACAGCATGCGGTTCTTCAAGAGGGGGGGGGGTAAATAGTTTCTTAACACTTTCGCAACCAGATATAAAATTTAACCCTACCCCAGAAACCGAGAGCCCGCTAGGTGCGTAGCTCTTTAAGCAAAAATACGTGACCGGCATCTGAGCAATGATTACGAGTGCCTACCAGGCGGGTTCCTGGTAGCGAAAGTGTTAAAGGGTTGGCATCGCGCGTGTGATGCTCCTGGCATCGTAAGCGTCCATAGGCGGCGGTAACTGCTTAACATCAGGCGGGCCGTATGCTTGTTTGCCACCGTCGTAGTATATAAAGTAAAAACTCCAACGGTTGTTAGGCCTGCCTCTTCTGAAGCTGTTTCTTATCTGGCATTCTTTCTAGGTGATTCGCCCCGCTGCGAATTTAATTAACAAAATATAACCTACCTACAATATTTTTTGTGGTGAGACTCCAACTTCACGATCCTCAAGATCCGGCCTAGCAACAACACAATAAAGAACATGACGATGCACATAAATTCATGATTGGTCATGTCATGGAAGTAAATTGACCTTATTTATCATTACTTACTTCTCTTACATATATTACTTACGTACACACTGTTAATTTTTAAGCTATATATTTACGCCATACACACATACAGCATAATTATGTTATGTCCTACAGAACAGATGTTGAACCCAGACATAGACCGGCCCGAGACAGAGAGAAGCTGGGAGTTCCGGAAAAACATAAAGATATGCTGCTCGCGGCCCTGTACCATCTCCGAGCTTATTTCCATGTGTTAGACGTAATGGATTAAGGTAAATATGATCTTAAAAGTAAACGTCCATTCTTGTAGTCCATAAAACAAGCCTTCTTGAGCTTAATTTGGGACAAGATCGATTTGTGTGAGGTTGTCCGATATTTATTTATAACTATTATTCTTCTCTATCACTCTTGGCAGAGTGGTCGTGGTCATAGCGAGTCGTCCGCTTTTCTTACTGCTGCTTTCGCGATTCATCTTCATAGGTGTCTGTAAGTCGCCGCGTAAGTCTCAGTGACAGATTTAATGGTGTCTGTCCATCGATTTGTGATCGGCCATGAGATCTGCAATTTGCCTTCATAATAGAATATACTAACGTATCCATACTCACAGAATTAAAAATTAAATAGCGTCTGTCGCCGCTAAATTCGATTCTTCAAAACACTATACTATCTTTGTTCTTTATGGAGAGTGATCATTATTTCGGGAAAAATCTTAATGCAGCAGCGCAGGGTCATCTGGTGGTCACATTTACTTAGTCCTCTCATCGCGCCGAAACGCCGGATAGCGACATCCAAAGATGGTTACTTATTGGATACTTGTTACCCAACTATGGTAAAAAAAAAAAACCGCCGACGAAGTTGCCCTTTTAGTTACGAAACCGTCCATTACCACTACTAAATAAATACCTATATGTAAGTATCCAATCCTATCTTATTATGATTTCAGATTCCGCATTTGTGTCTATCAAGATCTTGAAAAGGTATCACTGGAGCTACATTCCCGATGCTTTCAAGTTTTGCGCAAATGGCTAGCTACCTATGTACCTTCATGAATTTACTCTATGTTATGTGTATACAATAAATATATTTTATGTAGTTGTGAGCACTTATTTCTTTTAATAAATAAATCTGATCACTGATAAATCCTGGTCTACCTATCCCCAAAAACCTCTGGAATAGAATTTAGATTACAATGATTAGGAGCTAACACTGAAATTCAAGAGATAATAAGTTACATTACGATTGAAATTGGCAGTTTCTGAAGAACTTATAAAGTTAACTCTTTATAAAGTAGGTATCTCTCTTATTCAGTTATAGCTACTACTAACTGCGAAAAGATGTCATTGTGATCAATATGCAATTTTTAAACTAACGGACCCCTTAATAAAACCACAAAATATAAGTTCTAGTGTATGCGGAGCGCGTATTCTATAACTCCTAACCTAAATACGCATTAATTCATATACCACGTGTTCGTAGCCAGTTATAGCCATAAAAAGTTGATTGGTTGTGTTATTAATTATTATATTCGGGCAATTTCGGTGCGCGTTCATAGCCACTCCTAGAGGCGCGCACGCATCGTTGATCAAGTCACCAAGTGGGGGTCCACGATCAATCTCATCACATTTTACACAAACAACCGATAAAATACAAGTTTCAGGCAGTTCTTGCGACGACTAAAGGTGAGAACCATCTGTTGTCTTTTTACAGTGTAATAATAACTCAGATTCGCCTTCTGCCGTTGTTCGGGCAAAATTGGTGCGCGTTCGTAGCCCCCGACATTGGTTAGTGACGTTGCCACGCTTTACAGCCAATTAAGAAGCCTTATTCCTTTTAAAATGCTGATTGTTTAGACATTTTTCTCTATGATCAAACATGTTTCTTAACATATTATAGGTATTGATGTTACTACCTAGAACAGGGCTATTGGGATTTATTGGTATATATTTGAAACCTACAGTTTGAATTTTTCATTAATAATTTTTGTTTCAAAAACTACTCGAAATTGATAAAATTCACGCGGAATATTAGTTTTTTTCAAATTATTTTCGACTGTACACAATGAAAGCATGAAATAGCTACGTTACTACCTAGAACTCGGGGAAAAGTATTATTCACTTCAAAAAGTTGGTTGAAATTATCAATATATTTGTCATAGTATGAAAAAAAAAATTAATAGGAATAAGGCCTCCTAAACTGAATATTACACAAATAACTAATACAGTTTTGCGAAGAACACAAGAAAAAACCTTCTGTATTCTATCAAATATATCGGAATTTCCAATAAAACCACAAAATACTTAACAAACGTGTATTCTATGACTTATTATATACTTATAGAGGTATATATCTACAGTAATCCCTCCATTTCCTTCATAAATTGCATGTATGCGTCGTCTTTGCTCGGCGCCTGTTTAGGCACGTTTTCTGGCCTCTGTACCGCGGGTTTCAGTTTCGTGCTGGTCTTCTTGTCTTCCCGTTTGACTCGCAGGGCCGACGGGACGAACCTGGTCACGTCGGCTGACAGATTCCGGATTTGCGGCTTGGCAGTGATTGTGGCTCCTGTTAATATTGTGAGAGATTAATTGGATGTTTTATGGTGTAGGTAAACGAAGTAGGTACTTTTCGAAACCTTAGAGCTCAATCGTACTGCACAACTTTTCGGAAAAAATAGTTGCAATTATACCGCTATGTGGTTTACATTTCTTTGCAAAATAATTGTAATTAGTACGAGTGTGAAGTAAGGTACAGTCCGACCAAAAAGAGTAGAAATTAAAAAGTGGCAATACTGTAGTGTCGTCCCTATTATTTTGCCAATGGATCGTAAACCACATAGAGTTGTGTGAGACTGTATCGTTATCATCTTTAACAGCATATATATTTGGCCCGGGTGTATGTTGACTCCTAGACTTATTTTTCGTCCTATATGTTTCATTTCGGTGAAAAGTAATTTCGTAGAAAGCATTTCTCTTTGCAACCGTGAACTATTTGAGAATTTTATAAAACACACTAATTCGAGGAATAAAAATTCTGCGAAATGATTATTCGGTGAAATTAAACATTCGACGAAGTAAGTTTCTAGGAAGCAAATGGCTCCCATTTGGCCCGCATATTACCTACAGCAGTTTTTGCGGAGTTAGAGCACAAAATAACATACAGACAGACAGACAAAAAATCGAAAAACCTTTGAAACATATTTTATAAAAGTTTTTGATACGCTCTCTCTCTCTCTTATATCTCCAATATCTTTAGTGTATACTGGTTTCATATCCGATTCATTCTCAATTCAAGTGGCTCGCCTCTGGAACGGTCTTCCTGTCTCAATTAAACAGGCACCGAGTAAGCCAGCGTTTAAAAAGTCCGTGTGCAGCTTCTTTGCTGGCAGAAATTAAGTCTCGTAGTCTATCTGCTTAGTATTTTTCATCGCTGTATATATTTATTTATATTATATATGTATATATTATATTAGATGTATGTATACATATATTTACATGAATAGCAAAATTATGTATAAGTATTATAATTATGTTTTGTTACTTATGTGTAAGTTAGTTGCACCGCCTACAATTTTTCCGCTTTGCCCTAAGGTTGACTGGTAGAGAATGCCTCATGGCATTAAGGCCGCCTTTTGTACGATAAGTTTTCTTTTGCGCAATAAAGATTAAATAAATAAATAAACCTACCTCTTGAATCACTCTACCTATTAAAAAAAACCGCATCAAAAACCGTTGCGGTGTACTTCCTTTTCGCCGAATTATGTTTCGCAAACGTTTCATTTCGCAAAAGTTTCATTTCGCCAAAAGCATTTTTCACTGAAACTGTAAACTATTTCAGATTGTTGTAAATATCATCCTTTAGATTAGGTTAGGTTAGGTTAGGTTTGTTTTATAACAATTCGAAATAGTTTACAGTTTCAGTGAAAAATGCTTTCGGCGAAATGAAACGTTTGACGAAACGTAATTCGGCGAAAAGGCAGAGACCCATCCGTTGCGTAGTTTTAAAGATCTAAGCATACATAGGGACGGACAGAAGCGACGACGATCGGTTGTATGTACCTTGCTTTGCGTCCTTCTTAGTGATGAGCTGCGGCGCGGCCATCAGCACGGAGACCGGCGGCAGCTTGCTGGGCGGCGGCGGCGGCACCAGCGGGCGCAGCAGGCGCGGCGGCGCGCCCGGCGGCGGGCCCGGCGGCCGCAGCAGGCGCGGCAGCCCCGCCGGCGGGCCCGGGGGCGCCGCCCGCACGCCCCCGGGCCCCGGGCCCGCCAGCCGCAGCGGCGGCGGCCCCGGCGGCATGCGGAGCGGCGGCGGACGGATTCCTGCTGGTATTTTATCATTTAAACTTACAATTATCGATTGGATTATAAAATGTATAGACACTATATTATAAGGGTGAATCAACTTAAGTGCACCTTGTTGCTATGGTTACGCAAAATTTGGCCCTCGGACAACCTAAGCATTTTTCTATGAAACAGTATGAAGATGTCACTTGGACAATGGGGACAGAGTAAACAACACAAAAAAGTTGATTCACCCATAAATGTCAGGATTTTAACTCATAGGCATATAAGCCTGGCGCTGTGGCTGTCATTTGCATGGATTAGTACGATGAGTGTGCATGTCGTAATAAACCAATTAAAACCAATAATTAACGACCTTTCTATGGCAAAGATGGGCAATATTCTTATCATAACATTGATTTTTCCACAATCACCTTCACCCATAAAAAAAATCCACAATAAACCTACAATTCAAATGTGAAAAAGAAACCAGATCTAGATCTATCTTTGATCGACAAAATTCATACAACCAACCATTCACCGTAGTAACCTGTTCACCACCAGCCATGATGCCCATGATAGGATGTGTTGTAGTGCCAACCACCTCATAAGATGACAAAGAAATTATATAAGACATAATATATCACTGTGGTTTATAGGTATTGTAAGTAAACATGTAGGTATGGATGAATTGTTCCAAAATCGTGAATTTCCGGATTTCGGAAAATTAACAAATAACCCAGTAGAAATTAACATTAAAATTGCAAAGCACGATTGCAGTGGTCGTCTAACACTTCGCAACTTTGAGAAACTTGTGCTCGTGCGCAAAAAGCAAAAACTGCGCAATATTTGATCTTTTTTCACTTTTAGGGCTAAGAGTCGTAAACTATGATTTTGACATTCAAAGTTCGGGAGGTCCATTAAATTTGTAACAATTTGAGCCAAACTGAAGTTCTTTACACTCTATAGGGGCCAAGCAGTGTCCCTTCAAATGTGGCGCTTTTCCTGAAAATTGACAATTTCAAGTTCAAGTGATGTCTCCTTCCGGATCAAAATATTGGCGAAACTATAGGTACCTATTTAGGGAGTATAATTGAGAAAAACTATATGAACAATTAAAGTAGCTTAGTAATTGCAATCTATATTATCTAGGAGCACGGCAGCATCCCTGCCAAGTCGGAAATCTTATCACCTTGGTTAGTTTTCCATACGATTCTCGTTGAGGTGGCAAAAATATTTTTTTTTTTTTGAAGCTACAGAAAAATCTGTCACTTTTCTAAGAATGAGGGGGGCCTACTAATAAACAAGTCAAGATTTAAAAAAAAACATCCATTACCATCCCAGGAGACTCGGGTGTCGTAATTTTCAGCAATGACGCTGAGATAACGAAGCGATGTTAGACCTTTTGCGGTCTAGGTTATACCTACCGCAAAAAACCCAAGGCCGTAGGACATTGTTTAGAACATTGCTAGACTAAAGTACTTTAGAGACAGTGGGTCCTATAGCAACCCCTTGGACGTCTAGCATAACTGTGTCACGAGACTCTTTGCCACGCGACAAATACTACCTCTCACTTTCCTTTCAATACCGTGCGAGCATGACAGGTGACGATGAGTCGCGCGACTAGCGATCTCGCTGTAAGACATGCAAGCCCGGCTAGTTAATCTGAAGAGTGAGGCACATTGCTTGCTCGGCCGATAATGATTTAGACAGAAAGGTTTATGAGTGGCGTCGTAACAAGGGACCAACCCCCTCAAGTTCCTTTTAAAATTCTGACTGTTTTAGACATTTTTATTATTGATGTTTTACTACCTAGAACACGGCTTTTGGGATTTATTGGTATATATTTGAAATCTACAGTTTGAATTTTTAATTGATAATTTTTGTTTCAAAAACTACTCGAAATTGATAAAATTCACGCGGAAAATTAGTTTTGTCAACTTATTTTCGACTGCACGCAGGGAAAGCATGAAATAGCTATGTAACTACCTAGAACTCGGGGAAAAGTATTATTCACTTCAAAAAGTTGGTTGAAATTATAAATAATTTGTCATAATATGAAAAAAAGATTTTTAAAAGGAATAAGGCCTCTTAAACCGTCATGATCCAAAAAACAAAGTCTAACACTCTGGCGACCGAAACTTGCTTACGTCACTAGATTGTTGCCGCTTTATATAATAAAAAAATTATGATATAAACATTTTTTTCCGTCACTCGTACA
Organism: Apotomis betuletana; assembly: GCA_932273695.1. NCBI lineage: Eukaryota > Metazoa > Arthropoda > Insecta > Lepidoptera > Tortricidae > Apotomis > Apotomis betuletana. The sequence goes on along the minus strand of OW026308.1, from coordinate 15,428,419 downwards.
AAACATATATCATTTATTTATGCGTTTGCATTACAATTGTCATTTTATTTGACTAAATCATAGTTTTTTGTAATAATTGATTATAAATCGGAATGCAATCAGGGAGTATTAGGTATGATATACACAGAACCGGATGGTCATAATCATAACCCTATGACATAGCACTATGACGTCAGCTACTGTCGCCTATCATTTTATGTATTTATATATTACTAGCTGTGCCCCGCGGTGTTACCCGCTCATCCCACGGGAACACTAAATTTATTCGGGATGAAAAGTATCCTATGTCCTTCCCCGGGACTGAAACTATCTATATACCAAATTTCATCTAAATCGGTTCAGCGGTTTAAGCGTGAAGAGGTAACAGACAGACAGACAGACAGACAGACACACTTTCGCATTTATAATATTAGTATGGATTATGTACCTATATCGTCGTCTAGTACCCATAGTACCTCCACATAGAACAATCTTTGCTGAGTTTGGGACTAGGTTGATTTGTGTCTAAGATTGTCCCTTAATATTAATTTATTTATTTATTTCGGAGTAGCATACCTTATATTCTTATACTATGAGTTAGATGAGGTGCAGATAGAGATAGTTATGTTTTCTCCAACTTGCTTGGAAATGTTCCCATTAATGTAGTAAAACTGGACCGCGAAATCGTTCGTTATTTTAAGAAGGCGTTAATACAAATTAAAAAATATATATATTATTGGCCTTAGCCGGGAAATCAATATTATTTAAATAAGACGATTAAGTAAAAAACACACCTTCCGTTTATGACGTCTCATACAAATGAGGGTACTCTTAATTTGGCCGGTTACTGCATTTTTACTTTTAATTTTTTCAAAGACTGATAATTCACCATACAGCCAATTGACCACTAAATTTAAAAAATAAAAACTATCATAAACTTTTTAATTGTTCTCTGCGTTTAGTTCTTGCACTGAACATTTTTCTGCTCTGCTACTGTCAATGTATTTTAAATGTCGACAAATTTCGAATAACGGACAAACAATTTAAATAATAATCTTATATGCCGTTAATTTATTTTCACGAGTCTTAGTTATTTATTAGAGATTTCGCACGAAAGTTTTAATTTTAATAATATGATGGTATTTAATGAGTGAGTTGAAAATTAATAAGTGTACCAAACGTAAACAAATAAAAAATAAAACAGAAATGATTGTGTCCAAATCAATATAAAAGTTATTTTGAACTTATGATCTTCTCCGACGAATGATAAATACGGTATGGTTTCTAACAAAAACAGTGTGTTTAGAAGTTGTTAATTTAACTTAAGAGTCCGCAGCAAGGTCCGCTCAACTCCGCGTTGAGATCGCGCGCTTACGCTTTAAAATGTTGTTGTTTCACCTAGAGGAAGACAGGGCGCTAGCAGTAAAGCGAGAGCGCGCTAGGAGCAAAGAGTATGTAATCACTACGTTTTAAGAGACGGGAGTGCCATACAAAAAGCGTGAACTCGCATTAGTATGAAACGGGGGCGAAACATACTGCCAATATGAAGCCGCAAACGATATCAGTGTCAGTGTCAACTCATGACATAATGCCAACATCAAGAACAAAATAGGGATGTCACATGTTACACAAATTATCGAATTATCGATATCGATATCGGTATTAAAAAAAAATGGTTCAGGCGGGGTTCGCATTCGCACCCGCGTCTCCAACGGCTTTCCGGTAATTTAAATCATTAAATATTTCGCTTCAATGTAAACATTTGGTTTACTTTAGGTTACTGACTTCATAAAAAAAAACAAGTGTGCAAATAATTTTATTTCGTTCAAACTTTGCTTGGCTTGCTGATAAACATAGACGAAAAAAGCCGTTTCATCACTCCAGTCTGTGCTCCAGGTTGGAAGTTCTGCAACACAAATAATACAGGGTAAACAGAAAATTACAGAGTAAAAATGAATCTGTTTGTCCAGATGAAACCGTACCATTCATAGTCCATTGAAGATTTTTCGTAAAATATTTCTGTGACCATAATCTAACTCAAACTGGCATAAAAAGTAGTGATAATAATGTCTTATCCTCTCATCTGAGACGGCTTTAACAGCTGTATTCAAGTGCACACTTTTGTATAAGTACACATACCAATAGGCTTTTGCTTGAAGAAAGATATTCCGTGTTTACCCAGGTATTTTTCACTTCAAATGAAAATTATCGATAAAACTTACATACAGCACTATTGTTTACATACGTATAAGGGTATGTATTATTTTACCCGAAATACCAAGTTTTCAATGAAACTTACGATTAACATGGTTATAACACGCAGTAATTAAGTATATTTTTTACTTACCGATCTTCGAACGGTGGAAATCTTGCCATGAATAGTCTTTTTTGACCGTCCATTCGACACGTTTTCATTCTGCATATTTCGCACTTTTTCCTTTTCAATCCACTCATTTTTGCAATTGTGATTGTCTTGTGTACCTTCTAGACGACCACTACACCCAAAGAATGCAAATTATTAGATTATTTGTGAAATTTGAATTATTTGAAAAGATCGCAGAACCTTGACAGAAGTGACAGACTACACAACAAAATAGAAAGTAATAGAAACGTCATCTAACATGGCATGGCGGACAAAAATGGCGGCTGAAGTACAACCCGCCTAAATTCGATTGTCGCCAATTATCTAAATGCTTTGTAGGTTTCAACGTTCTTTCAAACTTAGGTAAAAAATTCACCTCCGTTTCATACAGCCGTTGTCGATCGTTTTTTACCTTGAGAGTTGCGCGAGGCTGGCTAGGAGTAGCTATGATAAGGGCGGTGCTTACCGCCGCCCCCCCGGACCGTTCCCCGCGCTAGAGTAAATCGCTGCAGTTTCGCAACAATTTTTTGTAATTTATTTTAAGGTTTTCGTAGTTACGCTCTCATTTTAAAACTACGAGATCAATTTTGATAAATCTTTTTTCTTATCAAACTGCATAGTTTAATCGACACCGGAAATAGGTTTTGACTTCAATCTAAACTATATTTTGGTCGTAGTATGCCGCCGAACTGAACAACTTTCTGGGGTCTAAAAATGCAAAACTTGTACTCGCTCTATTTTCTTTCTATTAACATTTCAAGAGTCATAAACTAGTTTTAGCCCTAGATATATCTTATCTCATTATATTTAGAGAATTTCATGATAATGTGACATGTTATATTAAAATAAGGACGTAACTACGTTTGTATGAAGAATCGAGCTTGCTGCGGACTCTTAAATTAATAATTACCTATGTGCATATTTTTTGTTATTGTGTTTTCATATATATTTAATTCTTATTAACATATTTTGTTTTAAATCAAACATATGATTCGGACCCGAATTTTTATTCCTATTCCTAAAAAAAATAAGTACCAAATGAACTTCATGGTACTGATATATTAAATTAAAATGTAGATTGGTGATTATTTCCAAGCATATTTGGAGAAAAGCACTATACAAGCCTCGGCGGGAATGTCAGTTCGCAGATTCGTATTATTGAAGGACTCGGCTACGCCTCGTCCTTCAAAATCATACTCATCCACGAACTGACTTTTCCCGGCCTCGGCAGTAATGTACTATTACGAACCCCGTGTTATCGTAGAGATCCCTGGCATGCAGTGGTCGGCTGCTTCGCATGCTGGACATATGATAATACCTACCTTCGCGGCACGTACCTGGTGGCATCAGCGGAGGAGGCATCTGCCTCATCTCTGCGCCCGGGGGCTCCAGGATGAACTCCGGGGGCATGGCGGCGTGCGGCGGGAGCGGGAGCGCGGCCTCCGTGTCGCTGTCCGAGTCGCTGTCGCGGTGACCGCCCGACCGCTTCAGGGCTGTCAGTCTACAATAATACAGATACTTTAACCTCATGACCGCTCAGCTCGTTAACGAAAAACTGTTTCACAGATACCAAGCTGACAACAGATAGTATGGCATTGTATAACGGCAAATGACGTCGTGGAGTCTGGGGCCTTTCCATCGACGTGATTTGCCGCCTTTGGCCCCCAAAAGGTTAAGAGACATAAAATCCAGTTGCCTTAATCGGCACTCGATTTTAAAGAAAATCTTACGACAATATGATGCACGGGTTCCGTAAAAAATATGGGCATTGATAACGGTGCCATCTATTGGACAATTTCTGTTTTAAAGACGCCGCGGTTCGCGCAGTTTGTGATGCACCTGTTTACTGAGCCGGCGGTCCTGGGTTCGAATCCCGGCCAGGGCAAATATTTGTATTGAACTCGAATATTTGTTCCTGGGTCATGGACGTTATCTATTTATTAGTATTTATATATTATGTACATGCATTGCATGGTACAAGCTTTGCTTAGTTTGCGACTAGTTCGATTTGTGTGAGATTGTTCCTTAACAAACATTTATCCCATAAAATTCAGATAGTGCAGTTCCCAGGGCGTTAAAAACATGCAAACCTATTACCATTCAACCGTTAGAAAAAAAAACATGGAAATAACGCGATATTTGTGTGGGGACACCCTTTATTCTTTTTATTTTCAGTATCTGTTGTTATAGCGGCCATAGTATTACACATTGTGGGAAAATTTCAAGTCTACCCATTACGTTTCCAAAGATACATGACGGACAGACAGACACAGCCGGCGGAGGCTTAGTAATGTGGTCTATCACCCTTTTGGATATTTGGATATACAGAACCCAAAAAGGAATGAGAAAGTAAGAGGTATCTTCTAGTACTGAATAAACTCCTACCTGGCATTCAAATCCGCCGCTCTATCCCTTTCCCTCTTCCTATGCACCTCTTCCATCTCCTTCATGAAGTCATCTATATTCTGCCCCGACAGCGCCAACATTCTCTGCTGCAGCGACGTGGGTTTAGGAGCTGCGTTGTTCGCCGGCTCGGCGTCTTCTTCCATTTGTTCTTCAGCCTCGAATTCCTCTTGGGACTGGGGCATGCTTGTGGGCATTGGGATGCATTTCTGTGGAGAAAAGAGTCGCTCACTATCCATACTAATATTATAAATGCGAAAGTGTGTCTGTCTGTTACCTCTTCACGCTTAAACCGCTGAACCGACTTAGATGAAATTTGGTATGGAGATAGTTTGAGACCCGGGAAAGGACATAGGATACTTTTCATCCCGAAAAAATTTTGTGTTCCCGTGGGATGAGCGGGTAACACCGCGGGGCACAGCTAGTATGATATACGAGTAAGACGGTTTCAACATTCAAGTAGTCATAAAGGGCAAGAAGATTTTTGAGTAAACGAGAATGACTATACCGTCAAACTCCGTACAGACAACCATTTATTAACATCTTTGCCCGCGTTTTATAGCTTCTTAGAAGCACGGATCTATTTTTAAATTTCGAAAAAAGCACCATTCTTTAATCAGAGAATAAGCCCCTCAGCACAATTGCGTTACGTGACTCTTGCTCGCGTGACAAATATTACCTATCTCTATCTATCTAGTGATGTGCGAGAGACATTGATGACTACTACAGGGACAGAAACTCGTAGCCAGTCAGTAAGCATACCAGGCCAGGAGTATGGATGGGCAAATTGCGGAAAGTTTTCAAACAGCGGAGAATGTTTCCGGAAATTTCTGGAAACTTTTACACGAATTTAAAGGAAAATTTCCTATAAGAATATTGAGAAATTTCAATGTAGAAAGTTTCGCAAATTTGGAAACTCGGCCGGCACATCATTGCCCATCTCATTCTTCTTCTTCAAGTGCCTCTCCATTACTGAAGGTTGGCAGTCAGCTTCTTAAAATTGTCCTTGTCAGCGCCAATCTGAACAGCTGCTCGACGGTCTTAATCCCTGTCCACTCCCTGATATTTCGGAGCCACGACATCTTGCGTCTACCTGCTTTCCGCTTCCCGGGCACATTTCCCATCATGATAGTCTGCAGGAGGGCATACCGATCATGCCGCAGTACATGTCCGAGGTAGGCGACCTTTCTCTGTTTTACAGTCCGGATAAGTTCGACATTTTCTCCATCTCATCATTACTGTAGGTATGACACCATCTTACCTCTCCTGGGGGGCCCTCGTCTGGCAAATCCGAGAACCGTAGACTCTTCTTCTCCTTGCCCGGATTCAGCTTCTCTGCTTCCAAGATCAGGAGCCCGAAGTCCGGAGGCGGGCCGGGGGGGCATCCAGGCGCCTCCGCGCCCGCTGGCCGCTCCTATAAAATATCGTTGGCGTTATTAATTGATAAATTCAGACGGGTAGGTACAGCAGTACAGCGTTCATAAATATCTTCAGATATGTATTTTTCTCAAACATGCAATGAAATATCGTCATAACGTGCGTTAAAACAGGCTTCGAAGTGAAGTTTCGGGCGGAACAATTCGAGAGAACTGTAAAGGTATTTCATACAAAATTGAAGGCCTAGGCCGGGAAGTAATTTGTTTTTAATTTTAATGTAAACATGGCGTCTGTCTTTATGAACAGCTGATATATATATTTTTTCTAGTGGCTACCCATTCAGCCATCGGACCAACAATATCCGCGTTAATGCCTAGTACACACGAACTGATATTAAGAATACAAATCTGTATGATTCAATGTGTTGATGAATAAATTTAAAATACTGTCTATACGTAAGTCACCAAAGACCATAAACAATATTAAAAATCCTCTGCCGTTATTTTATTTATTATAGAAATTAAGATTCTTATTATCAGGTTGTGTATAATGGCCCTAATATTCGAGCACTACACACGTGGACGACTTATTAATTGGAGGGAAAATTAAAAATATTTTTTTTAAACATGGCGTCTGTGTTTAAGAACTGGCTGAACAGCTGAATTATGTTTTTTTGAGTGGTGTATTTTTTATTTCATTGCATAAGTTTGAGAAAAGCACTATACATGCCTTAGCCGTGAAAAGGGCTTGCCGGCTTCATATCACTATACTACGATTTCTAATTCAAGACCAAAAAAACTACGACAGATACGTCACTGTCATAATTGACAACATATGACATTGGAGTTTGTTTTTTGGCTTGCACCAAATGCTGAAGTGTTACAAGTACAATACCAGATTTTGTACCAAAAATCTCCGATGTTTAAGTTTTTATTATCTCCTCTCGTAATTATGCAATAATAAATATATCTAGTTATTTTGTTAAAACATAGAGTTAAAGTTACCAATAAATAAGTTATGTTAGCCTGTTTACAAAAGAAAAAGGAATTTACTATTGTAAAAATATTTTTCTCAAACATCCAATGAAATATTGTCTTTACGTTCCTTAAAATAGGCTCGGAAGTATCGCTTTTTGGGCGCAACAACTCGAGAGGACTGTAAAGGGGTTTCATACTGCTTTTCAGGCCTAGGCCTGCAAAGTAACTTTTTTTTGGTTTCAACAACAAGGTCATTCACACAGCTGGCTGGTTTGACAAAAAGCAGGTTTTGTTTTTAGAGGTTGGTTGTTAGACACTTGTGGAAAAAAAAATTCAAGATGGCGACTTTTTTTTTTTCAAAATTTCAAATTGGTGCTAGGCGACTAAAACTCGGTATCGGGGGGCTCTCGGGGCTCAAAAATATGAATCTGAAATCTTGTCCAAAAATTCGGTCAAATTCGGAAAATATCGAAAAAAAAACGATTCAAAATTTTAAATTGGTGCTAGTCGGCTAAAACTCGGTATCGGGGGGCTCTCGGGGCTCAAAAATATGAATCTGAAATCTTGTCCGAAAATTCGGTCAAATTCGGAAAATATCGAAAAAAAAAACGATTCAAAATTTCAAATTGGTGCTAGGTGGCTAAAACTCGGTATCGGGGGGCTCTCGGGGCTCAAAAATATGAATCTGAAATCTTGTCCGAAAGTTCGGTCAAATTCGGAAAATATCGAAAAAAAAAACGATTTGTATGGAGAAAATTTCAAATTGGTCCTAGGAGGCTGAAATTCGGTATCCGGGGGTTTTTGGGGCTCCTGAGTCAGAATCTGAAATCGGATTTTTAAAATTCGGTCAAATTCGGAAAATTTCGGACAAACAATATTAAGTGTAATTCTTTGAAGTATATTTTTTTATTTCATTGTATGTTTGAGAAAAGCACTATACATGCCTCGTCGTGAAAACGGATTCCCGGCCTCGTATCACTATCCGGCCTCGCTCGCACGCTCGCTCGGCCGTATATACCTACTTGGCCGGAAATCCTCATTTTCCCGGCCTCTGATGTAATGTACTATTGTTGTAGTGGCAACATTGTGGTAGTTTTTTTGGTCTTGAATTAGAAATCGTAGTTTAGACGGCCTCCCTTGCGGTCGGCCGTCTATACCTACTCAGCCGGCAAGCTAATAATCGTTGTATTTCCTGCGTTATATCTGATGGAGACTACACACTACACTTCTAGCATAACAGGGGCAACCGATTTTTTGTCGCGCGAGATATACTATCTGTCACTTTCCTTTCAATACCGTTAGAGCATGACAGATGACAATGAGTCGCGCGACAAGCGAAGTCGCAACAAGATAAGCTGCTGGAGCAGGCTTAATATTTATTTTCTACTCCTTCTTCTGTCATTTAAATATTTACAATACAATACAAGTACTCCTTATTGCCCACCTCACAAAACAAACAACTAACAAGCAATGCAAGAAATTACAATTAGAGGTAAACATCAGGCGGTCTTATCGCTAAAGTTACCGAATCTAATATTAAGATGTACAATAGGTACTAAAGACTTGTAAAAGTCGTATTAGATAAATATAATATTGTATTCAACGTTGTATAAGCAGGTCAAAAAATGCTCGCTATTACGCTCACATCGTAACCCACGCCACTCGCATTTTCTGTCCCACTGCTGGCAATATTAGAGTATGAAACTAATGGGAAGTGGCATTTTCTCAAACACGCAATGAAATGCCGTCATAACGTGCGTTATAACAGGCTTCGATGTATCACGTTTCGGCGGAATTCGAGAGAACTGTAAAGGAATTTCATACAAAATGGAAGGCCTAGGCCGCGGGAAGTTATTTTTAAACATGTCGTCTGTGTTTATGAACAGGCTAAACAGCTGGTTTATATTTTATTTTAGTGGTGTATTTTTTTATGTCATGGCATACTTATGTTTGAGAAATGCCATGCCACTATACATGCCTTAGCCGTGAAAAGGGCTTGCTGGCTTCGTATCAGTATACCTACTTACCTACTCACCCGGTAAGCACTTCTTTCCGGGCATCTGCAGTAATGTACTATTAAATTATACTCACTTTATAAACGGAATCCTTTTTGAGGATGGGCTTCGTCGGCGCACTGGGTGGCGCTATATCCATTGGCATTGGTATCTGGGACGCCATGCTACCGTAAACATAGTTTTCTGGCATCTAAAAACAAATTCTTGATTATTTTCCGGTTAGTTAATTTTCGTTTCGTTTAATGTGGTAATGGTAATAAAAACAATGATGTGGCAAAATGAGGCTGTTATTTTTTTTTAATAATCATATTTATTTTTACCACACATCAGTAGGTAGCGTGGTCAAATATATGATTGGTAAAGCCGGAGCAGATTTAGCTTGATTTTCCTTAAAAGAGAGAGGCTGATGGGAATCAAATTATATGAATGCATTGAAACTGCCAACATAACAACTTCATTTGTATGTAACAGAATATTATGCATTTGTATGTCACTTTTTTATATAATGTTGTTATTAGATACTGTATTAACTAAAATGTTAAGAGGGACTTCAAATTTTATATATTTTTAAGGATAGAATAGTGTAAAAAATGTCCCCACATACATATGTATAGATTATGTGTTTTTGTCCAAACAGATTCACTTGAAATAGTAGAACTAACACTCTTTTTACTTAAGACCAAAGTTTATCTTCATGTAAAGGTAAATTCAAAGGTAAAATAAAACCACAACGAGGCATATCCTCGTATCCGATGCGACGAAAATTTCCAGATACGGTACATCATTACACTTGTAATTGTGTTTTGGTTCTTACTTGTAATGTGGGTAAAGGAATGTCATCCACTTGCACAGCCTGGGCCAACTTCACAGACTCGTAGTAGGATATTAGATGGGCTCGCCTTTTCTCGTATTCCATTTCTTGACGCTTCAGTTCAACCCATTTCTCTGGGTCATCTTTGTCCTGTAAAACATTTCTCACATAAGTATATAATAATATAATAAATATCAGATAACCTCACAAAAATCAATCTGGTCCCACAGTAAGCTCTAGTAGGCTTGTGTTATGGACACTAGACGACGATAAACACACTTATATAGATAAATACATACTTAAATACAAATAACATCCATGACCCAGGCACAAATATTCAAGTTCATCACACGAATATTTGCCCTGGCCGGGATTCGAACCCGGGACCATCGGCTCAGTAGGCAGTTGCTTAACCACTACGCCAACCGCGTCGTCAATAATAACATTACTACAATAATTCCACTATTTCTTATTTTTGTAAACTATACTTACATACATCTTAAGCACTCTATCAAATGTTTCTCTCAACTTTTTTCTTTTTTCTTTGAGTACTTTCTCATTCAATGGTGATGGCTGTAACACATTGTATTCTGCAAAGCAAACAAAGTAGATTTATTTACAGCTTTATGTATAGCACAACGGGGAAGTTCTATTTGTTTGTTTGCTTCATTTCTAAAAGTGCACTATGTGATTGTAGTTATGTAGATAAGATTGTTATTAAAAAATACAGTTTTATGAGCTTTCACAACATGATGGCTAGTATCTCAAATTACAGTCTATAAATGTTATTGTGACCCGTCATTACATTGTTTTTAAAATGATCTTGCACTGTTCTAGCACTGAGATTCAAAGTAAAGTAATGCTAACTAAGATATACAAATTCAAAGTACCCATTTCATCAATTTTCTGTAGTTCTTCTAAAATCTGAGTCGGATCTTTCATTTTCAACACTGCCGCTCTAACCATTTGCCTTTGCCGCTTATTCTTCTTCAACTCTTTTTTTCTTGCCTCTTTCCCTAGAATTAAAGTAATAATTGGAGTTGTTAATAATCATGCTTTAGATATATCAAGTCCACTGCGAAAAAAACACAATTGTATCCACTCACTTGCTTGGTCGGTGGGGTTCATGTATTTACCACTTTTCGTGGTATTTATAGATCGGCGCCCCATTTTTGTAATTGGTACCTAAGCACTTAATTAATTATAATATACACATATAAGTTTTTCTCCGTTTGCTTCCGTAATTTCTAATTTAAACAGAACAGAAATAAGTCGATATGGTTACTTCGCTTGGTTCTTCTTTCTTGACAGATATATGACAGTACACAGTAGTATTTATTATCTATGAAAAGTAGCGTCAAGTCGAGTAAGAAAAAATAAATGTCACGTCTACCAACATAACGATTCAGGACAGCATTAACGGAAATTATGAAACTACGATTCATATTTAAGCACGCAATGTATATAAATACAAACTGTATATGAATGGCTATAGGACTTTTATTTTATTATTTTCTTAACTAGAACCACACTATGAATTGGAGCTCAAATATATGATGTTGGTAGCGCAGCAATTACTTTTCAAACTTTACATGTGGACATGTCGTCACCGGAATGATTTTCGTTAATCTGTGGCAAGCATGCTCGAGATACATTCTTTAACGCTAGAAATATGTAATGTTACTATTTTGTTAAACTAAACTTAAAATTAATAATTAATATCAAAAAATCGAGGTTAGATTTTTGCAAGTAGGTATCCGTACATTCAAAATATATTTAGGGCAAAATTATATATTAAAATGGTGTGAAATAAACTGCATATTTCACAAGATGCAATTGTGAAATACGACAATCTGTATTAGGCGTGACCATGCTGAAATCTAGACAATTGGACTTCTGATTAAACGGACATTCTAAAGCATTTTTCCCAAGCTGACACAGAGACGCTTCGCTCTTTCGGTCAATTATAAACTTGTTCTATCGACCAGCCCAGACGTCCACCTGCTGAACATAGGCCTCCCCATAGCTCGCCACAAGGTGCGGTCCTGTGCAGACCGCACCCATCGACTCTCTGCGACCCTAACGAGGTCATCTGTCCACCTAGTCAGGGGCCGTCCCGCGCTGCGCTTTCCTATAACATTTGTGGTCGCCGCTCCAGGACTGCTGCCATAAATAAACTTGTTAGGTTGGTTTGAAGTAAACATGAATCCGAAATGTTTACTCTTGCTGAAACTTTGTTTCCGAACTTGGTCGTAAACTCTATATTAAGTAGGCAAATACCTACTAATAAAATCGTATTCATTAATTGTATGGCATATTTGGGTCGCTCTAACATGTTAATTAATTACAAACTAAGTCCTTCACCCATTGGGCTGCGATTTCGCTTAAATTCGATTGTAAGTCCAGAGAGTTCCGCGGTGTAGTCGCGATTTGGGCATTTGTGGGCTCTGTGGTTGAAGGACTGTTAGGAGCATCTCGCAAGCCACGCCCAAACAAGGGGTCCACTTGTTTTTTGTTAGTCTTGGCGGGGGCACTACCGTGACCCCAGAGTTATCAAGAGTTAGAGTAAAATATATGAGGATTTTACGCAGTGCCGTATTTTATTTACCCCTAAGCCCATAAGGCTCGTCGGGCCTAGGGGCCCAGCCAGTGGGCCCCGTCCCGGAAGCAGGACTATTGCTCCATACTATTATGTTCTCCTTATTTATCACTTACCTACAATACTACCGACCCATACCTATGAAGGTAGTAGTATTTTTAGTACTCTACGGTGAGAAAATGTAGAGCGCTTCAATATGTTTATGTATATGTATAATTCGTCATTGTGAAATTGATATAGTAGGATCACTTTTTATTAAGGCATTCTATAATCTTTTGCTAGAAATTTTAAAAGTGCCCATAATTTTCGTAGACATACCTACCGCGGATAGAGGTAGATATTTTAACCGAGCATTTTGTAACGACTTCACCAAAATTAATTAATCTGCTTAACAACATACATCATTAATTAGGCTGTAGGTACTATATGAGCTGCACAATTGAATGGCCTATTTATGAATGAATTCATTCATAATAAACAGGCCATGCAATTCTGTAATAGTACTACACCTACTTAAATTACCTCAAAATTAAAAGCAGCCAGGTAAATGTATGTTCCTTTCGCAATATACTTACCTGCTTAATGAAATAATAATAAAAACTCCATTGATCTTTGCTAAGCTATTTTGCACTGCAGATTTCGTAAAATGTAGTTTAATAATTTTCAGATAATATTGAACCTCTTGTCCTAAATTAAAAAGACCTAAAAACACGTACCTTGTTAAATATTTACCTAACCTTCACCACCTATATCTATTTTAGTAAATACCTATTTAAGTAGTTACTAATTACCTATTCAATTACTTATATAATGTGCGAAAACATTCCAAGCGAATTCTCACCTTCCTTTCCTTCCACATTAAAATCAACCTTGACTTTATCACGCGGGGCCCTGATGGCGGACCACTAAATACGTCCCGGGTCAACGACCTCCATCTCGGACTCATCGGCCAATCGTTAATAGGTAATGTCTAATGTCATTTGCATTCATGAAAATTCCAAACGTAAAGTAAAACAGGTACCTATTTTAAAAGCTCTCCCTTGCGTTGTAGAGAAATTCGTTTCTTATTTATAAGTAGGTATGTATAGGTACAGGTAGGGTATTAGGCTAATGAAGTTATCAGAAGTGTCACCTAATTAAGATGCGGATTTGCGAGAAATCAGATACGTCATCAGCCGGTGACAGGCTCAGAAACGTATTGGAAAATCCGTCACCCCACCCGCCAGACATTGCAAAAGCTAGACAAACGACAAACGAAACTCGACCAATCTGCCTCTGCCTAGGTGCAAGTAGGTACCTATAAAGCGTAAACTACAACTACGTTCATACATAACTATAGCTTCTCTGTATTTACGCGAGACGTCTCTTTTTGACTTGTCACGTACTACGCCATACACACACACCAAAACGATTTACGAGATCCATCCAACTACTCACTGGATTCATTCATGTACCGAAACTAGACCTCTCTTTCTATCTCATTCAACCCAACCTAGTGTTGAGCGTGTTAGAGTGAAACGACGAATCCTTCACGATGACACGAAATGGCGTTGTTGAACCGATTCGCCGCGCCGTGCGTCGTCGGTCCTCGGTCGGTCGAAGTCTCGCTCCCTCGCGCATTGCCAGAGAACGCGTTTGAAAGTCGAGCGCCGTACGCTAGCGAGCGTGTATGTCTCAATTATTGATGCAAAAGTTCCACGATGGTTGATCATAACGAGAAATTGTTACAGGAGTTGCAAACGAAAAGTGGAAATAATGTTTGTGCCGATTGTGGATCCGACGGTACGTGGAAACCAGTGATTATTTTAATAGTGATAATGTTTTCGTTGTGAAGCGTGGTATATCCATGGGGTGAATAGACGGGAGGGGGGCGTAAGTACGTCCATGCTTTAGAGTTCAGTGACCTCGGAGTAAAATGCATTCAATGAAAATCAACATTGTACAACTGCAAGTTTATGAAGTATTAGAATTGAAAAAAAACCTTAGCCAAATTTGGGTAAGGTACGGTAAGGATACAGAGAAGTCGGTTCCGCGTATGGTATACGCTAATTGCAAATTGATTTTGTGTGACCACGCGACCCGTCTGCATGCCTCTACTCTACTACGTCTCTATTTGTAATTGTTTTGTATTATTATATACCTCTAACACAGATCAAGATCTATCTTTACGAAGGAAAATAACTAAAGCTGCATTCAAAATCGCAATTTAAGCTCAGTCATGGAATATGATCGCATTTCCTCATTTAAAAGCTAATTTTAGTGGTAGACAGGCGTTGGTTTTATTACTGTTTAGTGCATTACACAACTGTTACGATTAAGATGACCAAACCAAAACATAGCGTGGTGTTATTTACGATGTATTGGTTAGCCTGTGTGTGTAGATGATGTCTTGGCGTTACGTTTTGACACAACGCATTGATGTGTGAGTGAGTTAACACGGATGTGTGTAGGGTAGGACCAGCAATGCAGGTTTGCAATGTAGGCAACCAGCCCAGCTGGCTAGTCAATGGTTTGCATGTAACCATCAGATAACCGACCTCGTTGTTTTGTAGGTAAAGCTTTATGACTCACCGTTTGTTTGGGTGTGACTAGGCCTTACGGTACTTTAAAAAATCAATCTTTTCCTCAGTTGTAGGAAGTTGACGTGTTGTTTAATAAAATAAGAAACACGAAACACAGGTTGGTAGAGCTGGAAAAAAACTCGTAAAAAGTTAATTATTTCTGTACACAAGCACTTTTATATGTCTGAATCTTTCGGCATTTAAGTATATATATCGTCGTCTAGTACCCATAGCACAAGCTTTCTTGAGCTTTTGGGACAAGATCGATTTGTGTGAGGTTGTCGGATTATTATATTTATATTTTACGAGAGACCACCGTTGAGAAGAAACGCCAAAGGAAACTAAATATATATAGGTAGTCATTGTAATGGATATAGGTACTTATTAAGTATTACAGTAATAAATGATATCGAACATAGGTACTAAAGTACACCAAATTAGAATTATAATATGCAATATATTAGGTAGGTGCTTGATGATTCCATTTGGGGTGATACCTATCTGATAGAGAATCACACTGAATATTATAACTAGGCGAACGTTTGTGTGTGTTTATGTGTATGTTTGTTACTTCTTCACGCTCAAACGGCTGGACCAATTTTGATAAATTTTGGTATGAAGGTAGCTGACACCCTGGATTAACACTGGCTACCTTTTATCCCGAAAAAACGTAGTGTTCCCGTGGGATGAGGAGACACCGCGCGACGCAGCTAGTAATAGATAATACAGTAAATTAGTTTTATTATTGTGCAGCACTGTCCAACATCATAATATAAACTAAAGTTTATCAATTACGTAGGTGTTTATAGTGACTAGGTAATTGTAACAAGCGATAGGTACTCCACCTGTTTGCCGCTCGCCTACGTCTAGGCAAGGCCCTTATCATTGTTATGAAAGCTGAATAATAATAACAGGTACCTACTGTACCTGCGCAGTACCTGCTTCTAGAGTAGATTGAAAAATATTTAGGGACCAGAACCTTCCTCACTAGGGTTGCCAGATGGTCGGGATTTGGCGGGAGTCTCCCGAATTTTCGTATGTCCTCCCGACACCCGACAAAGTAAAAAATCTCCTGAAAAACCATTTCATTTTATAAAACTATAACTGCTATTTTTTCCATGAGTACTGTAAATAAATTATCTTATTACATTTTTGTAGCTTATAGATAAAATTATAATAATGAGAAAACAAGTATTTATTTATGTAGACATTTCTATCGGCAGCGAGCGACGTTGTTTTTAATAACTTTACTCTAATGTGATTCTTTTTTTTGTCTCCCGGCCAGTCACAAAATCCCGTAAATAATGTTGTTTCTCCCGATAATAGTGTCCTTCGATCTGGCAACCCTATTCCTCACTTAACCCTTTGAGCGCCGAGCGGCCAAGCAATTCACCGTGCCACTGACGCCAAACCAAAAAAAAAAAAGTGCTCCAAAATCAACAGAGGTTGAAAAACACAGATAGTAGTTTGAATTAGCATGTTTTTGACCACTGAAATTTTTGACGTCAATAGGCGTCGTTGGCGTCAGTGGCACGAATTCCCGATGACGTGATCTGACGTCAAAGGGTTAACGGTTTTATTTACCTTGACCGACTGCTAACTCAGTTGTTGGCGGCGCTCTTGTGTGATTGACATATCTACCTGCCCAATTTTTAACCGATTTCACAAAAAGGAGGAGGGTTCTCAATTCGACTGTTTTTTTTTATAGTTACCTCATAACTTTCGACTGGGTGAACCGATTTTGATGATTCTTTTTTTATTTGAAAGCTGGTGCTTCCCGTGTGGTCCCGTTTAAATTTGGTCTAGTTCTGACAAAGACATCCATGAGAAAATCATATAAGTGTATGTTCCATTTCGCTCATTGGTCGGATATTTTTTTTGTGAAAAAGTTGAATCACTAAATAGCAAATAAAATAAAAAAAATATTTTTTTACAAAAAAAAGAACATACTTAAAAAAATACTGAAAAGCCAAAAATAACCCGTACATGAGTACAGATTACATTTGAATTACCTTTTGAAGTCGGTGGCAAACCTCACGTAAACTTGCGCGGCATCTGTTTTCATATAGTAACAATTGAGTGGCTTGGCAGCAGACAACCAACCGCCTGCTTTTCCCATTGTGTCGACTCTATTTTGCAGTTTTTCATGTTGCACTTAAGCACATCTTTGTACCTGAGGAGTTGTCCGCCATGCTTTCGCTTGCCCTCCTCAAGTTCCGAATAAAAGATGTGCTTAGCGACACGATGCTCTAGCATCCTCGAAACGAGTTCTACATTTAAAACTACGTTTTTCGAGAATCTGGTTCAGGAGAGAATGACAACAATTTTACAACTTCATTGCTAAGTAGGTACAGTAGAAAGTGTCCATAACAAAAGCCTACTAGAGCTTAATTTGGGACTAGATCGATTTGTGTAAGGTGTCCGATATTAAATTTACTTATAACTAGCCCTAGCTGCGCCCCGCGGTATTATCCGCTCATCCCACGGGAACACTTAATTTTTTTGGGATAAAAAGTAGCTTTTGTATTAATGCAGGATATCAGCTACCTTCATACCAAAACTTATCAAAATTGGTCCAGTCGCTTGAGCGTGAAGAAGCAACAAACTATACATAAACACACAACCACACTCATAAAATTTCGCCTTTATAATACGGGGTGACTTCGATGTACTCCTTGAAACGGGTTAATTCTATAGCTCATTTGCAATGACCCCATCCATAGCGCAAGTGTTTCCCTCATCCATGGTCATGCTCCCAACTGACTCTGGCGAAATTGAAATCCTCATCCGAAACCTTAAGTCAGACTGTGCCGTGGGGACCGACCGGATTTCAAGTGACTTTATTAAACAATTTCAAGGCATTCTGATTCCAGCAATCACACACATCTGCAATCTGGCCCTATCGTCTGGAGTGTTTCCGAATGTTTTCAAGGTATCGGAAGTAATACCAGTTCATAAGAGTGGAGACAGACGCTGCGTTAACAACTACAGACCAATCTCTATTCTTCCTACCTTATCAAAGATACTAGAGCGCATTATAAATCAGAGATTGGTCAACTACCTAGAAAGGCATGAAGTTCTCCCCTCTTCCCAGTTTGGCTTCCGCTCAGGAAAGTCGACCTCTGATGCCGTAAATGAACTCACTGATCTCTTAGTCACCAAGCTTGATAAAAAGCAAAGGGCACTGGCAATATTCCTCGATCTTGCCAAGGCCTTTGACACAGTGTCTGTCCCCATTCTAATTTCCAAGTTGGAAAGTTATGGCATTAGAGGTCTTCAACTCAGACTCATTGAGGACTACCTCTCTCATCGAACTCAACGGGTTAGGATCGGAAATCTTGTAAGCGATGAGTTAGAAGTCACTTACGGAGTCCCCCAGGGCAGTATCCTCGGACCAACCCTTTTTCTGGTATACATAAATGATTTATGCCAGATACAACTTCCTAAAGGGAAAGTAGTTACGTTTGCAGACGATACTGCCCTTGTGTTTCATGGAGAGTCGTGGGAAGAAGTATACGCAAATGCTCAAAACGGTTTTAATAAAGTAACCAACTGGCTGAACAGTAATCTTCTAACCCTAAATGTGGATAAAACCAAATACATTTCTTTCTCACTTAAAACTGATAAAAACCTAAATGATTCACTTCATTCCCTTACTGCGCACACCTGTCCTAGCCCCTATCAATCCAGCTGCCACTGTAGTATGCTTGAAAGGACTTCCCAAATAAAATATCTAGGTATCATACTTGACCACAGGCTCAATTTCCAACCCCACATTGAGCTCCTCACTAAACGTACACGTAAGCTCATTTACATCTTTAAAAATCTCCGCCATGTAGCTGACACAAAGGTTATTAAGACAGTATATTATGCTTTAGTGCAGTCAATATTATCTTACTGTATATCCACTTGGGGAGGAGCTCACAAAACACACCTACTTAAATTAGAACGAGCCCAAAGGTCAATAATCAAAGTAAGTTCATTCCTACCTTTCATCTTTCCAACAACCGACCTCTATAAAAAATTGAAAGTACTGACTGTCCGTCAACTTTTCTTACTACAAATCATACAAAGAAGACACTCTTTGCTATCGTATGACCCGGATAATATGTCAAGTAAACGTCGGAAGGACCAAGTCTGTCCTTCCATCAAGCTCAATACTAAATTTTCTCACAGATTTTTTTGCTTTCTAGGTAGCTTCCTGTATAATAAGGCAAATAGTGCACTTACCATTTACCCACTCACTAAAACTTCCTGTAAAAAAGTCGTCACCGATTGGCTCTTGAGTTTGGACTATCAAAATACTGAAAAACTTGACTCCAATCTCATAATTTCCCTCGATTATTCCGCGTGTATCAAAACCACTATCGCACTCACCAACAGCTCACACACTCTTACACACACACACACACACACACACACACACACACACACACACACACACACACACACACACACACACACACACACACTCACTCACTTACTCACCCACTCACTGACACACACACACATATACACACACATACATACATATTACGCAAGCTAATTTTTGCAACTTCTTTTGCATGTAAAAATGTACTTCTTTTTCTTTTATTCTTAGATTTATTCCTTCCGTTTTCTTAGTGCAATTCCTACCATACTATTTTGTAATTTTCATTGAATTGTTAATTTTTCTCTAGGCTTGTGGTTATAGACATCCGAGGAATGGAGACCTGGTGACCTGACACTCAGGTTTCCCCTAGTTCAGGCACCAGTCTCCACCACGCAAGTCAGATTACAGAGACCTATATGTTATTTTCTAATTGTTTGTGCTCATGTACTTTGTGGTGGTGAAAATAAATGCTTTTATTATTATTATTATTATTATTATTATTAATGATTTAAGTCCAGTCAACCAGGAGTCAAAACTCACTAGTTTTTCAAGTAATTGGATGTTTTTGAAAAATACTAGCCTATCGACTTAAAACTGATATATTTTTTTAAACTACTTCAATTTGGAATTAAAGCAAGCATTTTCCTTATAGACAATGATCCACCCATTAGGTACGTAAAATAAAAAAAAAACATGCCAGCACATTCAAAATTTTATAAATAAAAATGTTTTGAAGTCAAGTTTTTGTATTTTTTTTCCAAATTTTGTGACGTGTCCAAGGCATAACTTAAAAAAAACTAGGACACTTCGCGTACAGATTACAGAAATAAATTTCTCAGTTCATAAGCTTTCTAAAGAAGTAAAATTGTTGACAATTAATGATTAATTTTAAAAATTAATAATTGTAATAGCTTGTTTGTCATTTTAGTTTCACCGAGGGCTTTAGTTTGTCTTCAGTTTTTTACCATATCTTATTAGAATCACTTAAAGATGCCTTAGGTGATACTACGATGAGTAATTAAGTAAGGTAAGGAGAAGATGAGGAAGTAATAAAAATCAGTTTCATAATGACATAAGTACCTTAATAATTGAATCTTAAAAAACTTGAGATAATAAATAATAATAATAATAAATATCGGACAACCTCATACACATCAATCTAGTCCCACAGTTACCTCTAGTAGGCTTGTGTTATGGCACTAGACGACGATAAGCAAACTTATATTGATACATACATACTTAAATACAAATAACACCCATGACCCAGGCACAAATATTCGAGTTCATCACATTTGCCCTTGCCGGGATTCGAACCCAGGACCGTCGGCTCAGTAGACAGTTGCTTAACCACTGCGCCAACCGCATCGTCAAAGATAAAAGTGTGTAATCAGAATTTTAGCAGTTAGGCATCATATACAACTTGGCTAAGTAACCTCCAAGCTCAGCCTCTGCGGGAGTTAATTATTTTTATACGACCCTCGCAGTGTACAATTTTAGGGTTCCGCAAAACCGATAAACAAACGAGGTGCATATGTTACTCTCTGTTACGGACAGCTAGGCCCACGTAATAAATATATGTATAAATAAATGATTTGAATATATTTGTAAACAGTTAGGCGAAAATTAATATTAAGATAAATAAATAATATATTTTATTGCGTTCCTAAATGCCCAAAAAAGCGGCAATTTCATGTGTATAACACTTATTTTCCTAAAAACATTATTGTAAGAGAGCTCCCAAAAATAACTAACTAAAATAGTTAAAAGACCACGACGTCTTAAAGTAAACAAGTATGACTCATCGTGGTAATTTCCACTCGCAGCGCGAGACAAAGGAATCATGTTGTTTACATTTAATGTAAAACTTAAGGATAAAAATTAGAATATCCTGAAACTTTGTAGTAATGTTCCTCATGAACATATAAGTAAAATCACTTAATATTATACCGGCCGCAACCTGCTGCGAGCACGGCAAACATAAAAATAACACGACGCGCCGAGCACGGCGCGATATGAGGGACAAGAAAGGTATAGATCTCGACCCGTGTGAGCGAGACGGCCTCTGAGTCGAGACAAAGAAATGATGTGAATTTTATTTAATTGTAATTAAATGGGAGCTCTCACATCAAAATCACTTACATATTTGTGTTCCACGAATAAACCTTTATGTTAGCTATAAGTTAAATTTAAGCTAAATAATGTATTATAAGTAGGAATCAGTAAAATGTAACTGAGCGGGCGTCCCTCTAAGACATGTAACAGATCAAATAAAAGGACGCCCATTTTCTCACAAATTTGTAGTACAACTTCAGTCAACATCGAGTCATCACTCTGTTACTCAAGTGCGTCGATCAGCGATCCGCCAGTACTTCCGTCCAGTCTCTTACTCCAGTGTATACCATCTTGTTAGTCAGTGTTAGATAAAGGACTACATTAGTTAAGATTTAGTTTAAATTTCGCGTTTTAATTTGTGTTAATTTTGTGTGTTAAATTTAATTGTGCTCCGATCTTTAATTGTGTTAATTTGTTTTCATGTAAAATATATATCGTTTTCGTTTACCCTTGTGTTTCTCTTCTCTTTACATCGTTCTACAACTGAGTTATCGTAGATGTCAGTGTTGGGACCCGGCCGACGAGGCATTCCTAACATTGTCTTGGTCCTTCGAACCGGATCGGAGCTAGTTATTAGTTTAGGTATTTCGTTGTTAGGTTTGGAAGTGCGGTTTCCAAATAGTTAGCGATGGTTAATACACGCGGAAACAAGAGCGAGGAGAGTGCGCGCGCACAGCGCGAGCGCACACAAGCTGCAGTCGACTTACAGCGGTTTGCGGTGACCAATGTGGCTGTCACACATTCACCGCCCGCTGCCCATGCCCGACCGCCTACGGGACTGCAGTTTCAAACAGACTCACCCGAGTCTCCCGCCGAGGAAGCTCCAGTTTCGCCGCCAACCGACACTACGGCTTGGCGTAGCGAACTGGACAAACATTTGTCGAAGACTGCGCACGCCGGCCAATCACAGCACTCCGCGCCGGCCGACCAATCAGAGGCCCGCGCGCAGCGGCGCGAGTTCAGCGTCACGTTTGGAGATAAAACCCACGCGCCGCGCCGACCGTCATCACTTCACTCTCGAGCGTCGAACGCGACGGACGTGCTCCGCCGCGAGGCGGAGCTCTCCGCTATGGAGCAACTCAAGCAGCTCCGACTAGAAGAAATCCGGATGGAACGCGAGCTCGTTGAAAAGAGGCTCGCCGTCGAGATGGAGCGCATCGACGAGCAATCTCGGGCCGGCGGTTCACAAGCCGACTCACAGCGGCGCGTCAACGATTGGCTGTCCAACGTCCACCCTGCCGACGCGGTCCACGCGAAGCAGGCACGGCCCCTTACACCGCAACGCGAGACACGCAAGCGACACGAAGAGGAGCCCCGGACACCATACAGCCGTCGAGAACGATCGTCGAGTCGAGACCGAGTTATCGACCGCCTCACCGACACCATTGAGACTATGATGCGGCCGCCTCCGAAGCAAGTTTACGAGCTGCCGCCATTCTCCGGAGAGCCAAGCGAGTGGCTCACCTTCTATAACTCGTACACCGAGAGCACCGCACGCTACAAGTACTCCGCATACGAAAATGTCGCGCGCCTGCGACACTGCCTGCGAGGAGAAGCCCGTCAATGTGTGCAGCACATGATCGCCTCTTCCGCTCGACCCGACCTAATCATACGGGTCCTTAAGAAGAATTTCGGGCGCACCGATCTCCTCATTGATCGCGCCATCGACGAGCTGCGCAGAATGCCGCCGCTCGGACCGAGCGCCAACGATCTCAACCAGTTCGCCATACGCATTATGAATATCGTTTCTACGCTTGTGGACCTGGACCGCCGAAGCTACGGCGCAAACCCACTTCTCATCCGGGAAGTCACCGAGCGACTGAGCCCACACTTGCGCAGTCGCTGGTGTTCCTACGCTAAGGAGCACCTGAGCTCCGCCGAAAACGAACTCATGTTGATGGCGGAGTTCCTCCTCGAAGAAAGCGATGCCGAGATGGAATTCTCGCACGCTAAGGCGCCGCATAGAAGACCGACGCCCGCCGCCGAGCAACGTGGATCACAGCGCGTCCCAGAGCAACGCACGGCGGCCAACGCCGGCAGAGGAGCCGTACGACGCCCTCTGAGAGATCGTGTGCAGACATACGCACTCGAGCAACCTACCAGCTGCCTATACTGTGGAGGCAGCCACCGCACTACCGAATGCCGCAAACTCATCGCCGTGCCAGTCGGAGCCCGATGGGATTGGGTGCGACAGAACCAAATATGCTTCAAATGCCTGGAGCGCAAGCACCGCCGCGACCAATGCAACGCCCGCGGCTGCAACGTTCCCGGCTGCACCTATCCACACCACCGACTGCTACACGCCGAGAAGACGCAGACGCATACACCGAGCGCCCCAGCGCCGTACATGCCTGCGCCACAAGCAGCGCCGTACATGCCTGCACCTCAAGCAGCGCCGTACATGCCTGCGCCACAAGCCACGCCGTACGCCTATCAACCGTACGCACCGGCTACCTACGCAGTCAAGCAAGCCGCTACCACGCCAGGCGCTAGACGAAGCGCCACGCCGACTGCCCCGCCACAAGCTGCCGCTGCGACCTATACCGCGGCGTCGCGACGCCGCCCTAACGCGCACGCAGCACCAGACGCACCGCCAGAGACGACGGCGTGCGTCGAAGAGTTCACCGCCAACACAGCCGAATTTGGACATCGTCGGCGGACCCCGCGGCGAGACACTCACCTACGCCTTGATGGACCAGGGGTCCACGATCTCACTGATCGAAGAGGACCTCGCAGATGCAATCGGCGCCGACGGTACGACCTCGCGCCTGCATATCCAATATTAGTAGATTCACACTGCGCGGATGGAGCTCCAACGCGACTCGCCTCATGGAGTCGCTACCTGCAGAGCTCCGAGCAACGACGCCCGCGCAGCTTGGCGGCGACAAAACACAGAAGATTCTCGGATTGATGTGGGATCCGAACGCCGACGAACTCGGATTCAATACCAAAATGATCCGAGTTCCGGCCGACGTGCGAGAGCTACGCCGCACGCCTACAAAACGAGAGATGCTGAGCGCCGTGATGAGCGTGTATGACCCGCTCGGTCTACTCGCGAGCTACACAATCTCTGCAAAAATACTGCTGCAACGACTGTGGGAACTGAAGCTCGATTGGGACGCCGCCCTGCCGCCCACTGAAGCTGCCGAGTTCGCTGACTGGCTACGAGGGCTGCAATCCGTGGCCGCCCTACGACTGCCGCGCCCCTACGCCTCTACGGGGGGAGCTACGAAACGTGAGCTACACGTGTTCGTAGACGCCAGCGCTCAAGCCTACGCGGCCGTAGCTTACTGGCGCGAAGAAGAAGACGACGACGCCCGTGTGAGCCTCGTCGCTGCTAAGGCTAAAGTAGCCCCGACGCGACAGCTCAGCATACCACGCCTCGAACTGCAAGCTGCGCTCATCGGGGCGAGACTAGCTGCCAGCATCACTAAAGAACATCGTCTACGCATCGACGACACGTTCCTGTGGACGGACAGCAGAACCGTGCTACACTGGGTGCGCGACGACGCCCGCCGCTACAGCGCCTACGTCGCGCACCGTCTCGGCGAGATAGCCGAGACCACCAACGTCGAGCAATGGAGATGGGTGCCGACGAAACAAAACCCCGCTGACGACGCGACGCGAGCCGATAGCACACGCCGCCTCGACGCCGCCAGCCGGTGGTACTGCGGGCCGGACTTCTTACAACGTCCGGCCTCCGAGTGGCCGCGAGAGACGCCGACGCCGCCGCAAGACAGCCACACAGAAGCCCAAGTTGCAGCCACACAGAGATGGGAGTCGCCATTGCCGGATGTCAGTCGGTTCTCTAAATATAACCGACTGATAGGCACGACCGCCCGCATGCTGCAGTTCGTGGAACGACTGCGAACAAAACAACCCACCGAGCTGCAGCAGAAGCACTTCAAGAACGCTGAACATATGTGGCTGCAACAGGCGCAACGAGAAGACTTCCCGGCCGAGCTACGAGCGCTGTCCCGCGGACAGCCCATCGACATGAAAAGCAAGTTATACAAGCTCGACCCGTACATCGACGAAGAAGATGGCCTGCTGCGGGTGCGCGGGCGTATCGACGCCGCGCCCGCTTACGTCAACCGACGCCCGGCCATCCTGGACGGCCGCAATCCCTTTGTGCGGCTGTGGCTGCAGCGGGAACACGAGCGAGCGGCGCACGCGAACCACGAGCGCGTCGTCAACGACGTCCGGCAGCAGTACTGGGTGCTACGCCTGCGGCCCACTGTGCGCGCTATAGCGCACGCCTGCCGGACCTGCGTGCTTCGGCGCACGCAACCCCGCGTCCCGGCGCTGGGAGACCTGCCGCGAGCCCGCCTCGAGCCGCGCCAGCGGCCCTTCACCTACACAGCGACCGACTACTTCGGTCCTGTGTGGGTCACCGTCGGCCGCCGCAGAGAAAAACGCTGGGTGGCGCTCTTCACGTGCCTGTCAACGCGCGCCGTGCACCTCGAGACAGTCCACACGCTGTCCACTGACTCCGCCATCATGGCCTTGCGGCGGCTGGCCGCGAGGCGCGGATGGCCCGCGCAAATCTACAGCGACAACGCGACTTGCTTCCGGGCCGCGGACCTCGAGCTACGGGCGGCCTACGCGGAATGGCTGCCTGCGCTACGCAACTACGGGCTGTACCACGGCCTGGACTGGCGCTTCATCACTCCCGGCGCACCCAATCAAGGCGGTGCCTGGGAACGATTGGTGCGGTCTGTAAAGACCGCGCTAACGGCGACGCTGCACACGCGGGCACCCAAAGAAGAGGTGTTCGCCACGCTGCTCGCCGAGGCCGAGCACACTGTCAACGCTCGGCCACTCACCCACGTGTCCGTCGACCCGGCGGACGACGAGGCGCTGACGCCCAATCATTTCCTGCTGGGCGCGCCTACCGCAGCGCCGCTCGTCGGGCCCTGCCGAGAAGCCGACCGACGCACTTGGCGGGCCAGCCAGGCGCTCGCCGAACTCTTCTGGGCGCGGTGGGTTCGCGAGTACCTACCTACACTCGCGCCCAGGCAGTCATCACCGACGGGGAACGAGCGACGCATCCAGCCAGGCGACTACGTCGTGATAGCCGATCACACGCTGCCGCGCAACGTCTGGCCGAAGGGGATCGTCGTGGCTACGCATCCGGGTCCCGACGGAGAGGTGCGCAACGTGGAAGTCCGCACCAAAGGAGGAGTTTTTCGCCGGCCTGCAAGAAAACTAGCTGTCCTCCCCTTGCAACCCGAGCCTACGCGGGAGCTCGGCGGGGGGAGAATGTTACGGACAGCTAGGCCCACGTAATAAATATATGTATAAATAAATGATTTGAATATATTTGTAAACAGTTAGGCGAAAATTAATATTAAGATAAATAAATAATATATTTTATTGCGTTCCTAAATGCCCAAAAAAGCGGCAATTTCATGTGTATAACACTTATTTTCCTAAAAACATTATTGTAAGAGAGCTCCCAAAAATAACTAACTAAAATAGTTAAAAGACCACGACGTCTTAAAGTAAACAAGTATGACTCATCGTGGTAATTTCCACTCGCAGCGCGAGACAAAGGAATCATGTTGTTTACATTTAATGTAAAACTTAAGGATAAAAATTAGAATATCCTGAAACTTTGTAGTAATGTTCCTCATGAACATATAAGTAAAATCACTTAATATTATACCGGCCGCAACCTGCTGCGAGCACGGCAAACATAAAAATAACACGACGCGCCGAGCACGGCGCGATATGAGGGACAAGAAAGGTATAGATCTCGACCCGTGTGAGCGAGACGGCCTCTGAGTCGAGACAAAGAAATGATGTGAATTTTATTTAATTGTAATTAAATGGGAGCTCTCACATCAAAATCACTTACATATTTGTGTTCCACGAATAAACCTTTATGTTAGCTATAAGTTAAATTTAAGCTAAATAATGTATTATAAGTAGGAATCAGTAAAATGTAACTGAGCGGGCGTCCCTCTAAGACATGTAACAGATCAAATAAAAGGACGCCCATTTTCTCACAAATTTGTAGTACAACTTCAGTCAACATCGAGTCATCACTCTGTTACTCAAGTGCGTCGATCAGCGATCCGCCAGTACTTCCGTCCAGTCTCTTACTCCAGTGTATACCATCTTGTTAGTCAGTGTTAGATAAAGGACTACATTAGTTAAGATTTAGTTTAAATTTCGCGTTTTAATTTGTGTTAATTTTGTGTGTTAAATTTAATTGTGCTCCGATCTTTAATTGTGTTAATTTGTTTTCATGTAAAATATATATCGTTTTCGTTTACCCTTGTGTTTCTCTTCTCTTTACATCGTTCTACAACTGAGTTATCGTAGATGTCAGTGTTGGGACCCGGCCGACGAGGCATTCCTAACACTCTCATCTGCATTAATATCAAATCTGACACACTTCCTGAAACCAATGGTCTATGACCGTTAACTTTTTATCCTGCTGTACTTTAATACACAGAAAAACAGTAGGTACCTACCTAATTATCTACCTGCTGTATTAAGTTTGGTATCCGACTACAAATACATTTTACTATTGAGAGTAATTCTCTCAACTTTCATTCACGACTTTTCATCATAACACACGTATTTGTAAAAAAAAATATTTTAAAAATACAATTGAGTGCTAAGGTCTATTATTAAAGTCTGTATTTTTTATTATCAGTCGGTTTCTAGATTCATCTTCTCTAATCATCATTCCTCTTTTATAAAATGTTATTTTGGCAACTTTAGTTCATTTAGCTTTCATTTATATACTTTCAGCTTTCATTTATAGCAGAGAAGGGAAATTGTACACGTATTTTTTGGCCAGCTCTAGAAGGGAAAAGCTCATTAGATAATTAATATCGCTCATTAGATAAATAATATCGAACACCTTACACAAATCGACCTAGTCCCAAATAAAGCTCTAGTCTACTATAGGCTTGTGTTATGAGCACTAGACGACCATATCCATTCTTATATATGAACTAGCTGTTGCCCGCGACTTCGTCCGCGTGGAACCTTATCTTGAAAATTTTACATCTTTATTATTTTCAGATCTAAGCAATGTTGAAATTGCTAAACGTGTTTTTTTTTTGCATTTTTTTACGAAATAGTAACGAACCCTTCGTACGCGAGTCCGACTCGCTCTTGGCCTTTTTTTAGATTTTTTTTCGGCTAATTTGTTCTAATTACGCGGTATCATTATGAAATCAGGTACATCTACGAACGAATAGCTTTACTAAATTCGATGAGATTAAGAACGACGTTCATAAATTCTTTGATTCGAATAATAATGCCTTTATACAAAGTTTCAAGTACCGCACTCAAAAAAATGTTTGATCTTCATACAAATTTTCAACCCCTTTTTCACCACCTTCAGGGCTGAACTTTCAAAAACGATGAAATGAGTTTTCTTATATTTTAATAAAATACCTTATTACAAAATTTCTAATTCCTAACTTAAAATACAACTTATACCCGATACAACCTTTCATCCTCTTTTTAACCCCCTTAGGGGTAGAATTTTCAAAAAGCTTAAATTACTTTTCTTGTATTCTAATTAAACGCCTTTATAAAAAGTTTAAAATCCCGCAATAAAAAAAAAAAGATCTATACAAATTTTCAAACCCTTTTTTACCACCTTCGGGGCTGAATTTTCAAAAACGCTGAAATTACTTTTCTTGTATTTTTATAATATGCTTTTATATAAAGTTTCAAGTCCCGCACTCAAAAAAAGTTTTGATCGTCATACATACTTTCATCCCCTTTTTAACCCTTTTAGGGGAGGAATTTTCAAAATACTGAAATCAGTTTTCTTTTATTTTATTTTAATACCTTTTTACGAAGTTTCAAGTTCCTAGCTTAAAATTAAACTTGAACCCCAAGACAAACTTCCATCCCCCTTTTAACCCCCTTAGAGTTTGAATTTTTAATAACGATCAATTAATGTTATTTTTTATTCTTATATATGCCTTTGTAAGAAGTTTCAGAGAATTTGTAATGGATTTAAACTTTCACCCCTTTTTAACCCTTTTAGGGGATGATATTTTGAAAACGCTGTAATTACTTTTCTCGTCTTCTAATAGTATGCCTTTATACAAAGATTCAAGTCCCGCACTCAAAAAAATATTGGATCTCCATACAAACATTCAACCCCTATTTTACCACTTTAGGGGATGAATGTTCAAAAACGCTGAAATTAGTTTTCTTCTATTTTATTTTAATACATTTTTACGAAGTTTCAAGTTCATAACATAAAAGAAATATTGTACCCCATACAACCTTTCATCCCCTTTTTAACCCTCTTAGGGGTTGAATTTTTCAAAATCGCTTCTTATCTCTTGTACACTTTATAAATGCAACCTACTGTGCAAATTTCAACTCTCTAGCATTTTTAGTTTCGGCTCTGCGTTGATGAGTCAGTCAGTCAGGACACTTGCATTTATATATATAGATTATATACTATAACTATGTAACATATATTTTACCCTTGAAGGGATTCGAACCCAGGGCCGCCGGCTAAGTACTACCACTGCACCAACCGCCTCAAATTAGGTGTAAAGATGTACAGTATTCTATGTTTATTAAATTATATTTTAGAATAGGTACATTTAAGTAATGAATCGATTTGAGTCATGATATCTATCGTGTTTACTTCTTGTAGGTAAGTACTTTACTGCTTCTTGTGATTTGTGCTTATCACATGCGTGAGTCGATAAAGGAATGCCATGCATACAAACAAATACTACCTACAAATGTAAGTAGTCCGGAAATAACACGTAGTAGGTACGTTATCTACAAATCGCCCCTTTATAAAAAGGGCTTAAACGACCACAATTTCCTTGTCAGAAAAACCTTTTTGGATAAAACGCTGAGATAGCCATCTATTACGTAGCACAAGTAAACAATTTAAACGTGTCATTTGGTGCGTCAATGGTTGAAATGCCGTGTTAATTTACAACGATTACGTCTATTCATAAAATAAGTATTTACGCCCTCAAATAGGTTTAGCAACTAACCTAAGGCACCTAAGATGATGTCATGTGCTTTACAATGCAATATAATTTAAAGTCTACATATATTGCATATTTAATCTTTATAATACAAC
This sequence comes from Apotomis betuletana, assembly GCA_932273695.1. Lineage (NCBI taxonomy): Eukaryota > Metazoa > Arthropoda > Insecta > Lepidoptera > Tortricidae > Apotomis > Apotomis betuletana. Next base: position 15,397,757 of record OW026308.1, on the reverse strand, counting down.
AATCTTAATAATGCTGCTGATAGAGTTAATTGTCTCATGAAATTATGCAGAACTGAAGATACTGATGAATGTTGCGGGAGTGGCTTGACCTGCCGATTGATGCTCTTTGAGCAAGGCCCATGTACTATGGACTGCACAAATGCATGGCATTCAATTCTGCAGCTTACTGTACAATTGTTGTCGAAAATGATGATTTGGACCTTTGTTAAGCTTGGTGACTAACTACACAATTAAAATTACCAGATAAGTTCATATTTAAATTTTCTTTCTAGACCCGGACTGGGCATCATACAACCTGGGCATATTTATCTGCATGCGCTGTGCCAGCATCCACCGAGGCATGGGCGCGCACATCAGCAAAGTGAAACATCTTAAACTGGACCGTTGGGAGGATTCCCAGGTTCAAAGGATGAGGGATATAGGGAACATCGCAGCGAGAAATAAATATGAAGAACGCGTGCCGCCTTGCTATAGGAGGCCGACGAAGAATGACCCGCAGTAAGTAATTAATTAAAGTAGCTAATTAAATGTGGTATCTCATAGGAGAGCGGTGGGAGGACCACACCAACAGGAAACACATGAAACTGGACGGAGAACTCCCACTACTCCCAGGTTCAAAGAAGGGGAACATATGAGAAACAAGTACGAAGAACGTGTGCCATTCTGCTGTAGGCAGCCGACGAAGAATGACCCAAAGTAAGTATACAATGTAAACTAGGTATGGCACCTGATTCGGGCATATTGGGAAGCCAGAAATGAGTAGACACGAAGAGCGCGTGCTGCCATACTAAGGAATATATGCCCTTCCCGTACATTTCAGGAAACTTACCTAAATTTGTATGAGAAACGAAGAAAGTTTCCTGATCTTTTGGGAAACGGCACACCCCTTCTATGGAATGGGAGGTCGGTGAAAACTAATCGAGGTATGAATTACTATTGGTTATTATTGGTTGGTTCTGGTCTTCGGATTGTGACACCCTGGCTGACGATGTGGTGGAGTACGTTCGCCGGAAGACTGGATTTTCGCTGAGAGTGCCAGTCCCGCCACTACGTGCACTTCAGCTCGTTTGTGGTGCGCGTGCCGCGGCCGCTGCAGGACACCATCGCAAGTGCATACTTCTGGCCGAAGGGTGTCGTGTTTCGGCAGTTCCGGGGCAATCTGCCGTATTCTACACCAGATCAGACGACGCAACGGAGCCACGCCATTGTGTCGCCTAAATCTAACTAGTTTTACAATAAGTTTTGTTTATATGCATTTCTGTAGTTTCACCGTGCCTTGGTTTTTACTGTAATGCTGTGTCACTTATTTGAATAATAAATAAATAAATGAAACTTAAACAACACGGCAAGGATTGTAATAAGGGTTTTACCACTAACTTAGTAAATTAGGTACTCTTATTAATGCAATATTGTAGGAAATACTGAATGTCGCTCGCTTAGTCTAATTAATACTTTGTTATAAAGTAATAATTATTTACTAAGTCGAGTGGATTATTAATAAGTATCACATTTTCCTCATATTTGGCCATAGGTTATCAAACTATGTATAAAAACATGCCTGTATTTAGTAATTTACTTAAGGATAGATTTTTAATAGGGGATCATTAGTATAGCTAAATACTGCTACACGAAGATTGACAAAATGTACCACTTTCAAAATCTCGTTACGTATACCGCAATTAACTTAGGCATGTTAACCAGGCAACTTAAAAAACCAAATTTACCTAACCTGACCTACAATAAATAAGCAGTTAAATTAATAAAACAGCATCTGTGCCCAGTGGGCCTATGATGATTGGCATTGCTTTGAACACGCGATAAATAAGTGACAAAGCATCCTTCACGTTTAAACAAGATGCTTTATCACTTATTTATCGCGTGATAAACACAACCATCATACGCCCAATCCAATCCAATGTCATGCCAAGTATTATTATAAATTATAAGCCAAGTAAAATCTGTAAAAACAGTTCATCATAATATCATCTGCACGGAAAATAATAATTCGTTAAAGTGCATAAGCACACTCGTACACAAATATAGTGCCATTCTAAAAATAGAATTTGTAAGCCCCGTTGTCCAAATTGCAGTATTTATCTCTTCTAAGAAGCTCAAACATTTCCTGGCGACATAAGCAGATGGAATTTCCTGTTGATCTTGACTTACGTGGCTTCTATGTTTAAAAAATGGTAGCTGAGACCTGAGACCTAAAATACCAATGAGTAATAGGACCACCCGAACTAAACTATAGTTTATAGGACTAGCTGTTAAAATAACTCAGGTATATAGGTGGTTAAATTCGTTTTAAGTTTTTATGGTGTAATGTTCTAATCTAAAGAAACCGTTTTTAGGGTTCCGTAGTCAACTAGGAACCCTTAAAGTTTCGCCATATCCGTCTGTCCGTCCGTCCGCGGCTTAGCTCCGGTTGACTACGGAACCCTAAAAACGCATCAAAATCGGTCCACAAATTCCAGTATATTTTAACGGAGATACATGGTATAGTATCTACTTCAATGTAAAAACTCAAGTCCTAATATAGGTATGATTCGTTATAAGTATTAGGCAGGACCCACACCCACGAGGGTGAGTGGTGTGAATGTGACTCATAGTCTGACTCAGGGGAAAGTCTAAACTAATCATTTGGAGAGAAGGTGAGTGGAACCCGAGGGTGGGGAAGTGAGCCTGACTCATACGCGTTTTTTGCGAAACCTTATTTATTATACAATTCTCCTATTCAGGTGTTTTTAAATCGAGCCTTTAAGAACATGAAAGATGACCTCAGATTAGTCTGATCTGGTATGTGATAATAAGGTTTATCTAACTACTTTTTTATCATTTAATAAAGTTTATATTCTAACTTTCTTCAAGTTATCCCTCTTTGCTATCCTCTCTACGCCTTAGTCTGGTTTTAACCAAATTTTATTCCATGAATAACTATATCTCTAGAGTCGGATAGTAATGTCATAAGTCATAAGTTTGACATTACTATCCGAGAGTCAGCGTTACCTATTCTTGGGATAAAACTTTGGTCAAATGAAGCCTTAGTGTGTGTTTATTTACGTTGAAAGTCATTATAGGCGAATATAAAATATACATTTATTGTTACCTATACTTTTACAATCAACAGAATTGCATTGACATGAAGTATCTTGTCACATTAAATATATTTCATACGGAGAACCGTCGACAGTACCTACTGTGGCCAGTACTCACAGTGTGGCGCCCGTGTTTGGAAACACTAATTGAAAAATCCTGATCGATTCTTAGTCATAAACGCTCATGTCTTGTGTTCCCTGTAATTTACGCTGTTTATAGACAGCCAAACAGAAAATAACATTTATTATCATAAGAACATAACACGTATTCATTAGAATTGGTTGGTGTTTATCACGTTACCTGTCTATCGGTGATACTAGAATGTGATCCGAGTTTCATCTTGATCGACTCTAGAATTTACGTTTTGTCGGAAAGTAAGCATAAATCATTGGTATTTGTTTCCAGAGTTCTGATCGAGCAATGGATACGTGCTAAGTATGAACGCGAAGAGTTCTGCCACCCTGAACGCCAGAGTTACCTCTCGGGGTCCATGGAAGGCTTTCTCATGAAGCGAGGCAAAGAGGACAACCGCTACCAGCTCAGAAAGTTCATACTCAACGAAAGCGAAGACACACTCAAGTAAGTTCGAAGTGGTTTTGGAGTTTCTAGTGAAAAAGGGGCTAAGTCTTTCCGTAATACGTTTATTTCGAATAACACAAATGAGAGCGACGGATCCTAAGAATGTGGGTTTCTGAGGGTATTTTCAATTATGAAGTTTTACAGTCTGATCCCTTATAGTAGTGACTTTTATGGAACATTTAAGTGAAAGTAACGTCACGATGTGGTACAATTATCTAAGGAGTTTGCAGAGACACGAATAGAAGAAATACGTTGTACTGAACCTGTAACCTACCTATGGGAGACTAAATCCCTTTTTCCCCACTATCACTAGTAGCTCACATTTTGGAGCTAAAGTTGGTATACAGTTACGCAGGATTGTACCGTTATGTTAGTGAGTCAACGTTATTCTCGCTCTTAGTCAGCTTGCAAACGTTTAATTTTGTGTGTGAGTTTGCTTTCCTATTAAGTAGGTAATACTTACTTGATTTATACCTACTCAAACTTTGTCCATAAAAGTCCCGATTGGTTGCAAATCGTCGACTGCATTTTTTTTAATTTCATAGATTACATGACCAATGTCTTGTATTGGAAGTTTGAAGAAGGTTTATATCCGATTTTTGGTTTCTATGGATGAACTTTTGCATGTTTTTCATTCTCATAGCATTATTTCCGTTACATCATCAGTCATCACAATCATTCTCATCTCCAACGACGCTTTACTCATTCCCAGGGTGTCATGATTCATTAATAATCCATAGTCTATTTTCGTCCCCACCGTATGTACCAACGGGGAGAATTATTCTCCACAAATAAACTCCCATCTTATAAGTATATTTAATAAAGCTCAAACACGCTGTAGGTATGATTGTTCAATAAAGATTTGCTTTATAAAAATTTAAATGAAATTCAATCCATTTTTATTTACCTTCACTTTTGGAACGTTGAAACGCTAAAGCAAAGGTTTTTCGGAAAACAAATTAAACAAGCCGAACGTAAAACAGTTTAGACGAAATCAGATAATGTAACAAAAAACAACAAGATGGTGAAACGGCAATTGATGTCTCCTAGGCAACCCAATAACTAGTGCTTGCCGAGACTCACTTGATACGCGAGATTAAAATGGTCGAGATAAGGACCATGTGTAGGTCAACAGCTGCGGGTGAAGTTTATGACACTGTACGAAACCCATCGGAAAAACTCCACGCCTCTTACGGTGCTACGTCAAAAACTGATCAAATATTGACCGACTGACTACGTAATTTTGCACTCATTAACTGCTTGACAACGCCAAATTGCTGTGTCGAGATAGCGGCGTCATATTTTGGCACGCCCATCTTAATTACATGGTAAACAGATAGTTGCCGTTTCAGAAACTTGTGAAATAGTGACGTAGTTTAATTTTATGGTAGTTTCGCGTAAATTTCGTAAAGTCAACATACCTACGCGTCGGGAAAAACAGTTGACAAGCGGTAAAATATAAATAAATGAGTAGTTAATCTGGAATCAATTGAGCTAAAGGGTAGTACCCAATTCATACCTAACCTTTAACGACATACCTAGTTATTGTGATGTAACTAGAAAACACTGGATAATCCGGCCACAATAACAAACCGACAACGTACAAACAGGAAAATTGTAATGTTCCGTTGTATTACCGCGTCGTAGCAACCCAACAACTAGTGATACATACTATACTATGCTACATGATTTTGATCGTAATGTTATGGCAGAACAAATATTTGCGAGAACGTAAGATTGTGAGCATGAACAAAATATACTATAAGCACTTAATGTAGTTTGGTTGATATGTAGGTTTCGCTATTCATCGTACTGTTGTCTAGGTATCACCACCCTTCCGACGGCTGTAACAGATCGGGTTGTCTTGATCAGTTTTTCTCTCGGCTTCGTGATCGTCTCAAAAACATTGGTCGCTCGAGGTAAGGACGGGGTGTTATTTAAATACCGATGACTAAGCAATGCGTTCTTGTTTAAGGAAAATACTTTTAATCGGTTCAAGGTAAACCAATGGGGTTAAATTTAATAATGTCACAAATACTCTCATTTTCATTGTCATTATCACTCATCATCTAATAGGTTTTGCCATTATATCGAATTCTCATTTCACATCATGTTTGTCATCACATGAATCATCACTTGTGTCAGTCAGGTCTACTGAACTCCTTCCAATGGCTTATTTTCTATATTCGCTGTTAGGATGCTTGTCCACTGCAACGGAGCTCCGTCGTCGACTGCTTATACAGCGGTATAAAATGGATCAATGACAATCCTCAGATTTAAATGCACTTCTTACGGGCTTCACAAAGACGTAGCCTCATTCGTTCATTTTCTTCGCTGCGCGACAGTGGACAAGTAGCCTTAACCTTTTGAGCGCCAAAGACGGCAACTCACGTCAACGGAAAGCCGTGCCCCAGACGCCACAGAATCATTTTCCGCTGTACAATGTCATACTATCTGCTGTCAGCTTGGCGCCTGAGTCACAGTTTTTTGTTGAAGAGCTGAGCGGTCGAAAGGTTAATCTTGAAATCAAGACTGGCACAAGTAGTCCTAAGATAAGCTAAGCATTCTCATAGTGATTTAAGGTGTTTTCAAAGAAGCTACAGATATTGTCGATACAGAATTGCCGCACGGAAAACTCAGAGACTCGATAGAAAAAAAATATAAGTCAAAGTAGAATGCTAAGTGAAGATTACAATATTGACTTCTGTAATAGTTGTTGTTGTGATCGAGAGTTTCCGTTGCCAATTCTTTATAAGCTACAGGGTGATTCAGGAGTCATGAGCAAAGAGTTATAGGGGTGATGGGGAGGAGTGGATTGCACTGAGCAACTTTCACTATGGGGCCAACCACAATATCCCAAAACAAGAGACATTCCGGATTTAGCTGGCAATTAACTATTTAAAAAAAAAACACGATTTTGTGACTGATTCTATACGTATAGTGAAAGTTGCTCAGTGTGGCCGCAATCACCCCAAACACTCCTGCTCACGACTCAATCATCCTGTATACCCATAAAGTTGGATCCCTGATCCGCATTTTAGAAGAAATAACGAGTAAAAGTGCAAGCGAGATGTCCAGCGGTATTTGTAGTCGCCATCAGGTACCAAACAACATTTGAGTGAGTGACACGGCATGATAGGAACCTATGTAATATGTATGTGTTGTAAGAATATAACGGGGTCCAGTCTACTCACTCGTCAACGTATTGAATCGTTCGCTTCCGATGAATTTATTTTATCAAAAAGCCAATTTGTATAATTAACTGCTAAAACAGTTTCAAACTTGTTTTTCCGCTAATATTAACTCGCTAAGTCGGTAATCGGACAAAAATTCATATTTAATTACATTGTCCCAGAATGTTCTGTAATTTTTATTTATTTCAATGCTTAAAAATAAATTACAATAAAGACCGTTATCATTGATGGTTTACTGTACGTACCTATAGAGAGTATGGAAATAACGGTGACACTTTCTAAGAAGGATATTATCTTATGCTTCATCAACAGTTATTGTAATACTTATTTCAAATAATTCTTAATTCATATTTTATTACTTAAAATAATACTCGTTACTTTCGCCGAGTCCGAAATATTACCATTTTGATCAGTTTGTTAGTGGATTATTGAATTTTACGATATATCGTGATGTGATGACACACATGATACTATACAGCGTGTATTGCTGAATATAGCCACAAAATGGAACCAGACGTAGATTTTAGTGCTATGAACCGATATTTAAACAAATTGATAATTTAGTGTAAATTACCAGAGCGAAAAAAAATATCGAGCAGCTGTTGCGTACACTTATTTGACACATTGACATTTATTGACAGTTGATGACTAAGTAAAAAATAAAGACGAGTTTGTACATTGCGTGCTGAATTATTTAATAAGGAAAAAAATCGTTTATTTTAAATAATTTATACAAAAACACGTTCAATATGCTATGCTAAGAACTAGTTAAGTTTGAGGTTGTATCAAAAATACACGCTGCACTGTATATTACTATACTAAAACGGTCTAACTCTGGAGTTAAGACTCTAACTCTTCAGGGAGATCAAACCGCTCCATGCACTGTGGGAAGTGCAACCCTTTCACCTTTGCGTAAAAAAACGCTGTACCTACCTATCAATAGATGGCGTTTCTGTCGTCGGACGCTTTCCATACATTAATTGTTTCGAGAATGACCTGCAAATAGCATCACATTGATTAGATACAGCCCCATAGTCGCGGCCATCTTTCATAGACAGTGTCTCTCTGTTACTTTCGCATTCTCTAGTTTTGGTAAGTACAGGAACAATCACAGTTCATCCTTAGGGCGCTGTTACACTGATGCCGAGCTGGGCGAAGCGGGGAGACTGGACCATATGTTTGATTCAATCACATGTGTTCGAAATCGCGAACTGCTCCGCATCAGTAACGATTCGTTTTTTGTACTAAAATTCTTGACTACATTTCCCACAGGTACCACGTAAAAGAAAACAAAGAACCAAAGGGCATACTCAAACTGTCAGAACTGAATGTCGCCTTCGCTCCGTCGAAGATCGGCCAGATGAACTCCATGCAGCTCACCTTCTTGAAGGAGGGCTCCACACGGCACATATACGTTTATCACGAGGACCCAGAAGTCATCAATTGCTGGTGAGTACATGTTCTTTTGACAAGGTGCCCAATGACGACGCGTTTGGCACAGTATGTAGACACCTAGCTGCCTACTGAGCCGGCCGGCCGGCCGGTTTTCCTGGGTTCAAATCCCGGCCGGGGCAAATATTTGTGTGATTAACTCGAATAATTGTTCCTGGGTCATGGATGTCATCTCTAATGTATTTATATATTACTAGCTTTTGCCCGCGACTACGTACGCGTGGAACTTGATAAAAGGGATTATTAAAAGCGCCTAAGCAAATGTAAGAGCAATTTTATTGTGCTTTTGGTCTAATAATTACATTTCCTACAGGGTCACCGCACCCCAACAGAAATGTTCACTCACTTTTCAATCGTTTTAGGTATAATTTCCAGGATGAAAACTATCCTATGTCATTTCTCGTATTTTAAACTATGTCTAGATGCCAAATTTCATAAAAATCGATTCAGCGGTTTAAGCGTGAAGAGGTAACAGACAGACACACACTTTCGCATTTATAATATTAGTATGGATTAGTATGGATATATATCGTCGACTATAGTACCCATAGTACAAGTTTTGCTTAGTTTGGGACTAGGTCGATTCGTGTATGATTGTACGTTAATAAAAAAAAATTAAAAAAAAAAACCGGCCAAGAGCATGTCAAGCCACGCTCAGTGTAGGGTTCCGTAGTTGGCCCATTCTTCACAATTAGGTTTAAATTACGAGAAATATTTCAAGCTCTATAAAAAGGTCGCAAACGCCAAAGTAACTGTAATTACTTATTACCTTCTCGAAGTTATCGATTATACGCGCCAGATTGAGCGGAATGTTTTAATGCAGTATGGCACTTAAATAAGTAACGTTCAAAGTACATATAAGGACACCGCGCGGCACTTAAGTCATTTTAAAGAAAATTTTGTGATAACTAATTTTTTTTTAAATATTTTAAATGTAGTTTTCATTCAAAAGATAAGGATTAATTTTCATGATTTTCTCCATAATTTTTTTCACCGTGGTTGAAAAGTTAGAGGGGGGACGCTTTTTTTTTGGATTTCCGGAGCGAATATTTACAAAACTGCCGACTTTATCAAAAAAATACGTTTGGAGACCCCTATTATTTTTAAAAGACCTATTGTGTATATGTATCACGCCGACAAAACGGTAAAATAAAAATAAAAACAAAAAACTTTTTCGGGTACCTCCCGTAGACCTAAAGTGGGGGTGATTTTTTTTTCGTTCCAACACTAGCGTGTGGGGTGTCGTTGAATGGGTCTTTTAAAAATAATAGGGGTCAAAAAATATTATATACATCATTTTTTGATAAAGTCAGCAGTTTTGTAAATATTCGCTCGGGAAATCCCTCTAACTTCTCAACAACGGGTCAAAAAATTATGGAAAAATTCATGAAAATGAGGCCTTATTAGTACTTTCAATGAAAACTATATTGAATAAAATCGGTCGAGCCGTTTTTGAGTTATCGCAAAATTTCATAATTTTCTTTAAAATTATGTAAGTGCCGCGCGGTGTTCTTATACTTCGAACGTTACACATATTAGTTAAGTGCCATACTGCACTAAAACATTTCGCTCAATCTGGCGCGTATAATCGATAACTTCCAGAAGGTAATAAGTAATTACAGTTACTTTGGCGTTTACGACCTTTTTATAGAGCTTGAAATCTTTCTCGTAATTTAAATTTTATGTTATTGTCTATTGTGAAGGATGGGCAACTACGGAACTCTACACTGAGCGTGGCCCGACATGCTCTTGGCCGGCTTTTTTCCTTGTAAAATAGTTATTATAATATCAACGTTAGCATTGTGCACTGCGCATTTTTAAAAAATATATGCATTATTTTATTTCATATTTAGTACTATTTGGTTTTACTAAGTAGGTACCTACCTACCTAATGTAAACAAGCACGCTAAAAATATATTATTTTATTATTGTTACCTTCACCAGTATTTCTTTAGGTTCCCTCCACAGTCCACACTGGTGTTATTTTGTCTCCTTCAAACTTAACAATGAATAAGTACATAAGAAAACATTTGTAACATGTGACGATGAAATAACGGTTAATAATTCTTTATAAATCGACCAATCTTCCCATTAGCCTATATCAATGGCATCAGTTGAACCAAAACAAACCGTCATACACGTCAGAGCGCTCTATGATCCCGAAATAGCTGACTTGTTAGAACCATGGGAAAACCTCTTGGCTCATCTTCTGTAAATAGGAAGTTTTATTCGCTTGACCCATGTTTCCCATTTATTGACAAACATACAGAACGCTATCCGGTCTGTGGTTAATGTTGACGTCAATCACGTTCAAATGTACTTAATGACAACATAATGTTGTTTGTTTAGTGTTTACTCAATTAAACGGAATCCCATTTATCGGTCACCGGTCAACTTCCACATTAAACGTGTCAAACATACATTGTGTTCCAGAGACAGGATTGGTTTTAGTCATTTTTTGTTTGTAAACAACGACTTACACAATATCTATGGAAAAAAAACGGCCAAGTGCGAGTCTGACTCGCGCACCGAGGGTTCCGTACAAACTTTCACTTATCCCATCTTAATTAGCCTGGTTGAGTTAAGTTTGTGATGTATGGCGCCGCATATAAACGAGGTGCAAACTTAACGCAACCGAGTTCTCCAAATATGATGTTATGAAAGGACTATATTTTTTATGATTTTATTACAAATGTATATAGTTTTCAGATTTTTGTAAGTATTTGTTGTATGTGACGATATTACTTACCAATTTTCATAGTTCTAAGTCATCAGGAAGTACCCTATTATTTTGATTCCCTTGTAGTGCGGGAAGTAGTGTCACAAGGTGCAAAGTTTGGTATCGGATGAATTCATTTTGATCCCCTTGAGAGTGTCGAAATGCGACATAAACGTAAACGGCCGTATCTTTTTTTCACGTTAACGTAGAAGTTTGATTTTTTCACAGCTTCCAGGGACCGTAGACCGGAGTATAATTATGCTGTTAATTTCAACTCGATAACATACGCGTTCTCGAGATAAAGGGTCTAGCAGACAGACGGACGGACAACAAAGTCCTCATATGGCAATAATGACAGCTTTCATATGGGCAATAATGAGCATTCATCATATTGCATTATTAAACATCACTAGTGATTTGTCAAGGATTTGTCGTTAACCAAATTCATAACATTGTTTTCCGGAATGCTGCTCAATCTTTCGTTTATCTTGCGAAATAAATACTGAATTTTATTGAAAAAAACTTGACTTTCATCACTATGTATAATTTATGGAATATTTAGTCGTGTTTCCTCTTTCTTTACATCAGTGGCATTCACTGACTTTCAACGCCAGTTACCAAAAATGTGTCGTTGCCATTAAAATAAATTAGTAGGTACAGTCTGACACAAAAGAGTAGAAATTAAAAAGTGGCAATACTGTATTGACGTCCCCGTTTTCTTATATTGATTAGAAAGGGACGACACGACGGTATTGCCACTTTTTAATTTCTACTCTTTTGTGTCAGACTGTACTAGCACCACTAAAAATCTGCAATATGGCGTGGGTTGAAAAACACCCTTTTTGTCTATAATTAACCTAGAATCGACTGTTCGCATGAGACAATGGAATAATTATACGCATGACAAACACAACGTTAATGATGCCATGATAAATCGACGATCACAATTTAGATTTTATATAAGAATAGTAGCTTTTGCCCGCGACTACGTCCGCGTGGAACTTGGAAGTATGGAAGCAACCTCGTACAACACGATAGATATCCGCCTAATCACCTTACATAATAAAAGGGATTATTAAGAGCGCCTAAGCAGATGTAAGAGCAATTGTGCTTTTGGTCTAATAATTACATTTTCGACAGGGTCATCAATGTTATCATGAATTACTTACTCAATTTAAAATCTTTTTAGGGATAATTTCCAGGATGAAAACTATCCTATGTCCTTCCTCGGATCTTAAACTATCTCCATGCCAAATTTCATCAAAATCGATTCAGCGGTTTAAGCGTGAAGAGGTAACAGACAGACAGACACACTTTCGCATTTATAATATTGGTATGGATATGAAACGAATAAAAATATCCAACTTCTCTTCCAGGTACATGGCAATACGTTGCGCCAAGCTCCATCTCCTCCAAGTGGCGTTTCCCTCTACACCGCAGTCCGACCTGATCCTTCGCCTGCCCAAAGACTTCGCACGAGAAGGCTGGCTGTGGAAAACTGGTCCAAGGTCATCAGACGCACACAGAAGACGCTGGTTCACCCTGGACCAGAGGAAACTCATGTACCATGATGAACCGTTGGACGCTTATCCGAAAGGAGAGATATTCATCGGTAAGATTTATGTTTGTCTAGTTTTGCCGTGCAATTTACCACCTGCTGACGAACTTTGGCTAGAGATGGATGGCTGTAGAAAACAGATCCCAGGCCTTCAGACTTCACCCTGCACCAGACGAAATTAATGTAAGTACCTACCATGATAATAGGATATTCTTCATTTTTTGCCGTCTGATCTGCCACCTGCTCGTAAACTTCACTAGAGAAGGCTAGCTGTAAAAAAAACACATGAGCACCTAGAATCAGACTCTAAACCCCAGGATCCTTGTGTACCACAAAGAGTCTGGACGATTATCCAAATCGAGGGATTTAAATCTTCAAGGTTTTATTTAGTCACCATCTTCCAACTGCTGGAGGAGGTCTCCTACGTTTGGACTACCCATTCCTTAACAGGAATTGTTTAACACCGTAACTTGTAATTTAAAATCCTTCACTTGTAAGATTGGAAACACTTTAGAATAACACAAACTCTCATTTTCAGGACACGAATCAAACGGCTACTGCATCAAAGTGTCAAATACCGGCAACGGCTGCAAAGAGGCCCGGTTCCCTTTTCACTTGGTGACGCCGGAGCGGACTTACAGCCTCGCGGCAATTTCCCACGAGGAGCGCGCTGGCTGGCTCGTAGTACTACAGCAGGCGATAAAGCGTCCGCTGTCGCCTCAGGACTCTACCAGTAAGTTGACTTACGTATATGGGTGATTCTACAAAAAATGGGTAACTCGATGTCATCAGCTAAAAAAACGATGTTTTATTACATTTTGTTTATATTTTAAATTTTATTTTAAAACAATTTAAAGCATTTTATTTGGTCACCCAATTTCAGCTATTCATTTTAAATACAAATATGTAAAACTTGACAATATAGTCTTCAAACGTCAGTACTTTGGCATGTCACAATCGCAAAAGCGCGCAATCAAATGGCTGTGTCTTAAATATTACCTTCAATATATGACAACTTGCTATTCTACTATAATCTGTGACATATTTAATTATATATATCATAACTTTCATAATATAATACTCTCACGGTAGTTACAGAAATAAGAAGAAACTTTGTCATCAGTTTTATTCGTCAGTCCGTTGGCTGTTGTTCGAATTTGAATTTCGCGCTAAATATCGGCGACTCAAATTCAAATCCGTGTTACATTTCAAGGTCGATAGTAAAGTTAGCTGCAGGTCGTGGCATTTTACGGCCGCCATTACTGTGCCAGTACGAGAGTTGTGGTTGTCATGTGAACACGTGCTGATCCAGTCAACATTTCAGTCCTATGGTAAGTCGTTATTTTCTTGTAAATCTGTGTTATATTTTAATTTATACATAGTTAACTTTGATTTGTTAAAATGTTACTTCTTGATCTTCGAAAATAACAAAATAAAGGTTGATTCTAAGGATAACCTCAAATTCATGTCTTTTTCGTCAGTCCGTTGGCGTCAGTCCGTTGTCTGATATTGCGCCAAAGGACTGACGGGTTTCCAGGGTACTGACTTTTCTAGCGTGTTTAAGCATTTTTCTACTTATTTCAGTTTAAAACATCATGCCGCCTCCTAAAAAAAAACAAAATATGTCTAAGGATAGAGAAGATATATTAAAAAAGAAAAGAGAAGCCGAAAAGGCACGCTTAGCTCGAATTAAAAGTGACCCCGTGAAATTAGCTGAATACAAAGAAAAACAAAGGTTGCAATACATAAAAAAGAAGGAAAAGGGGCAAAGAAAAAATGTTAAAGAAATGACACCTCGAGAGCAGAGATTAAGTAGAAAAAAATGGAAAAAATATTCATCAGAGTACAGGCAAAAAAAACAAGTATTGAAACATATTACTGACAATTTTGTTCGCCAGAATACTCCGACACTTACTGACGATGAAGCACAACCAATAGTTGGTGAACAAATAAGACCTATTATGAACGAAGACCATAGAGCAGATGAAGCAAAAAAGAGAAGCGAAAGACAGAGAAAGTCAAGAAACAGGCAATTAAACAAAATGGAAGCAATGGTTTCAAAACTGAAAATTAAACTTAATACTCAGCGTCAAAAATATAAAAGAGTCAAAAAACAGTTAAAAAAAGTTGTAAAATCTGTGGAAAAAACTCCAAAAACCAGGATAGAAGAAATGAGTGCTGATATTACTAAAAAGAAGGAATTAGTGAAGAAGGCTCTTTTCGGAGAAGTGATTAAAATTCAATTAGAAGAAAACTATACTAAAATAAAGAGTCATGAAGATAAAATAAAGTTCAAACGCGCTATATCCGGAAATGTGGTAGACAAATACAAATTATGGAGAATTCCAAACAAAGCAGTGACTTATAAAAAAACAGGTCATAACCTTCCAAAAAATAAAGAGATTAACGTCAAAATTAAAGTGAAAAGTTTGGTTCATCAATTTTTAGAAGATGATTCTAACAGCCGTCAAGCAGCAGGTAAGAAGGAATTTATTACTCGTAAACAAATTAAAAAACAGAAAAGATATCTACTGGACAGTATGAAAAATCTTCATGAGAAGTTTTTGAAAACCATTCCATTTAAAATGGGTTATTCCCTATTTACCCGACTCCGACCATTTTGGGTGGTTCCACCTACACTATCAAACCGTGATACTTGTGCTTGCACGGTCCACGAAAACATGGACCTTCAACTTGCTGCTCTTAAAAAGGCTAATATTCTCACAGCAGTTAGTAATCATCAAAGTATGTTGAAAACGCTTTGCTGCGATCGATATTCTGAAAGATGTCTTGAGAGAACATGTGATGAGTGTTCCTTAAAAGCTTTGACTTATGCAGAATTCGATAACTCAAAACCGATCTTAATGCAACAGTGGGTGAGTAAAAAAGAGTCCATATATGATCTGAAAACAAAGAAAGAACGATTTGTAATGAAGTGTAAAAAAGAAACACAGGAAATCCTACCTGCAAATCTCATACAAAAACTTGAAAGTGACATGGCAAAATTTTTCCGGCATTCTTTTAACATAGTACACCAGTATAATGTCATTAAGCAACTGAAAGAGTCTTTATCTGAAAACGAAGCCGTGGTGCATATGGATTTCTCGGAAAACTTTTGTACTAAATACAACCAGGAAATACAAAGCTTTCATTTTGGAGGATCGCGCACCCAAATTTCATTGCACACCGTGGTCGTTTACCTAAAAGACTCTACGACTTCGCACTGCACTATGTCTTCCAATTTGTCACATAACGCCGGAGCAATTTGGGCCCATCTAAAACCTGTGCTGGCATCACTGCCATCAGAAATTCAAAACATTCACTTTCTCAGCGACGGTCCTGTAACACAATACAGAAACAAATCTATGTTTTATGTGTTGGGCTGTAAACTGCAAGACATGTACCCTAATATTGTGCAATATTCCTGGAACTTTCATGAAGCTGGACACGGAAAGGGGGCACCCGATGGTGTAGGGGCTACGTGTAAGCGAACAGCTGACCAAGTCATTGCTACAGGAGGTGATATAACTAACTTGACGGAGTTTGCTTCTGTTATACGCGAGAGATGTCCAGGTATAAAAGTGAATGTGGTTGAAGGCTGTGAAATAGAGCAGATGAACACCTTGATTAACGACAAGTCGTCTCAAATGATCGCGTTTAAGGGAACGCTCTTGGTGCACCAGGTGACAGGCTCAGCTTACATTCCCAACCACCTTACAATGAAGTCACTAAGTTGTTTTTGCAACGCTGACTCATGTGATCATTTCAAGCTAGGATCTATTCGTTATCAGACAGAGACGTCGGGTGAACATGGTACACGTATAAATACTTCTACCGTATTCACAGACTCTGAAGATGATGATATACCACTATCCACGTACGTGAAAGACACGAATGATCGTTTAATATTGGATAGCAATATATCAACACCAGGAGTTAGCGGTTATTCACAACAACAAAGTCCTTATAGCAGTGGTGATTATGTATTGGTCAAATATACAACAAGGAATACAGAATACCGTTATGCAGCAATCTGCTCTTCTGTCGATGATGAAGAAGGGGAAGTGAGAGTGACTTTCCTTAAAATTTGTAAACAGGATGGCACTCTGTTCAAATTAAACGAAAGAGATGTGTCAGACGTTCCGATGGATCAAGTAATAAAAAAATTACCTGAACCAAATCTCATTATGAAAGGTAATAGAGTGTTTTACCAATTTAAAGAACAGATTGATGTTTTTGAAAAGTGATTATTGTAGTTTTAAACTATTTAGAAGCATAATTTTTATTTTTTGTTGAGAAAAAGATCTCATTTTTATTATTACTGGCCTATAAGGCACAGATTGTCATAATTTTAGTTCCTATTATTTGTTTTTTTTTTTATGTACACATAACGATATTAGACATGTCAAAGACTGTTTTGAAGACTGAGAGAGATAGTTTACTTTCATAGTATTACTTAGGACTTGTTATTAATTCCATGTTGATTTTTGTGTTGATTAAGGCTGAGTCAATTTATGTTTCAATTGTTTGTTGATTACCTTTAAAAATTATACTTTTAAACTACCTCAAAGTAGTAAAGTCAATTAAAGAGCAAATTAAAGATCGAGATAGTTATTTGTCAGGATAATACCATATATGAACAGTTTTTTATTGTTACTTAAGTGAATTAAGAGAGAGTAAGACTTCAAATATGTGCCATTATTAGTTTCTAAGAGATTTCTTCAAGAATTTAATAAATATCATACATATATCTTATGAAGTTGTGTATTCTATCAGTACTTTGTCACCCTCGTCAGTTCTCTGGCAGTCAAATTCAGAAAATACTCATTTTCTCAGCATTTACCTAAAAAAGTGACTGGCCCAATCACGGAAAATATATTTATTAGATTACCTATCTGATACACCCGAATTTGTATAATTTTGATTTAAAAACTATCATAAACAAAATATCTCGAAAAGTTACCCAATTTTTGTATATTCGCCCATATAAATAATGACACAAAGGTAAATTGACTTACGTCTGTTCAGATCATTTTTAATTGGGTCGTATGGTAGGAACCAGAACAACCCTTGTCGCCTCAAGACTTGACCAGTGAAATGACATTATCTTCAGCCCGTCTAGTACGCTACGCGACTATCAACTATTGTCGCGCGACATAGCATCGCCTGTCACTTTCTCATAGTACAGCGAAGAAAGAGATTGGTAATATTTCTCGCAGACACGTACCTACACTGCTGCCACTGTCACGCAAAGTCGTGGCGTCTCCGTAAGAAAGTACAGTCGGCAATAAAAGCGTGTCACAAAAAAACTTTTTTGACATAAACTTTTGTTAAACCATTGATACAAAGATCAAAGCCTAAAGAAAAATTTCAAAAGGAATCGAACCCAGTACCTCTGGATTATCCAGAGGTACCTACTGGGTTCGATTACCGGTCTCTTCCACCAAGTAACTCCTTTTTTCAATTTTTCTTAAAGCTTTGAACTTTGTATCGATGTTTTAAATAAAATTGTTGTGTACCCACATTAAAATAATGAGACATTACATGTTTCATAAATTTACAAAAAAAAAATTTTTCAGTTGAGGCGACCCTCGTCCGCAAGCGCACGACGTCCAATTCCACGATGAGCATATTCTCAGGGAGGTAGTCGCTCTGTCCACTCTTACTCCGTAGTCGTAAGAGGGACAGATAATGAGCACGATTATTTCATAATATTCCTTTCAGCTCTGGTTTCCTAGGATAGCGGTGCCGTCAATATAGCGGCCGTCTCCATACATCGTACTAGTACGAAGTAAGTACAAAGTATAGAGACGGCTATGTGACGGCACCGCTATTCTAGGAAACACGAGCTTTAACGTATGAAACGGTTTTTCAATCTTTCTAAATACTTAGTAAATATTTTTATAAAATAAAAATGTTTATTTCAATCACAGGATTTTACATACATTTTTTAAATAATTATAATCTTTATTGTTTTTATGGTGGATTGAAAAGCCCGAATATACATTTGACGCGTATTTTTATTGTAAGTTTTTTCATATTACCTATTTATCATTTTAGAAGAAACTATTGATATTTTGTGTCCGTTATTTTTTTAATCATGTGTTTACTTAAGTGTAGTTTTGCTCTATGTATTTTAATCGTATAATACATTGATGACTGAATGTTAACTTATTATAATTGTATTGTTTAACTTTATATAGTACATCGGCGTGTATTTATAGTACTACATTTAGTGAATCCATGCTAAGCGCACAATCAGCATATTATACCTAAGCCTCATCAAAATTATACAATACTTGATCATACGATACTTGTGTATATTATATATTGAACATGTTCGTTCGAGTTAATATTTATCATATTAAAATTATGAACTTAACATAATATTTACCCATATAAATAACTGTGCTCTCTTCTTCATGGTTAAAAGACATTCTACAGGGACTTTGTATAATGAGTAATTTTAAATAAATAGTTACGTAATAATGGGAATATCACAAATAATTATCGATGCACGTGATTTTCACTTAACGAGTAATTAACACTGTAGACTTTTACTAAAGTATCTTCATAATGTACGTAATTATGTACTAATGGCTGGGGTTTATTTGTGATATTCCTCATCATAACTTAAGTTAAGATAATCATCATATTTATAAGATTAGGAAAGTTTAACGGTGTGACAAGTTAGCTGTATAATCGATTAATTTATTAACATTTATTTAGAAACAAGGAGCTTTAATTACAAGTTTATATAATTTATTTATTATCAATTTTAAGTAATAATCTCAACTTTAGCGAAAATAATAACGTGATTATTGCTTGAAAATATATACTAGTATTTAAACGGTGAGATTGACGCCACGTCTGATAAATTAAAAAATTATAAAAGAAGACTGGCAAAATGGGGCGTACATAAAAATGTGTCTTCAATACATCAATAGTAAAAAGTTGCCAACCGGTAAAATTCGTTACTAAGCCACCTTCCTTTAATTTTCTAAATTAAATTGAAATATGATCTGTCTTTGCATGATATAGGAAATTGAAATGATACGTAAGTAACTTGTAAATCATCATCATCATCATCATCTCAGCCATAGGACGTCCACTGCTGAACATAGGCCTCCCCTTTGGACTTCCATATATACCGGTTGGAAGCGACCTGCATCCAGCGCCTTCCGGCGACCTTTATAAGGTCATCTGTCCATCTTGTAGGTGGACGTCCTACGCTGCGCTTGCTGGTCCGAACTTGTAAATACGTTATAGTAATAACTTATAATAAAGGCCCAGGGATTATTTTTACTTATTCACATATACAGTCAGTTCGAGAAATAATAAAGTCTATTCCATGTAAATTTGTGCATGTGATATTTTTATCACAGTTTATTTTATAACCTAAATTCGATTGACGTGTACTGAGATGACAGATGACATACGCACGAAGCTATGAGAAACGGACTATAGCGACATATTTTCCGCCTACTTATATCCGCATACACGGTGTCTGTCACATTTTGGTCACTTCATAAAAAGTTGCACGTTCATTCATTTTTGAAATATGTACGTCAATATTGAAAGCTATACTAAGTTCAGAAAATTTACACTTTCTGGAGCACACGGTGTATAAAGATCAATTGTGTCAGAAAACTTCTACTAAAAGGCCTCTTCATACGCACATATTATATTGTGTCAAAAGCATTTTATCCGAAATATGTGAAATTCTGGGGCGGATATTCTTTAAATAATTTCAAGCAAAAATAATTGATTATTTACTTTGCGTTGTAATTAGCTCAAAAAATTGCCTCTTAAAACAAATATTTCAATTAGTAATAATTATTAGGTAATATTGTTTGTCGATTAAGATTCGTGTAGTACTGCAAAACACAGCAATAAAATGTTTTAAATAAATTAACAAGCAATGCTTGCAAAATGTTTAGCTTTTTATAAATAATGTACATTTTTATTAGCTAAAACGGTTTTGTTAGCAAAATCATTATAACATTTCGTAATGGCCGTTAAGAAGTTATTAGGGTAATTACCAAAAAGTTGGACAAAATTTAGCCACACAAGACGAGAAAAAAATAACGATTGGAAAAAGTTCCGCTGTGCGACAAAATTAATGATACAATATAACCATAAGGTCCGTTATTCGATGGTTAGTTGCCGTCGCACAGCGGAAACTTTGATACAAATTTTAATTGAGAGTGTGTCAAGATAATTTTTGGTCTTCACCCATATTAGAGAATCAAGAAAAAACGCTATAGGTTACTTCATTGTAGATTAGCAATACTCTTTTGTGGTGTCTAAAGTTAGTAGCACTAAGCGTTCAGACTTCGGCCTGGCCACTTCTATTCACCCCACCAGCGGAGCGGCGAGCAGCGACCATGGGTGGGAGCGGAAGGTCCGAGCGTGGCGTCTCACTCACTCATATGGCCGCCGCTAGCCGTTCCGTTGGACGCGCGAATTCGTAGCCAGGCCGTAAGTATGTAAACCTAATCATCACATTATAATAAGAAGATTGAAAATCAAAGCTAGGAGACTACCAAAAATATGGTAGTATTAATATTTTTATTATAACGGTATACTATGTAATACTGATGCAGGAGGTTAGCTTGGATAAGTAGATTAGCATGAATATGATTCATCTAGGTAAGGAGTGGAGTGTTTGCATTTTAATTAGGACAATTGTAGCGGTACACGGTTACTGTCACTTAGCTCAGTTTATATGGTCACTATAGCAGGAACAAAAAGGTAGCAACCCTTTGAGATGCAGCAACAACTCAACTGCCTTGGGGAGATATAAAAAGTGAACTGGTTGAAAAATATCATTGCTTTCGGTTTATGACTTGGTAGCTTACAGTACAAAGTGGTTCGATTCCCGCTAATTATTATTTTTTTTTTTCGTGTCAATATAATTATTCCGTTTACGCTAGCAGACGCTACTGCTTTAATAAAAAGTAATTCCTAAAAGGTTAACTTGTATGTCGGTTCATTTTCTAACTAACTAACAGTGTTTGACTGCTTACAACTGTATGGTATGACACGTGACTGTCAAACGTCAAATATCTGTCTATTTACTTATTTTTTATTAAAGCAGTAACGTCTGCTAACGTAAACTAAATGTTTACAAATGAAGCGAAAATTGAAAAATTCCAATCCAAAGGGTGGTCCAATTGGGAGGACGCCCGTGTTGGCCCGGAAAGCCGTTGGAAACGCAGGTTCGAATCCTGTCCGAATCATTAAATTTTTCAATTTTCGCTTCATTTGTAAACATCTGTCTGTTTCCTTTCAGTACAGTGCTAGAAAGTCTAGTGCTGTGTTGCGCGATCAGAAAAGTCACTAGGCTGAAGCTAATCCGAAGTTTTATTTGTCCAAATGCATCACTATTCCGAATTTTCATAATTCCGAAAACCATGTTCGGGTGAAATATTTTTTTGGGTCATCTTATGACCCAAACACACCAAATTTGATCGTCTGGCGTGACAGCGCTTACAGTATTATAAAAATTCAGAATAAAAAATATTTTTTCGGATAAATGTAAATTTCGGATTTGTTGTTTAATGTATGAAACTTTAATTAGAATCCTAACACGCATTTTACTTTCGTTTATTTTTGTTACTGAAAGTATGATTCGAATCTCGCCAGCACGATCCATACAAACAGATAGGCGTAATCCTAATCGCATTTTATAGCAACCTAAATCTAAGCTAATGTCCAAAACGTTTATTTTGTAGATGAACTAGTAATTTAATTACATTTAATCGCAATAATTTTTTACATACTTAGCTACACTTAAGGCGTAGCTTTACATTTTCTTATCAGACTAGCCATTAGATATAATAACATAGTGAAATTAAAACGTAAAAGCATTTAGACAGTCAATGTAACCACAAGAGCAATTAATGTTTCCTATGCCATGTACAATTTGTTTTTATACTTAAATTATGTAAACGTAAACCTAGCTTTTATAATACACCTACATACATATCGTGGCACATAAGGCTTCCTATTCCATTGAAGGTTTTTTAATATCTTACTAAAATACTAAAACATATTTTCATTATAACTAAATATAATACGATTTTTAATTGTTTAATGTCTACATGTATCGGTTCAATCCGTGGTTCTTAATCATGAGCATTCGTGTTTACGATCACATGCGCCTATTAATTCCTTTCATAGTATCTAGGTAATATTTATCAGATTGTAATTTCTTTTACGATATATATCAAATCTGGTGCCTTCACTGATGGATGCCTGACCTTCTCGACGTAGTGTGAAAAAAATCCTCATTGAAATAGGAACTTGATCTTGGTGATAACGATGACGATGGGCGAGGGCACAATAAGTTGGGGCCCCTAACTGTTACCCGGGGGCCCCGTATCATTGATATGGCGGTAGCTATGCCCCTAAGTGAGATGTAAGCATTATCCCTATTGCCACGAGTATTTTTAAGTTTAAATGCCACCTACACATATATTACGATGTAGACCCAAGAGTCATATGTCGATTGCTTTAGTTATAAGTTTAGAATTATGTATTTAAAAGGAAATTTTACCAAAACATTGCCTCGCTTAAGTTTTACCTACATTACAATGTGTTGTAAATAATTTAAACAATATTGTCTTTTTGTGCTCTGGCATAATAATTACCTATATAAAAGTATTTATAAATAAACTTTTCACTGGCTACAATCATGTATTATTTTCACGAAATCTAGAGAATCCTTATGATGTAACTATTTACAAGACAACTTTTTGTCGAAGGTGAAGTCAACACGTGTTTTTACCCTAATTCTTCTCCATACAAAGTAGGTGTAATTGTCTTTACAACCATCATGGTACTTGTATAATGTGATGTGGCAAAATGTCAAATTACTTATTTTCTCCATGAAAATATTGATACCAACATAGAAATGACGACATATCACGTCTCTGTGTAGCCATTTGTCACCCATTTGTATACATTTATGAAGCGCTTGTTGAATGTCAAACTTGTTTCTGACTTTTAGAGCAGTTTAAGAGACACCCATATAGACATTTGATCCTAATAAGAAACCAGCTCGAAAATGTCATGCCTATTGAATTAGGCTTTTTAACATCAATTCGCTGCAAAGACATGCTCCGGAGATACATGTAAACATCCGAAAAATTAAGGGTTATGGTCATGCCGAAATATCTGGTCTAATCCTTAATTCTAAATTATTCTAAGGTCACGGCGGTAACTGCTTAGCATCAGGCGGGTTTCATGCTTGTTTGGCACCGTCGTAGTATAAAAAAGGTAAAAGGATCGGATTGGCTGCACCAGTTGGCAGCACCTTCGATGGTATGTTCCTTAGAGGTATCTCGTATGGCGCCTGAACTTCACGTAACACATAGATATATTAAAAGATGTTTCTAGATGGCGCTTGTGTGTTAGAAGAGGTCTAAGCGACATACGAATAAGGTGGCGCCATTTGCCTTAATCGGAGGAACCCGAATTTATGTAGGGATTGGCAGTACCAGGCTCCGATGATTATGTGTTTATTTTTTATTCGACAAATATTTTGTCTGTCTACCGTACCTACACCTTCCATGTTCAAATCGCATTTTCAAAATAAAATCTCAAATAGGTACTTAATTTCTTAACTTTTATGTTCTTCTGAACGGAACTAATTCTTGGATGGCCCTTTGAACCGAATACTTAGTTATAATTATAACTATTGTTAGTTACGCAATATATGCTCAAAGTATTCAGAGCGAAGCCATGGTCAAACTTTAAGTACCTATATATACTTACTATGTATAGATAGACATAGTCTATATTAGTAGTAGTAGTTTATCCAGAGGATAAAATTTTACTTCCTTTCCTATGCATGCGTATCCTGCAAAAACAACGAGACCATTTTCCCTGAAATGTCGGTTATAATTGGCAGGTAGATTATACATTAATTACACGCTGGCCGTCACGCAGGCATTTTCTGTCTGAAGCTCCGTTTCTAAAATTATAACGGACACCTCGAATAGTAGTTTTTGATACAAGTGTGGAAAGTATGTCACTTTGAACGAGTCCGAGGAGTCTTGGCCTGAGCCGCAAGGCGAGGGTCAAGACTCGGGACGAGTTAAAATGACACTTCCACACGTGTACCAAACAACGTTTTTTAATACATTTGCGAAAAATTGCAATAATACAAATTTAAAACAGTAATTGAAAGGGGCAATTATATTTATTTCTGTCTGATAAAAATTAAGAGTACCTACCTACAATTTTTAGAGCAATTGTCAAGGGTCGCATTTAAGGCCTTTGCTGGTAAGTTTAAAGTCTTATTCAAGTTGTTAATAATTCTCTTTTTCTCGTTTCCAGCCAATAAAATGTTCATAGACGGCAATGTAATTTCGATTTTGCGGGTATAATACTCTCACTTGCAATTTTTGCCTTGGCTCGTATATAAGGCGGTGTTAAATCTATTCTGGTAACATCAGAATCCATCATTTTCTATCAAAAACTCTTATTTTATAAATCTTACGTGTCATTTACACATAATTAAAACAATCTTGACTGAAAAAGAAAGTTTTGCTTTTAATTGTAATATTTTTTTCAAGATGGCGTCGGCTGTCATCATTCAGCCAAATCAAAAGAAATAGTTTTAATATTTCAGAAGAGATATGATAATGTTACACAGTAATTTAATTGATTCCAAACAATAAACATCGTGAATCTGTTTTTAGTTCTTTACACTTCATATAATTGTAAATAAATATATTATTTGATACACAAAAATAGCGATTATTCATAATTGTTATGAATTTATAAAGCAGCGCGTGGGTCACGCTTAATACTGTATTTTCTAATCTGTGACAATACTTTTCTTTTAATTTTTTTTCGGTCACGCATATTACTCATTTGCTCAGACAAATTAGTCACTCAAACAAATTATTAACACCGTTTAAGAGTTTTTTAAATAGATAACCTTTTTATTGATCCAATATGCAATTTAAATATTTTAAGCATAATTATGAGATATACACCTGCAATGCTGCATGACGTAATAAATAAAGTCAGAAAGTGATTGACCTTTGTTTGGATGTATGAGGTATGACGTGTTAGTACAACAGAAAATTAAAAAAATTTGAAAAGTAAAAAGCACTAGTTCGAAATAACCAACTTTTCGCACGATTTGCAGCTACGAAAAGTACCACTTTTTGAGCAACTGTATTAAAAAATATATTGTGTGTACGCGGGCATAACGTATATCATATTTGGATTACGTACGTACATACTTATAATTACCAAGTCCCAACATCCGCTAGGTAGGGCCTATACAGACGAACTGCTACCCAGCTGCAACTTTTTATAGAAACTGCGCTGTCGGCGTGCAGTCAGCGTGCAGTTCTTTCAAATTGTAGCTCCGTCTGTATCAGCCCTAAATAATCCTATTTTTTTATACAGTGGAACAGAGCAATTAATACAAATTCCGTGAGGGATCTATTTTTGCGGATGTCAGACACTTAATTCGTGTTTGTTTTGTCAGGTTCGCCGCCGGCCAGAGTATTGTGTTACCGTTTCACTCACGTGCTCTTCTCGAATATTGTATTTCCTTCCACTGAGTCTGAGACTGTATGAAATGTTCCCTAAATTCGAATTTAGATTTTAAAATTACACAATTTATTGCGTAAATGAAATCATATCAGTTATACGTGTTAACATTTTCGTCTATTTCTACTTAATATTCTTTATAATTAAAAGTGATTGACCTTGACTTCGTGATTTAGAGCCGATATGCAACATCGTATATTATGAAACGTAATATAAAGAACTCGTGCTTCGATAAATTAAGTAATAAAATAACCTAAATTAAAAACCCCCGAATCAACCACACAAGGCTTTCGATCATCCGTTTGGGAGCTTCGATGCCACAGATATACACACAGACACAGATACACATGTTAAACTTGTAACACCCCAATTTTTTGTCAGGGGTTAAAAAACACTGCAAACGCTACATAAACTTTTAATCTTTATCTGTATTAACTCAAACGTTTTCCTAATGCATGAATAAAAATATGAAATTCTTAACATGTAAGTTAATACGCTTGTATATCTTTGTCGCTTTATATTTGCTTTGATGTCCGATACAGTTTGACGGGAAACTACATTCCGTGAATTTAAGAATCAGTCCCTAATAATAAACTTGGCATTGTTTTTTAAGCCGAAATGAGACACTATAAATATCACAATTACTAAATTATAGTATCACTATAAATAATATATGATGATCATTTAACATTAACATCCTATCCTCAAGTAGAAAGTATGAAAAGTAAAGAAAATATCGAAATATGAAAGTAGAAAATAATATATATTTTTATATAGACATAATTGCACAAAAATACTGACAGACTCGCCAATTTGTTTTCTAAATCAATAATATCTTAGACAAAGTTAATTATTCTCTTTGGTTTCCGCTTGTAGGTAGATATCAGTTATTCATTTTAATATAATATAATTTAAAAGGATTGTATCGCTTCTCTATTTATTTAATTCAACGTGGGTAAAGGGCACGAGACGGTGGAAATTTAGGTATATTAAATTATACATGCGATATCCCTGTAAATTGTTCTACATATATAAATTATGAGTTATTCACCAAGTTATCAGAATAATTCCTCATTTCATAATAATTATTTTTATATCCATAATTGCAGTATTGTGCGGGATTGCAATTCGGTTCGTTCACCATGTCGTCGTACATTTTGTCTTCATAGTCTTCAGTATATTCTTGGCCGTAGTTATCGTTGCAGTTCGTGTTTTGCGTGTTGTCGGGGTTTTGGTCGCTACGGCCTGGTTCTGGGGGCTGTGTGACGCTCCATCGCTGCGAGATCGAACAGCTGAGTGATCCGCCATGTTGGAAAGCAAAGGGCCATGCCTGAAAATAAAAAAAATAAAGGATTTTACATAGAAAACTACCGTGAGTCTCAGACATATTAATATACACACACGTCGAACCGAACACGGAATCGGTTGGCAGACGACGCCGCGACTGCCTGTGCCTGATAATGAATCGCGTACCGATTCG
Organism: Apotomis betuletana; assembly: GCA_932273695.1. Taxonomy (NCBI): domain Eukaryota; kingdom Metazoa; phylum Arthropoda; class Insecta; order Lepidoptera; family Tortricidae; genus Apotomis; species Apotomis betuletana. Next base: position 15,370,101 of record OW026308.1, on the reverse strand, counting down.
AAACATGTCGAGCTTTACTCGACTTCTACGACGTGAGTAAATCCGTTTAATATATTTTAATAAAAATAGAGGATTACTTAAATCAGTGTCCTGTCAGTTGTCAGGGATGATATATCAGAGCGAAGCAGACTTTGTGATTTGTTACCGTTGTTATTATGGGTAGATTGATCAAAATCGCATCATAATTCTGGTGCTTCTCGTACAGAGAACAGTTGTACATGGAAACCGTTGGAAATATCTATCTGCTAACATCTTCGAAACGTGACAGCCTGCTAAACCAGTAATGACGTCACGGGTCAGACATTTCCAATGTTTTGTACCTATGTTCGGAGTTCTTTTACGTCATCGAATTAGAAACGAAAATACCTGATAGAAAACCGACTCAATTTAATTATAGCTAACAGACCTAGTAAGTACCCGTGAATTAAGGCTCTCAAATGAGGCTCGAATTTAAATAAATGAATAAAATAAATAAATATTAAGGGACAATCATACACAAATCGACCTAGTCCCAAACTAAGCAAAGCTTGTACCTACTATGGGTACTAGACGACGATATATATGATATATATATATATATACATATATAGATAACATCCATGACCCAGGAACAAATATTCGAGTTCATCACACAAATATTTGCCCCGGCCGGGATTCGAACTCAGGACCGCCGGCTCAGTCGGCAGATGTCTACAAACTGCGCCAAACGCGTCGTCCAAATGTGACAACGAATTGGAAAACTTAACGTGGGTTGTCTACACTACATAAACTGAAGGAGATCACTGAATGTATAAAAAGTGAAATGGTTGAAGGGCCATCGAAAGGATCGTCTAATTTGCATACCTACACCAAACAAACAAACGAAACGCCATGCATGACCCTAAAACGAATCGAGGACCCCCCAAATCGTCTAAACACGGAGCAAGTGTGAATCCGTTTATTGCACTTGACCGCACTTTTTATGCACAAACACTTTCTGCGTAAAAAGACTGACACATGTTTAGTGCCAATGTATAAAAAAATATGTATGCATATAAAGCTTACTGCAACCGTCTTGATTTTTTCAAACATGTTTTTTTTCATTTCCCGGTTTAAGGCGACGAGTAATTTTCGAGGTAAGGATCTCCACGATGATCAGCCGTGTGCCTCATCACCATTCCGCGATCCTCACAAGATCGTCAGTTCATCTCCTGAAGAACTTTCCTGCCCCAGTGCTCGTGGGCACAGGTAAGATCCACAAGCGAATATCGCTATTAAGCTCATAGATGCACTTGGCATACCTATATGCATTTCTTTGCTACGAAGCTTTAAGCGAGAGCTATCAACACATAAACACATTAAACAAGACACTGAGTGAGACAAAGGGGTAAGCGAAACAATAAAACCGGCGCATAACGTCCGGAGATAAATTTTATTTATACCAGAAACAGCTGCAAACTTTTGGTCAGCGCGTAAAACTGTTTGTTGTTGTAACCTTTTCGTTCTATACCGATATTCTGGTCCTTGAGTGTTTATAGTGGCTCTTTAACTTAAAAAGTGATTGTTTTCTTAAGCCCTTGAATATTTGGAACACACAAGATGATAGTGTAACTTTTGCCGATATTGCAATGTTGTGGATGGGTATGTTACTAACTTACTAATGAATTAACGTAGGACGTAGGTACCTGCCTAATTTGTTGGACGGTTGCTACGCTACCTAGTTGTTGTTATTCGTAAGACTGTACAATCAACCGTTAACCATCTGAATAAAATATCATAAAATACTACTGCGACTCTGATTTAACCATCAGGTCATGGCCCAGAACGCCAAATTTTCTGTTCCTAAATTGAGCGGGCTTGAGGATTACTCGTCATGGAAATTCGCAATAAAAATGTTACTAATTCGAGAAAAATGTTTCAAATTTACGTCAACGCTACCTAAAACCTCAGACCAGACAAACAGATGATTCTGGAGAACATGAGAAGGATCAAGGGGCATTTACTATTATTTGTCTGCACTTGGAGTCCCATCTCTACCCGTATGTACAGAATTTGACATCTGCTAAGGAAGTGTGGGACGCGCTAGCAGGAATTTTCGAGGATAAAGGGATCAATAGGCGAATAAGTCTTATGAATTCACTTTTAGATGAGCACTTGGAAAAGCATAATTCGATGCATGAGTATGTGGCGGCTGTCATGAGTCACTCTCAGAAACTGAAGGAGATTAACCAGAGTTTCGACGATGATTTGATTGCTGTGGTACTTTTAAGGGGTTTGCCTGATGAATACAGACCGTTACGTATGGCTTTAGAGCACTCAGGAATGAAACTCACCTCGGAAAACGTTCGGCAAAAGCTTCTACAAGAAGACTCCAGTCAGAGCTCTTCTAATGATTCCTCGAATGGTAATTCTGCGTTAGTGGCATGGAAACAATCTCAGCGTTCAGTACAAAACTTCAAATGTTTTAAATGTGGCATGATAGGTCACAAGAAATATGACTGCCCGAAGTTGATTAAGGATTTAGACGGAGAAGGCATATCAACGGTTTCTACGAAGTTGAAGAAAGTTGCTTTATGCAGTTCACTGTCGGTACACGAGTCCTTCAACCCCTCGGCGTGATATTTGGATACTTAGTGGAGCCTCGCATCACATAAGTTTTAAAAACATTAGTTTAGCGACTGTACTGTTACTGATAAGAATGTTGTGACATGTGCGAATAATGACAAGATGACAAGCATAGGTAAGGGCAATATTGTGGTAAATTTAAAAGGAGTTTTGTTTTCAATACAAAACTGTTCCTTTGTGCTGAAATTAAAAGTTAATCTATTGTCCATATCTAAGTTGGTTCAGAATGGTTGGAAAGTGATATTTGATTCTAATGGTTGTAAGATGTTTCACCAGTCGATAGGCTAAGTTGTGAGTAAGCTTGTGGTTACTGCTAGTGAAGTCTCTGGTATATCTATGATTTGGATGACTGTTTTCCTATTGTAGAAGGGGCTTCGGCTACGGTTCAAGCTGAGTACTCATTGTCACTTAGGCCAGGACAGCTTGGGCATGTAAGTCAGAATGATTTATGCAAGCTTCCGGACATCGAAGTTGGAGGAATAAGGGTAAGGGAGCTGTGTGTCACTTGTTTGTCAAGAGGAAAGGCACATGGATTACCTTTTCCAAAGGGTGAAGCAGGACGAGACGTTGTCTTTACTGAAGATTCTGCCATAAAGGGCGCAGAATCAGGTTCAGTGGGAAAAGACACATCTAAGAAGATTGCAGGTCTATGGGAGTTGGATAATTCTATTAAGACAGTTTCATCGACGTCTGTGACCGAAGATTCTTATGAAGTTGCCATAGGATGCGGAGAGCTCGAAGGCAGCTGGTGCATTAGCATGTTTGGAAGCTGAGTTCGTTCCTCCGGAATTTTATTAAGCTTCTAGGACTGAATCCGGTAGTCAAGAACAGGATGAGAAAGCAAGAAAATCTGTTGTGCAAAACGAGGCAGAACCTAGATATTCCTTAAGGAATTGGTTACGTGGCGCACAGAGCGGATTAAACTGCTATGATAGTGTCTGCAAAATAAGAGAAGATCCACGATCCCACCAGAAAGTTTTGCGGAGACCGTTTATGAAAACGTCTATATGCAACAAGGTTTCATTGGAGACGGACAAAACCAAAAACTTTGTTGAGCGGAAGACTAAATGATGTTTTATTGTCAATGTCATTTAAACGTTCAAAGATTGATAGATGTTTATATTTTAAAGAATATATATTTTTATATGTCTTTATATTAGACGGCTTTATCGTATTTTGTAAAGGATATTCGTGCGAAGATAGAATTGCAGGACGGCTTAAGGAAATACTTCCAAATGAAGAATTTAGAGGAAGCTTGGCAATGTCTCTGCATGAGTGCGAACGGAGTACAGAAGGTACGATTTTCTTGCTTCAGAGGAAGTTTATTGATGCTTTACTTAATGGAGTATGGATCAGTGTAAACAAGCAAAAAAAAAAAAAAAAAAACCGGCTTGAATTGGATCTACGTAATGTTTTGGCAGAGGGGGTGGTGATGGTAATGAACTGAACCGCCAAGAACAACTGCGATACCAGTCTTTGTTAGATGATTTGTATTTCGAAAGTCGAATGGAGACTTTAATCATTAATTAATTACAGGTTGACAGTGACTGGGGCGCCGACTAATAGAAAGTCATATTCAGGATACATGTTTAAACTTGGACCACATTTTATATCCTGGGAATGCAGAAAGCAATACTGTGTGGCTTTATAATCTTTATATACAACAGCAGAAGCCGAACATGTTGCGCTATCTGAAGCATCCAAGGAAGCTGTATACCTACAGAGGTTAGTCAGTTATATTGTCAAAAATATGGGCACAACGAGCGTCAAGCTGTTTGTGGACAATCAGAGTGCCGCGTAACGTTGGCTAATAATCCTGTTTCTCACCGACGGACGAAAAATATTGACAATTGGTATAACTTCGTTCGTCAATACATCAATGATTAGTTGATTCAGCTACAGTATGTCTTGACTGAAGATTACATAGCTGATATCTTGACTAAGCCATTGCCCCGTGTTAAGTTTGAAAGGTGTGTGTCTGGTTTAGGTTTAGTTAGGACTGCTTGATGCTGTATGGGATTAGGATGTTGAATGGTTGCTTGAGAGGAAGTGTTGGACGGTTGCTACGCTACCTAGTTGTTGTTATTCGTAAGACTGTACAATCAACCGTTAACCATCTGAATAAAATATCATAAAATACTACTGCGACTCTGATTTAACCATCATAATTTATTAAACAAACATATTTAATTAGCTGCTAATAAGCAATCAAAGGTTTAAAATAGTTTTAACATACATAAATGCAGCTATCATCCCGTGGACTAAGAAAGTAGGGGCGGTTCTTATTTCCTTTGTCTTAAGTTTTTCGAAATAACCTTCCACGGAACTCCTAATACTCGCATACATTGAAAGTCTTTAGGTACGTAGTGGTTGGCATAAAATAGTTAGGTATAATTCTGAAATAATGGACGTTGCTAGAATTTTAAAAGTAAACTCTTGGGTTATGTTAGGTAGGTATACTTACGTTAGTTTTGTGTTATAGCTTGTAAGGTTATGTTTGCTTTATACGAGGTTAGCATGCGCAAAGCGTTCAGTCCTGTGGACTTCACCAAACCAAAGTGATTTGGGGGGAAAATGTGCTGGGTTTTTATGGATAAACCAGGTCTGACCGGGAGCCCCACGTATTTATTCCAGCTGATAGGAACCCAACTTCCACTCTTTCTCAGCCGTCCTAATGAGGAACGTAGAGGTAAATCGTTTTGCGTGAGAGACGCTTTGAACGGTAACCGACAGACGGACAAACAACCTTGGTAAAGTCCTGTTGGCAGTGACACCCTTTGGGTTGGTACGTAACTTTAAATTGTATCGAGATATGTGTAAGTGAGTATGTTAAATTAGAAGAAATAAGAACTATGATTATGATACTAAAAACCACTGAGCAAACACGTAACCCGCGTTTGAACTGTTAATCCGCCTATCGATCATTTTGTGCGACATGTTCGTGGAACGTGTCGCCTAATCCCCGACGACAGCTCGGCGTTTAGCGAGCGTCTATCCAACAACATCCGACATATGGACTGGGGTGTTGAATCTTTGCCACTTTGTTCTTTGCGATTACGTGGCGGTATATATCTAAGGGGGAGTGGGTTGCATCGACAACCCTAAAGCTCTAATTTCCTAGGATAGAGGTTTTTTTTTTTCCAAGGTGAGCTTGCGGGTCCTATGGACCCTTTGCACTGCTGGTGCCAGACATGCTACTCCACTTGGAACAGCACCGGAAAGGATAGAGGTGCCGTCAGCGGCAAGCAGTGGCCAAAGGTAGGAGCTGGAGGTCCGAGTGCGGTGTCTCGCTCTGTCCGCTAGCTAGCTAGTTGGTGAGATTGAGTGTGGAAATCACAGTTTGCTGTCTTACATTACATATACTTACTTATTATAAAGTTTTAATTTTTTAAATAGACCTATCGCGTTTGCTAGTCAAGATCTAAGAGATTTACAAATATTTCTAATTATATTACTATGCATTGATACTTAACTACGGATGTGCTTAATCAACATTATACCTGATTTATATTCAATTCCGAAATGCGTGTCCATATACTTTGTTTGTCAGCGTCTGCGCATTGATTCATTGCGGTACAGTCGCGTGCGCCGGACGAATTAGCAGATGACAACTGTGACAGGGGATAAATTGTCAACAATTATCCCGCGTGACATGTGGGCGGGACCGCAGGTCGCTGCTTGACGTTTATAGACACGACTTTTGGGCAAACTGCTGATAATTTAAAAATGATGTTTACAAATAGCAATTTGAAACAATTGGCTGTGACGAAAATAAGCGATCATTAAGTTTTACAGTATACGTATTCATTCTACCTATAGGTACTTTAACTCCAAAAATGAAAAAAGTTGTCACCACAGTGATAGTTATTTTTAGGGTTCCGTACCCCAAGGGTAAAAACGGGACCCTATTACTGAGCTGAGACTTCGCTGTCCGTCCGTCCGTCTGTCACCAGGCTGTATCTCAAGAACGGTGATAGCTAGACAGTTGAAATTTTCACAGATGATGTATTTCTATTGCCGCTATAAGAACAAATACTAAAAATAAAATAAAATAAATATTTAAAGGGGGCTCCCATACAACAAACTTGTTATAGATTATGGTACGGAACCCTTCATGCGCGAGTCGGACTTGCACTTGCCCATTTTTTTTAATTATCTTTACTAATTCCATATAAACCTTAGGTAATATGGTATACCTAAGTAAGCATACCATACATCCGAGATGTGAACAAATGTCATATCTGGGTTTTTTTTTTAAATATACATTATCTTAAAAACTATACGCCACAAAAATAAACTACGTATTGTATTCGTAGATTCTGAGTCCAGATAACGTTACTCGTACCATAATATGAATACTTCGAAAAAATATAATACGAATACCTACCATCGAAAAATTAATGTTCCCAATTAAAAATAGATTTTCGTATTGGAATTGGTGGACCAGAACTGACCTATTTCCTATGGCCTGAACTATTTCAAATGATATATAGTATGTATACAAGAAATGTACTTTACGAGGTGGAGCGGGTGCGAAAAGCAAGCAGATCGGTGTTCATACTAAGTAGTAAGTAGTAAACTAAGTACTATACTAAATATACAGGGTGGCCAAAAACAACATGCAAAGCTTTCGGGCATTTCATTTAAGTACGATTTTGAACACTCTATTAGGGTATAAAAGTTTCAATATATTACTTTTAAGGATGAGCGAGCTCCCTGTGAGGAAGAGTGTGTTCAAAAGTTGTGTATGGTGTTTTACATTTATAATTAAGGCGTCGTTTGGACATAGTTCCAAATTCCCAGGTTCCGGAGGCAATTTTTCCAAGGCTATCCTGCTATACTAGTTTAATACAAGTCCTGTCTAAGGCTAGCTTCCTACGTGACTGTTCGAAGGCGAAGGAAAAGTTGTGACGTGATCTAACCTAAGTTTACTGTACTATTGATAGTACGAATGCAGGTGAGGTATAACTTACTAGGCTGATAGGCCGAGGGTTGTTTGCAGACCGAGGCTCGTGTAACAAGGTGCGTAGATGTGCAATATATGACGCAGCCAGCCGCAATGTGTCCAGTTTCGACAGCTTTGTGTCTGCTGGCACCCATGGAAGAGTTGTTTTCAACCTGAAATAAATAAGCAGCGTTAACTAGACCAGAAGTTGGCTATGGATAGGGATAAATGGAGACAGCTACATACTACATCAGATACACCAACAAGAGTTTGACTCTTAAATTTATGATGAACTAGACCACAGCTACTGCTTCTCTGGGTACGGTGGGGTTGTAGACCAAATGGTGACAGCTTAGGGGCAGAAAAATCCCAACTAAACGTCCTGGATGCGACATAACAAAGCTTCTGACCGATACTGATGTAGTGAAGATTCTAGGAAGATAACATATGGTTTATCAGTGGCATGATTTCACACATAAACACGCTTATCATTACGTATAGATACAGGTACCATTATTATTTCTGTTCTGACAGACATAACTCGATTTATTTATTTATTTATTGGAGCGGAGCGAGCGAAGCGAGCAAAGCTCCCATGGATCGACTCGAATGGATTTTGTAACAATGCGCAGATCTCAGCGAGTTCTCAACCGATTTTAGAATTTTTTGTTTTAAAATGCACTAATTAAATTTCGCTAGGTCGTGACGAAGAGAAAATTTCGAAGAAAAAAAAAAAAAAAAACACCGCTCCAATCTATGGTGCAAGCTTAGCCGGTGGCTGACTCTGCATCGACCTAGTTTATTTAAATTAGTTACACAGCATAACAGTAAATAAACCAAGGCACTGTGAACTACAAAATTACATTACAAAACAAAAAACTTAAATCTAATTTGATTTAGGCGACGTAACAGCGTGGCTCCGTTGCGTCGTCTGATCTGGTGCAGGATCCGGCAGATTGCCCCGGAACTGCCGAAACACAACACCCTTCGGCCAGAAGTCTGCACTTGCGATGGTGTCCTGCAGCGGCCGCGGCACGCGCACCACAAACGAGCTGAAGTGCACGTAGTGCCGGGACTGCAGCTGGTGCACCCGAAGCCAGTCTTCCGGCGGACGTACTCCACCACATCGTCAGCCACGGCGGAGTGATGCAAGCGCGACACATATAGCGCCTTACTCGGTGTGGCAATCCGAAGACCAGAACCAACCGGCTCGGCAGTGCCACACAGAGTCTTGCGGGGCACCCTACGCGCCTTGCTCTTCCTTTCCACCAGTGTGAACCCCTCCTTATCCACATTGGTGCGGGAGGACTTTTCCTTATCAGGAACCCGAATAACAGAACATTATCAGGGGGCCTATGATGGTTGCGTTTATCATGACTGTGATGATAAAGCGTCTGTCACTCACACTAGCATTTTGTCAAAACGTGACAGACGCTTTGTCACTTATTTATCGCGTGATAAAAGCAACCATCATAGGCCCGCAGATTAGTTAAATTGTTAGTAAATTACCGGCAAAAGGCTTTGGAGAGCACCCTCATCCTAGCACGCTCTCTTGCGTTGGCGGCGTTCCTGTGTTGTGGCTCGTGCCCACCCCGACCTGTCGATGTTTAAATTGATAGGTATAGGCTGAAGAGCTGAGAGAGAGAGACTGATGATGATGATAGGCTGAAGATTATCTAAAATCTAAAATCGGATTTCTACTGATTGCCATAAAATCAAGACTCATTTTTAGGGTTCCGTAGTCAACTAGGAACCCTTATAGTTTCGCCATGTCCGTCTGTCCGTCCGCGGCTTAGCTCCGTGATCATTAGTACTAGAAAGCTGAAATTTGGTATGAGTATGTGTATGTATCACGCCGACAAAACGGTACAATAAAAACTAAAAAATATTTTTTTTCGGGTACCTCTCGAACACCTAAAGTGGGGGTGAATTTCGTTTTTCGTTCCAACCCTAGTGTGTGAGGTGTCGTTGAATAGGTCTTTTAAAAATAATAGGGGTCTCCAAACATTATTTTTTGATAAGGTCAGCAGTTTTGAAAATATTCGCTCCAAAATTTAAAAAAATAGCGTCCGCCCCTCTAACTTTTTAACCACGGGTCAAAAAAATATGGCAAAATTCATGAAAATGAGGCTTTATAAGTACTTTCAATGAAAACTATATTGAACAAAATCGATCGAGCCGTTTTTGAGTTATCGCCAAATTTCATAATTTTCTTAAAAGGACGTAAGCTGACTTCCAGAAGGTAATAAGTAATTACAGTTACTTTGGCGTTTACGACCTTTTTATATGTTTATATATCGCGGTGGGGTGCTACTACCTAACTACGAATGTGCTCCGTTTCACCCGACAAAAGCGAAGGGCGGAGCTAACAGCGCCAATTGAGTCCGTCTTGACTGACTTTTTAAGCAAGATAGGGATGAAATTGAAATTAAGTCATAAACTCAAGTAATTCCATAAAGTATCCTAAATCAACGGCTGGTTAGGTATGTAGTTTGGTTGCGTATCTAAATTAAATTCATTCCATTTTAATATTTTTGATTTTGCATCGTTCAAATTCTGCAATTTAACTTGCGTAGCAAACGAGGCTGGTTTCTAAATTCTTTACTAAATAGCAGAAGGTATTTTTACTTTATTTTAATTGAAAAAAAAATGATAATTTTTATATTAAAAAACAATAACGACTATTAAACATTCATTGTCAACCGACTGGACCAAACCAGCCAACCATGAAACCAAAGTTTAGGTATGCTCCAAAAATAAGCACACTCACCTTTTAAAATTTCCATATATTTCACCCCTAAAGTAAGATGCAGACAGGCTATCATAAATAAAGCGTCCGGTTAAAAAAATTAAGATACCTATACATATTAGGTATTAGTTACCTATTTAATGGCTTTACAATTTTTCATGAAAATACAGACTATCAGTGCTTTATTTAAGAAATAACCGTATTTAAATAAACGATACCTAAATTCACTATCACTGATACACACTTCCTCACCTGAGCCAGACTGCGAATCATCGAAGAAAAAATCATCATCGTCGTCCGATCGCTTTTCTACCGATGGCGACTTATTCACTCGTTTCCGTGGCATATCACACAATGCACAAACACCATAAAAAAAACAAAATTCAAAATAAGAACATTTCTTTTTTAAAACTTAGGGGTCTTGTGGCCTATTAGTCGGGATGACAGTTATCATGTGCGATGCGCTTGGGCAAGGCGGGCGGATTTTGGGCGGTGCCTCCGACGCCCCACCCGCGCGCTCGACAAATGAGGAACAACTATACTGAAATCGAAATACATGGAATCCGGACCGTCTTTTTGTTTCATAAATAATTCGTTTGGCTGTGGTTTGGCTTTTGCTTGGAGGTTGTGCTTTGCATTTGTACTTACTATTACCGGGTAAATATATTAGTTGATATCAATCCTTAAAATGTAGAAACCCTGTACCTAGAATCCTAGATTAATAAATTCAAAAGATTTCCTATTTTTCGAAAAATCATTATTATATATTATATTATATTATATAAATATTTATACTTATATAAAGAAAATTGGAAAATTGCGCAACATGGAGTTTTGAATTTGAACCCCTGACATATCATGGCAAAAAGACCTATTCCGTTTATTTCATTATTTTTAGGGTTCCGTACCTCAAAAGGAAAAAACGGAACCCTTATAGGATCACTTTGTTGTCCGTCTGTCCGTCTGTCAAGACCCTTTTTCTCAGGAACGCGTGGAGGTATGAAGCTGAAATTTATATCAATTACTCAGGTCTACTGTCCCTTGAAGCTGTGAAAAAATCAAAGTTCTAAGCCAACGCAATCAAAAGATACAGCCGTTTATGCCGCAAATTTTCGACACTTGCAAGGGAATCAAAACCTACAGGGTGCTTCCCGTGAACTCAGAATCTTGAAATTTGGTACGAAGCAACGTCTTATAGCATAGATAAAGGAATAATTACGAAAACCATAAATTTTTTTTTTAATACCTAACTTTGCACCTAATTTATATGGGGCGCTATACATACCAGGTGCAAACTTAACTTAACCACTTAGGGATGGAAAGTGTTTGTACGGAACCCTCGGTGCGCGAGTCCGACTCGCACTTGGCCGGTTTTTTTGTTCTAATATAACAACTGGATCGCAGAGATTTGTCTATACCTACAGATAGAATAAATAAATAAAATAATAAATAAATAAATTTCTGTTTTAACTTTTAATCTCGGAAATTTGAACGGCTCTCGATGAACATGTAGGTATGTATGTATGTATGTAAACACTTTATTGTACACAAAAACAATTCAAAAACTACAAAAAAAAAATAAACATGTACAAAGGCGAACTTATCCCTATAAGGGATATGCAAACACCTTTAACTAGAAGTCGTGAAAGAAAATCTAATTTGAACGACACAATAAAAAGATCTTCGCAGCCGCCACCGAGGAACCGTATTTTGTTGGTTACCTATAGTTAAATGCCATGCAATTGGTTGACCCTATTTCTACACTACTCGCGATGACCGAAGTTGGCCGAAGTATGGGTTTCCGAAGAGAAGTGCCTCTTCACAAAGTCAAAGTCAAAGTCAAATAATTTATTTGTAAACATAGGTTTGTGGATGTTACATTGCACTTATATGTAGGTGTATCACTATGTTTCGCCATAAGGCATACAAAATATTTTGAGTCAAGATGGAGCATGCATTTTCACGAATATAAAATTAATCATGTAATTTAAAACTAAAATTAAATTAAACATTCAAATATTAAAATGTCGATATTTAAATTAAAATTGAAAATAGGTATAATGAAATTAAAAATACAATTGAAATAATGAAATTAAATTTAAAAATAATTGAAAATATAAATTCAAATTGTGTTAGTGTCCGCTAAATATTCGGATACTGAGTAGTATGCTTTTTGTACTAAAAATGTGTAAAGGCTGTTTTTAAATTCTATTATGTCTTGGATCATCGATATATGTTACACACTATCATATTCGCCCAACCTCGGCCAACTTCGCGAGTTGTGTAGAAATAGGGTCAACCAATTGCATGGCATTTAACTATATAGGTAACCAACAAAATGCGGTTCCTCGATGGCGGCTGCGAAGATCTTTTTATTGTAGTGTAGCCGCAATCAGAGGTTTGCCTGGCGACGCGGCTGGCGCTAGAGGAACATAACAGCGCGCGCCTGACAGGCGAGAGGAGAGGAACGCACTCCGAATTGCCCGAACAAAACGGCGGAGCGGAGCCATGCGCGCTGATGCGTTGGCTATTAGTGCGACTCGCGGCGCATACCTAATGAGCTCCTCTTGACCAAATTCACTAAACATAAGTTGTGATTTTTCCCGACCGCTCGTATAAAATTTATATATTTACAGTTGAAATATACCTAACCTAAGGCACTTGTTGCATGTTATTATCAACGCGGTAGGCGCAGTGGTTAAGCAACTGGCTACTTAGCCGAAGGTCCTGGGTTCAAATCCCGGCAAGGGCAAATATTTGTGTGATGAACTCGAATATTTGTGCCTAGGTCATGGATGTTACTTCTATTTAAGTATGTTTATCGTCGTCTAGTGTCCATAACACAAACTTACTAGAGCTTGTTGTGGGACCAGATTGATTTTGTGTGAGGTTGTCCGAATATTTATTTATTATATATATTTTTTTCTACTGTTTCTAGGCAGATCAATTAGCGGCGTCAGAAGTGAGATGAAAGATTGACAGTTGAGGGTAAGGGCACTTCCGTGACACGTAATACTTCGGGTGCACGTGTTTCACGCCCCGGGGCGAATATGAACCAAATTGTTGCTAGACACATGACTAACTTATTCTCATGGCTTTAGAATCGGGATGTATACTCGTATTAAAACTTTCGTGAGACATATTTATTTATTTAAACTTTATTGCACAATACAAAAAAAAGTACAAATGGTAGTAGGTACATATTTAATTATTGTATTAAGCGCCATGTGAGTGTAAACCGCTTAATACAATATTTAATTAACAGCAATGTTAATACTAGCCTATATGACGACGCAATTGGCGCAGTTGTAGTGCAACTGCCTACGGTCCTGGGTTCGAATCCCAGCAAAGACGAATATTTTTGTGATGAACACGAATACTTGTACCTGGGTCATGGATGTTTCTATGTTTTTAAAGTATTGTATATAACTCATTATGTATGTCCCCATATGGGGATGGAGCGAGTCAGCCTCGTGCGAGTGTGGGGACCCGAAACAAACTATACGCCACATACTTAGTGTTCGAGTGCCCCACCACCAGATACCCCGGACCAGCTGAGGACTTCAAAAAACTTGACCGTGGAAGCGCGTTTATACCTGCGGCATTGTAAATTTTAGATTTTAGATCATCATCATCATCATCATTTCAGCCACAGGACGTCCACTGCTGAACATAGGCCTCCCCCAGTGACTTCCAGATCGGCCGGTTGGAAGCGACCTGCATCCAGCGGCTTCCTGCAACCTTTACCAGGTCGTCTGTCCACCTTGTGGGTGGACGTCCTACGCTGCGCTTGCCGGTGCGTGGCCTCCATTCGAGAACCTTACTGCCCCATCGGCCGTCAGTTCTACGTGCTATGTGCCCCGCCCACTGCCACTTCAGCTTGCAAATCCGTCGGGCTATATCAGCGACTTTTGTTCGTTCACGGATCTCCTCATTTCTGATTTGATCTCGCAAAGAAACACCGAGCATAGCCCTCTCCATAGCGCGCTGTGCAACTTTGAGCTTCCTTATAAGGCCCACAGTAAGAGGCCACGTTTCTGTTCCATATGTCATCACTGGTAACACACATTGATTGAAGACTTTCGTCTTTAGGCATTGAGGTATTTTGGACGAGAAGATATTTTGTAGTTTCCCGAACGCTGCCCAGCCGAGTTGGATTCGTCGATTGACCTCTCTCTCAAAATTGGACCTACCCAACTGGATCACTTGTCCCAGGTAAACATATTTGTCAACAATTTCGAGGGTAGAGCTCCCAACCGTTACTGGGTAGGGTGCAACATGGGCATTCGACATTACCTTTGTTTTGTCCATGTTCATCCGAAGACCTACCTGTTGGGAAACTCTATTAAGGCCATCGAGCATTGTGCCGAGGTCCTCCAGCGATTCTGCCATGACCACAATATCGTCGGCAAACCGAAGGTGAGTAATGTATTCGCCATTAATGTTGATGCCGAATCCTTCCCATTCCAGGAGTTTAAAAGCATCTTCCAATGCGGCGGTGAACAGTTTCGGAGAGATAACGTCTCCTTGCCTTACGCCTCGCTGCAGAGGAATAGCTTTCGTGCTCTGCTCCTGTACTCGAACCGACATGGTGGCGTTTTTATATAAACACTTCAGCACCTCGATGTACCGATAGTCAATATGGCACCGCTGGAGAGACTGTAGCACTGCCCAAGTCTCGATCGAATCGAAGGCCTTCTCATAGTCCACAAACGCCAAGCATAGTGGCAAGTTATACTCTTCGGTCTTCTGTATAACTTGTCGCAGCGTATGGATGTGGTCTATGGTACTAAAGCCTTTTCGGAATCCTGCTTGTTCGGGAGGCTGGAAGTCATCGAACCTACGCGCGAGACGATTCGTGATGACCCTCGAAAACAACTTGTAGACATGGCTCAGAAGCGAGATGGGTCTGTAATTCTTCAACAAGGTATTATCCCCTTTCTTGAAGAAGAGCACCACCACACCTCTGTTCCATGCCTCTGGCGTCATTCCCTCGAGCAAGACGGAGTTGAAGAGTTTCTGAAGGGCTTTCAGTATCGGTGTTCCACCCGCATTCAGAATCTCTGAGGTGATTCCGTCATCACCCGGTGCCTTGTTGTTCCGAAGCTGTTTGAGAGCCATCCTAATCTCATATAGGCTGATGTCCGGGATATCTTCGGTAAAGTGTCGGGTCAGCTTAGCTCTTGGATCTGCGACTGAGCTACTAACAGGTTTAGTAACCGAGGTGTATAGCTGCCCATAAAACTTTTCGATCTCCCCCAAAACTTCGGCTTTTGTCGACGTTATACTACCGTCCTCCGTCTTCAGCTTCGTCAGCTGGGTTTGCCCAATAGACATGTCTCTTGCAAACACTTTGGAGCCTTGGTTCCGCTCTATCGCCTCTCTAATACTGTTTGTATTAAAGTTGCGGATATCTCGTCGCAAGGACTTCCATATCTGTCTATTGAGCTGCCGATATGCCTTAGCATCAACGGAGGTCCGCAGTGCGATTGAACGTCGTTCTGCCATGAGTTTGAGGGTGTGATCGGTAAGTTTTTGCGGCCTGTCTCTACGACGGGGTTTGAAATATTTTGACCCGACCGCTTGGACAGTTTCTACAAACCTGTTGTTAATCTCGTCCACTGACTCGCAGTTCTCTAGGCATTCAAAGCGATTTGACAGCTCAAGCTGAAAGCTTTCGGGGCAGTAGATATGGGCATTATAAGGTCGGAGCGTAGATTTCATCAAACGGGACCTTTCTAGCTTGACGTTTATGTTCAATGTGCCTCTAATCATTCGGTGATCGCTTCCGGTTTTCACCCTGTTGATCACGGAGACATCATTGAACACTCGTCGCTTTGTGGTCATGATGAAATCAATCTCATTTTTAGTGGACCCATCGGGACTCATCCAGGTCCATTTTCTCTGAGGTGGCTTCTTAAAGAAGGAATTCATCGCAAAGAGGTCCTCCTTCTCCATGAATTCTGCCAGCTTTTGACCCCTGGGGTTCCGTTGCCCATACCCAAATTGCCCCACTCTCAGTTCATTATCGCCTCGCATGCCCAGTTTCGCGTTGAAGTCCCCCATAACAACATTGAAGTAGGTTTTAGTGGTATGTATGGCCCTACTGATGTCCTCATACATAGCATCTACTTCCTCATCAGGGTGTGTAGAGGTCGGTGCATATACCTGTATCACCTTCAGCAAGTATCTCTCCGATACTTTGAGTATCAGGTATGCAACCCTGCTCGACACACTTCCGATGGTGATAATGTTGTTAATAAGGGACTTGTGGACGAGAAACCCGACACCACCTTGGGACAGTTGGTCGCCCTCCCGGTAGTAGAGTAGGTTGCCCGATTTCAGGGTGATCGTGTCCTCGCCCTCTCGTCGGACTTCTGACATTCCGATGATACTCCAGTGCATCCTACTCATCACCTCTTCCAGCTCCACAATCTTCTCATCAGTCCTCAGCGTGCGTACGTTGTATGTTACCAGGGCCAGTCGTCGTTGGGGATGGTAGCCCGAATTCCTCCTCCGGGGATTCTTAGCACCCCCTGCCCCGCCGTCACCCTGACCGCTACCGTAGCCAGGAACAGCAGGACCACCGGAGACTGGGGGCCTGGTTTCATCTGTGTCTGTCATCAGGGGGGGTTGTTGCCGATTCTCGCCACGCTTGGCAGGCGGGTTGGCGAGCGCAGTTTTTTTATAATATTTCGCACGCAGACGCTGCTCCCCGTCTCGTGCTACAGGATTTGGTCGCCTCTTACGACACGCCTCCTGCTGGCGGTGGGGAAGTGTATTCTTTACGGCCGTCCCCACGCGGCGTTTATTGTAAATAAAAAAAATTGAAACCAGTGTGCCATATTACATCGCCATACGATAAATAATTATGTATGTCGTCGTCTAGTAGGTACCTACTCATGTTGTAGGTCAAGGTTTCATTTTGTCGAGTGTTCAATAATTATTTGATTGGTGGCACGCTGATTGCCATTTCTATTTAAAATATTATATACCTAGGTTTTTTGTGAAAATGAAAACCATTGTTGGATCCGTCAACCCTAATTGCAAAGATGATCAAACGCTCAGCTCCAGCAGTGAGGTGTTCGGATTGCCGTAAATAGGTTGCCCGTAGGGTTGTCACAAAGGGTCACCATCACTTTACATAATAGTAAAATTTTAGAAAACTTTAACCAAGCACGGCTTGGTCCAGTTGCACGGAACCACCCAATTCTCCGGTAGCTACGGCACTAACAAAGCATTACAAACCAAAATCACCAAAAGTTCCTCGTCTGATTGGAATCTCAATCTCTAGGGAGGTAGTTTTGTTTGAATCAAATAGCCATCATATGTTGTTAAATTAAATCACTGGATCACATTCATAACACTATTTATTTCAAACTATAAAAAAAATACAATATATCAAGTAAAACACAATCTTGACCAAACAACTAATGACAACCATTTTAAGATTGAAATTAAATGAAATGAAATAATTTAAATGAAATGAAATAATTTATTCAGTAAGTAGGCCAAAAGGGCACTTTTACAAGTCAGATTGTGAGTCTACCGGCATTTCGCAAGAGGAGACCGCTGTTGAGAAGAAAGCCGAAAGAAACTCAACAGTAAGTAATTTTTTCGTAAATTATACTTAAAAACTAATACAATTATATTATAACTAGGTAATTGAAACATATATGTTAGAGGAGATGTACAAGTTTCTCCAAATCAATGTTTACACTAAAAATTATATAAAATAAAGTGATTTTTTCAGAGATGTAGAAGGTCTCTAGGCGTCACGACACGCAAAATAGATTGGTATAGGTAATTAATTAATGAAATTGTTCAATTCCGTTGAGATGTATAAGGTCTCAAGGGGTCAAAATCAATAACTGATGCAACAAAATAATTAAGTAGGTACTTAATTTAAATTTCTTAGAGATGTACATGGTCTCTGGGCGTCACAACATGCAAAACAAAATAAATTAATTTAAATCCTTAGAAAAGTTAAGGACTGAATAATAAACTAACTATACAAAAGAAAAAATAATAAATAAATAAATAATTAAACTAAATTTCTTAGAGATGTATATGGTCTCTTCTCTAGGCGTCACAGTTCACAAAATAAAAAATATAAATAATAAATATAATATGATAATAGTTAAATTCCTCAGAGATGTATAAGGTCTCTGCGCGTCATTGTACAGTACACTAAGTTTATTAGAGATGTATACAGTCTCTAAGTCTCTAAGTAAAAAATAACTTCAATCGATTACTTAAACTCTTGTGTTTCTCTAATTAGCTGTGCCAGTCACCACAATACAGCTTGGTATACAAAGGTTGTATACAGAATACTAAATCACATTTTCAACACATGCAGATATCAAAAATATGCCGACAATTAGATTTTCGTGCTGCGCATAATATGAAAATGTTAGCGAAAAATTGTGTGTGCCAACCCTACGTCTCCAGGTGGCCGATGTCAAACATTGAGTTTACCGCCCGCTTTAAGCGCCATCGAGTATTTATTTGTGACTTGCGCTACCTACTGTTTTCTCAACAAATGTTATTCTTTATCCTACTTACAGCAGAGTTAAATTATTCAATTAATTTTAGCGCGAATAGAAATGGACGAAGCGTCTCTAAAACGAAATTAGGTAGGGCTGCTTCAGGTACATTGTTGGTTTTCGGGTAAGTAAGTGATGATAAGGCTTGATGCACTTTTTTGACTTGACGCATTATAATCGCAACGGTTTATTCTTAGTTAAGTCTTATTTTGCGATTTCGCCAGCAAGCGTCAAGAACTAAGATAGAGTCTAGGCTCTAGGGCTGAATGGAGCCGTAGAGAAATTTTATTATTCACCGCTTTTAAGCAACTGGCTGTTTATCTAACACAAGCAGCTATAGTGAACACTATTTTAAAATTTCTGCTCTACTCTAAAATTGAAAGTTTGAACTTTCTTTAGCGATCTTTTTACCCCTTTTACTCTCCTGTTACACAGTAATTGAGTAAAATTGATGATATGATACTATCCTGAAATGTAGTAGGTACTTCTTTGGAGATAAAATGCAGTAATCGATCCAGTCTAAACTATTTTAGTGTCAGGATAGTCTTTTTTTTTCCTTTTGTGGCATCACTTCTTGTAGTAGGTATGCCAATAATATGGAGTGTAAAAGGGAAGAAGCAGCATTTTTCCTATGAGAATATTTGAATACCTAAGTGGTAAGCAGTAAATAATAGTTCCAAAATCGTCCGCAATAGCGCTAGAGTAGGTAGCAAGAAAGTATGAACAAATTCCTTGTTTTAGACGGAGCGAACTTGAAAATTTTAATATTTTAGGTGACCAAAGTTAATCCCACATAGTTCCTTTAAGTAGGTACATACAGAAAAGATGCATATATCTTTTTTTTAATGTCTAAAGAAACCGTAGCTAAGTAACGGAACTACTTTCAGCCACAGTAGCGCCAACAATTTAAAACCTTTCAGCGAACACTTTTGGATTGGATACATGAAGATAGCTCTTCCTATCATCCTTATCCTTCATAATTTGATTTTGGAAAAAGATTTTTGTTTGTTTGTCATTGATTTTGTAAACTTTTTTAGTGTGCAATGAAGTATTTTGTATTGTATTGGATTGTATTGATTACATTGACAGATATACAATTGATCTTGTAGTATATCATTAATGAAACATCAATAATTATGATTTTAAATACATAAATAAATGTAATTTATTACTTATAATGACATCTCTGTATATCTGTTGTGTCCAGTGCGCCAAGCGACGTAGACGCATTGATGTGTAATTAAATATTAATTGCGATATACAGCGCGGCCCGGCCGCTGCTAGCGAATCGACGCGATGACTCGATACGTCGTGAACGATTTCCTCGCCTTTCTGCAGCAGAAGGAGAAGCTACTGCTGGAAGGCAAGCTGGATGCGGTGACCGCTGTCCAGTTTAGTGAGTGGGCATCGAGTTTCACAGTCGAGGACATCTGTGAAGCGAAGCAGGTATTGTGCCAGTCCCTTGGGATCGTCGGCACATATGTACCTCATCGAAAAGGGGATGATCCGGAAAAAAGACCCTTGCGGATGTTTAAAAAATCCTGAAGGAGAACCAAGAGCGAATTCCGGAGTTTGTGGCGACGGATGCCTCTATCCTGCCGTCCCAGATTTCGGATGATATCGACGTTCGCTGCTTGTTTAAGGATATCGTGGCCCTAAAAACAAGTTTAGCCGATATAGTTTTGAAGTTTGAAGCTGCCCAAGCCACTATTACTGAGTTGCGCAAAGAAGTCAACAGTTTGCGAAATAGTGCTCCAACTCAGTCGGTATTAGCATCAAGTTTCAAGACCGATGACCGACCCACCACCGCTAGAAGCGCCGAGTCTGTCAGTTTGCGTTCTGCTGACACTGTAAAAAGTGCCGCACCCGCCGCTACACCGCCCGCGCGCCCCCCGCCGGTGCGGCCGCCTCAAGTTTCGAAGTTGCGTCAGCGTGCTTATGCTGACGTCGCCGGTCAGCCTGTCGCAGCTAACCGGGCCTCAGTACGGGTTCCTGATAAGGAAAAGTCCTCCCGCACCAATGTGGATAAGGAGGGGTTCACACTGGTGGAAAGGAAGAGCAAGGCGCGTAGGGTGCCCCGCAAGACTGAGTGGCACTGCCGAGCCGGTCGGTTCTGGTCTTCAGATTGCCACACCGAGTAAGGCGCTCTATGTGTCGCGCTTGCATCACTCCGCCGTGGCTGACGATGTGGTGGAGTACGTCCGCCGGAAGACTGGCTTCTCGCTGAGGGTGCACCAGCTGCAGTCCCGCCACTACGTGCACTTCAGCTCGTTTGTGGTGCGCGTGCCGCGGCCGCTGCAGGACACCATCGCAAGTGCAGACTTCTGGCCGAAGGGTGTTGTGTTTCGGCAGTTCCGGGGCAATCTGCCGAATCCTGCACCAGATCAGACGACGCAACGGAGCCACGCTGTTACGTCGGATAAATCAAATTAGATTTAAGTTTTTTTTTTTTTTGTAATGTAATTTTGTAGTTCTCAGTGCCTTGGTTTATTTACTGTTATGCTGTGTAACTAATTTAAATAAAATAAATAAATCTGCGTGAAATTTAATGTCTGGAACAATATGAAATAGTGTCATGATTGTCTTGTCAAGTTGACGTTGACGTTTGACAATACATATTTACCAATTTTTTTAATCGTAATCGATAAAGTCGATTGTTTCCCTATATTATTGTTTGTGGATTGAAAACAAATTACTTATTAGGAGACATGGCAAAATAGAAAAACTAGCTACACGTCTTAATACAATCAAAATAGTCAGCATACCCAGGTCTCCGTGCGCAGCAGTCATGTGTGAATAATTATTACAACCGTTAGGAATTTAGGATGCTGCCGGGCATTGGAGTCTTCGGCACTGGCTCTGTCGCCAAAGTGCTAGTGCCATTTCTAAGAGAAAAGGGTTTCGCCGTCGAGGCAATATGGGGAGTCACGTTGCAAGAGGCCGAGACAGTGGCCAAAGAACTCAAAATACCATTCTTCACGAATAAAATCGATGACGTTCTGTTGAAGAAGAATGTAAACCTTGTGTTTATCGTATGCGCTCCCAATTTACACGCACAGATATCTGTAAAGGCCTTAGGCATCGGCAAGCATGTGGTTTGTGATAAACCAGCTGGGCTTTGTCAAGCCGAGGCCTTAAAGATGGTGCGCGCCGCTCAGTATTATCCCACACTGATATCAATAATCAATCATTCCCTGCGATTCTTGCCTGCCTTCAGCCACATGAGGAAATGTATTCAAGAGGGTTATCTTGGAAGTCCAGATGAACTAACCTTAATGGATGTAAGAGTACAAATGGGGTCCCTACTAGGAGATTCTTACAATTGGCTATGTGATGACACAATGGGAGGAGGAACCCTCACTTTAGTTGGTAGCCATGTTATTGACTTAGTCACATTCCTAACAGGACAAAGAGTTGTCAAAGTACATGGAGTTTTGCGAACATTTGTCGAAGAAACAACTAAAGTCAATGGAATCAGGAAAATAACAGCACCAGACTTCTGCACATTCCAATTGCAAATGGACAAGGGCTTGTTGGTCACAGCCACTCTGAACAACCACTTGCCAGGACCCTGTTTCAACCAAGAGATATACATGTGCAGTAAAAAAGGGTACTTAGTTGTGAGAGGTGGAGATTTACATGGTCGGCTGCACAAACCTAATTCAGCGAAAACTATAGAGGAGGAAAGCAAAAGAGGCCATGAGAAAGAGGAGGTCATTTATGTTGATGTCGAAGACTTGAGCTGTGCTTCTAGTGTTATTCCGAAACCATATATCAAGGGCCTATGCAAAATGATAAGTGCTTTGAAAGAAGCTTTCTTGCCTGTAAAAGAGCAGATGGATTGGATTAAGGAGCCTGTGAGAGCTGCTGCTACATTTGAGGATGGACAGAGGGTACAAGCCGCGATGGAAGCCTTGCGACAGTCATGTGAAGACGGCTGTTGGACATCAGTACAGTTATTAACAGAACCTCCAGACCCCAATCCTGCCCTGTCTGCTGCAGTCCGAAGAACTGCTATATCCTTACAATAGATTTGCATTTAATTCAAGTTTTGATATGCCATTATTATGTACCTTTATTACATTGTAAGCATATTGAGTTTATTTTGCATTAATGTTATGTAGGTTTGGGTGTGTTATTCAAAGTATCTATTCAGCATTAGTTATAATCATTGTTTTGTTACATACATATAACTCTTTCTGTATCACATGTATGTTATCATGGGCGAGAATGTTTACTCATCTTAGGAATAATTAATAACATTACTTACATTTGAAATGGATACATCTTATGCATATTTTTTAGAATGCGACGCCAATTGACTTAATGCCTAGTCAATGGCAAGGACCGAAATGTATTCTGATCATAGAGAGAAAGATTGAAAATCTACTTAATTATTTTCAAGTACAAGTTTTACAAATAGAATCAGGATCAAATATTTACTATGTAATTATGTGGTTGCTTTGGTTGCTACTATTTGATGCTGACTACATTTCTAATAAGAACTGCTTATTAAATTCAAGCACATTTAAGATTAATTGAACAGATGTTATTGTAATCGCTGTGATAAAAATTACATTTGAGACAAATTTTTTTATGCCGTTTCATTATCTATATTTATAACCCTAGGATGGACTATGACACCTAAGTCTTTAGATAAAACTTCTCCATTTTGCCATTGGAAAATTAGATACCTACTCGGACCAATGTCTTTTAAGCTAATATTTATGTACTATGGGTTGCACAAATGCATGGCCCATTTA
Organism: Apotomis betuletana; assembly: GCA_932273695.1. NCBI lineage: Eukaryota > Metazoa > Arthropoda > Insecta > Lepidoptera > Tortricidae > Apotomis > Apotomis betuletana. Next base: position 15,346,494 of record OW026308.1, on the reverse strand, counting down.
TGAATTCATAAATAGGCCATGCAATTCTGCAGCTCATTGTACTCTTGGCATACTTTTTGTATTCTGTTAGAAGAATTTCTATCAGATACAATAATACAATATGTAGAGATTTAACTTTTTCAGCCAGGCGATGGCAAACTATGTTAACGGTAAGCTGTGCCACGAACACTACCATTTTATTGACAATCATAGTCATACTGTTGGATGATAGCGTTAGCTTGGCATCTGGGATAATGTTCTTTGTGAATAAGCTGGGCAGTCGAGGTTAACTACTTTAAATTCTGGTTTAGTGCAAACAAGACATTTAACACTTCACAACCAGGTAAAAATATAAAAACTACCCCAGAAACCGACAGAGCCCGCTAGGTGGGCGCAACCTCATTCCAGACGCCGACAGAGCCCACCAGGTGGGTGCTTGCATAGTACAAACCACCGTCGAGCTGGGCCTGCACGAGCACCCACCAGGTGGGTTGTTGGTTGTGAAAGTGTTAAATAATCAGGCTATACTAGAACTTGAATGCTGATGCTGCACACATTTACTATAACCAAGGAAAAAAGTGCACGTTGCTTTGTTTCTGGTAGAAATGTAGCATCGAATAAACAGTATTTTCACACTGACACCAAAAATACTATAGAGGCATAAATCACCACATGGGATGCCCTGTAGCCCACGGGTATAGACATCAGCAAAGTGTGATATGTGCAAGTAAGCAGGTGGACAGGAATCGCAGTTGTAATATCGATTGAGTTCACATTCATACTAATTACATTTTGCAGATTTCAATTTCAGAGTTGTACACTAATATATAATTACATTTTCCAAGTTAGTACAACTGCGTTCAAAGGTATTGATATATTGATTAATTCTTAACTCTGTTGTTCCAACCTCCAACCATGCAGCTCTCTATCCCCAATAGAGTTGATTCTAGGTAGTTTTCATTTTAACTTATCAAAAGCCAACAATATTGGGGCACAACCATGGCTGATATTGTAGCAGTCAACCAGGAAAGTCAAATAGGAAATGAGACAATTTTATAGAGGTTAGTACCTAACCTAGTTTTGTTTATCAGTCACACAGTCAAGACAATTACATATGTACTGAATAAGAGAGAAATAAAACAGAATTTCAATAACAGTATTATAATAAGAAATGCAACGGAGATAACATTATGTCCATGTTTCATCAGCAACCAACATATTACACAATCACTTCATGTTCATACACTACGATTTCTAAAATTTATGACTAACCAATTCGAACCACAATTTAAAACTATGCATTAATTTAGTTGTCGATTTTCGCCAAAATGTCAGATTCTCGGAAGAGGTGATACTCCTTGTCTTCAGATTCGAGCGAGACTTTAGTGCCGCCGTATTCAGGGAGGAGCACCTTGTCGCCGACCTTCACCATGAGGGGAACGAAGTCTCCATTCTCCTTTCTTGAACCGGGTCCCACGGCGACAACTTCTCCATGGAGAACTTTGCTTTGCGCTTTCTCGGGAAGCACGATACCGCCTGCAGTTTTGGTAACGGCTTCAGCCCGTTTGATTAAAACACGATCCAATAGGGGAATTAGTCGCCTCGCCGCAGTTGCCATTTTTGTGCCGTAAGACGAAAATTAAGACAAGTGAAGAGCGGAGCAGTTTATGGTTATCTGCTTTCAATCTAGAAAATTCGATTTGGATTGAGAACTAACCGGCGAACGACGAACTTTGACGAGCGGGCGCGGGCGGCGGGCGGAAGGGAAGGAAGATTGCCTATCTCAGCCTATCCATGTGTTTGTAGGGTTGTCATATAAAAATATGAAATTATGAAAGCAAGTTAAGAAACTGGAATAGAAAAATAATAACTTATTTTTATTGATCACGATTTTAAATATTTATTTTGTGAATCAAATATATAAATTATAATTGTAATATGGAGTTTTCTGGTCCGCCATCTATCGCCGAGTAGTCAAACTAAGTAAGCTATAATGGCTACCAATATAGTTTTAAAAATATTCCATAGATGGCAGTGCAATCAGCGTAAACATTTCTTTTCACGACTTTACCTTCGTTCCGACAGATGACGCGAGAGCCATCAATTTAACAAGTTACGACTACGAAAAAGTTTTTGTCGAACACTGAAAGTCCAATCCATTTCGGGTAGTAAATAAATTTTAATATTAAATTAGCTTAACAATTTGCTGTTTATCATAAAATAAATTATAGTCTTATGGTATGGTACCTTTTTAGGGTTCCGTAGTCAACTAGGAACCCTTATAGATTCGCCATGTCCGTCTGTCCGTCTGTCCGTCCGTCCGCGGCTTAGCTCCGTGATCATTAGTCTAGTACTAAAGCTGAAATTTGGTATGAGTATGTATTACGCCGACAAAACGGTAAAATAAAAACTAAAAAAATTTTTTTTTACCTCGAACCTAAAGTGGGGATGATTTTTTTTTCGCTTTAATACTAGTGTGTGGGGTGTCGTTGAATAGGTCTTTTAAAAATAATAGGGGTCTCCAAACATTATTTTTTGGTAAAGTCAGCAGTTTTGTAAATATTCGCCCTGAAAATAAAAAAAATTGTGTCCCCGCCTCTAACTTTTCAACCGCGGGTCAAAAATTATGGAAAAATTCATGAAAATGAGGCCTTATAAGTACTTTCAATGAAAACTATATTGAATAAAATCGGTCGAGCCGTTTTTGAGTTATCGAATAATTTCATAATTTTCTTTAAAATGGCGAAACGGGAGAATACTTTTCTATATACATGTACATAAGTTGCACGTGCGGCGGCAACATCGCACCGGCACCCTATAGTAAAATCTTCAATACCGTTGGAACTGTACAAGTTCTCGATATGCGGTTTTTTATTAAACGATCAATTACCTAATAGTGTTATAATATACATAAGTAAAATAAAGCCATATTCATGATTTTTTTAATATGAAATTACATAAAAGACCCAAAAAATATATATTTTTTCAAAATGTATGTTTTTTTTTTGGAAATATTATTACTTTTTGCCTATTTGAATTTTTTTTTTTTAAACTAATTTAAGTAAATATCTGTCGATTACCACCTTAATTATCAAAATCGGAATATCCGTTGAGGTTTTAAATTTTTTGTAAGATTTTTTGACCCAGCGGCGCCATGTCTGTATTCTTCAATAACTTTGGAATTATACGAGCTAATGATATTTTTTTTTTTTTTTTTTTTTTTCTTTTCCTCTTTGATGACCTGCGATCAGTCGTCTAGACTATAATCAGGTGAGTTGGAAGTGGTCGAGATTTGGCGAGGTAGAGCCACTGCTCTATCTCTCCTTATTAAGGCAGCACGTCAGCTCGCTTGAGTCTTCTAACCGGGTTTGGTTGTAGGAGCACAGTTGATAACGGGTTTGGGTGTGTTGTCAAGCGGTCCTTGTACTTGGCAGTGTAGCGTTCTATTTCATCCGATATCGTTGGGATTTCCAGGTACTCATGGATTTCACAGTTGCGAGCAAACCAGGGCGCCGATGAGAGTACCCTAAGTATATTGTTCTGTGCTCTCTGCAGACACATTATGTTTGATTTGCTGGCTGTAGACCACAGTTGGATGCCATAAGTCCAGATTGGCTTTATTATGCAGCAGTATACCCTTAACTTGTTGGATAGAGATAAGGTAGATTGTCTACCGAGGAGCCAGAGTAGGTTTTTAAATCTCAGGTTGATTTCGGTGCGCTTCGTACTTATGTGGTCCTTCCATGTCATCCTTCGATCCAAGTGAAAGCCCAGGTATTTAACGCAAGTAGATTGCGGTAGTGTGTCGAGGCCCAGACTGACCGGAGGGCAAGTTTCGCGTCTTAGGGTAAATGTGATGTGGTGAGACTTGGGGGCGCTTGCTTTTATGCGCCATTTAGTCAGCCAATCATTGGTGGCGTTGAGCTGTACTTGCAGTGATCTGCTTGCTTCATTGGGGTCCCGGTTGCAACTGAGGAAAGCCGCGTCATCGGCAAAGGTTGCCACAGCTGTATCAGGTGTCTGGGGTAGGTCACTAGTAAAGATGTTGTAGAGGACTGGACCAAGTACGGAGCCCTGGGGCACCCCGGCATTGCAGCTAAACAGGGAAGATCTTGCGTCGCGGAGCTTGACTTGGAACTGTCTGTCACTGAGATACGAGTCCATCAGTAGGTAATAAGGGTGTGGAAGATACTTTTTAATTTTACAGAGCAGCCCTTTGTGCCAGACTCGGTCGAATGCTTGTTGTACATCAAGGAAAGCAGCAGAGCAGTATTCCTTACTTTCTAGCGACTGTCTTATAGTAGAATATACTCTGTGCATCTGCTCTATTGTTGAATGCTGCTTGCGAAAACCAAACTGGTGATCGGGTATTACATGGCCTGCGTCTAGGCAAGGAGAAAGTCGTGAAAGTATGATCCTTTCCCACAATTTAGACAAAACAGGCGTCAGACTAATAGGGCGATAAGATGAGACTTCGTTGGGCGGCTTGCCAGGCTTGTGGATCATGACGATCTCAGACGTTTTCCAGAGTGCAGGGAAGTGAGATGTTCTCAGTGTGGCATTCATTAGTATAGTGAGAAAGACAATACACCTCTTCGGGAGCTCTTTCAGTAGCCTAGGTGTGATCAGATCAAATCCAGGTGCCTTATTGGAATCCATGTTGGCTATTTCTCTAGCTATCTCCCTTGGTGAAGTAGGACTCAATGGCAGACTTAGTTGCAGGTCTTGTTTAAGAACTTCTTCTATTTCTGGGTCTTCTGGACTGTTTGTAGCGTTAGGTTTGAAGACTCCTGCTAAGTATGTAGCAAAGGCCTGGGATTTTTCCTGATCTGTTCGGGCCCATGTGTTTCCAGATCTAATAGGCGGAGAACATTGTTGCGGCTGTGGGAGGTACTTTGTTGCTTTCCAGAGGTTGTGGGTCCCATTTGCACTCGGGGACATTTTCTCCAATCTCTGGTTAAGCGATTCATTGGCCGCGTCAGCCAGGAGTTTTTTAAGTGTTTTAGCAGCTTGGTTGAGTCTGGTTTTATCTGCACTCCTATGGGTCGTCTGCCAGATTCTACGAAGGCGACGTTTCTCAGCGATTTTTTCTCTGATTGTAGGAGGTACTGGTGCCCCGCGTGACGAGTTCTTCAGCTCAGGAGTGCTTCTCCAGGCGGCCACTTGGATCAGATTTGTAATGTAGAGACACGCATCATCCACTTCCTCTTTAGTTTTAAGTGAGATGTTGAGGTTGATGTTGGATTCCAGATATTCCCGGAAGCATTGCCAATCGGTTTTATGGTTGTGGAGACGATCGGTATGAGAGTCGCAAGGTATAGCTACTGGACTAACTGTTAGTAGCACAGGCGAATGGTCGGAGCTACCGTCGAGGTTTGACCTTATGGAGGTGTTGAGTACGCTGATTCCCTTTGTGATGAAGAAGTCAAGGAGGTCCGGTGTTTTCTTTTTATCCGTGGGCCAATATGTGGGCTCACCAGTGGACATGGCCAGAAGATGATTGGCGTCGACGCTCTTTTTTAGTTCTCGGCCTCTAGTGACTGTTAGTCGTGATCCCCAGTATGTGTGCTTGGCATTCCAATCGCCACCAGCAATGAAACGGTTCCCCAATGACTTAAAAAACGTAGAAAATGTATTCTCCTTTATGGTGTGGCGCGGCGGACAGTATATTGCCGAGAGAATGAGAGGTGCAGAGCAATCTTCCACCCTTATAGTAGTTGCCTGGAGATGGGGAGCCTGATAGGGTTCTAAGAGACAGTGCTTTAGACTATTCTTAATTACTATAGCAGTGCCAGCGTGGGCTCCGCCATCGGGATGACAGGTGTGGTACACTGAAAATCCAGGAATGCATATTCTGCTTCTTATGGTAGTATGCGATTCAGAAATAAGGCAGACGTCAAGTTTGTTCATTTTGATGAGCATTTCTAGTTCGTTTATGTTGGGGGAAAGGCCGTTGATGTTCCAGGTAGCAATATGTAAAGAAGTCATTTTGTGAGCTTCGAGACGAGTGTAGTAATAAGGCTCACTAAGGAACCTATTTGTTGTATTAGGAGATCCATTTTCTCACTTTGTCTTAGTAGTAGTACTTCCAGATTATTAGTGGATTGTTGGTGTATTTCAGGTTTTATCCCTTCTGTAGCTTCAGCGTATGTTTGTTGGTGAGTGGGTCCTTTGGGTTCCTTTTTGTTCGTTGTGCTGGGGCCGATTGGGTCAGCATGCACGGCTGCTGTGGTTGGAGGAGTCTGATTTTTCCTTTCTATTAAATTTTTATTCCTTCGTGCAAGGTATTCTTTGTATACCTCGCAACCTTTGTGATTGGCAGGGTGGTCGAGCGAACAGAGAGCGCATTTAGCCGGAGTAGTCCGATCTTTCTTTTGGCATGCTGAGGTTTTGTGACCTTCTCCGCATTTGACACACCTATAAGGTCTCATGCAATTATTTTTCGTGTGACCGTAACGCTGGCAACGTTGACATTGAACGATATTTTTCGACTTTCGAGGATCCTCGATCTTTACCTTTTGGTGAAATATGTGGGTGATGTTTTTGACTGCGGGGTTATTAACGCTGGGCTCGATGTTCACAAAGAAAGTCGATGTTGGTTTTTTGTCTGGTCCGTACCGAGAATTGATGATTTCACCCTTAATTTTGTTATTGGTCGCCTCCACGGCCTCAGCTATCGCTTCGTGTGGAGTCGTATGGTGAAGGTTTTTTATGACGATACGATAACATTTACTATCTTTGGGGGTAAATGTATGTCCTATGAGGCCATTTGATCTTATAACTGCAATGATTTTCTTATACTCCTCAGCGGTGTTGACAAGAATGTGGAGTAGATACTTGTTAATGAGCTTGAATTGGAACTCTTCTTTACTGCTGACAGTTTCGATTAGCTTCGATAGCTCAGTGACGTCTTCTATACCATTGAGAACAATAGGTGGAGGTTTGCTGGGTTTAGGATGGACGGTAGAGCATGGTTCTTCCATTGAGTCTAAGGGCAGGGTGCTGTAGCGGTTTTTCGTTGTGGTATCTTGCGTTTCTGGTGGAGTGCTGCAGAATTTTCTCTTCTTACTGCTTCTGCTACTGGGTGATGGCACCCTTTGCCATGGTGGAGGAGCAGGATATTCAGACAGTTCTTCTATTAAACCATCTTCTGGTGAGTTAGTGGTGTCACTTGGTGGAGCTAATGATATGCGGTTTTTTTTCGTAAATGTAAAATTAGTTGTGTATTAATATAAATAAATAAAAAAAGTACCATGTACATACATTTTTACGAGTAAAATTCCAAAAATCACAAATTTTTAATATTTTTTTCAGAAAATATTATTTCTTAGGTATCCAAAATTATTTTCTACGTGATTTTAATTTTTTTCATGTTAAATTGGGTAATTATCTGCCGATTGGCACCTCTTACGTCAAAATAGGAGTATCCGTTCAGGATTTAGAATATTTTAAACTTTTTTTGAATAAGTGGCGCCATCTCTGTTCCTAAGGGGTGAAACTAATTTCGCCTCCAGTGAAATCGTTTATTTTGGTCTATATTATCACTGTGCAAAACGGCTTGCTTCCATCACAAAGTGCAGCTTCCAGGCCAAAACCGTCCATACCAAGTAATACTACTGAGCGTGGCCTGACATGCTCTTGGCCGGTTTTTTAGGGTTCCGTACCCAAAGGGTAAAAACGGGACCCTATTTATTTATTTATTTATCGATACAAAATCCACAGCACAAATTACAATATTATTTGAAACAGATACTTACATATTTGTTTAACATTGGCCATTACGGATTTACAATACAGACTTATCACTAGCAAATAAAAACTAACGTTGCGATAGGAGACGCATTCAGATAAGTGCTCAACTGAGTACGTAAATTTCTAAAGTGGAAATACAAATACAAATACAAATACTCTTTATTGCACACCTCCAACATAAAGGAATATACAACACAACATGAGATACATTAAAATAACAGGCAGAGGTAAACATATTATAGTACTTAAACTGAAAAATAATAAAATTAAAACTATTACTGAGACTTCGCTGTCCGTCCGTCCGTCCGTACGTCCGTCTGTCACCAGGCTGTATCTCAAGAACGGTGATAGCTAGACAGTTGAAATTTCCGCAGATGATGTATTTTTATTGCCGCTATAACAACAAATACTAAAAATAAAATAAAATAAATATTTAAGGGGGGCTCCCATACAACAAACTTGTTATAGATTATGGTACAGTCGAGTTCATTTACATCTACACACTTAATCTACACACTGCTAAAATATCTAAACACGATTTTATGCTCCTGACAATAGGGTCGTGTTCAGATATTTTTATGTTCTCGTAAGTGTGTAGATGTAAATGAACTCGACTGTACGGAACCCTTCATGCGCGAGTCGGACTCGCACTTGCCCAATTTTTTATGTGTTGTAAAAAAATGTTTTTTTTAATGCATTTTTTTAAGTTCTCTGCTATGACATTATAGAAACGGTATTTATTTTAATGTTTTTAAATGTATTTTTTTAAGTTCTCTGCTATGACATTATAACAAGATAGGTACGGTAATTATATTTTTTTTTAATTAGGTAGTAGTTTTTCGTACAGACAGAGAAACAACTCAACTTCTGCCTCTAAGCCCAGCATCAGCATAAGCTTCTCTACATCGCCACCATAACCAAAAACCATTGCATCATTTTTGGTCATCCAACTCATGTCCGCACCAAGTACGCAAGTGGCGGCGCCGTGACCGCCACTGGAATGTGCGCCGGCGCCGTCCAGTCTCAGGCACACCTGCGCGGCCGGCGCACACCACTGCAACCACCCACACATAGGGTTACCATTTAGGAATTTGAAAAGTCCTGGCAAAAAGCCGGACGAATCGAAAAAAGTCCGGACTTTTTAGTCACAAGAATAGGTAGGCATGGTAGTAGGTAGACGCTCGCATTGCGAGATTTGCGAGGGGGTAGGTGCGGGGTGCGGGCCGGCCGGGCGATTTTATTACTCATTATTCCAACTTATTTGAAAAAAGCCGGACAAATTAAAGGGCCGGACAAAGTCCGGACAAGAGTCGAAAAGTCCGGACATGTCCGGACAAATCCGGACGTATGGTAACCCTACCCACACACGAACTTAATAACCTCTTATACATACACGCACTCACACGGATTCATGCGTGCGCATCGCGATTTATGACCGCCTCCGCATTTATGCGGCTACATGAAAGCATAGAGCCTATTGTTTACAGCAAAGGGTTTGAGGCTTCGGATGTTTGACAATTGAATACATAATCGGGATACCTTATTCCTAATTAGGTATACAATTTCCACTATTTTACTGCAAGTGCACACTTTAATTAAACCCGAGTATATAACCACTTTCAAACTGTACTCCCCTGCAGAAGCGCAATTTTTGCTCCTATTTTTTTTCACATCAGTCTGTTCGTAGTCCGCTACACTCTCTTCGAACAGAAGGATGCCCCACTAAAACGATCTCTAGCCATTCTCTTCCTTCTCCCACCAGCCTGCCACCCTGCGGTTCTTCTGGAGTTTTGAGGATTTAGTTATGACGCATATAATTGAAGAAGCGTATAAAATAAAATATCGGTTACTATACAATACACCATGTGTACAAAATTATCTCACAAATTGTATATGAGGATGACATGAGGTGTGTTACCAAACAACTGTTCAACACTTCCTTTATTCAATCATATTGTTATTCACATCGCGGAATGAATATGAGTAAATGTCCAGTCAGTAGCGTACAAGAGCCAGTCATATACAAGAGCTTTCAGTTTTTCATTTTCTCTTCAAATTGCACAATTGAATAAAGCGATTTACATGAATTATATCCCGTAGTTCAAAGACTAGGGCAGTAACAGAACCAATTAACACCGTGACCACGTAGGTATTGTATTTCAACATGGTAGCCAGTTTACCAAATGTGACTTAAAAATTAAGGTAAAGCTCCACATACACATACATATTAAGCTACCTAACAACATCATAATAACCTCAATGTTTTTGCGTTATGTTTAATATAATGATACCTTATTCAACAAGAAATAATTGGCCAAAGGAAAGATTAGGGAATCGACAAAGCGAATTGAATAGACTTGTAAAAAGAGTTTGTATAGAGTGGAAAAATGCAAAAAGGCCGAATTGTGTGCAGGTTCACACGGGCCTGCCGACGCGAATTTTGCAAACAGCTCACGTGTACTGCGTAGGGCTGGTAGGGCGACCATCGCCTTTTTGGGAAGGAATTTCGGGACAAGTCCACTCTGCTACCTGTCTCCATTAGAAGCCGATCGCAATTTTTCAACCGGTTTGTCGGTGTACGGTAGGAGTATCTTGTAACTCTCCTCGAAGAAAAAGTAAGTCAAATAAATCACTGTCTACGTCACTTATTTAATCTTGAACCTTAGTAATCGTTTGTTTGCAAAAACAAAACTACTTTTACAACTATCATAATTCATAATAATCTTCATAATAATAGATCGAGGGTGATGGATGGGAAAACCTCTTATTGTTCTTATTGCATTCATGCAAAATAGCATTTTAGTACTCGATGCTTCAAACTCTTAATGCCGGTAGCACACCTCCGCCGCGAAACGTCAAACCCAAGGAAGTTTCGCTTTAGTTTCGCGCGCTCTGTATGGCGTTTCGCGGTTTCGCAGTTTTCCTGACAGTTTTCCTAAAAAACCTTTCAGAGATAATCACAATCGCGCTATTTTTCTCTCGGAGCGTGGTTACAGTACAGTAAAAAGTTGCGATAATAGCCGTACGCGGATGTTCAAAGCAGACAAAATAACACAACAAACACGGCCAGGCTCTATAGCCTTATGTACACAGTACAAGTTCGGCTTGCGTCGAAGGAACTGCCGGGCAGTTTCTTATGTGCATGGCTTTAACGGTGATTATTGTAGTGGTGGCATGTTGGGCAGCTGCACGGCAGTGTGGTAGTTGTCTGGAAGAGATCGTGGTCGGTTCTCACGCAGGCGCACAGGTGCGCATCCGGCTATCTCGGCGCAGGATTTGAATCAGTTTAGTGTGAAGCGTTCTAATTATGGAGGCGAAACAAAGCCTTCGCTTTGGAACTAATGCTTGTGATAATATTTAGGCTTTCATTTTACTATGCAAAACCAATGAAAATACTAAGTGTAATTGGTATTTCAACTAAATATCGATTACATTTACATAAATAGTTCAATAATATGTATTTCATATACTTTTTCTAAAAATCTTCAATGTAGGTAGTCCTACCTAACCTACTTATTCATAAACATTGAATTTTTAGGTACTCAACTTAATTTTATTTTGTTTCAATGACATCATATCATAAAGAAAACAAACATAACTTTAGTCCAGTCGTTACCTATTTAAGTTTTTGTTACGAATATCAACTTAAACTTGATTTTGGTAAAAAAACTGATGAGTTGTCCTCTTTACACAGAGTTCCTCGATAGAGCCATTCGGCTTGGAGGCTGCGCGACTCCCGCTGCGTCTAGTGAGCCACACTGATAGTGATAACCACATCGTCAGTTTGCTCAGCTGAGACGATGACTCTTCTCTATTTTTTTATTTGTAAGTGCCCACTGAAAGTAAGGCACTACTTCTCTTTTGACAATAAAGAATGTTTCTGCGTTTTTCCGGGTTCCAATCTTTGACTCTTGAAGACAGGTATTATTTTAATTCTGAAATGAGTAACCCTTATATTTTGTGTTTGTGTCACGATGATTTTATCATATTTTTTTATTGTAAGTAGGTAAGTACGTTATCAGCATGAACTCGGTAATTCACTAGAATTGCTGGTTGTTTCGTAACTTTGAATGATTTTTTTAAGATTCGCAAGAAAGAGACACAGGTCTGAAGCAATTCTAATTGTAATATTTTATTAATTAGTGATATCAATATCAATCAAGTATTGTTAATTTAATTACATAGGCAAAGGCTACTGATATTCACGCCATCTAGCGACTATGTTGAAAAGTATCTGCTTTGCCATCCAGCCAGATACAATCACCCGAGCACTGCCCTAACCAGGCGAGTGCCTTGTGAGTATTATATTCTTTGGGCGAGTGAGCGACCTTCGTTCTCCCCACGTAATCGAGGTTAAAAATTAAAATTAAAGCATTTATTTTGTTGTCTATGAGCTGTCTGTGTACAGAGTAGCCACTATGACAAGTCCAGTTGTTGTTGTGGAGGAATGCAAGTTACAAGGCTATGAGAGGAAGATTAACAACAAACCTTACTATGGGTTCAAAGGAATTCCGTACGCGAAGCCACCTGTCGGAGAACTTCGGTTTAAAGTGAGTAAAGTAGCAAAATTTCTTCAACTTGCTTTACTAAGTATTTACTCCCTTATTTTATCATTGTATTTAATCCCTGATTTTACGGGACCGTTTCAATTCATGGAAGCTTACATTACAGTGTTTTAGTACCTAGCCCGAAATGTATGGTGTTAATGTTAAAGAAAAGAAAGTTACGGATATCAAAAGCCGACGATAGGATAAGTATAACGATTATGACATTCCTTGTGTGTCCATGGTCCGTACTCGTCTTGTTTTGTAAACAACGTTCTAACAACAACAACAACAATTGCCTCTTAAAATAAAAGTAGGTAATTGACGGAACTTGAAACAAAAGCTCGACCATGGAAATATTTTTTGAATCTTAATGTAGAATTCCTGTATTATTGGGAGATTGCTAGTCTCCCATTAATTTAAGGGGAAAAGTTTTATTTTGAGGCTTGGAATATTTAAATTAAGTACGCAGGGAATTTGATAAGTATTGTAGGTAACTACGCCGTAGCCGTAACCTACCCACATAACAGGGTAAATGGGAGTTAATCCTATCTTGTTAGGGATCCTTTTTAATGATGCGCTGTAGGTAGGTAGTAGTAGTCGCTTACCATTAATAATAATTTAATAAACTATGGTCTTTCCTAGAATTTAACTCTTCGATAATTTTGTATGCGATATCGGCTTATATGGTTATCTGTCTCATTCTAGGTCCCAGAACCACCAGAGCCCTGGGACGGAGTGCGAGATGCGACGAAAGACTGCAACGTCTGCATTCAGTTCGACAAAACGTCCAGGACGGTAGTTGGTAAGGAAGACTGTTTATACCTGAATGTATACACCTCTTCATTGCCTGGAAAGAGCGAGGAACGAGAACCGCTGCCCGTTATGGTCTTTTTCCATGGCGGAGGATTCATGTTTGGTACTGGCAATGACCCCATGACCCACGGCCCGGACTGGTTGGTCGAGAAAGACGTGATTGTGGTCACGTTGAACTACCGCCTCGGAATTCTCGGGTTCCTCTGTTTGGATCGCCCTGATGCTCCCGGCAATATGGGGCTGAGGGACCAAGTTCAAGCTCTCAAATGGGTTCAGAAGAATATCAGCAACTTTGGCGGTGACCGTAATAACGTAACAGTGTTCGGAGTAAGTGCCGGCGGCGCTTCTGTAGAGTATCTTATGCTATCACCGATGGCAAAAGGCCTGTTCCATAAAGCTATTATGCAATCAGGCTCCACATTGCAGCATTGGGCTGGGAATACAAATATGAGGGAAATTATCAACAAACTTCCGCTAATAAAAGACAATAATATTACTAGTCCTATTTGTTATGAAAAAAAGCTGCACTCTGTGATGGAAGCAAGCCGTTTTGCACAGTGATAATATGGACCAAAATAAACGATTTCACTCGAGGCGAAATTAGTTTCACCCCTTAGGAACAGAGATGGCGCCACTTATTCAAAAAAAGTTTAAAAAATTCTAAATCCTGAACGGATACTCCGATTTTGACGTAAGAGGTGCCAATCGGCAGATACTTACCCAATTTAACATGAAAAAAATTAAAATCACGTAGAAAATAATTTTGGATACCTAAGAAATAATATTTTCTGAAAAAAATATTTAAAATTTGTGATTTTTGGAATTTTACTCGTAAAAATGTATGTACATGGTACCATTTTTATTTATTTATATTAATACACAACTAATTTTACATTTACGAAAAAAAACCGCATATCATTAGCTCGTATAATTCCAAAGTTATTGAAGAATACAGACATGGCGCCGCTGGGTCAAAAAATCTTCCAAAAAATCTAAAACCTCAACGGATATTCCGATTTTGATAATTAAGGTGCTAATCGACAGATAATTACTTAAATTAGTTTAAAAAAATTAAATAAAAATTCAAATAGGCAAAAAGTAATAATATTTCCAAAAAAGAACATACATTTTAAAAAAATATATTTTTTTTTGGGGCTTTTATGTAATTTCATATTAAAAAAAATATGAATATGGCTTTATTTTACTTATGTATATTATAACACTATTAGGTAATTGATCGTTTAATAAAAAACCGCATATCTAGAACTTGTACAGTTCCAACGGTATTGAAGATTTTACTATAAGGTGCCGGTGCGATGTTGCCGCCACACGTGCAACTTATGTACATGTATCTAGAAAAGTATTCTCCCGTTTCGAAGGTACTGATTACCCTGCAAATATAACCACAATTGAAAGTACAAATAATAATCATCCCAAGTCTAATTTAAGCTGTACAAGGGATATAAGTGTGTTGTGTGCACACACTTATATCCCTTGTACAGCTTAAATTAGAGTTTTAACGGGTGAATAGGCTCCTTTACAACCTGTTTGCTAATATCACAAGTATATTAGATGCTAAATAGCATTTCTGAATCAATATTTTACTTACTTTACGTTTTATTTTCACTTTAGTCTTTGCAGGCTTTGCATTGTAACGTGCAAGTTAGGCCGTCGCATCATAAAAAAAAACAACAACGCATTATGCCACAGCCCAATTTGTATCCATAATGTTCAAGGAGTTTCCAAATTGAACTAACCTTCAACTATTGTGGACCCCACCTACCTTTGATGCCGTTTCATTCCCAAAAAGAAGGACTTGGGACTCGATATTTCCAAATTAAAACGTGAACCCACATTTGGTTTGCATGAAACGGTATTCAATGGCAGCTGAAATAGATGGAAGGTATCTCACAAGCTTGTTTAGTTTAGTGTTTTTTAGTTTAAACAGATCTTTTCGAATCGCATTAACAGTAATAATATATGCTCTGTTGGAGCATCGTATAGCCTGCATGTGAATCTGGGACCAACAACGTTACGATTAATTGAGAACCAATTAATGACATTAATATAGTGATTGAATCTTACACGATTTTCACATATTATATTAAAATAATAAAACGGGACTTAATTGCGGTAAATAAACATTTTTGAACTCGGTTAAATCCCGTTTTGTTATAATAATGAATGACATTAATTATGTAAACACACCCTAAAAAAAAGGAAACAAAAATGGCCCTAAGTAATCGTTTCACATGAGCCGTTACGTATCGAGAGTGAATTTCTATAGATAGCGATGTACTTGCAAAAGCAGTAGTTATTTCAGGGTATAACATGCAAGTTTTAAAACAGGTCTCTTTTCTTATTGTATTAAAATTAGACGTCTTGTCATACTCTGTGAAAGCCTTGAAGTGCAGTCATAATTTCATTACTTAAAGTAATAACTGTTTTGTAAACTGCTACTAGTAGACCGTTGCACTGACGACTGCAATTTGAATGCTTCGATGCTTTCACAGAGCTGGCGACAAGCCTTTCGCCGACTACTTCAGCTGCCATTGAACAACATGTTCTGCGTGTAGCGTTTCAAGCGAGCCAAATGTGAAATAAACGTCTTAATTTGGATATATCCTGTCCCAAGTCCTTTCTTTTTGGGAATGGAATGGCGTTGGAAGCAGGTTGCAGATGCGATCCACAATAGAACAGTTAGTATAGGTGCAAATCGAGCTATGGAAAAATGCGTTGTTGCAGCCGATGCAACGGCCTAACATGCACGTTACAATGCACAGTTTAGTGAAAATATGCAGAATATACTTGTGATATTAGCAAACTGGTTGTATAAGAGCCTATTCACCCGTTAAAACTCTAATTTAAGCTGTACAAGGGATATAAGTGTGTGCACACAACACACTTATATCCCTTGTACAGCTTAAATTAGACTTGGGATGATTATTATTTGTACTTTCAATTGTGGTTGTATTTTCAGGGTAATCAGTACCTTCGAAACGGGAGAATACTTTTCTAGATACATGTACATAAGTTGCACGTGTGGCGGCAACATCGCACCGGCACCTTATAGTAATCTTCAATACCGTTGGAACTGTACAAGTTCTCGATATGCGGTTTTTTATTAAACGATCAATTACCTAATAGTGTTATAATATACATAAGTAAAATAAAGCCATATTCATATTTTTTTTTATATGAAATTACATAAAAGCCCCAAAAAAAATTATATTTTTTCAAAATGTATGTTCTTTTTTGGAAATATTATTACTTTTTGCCTATTTGAATTTTTATTTAATTTTTTTAAACTAATTTAAGTAATTATCTGTCGATTAGCACCTTAATTATAAAAATCGGAATATCCGTTGAGGTTTTAGATTTTTTGGAAGATTTTTTGACCCAGCGGCGCCATGTCTGTATTCTTCAATAACTTTGGAATTATACGAGCTAATGATATGCGGTTTTTTTTTCGTAAATGTAAAATTAGTTGTGTATTAATATAAATAAATAAAAATGGTACCATGTACATACATTTTTACGAGTAAAATTCCAAAAATCACAAATTTTAAACATTTTTTCAGAAAATATTATTTCTTAGGTATCCAAAATTATTTTCTACGTGATTTTAATTTTTTTCATGTTAAATTGGGTAATTATCTGCCGATTGGCACCTCTTACGTCAAAATCGGAGTATCCGTTCAGGATTTAGAATTTTTTTAAACTTTTTTTGAATAAGTGGCGCCATCTCTGTTCCTAAGGGGTGAAACTAATTTCGCCTCGAGTGAAATCGTTTATTTTGGTCTATATTATCACTGTGCAAAACGGCTTGCTTCCATCACAAAGTGCAGCTTCCAGGCCAAAACCGTCCATAACAAGTAAGACTATACGGACGATGATCAGTTGATTCAGCATTTACGGGATTTGCCTTCTAAAGATTTGATTGTAGCGTCTATGGCGGCTCTGGAAGCTACCAGTTTTAAAGGCGGAATTTACTTTGGGTTCGTGCCGACAGTCGAAAAGCCAGGTAACTGGGAGCCATTCCTGGATAAGTCTCCATACGACTTGCTGTCCCGAGGAGAGTTCACGCGGGTCCCGGTCATGACGGGCTTTTGCACTCGCGAGGGCCTCCTGCTGAAGGCATTCGCCCCACTTCTGTTGGAAAAATTCAAGCAAAATAAAGTATTTTTAGATCACTTACCTTTTGAAATAGATGATGCAAAGAAGACCGAAGTTGAAGATAAATTAAAGAAGATCTATTTAGAAATTGAAGCTCGTTACGGGGAAGATGACGAATACGCAATTGACTTTTTCTCAGATGTGGATTTCATTGGCGGAGTTTATGTTTCGGCGACTTTAATTTCTAAAAATACCTCTCCAGTGTATTTATATGAGTTCGCATACAGTGGTCAACTAAACTATTTAAAAAATAAGGCGGGGATTAAATCTCCCGGGGCCTGCCACGGCGACGATTCCGGCTATATCCAGACTTCTGCCTTGTTGCCGACCAAAAATATTTCTGACACGGACAAAATGGTGCGAGATAGAATGGTGCTGCTGTTTACAAATTTTGCAAAATACGGGTAAGGTTTAAATATGTTGCATTACTTGATTTGATTCATGAATTTATTTTAATGATACGTGGTATAACTACTTTTGTAGCTGGTGTCTTACGGTGCAGCATTTTAACGAAGTGCAAATGAAGCGTAACTATTCACCTGGGTACCGTACCCTTCAGATTTTCCATTTTGTCGCTAGCACTTAGTACACCGTCGAGATTGGAACTTCTCTCATTTCACTCACCCAAATCTCGATTGTATTGTATACCAGTATCAGAAACGCAGTAAACGTGAAAACCTTTGTGTTATCTCCTTGCGGACGTTTTTTTAAAGGTACAATAACTCGTTTTCCAGAGATCCCACTCCCAAAGTGGACAGCATCATCACTACCAAGTGGGAGCATCTGACTCCGTCAAGTACCAACAGTCTGGTGATCGACGATCAGCTCACGATGCGTCCCTTCGCCTATGCGGCGCGGGGGGCGATCTTCGAACAATTCTTCAGCGGCCAATATGCTCCGAAATGAATGTTTTCCGACTGCATGCGACAACCATTATACCACCATGCTATAGCGTTTATGGTGTTGCGGGCGTTTTGTGCTTGAATTAAACGATTTGTATTCATTTTAAATGTTGGGTTTTATTGTGACTTATCACATCGTATTGCCCTGTTAACACGTCAAAAGTTATATTCATTGTACATAGGTAGCAACCTACCATGACATGATTTATGTAATCCACGATGGATTGGCGACGACGCGGTTGGCTCGGTTTGTAGAGACCTGCCTACTGAGCCGGCGGTCCCGGGTTCGAATCCCGGCCAGGGCAAATATTTGTGTGATGAACTCGAATATTTGTGCTTGGGTCATGGTTGTTCTATGTATTTCAGTATATATTTATCTATATAAGTAGGTACGTATATCGTCGTCTAGTACCCATAACACAAGCCTTCTTGAGCTCACGGTGTCAGCGTATATAAAACCACCGTAAAAATCGACGGCGCGGCGCCGTGCCGTGGTGATGTGCCCAGGCCCTTACAGGACAAGTCTGCCATTTAGCCTTAAAACACAATCTGACGTTTAAGCCTTTTAATACAAAGATCAAAGCTTAAAGAAAAATTGAAAAAGGAGCTACCTGGTGGAAGCGACCAGGAATCAAACCCGATACCTCTGGATTGCCGGTCCAGCGCGTTAACCATTTCGCTACCCTAGCTCCAAAAATAAATAAAAATTGAGGTGTACTCACATTAAAATGAATGAGACATTACATGTTTTATAAATTTACAATCTGACGTTACAAATGGTCGTGTCCTTTAATTTTGAGTCAACGTGGGAAAATTGCGTCGATGTGACGAGGAAATTAATCAAGTTATCTCTGTCTACGTCGTCGGTGCAATGTTTAGTTGTGATGTCGTCACGTCACGTCACGTTGTTGTACTGTGCATTTTATGTTGTGGGACGTGGGTTTCTAAGTTACGGCGACGCAGTGCAAAGTCATATCGTAACGTTCCTCGTTATATCGGAACGTGAAATTGTGTTTCGGTGGACACCGAGGCCAGAACAGCGTGGTCGACAATGGCGATGAATCTCGGCTCGTATCGGAATGCTATACACTAATGCCATTACGGGACACGCACGGCGTTCGCCAGTGGGCGGCTTAAGTACGCTTAGAATGGTCAGGTTTAGTTTGAATATTGTGGCTTTCTCCCCTGTCGAATGCTGTGATTTTTTGAAAAAAGTCCTTTGCATCGGCGTAATTGCAAAGATAATAACGACGGTGGAAAGGAGAAACCCCTTAAGCGACATTTTCAATGAATTTGAGTTATATATATCGTTGAAATCAGCTTTTTTTCTGCGTCTTTTAAGCCGGGTTACGTAGCGATCTAATGACTTTGATGTCGGTTAAGGTAGCTTATAAATAGTGGACCGATTTAAAAAACACCCAGTTATGCGACACATAATTTGATTTAAATTTGAACTACGTCACTTAAACTACTCACAATTTTATACGTGATCGCTTAAAGTGTTTTTAAAAATGGCTTGAATTTGTAGCAATGGCGTTAAAGTTTTTATTACAAACACAAATTATATAAGGTTAGGTGCTTAATCGTGTCTCCTGGAATTATGAACAACAAATGCTGTCGGTTAATTGATTGTCACAAAATTTACGACAGTATTTGCTCCTTCAAGCGACACGTTGAATTTTGAGCATTTATGTCGCTTAATGTATTCGTTAAAACTTGCTTTAGCCGTTTAAGTGAAAGATCTAAAAGGTATCCTGGGGCTTGAATTATCGGTCTTACCTGTCAATCGTCGCTTCAGTGAACAATTTTTAGTGTAATATACCTGTGAATGGCGTTTTTATAAACACGAAGTAACCAGTCGGTCGCTTCAGTCGGCAGCGAACATTGTTGGGAGGCGGTTGTCACGCTATATGCCGTCGCAGACTACTTTTAAAAAAAAGTTCTACGTTTTCGTTAGTGTATTTTTAATGTAAACTTTACTAGGTACTATAATTTAAAGATTACACATATCACTTAGATTACAAAGTTGTCAAATTCAAGACTGATTTTATAGGTAATTGAGCTCTTTAAGCCTGATAAGAAGTAATAAGAAATTAGCTGTGATAAGAGAACTTATTTATAAAGTTATGTTAATTTGTATCCCTGCTTTTAAAGTTTAATATTAAAAATTATGTATGCCATTACTAGAATTAGTGTTATTATAATAAATTACTAAGACTGATAGTAAATTAGGAAAAACACAAGAATAATTAAAGAAAATGGAAACTTGAAATTTAAATAAACATTATCGTTTTTTTCTGTTTTTATATACTTATTCATGTTTACCCTGTACATTCCTGTTTTTTTTCCCGGTTTTGGGTTACTAGGTACCCATTTAAGATGACTTAACAATAATTGGGTTTATATTGTTACACATTTCCGGACCACAAAATCTCTCTAATAATCATGAGAAAATGTTTTCCTCACTATAGTTGCTTAAAGTAATATTCTAGTAATAAGTATGATATAAAAGGTCGTTTAATTGTTTTTTTCTAGTATCTGCCTAAAAATTGCAATGTCGCTTAGAGGGTTTCTCTGGGTTTTTTACCAGGTCAATTTAAATTAAGTGACATTTATATCAGAAGATTCTAAGTTTTTTTCAGTAACGTTACTATTGGTGGATAGGTATTACAATTTAATAAAATACGTCCATAGAACTGAAGTCTCTAAAACAACTAGAAAAAAAGTTACGATTTTTTTTAAGAAAATTAATACTTTTAAACGCTCTCCTGTAAAGTTAGCAAAATTTCGCTTAAGGGGTTTCTCCTTTTCACTGTCGATAAGATTTTTATTGTAACACACAAATTTTCACTGTTTAACAACGTAGCGTCGAAGAAATATCTGGACGATCCTAAAGAGGAAATACCATTGCTCATTTTTCCATACAAATCGATCCGCATCTGTTTCCACATCCACAAAATCTATAATAATTTGCGCAATAATTGAAACGGTGTGCCAGACCGTTTCAGCATTTCCCTCCCATTTAGTTTCTGAAATTTTGCAAAGATTGGTTAAGTTTTAGAGCAGGGAACAGACAAGAATGAAACCTCGATTTGTATGACCAGATTACGTTAAGTTTAGGCCTCATTTGTATCCGACGCCATAGTTGTCAGGTACAAACTTAACGTAGGTAGTGATATAGGTATCCTCTGAAGATAAATGGAGATGGATACTCAAACGCCTAAAAATAGATTGAAATAGACCTCTATTGAATTTTAGGTGTAATAAATATCTGTGCTGTGTATGTTTGTATTCATTTCCCATTGAGGTATAATAAAATAGAGATTTTTTAGCAGCTGGATGTATTTGTAGTCTATTCGGCACCTCTTTAGGGAATCGAAAACTGCCCAATGTTCCACCGAATCGAACGCCTTTTCATAATCCACAAAGGCAAGGTATAGCGGTTTGTTGTATTCGTGTGATTTCTGTATCACTTGCCTTAATGTGAAAATATGGTCTACTGTACTATAGCCACCTCTAAAGCCCGCTTGCTCTTTGGGCTGATATTCGTCCAATCGTCGCGTTATTCTCGTTGTGATGACGCGTGAGAAAACTTTGTATATTTGGCTTAAGAGTGCAATAGGGCGGTAGTTTTTGAGACTTGTCTTGGCGCCTTTCTTATGGAAAAGGACAACGACACTATCTTGCCATTGAGTTGGTACTTCTCCCGTGAACAAAGCTTCGTTAAAGATCCATCGGAGTTCTTTCAGTATTGGCCTTCCACCTGCCTTAAGCAGTTCCGTGGTTATACCATCGTCTCCGGGGGCTTTATACTGCTTGAGTTGTCTTATAGCCTGCTTCACTTCGTAGGTACTGATTTCTGGGATATCCTCGGTGTAGTGCTTTGTCAGAGGTGCACGTTTGTCCGCAGTACCTACGGTAGCATGTCCACTGGTTTGTGACTCATATAGTGCTCCGTAGAATTTAGATATCACCTTCGATAAACCCGCTGAATCTGTAACGATCTCGCCTTCTTCGTTTTCCAGTTTATTGAGCTGGCTGCTGCCGTTACTAGTAGCCCTATTGAAGACCTTGGGGCCACGGTGTTTTTCTATCAGGCGTTGTATTCTCTGGGTGTTCCTTTTTCTGACATCCCGTCTCACTGCTTTGGATATCTGCTTGTTGAGATCCCGGTGTTCTTGAGAGTTATATTGCGCAGAAGATAGTTGTTGTCGCTTTTCTAGCAGCAAATGCGTCTCAGAAGTAAACGTATCCTTTTCTCGAGATATTCGGCCAAACATTTCCTTTGCACTATTTGTCACATTTGCCACGAATTCAGTGTATTTATCGTCTAGGCTCTTTTCGAAATAGTCAGCATCAGGTCTTGCGAGTTTCACACTGAGTTCCTTTTCTAACTCTTCGTGGACACCTAATGGGATGTTTAAGTTAGCCAGAGGTTTGGATAACAGTTTTCTCCTTTCGAATTTAGTGTTTATCTTTACTGTACTGCGCACGAGCCGGTGATCGCTCATTTTAAGTTTTTTAAGGACCGTGACATCTGTGATAATATACTTTTTGTCAGTGCATATGTAGTCAATTTCATTCTTCACCTTTCCATCTGGGCTAGCCCAGGTCCATTTTCTTTGAGGTTTTTTACGAAAGAAAGAATTCATTGCAAAGAATTTCCTTGACTCCAGGTAGTTGACTAGTGTTTGTCCTCTGGTGTTCCTACTCCCAACTCCAAAAGGACCAATGCAGGTTTCGTCTTCATGCCTAACCCCTATCTTCGCATTGAAATCCCCCATAATGATATTGAAGTGTGCTCTCTTCCCTTCGTGTAAAGCCTTGTCGACGTCCTCATAGAAGGTTTCGACCTCTTCATCATCGTGATATGTTGTGGTGGCTGGTGCATAAGCTTGGATGACTTTAATAGAGTATCGCCTACTAATATCAATGACTACGTAAGCTACTCTTGGTGATATGGCACGCAATACCGTAATGTTATTGGCGAGTTTTTTGTTAATTAAAAAGCCTACGCTACCAGTTGCTGAATTTTTACTTCCCGTAAAGAAGAAAATATTGCCCGAATTTAATTTTACAGTGTCTTCTCCTTCTCGCCTTATTTCGCTCAGTCCAATGATATCCCACTTTATGTGTGCGAGGTCTTTCTCCAGTTCTTCCAGTTTCGTTTGCAGTCTCAAAGTCCTTGTGTTATACGTAGCCAAGTATAGTTTTGTGTGACAGCCGGATCTCTTCCAGAGATTCTTAGCACCCCTGTCCTCACCATCACCTAGGCCGCTGTCGTAACCTGGGCTGGTGAGAACCCTGGGAACTCGGGGCCTTGGGTTAATTTTACTTTCCATGCAGGTTTCTTGCCATAGCCTCTCCACGTTGGCAGAACGTCTTGGAGAGCTGGACATTTTTGAGGATTTTTAGTTCCTCAAGGCTGCCATAGCCTAAGAACAGGTTTATTGACCGCCGCCTGTGGCTCGGCGTTGGTGAGTTTACGGCAGCATATGTCACCTCTCTGCCTACCTTCCTCCTTTCTCAACCTGGGCTTAGGACCGGCTACGGCGGAGTTCAGCCGATCAGCGACGATGACAGTGCAAATTCAAGGCTCCACCGCAAATATACCACTTAAAAGAGGAGTACGCCAAGGGGATGTCATTTCCCCGAAGCTATTTACAAACGCACTCGAAGACGTCTTTAAGACACTCAACTGGGACGGCACAGGTATAAATATTGATGGAGAATATCTCAATCACCTACGCTTCGCAGACGACATCGTTCTACTTGCAGAAACACCTGAAGATATTGGAAGAATGCTCAACGATCTAAGTCAGGCATCGATGCGGGTTGGCCTGAAAATGAATATGGAGAAGACGAAATGGATGAGCACCTCCGTCAGCGCAAACATATCATTGAACGGCAAAACGATTGAGGAAGTGAACGACTACATATACCTGGGTCAGAAAATAACATTAAAGAAAGATCCATTAGACTCTGAAATTAGCAGACGCATCCAGCTTGGATGGGGTGCATTCGGTAAGCTCAAAGACGTCTTCAGCTCAAAAATCCCACAAACACTGAAAACGAGAGTCTACAACCAGTGTGTACTCCCAGTTATGACATACGCATGCGAAACGTGGACGCTAACCGCTGGAAGAATCCACCGTCTAAAAGTGGCACAGCGAGCTATGGAGCGCTCAATGCTCGGAATCTCTCTGCGAGATAGAATACGAAACGAGGACATTCGCCAACGCACGAAAGTTACCGACATCGGCAAAAGAGTTGCGCAATTGAAGTGGCAATGGGCTGGTCATATATGTCGCAGAGACGATGACAGATGGAGTCAGCGAGCGCTGAACTGGAGGCCGCGAACGGGTGGCAGAAGCGTTGGAAGACCGCAAGCCAGATGGTCGGACGACATTAAAAAGACGGCAGGGCCGACCTGGAGTAGGATCGCCGCATCAAGATCAGTTTGGAAATCCATGCAAGAGGCATATGTCCAGCAGTGGACGCATATATGCTGAGAAGAAGAAGAAGAAGAAAATAATATTTTATAAATAAATAAATGCCTCCATATATCTCTGATTTACACAGCAGTGGCGAGACATTCATATATCCCGATTCCCACCGGCTCTGCTTACCCATTTTTAAGCGTTTGAGCGTAAGAGCAATTATGAAGTGCTTTTATAGTTTGTACAGAACCCTCGGTGCGCGAGTCCGACTCGCACTTGATCGAATTTTTTACTACTTTATCGACAGCCCCCAGTAGGCCGGTCTATGGCTTACTGGGTGCCTCGGAACCTCGGTCGCCACGGCGGCGCCGGCGCGGCGCGGTGTGAAATACTCAGGTGCATCCGACCTGCCCGCGGCCTTCACAGCGTGCTCTCTTTTACCATTTACTTATCGAGTCATCACTTGCTTACGTAATCATGCATTTAAATATACTGTCAATTGGAGGAATTTGGGACATGTTGGGTGACTTCAAAGTTTTTCTACTCTTAACCTACTTTTATAGGTTATACTCGTAATTCGACAATATTCTCCTCAACTTCGGGTAAAGCAATATGAGCAAAATGTGAGCCAATCCTATTCTTATCACCAAACAATAAGACTTACAATCCTTACATCATTATCATCACATTAGTGGTCCTCCTATATGGACAAAGGTCGCATTCAATTGTAAGTCATGTGCTCCATCAAATGGTTTCAAGAACCGAAACCCGTTTGAATGAGTAGGTATGTACTTTATATTTTATTATTTTTAGCCTGTGCTATCCCACTGCTGGGCAAAGGCCTTCCCCTCTTTCTTTCAGTCGTCTCTGTTCAAAGCAGCAACAGACTAATCTTTTTGGAGTGTGTCAAGGTCATCTCGCTATCACCGTCGTGGTCTGCCGCGACGCCGTACTCTATTAGGTTGGGATCCAGTCCACGGTAGACTGTACTTACACATAAAAAAGTTTTATTGTTGTACAACCGATACACGCTGTATACAAAACAGACCCGCGATCCTTTCATGTAATGGTGCGCGTGAGTCGTGATTTGATTCCCACAGAACAAACGCATGCTTTTGTCCTTGTCTGTATACAGCTCTTTGGGAATCGCTGTCTCTTTCCACCTGTAAAGCCTTTGATTTTGTTGATGCCCAGACGACACAATAAATTATCTTTTAGTTCAATTAGTTTGAAAAATGTCTTTAATGTTTCTGAGTGTACACAATAACTCATATTGAGTTGTGTTGTAAAAAAAGATATCAAAATCGGTACAATTCTAAGATGCAGTCTTTCATGTTTTTGTTATTTTATGTTTATTGTTCAACGTTTACCGAACTACCGCTTTGCTGCCGCTGATCTAAAGGTGTCATACTTACACAATAGCTGCAGGTTCGGGGCACATTGCTCGTAGAACCGAAGGCCGTTGGGGCAAAAAGCTTCTTGAGTGGCGACCGCGGACCGGACGACGCAGCGTGGGGAGGCCTCCAAGGAGGTGGACCGACAACTTAGTTATAGTACATTCAATATTAGCTGGCGTGTTTCCACTTGAGACCGTCATTAGCAATAACAATAGGATTAAGTTGTGGCGGGTGAATTCTTTGTAAACCTTGCAAAACACGTTTCAAACGTTTTTGATACTTTCCCTCTGTTATCTTCCTTTTTATAATATTAGCAAATAGAAATACCACAGTTGAAAAACATCACACCAACCGTAGGAGATAGTGTCATTACCAAAATTCGTCATAATTATTAATACTTCGGATCCGATTCTGTGGCAGAATTCTTACAATCACTGTAAGAAAGTAGAACAAAGATTTTTAAAAACATCATGCACTAACTTTATAATAAATATTGGATTGGAAGCGACTCATCGGAGAATGAAATCGTGGAAAATAATTCTGAATCAGAAGAAATCAGTGAGTAGTCATAATTTAAAAACCTCATGTTTTGATTTATTACTTTAAAATAAATAAATAATTAAATTTGTTATTGTATTTTATTTAACATGCCTGTACGTATTTTTTTTTTATTATTCTACGAATATTTAAAATTAAGTATCAACACTGGTTGGTTTGCAACAAAATAGACAAGGCCGAAACGGCTCCTTTAAAAATGAATGAGCTCTATGGGTGTTTGGTTTATTACCCTTATTGTTTAGGCTCAAGTGGAAACGCGTCAGTTAATATTGAATGTACTATAGGATCGCGGGCAGAAATTGGATGAGGGCGGCGCAAGACCGATCGTTGTGGTAAACTTTGGGAGGCCTTTGTCCAGCACTGGACATGATGATATGATGATGATGATGATGATGATAATGATGTAGGTTTAAAAGCACCTGGTAACTATGGCGTCGCATACAAATGAGGATTAAATTTTACGTAACCGGATTAAAAAAATAGAGGTTTCGTTTTCGACTATTTTCTCCTCTAAAACTTGTAACAAAATTGTGGAAACCGAAATTCGATTTTTGCGATTATTATTATAGAATTTGTGTACTCGGTGTCTTCTGTTTGGAGCGAAGTATTGACCAAAACCAGACGTACACACATTTTATAATAAGAAGCGCAAACATCAAAACGGTCCGCCACAGAACACTCCATCTCATTCAGTTGCCGCAGTTTCGTTACGATTGGTTAAGTATTGGAGGAGGACACAGTCGAGAACGAAACCTCGATTTGTATGAAAAAATGAGCAGTGTTATATCCTCTTAAGTACCTACTTAAAGAGGTGTAAAAGAGGGTTAAGTATTTTTTTGTTTTAGGTAGAAGTACAAATAGTATAAAAGAGTTACTTTACGAGGCAGTAGTACGATTAACTAGTAGATAGGATTAAAAAGCAACTTCCCTGTTACAAGAGGCAGAGTAGAGTGCGTCCCTACTTTTCTTTTTGATTAGCTATATACACAAGGTACTAAATAGTGGCTGGAAATTTACGACAAGGCTTATTTTCACCTGTACCTGTACCTGCAGACGTCAGTGACGATCCTATATCTTTTTGCCAAGAATTTTATCGACACGAAACGAGCGAAACCTCTCCGTTTCAGCTAGGCCAAAAAAAATCGTTGACCGGATTTCCGTCGGTTCTTGCCTACAACTCGCATTTCTCGTGAAATTTTGTGAGCACGATATAATTTTTCAACTCTAGTAAATTGTTCCAATTTCAAAAAGGCTCATATGAGGGTAGAAAACGTAAATAAAAACATACTTCACCCAACAGACTCGCAAGGTCCACAGCTCACAGAGCGACTATTGTTAGCTGGAGGGTGAATTGCAGAAAATATGCACCCTTTATGCTTATGAATGTCCCATGAAAACAGAATAAATTTAAACATATATCATGAGAATAAAACACAATGTAACTATGTTACTTTGATAATTAGAATTCTTTCAATTCAGATAAGATATTTTTATTTCAATTCCTTTTTTTATTTTATTTTTTAAGTATTTTTTTCCTAAGAGGTACGCAGTTACTTCATATATTATTCTCATGTCCCAATTCTGAGTGTATTTTTATCTCGGAAATTTGTTACGATTGATATTCTTTATTTTAAAGTTTAACTGTAAATTATCCAGTCCTTATTAGATCATCTTTAAATTCTGTATAAATATATTTACGTTTATTATAAATAGTTGTGAAATTTTTATAATGATAAACTTGTCCCAACTTACTGGAGTTTCGTTACTCAGGCTTAGTTACGGATCATTTAATCCCAAAGAAATGTCTCAGTTCTTAGTAGAATTATTTTTAGGGTTCCGTACCTCAAAAGGAAAAAACGGAACCCTTATAGGATCACTTTGTTGTCCGTCTGTCCGTCTGTCAAGACCCTTTTTCTCAGGAACGCGTGGACGTATGAAGCTGAAATTTATATCAATTACTCAGGTCTACTGTCCCTTGAAGCTGTGAAAAAATCAAACTTCTAAGCCAACGCAATCAAAAGATACAGCCGTTTATGCCGCAAATTTTCGACACTTGCAAGGGAATCAAAACCTACAGGGTGCTTCCCGTGAACTCAGAATCTTGAAATTTGGTACGAAGCAACGTCTTATAGCATAGATAAAGGAATAATTACGAAAACCATAATTTTTTTTTTTAATACCTAACTTTGCACCTAATTTGCAAATTTTCGACACTTGCAAGGGAATCAAAACCTACAGGGTGCTTCCCGTGAACTCAGAATCTTGAAATTTGGTACGAAGCAACGTCTTATAGCATAGATAAAGGAATAATTACGAAAACCATAATTTTTTTTTTTAATACCTAACTTTGCACCTAATTTATATGGGGCGCTATACATACCAGGTGCAAACTTAACTTAACCACTTAGGGATGGAAAGTGTTTGTACGGAACCCTCGGTGCGCGAGTCCGACTCGCACTTGGCCGGTTTTTTATTTCTTATACCGGCAGCCCTTTGACATGTTCCAAAATGATAAACACGGCGACAGCTACTTTATTTTCAACAAAGTGGTGCGTCGATCGATAGTCTTGAGTAAATGAGCTAAAAAATCTCAGGTTGAGTAACGGCGCTTTTCTCATATAAAATCTTTATTTTCGTACTCCAGTTTATTCATTGCCGATTGGTTTTACTCTGAATCTTACAAATTTACATAGTTCCAGATGAATGCATTACACGTTTGAAGAAAAATATTGTTTTAGGTTGCGATTTCTCATATATCTTGTCTCAGTTTCGTTATGTTTCGTTATGTAACGAAACTGATAAAATGTAAGGGTTAGTTCATACTATAAAACCTTTTTTATAGGTCGAAAAACCTATCTGAATATGGACTGTAATATTTTTTGTCTCTGTTTCAATTCCCTAATTGATTTATTTTAGCATTTTCAGCATATTTTTAAAAATAAATTTACTATGTAAAAATATTTTTTACCAAGTATTTCAGTACAAAAATAAAAACACTTTTTTACAGTAGACAAATGCTGAAAGGCAAAGGAAATAAAGATAACGTTTAAAGCAAAATCCTACAAAATATGAAGTGTTAAGAGTGAAACATTTAGACAGAGTAAAGAAATCAAGAAAACGTGGAGTAAAAAGTCAAAATAAGGAACAAAAAGAAATAACTAGCGATAATTGGAAACGATATTCCGCACGTTATTATACCAAAAAGAAAATAAATCTAATAGGCAGCAGAGTCCGGATCCAGAAATAATACTTAAGAAAGAATTAAGACTGGCTACTGTAGACATTAATTAATTATTTAGATCATATTTGTTATTATTATTCACACTGTGATTATGTAAACCAAAAATCATTAATCAATATTGCTAATTGAAATTAAAACGTTTTATTAAATAATTCTGCGAACGAAACCATAAAACATCACTAGTTTTATTTCATGAGTCCGACGCTTTATGTTATCAGTTTCGTTACAGCCATTATCAGTTTCGTTACTCTCAGTTTAGTTACGAAATTCCAAAGGTACATATTTTCTGCAATTCACCCTGGAGCGATAAGTCTTCTCATTCCAAATCGCTGAAGAAAATTACCTACGTAAAAAGTGAGTAATGATTTAACCTCTAGCTAGTGCATTAAGCGTGTCACACACTACGCAGATACGATAATATACGAGACGATACATTCAGTCTAAATCCTTCAAATTGAGTAGACTTGTTTCTATCTGCAGATATCAACCTGTATCTATATCTATCTGCGGATAAAATACTATACCATATTTATATCGGCAGATATTATACGCAGATCAATTTATATACGCATATAATATCTTTGCCATCTTTCGATATATGTCGGTGCCCACAGATACTTCACGATAAAATGTAAGTTATCTGCGCTGTGTGTGTTAGCTCATCGAATTGTATAGGGAGCGATATTGACAGATATGCGTTCAGATACAGATATCTTATCGTATCTGCTTAGTGTGTGACACGCTTTAAGTGTTACCTAAGTTGGCCAATGCCGTGTCGACTTGCGGTCAACCACCCGCATTATTTGACAAGCGTGTACATGACTTGAGTTTCACGAAGCTAAGTCTGCGAAAGTCTACATTTAAATATTCTGGCAAAGTCTCATAACTTTGACATTATTGCTTTTTTTTACTTTAGGCTACATGGCCCATCCTTACTGACGCTATATATCCCCGCTGACAACCAAAAACTCACAAAAATTTCTGTCACCGTTCTTCAGAACCTCGTATCTAGTAAGTAGATTGACACTAAGATACCTACGAGCTTTGTTTTAAGTAG
Source organism: Apotomis betuletana (assembly GCA_932273695.1). Taxonomy (NCBI): domain Eukaryota; kingdom Metazoa; phylum Arthropoda; class Insecta; order Lepidoptera; family Tortricidae; genus Apotomis; species Apotomis betuletana. The sequence goes on along the minus strand of OW026308.1, from coordinate 15,315,632 downwards.
GTATTTGTTACTTAGTGAGTTTTGGTTGTCAACAGACGATATATTTATCATGTAGGGTATACTGATACGGAAAAGACAAACAGATAATATCTGATAACTATGTATAAAAAAGTTAATTATTACAGTGTATCGAGAAATATGACATCATCTGCGAACAAATGTGACAATAAAATTGTTATGTTCAAGTGCCATTTGTCCGCCATATTAGGTTGTTTGATCGATGGATACCCAATTATCAAATAGCCGACATTTGGCCCGCTCGCCTACTCGCCTTCACTAAATAATGTAATGCATTGTGCACAATTGTACCCGTATTTGTTAACAATGGGCGCTCCGTATTGACATCTGGTGGGTCTTCAACTGGCAACACCGAGTCAAAAGACTGCTGCGATTTACCGACGCATTGTACTGTGATGCGCTTTAAATCTTTAACAATAAGGTCGGGTTTTGAATATGGAATTTTAAGTCACCTTTAACCCCTCTTTATTAAACATTGCACCTTAAAAGTTGGTGGTAAAAGCTGTATTTCGATAGTATGTTGTATGGTTGAAATTGCAGGATGTTAAATATCTCCGAATTGCCACTTGTGTCATAATCGCGCGGCTGTCGAGGGGTGGCGGCTATTTGCACTTTTTGTGTGTTTTGCCAGTTGGCGCAAACATAATGTAATTTGTTGACATGTAGATTCATTCAGCATCACTGCAATGAGATGTAATGCACATGACGCAGAAGTGTAGTGCAGTGATGAGTAAATTTTTCGATTGACTTCAAAAACGAGGAGGTTCTCCTACCGGTTTTCTTTTTTCAGTTTGATACCTTAGAATTCCGTCATTTATATAGGTATGTAACTAATAATACATTTTCTTTTGTTCGACAAGAGACCCTATTTCAGCCTCATAAAATTTTGGTGCAGATCTGATGACGAGACCCATGAATTAAAAGAACCTACATCTATGGCCATTGCGGCACTTTTTTTATGATAGCTCGTTCAATTGTCCTCCGAAATATGATTGTTTGTTGTTGAAGAAAGTTTTTTTCTCATTCGAATACTCTAAAATTACGTTACAGTTCAAATAACAGAATAGGGCATAGGCTACAATTAATTCATTCATAAAAGGACTAAACAAGGACTTGGGGTTTGTTTGGGCTTTCAGTCGGTCACCGATATACAATATTTATCCATGATTTATGTATACGTACGTACAATACTATGTAAACTATGTAAGTACTCACTCGAAATAACAGTCTCTACTGTACACCGATCGACGCCGCTGCACTGCCGCCGCGCAGGAGTCGTGTTTCATTTGGCTCATACAGTAAGAAATTATTGTTTTAATAAAACGACAAGTATTGAAAAACTTCCTAAAACGATACTAATGGACCTACTATAATCTATTTAAATAATAGGTGGACGTGGAAGTGAGTGTGACAGGGATCTTGATATACTAGTGTTATCGATAGTCCGATAGAGGTGTCGCAGGACTGCGTTCAGCGCGGCGCACGGCACTACGGCATCCGGCACTCTTCGTGCGATCTTTACCTTGCGCACGACTCTAGGACAAGTTCGGTTAGCTTTGCGCTCGCTACCAACGCGCCCGCGCGGCGCACGATTTAAATAACTGCTACCACTGCCACAAAGCACCAGTGTTTTTCAAACGCGACATCTACTCAGTACTTGCAGCAACAAGTGAAAGAAATTCATCATGACTCCGGCACCTCATACCGACAACACCGACATCAAGGCATCGGCACTGGAGCTAATTGGTAATACTCCGCTCGTGGCTCTAGATCGATTGTGGACTGGCCCCGGACGAATTTTGGCCAAATGTGAATTTATGAATCCGGGTGGCTCCATCAAGTGCCGCTCATCGCTCTACATGATAGAAGCCGCTCGGAAGAGTGGCAAGCTTAAGCCCGGCCATCCGGTTATGGAAGTGACATCCGGCAATCAGGGCTGCGGTCTCGCCGTCGTCGCGGCCGTGTTGGAGCACCCTTTGAAGATCTACATGTCCAAAGGCAACAGCGAACAAAGAGCCGTTCACATGGAGGCGCTTGGCGCAACATGCGTGCGGGTACCACAAGTCGAAGGCGTGTATGGTAAGGTGACGTACGCTGACGTTCAAGCGGCTGAAGAGGAATGTTTGAAAGTTGTCGAAGAGACCGGCGCCTTCCTCGTCAACCAGTTCTACAACGAAGCGAACGTACAAGCTCACTATGAAACTACGGGGCCAGAAATTTGGAGGCAAACGGGAGGGCGCGTCGATGCATTTTTGGCGACGGCTGGGACGGGCGGTACGTTCACGGGGACCTCAAAATTCTTGAAGGAGAAAAATCCTGAAGCGAAGACTTATATAGTTGAACCCGAAGGCTCGGAAGTAATCGCTGGTCATCCGATCACGAAAACGTGCCATCTACTTCAAGGGTCGGGTTACGGGGTCGTGCCGGCTCTGTTCAAGTACGAGATAATGGACGAGGCGCTGGCCGTGTCGGACGAGGAGGCGGTGCGCTACAAGATGCTGTTGGGCGAGAAGGAGGGACTGTACGTGGGATACACGAGCGGCGCCAACGTGGCGGCCGCCGTCAGACTGCTGGAGTCTGGCAAGCTGCCCCCCGACGCCTGGGTGGTCACCATGCTTAATGACACAGGTTTGAAATATACGCCATCCCCCGAGGAACTGAGTTTTATGAAAAAAAATCTACATTTTTAATTTATATAATATACCTAGTAAGTAATAATGTTATTAAAACTATCGTGAGACATCTTTACTAATTATAAAAACGGTATAAACTCACAAAAATGAAAATTCAAAATGAGTTCGAAACATGTCGGGCCGTTCCTGACAATTTTTTACGTGAGTTTATACCGTTTTTATAATTACCTAGTAAGTATTTTAAGATTGTGTAAATATAAAGTAAACATACATTAAGGTACTGTAAGTATTATGCAATACGCGTTGTGTTGTTGTGACTGATTGTTTATGGTACAGTTTACAGTATGACAGGTTCCTCGAGGTCAAGGTTTATCTCGAGGTGCTGAATGATTTCGCTATTGAACTTTAGGAGACAAGTCTACTGATAAGTAAGTGTGACATTACGCAAGTTAGAATTAAACGTGACGTTTTTATCGCTACTGAAGGCAAATGTTTTGTATTGTTATAGTTTTGGTGATTTTTCAGTCGCACAGAAGTTTTTATTAAAATGTAAATAATTCTTGTCAATGTTCTGATGTGAAGCAAACATGAAAATTTTTAAATGTTGTGAAATAAAAATGCAAATGCGAACAGTTGGTGTTTACTTGTTTGTCTTCTTACGTATCTATGGGTACACTACATTACTTCGAAGCTCATTTGTCCGAAAGCATCATTATTCCGAATTTTCACGAATTTGGAAATCATTTTCCAATGAAATTTGTTGATATATTTTTGGATATCACACAAACCTAATCTGATTATATCGTGTAACATATTATCATCTACACTTCTACAGCAACAACGTTTATTTGGTGTAAATTCGCCTTTGGATTTATGAGAATTCGGAATATGTATTAGGACAAATAAAACTTCCGAAGTTTTGGGTGTTCCGATCTAAACTACTTAAACAATCATCGGCGCCGGCGCCTCACGTGTTATCTGTGTACTTAAATATACTAATTACTTAACCAAAGTGTACCTATGCAGGTATCTGCTAGATATTAAGTAACCATTACCTCGAAACCAAATTGGTCCTTGGCGCCATTAGATTTACATTTAATTGTGTTCCAGAAAATACCTAGTTTAATTTCAAAGGAATGCGATAACCACTCGGAATTACGATTGAACAAAAAGTAAAAAAATGTAAGCGCCTAAAATTGGAATCTAATTTGTTTTCGGCAAGCCAATTAAAGGGTACACACCTGCCTAAGCGTCTTTGGAGTGACGTGGCCCTTGCGAATTTTAACTCTTTTTCTTTGCACGACGATTTTTAGCACCTCACTCATAAATATTTAGGTACGCTCTTTGAGTATTCCTTTATAACTTATATAAGTGGGGTTTCCATTAATGGCATTGTTCACAAGACAAGAATTAAGGATCCCAGTAGTTTATATTTTAGACAGCATTTTTTTTAAGGACGCGATATTTCACTAGTATCTAAATGGTCGGTATTTGTGATGGGGTTGCGTGTACACAAATATTTTCCTGAATATATCTAGAAAACATAATAAACTTTTCAGAAACACACGGATTGATGTAAAATGGTATTTTTTTAACCCTTAGGATCTATTATTAGATTATTTTGTCTTCAACAATAGACATGTGATTCTGTGCTGCGTTTTTTGGCCTTTTTTCCAAGTTTCAATTTTCTTGACTGACGGCAGTAATCATGTGACAGCTTCTTGCACGAGGACTGTTTTTCTGGGCATATGTAAAAATTGGGCAAGTGCGAATCCGACTCGCGCATGAAGGGTTCCGTACCATAATCTATAACAAGTTCGATCTATGGGAGCCCCCTTAAATATTTATTTTATTTTATTTTTAGTATTAGTTGTTATAGCGGCAATAGAAATACATCATCTGCGTCATCAAATTTTAACTGTCTAGCTATCACCGTTCTTGAGATATAGCCTGGTGACAGACGGACGGACGAACGGACGGACGGACGGATGGAGAGACAGCGAAGTTTCAGTAATAGGGTCCCGTTTTTACCCTTTGGGTACGGAACCCTAAAAACGATGTTAACATTTTATGTTTTATGACGACGAACAATACATCACGCATCGTTAGAAAATAAAAGACATTTCATTCCATCGCAAAGACAACTAATCCGTAAGTAGCAAAGTAGCAGGAAGGTCAGTTCTTTTGGCGGAGGACACCTAAACCCCTGAAATTCGGCGAAGGTTACGGGCCTCGATTGCAGCCGGCGCTTCGCCTAAATGCGACTGACTATCTGCGCTGTAATTTTGCGTCCTTGGTTTCACAACAGCCTATTAAGGACATGTCCGTGCAGAATCGGCAAAAACACCAGATCTATCCCGCCGATGCAGCTGGTGGCAATTATTAAAAAATCTCCGCTCGTTAGGTGGGCGGCTCTCCGCTCTTTACGAGCGAATGTTTGGCAGTTTTAGTAAACGGCGCCTGCGTGGACGTTTGCAACAGTTTTTAGGTCGAGCCGCTCTAGGCAAGGGCTGCGATAAAAACTCAAAACTGGCTAATTATTAACAGTTCCCTCTAATTATTCGGAATTGTTTATTTGCTGAGTTATGTATCCCTTCTTGGAATAAGTTCAAGTCGATATCACTAATTTTGGGTGCTATCTTCATCTGACACAAACATAATAATTTCCAATGCTTGTAAATATATTGGAGCTTGAGACAGGTGAAAACTTAAATGTACTTAAACTTAATTTTATAGTTTAAATATTTAATACCAATATTTTCAGTTATGTCATGGAATATGAAGTCGCTTGCAGCGTCTGATACAGCAATAAAACCACGTTCATTAAACTAACGACATCGGCCAATATTTGCTCTGGCGCGATTGGCCTGCCCCTTATAAGTAGGTAAACATTTCGGAGTATTAATGGGTATTTTCCTCTGGTTTATTTGCACAGATCTATCCGTGTTTGTAGTCGTGCCTCAAGCATTGTAGTGGAGGTTTAGCGCGCACCCATACAATGATTCACTTCTTTTTAAATAATTAGTAATTCGATCCTTTTCAAGCTAATGAGACTAATTTTTTAAAAAGGAAGCCATACATTGTAACAACTAAAAAAATACCATAACATTATTTACATGATATTATAAACATTATTCGCGTAGCAGCGCGGATATCTGTCCCTGATGTCCATTTGAGTTCGAAACAAGTTGGGCCGTTCCTGGCAAAGTACATTTATTTATAATACAGTACATCGTGGGTTTACAGTATACCCAAAGCACCCACAATGTTAGTTACACAAATAAGTCACATACATTCAGCAAAATAATACGCATACATACACAATTACAATTAAAATTAAAATTTACGAAGATTGCGATCCTTAATAAAAAAAAATAGATACAAGTCAACTAAGTATAGGTACATCACATAAATTACAGCAAATAATTATTTAAAAAAATGTCAAAATATTTTATTAATATGGACCATTTGTCAGTGAGCACATCGGCATCCTGGACTTCTTTCAAAAGAGTATTGAGCAAACCGAGTGCTCGAGGTGTAGGAGAGTTGCGGGCGTGGCGCGTGCGCGTGCCTTCCGGAAGCACAAATGACTGAAGCCGGCGCTGGACACCTATACGCATATATAATTCATTGGCACAAAAATACGCATAGATCCAATATAACTAAATCGTAAATCATATTGTCCTTTTCCATAACCATATTTTGGAGAACTCGGTTGCGTTAACTTTGCACCTCATACATATGTATCCGGCTCCGGCGCCATTCATACTAGGTGCTAACTTAACCCGGCTAGTTGAGGTAAGATAAGTATTTGTACGACTCGCACTTGGCCGGTTTTTATATAAACGTATGAAGAAGTGCCGTTGAAATCCTCTATAAAGTGTACGTGGTACTGATGGCATATTGACGGCAAAAAGAGTAGACGCTGTAACCGCCAAGGAAATTGGCGGTTACAGCGTTTGCGCTTTTTACCGTCGTCGATATGAACTTAAATTAAACAAGTACCTACTAACTAATAAAAACGTTCTTCCTATTACTTGCATTATGGAGGGTAGAGAGGAGGAGCAATATCTTACGTAGGAGAATATTTGAAAAAGTTTCCAGTACGGTAAGGAGTAGTAGAGTACTAGAGTAGGTAGTAGTTCTAATGCCTTCCGCAAGAGCGCCTGAGTACCAAAATAGAATGAAAAATTTCTAAACTTTATAAGGAGTGAACTGTATAAAATTGAAAATTTTAATATTTTTGGTGACCAGGGTAATTTCTACTTACTTCCTTTAAAGTATTACAGGAAAAACGAATGACGAAATACACGATGACTTTTATTAAAAATGTATAAACAAACCATTGCCTGTGTCGTTGCTAAGTAACGTAACTATATGCTTTCAACCGCAGCAGCGCAACTTAACGACCGACATATATAAAAATACCACTCCTCCTATTGCGTAATAATCATAATTGACAACATTTCATATTTCAAACAGGTGAAAATTAATATAGAAATTCAGAGAGCTTTGCGTCGTGTACACACCTAAAAACGTTTGAATTTATTTTTCTGTATGTAAAGAAATATATAAGAAAATACATAAAATTAAGAAAATCTACGAAAACTATTATGCCTGATTAGACATGACCTTTTCTTTTGTTTTTATTCACGTAAAAAAGCTGTCAATAAATAAATACATTTCGGACAACCTTTGTGTCATAGTCTTGGAATTAAGATATTTTAGAATTAGTAAATTTATATAAACTAATATTAAAATAATCAGTAATTTTGGAAAAAAATATAATAACAATGATTACGTCCTCTTTCTAAGCCGAATACAGAAAAGTGATAAGGTTATAGTCTGAAAAACGTTAAACGTCGTACTTAAATTTTCGAGTCTATGAATAAAACACACGGTTTGCTGGTTATCTGCCGTCGACTAATGCGCGGACTATGACTACTACGCGGTAGTTAAATTAACAGTCAACAAAACATATTGATTTTAAATACTAACTGCCTCGTTATTGTCCTTAGTAATATGAAGTGCATATTTGATGTAAGGATGCTTATAGAATAAGCATGATGAGGCAACTAATGAGCGATCAATATGTTTTGTTGACTGTTAATTTAATTATCGCGTAGTTGCTGTCTCTGACTGTATAGTCTACCAATTAAGCGAAAGTTTTGTTTTTCATCAACGCGAAAAACTACATAGTTTACCTGTGTTTTGCCGACGCACGTTTCATTAATTGTTTAATTACATCGACGTATATCGTAGATATTTGGGATTATAAAACAAACCTAATCTAACCCAGCCAAATCAATAAAATATAATTTTCAAAAATTATCAATATTGAAGAGAAAAAAATTGTCGATCAAATGTTAATTCGATGAAATGAACTAATCCATGAAACGTTTGTTGGCGAAACAACGACACCGATATTAATAAGTATTCTTTTCGCTGACTATTAGCACTGGGTATAGCTAGGGTGGCCATCTCTAAATTCGCCGAACTCGGACAAAGATTTACCCGGGCATTTGGTGTAAATCGCAATTTTTCCCGGACTTGCTTTCCCGAAACTTTTATTTAGCTGTCCCGTTGTAATGGAATTTTGAGAATTAAAGACCCACTTTCCGGTTTCCGATTGAGCCGAACTTTAACACGAATATGTAAATCGTGTGACAATGCAATATTATAATGACGTGGACCTGATCTGATGATGGAGCTGGAAGGTGGCCATAGGAACTCCGTGATAAACAAAGCAATCATATCGAGTTTGGGCTCTTTAGAATCGTCTCTGTGAGCAATTTATGGATGTTCAAAGAAAAGTACAGTCGGCTATAAAAGCTTGTCACAAAAATGAAATTTTTGACAGAAACTTTTTTCATTCACATAAAAAATGTTCGGGTTTTCACCGGACACTATGAAACCCCCCGGGCGGCCCCAGGGCGACCTCCAAACTAGGACAAATCCGGAGAAATCTGGACGGATGGCAGCCCTAGGCATGGCTAATCCATAGAACCAACAGTGGTCGGTGGCTGCATTAGAGCCGCTTGACGTGAGATAGTGCGCATCCAGGGAATTGATTTAATCTGAGTCAATATTGACGGTGGCGATGGTGGGAACGCCGCCGTGTGCACAGGTGGCCGTCTCCAAACATCACCTACAGGAAGTATATTTTCATCATTCTTTGATGACGTGTTTAACAGGTTGACATCAGATTTGACTGACGCAGGTAATATTTTAGTGTGCTTCGTTACGTTCTTATTATGACCGAGTGTTATGAATGACCAAATTGAACTTGAACGATCATAAATAACCTAAAGCATTACAATTTGTACAATATTTTATTAATTTTGGTCATTATTCATTAATTAAACTGAGAGGGAAGTTTACAATTTTGTACAATAGAGTTTTATTTAATGTTCGTTTTTGTAGATATTTGCACATCCTGTGTAAGAAATTACCTCGTTCAAACTGTAAAAATATCCAAAGGTTGTTGCCACTGGCAGGAAACATCCACTTACAGTCACTTGCAACTAAATAAACATCTTATCAGTTAAATGTCCAAACATATACGAATTTATTCGGTTTTGACATTGGCAGGTTATTTACCTTAAAGAGTTAACACATTCTGGGTTTCACTTGTTTCAATCAACAAATTGTCGAAGCCAATTAGATTGTAGAAACTACTCAATTGTACTCCAGATTGCAAATTATGGAGCATGTATTGTGTTCTATTGTAAGGACGTGTTTATCCAATCAAGATCATTCAGACTAGTCCAGGGGCAAACAGGAACTCTTGAGGGATTTACATAGTTACGGCTACCTTGTTTGGAGCTTCTTTTTACAACGTTCCAATTGGCATGCTGAACAGATAACGTAGTGAAGTAACTGCAGGTAGTGTCCTGTTTACCAATAATAAAATAGCCCCTCCTTCGTTGCCCCTAACCATGCTTTTGCCTCTTGAGATCTGGAGAAAACTCACATAATTTGCTTTTCAACACAAGTTGCCAAGTTGTTATGACGCCCAGGAATGGGTTTATTTATGGCGACCGATCGTTAGTCATGTATTCCAACGTGATGGTCATGGCACAACGGTTATACAAGGTTTAGAAGAAGAACCTAGCAAGAGCAAATCCAGCATACATACTTTGAGCACGCACTCATGTGTGTGATGTATTTTGTGTATGAAGAAGGAGGAATAATAACAAAAATACTATTTTTTGTAACGTGAAACATTAAAACATACATGCTCATTGTTAACTGAAGCTTAGTTATATCGATAATGTATGAAGCGAGCCTCAGCCTGCCGCCGTGGCACGTGGAATTGGCTATTGTTCGGCTTGTCGAGGAATGTAGGTTTATGAGCACGCGGCTTATGTCGGCGCCGGAGTGGGTGGTCGTAGGCTGGATGCGATCTCTGGCTGTACTAAACGATAATCAAGAGACGATATAGTGGATGGTCGTTTACGACATAAAAGTGATATCAAATGATACATCACAGAAAAAAAAAATCCTTTACGAAAAAATTGTGATATCATAACTCCCTCCTGCACTAAAACTTAAGGATGGCCCTACTTGTTAAAAAATTCTAAAAGTTCAGACGGATCACTTTGTAAAAGGCATTTGACTGTCGTACGTTAAAGCGAACACCACCCACTAATAATTAGTACAAAAATATCGAAAATATGTTAACTGAGTACGAGTTTATTTAGATCGATCGTAGTTTTTGAGATACTTTAATATACTCTCAAGATGTAGTGAAAATAAGTTTTAAAACAATCATCAGGAAGTGTCTCCAACAGCTATCACATCGAATACAAATTAGTGAAGAACCAATCGAAAGTCAAATCAGTAATTTTTACAAGTTACCATTTTACTATTTGCGAACTATATTATTTATGGTTTGAATTACCTGACCCCCGTCAGGTCAGATGAGAATTAAATCGACACCAAGGACACTATTTTCTTAGTGTTCATATTTAGCACTTCAGTCTTCTGTTAGACTACTTTAATACCACGCCACTAACTAATATCTATTTAGTATGTAAACTATACATTACCTTTATGGCAACAGTTTCAAAGTAATTCTGATTAACCGCCGCCCTGTACTCCATAGCCAATATATCAAAAGCGGTTCTATCGTTACTTTGCGCAGTTTACGAGCGGCATTTGTCTGGCGATTGTGAGGCTGCTAATAAATTTCTCCGGCCCAGGGCGAGTGGGCGTGGAGAAAATTGACATTTTCCTGCGCAGGTGTTGTGCGGATTTTCTATACTAGCGTAATGAGCGCACGCGCACCTGCCGCCGCTGATTGCGGCGCAGTTTTTGCATCGTAATGACATCCTGCGCTGTAATAGAACACGACTGACATGATTAGAATTTGAAAAAGCTTAACTTGACCAATAGTCGCATCAAAGTTAAATAGGTATACCTATCATAGTAACATCCTGCCTGCGATGCCCGCGCTGTAATAGAATACACCTGACATGATTAAGAAATTGCAATAAAAAATTGCTCAATTTGCCCAATAGTGATCTGAAATCGCAATCAAGTTCCAAAAAGTGTCACCGACTACACGCTGGGAACAGCACAACTATCTGTGTCAGTTCTGCTGTACCGACTACGTGTAAATGAGGCATCACAAGTTCACGTTTAGTTTGAAAAATCATTTTTCAAAAATTAACGCGTGATCAATATGATCATATCTTAAAATATGTCATCGCCTATCTGTACAAATAGAAAAAACTAAACTGAATAAAAATACAAAAATGTTAGACATTTAGCAACAACATTTACTTAGTATAATTTAATTTGATCTCAAGAGTGCTAAGAAATCAACCCTGAATTTTCTGTTGGAAAGTGAGTAAGTCATAAAAGTTAAATAGTTTTTGAAGCGTTTATTAACATTCATGTTTGAACATAGTGTGCCTAATGTAAAAAACCGGCCAAGAGCATGTCGGGCCACGCTCAGTGTAGGGTTCCGTAGTTGCTCATCCTTCACAATAGATGGGCCAAAAACAGCGGCTTTAAGCCCGAGGTTTAAATTATGAGAAAGATTTCAAGCTCTATAAAAAGGTCGTAAACGCCAAAGTAACTGTAATTACTTATTACCTTCTGGAAGTCAACTTACGTCCATTTAAAGAAAATTATGAAATTTTGCGATAGCTCAAAAATGGCTTGATCGATTTTATTCAATATAGTTTTCATTGAAAGTACTTATAAGGCCTCACTTTCATGAATTTTTCCATAATTCTTTGACCTGTGGTTGAAAAGTTAGAGGGGGGGACACTATTTTTTTGATCTCCGACGCGATTATTTACAAAACTGCTGACTTTATCAAAAAGTATTGTTTGAAAACCCCTACTATTTTTAAAAGACCTATTCAATGACACCTTACTGTTTGAACGAAAAAAAAATTCACCCCCACTTTAGGTGTACGAGAAGTACACGAAAAAAATGTTTTTTCCTATTTTTTATTGTAGGTACCGTTTTGTCGGCGTGATACATACACATACTCATACCAAATTTCAGCTTTATAGTACTAATGATCACGGAGCTAAGCCGCGACCGCACGGACAGACGGACATGGCGAAACTATAAGGGTTCCTAGTTGGCTACGGAACCCTAAAAAGGAGGTTTGAATGTTTGTTACCCTTAAAACATACGTAATCCATCAAACGGTCTTAAATGAAATTTGGAAACGCCGATACATCAGGCAACGCTGACGAAGAGGTGGGCAAATTCTAGAAGCGTAACTATGGACGAAATTTGGAAAGGTAATGCTCACTTCTGGTATGATTTGGGTCTAAAATATAATGCTACAGAATGTGGAATGTCATACTTCTATCACTGAGAACACGATGCTAAGCACGACAAAAGCAAACAGTGTGAAAAGGCACAGGTGTCCGCAATCTCGGCGGGAATGCAGGCATGAGGCAGGTGACAGGACGACGCTGTACTGCGCCCGCGGCGTTAGACGGCTCAAATCACTTCTATTAACCGCAGGACTATGACCGCCCATAGACACAGGAATCTACATTATCCATGGATGGATATAAAGTGTCGGAATGTTTTCAGGAATTTAAATATTGTTAAGTGCGTGGGCTGCAAGATAGAGTTACGGAACGGTTCTTTAATACAGCTATGGTCGCTGGAATTCGATCCCGGGACCATCGGTTCTGTGCCGTAGTTCGGACAACTGAGCCACAGATTTTGTTTTTGTACTCTATGACAACGGAGTTTGTTGTCGTAACAATATAATAAAACTCCCATCCCTTCACATAAAGTATGAGAATGTAAAGTTACTTACTAGGAGCATCGCAATAATTGTTTTCAGGTGTCAGTGTTCGACGGGCGCAGCGTATCGGTGTTGAGGGTAACTTGCTGTGCTTGAGACTTATCCGTATCTCACCATTGCTTAAAGATAAAGGACAGCTTACATGACACATTGTTATCTCATCTGTATTGGAAGAGAAAATGATTAATTGATGACTACATTCTGGCTCGTGTTTGGCGTAGCTACTTTGTTGGGCCACTTCGTTAGCATCATGCCAGCATGCCGTTAAAGTCATCAGCGCAAAATCTCGTTGCGTGTTGTCTTAACCTAACGTTTGGTAGAGCTAGAACAAATTTGGCCTACTTTGTCTTCTGGAGCAGTAGAGTACTTATTAGTACAAATACTATTATATGGGGAAGCCTGTGGAAATCGGGCTCTATGGCCGCCACGCCACTACAACCTTCTAATACGTATCAAGCATATACCTAATAAATAACAAGCTAACTGCTTACTTATAAATGGCACTGATTCGGAACTCACCAAAAATATCTGTAGTGAGTTCTGAATCAGCAGGGCTAGCATATCTTACCGCGACTTCTCTTGTCGCGCGACGCAGCATCACCTGTCTTACTCGTACGGTATTGAAAGGAAAGTGACAGTAGTATTTGTCGCACGACAAAGAGACTCGTGACACAGTTACGCTAGGCGTACAGTGTCAACAAATCGGTTCGAAATGTACTGTATGCAACTTTTGAGAAAATACTTACATAACTACAGTTTTTTGGACTTGAAATATTCAATATTTAGAAGAATAATCAGTAGGTTTGCTTGCTAAGTGCCGCATTTAGCTACAGTCAGTTCTGTAGCTTCCCTGGCCAGCGTGGTGTAATGGTGTAATTCTAGACGACTACGTATAAGGCATGGTAAGTAACAAGATTAAAAAGTGCCGCGGCAGGTGGCGGCCGTTAGAGCCGCGTTAGAGCCTCCCAGCAACATGCCTCTTATTTATGTTATTTATAAACTTGTTTTAATGTCGCTTCCTTGTATTCAGAGCTGGCTCGTAAATAAAGGATACTCGTGTCATTGTTTTGTTTTAATAAACCTGAATGATGAACATTGCCGTCTCTTATGTACCATTTTATGGTTTCTCGGGAAGATCTTGTAGGTCCAAGAAGTAATATATTTTAGCAATAATTAATGTGATAGATATACTTATGATTGAACATAGCAGCGCTCATATATACGATCTTTAAAAGTTGGCTGTACTGTACGTATTCAGAGATAGCCTAAATTAAAGAGACAGGATATTTGTAGAGTTGTAATGGCCCCGTAGTCGTAGTTGCAATAATCCAGGGTCACCTGTTTTTTATTAATGTTATCCTTAATATCTTACATTAAAAAGTTTTTGCCGTATATACTACGGCACAATCCGATGCATGTCTATATAAGTAGCAGGCCAGCAGGCCACTAAAAACTTCAACTACATTACATTTCAACTCACTGTATAAACAGGTACCATACCTCAACCTTTATTTTTGGCTACTATATCCATATAAAGTAGGCTATGCCCTCAATTTAAATAAACTATTTACAATTATTCTTATAACATCCCATAATCATCTTTATTTCACATTACAAAAAAGTACAAATGGCGGACTTAATGCCATCTCCCGCGTTGAACATATCCTGTAAAGTTTACTGAACCTAAGCTCATGCATCCCGCCGAGCAGTATTTAAATGAGGCATCACGAAGACGCGATTTCCGTAAACATTAGATAGTTTAATAAATACATGTATGCTAGCAGGTGGCGTCCAATAATTACGGCCCTCTAACACGATTCTAATAAGAACAGCGCGCACCTGCCGGCTGCGGCCAATGCGCCGGCCGGGATTTGATTAAATACCGACTTACCGACACGTTCGGATCAAGACTATTGCCACTTACATTACCTCATTCATTACGCCGAGATCTCCCAGCCAGCTGCCAGGTCAACGAGTGCGTTGTACCAGCTACAATACAATATACAATAGGAATCCTATTGGAGTCTAATGAGACCCAAGCGGGATCGGGGATTCCGTTCTGGAGCGAACAGTTTATGGGATTTTGCCCTGTGAACAATTTGGCAATGGGAAATAAAATGCACCATAAAATGTTTCTGTTTAGCCCAATGGTTGACTGGTATGGCCATTTGTGCACATTTTGTTTGTGCAATAAAGTTTAAATAAATAAATATAATTACTTTCTTCCCAACACAGTGTTTATGTGTGTGACAGGAAAAGATGCAATGACAAATGCTGTAAAATGATGATGATGTAACAGGAGGATAACGAGCGCAAACGATTCTAGGATTGGAAATAAATGTAAGCATAATATAGATATTTGTGCCTACATGCAGAGGTCGCTAGTATGTTACCCTATTTATCAACAGAATCTCAGCCTGAATGGACAGAGTTCAGAAGTCCATGGTGATTATAATGCACGCTGTCGTAGCAACGCACCCGGCGCCGCATGCCGATGTCGACGCACGATTACATAACGAGGCAACTTAATGTACGAGCTGTGAATGTGACAGAAAACTTAATAAAACATCAACATTTAGGCGATCATGTTACACGCGACCGGCGTTCCCGATACATGCCGTAAATCATGTCAAGTGAGGTAATGCTTTCATAATATTGTGTAAACAAGAGTTTACATTTTACGTCATTCAAGACAAGCGTATAATTTCACAGTTGTTTGAAGGTGTATTTAAGAGATTAGGCTGTTATCACGTATTTTTAGTTTTCCGTGAGATATGAACAAATCACGACGCAGGTGGTTCGTTTCGTTACCACGTTAAATTCCCCGAGTTCCCATTTATCTAGCGAAGAAACTGTCAGATAACAGATAACTATAAAGGTACCGATGATATCAACAGATACATCGCGGAAATGATAGTTATGAATTATGATGACCCGCCGAAATAATATTTGATAAGAGGCTTCACTATGTACTTGATAAAGTATTTACATTTGACTTATGTTCCTATCTAGGTATATTAGAAAACATACCAACTTACCCATTCACTTATAGGTAAAGCCTGACCAGAAATATATGAGGGTGCGCCATATTGCGGATTTTCACTGGAACTAATTTCTTACACTGGCAATGATTTTATAATGGTTTGTCAACAATGTCAATAGCATTCGTGATGGTTTCTTTATAAGACAAATATTTTAAATTATTCAAAGAAAATGCCGAAAACCATTCACAGTCGTGAACGTAAGATTATAAATAAAGTGTACAACGTGTTTACTACACGAAAAACAGTCAAGAAAAGAGTGCATTCGACTAAAGATATTACGGGGTTAAAATAGTGGAACTGACAGGTATTTCAACTAATGTCATTATAGTGGGTTGCGATTGGTTGCAAAACTGTTGCCATATAAATCTTATAAATTGCGCCCTCTTGACAATCCTCATATATTTCTGGTCAGGCTTTACATTCTGAGATATACTCAGACAATCTTAAACGTACACTTATAAACACTTGTGTGACATTATGTTTACGCAAAAATGTCCCTCAAGTGTTTGTTATCAAACTTTTTATCATAATAAACAACATAGAGTATAGTTCACACCTTCCACACCTCTGGACACATCAAGTTTAGATACTAAAGTTTACTTACCGCATGTAAAACTAATTACATACATATATATATGATAGCGTCTTTGAGATTATTTCGCATTTAAATGTATCTTAGAAAATAAATAATGATATTAATTGGATTATCTTTACCTCAGAAGCACATTTGAATAGATCATTGAGTATCTTGATAATTTAGTTATAAGTTATTAGTCCATGTGAAGTGTATGAGTTATATTGTAATTAATAATAGCAATTTAAGAAATAGTAGATTCAACATTAGTATTGTTAAATTATTTACACAGTGTGTCAATAGACTAAAAATGTTACTAACACCTGGTTACTTGACGACTACCACTTACTTGTTTCTCCCCTCCATTTAATGGTACTTTGATAGTCTTTAAATACCAGGTGCAGTGACGTTTCTGCTCATTCCTTTGTGAACTTTTACGAGAAATACAACACCAAGTAGTTATCATAAACGTTTATTCATTCACACTCCTCATCACCACCTCACTGCCGTCACCAGTTCATATTATGTGGCTTTCAATAGTATTCTAAAAGAATCATTGCGGCTCTGCATTATGGAGTATGACATCGCGCTAACATCAGAAGACGGAGCAAAACCATACGCCCCACAACGAGGACAACGACGTTGATCCGGCACCCTCATATTCTTCTGTTCTCGGCAGCCACCGAAATAATGAGTGAAGAAAATAAATTAACCCTTCCACGTCGGCCAATTAAATTATTTGAAAGAATGGAATAGGTATACCGAAGTCCATTGTTTGCTTCAAGTAAGGAACAGGTGGGACACATCGTCAGCAATTGCACCAGTAAAGGCAACGCAAGATCGGCGATCAGCAAGGAACGATGCGTGTGCGCCGTAACCCCATCGACAGAGATTTTAAAACACAAAGGTCAGTCGTTCACTTTTCACTACGATTTTAGTACAGTGTTTAATAATAAATGAAACTGTAGTTAGATTCTGGGGTAGATGCGATAAAAAACCTATTCAGTTTAGAGGGTATGTGTCAATAAAATGTTACTAGTTAAAATAATTTACTAATGCCTCGTATTCAAATAATAGTTATTTGTGCAACAAGAGAGCAAAGTTGTTTTTTGTTATGAGTGCTGATTTTGAGTCCCGAGCAAGCGAAGGATTCTACGTTTGAATCACGAGCGTAGCGAGTGATTCTATGTTAGAATCCTGAGTGTAGCGAGGGACTCAACAGCACGAGATGCAAAAAACTTTGCTCTCGTGTAGCACACACAACTTTTCACCTCATCAGCGAGAACATATGCGACATTTTGTGTTTTTTCTTCCAACGTATGTTTATAGTCTTTGTTGCTGATTTCAATAATATTATTAATCAGAAAATAGATATGTGCTGCTTAAAAAGGAATAACAATATAATTTAATTGAAATTATAATCAACCAACCAACACGGTTATTGCCATTATTTGATCAAATTGGAAGATTTTGCAGATACATGACGTGTTTATTTATAAATACATTATTATATTACGAGATTTTGTTTATACATTGATTAATATTTTTACTCCTAAAACACCAAACAAAATATATGCAAAAGAAAATAACAATTACAATATGAACTCGATATTTTTTAAGGTACGTTTCGAATATGCATCTATGATAAATGGCGAAATTATAAATTATATTTTACAATAAGTAAATATAATTTACAATAAGTAATAAGGTGAAAAATCTTATTATATTTGAGCAATGATCAATTGTTTTATATAAAAGGCACAATCATTTTAATTTTCGGTTATTATATACGTTGCAATTAAAACTTTTTCGGGTGTTTTTAATGAATTTTTTGGTATAACGCGTATCCGAACTGTTCTCAATCGAGGTCGGATTCGAAAATCGAATTTCAAATTGATAAGTTTCTATCCCTCTCTTTTATATACATATGAAAGAAACAGAGTGCATCGAGATTCAAATGATTAGAATTTTATAATGAAAATAATAATATTGCTTTGCTATTCCGCGATAGAATATCGTGCCAGTTAAATTTGTGCTAACCCGTTATACTTATTTGCGTATTTTTTCATGCACAAATTTAACTGGCACGGTATTCTATCGCGGAATAGCAAAGCAATATTATTATTTTCATTAATATGGATTTCCGCAAAGTAACGCCTGATTCAATTAATTACTTAGAATTTTATAACTAACCTTTGGCTGAAGAATGTCAATTCGTGGTCAAATATTGAAAAAATTAAAAAGCTACTTTCTACTCACGCTCGAAACAAAATCGCATTTTGTTCACTGTTATCTGACAGCAAAATCGCCATGTTTGAGGTGGTGAGGTGAAAATAATATGGTCGAAATTTTAGTGTATAGGACGTTTGTTTCCGCGATGAGATAATATTTCGATTACAACAAAGTTTTACAACGAAATTTTACAACAAAGATTCCGAATTACTATAACCGTTACATAGTTAAATATTCTTTGTCAATAATGTAAACATTGCTGTTTTAATGTAGCCTTGTTAGAATCAAGTAGTAACGGCAGCGGTAATAATCTACCCTCCATTTTATGATTTTGCAATCGTTGTTACTGACATTCCTCGGGAACGAAAATTTATATATTTGTTGATGTTTTGGATAGTTATACTTTATGCACCAACGTAATTCATACATTATACACCAAAGACTCGCTTCAGAATTGATAAGCTTGAGATTCGATAATAATGACCGCTATACATAGATTGATGTCAGAGGATTAGAGCTTGATTGATTTCGTTTCATTTCATTTATTCATTGTAAGCAATAATTATGGTGTTAAATATTAAATCAATACACATTATAGATTACAATAATAATTATACATTACTACTATAATTATAATCAATGCATTACCATCCAAGTTTAAAACAACACTACCAAAAAAAAAACGTAACATAAAAAGCAAAATTCTATATGATAAAAAAAAACGCATAAGTAATTAATAATTCTTATTATTCCTATAATACTTATAATATTATAACACATGTTTAAGTAATGATTTAGACATAAAATATAGTTAAAGTTCCATTTAAACGTCATTAAGAGGCCGTATACATTTAAAAATGATTTTTTTTTTTTCATAATTATGACAATTACATTGATAATTTCAACCAATTTTTTAAGTGAATGAACTCTTGCCTGAGTTCTTGATTGTAACATAGTTATTTCATACCTTCATTTCGTGCATCCGAAAATAAGTAAAAAAAAAGAAGTAAACAGCTTTTTGCGTGCATTTTGTCAATTTGGAGTAGTGTTTACATACTAATATATCGAAATAGCCCTTTTCTAACTAGCGACATTGATATGTTAAGAAACATGTTTGATCATAGACAACAATTTCTAAAACCATCAGCAGTTTTGGACAGAAAAGGAGCCTTAAAATATCCTAATAAAATACAATTAAATCTAAATAATGGATAGTTATTACAAATGTCAGCAACATTTAAAAAGTCAAGATGTAGTATTACTGGAAATACCAAATCATTAGGTGTCTGCTATAAAATCAGTTACTGAGTAATAAATGTCAAAAGATACTGTTTGTATCTTGCATTAAACATTTTGCTATTAGTCATGGATTTAATTTGTACTCCATTAGCAGCTTATTAAACAGGAATTTGGCCAGATAATTCGCTGCGTGTGTGATAATATTAAGCGGAGGGAAAATGTTAAAAAAGTGCGTTTATAATTTTATTACTTACATGGTTGTTCCATAATTCATGTTTTGTTGAAATTATGAGGATTTTGAATATAAGGTCAAATTTGCAATTGAGTTAAAAAAAAGGGTTTCAAATTTGTTTAGATACCTACATTTGAAATATCATATTTCATCATTTCCCTAATTTTTCGATACTTACTCTTTTCTTTATTTCATAAAAGTTTGGGCTTATTCATATTACTACAGTAAATTATGAAATTCAACGTCAGTCATCAACAATATTGTTATTTTTTTTTGTATTGAATTTTCTTTTATGAGATAAATGACAATCATATTATAGTTTAAAATAAATTAAATTATAAGTAATAGCTTAGTTTTGACCATATTTCTTTATTTAATTTTCAACTTTCGTATTGAAATCGAAGACTATACTACAGTACCTAATAATATTAATAATGGAGTCTGAAGTAATAGAAACTTTGCAGTGAGTAGCACAAATAAATGTACAGTACTTGCCTACGTTTGTCACAAAAAGATTTCTTCGAAACTTACTGTATTTTATTTTTCTCATTCTTTCTGTCTAGAATGTTTGATTATTTCGTATTTAAGTAAAGCGAAATACGAAGGTTCAATTTCGAGAATCGTTTCGTGCATAAACTAGCTAAATTACAATCAGAATAATTTAAGTGTACCTTCATTTTCACCTTATTAAATTTTTGAGGATTATTCATAATAAAGGCATGCTTTTGTTAGTTTTATTTGTACTACAAAGTACTACCCATTATGATCTAGGTCAGGAGTGACCGAGCTTTGTGATACTGTGCTTGGAGTTTTTGTTTCAGTTGATCATCGCGACAAGTGCTCCATCGGAAGACTACAGGAGCGCCTCCTTGAACCAGTATTAGCGCGCTTGACAGTCTTGGCGGTCATTCAGGGAAAACGACCACTCTCTTCACTGACGATCACCATCGAGTGCATTTTTTTGCAATACCTACAGTGTGTATGATTTTTAAACACACATTTGACAGTTCTCTGTTGATGTTTGTAGTGATGTAGCAAAGACATATTTTGCCAAATCTAACGATTATGAATGGTTGATCAAATCAATTTTACCGACGAATTATTTTTTTTCAAAATGTAAATTTTTTTTTTTTTGAGCTACGAGCCGTCGAACTTACTGGAGATTTCTATGGAAAATAATAGTTTGTTTTATTGTTCTTTCTTTAAGTTATAAATTTATCAATTTAATCGATTTCTACCAATTTACAGAAATAGTACATGAATCGAAAAGCAAGATTTAGTCACAAACACAGCTTTTTTTTTTTTGAAAGACATAGTACGTAACTGTTCGAGTAATGATTTATTATCGTTAAATACGTCAACACCGTGATAAGAAAAAATATAACATGATCTCAATTGTATCAAATAGAAAGTGAAAAACGTTTATAGATACTAGAAAAACCACTGTCATTGCTTGTTTTTTTTTTTATGAAATTCAATAGGTTGCGCAGATTTACGTTCTATGGGTTCTGTGATGTGACAAATGTTTGTTTAAGAGGCCTTATTCCTTTTAAAATTTATTTTTTTCATATTATGACAAATATATTGATAATTTCAACCAACTTTTTGAAGTGAATAATACTTTTCCCCGAGTTCTAGGAAGTAACATAGTTATTTCACGCTTTCATTGCGTACAGTCGAAAATAAGTTAAAAAAACTAATTTTCCGCGTGAATTTTGTCAATTTCGAGTAGTTTTTGAAACAAAAATTATCAATGAAAAATTCAAACTGTAGGTTTCAAATATATACCAATAAATCCCAATAGCCCTGTTCTAGAAAGTAACATCAATAGTATGTTAAGAAACATGTTTGATCATAGAGAAAAATGTCTAAACAATCAGCATTTTAAAAGGAATAAGGCCTCTTAAATAATATCCAAACTATAATTGATTATAGACAGTAAAATATAACTGTGTAAAATGTTGTTAGTGTGTCTGTCCCAACCCGCGGATGACCGTGATAGCGAATATGATGAGTTTTAGTTTTTTAATAATAATTAGTTTGTAAACAATCTTTGTGTTAATAATGGTTTGTTTTCTGGGTAATTGCTATTTGTGTCACTATCTAAAACCAGACGTAATTTTGAAGCCACTCATTTGGATGGATCAAACAGATTTAGTCCAGCAACTGGGCAATATTACAATATAATAAACAGGAGAATAGTTTTTGGTCACTTGCGTGGATTGATCACAAAGATTTAGTCCCGCAACTGGGCCATCAACCAAAGCATTGCTAATATGCCACTTGTTGTGATGGATCAGAAAGATTTAGTCCAACAACTGGGCAATATGATAAAGAGTATAGTTTTGTCAGTCACTTGCGTGGATGGATCAGGATTTAGTCCCGTAACTGGGCTGACAAACAGATCATTGTTAGAGTGCCACTTGCTGCGATGGATCACAGGGTTTGGTCCACCTAGTGGGTCGTTTAACCAACTTGAGTTTGCTTTTTCTAACCGTTCGCTCTGAGCACGAGCTTCGGGTCAGTATGGCCGTGATAGCGCCTTTGAGATTATTTCGCATTTAAATGTATCTTAGAAAATAAATAATGATATTAATTGGATTATCTTTACCTCAGAAGCACATTTGAATAGATCATTGAGTATCTTGATAATTTAGTTATAAGTTATTAGTCCATGTGAAGTGCATGAGTTATATTGTAATTAATAATAGCAATTTAAGAAATAGTAGATTCAACATTAGTATTGTTAAATTATTTACACAGTGTGTCAATAGACTAAAAATGTTACTAACACCTGGTTACTTGACGACTACCACTTACTTGTTTCTCCCCTCCATTTAATGGTACTTTGATAGTCTTTAAATACCAGGTGCAGTGACGTTTCTGCTCATTCCTTTGTGAACTTTTACGAGAAATACAACACCAAGTAGTTATCATAAACGTTTATTCATTCACACTCCTCATCACCACCTCACTGCCGTCACCAGTTCATATTATGTGGCTTTCAATAGTATTCTAAAAGAATCATTGCGGCTCTGCATTATGGAGTATGACATCGCGCTAACATATATATATATATATATATATATATATATATATATATATATATAGCTTAACTTTAAGTTTTTATATGAAATGGGAGAGTGTTTAATGAAACACCTCTCGTAACATACCAAAAACTCAGAGAATCTGATTACGACCGAATTAGTCAATTGCAGATATCAAGAAGAAAAAAAACTCAATACAGAATTATGGGATGAAAGATTTGGTGTGATTGACGTAGCGATCTGATAGCTCAGTTGGAAGAGCAATGCGCCGAAAACGCAGAGGTCGCAGGTTCAAATCCTGCTTAGATTGTAGTAGATCGCATTCATTTTTTCTTATTACGATACGATACGATATTTTTTATTTACCTTCATTATCTATCTAACGTTTCGGTGTAGTTGCATACGCCGTGGTCTCAAATGTATTGGTTAATTATATGTAGGTACAAACCGCAAGAGCATAAGTGTCACATTTTTATATTTTGTATAATAATAATAAAAAGGAAACTATAAAAAACTGATCAAAAATCTTAGCACAAACATATGTCCCTGTGTCACTTGTCGCTCATGTCATCTTGACCTCAGGAGATATCTACCATTATTTGTTTGTTTTTACTTGTGACATTCGATTTACAGTCTATCACTACCTTAACACGAAGAATATGAAATTATATTGATCCTATATCTTATTGAATACGAATAACTCTTAATTAACGAAAGTATTGATATTGTGACTCATTCATCATACTCAATCATCGTGCTTTCAATTAAGAGTAGTCTATACCTACGGAGAGCTAGCTGGTCATTAGTGAGCCTAAATCGGGTGCGTGTTAACAGTCAGTAAGCCGTACTTTGAATTAGTAGCGACTACCGATGGGCTCGGATTAGTGTGAGCTATGGGACAACTCGAGACCCAGTACAGGATTACTTTGTCGGACAACAGCGGCGTAAGTGCAAAGAGTTGTTAAAACTAGGCGACTTCAATACTTCCAAACTGTTAAATCTCTATTCAAGATTGCTTGATTTATGATAAATGTTGGATTTACTGACTTGTCAGGTTCAGCATACGCGCTCGAGAACTCGTACAGAGTAGAGTTCATCCATTGGCGTATCTAAGATTATTTTTCAGGTGTGGCCTGGCCATGGCCTATGAGTTGAAGTCATGAATTTCTATGGGTAACCCAAAATCCTGGGGTAGGCACTAGATCATATTGGAGTGGGCACGGCCCACCCGGCCACCCCCCTAAATACGCTAATGAGTTCATCATATGCAAGTTTCTTGAACAGTTTCACCTGAAGTGGACTATCCATTGCAATACTTTTCGGATACTTAGCTGTCTTGGAGGATGAACTTCATACCAATACGAAATATGTTGGGTCGAAATCATTACCATAACGGTCGAATAGCGCATTTGGGCTAAAATATGTATAAAATTCGAGTATAGGTGGCCACATCTCGAACAGATATCAGTGTCAAACGTGGAATTGATGACCTCAACGGAAAGACCTATTACCTACAACTTTGAACAGTTTGCATCACTTAACTGTACCGTAAGCAGTTTTATTTATTCGCCACTAAACTATATGTTCGCTCCATACGAATCCCAGCCAGCTATCGGTCCAAGTGCTGTCATGTGATTGCGCCTACATTTGCATATCTGTGCGGTGTCAACAATTTCATGCAGAACGTACCCGCACTACCGGATCTAATTGATACTGGTTTTACGAGCGTCGTCCACCTTTGCCTGTTTCTATTAGTGGTTTGTAAATAATCTGAACAACACTTATTGACTGTTCCTTAAATTTACAATCGAGGACGTATATACTGCTCAAAGGTTAACTGGAAGAAATCCCTATAGGGATAAGTTCGCCCTTGTACACGTATTGTTTTTGAGTTTTTGTCAATATTGTTTTATGTGCAATAAAGTGTTTTCATACATACACACATATATTGTACATACAGTAAGCGCGGTTAACTCCGTGTATCATCGACACGGATGCGAGCAGATCGTTTCAACCATGCGTTGGATTTGGTTCCAATTTGATAGGCGAATGATTTGATATTGCATGCAAGAGATTAAGGGATGTCTTCCCTTGACCTTTAAGTAACTGGATGATAAACACAAATAACAGTTTTAAATGTTATCAACTATCGAAATAATTATATGAAAGACCAACAACAACAGGCGTCCATATCCGTATCTTGTAAGGTCTCGAATAAGTAGACATCGTTTTAATGAAGCCTAAATATTTAACTCAAGAATCCTGGGATAAACCGTTGGTTACAACAACTTCTAGGAAGACTACTATTACTACGTTGATTTCCTTGGATAACTTGGAAAGTAT
This sequence comes from Apotomis betuletana, assembly GCA_932273695.1. NCBI lineage: Eukaryota > Metazoa > Arthropoda > Insecta > Lepidoptera > Tortricidae > Apotomis > Apotomis betuletana. Next base: position 15,289,982 of record OW026308.1, on the reverse strand, counting down.
TATAAAATTGAACTTCGGTGTTAATGGTTTCTTCTTCGATTATGAAGTTTGTGATGCTTATCACGGACAGGTTAGTTCCATACTCTTTGCTAAAACAAAATTCTTTAACATGCTCCTAAATGATGCAAACCATGAAATGCAAAGTTAGGAATACCGTGGTCGCAAGTGAAGTGGAGTAGCCAGCCAGTGTGAAATCACGTCACAGCATCACTTATAACAGGATGAGGCGGCGGGCGGCTTCATTACCCTATTAATGACCAGAGTTATCAACCGGAGAGATTTTTAATGTCCATGTTAATGATACATTTTCTAGGAAGAGCATATACGGACGTAAAGCTTACATTTAGCTCAAGTCATCGCGCCTTCAATCAAAGATTAAAAGGAAAAGATGTCCGGAAAAAACAAGTTCACTGTGCACTAAAAATACTTATTGTAAGATGTTACTCTAATGCATATTATAGCTGGGACCAAACGGGTTGCAGCTATAAGTAAGGCTCAAGATTACAAGTAACCAAGATGGAGGAAAAGAAAAGGTTCTCGTAATTTATCTTCTCCAAAAATAAAAACCTAGACCAAGGCAAATCTGGTCTTTATCGTGAACTCGAGGTGTCGGAAGACGTTCAAACCATCACCATCAGGTATATAGTGAGTTCTTATTTTTACTTATATGATAGCTTGCACTCTTCGACTACTAGGATATCTTTATAAAATAACAATAATAATACAGTCTAAGATGTGAAGCACTGGGCTTTACGTCAAATTGTTTGGTCCTTCGAACTAGATCTTCTAATTCCTTTTTTTTATACTTATGTATAAAGGGAAGGGAAGGATAAGGCGGCGGTACTTCATTACGTCCTGTCCTATTAATAACCAGCCCAGAGTTATCAACGGGCAAGATTTTTAAAGTCCATGTTAATGATGGATTTTCTAGGAAGAGTGTGCAAGTAGAGCCGGATGGGGAATTTATTAGAAAGGAGTTTCTAACAAGCAAAACCCAACGAATAGAAATAAGCTGTGCCTTCATCTCGATCATTGCCCGCAACTTCCATTTTTTAGGGTTCCGTAGTCAACTAGCCACTAGATTGCTTTTGGTAACTACGGCTACCTGTCACCGCTCTTATTTTATTATATAAATAGAGTCCAACTCAAAATTCGAAGCAATTGAGTGGCTAGGAACCCTTATAGTTTCACCATGTCCGTCTGCCCGTCCGTCCGCGGCTTAGCTCCGTGATCATTAGTACTAGAAAGCTGAAATTTGGTATGAGTATGTGTTTGTATCACGCCGACAAAACGGTAAAATAAAATTAAAAAAAAAAATTTTTCGGGCACCTCGAACACCTAAATTAGGGGTTAATTTTTTTTTTGTTTCAACACTAGTGTGCGGGGTGTCGTTGAATAGGTATTTTAAAGATAATAGGGTTCTCTAAACATATTTTTTTGATAAAGTCAGCAGTTTCGTAAATATAGTCGCTCCGAAAATAAAAAAAATTGTGTCCCTCTAACTTTTCAACCACGGGTCCAAACATATGGAAAAATTCATGAAAATGAGGCCTTATAAGTAGTTTCAATGAAAACTATATTGAACAAAATCGGTCAAGCCGTTTTTGGGTTATCGCAAAATTTCATAATTTTCTTGACGTAAGTGCCGCGCGGTGTCCTTATACTTCGAACGTTACTTGGCCGGTTTTTTATGTAATTGAAATGAATTGAAATAATTTATTCAAACAGTGGGCTACGGCACTTTCACAAGTCAAGTCGCTATCGCTGTTAAGAAAAAAAAACCGAAAGAAACTCAACAGTATGTTATTTTTCGTAAATCATTTTAAAACAAATTACATTTGTAATAATTGTTGGTCTTATGTCGTTGGTCGTACTTTTACTTACGGTAGCCAATCACTTGCTAAACAACGTTTCATAAATATTCATTTTAAAAACAACGTTAGACAAATGAACGATTCCCAAATTAGACGTTGCATAAAATATAGTTTGACAAATAGATCATGATACAAATTATTTATTGGACAAAACATCATATCACAAAATATTATTTAGCAAATTATTCATTTATTATTCTAGTCAATTAACAAAATAACGAATGATAAAACAACGTTAATAAAGTTAATGCATTGTTTGGTAAACATTTCGTTTAATAAATCATCATGGTGTGAACGCCATTCATATGTGTAGTTTTCTACGAGTACAAAATATTAACATAGGTACTTAATTTTTAACATAGTATAATTGTTCTGATGAGCATACAGACGTCTTATTGTTACATAGCTCAAAAACCGAAAACTGTAGGTTAGGTTAGGTTTGTTTTATGACCATGTAAGCGGTGCATCAAAATGCTTCCTTAAAAAATGGAACATCACTCAACCTAATTTTGCAAATAATGCAAAAAAAAAATTTTGAACCCCAATATCTCGGTAACTATCGCTCTGAGAGAAAAAAATTGAAAAACAAAACATGCTTATTTTAGCGTAATCTACAAGATTCAATCTAATATAAGCCAAAAAACAGCAAAAAAAAGTGTAAAAAAATTTAAGTCCCAGAAACGGGGGGTCTTTGGTACAATCTGACCGAAATAAGTACTTGCCTGTTTAATATTTGGCCCAAGTGTTTCGAGTATTAAACTTCATACCGTCCTGCGTTTCGTTGCATAGAGAGTTATTTTTATAATTTTATGAAACAATAGTTTAGCAATTAAAGTTTTGCAAAATAACTGATTTTTAAAACGATTTATTCGTGAAGTGAACATTTTTTAAATGAAACTTTGTCTTTCAATATGTTTATAAAGCGTCAAAGTTACTTAATGTATATTTGTCGAGTAATTATTTGTAAAATGAGCATTTTAAGGAATGACAGGATTGTGAAATGAATAGTTTGTGAATCGTTGTTTGTTACGTGATTATTTGTAAAAAGTTGTTTAGCATATGATGATAAACCTTTACTTACATGTTGTAATAAAACATTTAATATAACAACAATAAGCAAATATAAAGATAATACATAGAAACAATTAAAACTAGAACTAGAATATATGTATATATATAAACTTAACTAAACCTAACTATAAATAAAAAACGGGCTCCAGATCGGTGCCGACTGGGAGGGTGCCCAAGAGGCTGGCCGCATTACCACACTGAATAGCCAGGGCTATTCTTTGGCATAGGTATGAACCAGCCCTTTGGTCACCCGTAGCATCGACTAGTCTCTTAGCTAGTTCACGGAAAATGGTATGGGCACTTTGTCCCCATGGCCCCAGTGTTTCCACCCCAAACGGCTCAAACATGTAGCCACTATCGATGGCTGCATACTTGCGCCGCTTGAGGTGTTCGGCCGCGTCCGCAGCAGCCCCGGCTTTGGTGGTGGTCACTGGAAGATGGGACGGCGCCAATGTATCCACGCACGTGGCGTCCCATACCAAAGGCCGTCCCAGCTTCCAGGGGACGAGGGTCATGCCATCCGGCCTCTTTCCGTCGTCCCTAGCCAGGCCTGAAGGTTCTAAGACGGCCGGTGTTCCCGCACTTGCGAGCGCTCGGCGCAAAATTTCGTTGAGGCAAGCATGCCGCGAGATGCGCCCAGCGCTCTTCGTGCAGGATAGGCCATGGAGACCGGATGGAGAGACATTATTGCCGCAACGGCACCGATGCGGGGCAACACATGCAGCTCCCAGGCGCAGCGATACAGCGAGCCTAAAAGTATTATTATATGCATTTTAAATGTGGTGATTCATGCAATGTTCTTGGTTGTTTCTAACGTGTAAGGTACCTACCATATGACGAATTGCTTACTAATTAGGAAGACAGGTTATAGGCACTTACAGCAAAAATTCGCACGATTTGACAGGTGCAAATGTATTATAGGTAAGTACGAGTACAATAGAAGTGCTAAATAAATTTAAGGCGTTTTTAGAAAAGAGGAACGATATTAGGGATCCTTTTCTTTATCATACTATGTAATTTCATTAGGAAAAACGTATGTCATTATATAACAAGATCCAGTGGCACCACTATTGATGTCGAGTTCATTAAAGCCTGTCTTATTGAACACATTCCTAATTTAATGGTGAAAAGAATTATTTTAATAGCCGTGGCTGTCAGCGCGCATGCGCCCGCGCCGCTCGACGCCTTTTAGGCGCGACATACATGTAACAACCTCTACCATTTTTTACACCTTTTTATATCTCACTAATTAATGAGGAACTTGTAATAGCGTCTTTTATTTTATATTGCTTGTTTTGAAATTAGACATTTATACTTATTTATTCAAGGTATAGTCAGCAGCAAAAGCAGCTAAGCATAATAACGCGCTCACAGTGATATATACAACCTTTATTCTCTAAATAATATAGCCCATGTGCATATAATTTTGAGCACCTGGCTTGTGTAGCAACTTCTGCTTCTGATTGTACGAGTACGTGTCGTTGAATAGATACGGTAGGATGTAAAGAAAACTAACCATCCTGTTCTGCAAATACGTTCACCCTATGTTGCAAATAATTGACTTGTCGCTAAAATAACTTCGTTAAAAAATGTACTACTGGTACTCTTCGCTGCAGTTGACTGTACAATATTTTAGGAACATGCAACAATACCAAACGTTGTACACTTTTTCCGTAGCCGTAGCTCCTTCTGGGCGGTATATTACCAAGTTTAATAAATTATGACAAATTTAGTGTCATTGTAAGCTGTATTTATTGTAAAGGTAATAGATATATATAATACAGATACTAACTAGTACTGAGTATTATTTGCTTTTACTTTGTGAAGTACAAAGTCAATTGTACACGTGTTTGTTTTGGTAAAGCCAGTAATGTGGACAATGTTCTCGAAAGCCTTCGCAAGGTCGGTTACGTAAGGCGGCCGAATAAATTCTTTAGTTGACAACCGGTACAATCAACAATAAAAAACATACAACTCCATGACATTTAATAATAGCTGGAATAAATACCTATGTACTTAATTTTATGTTCAAGATCATTACTATGCGTGTCATGCATGTTATGTTATGATTATGACCATTTTATCATAATATCATCAATACAGCGATCACAAAATAACTTACAAGATAAAACTTAAATTGTTACTGTATCGAACAATAGTAATTAATTGGACTTAAATAAGCATCATAAATGTCAGTGGTCCTACCAAACAAAGGACTAATTTGCATTCTGTGATTTAGCAAAGCACAATTAGTATTTCAGGCGTTCTATGAATACGGAACTCATAACTCGTCTAGGTAGGCCGCCGGTGCTATTCACACTTTTGTCATTCGGCGCTGCGTTGTGATTTGTGAGCAAAACTGCGTTATTTCGCCCCTATTCTAGTAGCGCAAAGTGTAATATGAGCTAAATGCTACAATTATTTCATTACAACATACGTTATCCACCTACGTGCTTGCAAAAAGAGGTAGCTCAATAAGTTCGTTATTTATCCGACAAAACAAACCTATCTTTGTGCGATAAAGATTCAATAAATGAATGCATCTGCCCAGTTAAGCCTCATGGCATATATGTACGTATTTTCTTTTCTATAAAACTGCCAGCAACGATAAAAATCGGAACTTGTCAGCCAGCCTTTTGTTCTCGCAAGGCTCGCAACTTTTTCAAATTAAAATTAACAGTCATAATCATAATTAAAGGGAAGGGATTTACTATTGTCACTTGGTTCTGTTATTAGAACCTCATACAGGGTCTGGTGATGCCAAGTAACATTTATGCATTGTTGTATGTAGGTGATATAACTATCGTAGTGGTAGGTATATACTATACCATCTTGGTCCACGGTCTTGGTTACAGTAGTGGTGAGAAAGAGATTTATGCCTACTCCATTCCATATCATAAAATAAGCTAGTTAGAGTTATGATGATCACGTATATCGCTTTATACTCGTCGATAACTTTTTCAAATTAAAATTAACAGTCATAATCATAATTAAAGGGAAGGGATTTACTATTGTCACTTGGTTCTGTTATTAGAACCTCATACAGGGTCTGGTGATGCCAAGTAACATTTATGCATTGTTGTATGTAGGTGATATAACTATCGTAGTGAGTGGTAGGTATATACTATACCATCTTGGTCCACGGTCTTGGTTACAGTAGTGGTGATAAAGAGATTTATGCCTACTGCATTCCATATCATAAAATAAGCTAGTTAGAGTTATGATGATCACGTATATCGCTTTATACTCGTCGATAAAAATAAAACATCTGTAATTCATGTCATTGAGTGACGGATGCCTTATTATATGTATCTATCTCGCGATAAACGCAACCATTACAGGTTTGCAGGCTCACATAGGTCAAGTTTTGAGATGAATACTTGCCTCTGAATGTTGACAAAGTTCTGAATAGCGACGCCAGCTGCGTGCAAGTTTCGGCCAAGCGGGTCCGCCTCGGGTTTTTACGCATCGACTGGTTCCTAACACCGACAGGAATTCGGCCTTAGAACAGTGACCAAGCTAATCGGAATTACCTACCAGCTCAGTCTCTAAAACCGTAAAATTCAACTGAATAGACAAAAATATTCTATAATTAATATCGACCGTGCTTACAAAATTTCACGAAAATGCGTCCCGTTCGCGAAAATAGTCAGAAATCTAGACAACTGGATATCCGCGCATCCGGAATTTGGACATAACTTATTCTTTAAACGAAATAAAATTAGGTTATGCTTATGCCAAATAAACAATACAATAAATTTGAATAAGTACTTGGACATTATATCGGAGCTTAAGTTTGTATGAGTTAGAATTCTAGACGTATACGTATGGCACAGCGCTTGTCACACTTGCATCTTCTACCAAATTCTCTTCGACTGTTAAAGAACAACAAAGACAAATCAAGTAACCCTGAATATGAGCCTGTAATGAATAGATATAATCGGAAACCGTATTAAACTTAGCCGAGGTCCTTCTATAGGTGCGTGTAAAATTCAGCACGCAACGCGCTATGCGGTCCGGTCCGGCTGCATTTCTCAGCGCATTACGTTACGCATACCTCTAATCTAGCGGCAGACAAGACAAAAGAGCTTTAGCACAGAATCTCAATCTCAATACGTACAGCTAGCCGGCCACCAGCCGTCACTGCAAGGCCGACGCGGACAGGAGATTAAGCCTGTTTAACAAATTTACTTAACTGTAATTGATATTACTATCTTGATTTATTACAGGCCATTACTGTAAAATGAGCAAAGATTGCTTAATAAATTGAAATGGAAATGCAATTTACTAATTTTACCCGAGGGTATCGAAATCTCGAGTAATGCGAACGCTTTGCAGCTGCGGTACAGAAGTGTAACGGCGGTAGCTGTTCGCGTGATTGCTAAGGTATATTTGACGTAGAGAACAAACAGTACAATCATACCATAAAGTATTCATAGTAGGTGTAATAACAATAATTCAAAGTTACATTCCACCCGTACGCAATGATCTAGATTTTTTTATTTAAGAACTTTTGTTAATTAAATAATGTTGGGCGGAATGCAACTTAGAATTAATTATTGGATGAGTGACGGAAGAGTCATATAGGTACTGAAACTGTTAATTCCTTTGCCTTTTGGGAAGTTACGTATTATAGTGAGGCATAGCATTTCACATGCATACAACTTACTTAATTAAATTTATACTACCTACTCTTAAAAAAAATATAAATAAATAACGGCTCCATTCCATACTAACTAATACATGTAAACAAACAATTAGTGAGCGTGACTCGACCAGTCATAAAGCGAATTCATTATAAAGTAAACGCCTGATAAAACGCCGGAGCATTCCCGCCACCGGCCACTTTGCGTTCACAACTTCACAACTCAAGCGCACACCGCACACGCACAGTTTCATACTTTCACAAGAAGAGCAATAACAATAATAATTTAAACGAACACGCTTTTAATTACAAAACAATTAACTTCTCGCTTCTGTTTCGCCTTTCTCTTTTCTTTTTCCAGAATCCAAACGGCTCGACTTTCGCAAAAGAATTGTGAGGTTATCAGCACTATTATCGTTTACAATTTACATTAATATGTCGAGGCGACGGTCAGCGCAAGCAAATTAATAAATGAATACCATATATCCGAGAGTGGTAGCCGCGGCGACGAGCAGGCGGGCGCACACCTGCGGGCGCGCATCTCGGACGACACAATCGGAAACAGACCTTACCCTCTCAACACGAGCATCCAATCCGCCTTGCGACACAGCGACAGTCTCATTACGAATCACGGATGTAACAAACAAACTATTCAAAACTCCATACCTTTAACAGCAAAGCGAGATTTTTACGGTCAACCGGCGTATAGACATTTCTGACGAGAGTTATAAGCCCTTTTTGTTCGGCGAAATGCAAACGCTCCGTGCTGGAAATGTCAGAAAGTTATGAATACCTATAAAACCATATGTATGTGACTGCTTGTAAAATTATATACAGCGTGTATATTTGATATAACCGCAAACTTTACGGGGTCTTAGTCTTAGTATAGGCACTTATTAATATATTGAACAGTAAATGTATAAAGTAAATGTATAAAATATATGTATATGTAGTAAATGTATATGTATGTATGTGTGTATGTGTTGTTCTTGTTGTTATGTACAATAAAGTGTTTACATACATAAATTATTAAAAAAATCTAAAAAAAAAACTTAAAATAATTCACCACGTAATGTATTTGTTTGTTGACACTTAACATAGTGATGTCACAACTGTCGCTTAGTAATAACTACGCTATACATTATTGCTCAGAAAATTTTCAAAAATTAATGACGCTAGGCAGTTAACGCTAAATTAATATTTTTTATAAATATCAGATTACAGCACTAAAATGTCCGCCTGGCTTCAATTTGCGGTTATATCAAATTTACACGCTGTATTTTAATGTTTCCTTCATGTATGTTGAGATAAAACTATGGTTTATAAGAAAATGGAATTAGTTCCTTATCTGTTCGATAGATGGCGTTTTAACTTAAATAATACTTCAACATTGTCACTATCTCAATTTCGGCTATCAAATGATAAGAGCATGCAAAAAAAGACGGTAAGTTACGTTTATAGGAATCAATTATTGATAAAATGTAATTTTTAACGCATGAATTTGGATAATATAGGAATTATAACAAAAAAACCGAAACGTTCTGCATTACGCTATTGAAGTTTTTTAAGTTCGTGATATATATACAAAACTTGGCGTACATTAATGGGAGTTCCAACCAGTTCAGTTGTCGGGGTTACTCGCAGAGCCTTTATGGTTCCGTCACCCTGTGGAAAGTCCCCGGAGACAGGGCGGAGAGCGCCGCGCGGTGGCCGCGCAGGCCGGGCCGGCGCTGCAGGGGGGGAGACCTGTGCAGCGCTGTGCTCGTAGCGTTGCTCAGAGCGAAGCCAATGCTGGAAGAAGGATTCTTCTAACTAAATGGGGCTTACTCGGTATGGAACTCTTCTTTTTAACTGCTCTGGAAAATGTAAAGCAGTTTACGAGTCCAAAATTTAGCACATTTTTTTCTAATTCTAACCAAAAGAAACGTCAGAAAAGAGAGGTTTTTACAAGCTTTTATTTAACTTGCATTGTATGTATGTATGTATATATTACAAGCTTTTATTTTACTTGCATTGTATGTATGTATTGTATATAAGTATGTTTGTTCGGGTGGAATCTTGCAACTCAATTTTGAAGCAGATATCGTCAACCGATTGAGCTGAAATTTTGCATACTTACATTACTTTGATTACAATACAATAATATGGTACCATGGAGCTGATCTGATGATGGAGCCGGAAGTTGGCCATAGAAACTCTATAATAGAAAAAGCAATCCTACCGAGTTTGGGCTCTTTAGAATCGTCTCAGTGAGCAATTGATGGATATCCAAAGAAAAGTGCAGTCGGCTATAAAAGTTTGTCACTAAAATGAAATTTTTGACAGAAACTTATTTCTAATTCTATTCATCTATACTCTAGAACTTAATGTAACTTTCAACAAAATATCATTTCTTATTCTGGAAAGATAGTGCAAGTGTAGAATTCTTAGATCTATGCCTTATTTACGTCTAAGAGTTATTTTAAACACGTTTAAAGATTTTTGGTTGTATGTCACTGTAAATATTCTCGTCAACGTCTAATCGCAACAGGTGCAAGATAATGGGCAATAAAACACCGGTTATTTTTAATGGCAATTATGTAATTACACGCAATGCCATAAAAATTACAACTTTCTAAGCGGTCGTGCAAAAATGCCTCCAGAGAGATTTGAACTCTCGACCCCTGGTTTACAAGACCAGTGCTCTAACCCCTGAGCTATGGAGGCCACGAACTCTTGTGACATAATTTTGGTTAGATTGTCTGTGTAATACTAATAACAGTGAAATTTATATACGCGCACTTAATTCGCCTGTTTGGAGTTGAACAATGTTTGAATTGTCCATCTGTTCAAATAATCTGGGTACTTAACAATAGATGCGATGACAAAATTAAAAAGATATTTTTTTTATACTTAAATAAAATTTACACTATTTAATTTTACCTCGTTATAGGACATTACATACCTAGGCCAATGAATTCGTGAATGCCAGATCGCAGGTGTTTGTGGCCCGAACCGAAGGTGAGGGTTTAGGTGAGTACGATCTAAGGCTTTACGAATTACCGCCCGTGGTTTGTCTAAAGTTTTACGTCTTGCTTTGGCCAGGATTTGAGATTTACTGTACCGTACCGGGCAGAAAACCTCGGCCTGACGTTACATAGGCTAACCGCCAACGCCATTTAAAAAGGAACAGTATTGCGTGATGTAGTTTTTTGCCAGATCTTTGGCGTATCTGTAACGTACTGCGGAAATGTGTATATGTCCTGTCTTTCATGTCACCTAAACATAAATTCGTTTTTAATTTAAATAAAAATTTCAATTCTCTTAATAAGAGAAAAACAAGATTTTGCTGCCTTAGTTAATTGACCGACCGAGCGAAGCGTCTCTGCTTCAGCTTCACGAACTTTTCTTTCGTATATCTGGATGTTTGTATGTTCAGATTTATGGTTGTTCTCGCCTACAGGCTACATCCGATTCTTATAAAATTTTGCGAGTACGTTCGATAAGTATATACTTAGATCTTTTCTATATAGAATAGATGCACGTTGAAACCGTAAAAATTTACAAATATCAGTAATTTCAAAACGAACCTACGCCTACCGCTCACAGGCCCACTAGTTAAATGGTGTAGTTCGTCTACAAACACACACTGCTAGCTCCTTGTTATTATTCTATTAATCGTCACAAACAAAGTCCAAACACTTCATGATCCTCAAAACCTATTGCTATTGGACCTCAGCGGCGGTCATGCCAAAGATCTGCATTTGTCATGTATGCTCGAACATGTTTAAATACTTTAAATACCCATTATGTCAGTAGGTTAATTCAGACAAACGACTGAAAGCGGTGATACGTAAGATACGTTCGTCACTAAGTTAATCAGACATAAATAAAGCAATGTTAAAAATACGTTTCAATATCAATTACAAACAACAGAATTCATAAACACACTGACAGCATAATAGCTATATTTAAAAAAAAAAAAATTACATAAAAAAGAACCGACTTCAGTAAAACTAAAAGGCCAACAATAACCCGTTCAAGTACAGATTACATTTGACTCACCCTTCGAAGTCGATCCCAAACCACTCAGTTCTTATATTTATATATTATAGTTTACGCGAGGTTTGGCACCGACTTCGAAGGGTGAGTCAAATGTAATCTGTACTTGAACGGGTTATTGTTGGCTTTTTAGTTTTACTGAAGTCGGTTCTTTTTTTTGTAAAAAATTTTTTTTTTTTTGCTTTTTAGTGATTCGTATGTGTGTTCATCATCAGTTTCCTTACACCAAATCCTATTTACTGAATGTAAATTCTTGACTTTATCAATACATTTACCGAAAGCGCCGTACATGTCCCTATAACATTTGAAGAGATCCCTCGATTTCTCCAAGATTCCATCATCAGATCCCAACTTAGTGCCAACGGGACCAACTCGGAGTTATACCCTTTCGATTAAAAAAAAAAATTGAAAATCGGTTCACGATTGTCGGAGATATCGAGTAACATACATAGAAAAAAAATTAAAAAAATAGTTCGAATTGAGAACCTCCTCCTTTTTTGAAGTCGGTTAAAAAAGCACGTCAATCAGTCCTACCAAATTGGCCGATCCCGACGTCGGCGACAGAGGCATGCAAAGCGGTCGCCAAACTTGGCGTTGCTCTACATAGTCGAGTTTCGCGCTGCGGGTCCGCCGCGCCATCTGCGCCTTGTAGCCTGCCAATCCTGACAAGTCATTCATTGGACCAGGCTTTATAGTCAATCAGCTTAGTCACAGAAATTAAACTTTCATTTGATATTTTTAGTTCAAAAACTGAACAACGATGATAGAGATGATAGTGGATATATATGGTCAAAGATGATAATTAGTTCTGCCATCGTTCTGCGCGACAATCCTTCCATCCTAACCACTTCAATAGTTGGCAGTCCACAACTACGCGTTTTTCTAGAAATTTCCTGCCTCGCATGGCTGCATTGTGGAATGAATTCTCGCTTGCGGTATTTCCGGACCAATATGCCCTTCAAACCTTCAAGAAAAGAGCGCACTTCCGACTCCTCTGGTGTGGCAGGTGTCTATGGACGACGGTAATCGCTTTCCATCAGGCCATCCGTTTGCTCGTTTGCCAAAAAACTAGTTCACTTCTTCTTTGAAAAAGATCAGAATGATAATTATTAGGAAATATATACGACGCGAGGGAACGCTTGCTTGAACAAACTTCCGAAATCTTTCCCGATGGGAACATTTCGTTACTTCTTTCAAACTAGAGCAATCGTTTTCGTTACTGTACGTACAGCTGCAAACTGCAACAGGCATGCATATAAACAAGTTCCGACATGTTACATGGAACGTGAGAAACGTCAAAAAAATTGGACTTATTTTTATTTATCAAGCATCTCAGGCTGCACCTGTGGGTGCGGTGATCCAATCCATTCATTTGCCATTGAAATTGCGCTGTCGCCCGAGCAAGTTGCAACGAGTTATCCTCAACTCGGGACGTTTTTCACTGCATTGTGATTCAAGAACGGCATACGATTGACTTTTTAATTTGCACTTCTATTATGCATTTTTTTTATTGCAGATTGCAACAGCCTAATTTATTCTCAGGACATGAATAGAAATGAATTCCATCCATGATAATAACGGCTACATTTATAATACTAGCAGGTGGTTTGAATAGAAAATTCAAGGGTTTCCTGAAATCCTATAAAAAACACCGACTAAACGTACCTACCTAACAAAAGTATTATTATCATATATATGTATTTGCTAAAGTTATTAAGAGGGAAGTATAGTACGCACTCGTCCATACAAAAAGAGAAAACGTTTTTCCACCTTTAAATATTTTCCAATCTCCATCATTTTTTAGTATGTTATTGACACAGTGACAAACTAGGTTTGTAGGTTTTCCTTTTTTCAAAATTTGCTATAGATTCTAATTGAAAGGTAGCTGAAAAACCTAATTTTTGTGATTAAAACGTTGTTGAATGAAACCGTTTGTATTATAAAAACAATGCACTTTAAAAAAAAAAGCGAAACCTATAAACCTAGATTATATTATGCTGAAGCGATCGACATCAAAATCGAAGTGATTTGCTAAGATTTAGTTAGTGGAAAACGTTTTCTCCCGTAACGCAAATTTCATCAAAAAAGTACCTATTCTCAGTCGCAAGCTGCAACGCTCTCTATCGCACGATTGCGGGTCGGGGGAGGAAGTAAAGTATCACGTATTTACAAGGATGTTAATGAAAAAGTAAAAAGGATCCTAACCCGCGTAATCGATATCTGTTTCAAAAATTATGGGAGTAGAGTAGGAACTTCTACTAACACTAGTTGGGTTTCAAGAAAAAGATCGATCGGTTGATTATCATTATATTACAATTTAATTAAAAAAATCGACCAAGTGTGAGCCACCCACGCACCGAGGATTCCGTACAAATTTTCACTTATGCCATCTTAACTGGCCTGGTTAAGTTTGCACCTGGTGCGTATGGCGCCGTATACAAATGAGGTGCAAACTTAATATAACCAGGTTCACCAAACATGATATTTGAAAAGGACTATATTTTTTATGATTATATTACAAATGTATAGTTTCAGGGTGAATTTCAACAAGCTCAAAATTTACCTAATTTTGGTGGCTTTTTTTATTTTTAATGTTAGAGTCAAAATTATATATACATATCAATAATACGAATCAAGTCATAACCAATATTGTGTAGTAATGGCCCTTTGTTATACATAATAGTTATAAAGTTATTATGATTTTAGTAATTTGCCTGCCACCAAAATTGCTTGTGCCCGCAAATATTAGATTTTTTGGCCACCAAAATTGTACATCTACACCAAAATTAGTTATTTGTGCTAAAAATTAATATTTGTTAATGAAATTGCCTACTGGAAATTGAAAGAAATTAAATGTTTTATTAATCTTTTTAGTTATACCAAAATATCTATACAATCACTAACTCGTTTATAAAAACAATATATTTTTTTTCTTTTCGAGGACTTCTTCTCTTGATTGTTTTTTTTGCGATTAGCCATCCTAAAAAATAAATAAATTATGAATAGCAAAAGTAATAATTTAGATTAATTGTTTGCATGTAATGTATCTAAACACTTTATTGTACACAATAACAAGAAATACATTGCAAAAAATAAGCATGTCGAAAAGCGAACCTATCCCTCTAAGGGATTTCTTCCAATTAACCTTCAAGTAAATCAGTATTAAACACAAGTAAATGGTAGACAAACCAAGCAACATGTACAATACGATAACTTTACAATAGTATAAATGAAAATGCAAAAACCAAATGAGAGAGAGATAGGCAAACAGTCAATGTAATACATATTACGTAATATCTATATAAATACATATAACATAAATATAATCATTTATTTATTTATTTATTTATTTATTATTAAAATAATCACACAGTATTACAGTTTGACACTAAGGCACTGTGAAATTCATAATATATAACAAACAAAACAAGACACTAGTATAGTACAACAGATAAAACATTAACATTACAAATAATTAACTAAAGAAGGGCGGTCATCCATCACCTCACAGAACCTCATACATTCATCACATATTATCATCCAGCTACATGCAAAAATATCACAGTCAGGTGCTGATGCGAGGAGCTCGTTCAGGTATCGTAAAGCGCGAATAAGGGGTGATTTCCTGTACGATAACGTACGCGCTTTAGGAACCGCCAGTAAATCGCGGGTTCGTGGCCTAAAATTGAACTTGGACTGAGACTGTGAAGGCACGAGAAGGCGTACTAATTGTGATACCAACTCAGGACAGTCTGACTCTCCCCGCAATATTCGACACGTCCCAGTCAACAAGAAGTAATTTCGCCTCGTTTCCAGAGAATTCAAACCTAAGGTACCAAGCAGAAACTTTGTAGGATAAAGAAGAGGATAGTATCCGTAGGTTTTCTTATAAAGAAATCGCAGAAATGCCTTTTGAACTTTCTCGATTAGCAAGGTGTAAGTGACCACGTGCGGGTTCCACACGATAGACGCTGCCTCGAGTTTGCTCCTAACTAGAGCGGTGTAAACGAGTTTAATGACAGTAGGATTGTCAAATTCACGGGTATTGCGGATGACAAATCCTAACCTCCGATAACAGTCGGTAGCTAGCATCTTCATGTGGTCATGGAAGTTGAGGTGCGTGTCGAATATGACGCCTAAGTCTCTAACAGTGTCAACGCGTTTGATAAGTTCCGTTCCTAGAAGATAATTTGCTGATATGAGACTATGTGCGCGGCTAAAAGACATCACTGAACATTTTTCAGGGTTAAAATGAAGTATGTTGGCTATGCTCCATTCGTAAACCCGATTTATGTCTTAATCACAATCGGAAAGCTGTTGAACGCCATAAATGAGCTTTAAATCATCAGCATAGAGAAGACACCTGGCATTTCTAGGAACAGAAGCCAAGTCGTTAATCATAATGCCGAATAGAAATGGACCCAGGATTGAACCCTGGCTGACCCCAGAGCGAGTGTGGTATGAATCGGAAACGAAGCTGCCGTGTTGAACAAACTGCTGTCTGTCTCGAAGATAATTGGCAAAAAACCGCAGAAGTTTTGGCGAGAAGCCTATGTTGCATAATTTGTTTAGTAATCTGTCATTATCCACGCGATCAAAGGCTTTCTTAAAGTCAAAGTACAACACGTCAACCTGTATTCCTTTGTCCTAATGCTCGGAAATTGAGTCAACCAGGGTTAAGAGATTAGTCTCAACTGATCGTTTCGGCCTAAAACCATGTTGTGAGTCACAAAGATAGGGTTGTATTTGAGAGGCCAAAAGTTTGCTTATGACTGACTCAAACAACTTGGCAATCGAGGATAGAATGGCTATGGGTCGATAATTTTCGACACCAGCTGTATCACCTGACTTGGGAATCGGACGCACCCGTGTGATCTTCCACTCATTAGGATATACCCCAGTACTTAGAGCTAAGATAAAAATGTGGGATAATGGCATCACTAGCCATTCCTTACAACCTTTTATGATATAAGCAGGAATACCATCAGGACCCAGAGAGCTTTGAGGTTTCAGACGTGCTATGCCGATTTGTACATCCTGAGGGGATATAGTGCCAATGTGCACATGGTTAGCGCAATTTGACAAGTCTTCCTCCATTATCTTTGCATGGTCGAGGAGAGGAACATTGGGTAGAAAAACGCTCGAGAAAAAATCCGCGAAAGCCTGAGCAGCCTCTATCCCTTCATGTGGCTTTCCATTATAAATCACTTGACTCTCAAACCCACCTTTAGATTTTAAACTACTTATATGTTGCCAGAAAGCTCGAGGATTACTAGTTATTCTGTTCTGGATGAGGCTAATATGATTATCGTAAGCTCTTGACGTTGTCAATTTAATATCTGCTCTAAGCTTAGAAAAATTTACATATACTTTTCTGTCACCAGAGCGTTTCCATTCACGATGGTGAAAAGCTTTATGTTTAATACTTCTAATAAGATCCGCTGTAAACCAGACGGGATAGCTCCTGCAGGGCTTACTGAACCTTATTTTTCTGGGTATACACATATCGAAGATGTCATAAATCATAATTATAACAAAAACAGCATCCTAATCAAGTAATCATTCGTTCGACAGCCACAATTTCTGTAACTTCCCCTTGAGTGATGCTACGAACTGCGTCTACCTTAGGGCGGGAGACAATTTATTCCATAATTTCACGGCGCGCACAGCAAAAAACACATCGTAAACATGAGATCTATGCAGTGGGATAGATAGATCCAGATTCGCACTTGACCGCAGGCGATGGCCACTACCATCCGCCATGTAAAAGAACTTCTCTGCAAGGTAAGGAGGAGAAGAAGGAATGAAAAGGACATTATACAAAAGACAAAGAACATAGTATCTGCGCTGACGGATTGGAAGCCATTTAAGTTGAGCGCGGTATTGAGACACATGATCAAACTTGTGGAGACCAAAGCAAAAGTGAGCGGGCAAGCATGATCTTCGTATGAAGAGGAAGGAAATTCTGCGGACACCTCAATGAATGAAGGGACGCGAAAAGTTTTCTACTGATCTCAGAAATAAGAGGTGCCCATGACAAAGTTTGATCCATGGTAATGCCAAATTTGTTTACAGTAGAAGAGCAAGGTATAGGCGTACCATCAAAGAAAACAAGTGGCTTAGCTTGATCTGAAAGCTTGGAAATAAAATGTGGGCTTCCAACGACAATAGCCGGCGACTTCTTAGCATTCTTCATCAAACCAAAGGATCAAGCCCAAGCACGGATTGATTCTAGGTCTGAATTGATATGTGAAACCAAGGAGCCAAAATCCTCAATGCTGGTCGCCGCATAAAGCTGCAAATCGTCTGCATAGAGATGGAACGAGGAGGAGAGTGACTTGGTGATTCCGATGGAGAGAGTATGCCCCCTTGGGGGACACCAGCAGACGGTTCACACCAGCTAGAAAATCGGTCATCAACTCGAACCCGCTGGGAACAGAGGGAATCACGAAACCAGGACAGTGAAGTTGAAGATATATTTAAAGTACTAAGTAAACTGAGAAGTATATCAAAATCAACAGTGTTAAAAGCACTACTAAAATCAAGGAGCACCAATATAGTCACTTTTCTATATTCTATATTCAGACGAATGTCGTCGGTGATCTTAACCAAAGCGGTGGTTGTGCTAAAGAATTAAACAAGTTAAGTCTATTTAGATGGGATGAGAGACCTCGATTTACAAAGGATTCAATGATTTTAGATAAGACGGGAATAATGGACATATAGGACGATACTGCGAAAAGTACGACGGATTAGGAGTTTTATAGGGGTTAAAATAGTAATATAGGAAAGGATAGGAGCTATAAAATCCGCTACCAGCATAATATCTAAGCTAAGATTACCCTCACCGACAGCTTGTTATATTAGATGTAGATATTTTGTTAATTCTTGACTTCAAATAAATTCACCGAGTCAAAAGTTTTGGAAATGCGAAAAAGACGATAAAAAATGTGAAATGATATACAAAATTAACAATTCTGGTGGCAACAAGCAATTTTGGTGACTTTCAAATTACCAAAAAAACCACCAAAATTAGAAACAGTAATTAAGAAAATATTTTAAAAATATACGTATTATTTACTTCCAATTTAACTTTATATTTTAAAAAGGAAACCTTTAACACGTCTTGCACACAATTCCCACACAGTCAATTATTGCTAAGGCACTAGAAACATATACCACAAAAATTGTGTCAAAAAGTATTCCTAGTTGACTACGGAACCGTAGAAAGACATAGTAACTCCGATATCATGTAAACATTATAAGTAAGTATAATAATTATGTACTTTCGTACACAATAACAAAGTCAAATAAAAAATGTTTTGTTTCGTAAATATCAGTAAGTAACTCATTATATAAATACCTTTGAAATACCTAAATAATATTACAATAAAAAATGACAGTAATTTACATCCTACCGGTACATCGGGAACAAACTGATTTATCAAAAATTTATTTAGCTTGTAGGTACATACTCGTTACTAATAATTACATAAAGAAATAAAATACTTCTTTATCATATCGGAATTTCAGTCGCACCACAACAATTCATTATCCGTAGGTACGCAAGAAAACAAAACAGTCCACCTTTATTTATCGCAATATTTTGCTTGTCAATCCGATCGTCAAACTAGCCTAGCAGCAGTAGCAGCGGCGCTGTGTCATTGCTTCGGATGTGTGCGTGAGGCGATTTGTATGTGTTGTGCGCGATGCCGGGGGGTATGAGCGCTCAGAGCGACAGCATGCGTTTTCGTAAATACCTATTTCGTTACGATCGCGATGCTATACTGTAGTCTTAAGTGGCTGCGAGCCATGCCATTCACACATATACACAATAGGGACATTGATCGTTAATAATAGTTTTAGACTAGCCACATGTTTAAAGATTGAGGCACCAACAAACTAGTGCCATCGCTGTCGCTGCGAAGCTTTGGCCGCTAGCCTAGTAGGCCACCACGGCCTCTCATGCCACCGGAGTGCGGGTAGAATACAGGTACGGACAGACGTGCTCAAAAAAAAGCATGCTCATAAGCTTGCTTAAAATTAGCATGCTCTGCAACTGTTCACATTTGCCAGCAATAAGCATGCTTGTTTTAAGCACACTCATAAATAAGCATACTTAAAGCAACCGTACGGACATACGTACTTATTTGGCACTTCTATCTCGGCCAAAATGGATGTACACAGATATAGTGACAGTGCTATCCGCGCAGAACTCAATATAATAATCATATTGCTTGCAACGGAATTGATGAAGAGCATTTTGGTGAAAAAGAAAAGAACTAAAAAAAGGAGAATTTGGGTTCCACAGACATTGGTAACTTCGATAGTATGATACAAATAAAAATTGGGCAAGTGCGAGTCCGACTCGCGCATGAAGGGTTCCGTACCTATATATATGTATATATAGCTATAACAAGTTTGTTGTATGGGAGCCCCCCTTAAATATTGATTTTATTTAATTTTTAGTATTTGTTGTTATAGCGGCAATAGAAATACATCATCTGTGAAAATTTCAAGTGTCTAGCTATCACCGTTCTTGAGATACAGCCTGGTGACAGACGGACGGATGGACGGACGGACGGACGGACGGACTGCGAAGTCTCAGTAATAGGGTCCCGTTTTTACCCTTTGGGTACGGAACCCTAAAAACAAAGTTTTTTCTTCTCCCCAACGCGACATGTTGAATCGCAACTTTCGCGGATCGAGATCGAATCGATAATAGCATGCTAATAAGCAAACCTGTTCAGACGTGCACGGAGCACGCCCCCTTCCACCCGCGCCTCAGGTAGCATGCTCGAAAATCAAACGTCGGTTGATTTTTCAGCATGCTCTAAATAAGCTTGCTCAATACTAGCAACGTTGTGTCACACGTGCTACTAATGAGCATTTGCTCAATAAAAGCATGCTTTCGTGCTAGTAATGAGCACGTCTGTCCGTACCTTACCTCGCCACGCCAGAATCAATGACGTCATCCGGAGGGCCTTTGTCAGCGCCAAGGTACCGGCAGTCCTAGAGCTTAGCTGTTTGGCAAGGGACGACGGCAAAAGGCCAGACGGGATGACGTTGGTGCTTTGGATTGGAGTATGGGTCGGCCGTTGGTGTGGGGCGCTACTGTGTGTAGACACCTGGCACTGTCTTATAGGCACCAAGAATGTTGCTGGTGAATCAACTTCGTCTGTGGAAAGCCTCAAACATCGTAAATATAGTAGCTGCTACCAGTTACATATTTACGCCGTTTAGGGTAGAAACGCCACTATTTTGCCCAGTGAATCAGCATGGACATCCAGCAAAGCAATGCAGCAGCCTTCTGAGCACACTTCTGAGCGACACAGCGATTTTTTTTTTTTCATTTTAGTAGGTATATAGGTACCTTACTTTGAATCATTATCTATTTATCTATCTATCTATCAGCCACAGACGTCCACTGCTGAACATAGGCCTCCCCCATGACTCGCCACAAAGTGTGATCCTGTGCAGACCGCATCCAATGATTCCCCGCTACCCTCACGAGGTCATCCGTCCATCTAGTCGGGGGCCGACCTACGCTGCGCTTTCCTATACGTGGTTGCCACTCGAGGACTGCTGCCCCAACGGCCGTCCATTCTCCGGGCTACAAGGCCTGCCCATTGCCATTTCAACCGGGCAATCCTGTGCACTATGTCGGTTACCTTGTTTCTTTTGCGGATATCCTCATTTCTGATTCTATCGCGCAAAGAAACTCCGAGCATTGCCCTTTCCATTGCACGTTGCGTGACTCTTAGCCGCCTCATGAGTCCCATTGTGAACGACCATGTCTCAGTTCCGTATATTGTATCACTGGCAACACGCACTGTTCGAAGACTTTCGTCTTCAGGCACTGGGGAATTTTCGACGAGAAGATATGACGTAGCTTCCCGAACGCTGCCCAGCCGAGTTGAATTCGTCGATTAACCTCCTTCTCGAAGTTGGACTTACCTAATAGCTGGACAATTTGTCCCAGGTACACATACTCGTCGACAACTTCGAGGGCAGAGTTCCCAACCACTATCGGGTAAGGCGCAACATGGTCATTCGACATGATTTTAGTTTTGTCCATGTTCATTTTCAGACCTACCTGTTGGGAGACTCTGTCGAGGTCTTCGAGCATAGCGCTTAATCGAAAAAAAAAAAAAAATTTTTAAGAAAATATTTAAATTGAATCATTAGTTTATAGATTATTGTTTCTTTTTTTTAATATTATACCTATGTTCTTAATTACATCGTTATTGAATTTATATGTTTTATAAAACATAAAATTTTACATGTGTAAGTATCGAGATTACGATCTTAATCAATAATAACAAAAAACTATAAAAACAGACGAACGAACCAAAGGAGAATAATTTTTTATTTGAGCAATGAATATTTACAACCAAATAAACTTTGAAATTAAATATAAACTCGTATAAATCGCAAATCACCGAAATAAAAAGAAATTGATTCATTAAATCGGCTACACGTAAATTGCGGTCGAGATGATCGCTACCTCAGAAGTCAAATTTGCAATTGCCGGCACCCGAATGGGAAACTAAATTACCATTTTTATGAATTCATCATTTTAATGAGATGTTAGTGAATAATTTGAGTTTCGAGGACGGCAATTTCTTGCAAGGTGCACGTTATTTTTATCTCTAAAATGTGATGTTAGATGGGAATGACTCAAATTCGTTTGCCAAAACATGGAAGCAAAAAATACAATAAATGAAAAATACCGACCAAGTGCGAGTCACACTCGCGCACCGAGGGTTCCGTACAAATACTTCCCATCTTTACTGGCCGGGTTGCACCCGGTATGTATGGCGCGCATACAAATGAGGTGCAAAGTTAACGCAACCGATCACGTTTGTTGTATGGGAGCCCCACTTAAATATTTATTTTATACTGTTTTCAGTATTTGTTGTTACAGCGGCAACAGAAATACATCATCTGTGAAAATTTCAACTGTCTAGGTATCGCGGTTCATGAATCATGTTCATGACCTGGTGACAGAAAGACAGACAGACCGACGGACAGCGGAGGCTTAGTAATAAATTGGTAATAGGGTCCCGTTTTTTACCCTTTGGGTACGGAACACTAAAGAATAAAAAACAATTGAAGATTACTTTGGAATCTTTGGATTCGTAGCGGTTGAAATAATTTGCGGCATTTAATTGTAAACGTTTTTCGCTCAGTACAGTTTATGATTTAGTTAGGGCGAGCTAGCTTTCATAGTTAGTGCGGAACCCTCGGTGCGCGAGCTTGACTCGCACTTTGATGGTTTTTTTAATGTATTAGCAGTTTTTTTTGGGAAATAGGATAGAGCTTTTGCAACTCTTAATAAATGTATGGCTTTAATAAATGAGAGAAAAAGTACTGGAGTAGAAAAAAGTGTATAAAGTGAACGTTTCTCGAGCTACTTTCTCGAGGTGCGTGATTGCAGTAGATCACCGAGTGCTCGGCGCCCGCGCGGGCTTTCGGAAATTGGCCGTCATTACCGTCGCCGGTTATGGTCACTGGACGCCGGGGGCCGCCGGGCTGCTACGGAATGGACCCTCAAGTGCCTGCTATTATTCATTTTCTTCTTCGTCGCTGTTGACCAAGTTAGATAGGAGTTACTTTAATCCGCAGGAGCCTTGATCACTAGTTTTCAAACTATAGGAAGCGTGTGCTTGAACGCGCTGATAAGATTTTATTGTAAAGGTAGGCAATCTCGAAGATACCTATAAATTACGAACGCGTTACAAAGACGTATTCATGCTTAAAAATCGATTATCTTACTGTGGTGTAAGGTGGCCGTCGTGTTGCGATGCTGAGCTCAGACAGTTATGACACACGGCGCTATTAGTCGCAAATATAGGCGCAACTGGTGCTCTGGTGCAAAAAGAATTCGTTGCTGTCTTACTCCTTATGAAGATCACTTTATACTAGCAAAAATGTTAAAGTGGTCATGATACAACTTGATATAAATAACAGTTACTTGGGCTCTCTTTAAAAAATTACTTTACATAATTCGAGAACTCGCTCGACTGACTTTATTGAAAAACCATGAAAAACAATAATTGTAAATAATTATTAACGACGATAGTTCAAATGTCAAGTTATGTAAATTTAACAGTGCGAAATTTCCAATCACCATTGAATTTAATAACTAGCGGTCCGGAGACGGAACGCACCGGTCACCGGCGTCCAGTTACTCGCAAACCAATAATTTTCTGTAACGTTCCGGTAATGTTCGCCTCGCTCTTGATTTTTTACTCCTTTCCATTTTTTAAGGGCATGCACTGTAATGTAATTGAACGGCCGATATGAGTTCCAACTGTTACACAATTACACTTGCGATCAAGCGATATTCGAATAACAGCATCCCAGCAAGCGGTCGACGTGACGTCGCAATAAAAATTAATGGGTTTCATATATTCAATTGTTTCTTATATTCAGTTGTATCAGTTGGCTTCTGTTTGTTCAATGCATATGATTATTTTAGAAACGTAAAAGTAATTCTACCGTCTACATGTTTGTTTGCAAATATGCAACTCCTGATTTATACAGACAGACATATAAGGCTTCTTGAACAGATGTGTGCATTACATATACTTATATTTTTTCTGTAATTAAAATACTTATTGGCAATTTGGCATGTATTTAACCGGGCAGCTAAAAAAGGTAACAGTAAGTCTAACTAAGTAAGTCTAAGGTAAATTAACTAATAACTTAGCATCTATTCCCAAGTTATCTTTTTCGAGTAAAATCTGCTAGTTCATGATATTCGCTTCCCGAAAATTAATATCCCATACTTATTGGAATTCCAGGATGGAATCACATAATATCGAAGATGTGTATACCACATCTTAATGGAGTGTGTTCGAAACGAGTCGTTCAGGAATCATCAGCGAACTTCTAGCAATTTGTTTTCAAACATAGGTGGCTGCAACAGCGCACTGGCATCTCCTTTATCGGATGATGCCAAGGCGCTGTTTAAGCTAGTGAGACTAGGTCTCGCAAAACGATGAAAAGGAGAATAGTATTGTTACTGATGGCTCAATGGAGCGACATAATCGCTTTGCGATAAAGCTCTTTAATATAGTAAAAAAAAAAAAAACTGGTTTTTACTTTGAACACGAACATGCCACGTTCATGTTCAAAGGTGGTGATTATCTATGAGACATGTAATTTTTTGGAGGGACATCTTGCAGTTTTTGCTTCCATCACTTCACCGCCGATCCGCTAATAATTCCCGTTACACATTAATAGTTTTATAACTTTTATACCAAGAAAGTATTTAACTACGTAATCACCCACGAGACCCACTCGTATAAAATAATTAACGGCTAGCGGTAATTTACGATGATTGTCAGGGCTAGTGGCTCGCGTTCGACAAGAAACAGGAAGCCTCTGTTAATAAGGAAGTAAGTTGTAACGTTTAGTTTAACCATTGTCAGTAGTTATAGCATACTAATAGTTACATTATACTTACTGATACTGCCTAACATGATCAGAGTAATGGGTTTATAGATGATATATAAATGCCATAATATGTGTGTATAATGTACATATCATAAGTGACAGACCAGTTAAAGGAAAAAACACCAAGCAATGGGACGGGGTGCTAATGGCAACTAGCAGAAGCCGGTGGAAACAAGTCGTCCTTTCCAATAATAAGGTTTCCGATAATAACGATCTTCAGACACGAAGGAGTGACCACACAAAAAGAGATAGAGATGTTCATAAGCATATGGATTTCTTTTTATAGACGGCGCCGGATGAGTATCCAACCAATTTGATACTACTACTGTGTAACAGAAAACTTGCTAATAGTCTTAAATCAAAAAGTGTTAACTTTGCTAATTCTCCGAAGGCAAGGTATACGGAGTCGGCGAAGAGGCCGAGGACAAAGACGCTTCAGGCTCGTTAACTTCGTAACGTCTTATAAATTACTGCCGCAATTTCGATACACATCGGATCTTGGACACCGCAGTGCGAAGTGGAAGAAGGCTACACTGCTACCCTAAGTGGCACTATGTAGTAAAGCTTTATTATTATTACTCAATGAATATTAACAACGACGTTTCGATGGATACAGTCCCGTTGTTAGTCTTTACTATGTTGAAACTTAGATTAGTATAGGTAATGGTCAATTGCACAATAAAAAATTCAGTTAAGTGGTAATTTTAATTTGTTCTATTGTCTAACCAAATGAAAAAGAAAAAAAATTAATACACTTCACCGACGGTGAAAAATCTTAGATGTTTCGCATCCTGGAGCAAATTGCGAACCTCCACAGCGCCAAACTACGCAAGAGGAGTGGGTCGCAAAAGAAAGCCACACATCCCATGGTTTTGCTCTGTTAGTATATGTGCATTATGGACGATCAAATCTTATTTGTACCTATGTCAGTGTGCTAGTGTGCACAGTTGGTAACCTGATACCATCTGGCGTCTCAAACCAAGGGCCCGTACCATCAACTGAAGGAAGTCCACAAACTTCAACCATCATTACGGTGGCAAGGTAAGGCAGGTATAGTTCTTATTAGACTCAAATTTTAGCTGCACGGCAGTGTAAGTGGACGGTAAGCCGACACCGTCCGGCGTCTGGCGGTAACCGGAGCCGCGTACGCGCGGGCGCACCCGTCGCGCGCCGCTCCGCCGGACAGACGTGGGACCTCACCATCGGCTGCACCAAAAGCCGACATTGGACATTTACCATCTCTGACCGTGGCAAAGCCACAGCTGTTCTCATACTCGTTTCGGTGAAATTAATTTACTTTAAAGAACTTGCGCTGCTCCACGGGACAGATGTGAAGACCTCGCCATCGGATGCACCAAAGCCATCACCGAACATCCCCCACAGACCGTGGAAGACAGATGCTTCCGTCCTCGCTTCGGTGGCACTCAATTATTTGGGGTTAATTTGCTCTCGATATTCGACGAGATAATGAGCGTCCTTCTTTTTGCAGGACAGACGCGAGGATTGAACCATCGTCGACTAGAACATCTGTAGAAAACTGACTAACAACCATTCAAAATGATTTTACAGATATATACTGCCAGAAAGCTATTCCTTCAGCTGCCCCTCAAATTACATTAGGTATTCATTTCGTGCGCTTTGTTTACTATAGGAATAAATAATCGAAATAGTAATCCTGGCAAGTTTATTACTAAAGTCTCTTAAACTTCATATTTCATCTGGCATACCTTACATGTGTGCGGCGTTAATCTGTCACGTAATTGCGAATACCAAAAACATTGAACTCAGTATCTCATTAAAGACATTGACTGGACTTCCGTTGGGTACTAACTATATTAACTGTGCTATACTAACTGTTAGGTAGTGCTAAGATGACTTGTTAGCAATCTCATAGCCCGCATTTGGCGCCTGTGGATTGCCTCGTTGGTATTTTTGCATTTGCTTACAAACCTGGCTAATTCAATGTCAATTAACCCAAAACCACGAGACGAATCCCAGATCAAATCAGTTAATGCAACGGCATGAAACGAGCAGGCATCGTAAAGGCGATGCATTCATTGTAACGGTAAACAACGTGATCGGTCGGCTATGCGCTGGCCCGCTGGCGCCGCTACCGCCACACAAAGCCGTCGCACCTCGACATGTAAATCCTTTGACAATGGAACATTTTTGATATTTATTTGGCAATGATTTCAAAATTACGGTTTAACTAGATCATTTGTTTAACTCTACGATCGATTGGTCATAGAAAAAGAGACTGCTCAGACTTGTTCAGGTATTTCTTTGACGCCACGCGTCCACTGATAGAAACAATCCCCAATCTGAATTTTAAGCCACAGTCATAGTTGGAAATAAGAAGGAGATGACTTGTACTTAAAACCAGAGCTCGAAATACAGGTGCCGGCTCCTTTCTCCAGTCTTCACTTCAGTTGGCTAGTGGATACTCTTATAAGTGATATATCAAAATTAGTACGCGGTCCATGTTCATATAGTAGGGATAGTCATTTTAGTAGCCACTATATGATCTAACAATCGTTATTTTCATCTATCTTCAGCGAGTTCAGCGCAGCGTTTCTTATGGCAAAATGTTTGTTTTACAACGATAGGCTAGGCTTTTCGTGGTCTTATCAAGTTGGTTGACAGTACATTACAAATTTATGTAAAATCGGAATACATTACACGCATCACAGCCACTTCCGGTAGCCCATTCACACACCCCCGCCGAACAATTGACCGACATGGGACTGATTTTATGGTAATTTCCAATGCAAATGGGGTGACTTGTTTAAGCACTTGACGGAGTAATTTTATCGCAATCACAGACAATTGACACCCTTACGTTCGACGTGTGAACTATTTAGTATGTTGAATATTAGCGATAGGTACACACACATATATTAGATTTACTCATAAGTATGTAAGTACATTACAAGTATAATATGCTTTGCTCTCTGAAACTGAAGAGTCTGAATTGTTGGTTTAGTTTTAGACCAACATTTGCATCACGATATAAATACACAATACGTGTCAAGACACTTGGAAGAATGAGAGGGAGGCCTTTGGCCAGCAGTGGGACACTATGCACTTAGATAATAATAACACTATACGAGTGAATAAGGCACCTAGAACTTTGTATCTAAATGTAAATAAATAAGGCGTTAGGACAACTATAAACTGAGTGGACTCCTTTTTCGCACAATGCTTGTAATTTTTATGTTATAATATGTACTTAATACTAATTGCGGCGAAATAAATTTTCTTTCTTTTCTTTCTTTCTTTCTTTCTATAACTATAACATAATTAGCAAACTGGGCACTGTAGACATAATAAAACCTTATAATAGAGCTGCTCCATTCCATACATGGGAACAACAGGTTATCTAAAACGCATGCAGTTGCAGTAACGGCACTCGGTGTTTGGCGAGGAACTGGTTCGCGGAGGCGTGAGAATGGCAGCTCTCTGGATATTCTCATGGCCATCCTGACGTCACCACGCACCTGCAAGCCGTCGACAAAAGGACAATGTCGTTAAGTGGTTTTCCAATTGCGGTTTCAAGTTCATACGAGTTGCGTTGGCCTCAGGGCTCCGGTAATTGATTGTGCACTTGGGCCGTAAAACGAATGAGCGCTTATCTGGAGGTGCAAAGCATGTATTTATATGGTAGGACTGAGGATATTGGTTTGGAATTACTGCTTAAGGTTTACATTCCTATTTATTTTTACTAATGGTTCGGGCTCGACATCCGCTCCATGCACCAAATAAATCAACAAATACAAGATCGAAGAAAGATCTCTGTAATAAGTTTGAGATGTGAGAGATTTTTCTGATAACTCACTCAGAGTTAGTAATACCACACCTCAACCACCACCAAAATAACATGCAATTACAACAAAATAGTTGGTGATTGTAAACGCTAACCTATGGGTTTCAGAGTCTCTTGCATGATTTTTATCTGAATAAAAAGAAAGTTTTTGCAATCAAGCAAGTAAAAATAGAGAAATACCTCCAATGTTAAGATTTGCGCGTTCGTAAGTTTATTTTTACTTTCATAGCGTGGCCTTTACACTGTCATGTCATGTTTAATCGTACCTGTCAAAACGACACGATCTGAACTCGATCTTGACTCGTTGTTTCGAGTGCTTATGTAAATAAAAGAGCGACAGCGTCGTCGAAGCGATTATGAAGAATAACTGTGTATTTTTTGTGACTGAGTAAAAAACAAAGTACCTACGTGGCATTGGTCCGATATAATCAGATTATTCTCATGACGTGTAATTAAGTTTTAAGTGCGCTTCACGCATCGATAGCTGCGCAAAAACTCGTCTCGAGTAGACGTGTCGTAAATAACGAGTACGGACGACGCCGGGCCGCATTATCTCGTGGTTGGCGACATTGTCTCAACTTGTTGCTCATGCGCATGTCTAGCACACTCAGCTGCGCTTGCGGCGCGAAACAATCTAGGATAACCGATCCGAAATCCAGTTTCTCATTTGTTTCTATGTCTACACGGAAAGCAATATTTTAGGGCCTTATCATGACGTTTTTAGTGAAGCAAAGTTAATTTAATTCAATAATAATGTGGCGGAAAGAAGTGGCGGGGCATGCTAGCCACAGCCTCCGATCTGCGGGCGTGGGAACGGCGAACAGGTGGCAGTGAACAGGAGCTGGTCTCGTCAAACTGCGTCGCCAATCTGAGTATTAATTCGCCCGAATTGCGACCGGGCCTGCGGGGAATCGTTAATCGACTTGTAAGGAAGTAATTAACTGAGGTACTTTCGTTATATATCTGGGAGGCAGGCTACCTCATCGATGAAGGTTGATAAGAACTTTGTAAATTTTTAGATGACATGAGATTTTTTACCTGTCCTTTTTATGAAAGTGTACGTGTATCCCATATCAATAACTGCACATTTTATTTCTATTTGTTTTACAAATGGAAGCGTTAATTGGACCTCCTCAGGCGACATTTTTCAACCGATTTTCGTGAAATTTTGTAAGCAGGTTTCAGGCAGGTTGTCGAGGCAGTTTCTCGAAATTTCCAAAATGTTCAAAACGTAAAAAAAGTTTTCGGTAGCCGTTTCGAAAAATGATCGCGAAGTCTACAGCGCACAGAACCATTAGTCTTGTAGACATACAGTAACTACCGTCGATGGTAAGTCTGCTGAAATATTCTAACAAATTCCCAAGACTCTTGAAATCTTTGTACCTAATCAGAGTTACATAAATCTGGTCATTACGAGTCCAGTCTCGTCGCGCAGAAAAACGTCCCGTCCACCCTGATGCGCATCTCAGCGATTCAGTGCTATTAGTTACATCCTGAGCGGTCTAATAATAAACGGACTAAAAAGGCTAGATGCATAAAAAACACATTTATTGTGTAACAGACGTGTGGGAACCGTGGACAGGTGCGAGTTGGAAATCAGCTTCTGTGCGTCCCTGCGGTACTCACTGATTTATTATTTCAGCTAAGTATTATCGCACATATAAGTACATATTACATTCATTCAAGCAATATATTGTGTATTTAAGTATATATTTATCTATATAAGTATGTATATCGTCGTCTAGTGCCCATAACACAAGCCTTCTTGAGCTTAATTTTGGGACTAGATCGATTTGTGTGAGGTTGTCTGATATTTATTTATTATTATTTATTTATTTATGTAAATGTAACATATCTCTTATGAGATCACTTTGTAGGTTCTCGTGTTTGTTGTTAAGTAGGTATAAATTTTATAAATAATATAAATCTGTTATGTTTTATGGATCTTAAACCAATAAAAAGTTTTACATAACCATTTTCGAATAGTAACAATTTTAGCCAGCTGTCAGATATTTTATTATTGTAGTAATTAAATTGCTATTTGTATATAGTAAATAAACTGTAGTACGCGAGGCATTGCAAAAACCAAGTAGCGATTGTTGCAATGAAATACAACCGATGCATGGGAATTAACAAATGGGTCTTCGAGATTGAGATCAATGAGAGAATAAGATGTTCAAGCTGTAGGAATAGGAATACCTTTACGTGGTGTGGCGTCCATAGAATTCGATTCCCATCGGCTTACCCACTTTAGGGAGATTGAGCACCATTCAGAATTGGTACTGAAGATAAAGGCGAAACCTGTTCCAGCTTGCCCTAAGGCTTTTTCACGACACGTCAATGATACCCATACATACAAATATGTAGGTGTTGCTACATCTGTAAATGAATTGAATAGAACAATAAATACATTGACGTATCAGTTATTTTTCTGCCCCTGAGATGCCATGGCCCATATCATGATGCCTAGAATTACGAATGGAAAACTCAAAATCCTGGGATAGACACGAGAACCACGGCCACCCCCTAGACCCCTACTTATGCCTATAGGAATAAATAATAAAAAAATAAAAATGCAGTATTTAACTGGGACTAGAGGTTGATTGGTTTAAAATTGTACCCGGACTTTTATTTACTGTATGAGGTAAAGTGAGATCATCGGTACGGTACGTCGTCCCTCATGATTCATAACTTCACGATCGCAATAATTTTCTCTAAGAATAAGTTACAACCACTAAGAACGCTGCAAACTGAGTCACTACACCGAAGTTGCTCACGCGATGGGAAGTGGCGCCAGTCGCCGCAGTGTATATTATGTTATAGTATTTTACTTTAGTTTAATAGTGACCACATAACACAGTTAGTATATACATATGTAGCAAATAATAAATACGTATGGTCCATATTAAGTTATACTTGTTATATGAATAGTAATGAATAGTCTTCAATGAAAATGCAACGGAACGCTTTTTACTTAAGAACAACCTTTTATAACAGACAGGCTCAACGCGCGGTTGAATCAAACTTAACATCTCAAAATAAGGCAGAGATATAATATTGTAGTCAAGACATAAAAAAGGTACATATATATTTATGATGCGACTACGAGCTTTTAGACAGGAATTGAACCGGATTTGAAGTTAAACAGTGTAGGTACCCAACCACTGTGCCATTGGCCATTAAGGGCCTTATCACACTTGCGATTTGCTAGCGAGCTTTCATACAAAATTCGCTCGCAAATCGCAAGTGTGATACGGCCCTAACTGGACGTTCACGTCAATAATTACACAATATGAGCGGTGCATTTCGATTTATTAACGTCGTTTTCTCAGTCGTTCGCGATTTGAATAGACTTTGTGACGTCAATCTATTATTGACTGCATGTGTGTTCCAAACATTCACTGGCTGGAGTAAACTAGCCGTCAATATATGCAGCAATCAGGGACCGACGGCGGGGATTATTCGGGGGATTATTTAACCGCCTTATAGCATTACTTTATCTGCAAAATTTGCCAATTCTTAAAAGCAATCGAAATCATTTTTTATAGGTACTAATTGAATAAGCCGCGACTTCTACAAGGCAACCGAAAATGGCTCCACAATTCATACGGCGCTCGTCAATATTGGGGACAGAGTAATGAGACTCTGGGTTGAATTAGCATCTCATTTTAGCTATGTATTGATATGAACAAGACAACATTAGAACTGAATAATAACAAATTATTGACACCACTCCTTATTAGAACACCAAAAAAATTAAAAAAACCTAATCAATATTAGGTACATAATGACGTATAATTTTTTTTTTTACTAATAAGTTATGTATTCTGTTCTTATCTGGAGTGCGAAATAACGAATGAAACAGCTAGGTACGGAGGGGCAAACCGAAATGATCGGGAATTTAAAAAACTATGTGCACTATATACATAAATTATATTTTATTGTTTTTCGAAGTATTCTCCGTTACATTCAATGCACTTTTGCATTCTTTTAAACCAGTCATTAAAACAATAATTCCAGTTTGAAGTAGGCATTGCCAAAATGGCCGATTTATAGGCTTCCACAGCGGCTTCTGGGTTCTCAAACCGCTGACCACGCAATAAATCTTTAATTCTAGGGAACGTAAAAAAATCATTTGGACTCAGGTCAGGGCTGTATGGAGGATGGGACATCAACTCAACGTTTTCGTCGTTCAAAAATTTAGTTGTTTTGTGGGCGGTGTGGGAGCTCGCATTGTCGTGGTGTAAGATGACGCGGCGTCTCGGGTTCCCTTGGCGAAGTTCGGCCAGCACCTCCGGCAAACAAACTGTGATATACCAATCAGCGGTAACGGTTCTTTGTTCTTCTAGAGGAATTGTGGCAACATGCCCCTTTTTTGAGACGAACGAAGCCACCATCTTCTTCGACACGCTTCGAGAACGCACAACTTTCGTTGGTTTGACCTCGTCATCGAAGACCCATACTGCCGACTGGTGCTTTCTTTCAGGCTCATAAGAATAAATCCAGGATTCGTCACCCGAGACCATATTATAAACGGCTTTTGACTTTCCTCCATTGTAGCATTTCAGAATAGATCGGCACCAATCAACACGAGCCGCCTTTTGCTCTTCAGACAAATTATGGGGTACCCATCGGGAAATCAATTTTCTGACACCCAATTCACCATGCAAAATAGTGTGAATTGCAGTCATTCCAATGCCTATGGTTGCCCGAATCTGCTCGTATGTCACATGTCTATCTTCTTTTAGTAGTTTTTCCACAGCCGCGATGTTTTCAGGCGAAACCGCCGTTTTCGGCCGACCTGATGAAGGTACGGTGCCAAGAGAGGCACGACCCCGTCGAAACTCAGCATACCACCGATATATTGTCGTCTGACTAGGTGCTTCAATGTCGTATATAGTAACAAGCTCATTGCGACATTCATCTGGAGATAAGCCACGACGAAAGTTATGGTAAATAATTGCACGAAAATTTTCACGCGTCAGCTCCATTTTGTTCATCGAGTTGTCAATTTAAAAATGGAATTAAAAAAATATATCGTTCTTTTTTTAAATTGTAAAAACGGCATCGTGATTGTAAGTCGCCAGTATGCATGTGACAAAAAAGGATTTAATGTAACTCAGTTTAAAGTACTCTATTCCCGATCATTTCGGTGTGCCCCGTATAAAACGCGAATGACATTCTGTCAGCTCACAACTGTGTATTGATTGTTGGTTATCGAGTTACATGAAATCACTAGTTGAAAGATCACTCGAACTTTATTCAGAACTAATGAATTAAATGCATGCAACCAAATCACATTAGGGTGAATTGCAGAAAATATGCACCCTTTATGCTTATGAGTGTCCCATGAAAACGGAATGAATTTAAACATATATCATGAGAATAAAACACAATGTAACTATGTTACTTTGATAATAAGAATTCTTTCAATTCAGATAAGATATTTTTATTTCAATTCCTTTTTTTATTATATTTTTAAAGTATTTTTTTCCTAAGAGCTACGCAGTTACTTCATATATTATTCTCATGTCCCAATTCTAAGTATATTTTTATCTCGGAAATTTGTTACGGTTGATATTATTTATTTTAAAGTTTAACTGTAAATTATCCAGTCCTTATTAGATCATCTTTAAATTCTGTATAAATATATTTACGTTTATTATAAATAGTTGTGAAATTTTTATAATGATAAACTTGTCCCAACTTACTGGAGTTTCGTTACTCAGGCCAGGCGGGGCGCACTCCGCGATTAACGTTTCCCGCTACAAGTACATGCCGGTGGCCGCATGCATGCGGCCTATTCAGTGGCTGACACGCTCTGTCTCGGAACGCACGTACCTACACGATTTTCGCGCGCGTCTCGCTCACGATTTAGGTACGTCGCAAGTCAACGTTCCGCATTCATCTGTTGATACCAGTGTTATATTATAATATAAAGTGTTTAAATGAGTAAAAAGACAGCGAAAAGATATTGTATCGCAGCGGGTTGTAGGAACAATGATCGAAATTGGAATCACGCGTTTTTAGTTCTCCCAACACGTCCGAAGGATGCTGAAAGGTAAGAAAATGAACATAATATATAATAAGTAGTAACTGAATAATAATAAAAAACATATTGCAGGTGTATCTACTTTCATATTTAACACTGGTTACTCAGAACAATTTTAATTGTCAATTGTAGATTATTTGCTGATACCTATTTGTCAATTTAAATTCTAGTAAAATAAGTATGTCTACTACTAAATCAACAATCATAGAGGTTTTTATAATAATATTTAATATCAAGTTTGTAAAATTACTAGTAATGAATAAACGATTGAGTAATAGTTTGATAGGTAAGTATATATAAATAATGAGTTAAAAGAAATGTATTGGAAGAGATCCCTAATAGGGATAAGTTCGCCTTCGTATATGTTTTATTTGTTACTAGCGACCCGCCCCGGCTTCGCACGGTGCGTCCGTGCGTAATTTTAAAGATCTAAGCATACATAGGGGCAGACAGGCAGACAGCAGGAAACGACTTTGTTTTATGCTAGGTGTGTAGTGATGAATATATATAAATAAATAAATATCGGACAACTAAGCAAAAACAAAATGAAGCTCATGAATTTAATTGCATGGTAACGCATTCGTTGCATTATTTTATTATATTATACGTATTAAAATGTTTAAAAACTGTTTTGCGGCCTGGTGGTTTATTCGTCCAAATTCTGAGATTGATTATTTTATAGTTAAATAATGAAATAATAAATATAATGGCGCCAGGGGGCACGCCGCCTGGTCAAATGTGTCAGCAAGCGCTTGCGGGACGCGACAGGCGATCCACGCGCGGGCAGCTTTCTCGCGCAAAGGTTAGCCATTGCTATCCAGCGCGGGAATGCTGCCTGCGTTTTGGGTACCCTACCACGGGGTCCCGATCTTTTTTAATGTTATTTAGTTATAGTATATATAATGTATGAAGAATATAAATATATTGCTCTCTATATTGAATGCAAGAAATAAATGGGAAATACATTTTTATTTTTAGTCGTTGACAGCCCTCGCTCTCGGCGACGCGGCAAGCGAGCCAATTCATTTTCACCGTTGGCACGCAGCTTTAACGTTCCGTTTGGCTTGCGCTGGGGACGACGACTTGAGAAGGGCCATAAATCATATTTTTTCGGCTAAAAAAAGCGGCTTTTGTAAAGATCAAAGTAGTGTGCCTTCTGTACTTGTACTATTATCTATTCTGTGCTCAGGCTTAGTTACGGAGCATTTAATCCCAAAGAAATGTCTCAGTTCTTAGTAGAATTATTTTTTCTTATACCGGCAGCACTTTGACATGTTCCAAAATGATAAACACGGCGACAGCCACTTTATTTTCAACAAAGTGGTGCGTCGATCGATAGTCTTGAGTAAATGAGCTACAAAATCTCAGGTTGAGTAACGGCGCTTTTCTCATATAAAATCTTTATTTTCGTACTCCAGTTTATTCATTGCCGATTGGTTTTACTCTGAATCTTACAAATTTACATAGTTCCAGATGAATGCATTACACGTTTGAAGAAAAATATTGTTTTAGGTTACGATTTCTCATATATCTTGTCTCAGTTTCGTTATGTTTCGTTATGTAACGAAACTGATGAAATGTAAGGGTTAGTTCATACTATAAAACCTTTTTTATAGGTCGAAAAACCTATCTGAATATGGACTGTAATATTTTTTGTCTCTGTTTCAACTCCCTAATTGATTTATTTTAGCATTTTCACCATATTTTTAGAAATAAATTTACTATGTAAAAATATTTTTTACCAAGTATTTCAGTACAAAAATAAAAACACTTTTTTACAGTAGACAAATGCTGAAAGGCAAAGGAAATAAAGATAACGTTTAAAGCAAAATCCTACAAAATATGAAGTGTTAAGAGTGAAACATTTAGACAGAGTAAAGAAATCAAGAAAACGTGGAGTGAAAAGTCAAAATAAGGAACAAAAAGAAATAAC
Organism: Apotomis betuletana; assembly: GCA_932273695.1. NCBI lineage: Eukaryota > Metazoa > Arthropoda > Insecta > Lepidoptera > Tortricidae > Apotomis > Apotomis betuletana. The sequence goes on along the minus strand of OW026308.1, from coordinate 15,253,079 downwards.
TAGCGATAATTGGAGACGATATTCCGCACGTTATTATACCAAAAAGAAAATAAATCTAATAGGCAGCAGAGTCCGGATCCAGAAATAATACTTAAGAAAGAATTAAAACTGGCTACTGTAGACATTAATTAATTATTTAGATCATATTTGTTATTATTATTCACACTGTGATTATGTAAACCAAAAATCATTAATCAATATTGCTAATTGAAATTAAAACGTTTTATTAAATAATTCTGCGAACGAAACCATAAAACATCACTAGTTTTATTTCATGAGTCCGACGCTTTATGTTATCAGTTTCGTTACAGCCATTATCAGTTTCGTTACTCTCAGTTTAGTTACGAAATTCCAAAGGTACATATTTTCTGCAATTCACCCTTAACAAAGGTAAGTATAAAACGTCAAAACGTCGAATTAAAGTGCTTAAGATAAAACTATGGACGATGTTGGCCCCCGAAAAAGTGACGATCAATTGACAGTTTGCGTTTGAGAATTTTGCTGTGTTTTATGTTCTTTTTGTTCCAGCGAAAAGGAACATAATTTTCGAAACTTTTAAACATTTCTGAAACTGGCCCAGTACAATTTAACGGCATTCTGACTTGTTTCGCGGTCGATATTGTTCATGTATAGGTACTACGGTAAAAATGGTCCATTTAATTTAAAGTGACTTTGAGATAATTATCCACTTATTGTATAATGAATAAGTAACTATAGTATCAAACCAGATCTTAATATGGCTTGGAATTTTTTGAAAACTCAGAAGGCCACCGGCGATGCAACTCTACGAATTTTACAGGCAATGGCAGCGAACGCACGATCGAAAAACAACCTTATTCAAATAAACTAGGACTCGGATTTCACAACATTGTATTGTGCTATTGTTGTGTTGCTTGAAGGAACTTAAAACAATTTCCACGCCGTCGTGGGGCGTCCGTAATTTCCACGGCTTCGGACTGTTTGTACTGAAAACACATTTACGCTGTCTGATGTTTGATCGGACTGTTTAGTTGAACGCGCTGGAAAAACATTGAAGGCGCAGGTATTTAACGTCTACGTCTGGCGTTTTATTTTGTTTGTAAGTACTGTACATACACCGATACGACTAAATAAATACGATTTCGATTTCCTTGAGTAAAACTCATTTTCTATTTTTTACTCGGGTATTTTTCTGAGCTTCCAACCAAACTTACTGAAATAATTGGTTGTTGAAATATTGCAATATTTTCGATTGTATCGTAGGAAAGCCCATTTCCGATGCAATAAACAAAAGTATTTTGTATCGCAATATTTTCATTAATATTAGCAGTGGTCGGATCCAGGATGAAATTTGGGGTGAACGACCTCAAACGTTATGCTTAGCATGGATGTGACTCGGGATTTCCCGGGATTTTGGGAAATGGGTTATTGTTAATAATTAATAACTTTTGTCGAGGGTTAAGCCACAGGTTAAGCTAAATAAGCAAAATGAAAATGTTCGCTATAGGTCATTTATTATACATGACAAAAACTTAACCTAAAAATAACATGAAATTAAAACTACATAGTCGTGTTTATATAATTAAGTAACAGGGTATTAAACACCCTTCGGCTCGTTTCATACAACATCACACGAGTGTTTTAATGCCTAATTATGTACAGTTACATACACTACTTTATCTACCCACATATCATAAGCCTTCATGGTGCATTCAGGAGCCGCACATTATGACCACCATAAAAATAGACTGTTTTGTTAGAACAAATTTCATATTATATCATATCAGATATCAGGACGCGTCGCCGAAATATCTATATCATCTTGATCGCTTATTTTATGGTTTAAATTCAACAAATCGAACAATTTTATGTAACAAACAAATTTTAACCGGTAATGGCGGTAATCAAGTTTTCTGGCAGCTGTCATTTTTTTTTTCAGAGACAAACTAGGATCGGCCCCGACTATCATATCGTTCGATATCTTACTTACGTGCGATATTTGTGAAATTTGATTGCATATTGAAAATTCATTTCGAACTAAACGTCATCTCGACTGATATTAGAATAGAGGTCAAATCAAATTTCTTTGTTTTTCAGAGATGTTCGAAATTTGAATGAAATAATATTATCGAAATCGAAGATATTATTTAGCAATAATAAAAAAAATTACAGATAAGAAATTTGTTCTAACAAAACAATCTATTTTTATGGTGGTCATAATGTGCGGTTCTTGAACGGAGGGTTTATGATAGGTATTTGTATAAATATAGATAAACAGTTTAATTTAGTAGCAAATGGCAACAGTGACACAATAGCTAATAGGTAGTGACCTCCGCAGCTGTCAAAGAGCAAGCGGCGTGACATCTGCGCGTGCGATACCTAACAATCACTACAATAGCACCCGTGCACTTATTATTGTTAATCGCGTTGTTTCCCGGCGGCGGCGCGGCGTATGTATATATGCCCCACATGCCCTACACATAGAGATATTAACTACGGTGATTGGTAAAGATTTATTAAAACTTTAACAGGCAAGATTAAAGGAAGGTACTTGCAACTTTAGTAAAATAATAACAGGCAATATAAATGGTATAAAGAAATATACTTGTACCATGCACTTATCAATGATAATAGTAATCCTATAATTTCCTGCAGCATGGAAGCTGCAATCGTCAGTAACCCATCTCAATATATACGCAAGTACGTGACATAATCTGTTAAATTATTTAGATTTAGATTTGTTCATTTAAATGTATTTTATATCTTACATACCAGCATACAGAAAGTTAACCCGACAATTTAGTGGATTTGTTTAGTGATCCATTACATGAGTAGTTAGTTATTGATACGGTACATGGATTTTTCCACCTGTTTTAAACTGGCAAGCAAAACGGACAGGTAGTTCCCACGAGTATCCTCCTCGGGAGGATATCCGCGCACGCCTCGCTCGATTTACATCGTCGCCGGCCCGTGGCATTGCTAGTTTGGACACTACCATCACCAAAGGGTCACATCAGCTGATTGATGTTTAGGAGACACGAGCATACTTCCGAGAGACTCCGTTTAAGCTTAGACAAAAATGCTTTCGTATGTTCGTGTCGTTTGCCTGCTTGTCGTGATGTTGTCGTCTTTTTTGGTAATTTAATTTTTTATTGTGGCGATGTGGGTGTTGAAAACGAAAAAAATAATGTTTCAGCCATTTTGAAACGAACTCGCGAGTCTATTAAGTATAGCTCACAGAGCCATATCGCCGTCCGTCCATGTCATCGCTGACTACCGACCGACCATCACCATGTGGGCGAATGATATTCTGATTTCATCTTTTTCATCTGGATACTTAATTACCTGTGTATATTTACTGCCGCCACATGTTGCGTTTTTCGGTGCGTACATATAAGTAGGTCGGCATTATATAATGAGGACATCCACGTTTGTGCGGAACTTTACCAGTTCTAATATAATGTATATTCATGTGCTATCTGTGCACACGAGTAGGTAATATGTTCGATTTCACCACCCGGATGTGCCGATGTATTTATTAGAAGTGGCAACCCGTGGCATGGAGATCAAATAGATACATAATTAGGTATTAGTATTTAATTTGAAAAACGTTTGTTTCACCACATTTAGAAACATATTTTTTTGTTTTCATATTCAGATATTAATTGCGGAATTTCTACTTATTTATAATATTTAACTACAATTTAATTTTAACGAGAAATAAAAAAAATTAGATGCAGCCGTTAAAAAATCTTGGAACGCAGATTTTTTTTGTAGCGGGCCGTAAAAATGTAATAAGTATGTATTAATAATATTCAATCAACACCACGTCAGCAGTCCAACGAATTTTAGCATCTGTCGGCCGCAGCCGCCGATGACATGTGTGCAGAACAAACCCTCATGAGGGGTGAGATTCAACCAGGTGAGCCCCCCATATGGCGGGGAACCCCTTACAGGTGCCTCGTGCCCTGAGCTCAATGACGCTTTGTTGCTCAATCCATTGATAAACTGGAGTTTGGCGCGCTTTTTCGGCGGGAAACCAGTTGGGATTGTTTACGGTATTTTGCACTGTTATCCTCGACATGCCGTCAAGTCAAGAGGGATAAATAATTGTTATCTAGCCATAAAAAATGCAGATGCTAAGGTGGATCGCAAATCTTCTTATAGGTATTATTATAATTTCTAACAATACTTGACATATCACGCCTAACCGGAACCGGTCCAAAAATGTTCAAATAATACTTACTTACCTACATAAATGTCCTCCAATCGTAATATCTAAGAGCTTCACTCTTGTCTGTCCGGTAATCACACTTCAATTCAACTCTTCCCTTATACGACTTAGTATTTACTTTCTCCTTCATAATAATTTCCCACCCAATATAATTTAGCAATGAGTAATAAAGTAATAATTTATCTCCTGAGAAGGATAAACGTTTGTGTAGAAATTGATAATTTCGCCGAAATTCCATGTTTAGGGTAATAATTAGACCCTTCTTCCGACATCTACTTACATTTTCTTTCATTTCCACGTATGTTTGAGAAAAGCACTATACATGCCTCGTCGTGAAAACGGATTCCCGGCCTCGTATCACTATCCGGCCTCGCTCGCACGCTCGCTCGGCCGTATATACCTACTTGGCCGGAAATCCTCATTTTCCCGGCCTCTGAATTTTTTCTGAATTTCATTTCCACTGGGTAGTTGCAATATCGTAGGTAATAGTAGGACGTCCACCTACAAGGTGGACAGATGACCTTATAAAGGTCGCCGGAAGGCGCTGGATGCAGGTCGCTTCCAACCGGTATATATGGAAGTCCAAAGGGGAGGCCTATGTTCAGCAGTGGACGTCCTATGGCTGAGATGATGATGATGATGATGATGAGTTGCAATATAACATACGGCGCACCTGCAGCAGTCCCCTGCGAACCAACATTATTATTCTTCCTTGACTATCCATCCTCCGGTACCTAATTAGCATTTCCTTTCCTTCATCTCAACTGGCTAGTAGCAATAGAAATTCGTCGCACCTGTAATCCCAACCCCATGAAGTTTAGTCCCCTGCGATCCAACAGCCATTCCCATGATTAAGATTCCCGAAGGAGTCGACAGGTGTCGCCGATTAAGGTCAAGAAGTTCCCAGTGCGCCGCGCCACTGCGCACTCTCGTGCTTCGGACCGTGGATGACCGTTGTTGGATGAATTTATATGCGGTTTGATTATGTATAATAGAAACTAGGGAAAGACCGGTTTAATAGTAAAACTTCCTTAATATATGCATGAAGATACTATTCTTCCTTCTTCATGCTGATTCTAAGAGGCCGATAGACCGCGATTTTAAATGAGTTCGAAATTTTTGCCAGATCCTCCTTGCCAGAAAAGCTATAAACTTTTTTGAAAGACATCCCATTAATATGACGTGCCAGGAATGCTGAAATTTTTTCCGTTCGAGAGCTTAAGTTCAATTGTTTATTTATTTAAACTTTATTGCACAATACGTATATATATTCTTTGACAATACACAATAGTATAAATGGCGTACTTAATACCATAAGGCATTCTGTACCGGTCAAATCAGCTATTGGTTTAACTATTAGACAAATTGGTGACGAATTTAAAATCAACATTTAGGTACTATTAGGAGTTCAAATTCCACCCAATTATGGTGTAATTTGAAGTTCTTTAGGTAAAGTTCTTAAGAATCCTTCTTGGCATGTACTAAGAATATTCTGTGTAAAATTTAAAGTTTTAGTTCGCCGGATCTAAGTCTGTCTGTCTGTCTGTCAGCCAATTGCTCTTAGAATGTTTGTTGTGTTGTGTCAGTTGCATAGAGAGGACTAGACTCTAAAATTCAGCTGTACGTAGGTAGTCTGTCTTTTACTGAGTAAGTATTTTCAAGCAACAGCATTCGGCACGGTGGGCGTTTGCGCGTACGCACTAATAGCTGCACAGGATACACGCCGTAACTGCTTCCTCATTAGCGGCGGTAATCGCCGCTTCCGCCACGAGGGCTAGAGCCGAATGTCACAACTGACACAAGATCGGTGGCTTAGGAATTGTTGCAAAATGTTGAATTCTCGATGAAATCTTTGAACTGCGTACTAGCGAAGACACAGTTAACTGTACACCCATAGACATCACGTTGAAACGAGGTTTATCGTTTAGCACGGAGAGACGAATCGATTTTTATTATTGCAATTAAGTTGTTTAATTAATTGCAATTTTAGTGTCTCTGCTTGACCTTGCCTCTTGCAGAAGGTCTAATTTGATACGGTCACACACTCGTTGATGTGAACAACCATCTAGCTTCTGGGTTGCCTACATCTGACAAGACACAAGATTGGTAGAAGTGTAGGAGCTCTGACGAGGCATGTTTCATGTATTGGCAGCATACTTACTTATCGACTATTGGCAAACCTGAACATTTTGACAGGATCTAAAGTCGTGAAAAGAAATTACTTCATAGTGCATTTCTAAGGAATTTCAAACATGTTGCATAACTTAGCATCGCAGTGGGATTTACGATCATATCCGCGCGTGAGCGCGAAACGTGCGCCAGGTGTGCACGCGCACTCAAATGGCCGCGCCGAGGTGCCCTCGCGTAATTGGACGTCATTTGCGGAAATTGAGCGCTGATTGGCTGATATAAATGCAGTAGCGTAGCGAGGGTATGGCAACTAGGGCACGCGCCCTGGGCGCCATTCAGCGGGGGGCGCAAAAAATTAAATAAATATACTAAATACCTATTGAAAAAATAATTGCAAAAATGGAAATATAAAAGTTTTTTTATTTAGTATATATTTCTGCTAGAACTGAATAGTGTGGATTTTACCTATAGTCAAGGCCAGCCTTAGCCATACAGGCACCCAGGGTGAGTCCTTCATTGCGTGACGCTCTAGGCGCCCTAGACTTGGTTAAAGAAATGCCATTTAGGAGTCAGCAGCGCCCCGGACGGCCGCCCGCTTCGCTGCACTCCTATTATCGTCCCACACAATTCTTAACGTTCCAAATATTTGAAAAACGCAATGTTTAGATGAAATTTTATCTTAATTAGTTAATTACTTCTGGTAAACAAAACTTTATCAACTTTGTGGTAAAAAATCTTCTCAAAAATCTGAAGTAGGTAATGTTGATCCCGCCTAAACCTCTATCAAACCATTGAAATTCATTCGTGATTTTCTAGGGGAAATATGAGATGAGCGCCGCGCTGAAAAAAAAAACAGTCTGTTCTATTCCCTTTGAATCGTTTGGATCACCCAACTCCTCGGTACAAAACGTAGGCGTACGAAAACGTAAACGAAAAACTATAATATAAGCATTGCTTTTTAGGGTTTCGTACCTCCGAATGAAAAGCGGAACCCTTATGGGATCGCTCGGTTGTATGTATGTCTGTCCGTCTATCACGGCCATTTGCTTGGAATCAGCTGGACCGATCAAGTTGAAATTTGGGGCATACCTAGTTATATGCAGGTCTGTGACCTAAAACAGGGACGTCCAAAGTAAAGTAATTAAATTTAAGTGTTACGGCCACGTTGGTTTTAGAAAACTCATTGTGCACGTGCCGCCGTCCCCCGCAACCACTATGTCCCTATATTTTATATCTAATATCTTCTAAGATATTCATTTCATCACATGCGGTAACGCCATAGCGAGGCCATATTGATCTTAAGGCCGTTCCCTGAGCCAGAACCCCGAGCCCCTCCTCAGGCCACCCGTCCCTGTCACATCACAGTCACATTTCAAAAGAGTGACGGAGACAGAGCTTGCGGGTCGTAAGGCGATATCTTTTTTCGTAAGAATTTGTCGATGATTATTTATTTTAAAAATATTGGCTTCAATTATTGAAATTCGGAAGCTGTAAAATTACTATTTTAGTTATGATTGATTTTTCTCCTTTTTTTGTTTCATAGTGTCACGTAGAAAAAAAACAAGTAAAGTTGGAGTAAAAATTCGAATTGGAGGTTACTTTGGGAATTAATTGTATCGAGCGAAGTGTTATGAATCGTGTATCGAATGCTGTGTTATTAAAGATAATATAATCAAGAATGATATATATTTTTCCCTCGTTTACTAATATCAACGTTTCGTAGAAAAATAGGATAATTTTTGGGGTATTTTTGCAAATCTGGCTCAGGGAACGGCCTTAAATGCATAATTTATTTAAGGTACTTAATTGGATAAGGATTAATGCTGTGTTACCTAAAATTATTCTGAACTATCTCGTAGGGTTCAGCCAGCGTTTGTAATGTAAGCGCAAAAAATGTGTTTATTTACGAAATCACATTAGAAACCTCTAAAATGATCAGTGTCTCTACTATATTATGCATATAGGGACAGACAAACAGACAGCCGAAAGCGACTTTGTTTTATACTATGTAGTGATAATTTATTTACGTATTTTTTCATCATAGAGTTAGATCTAGGTACTCGTCTGGTGATAAATGAGGCAGCCGATTCTTTATTATGGCTGACACAAATAAAAAACTTAAGCGACTCGAAAAAAACTATTTACAAAATTCGCACTCGCTACGTCGTGTTTTCATCTGGTTGTATTATGACCCCCACACCTCCGAAAATTTTTCGCGCTCGCTACGCTCGCGATTTTAATACGGCCAGGCTAAATCCAATGATTAACAAGTCACTTAGAAAAAAGTTAACGCTTTACAAAAATTTTCAAATAAAGCGTCTAATCATTCTTTTGAAATGAAATGAAATAATGAAATGAAATTAATCCTCCCACCATTTTGTACCTTGCAATTTGTACCTGTACTTACTTATTAGGAACTACCTTCATCTAGCTCCTGATACACACCGTGGATGCACTAGATAATAATTGCTGAGAGGTGGGTTTATCTGACGTTCGAAAAATTTCAGTACTGCCTCTTTTACACGCTCTCCCTTTTTGCACGCTGTAGGTACATATGCCTAGTACGCTCGCTTTGTATTTCCATTGAAAGTACGTACTGTGGTAGTGAGATCTAACCAGGTTTGATATAGTTCAAGTCATGTCCAAAGATAAAATAAAATAAAAAAAACTTTGCAGTGTTTGTTTTTAGGTAAAATAATTTACCGAGGGGCGCAGTTTTAACGTTTGCCCTGGGCGCCATTTTACCTCGCTACGCCCCTGTATAAATGTCACGTAGACTCGCCCGAATCGATTAGAACCTTCACAAGAAATCGTAACGTCTACTCACTGACCATGAATCCTGTCTGTTTTTATTTTTACTCTCACCGGTCATTCACCAAAAGGCAACAGAGTGAAACGAAGAATGAAAAAGGTGCGGTAAGGAATCACGGTGCGTAAACACCCTACAGACTGGGACCCGTAATCATAATCACGGCAAGAAGTTAGTGAGTCACTTGAATAAAAGACGTTGGGGAGGAACTCTGCCGCCTGGTCACCCTCTCCGGAAGTTTTATTTAAGTGGGTGATTGATGCAGTTACTAGCTGATTTAAAGACAAACCCACATGGTCTGGTGGTGGTCTCGCGACTAATGTTACTTTGAATACTTACAACGACCAGCTAAAACTTATTTTCATTTTTCGGAAATCTGCCCATGTGTGGTAAGTACACGTAGGTAAATAGAGGAATATACTGCTTATTAATAATCATGAATAATACCTATTATAAAAATTATTTTTGTGAGCGTGTTCCAAAAAAAAACCCAAATCCACAACTTGAAGTTTTTGGGTTCATCCTGCTTAGATAGCATTTGTTACGGACAGCTCTGCAAAACGTTTAATTTTAAGAAAATAAATGAATAAATAATTTAATTATTTTAGGTATAAGATTTCGCCCGTAAAAGTGGCTAACTTATTGAAATGTGTGTAAAATCCCTTATTATACCGAGCTCCCGTCATGTCTTAGTAAAGACTACATACAGACTTAGAATCAAAACAAAGATGATTCATCATAAACTTTCCATTCGTAGACAATAACAAGTGAGTCATCTCTGTTTACATTAGATGCAAAATTTAGGGAAAATTTTTAGATTAATTTAAAACCTTTGTAGAATCATTTATTATGTTAAATAAATGTAAATTCATTTAATTTCTCCCGGCCGCAACCGTCTGAGAGCACCACAACGCCGAAAATAAGCGAACGCGCAGCGCGCAGCGCCATAAGAGAGATAAGGCAGGTGTATATCTCGGACGGTGCGAGCGAGACGGCCTCTTGCCGGGGACAAAGAAACGATAGGTATTTTCGCATCTCACAGTCTGACGGGAGCTCCCACGACGCAAACATGTATTGAATTTTGTGTATCTTAACAGCGTCAATCCATAACATAAGTTAGTTTTAAGCTCAGTAATGTATAACTTAAGTAAATTAAAATATAATGACAGGGCGGGCGTCCCCCTGGACCTAGAGGCAAATTATATAAAAGGACGGCCATTTTTGTATAGAATCACTTCCAGTTCTTGTTCTCCTGCATAAACCATCTTGTAACAGTTGTAGCGTAGTACCATCGGTCCGCGAGTTAGTTTTGTTAGTATAGCGTAGTACCATCAGTCCGCGATTTAGTGTAAATTCATAGACAGAGACTATATTAGTTAAGTGTTAATTTAAGTGTTTCCGATCCGTTGTTGTTTTTGTTAATTTTCTGTGTAAATATATACCGTTGATTTTTAGTTTGCGTTTTCGTATTCGTCCGTTCGTTTTACCTTAGCCTACAGTCCACTTCGCTCCATAACTCATCCCTGAGTTTCGGAGTGCCCTTGTAGCCGATAGCCGACGGACGCGGTTGTCGTCTACATTGTTTGGTCCTTCGAGTAGCCGGATCGGAATTAGTTTAGGTTCGTTTGTGTAGCGGGAAAAGTGCGGTTTTCCCAATCGTCAAACAAGATGGTTTTAACGCGAGGAAACAAGAGTGAGGAGAGTGCGCGCTCGCAGCGTGAGCGCACACAAGCTGCAGTCGACCTACAACGGTTCGCGGTGACAAATGTTGCAGTCACGCACTCACCGCCCGCTGCCCAGGCCCGGCCGGGCCCTTCGGGACTGCAGTTTCAAACCGACTCACCAGAGTCCCCCGCCGAAGAAGCTCCAATTTCACCGCCAACCGACACTACGGCTTGGCGCAGCGAACTGGAGAAACGACTGTCGAAGAACGCCGAGCGCTTCGACCAATCACAGCACGCCGCGCCGGCCGCGCCGGCCGGCCAATCACAGCACTCCGCGCCGGCCGACCAATCGGAGGCCCGCGCGCAGCGGCGCGAGTTCAACGTGACTTTCACTGATAAAGCCCACGCGTCGCGCCGACCAGCATCACTTCACTCAAGAGCGTCGAACGCGACGGACGTGCTCCGCCGCGAGGCGGAGCTCGCCGCTATGGAGCGGCTCAAGCAACTTCGCTGCGAGGAAATTCGACTGGAACGCGAGCTCGTCGAGAAGAGGCTCGCGGTCGAGATGGAGCGCATCGATGAACAATCCCGAGCCGGCGGTTCTCAAGCTGACTCTCAACGTCGAGTCGACGACTGGCTGACAGGCGTGCAAAATGCTGACGCGGACGATGCGAAGCATGCTCGAGCACGGACGCCGCAACGCGCGACACGCGGGCGGCAACAGCACGAGCCACAGACGCCACATAGCCAGCGGGAGCGATCGACGAGCAGAGGACGAGCTATCGACCGCCTGACGGACACAATCGAAACAATGATGCGGCCACCTCCACGTCAAGTCTACGAGTTGCCGCCATTCTCCGGGGAGCCGAGCGAGTGGCTCACATTTTACAACGGCTACACCGAGAGCACTACGCGCTACAAATTCTCGCCATTTGAGAACGTCGCACGCCTGCGCCACAGCCTGAAGGGAGAAGCGAGGCAATGCGTACAACACATGCTTGCCTCGTCGACCCGCCCCGAGCTCATCATACGAGTATTGAAGAAAAACTTCGGGCGGACTGACCTTCTCATCGACCGAGCCATTGAAGAGCTGAAGAGGATGCCGCCACTGGGACCGAGCGCCATCGATCTCAACAACTTCGCCATCAAAGTCATGAACATCGTCTCGACGCTGGTGGACCTCGATCGCCGTAGCTACGGCGCCAACCCGCTGCTGATTCGAGAAGTGACGGAGCGCCTAAGCCCGCACTTACGCAGCCGATGGTGCTCCTACGCCAAGGAGCGCCTACATTCCGCCGAGAGCGAACTCATGCTCATGGCGGAATTCCTACTGGAGGAGAGCGATGCGGAAATGGAATTTTCCCACGCCAAGGCGCCGACACGAAGACCGACGCCCGCCGCCGAGCTACGGGGATCGCAGCGCGTCCCAGACAATCGAGCAACAAGCAGCGGCGCCGGAAGAGGAGCCGTACGACGCCCTCTCAAAGATCGAGCGCAGACCTACGCCACAGAGCACGCCGACGCCTGCCTATGCTGCGGCGGCGCTCATCGCACTACAGAATGCCGCAAGATACTCAACATGACAGTCGGAGCCCGATGGGATTGGGTCCGCAACAACAGAGTCTGCTTCAAATGCCTGGACCGCCGGCATCGCCGCGACCAGTGCCGCGCCCGCGGCTGCGGTGTTCCCGGGTGCACTTACCCGCATCACCGCCTGCTACACTCCGAAGCGGGCCCGCCAACAGCGAAGCAACCATATACGCCGAACGCCCCAGCGCCGTATATCCCGATGCAACACGCCGTCCCGTACGCGCCGGCCCCATACGCGACTGAGCAAGTCGTCGCGACGCCGAGAGCCGGGCCCACCGCTCCGCCACATCAAGCCGCTACGCATCATACAATGGCGTCGCGGCGCCAACCTGCTACGCGCGCAACTACAGACGCACCCGAGACGACGGCGTGCACACAAGAAATTACGGCGAGCACTGCGGAGTTCGGTCGTACCACTTCGACCGTGCTTCTGAAGATCATCCCAATCATCATCGGCGGGCCCCGCGGCGAGACGCTGGCCTACGCTCTGATGGACCAGGGCTCCACAATCTCGCTCGTTGAAGAGAGCCTCGCGAACGAGATCGGCGCCGACGGCGCCACCACACGCCTACACATACAAGGCGTGGGATCGATGGCTACCGAGCAGAGGAGTCGTCGAGTACACGCTCACGTGCGCAGCCAGACAGGCGGTCCAGCACACCCTATAATGCTGCGTACCGTGGATGATCTGAGCCTCCGCGCACAACGAGCCGATAGAAGATACGTCACGCAGTTCCCGCATCTCGCTGACATGGGTGCCGCCTGCTACGACGAAGCCCGCCCACGCATACTCATCGGAGCCGACAATTGGCATCTGATGCTGCCGTACGAGATCCGCGTGGGCAGAATCAACGAACCCGCCGCCCTCCTATCTCCATTGGGCTGGGTGGTGTTTGGAACGGCGCCGAAAATCATTCGACGAAATCAAGAAGAGGCCGTTCAACATTGCTACGCCGTTCGAGACGACGACCTCAATGCACAACTGAAGAACTACTTCGACATCGACTCATTGGGGATAACGGCAGCAAAGAAGACTACCCCGCGAGACGAGCGGGCTATCACAATCTTCAACAACACAGTACGACGAATCGACGGCCCACGTTATGAAGTCGGGCAGCTATGGCGCGACGACAACCCTAACATGCCGCCGACGTACAACATGGCCCTGCAGCGGTTACAAGGCATCGAGAAGAAGATGGACCGCGACCCGCAGTTTGCTGAGGCCTACACCAAGGAGATTGAAAATCTAATTGAGAAGAAATACGCCGAGCGGACGGTGCCGGCGACAAGCAGCGCTACATGGTTCCTGCCACACTTCGCGGTTACGAACCCGAATAAGCCTGGACGCATCCGGCTTGTATTCGACGCTGCGGCCACCTCACAAGGCCGCAGCTTGAATGACTACATACTGGAGGGACCCGACAAGCTGCGCTCAATACTGGGCATACTATACCGCTTCAGAGAAGGAGCCTACGCCGTGACAGCCGACATCGCGGAGATGTTCCTACAAATCAACGACGGCGAGGTGCGGAACGCGGACGTGCGCACCAAGGGCGGCGTGTTTCGGCGCCCCGTGAGGAAGCTGGCTGTCCTCCCCATGCAACCCGAGTCTACGCGGCAGCTCGACGGGGGGAGAATGTTACGGACAGCTCTGCAAAACGTTTAATTTTAAGAAAATAAATGAATAAATAATTTAATTATTTTAGGTATAAGATTTCGCCCGTAAAAGTGGCTAACTTATTGAAATGTGTGTAAAATCCCTATACCGAGCTCCCGTCATGTCTTAGTAAAGACTACATACAGACTTAGAATCAAAACAAAGATGATTCATCATAAACTTTCCATTCGTAGACAATAACAAGTGAGTCATCTCTGTTTACATTAGATGCAAAATTTAGGGAAATTTTTTAGATTAATTTAAAACCTTTGTAGAATCATTTATTATGTTAAATAAATGTAAATTCATTTAATTTCTCCCGGCCGCAACCGTCTGAGAGCACCACAACGCCGAAAATAAGCGAACGCGCAGCGCGCAGCGCCATAAGAGAGATAAGGCAGGTGTATATCTCGGACGGTGCGAGCGAGACGGCCTCTTGCCGGGGACAAAGAAACGATAGGTATTTTCGCATCTCACAGTCTGACGGGAGCTCCCACGACGCAAACATGTATTGAATTTTGTGTATCTTAACAGCGTCAATCCATAACATAAGTTAGTTTTAAGCTCAGTAATGTATAACTTAAGTAAATTAAAATATAATGACAGGGCGGGCGTCCCCCTGGACCTAGAGGCAAATTATATAAAAGGACGGCCATTTTTGTATAGAATCACTTCCAGTTCTTGTTCTCCTGCATAAACCATCTTGTAACAGTTGTAGCGTAGTACCATCGGTCCGCGAGTTAGTTTTGTTAGTATAGCGTAGTACCATCAGTCCGCGATTTAGTGTAAATTCATAGACAGAGACTATATTAGTTAAGTGTTAATTTAAGTGTTTCCGATCCGTTGTTGTTTTTGTTAATTTTCTGTGTAAATATATACCGTTGATTTTTAGTTTGCGTTTTCGTATTCGTCCGTTCGTTTTACCTTAGCCTACAGTCCACTTCGCTCCATAACTCATCCCTGAGTTTCGGAGTGCCCTTGTAGCCGATAGCCGACGGACGCGGTTGTCGTCTACAGCATTTTTAATGTGAAGAATAAAAATTTGTTCCCTAATTTGTATGGAAATAGTGTCCACTACTTTGATCTTTACAAAAGCCGCTTTTTTTAGCCGAAAAAATATGATTTATGGCCCTTCTCAAGTCGTCGTCCCCAGCGCAAGCCAAACGGAACGTTAAAGCTGCGTGCCAACGGTGAAAATGAATTGGCTCGCTTGCCGCGTCGCCGAGAGCGAGGGCTGTCAACGACTAAAAATAAAAATGTATTTCCCATTTATTTCTTGCATTCAATATAGAGAGCAATATATTTATATTCTTCATACATTATATATTTTTTTAATATCATATGTTATAATTTATATTATAATATAGAGGAGATGTACAAGATTATGTCTATAAAAACATTAAAATAGGAACTATAACTAAATAACATTAAAAAAGATCGGGACCCCGTGGTAGGGTACCCAAAACGCAGGCAGCATTCCCGCGCTGGATAGCAATGGCTAACCTTTGCGCGAGAAAGCTGCCCGCGCGTGGATCGCCTGTCGCGTCCCGCAAGCACTTGCTGACACATTTGACCAGGCGGCGTGCCCCCTGGCGCCATTATATTTATTATTTCATTATTTAAAAATAATCAATCTCAGAATTTGGACGAATAAACCACCAGGCCGCAAAACAGTTTTTAAACATTTTAATACGTATAATATAATAAAATAATGCAACGAATGCGTTACCATGCAATTAAATTCTTGAGCTTCATTTTGTTTTTGCTTAGTTGTCCGATATTTATTTATTTATATATATTCATCACTACACACCTAGCATAAAACAAAGTCGTTTCCTGCTGTCTGCCTGTCTGCCCCTATGTATGCTTAGATCTTTAAAATTACGCACGGACGCACCGTGCGAAGCCGGGGCGGGTCGCTAGTAACAAATAAAACATATACGAAGGCGAACTTATCCCTATTAGGGATCTCTTCCAATACATTTCTTTTAACTCATTATTTATATATTTTATATATACTTACCTATCAAACTATTACTCAATCGTTTATTCATTACTAGTAATTTTACAAACTTGATATTAAATATTATTATAAAAACCTCTATGATTGTTGATTTAGTAGTAGACATACTTATTTTACTAGAATTTAAATTGACAAATAGGTATCAGCAAATAATCTACAATTGACAATTAAAATTGTTCTGAGTAACCAGTGTTAAATATGGAAGTAGATACACCTGCAATATGTTTTTTATTATTATTCAGTTACTACTTATTATATATTATGTTCATTTTCTTACCTTTCAGCATCCTTCGGACGTGTTGGGAGAACTAAAAACGCGTGATTCCAATTTCGATCATTGTTCCTACAACCCGCTGCGATACAATATCTTTTCGCTGTCTTTTTACTCATTTAAACACTTTATATTATAATATAACACTGGTATCAACAGATGAATGCGGAACGTTGACTTGCGACGTACCTAAATCGTGAGCGAGACGCGCGCGAAAATCGTGTAGGTACGTGCGTTCCGAGACAGAGCGTGTCAGCCACTGAATAGGCCGCATGCATGCGGCCACCGGCATGTACTTGTAGCGGGAAACGTTAATCGCGGAGTGCGCCCCGCCTGCCACTACTTAACGCTCGCAATAAAAAAAGTCCAAACGTGACGTAATGAAACAAACACATTTTTTTTGTTAACATTGAAAATGCTATCGATTCTGAGTAAGATGAACCCAAAAACGTCAAGTTCTGGAAGAAAAAGGGATTCGGGTTTTTTTTTGGAAAACGCCCAGCTACCTTATCCATACTAATAATATTATAAATGCGAAAGTGTGTCTGTCTGTCTGTTACCTCTTCACGCTTAAACCGCTGAACCGACTTAGATGAAATTTGGTATGGAGATAGTTTGACACCGGGGAAAGGACATAGGATAGTTCTCATCTCGAATAAATTTAGTGTTCCCGTGGGATGACCGGGTAACACCGCGGGGCACAGCTAGTATGTACATAATAGTACTTACCATACATTTTATCATGTCGAGTGAATTGAGTTAATTTGTGTGTAACATCAGATGATAGGTATTGTTTTTGAAGAGTAACACACATAATTTAAGGTTTATAAAACCTATTTTTAACACTGCTCTAATTATTATACTACAACAATTTTATTTCTAGTTTTAGTCTCTAGTCTAGTTTATAAAATAAATAAAAATTTAAAACAATATAAAAGCCTATATTTGGTAAATTACCAACACAAGGGTTTCTTAGTCTGATCACGTTCATGTTATTGCAAGGTACGGTTTACGATGTTCCGATTTCTCAAAGCACGTCCAATGTCCTGTGTTTTGGCCAATGGTAACTTTCAACTTTCATATAAAGTAATGAACAAAATACTTGGCCTTTTTGCAGGAAGCACGCTAGTTGAGCACAGAGCTATCGTCTCCATGCAAGACAGTAAAGCACCCCGTGACGGCGCACACTGATGGCACTCCTTCCAGGACACGCTCCGTTGGGCGCGACGGAGCCTATGACTCGAAACTTCAATCCATGAAATTACACCTGTGTGTGATAATCATCGGGGCTACTTCGATAGGACGAAGAAACGGTCACTGAATTCACAGGGAGATTTAATCTTTCGATATGATTTAGTTATTACATTAGTAAGAGGCTCACATGCAATCATTTAAACAAGTGAAATATAGCTAATTCATTTAATACAATAACAGATAATTGAATTTGAATATGACCACACAAAATTGGCAGGTATTATTAGGTAATACTAATTAGTCTTCAGTAGATTTCTGCGCGTAGCACTGTACCGATCCAAATCCCATAAAAGCGACGAGACATTTTGTCAAGAGGGTGGTTTTAACCGAAATAGATAGACTAATCTTCACTACACTTTTCTGAACCCCGAGACCTCCGTAGCCGCCGTCGTCACCGTCGTCCGCAGCGCCGCCGTACTGATCTCTCTGATGACCTCGCGCCTCACGTACTTGACGCACAAGCTCGTCAGCAGCCTCACCAGATAGTACACTGCGACCAACACTATCGTCACCATCAGTAACAGAACTATGATATCACAGATCGAGAGGCTGTCAGCAACCTCCATGTGAGCGTGCCCGTGTGCGCAACAGGCCTTATTTACTTCCATTCCACTGTCCAATCGGTACGCATTTCCACACTCAGCCATTGCAGCAAACTGTGCGAGGCACGTGAAATTTAATTATAACAAAATAGTTCATCCATTTCGCAACTTTTTGCCTTTTTGATCAAAAATGCCGACGAATGCGTAAATAACTAGGTTAACAAATATGAGTGCTTGTAACAAGAATCGCTACAAAAATGTTAGTTATGCGATCGAGCCAACAATGTTTTCTCATTCTATACCTACTTTTGCAATATAATTTGAATCTGAAATGAAATTGATTCGCACGCAGCGCGCGGGTGATCGCATCTCGGTGCGCACGCGCATGCAGCTAAACCGCCGTCACACGGCGAGCGACTTCGATTCAAGTTACATTTTATGTTTATGCCGACGCCACTAAACCTTTTGTTAATATAAAAGCGGTCGCGGTTTATAATGCAAGCGAGATATTTTTCAGATTGTTGAGGCACGCAAAACCAGTTCTTTAAGTCTATGCCGATTCTCAGGTCAGTACGGGGGAATGCAACACAAGCAAAAAGGCTGTAAGCTAAATCGCGCTCCTTGCCCGAGTGGAAACAAAAACCTTTGTTGGGTTCCGAGTATCCAGCTCTGAGGATTATGTTTTTGAATGGTATGGGTTTTATATTTCGCGGCCTAAGCGATAAGTATCGAAGCTAATCAATATTGTTAAGTTAAATTGTTAGATTTCCATTGAGAATATGTCATTCACATAGTGGTATTTTTGTATACTTACATATAGGTAGTGTTATTAGTTAGCAGTATAGATTTTCATGTTAAGCTTCAAATAATTGTTAGAATTTTGTTTTAGGACATAATCATTAATCATGTGTAGGTACCTAGGGTGTAAACTTACTCTTTGTGTAATTGGGTCATTATTCGAGCGTTTCAACCGCCTTACTTTCGTGGACATATTTTGGAAGAATTGGGCGTAGATTTTGATGCCATTTTCGGATATTTGTTAGATGTCCGGTAAACTTAGATACCTAACCAGAAACGAATTGGAAATCTACAGCCATTTATACAAAAATGTGACCACGAAAGTGATTCGGAACAAACACTCGAATAATGACCCAATTGATATATGTGCAACATTAATAATTTAAAAGAAAAGGAAACCCCTTTTGCGTAAGGACTGCATTCCTTTGCATGTAGACACTTCATCGAAGATTGTGAATTGTGATTTCAGCGGTTTTTGAAAGTTCAACCCCTAATGGGGTAAAGTGGGAGGTGAAAGTTTGTATGGAGAGCTTGGGGTTCTTTGAGTAAGAGTGGTAATATTTCGTGTATAGGTTTATCTGTGCAAAGTAAGAAAACAAGTTTTAGCATTTTTGGAAATTCATCTCCGTAAGAGTGGTAATCTGACAATATTAATAAAAAAATCTATACACGTAATGCGTATGCAATAATCACTGATTTCGGCGGAGTTGCACACGCCGTGGTCTTAGATGTACCGGTGAATCAGCGAGTTGTTACTGGAGCTGTCGGCCAAATGTAGTACTACCCGACGAAATTGTCTAATAAAATGGATGGGTAGGGAGATAAATGTTCGACTACCCCCATTTGTTTACTAATTATTGTCACCGGTCCGTCACACAACACTCAACAACTCGCTGATTCACCAGTACATCTGAGACCACAGCGTGTGCAATCCCGCCGAAACTGATTTCATAGTTCATAAGGAACCCTCGGTGCGCGAGTCCGACGCGCACTTGATCGGCTTTTTGTATTAACTGAGAATACATTCCGAACAATAACACATGCATTATTTTTCTTTGCTTTTACTGATGTCACTCGGAGAGTTGGACTAAGCTGTTTGAGGCGAGTTGTTTAAGTTGTTTAGTTGTTTACGACGTGATTATAAAATTTATAAATCACTATCACTACATAGTATAAAACAAAGTCGCTTTCTCTGTCCCTATGTCCCTTTGTATGCTTAAATCTTTAAAACTACGCAACGGATTTTGATGCGGTTTTCTTTAATAGATAGAGTGATTCAAGAGGAAGGTTTATATGTATAATACATGCATATTTATCAGCATTGCACCCGTGCGAAGCCGAGGCGGGTCGCTAGTAATATATAAATCCACATTTCTATTAGTTGTATTATATTAAGAATTAATAAAACAGGTAGAAATTTACGCAGAAAACGTTTTCAGACCCTGTGCGAGCGAAGCCGCGGGCAATAACTAGTTGTTTATATGTGTTCTTTACTAATTCTAAATCAGATACCCGGTACAATTTTTTAAGTATACTTACACAAGGTATATTTATTCTTTCACGCAAAGATCTCCGATTAATTACAACGTTTCAAATTACAATGGTCTTAATTAAACGGCAAATAACACAAGTTTGATTAATGTGTTGTTGCGTAAGCAATCAAGAGAGCGCGTGATAGAGCAAGCAATTAAAGTAATCGCGTCGCAACAAACAGCTGTAGCCGATAGTTGATAGCGAGATGAATGAGAGAGTGGCGCCTCGCGGGTTATCGTGGGTCGCAGCTGCGTCCGCGCACACTACAGAACAATTCTGTACTAAACTGCAATATTCATTTCACCCAACTACGCGAAGACGACGACAGTGTTGCCAGATGACATTTATGAAAATCCGTAGGGTGAGACATAAAAGTCTGTAGAATTCCGTAGATTGTCGCTTGAAAAATCCGTAGTTCTACAGATTTTTTTTCAATGCTTTATTGGACCATACTAAAGCTTAAAATGTTATTAAAAGTTGGTAACTTTTGCAAAAACGTACGTGGAAAAACAAAAATCTAATATTTTTGAACACCTTGTCCATAGTTTATTCATAGTTTTGAGTAGGTAAGAAAATGAAATTTAAAAAACGGACCACTGAGTGAAAGTGCATGATTAGTCCGCGAGTGTTTCAGCCAGAATTACAATTAATTCGCAGAAAAAGTACATGTTTTGGTGCTAAATAAAAGTAGTCTGAAATTCCGTAGGTTCCCCAATAATTTCCGTAGGTCTGGGCACAAGGCCTAAATTCCGTAGATCTACGGATTTTTCCGTAGATCTGGCAACGCTGGACGACGAAACTGACCAACACGCACTCTATGTACAACTAACAGCTGTAGCCTACAGCGGATAGCGAGATGAATGAGA
The DNA here is from genome assembly GCA_932273695.1 of Apotomis betuletana. NCBI lineage: Eukaryota > Metazoa > Arthropoda > Insecta > Lepidoptera > Tortricidae > Apotomis > Apotomis betuletana. The sequence goes on along the minus strand of OW026308.1, from coordinate 15,231,729 downwards.
GAGAGTGGCGCCTCGGGGGTTATCGCGAGTCGCAGCTGCGTCCGCGCACACTACAGCGTCATTCTCTAATTCGGTACTAAACTACAACACTAATTTCACCCAACTACGCGAAGACGACGACACCGACCAACACGCAATCTATGTACAACAAACAGCTGTAGCCGATAGTTGACAGCGAGATGATTTGAGAATGGTGCCTCCCAGGTTATCGCGGGTCGCAACTGCGTTCAAGCTCACTACAGTGCCATTCTGTACAAAACTGCAACTTCACCCCAGTCGCGGTAACACAGTACCTTCCCACAATATCAGTAGAACCCAGCTACGGTGACCTTAAGTACAGTACAGAGCTATACTATATGACGTGAGACCAGTTTAAGTACTTCCTGCTGTTCCACGCACCTCCACACGGCAGTAAACCACACGTGCGAAGATTTTGCTGAAACAGATACCACCACATACAAACAGAAGTGCACGATAACAGTTAATAAGGCTAGTCGACTACAACCCACTAAACACATTTCTCTTATACATCACTTAGATGCTTCCACTATAAAATTTACCTCCAATCCCACTCATATTCCCCGACAACACGATTCTGATTACGCTCTGTAAAAATGTCACTTCAAACTTATGATATCGACGTACAATAAACATGTCGTTGCATTTACTTTATATTTATTACATTCCTTCGAACAGAATCAGGCTGCTGATCGATCAATGAGCGCAGCTGCCGGCCACAGGGAAATAGCTGGCCCATTGATAATGTTATGACATGACTGTTACCAAGTTTTCCGTCAGCGTCTGGCTACTTATTTACCGTACAGTTGCATAATTTGTCATTATAGAACAGATGACCTTTAGTCCCGTTTATGACACGAACCACTAATCCGAAATATGTTGTTGCTATTAAGCAATGCGTTTGACAATTCTATAGTTTTTAAATAGTTTGGGGTGTGACTCTACCTGAAAAATGTGTAATGGTCTTTGATAATTGGGGGCATTAAGTTTTTCAGAGGTATACGAGTACATGTGATATTTTTTCCTGATAGGATTCGAAATGTGACCATATATGTCATATAGAGGTTTTAAACAAATATATCTAAAAAAACCGGCCAAGAGCATGTCGGGCCACGCTCAGTGTAGGGTTCCGTAGTTGCCCATCCTTCACAATAGACGAAAATTACGAGAAAGATTTCAAGCTCTATAAAAAGGTCGTAAACGCCAAAGTAACTGTAATTGCTTATTACCTTCTGGAAGTTATCGATTATACGCGCCAGATTGAGCGAAATGTTTTAATTAATATTGCACTTAACCAATATGTGTAACGTTCGAAGTGTAGGGACACCGCGCGGCGCTTACGTCATTTAAAGAAAATTATGAATTTTTGCAATAACTCAAAAACGGCTGGACCGATTTTATTCAATATAGTTTTCATTGAAAGTACTTAAAAGGCCTCATTTTCATGAATTTTTCCCGTGGTTGAAAAGTTAGAGGGGGGGGGACACAATTTTTTTTATTTTCGGAGCGAATATTTACAAAACTGCTGACTTTATCAAAAAATTATGTTTGAAAACCCCTATTATTTTTAAAAGGCCTATTCAACGACACCCCACACACTAGTGTTGCAACGAAAAAAAAAATTCACCCCTCCTTTAGGTGTTCGAGAGGTACTCGAAAAAAAATCATTTTTTAGTTTTTATTTTACTGTTTTGTCGGCGTGATACAAACACATACTCATACCAAATTTCAGCTTTCTAGTACAAATGATCACGGAGCTAAGCCGCGGACGGACGGACAGACGGACAGACGGACAGACGGACAGACGGACATGGCGAAACTATAAGGGTTCCTAGTTGACTACGGAACCCTAAAAAAAACTATGCGACATAAAAATATTCGAATCATAGATTCTGAATCCAAATAACGTATACTGTCGAGAAAAAATATAAGATTTATACCTTATACCTCTGAAAAAAATTGTTTTTCCCAAATTTTGTGTTAGGGTTTACACGTGCTTATTACGTATCATCATACATAGTATAAAACAAAGTCGCCTTCTGCTGTCTGTCCCTATGTATATTTCGATCTTTAGAACTACGCAACGGATTTTGATGCGGTTTTATTTAATAGATATAGTGATTCAAGAGGAAGGTTTATATGCATAATTAAAACATGCTTTATTTATCAGCATTGCACCCGTGCGAAGCCGGGGCGGGTCGCTAGTTTTACATAATACGCCATTTTAATCTTCATCGACATTGAAAATAATGGAAATAAGGAGTAATTTGGACGTCACGCCATATATGTAAGTACAATATAGAAGGTTTATTATATATGTATGTTATACAAAGAAACCAATCTTTTCAAGTTAAATTGAAATATAATCTGCTTTTTGATTTGAATCAGAGAGAAAGTTCTACAAAAAATACTTCAAACCGATTTGCCAGTGGCTGTATTAACTTGTTTGATATAGCTACGCAGCACAGTATAATAGGTACGCAGGTACCTAATGTCCATATCTAGACATCACGAGGGTAATGTAAACTTTGCATGAATAGACATTGTTTTTGACGATAAAATACTTCGTTGACAACAATGTATTTAAGATTATCGAAAACGATTCTCCTGAACCGAACAGTAAGAAGCGTTAGTACACACAACGAGAGGACGCGAGAAATAAGTAAAGTGTCATATCGCGGGTTAGGTCGCGGCGGCGCCGGCGCGGCCGCCGCGCAGCTGGCCTGACGCACCACAACATTACTATTAAGTACTTCAGTTTATTCGCGATGACAAACTACCAATTTTACCTTCCTTTTGTTTATTGATTTGATTTTTGGAGTAATCGCTGAGACGACGAAACAAAATAAAAAACCGGCCAAGAGCATGTCGGGCCACGCTCAGTGTAGGGTTCCGTAGTTGCTCATCCTTCACAAGAGACGGTCAAAGACGGAAAGACGGAAAAAGGTCGTAAACGCCAAAGTAACTGTAATTACTTATTACCTTCTGGAAGTCAACTTACGTCCTTTTAAAGACAATTATGAAATTTTGCGATAACTCAAAAGTGGATGGACCGATTTTGATCAATATAGTTTTCATTGAAACTACTTATAAGGCCTCATTGTCATGAATTTTTCCATATTTTTTTGACCCGTGGTTGAAAAGTTAGAGGGGGGGACACAATTTTTTTTATTTTCGGAGCGAATATTTACAAATGTACTGACTTGATCAAAAAGTAATGCTTGAAGACCCCTATTATTTTTAACTGACCTATTTAACGACAACCCACACACTAGGGTTGGAACGAAAAAAAAAAAACACCCCCACTTTAGGTGTACGAGAGGTACCCAAAAAAAATTTTTTTTTTAGTTTTTATTTTACCGTTTTGTCGGCGTGACATATTTAGAAAATTGTTGATGATCTTGGATTTAAACAACTCAACAAATTATCTTGACTTTGAAAATTATACTGCCAGTACGAGTATGTAGGTCTTCTAGTAAGTGTGTTTATGTTATGTCAATAGTAATCTATCTATGGGTATACGAATAAAATCAAATGTAAAAAAAAATACTGTAAAACTAACTGTACTGTACTGTATATGTAGAGTACCTACACCTATGTATATAGGTATAGTGAACAATTAAACCGAACATTCCGTTAAATGATGGTGTCACAAGACGCTGCGCCCGCGGCGTCACAACAAACAATCAGTTTACTGAAATGGCTGCACGTGTGCGCTGTGACAAATCTCCACACACTTTCTTTAATGTGGTCATTCCAACAATACTATCTATTGTCTATTACCCCACTCGAAACTACATACTCTGAAACCAAATTAATTCCAGGAAATCCAAAACAGTGACGTTTTATCACTTAGCAACCTTTAACATCTTCCGATGTATGTAGAATTTCATGGGGCTAAAACGCAGCTGGTTACCCGCCTTGTATTTCATAATTAGCCAGATCGTAAAATTTAAATAAGGTCATAGGTTACAGGCAGTTAATCTATGACCAGTCCTATATAAAATCAGAATCGGCATAACAGCAGGTTGTTCCATTAAAACTTTCCATAAATTAGCCAATGCCAACAATGTGGTAGAGTGAGAAAAATATGCAAAATCTCGCATAGTTGCTGTGTTGATACCCGCTCGAAATAGCTCTGTTGTTATGTTATTGCTGAAGTTAAATGGAAAGTTTTCTAGCTTCAATTCGGTACGGGAGTTTATTTTTACGATAACGTGGTGATTTTTTAATAACTGACGCCGTTATTATGATCCATGATAAACATTAAACATTTTCATCGATCACTTGCGGTTTTTTTGTTTTGTACTACGCCGCCGGACAGAGTTTTAATGTTTTCCTGTTTCTTATTTGTAATGCTGGTATTCATCGTCAATTTGAAGACGCAGTGCGTCCTTGCTCGCGGGCCTCGCGGCGCGCACTGGGTGCGCCGGCGGCGCTGCGCCGTGGGCAACGCGTCGTTCGCTTATTGCCCCTATGCCCATCTCCAGCGACCTTGCCAACCAGATAACTGTTTTTATAACTTGATAAAACCGGATACATTATGTTAAATATTAGCTATTATTAATGAGAATAACTATTATGTGACAGCTGATTTTGTTTGCTGCTATCAAAAATATACAAGATAATATATGCATTGGCGTCACAACACATCGGCGTCGATCGTTTGAGTAAAAACCTTGATTAATGCGTCGATTCGACTTAATTTCGTTTAGAATTTAGTATCTCCGGATGGAATGTGGCCGATGAATAATGCAAATTGCTATTTTGAGGTCACGCCGGTCCTTCCTCCGGCCTTGCACCTGGCAGCTGGTACGAGTATAACTCGGTCAGCTCCTCGCGATCTCGTCACACCCGGAACTCTGATACGACGTATAGTTATCTCATAATAAAGACTTCATTTAAATTCATAACTATTTGGAATACATCTGCAAACATGCCTAGATGGAAATACCCAAAGCTCAGCTGGGGTGTTGCTTGTCTCTAGACGAATATTTAATTAGTACAACATATTGGACGGGTAAGATTATATTTTTTTTACTATAGTTACTATAAATGTGAATTTGCTAATATTTTAGTGGATTATGGAGATCGCTTTGAGTGACAGTAGGTACAATTAATGTATGTATGTTCCAGCGAATAAATCCATTCAAATGGACTTGAAAATGCTGCTGCTTCTCGAATGTGTATAACTCTAGACCAAATTTACCTACCTACCTATTTTGTTATTTAGTTAAGTAAATACTTACTCCATTTTTGTTAATATAAAGTGGTAAACTTTAAATAAGTAATTCATTAAATTTAAGATATTTCTAAATACTTACCTACTTATTTCTAGAAAAACAAAAAATTTTGTATGTATATTTTTTCATTCCTTGATATATTGTGATTGTGAAGCATAATTTAATTAGATAATAAGTCATTTCCGCAAATATATTGCAATGCCCTTACAGGGTGTCATGTTAGGTATAGATAATCTTAGAATTAAGACATCTGTACACTATATGAGAGCAATAAAGATTTATCTTATCTTATCTTATCAAAACAGTTCGCGAGAAAAGTTACACTTACGACAAAAACAAACCCGATTAATGTTATTATGCATTGTTATTTCATAACCTATTTGTACCTCACGAAGTAACATTGTAACATTTCAAATTTGAAATCTGACGTCAGCTCAACCTCCTTATTCGGGAATTTCTGGTATACTTTTTAGGGTTCCGTAACCCAAAGGGTAAAAACGGTACCTTATTACTGAGACTTCGCTGTCCGTCCGTCCGTCCGTCCGTTCGTCTGTCACCAGGCTGTATCTCAAGAACGGTGAGAGCTAGACAGTTGAAATTTTCACAGATCATGTATTTCTATTGCCGCTATAACAACAAATACTAAAAATAAAACAAAATAAATATTTAAGGGGGGCTCCCATACAACAAACTTGTTATAGATTATGGTACGGAACCCTTCATGCGCGAGTCGGACTCGCACTTGCCCAATTTTATTAGAATACTGTTTGAGAGAAAACGCATAGAATAGACTGGAGTGCCGCAGATGATGATTTTCAGAATAAGTACCGTCAAGGAACCCTTGTAACTAGCAACTTATTTATTGATGCTGATTGGATTGGATTATCATAGGTATTAATTTTCTCAGGCTGGAAGTAGCCATTATTTTCCAGAGGTGAGGTTTTTTTGGGCCAACGAACCAAGAGGTACTTATTTGGAGGTTGAAATATCACTAACGCTGTACCGCTCTGTATTTAAATACGAGCCTTTCGTGCAAAAAACTGTCACGGGGCTCAGCAAATATTTGTATTGTTGTAAATCTTTTATTTAAGTGTCCTCGTCACGTTTTTAAGTGTCAACAGTTTGTTTGACATGTGTCTGGATTATGGCTCGTAAAATGGGTTATTTACGACTAAATATATTGAATTTTAAACGGATTGCAGTTGACGCTACGGAGACCTCAGAGGCACAAAATTATTAGGAATTACGTAAACGTTATCGGAATATGAATCATAAAGTTGATAGTGTGATGACTTTAATGGTGATTGGATATGTATTCAAAATCATCTACATATTTGGTTTTATTATAGTAAAGTCAAACAACATTCTGGATATTTTGTTTTGGTAGTAAGTATTCATTTATTACTTAATATGAGATTTAAAACACATAAACCTCCGGGTTTTCTCGATATTATTCATTTGCCTTTATTTTGTAACGTTTCGACTCTATTTCATGTACCATAACGACGGGTGGAATAATTGTTTTAATGTGGCTAGGGTAGGTAAAAAGTTAAGCATTAGACTTAGGCCCGTCATATTTAAGTTTCCGCCAAACCGCCAAAATGTAAAGTGTACAACTGAAATTACTCGTTATCATTAAGGGACGTAGAACTATAGTAATTTTAGAGTAAATGATAGTACGAAGCAAGTTGTTACCACCAACAAATGTCCGACTTGAAAGCTCTTTGTGTTCCCACTGGCTGATCATACACCGAAGTCACGCCACTCGCCGACAAAGGGTTACCTATTCAACGAACGCCCGTTAAATTTATATGCTCCACTGTAAACGTGCCTACAAACAATCGGGTAGTCGGCTGTCCTAGTATCGCGCAGAGGAAACCTCGTAATTAGAACTCGGCTATAAAATACCCATCAAACTTACTCGAGAGGAGTGTGTCGCTGTTAAAATTCAGACAACTATAAAAGCCGCCTGAAAAAACTGAACAATTCTTTTGTTGGAGTCTTTAGAACTTAAAGTTGCTTATGAAGTAATTTTTGATAGTAAACGTATGTTGGTTTTAGTATAAAAACCAACCGCTCCATAAATTAAGTTTGTATGACAGACCACGTTGTTACAAGACTTTTTTACAGTCCGCAGCAGCAATGACGATTAACTTGCATCCAGTTTTTGAAGGCTGTGATTATCATAAAAATATATTACCTATTTGTTACATACAGAAAAATAATTAACACCGAATTAGTCGAACCGGTTTCACAGCTATTTGGCATAATATGTGAGCTCATGTTTTCCGAGATCTATTTTCGAAAATAATTAATTGCGTTTTTAAATGTCGAGCTATAATATGTATTTACTAGGGATACACGAGTCCGGTAAGGAACGTTAGTTTTACTTTGCATCAATATACATATATTGACGACGAAATACGTAGAAATAAATAAAAATTGGGCAAGTGCGAGTCCGACTCGCGCATGAAGGGTTCCGTACCTATACATATATATAATCTATAACAAGTTTGTTGTATGGGAGCCCCCCTTAAATATTTATTTTATTTTGTTTTTAGTATTTGTTGTTATAGCGGCAATAGAAATACATCATCTGTGAAAATTTCAACTGTCTAGCTATCACCGTTCTTGAGATACAGCCTGGTGACAGACGGACGGACGGACGGACGGACGGACGGACGGACGGACAGCGAAGTCTCAGTAATAGGGTCCCGTTTTTATCCTTTGGGTACGGAACCCTAAAAAGGAATTAATGCATTGTAATGAGATCTCCTTGGTGAATGTATTTTCAATTTGAAATCAAACCGAACATTGCCTTAATTGCAACTCATAGTAAATGAAGCAAAAATGTAGCAAGCTAATAAGTAGAAAACTAGGTTTTTTTTTGGATTAATGGAAAACTTATTTTACTGTCACGCATGGTGGATCTGGATCGGTCATAGTCAGTCCGTCAAAAACAAAAGTCGTCCCTCCAGTGATCATAAGTTAAGACCTTGTATGAATCTAGGTTTATATTGCTGTTACATCGGATTATAGAAGAGGGAACATTATTTTTTCTCATACGAGTTTTATCAGCAAATTAGGCCCTGGAATCCTTAATTTCGCTTATGTTCACAGGAAAGACTCAAACCTGAATCTGACTATGAACTGGATGGATGACTCAAGACATTATTTATGTAGTTTTTAAAGATTTTTTCAAAATAAAGCCAGTAAGATTTCGGTTATACGAACAAAGGCAGCACTGCCGCGGGCCGCCGTCGCCATCGATCGACACGTGCGATGGTCACGATCACGATCGTTTGGAAACCACATTCACGATTAGTATTTAGAGGTACTACATTAATACACAACACCTCTAATATCTTCTAAAAGCCAAAATTATCTGTCCTAGTTAAAGTTTAACCTATAGTACTGTCCTTTGTATTCTATTAAGTAATTAATTTGTGTGCCTATCACTTTCCTTTAATTAAAAGAATGAATCCTTCTCATACAGTATGTATTTGCATAAAGTTTGTTCTTAATTCAGATTAAAAAATGTGTAGTTTGCAGAAACAAATTTTACAGGGATTTTTTTTTGTGTTTTCTTGGCCTATCCAGTGAAATTCTTATATGTAAGAAACGAACGTCGGCTAAATTCAAAATTATTTTGTGTTTACATATAATTTACATGATAATGTATAACATTTCATTCTTTGGCCGTCAGCTTACCTGGCTTCCCATTCGTAGATCTGCGATCTCTCAGGATCCTTTGCTGTTTGTTTTCTATCCTGTTCGAGCCTTCTACTCCGAAATATCTAAAAAGTAAATTCATTTTTCGAACTCCCCGTCCAGGCTGTGAACTTCGTTCCTCCCGAATTCACAACCTTTCCATTCCTTCAAGGAATGGAACTCGGTCCCGTCTTATGTATTTCCAGGTAATTATTCTTTGGTTATTTTCAAGGTAAGTCTCAATGGCTTTTACAGAAGAATTATTAGATCGAAGTTTATCTATCGTATTCGAAAGAGCTATGCTATTGCAATTTTAATTGTGACTTAGAAAAGATGATGTAAATTTGTTTGCGTTTTTTCGTTACATTACCTCCGTTTGTTCTAAAGTAAGCTTCTCTACACGATTATGACAAACTTGACAATAGAACGCCAATGTTTGCAAGATAAGCTCTCAAGTAGAAAAGAACAGCTTAGAAAGTTGCAACTATATCTATATAGCTTGGCCGTTTCATAGAGTACCGTAATAGTTATTTGTGCAACAAGAGAGCAAAGTTGTTTTTTGTTGCGAGTGCTGATTTTGAGTCCCGAGCAAGCGAAGGATTCTACGTTTGAATCACGAGCGTAGCGAGTGATTCTATGTTAGAATCCTGAGTGTAGCGAGGGACTCAACAGCACGAGATGCAAAAAACTTTGCTCTCGTGTAGCACACACAACTTTTCACCTCATCAGCGAGAACATATTCGACATTTTGTGCTTTTCCTTCCAACGTATGTTTATAGTCTTTGTTGCTGATTTCAATAATATTATTTATCGGAAAATAGATAAGCGCTGCGTAAAAAGGAATAACAATATAATTTAATTGAAATTATAATCAACCAACCAACGCGGTTATTGTTATTATTTGATCAAATTGGAAGATATAGCAGATACATGACGTGTTTATTTATAAATACATGTTATATTACGAGATTTTGTTTATAAATTGATTAATATTTTTACTCCTAAAACACCAATCAAAATAAATGCAAAAAAAAATAACAATAAAATTACAATATGAACTCGATATTTTTTAAGATATGTTTCGAATATGCATCTATGATAAATGGTGAAATTTATAAATTATTATTATATTTACAATAAGTAATAAATTGAAAAATCTTATTTTATTTGAGCAATGATCTATTGTTTTATATAATAGGCACAATAATTTTAATATTCGGTCGTTAAATAAAAATACAATAAAGAAAAAAAAATACGTTGCAATTAAAACTTTTTCGGTGTTTTTAATGATTTTTTTGGTATAACGCGTATCCGAACTGTTCTCAATCGAGGTCGGATTCGAAAATCGAATTTCAAATTGATAAGTTTCTATCCCTCTCTTTTATATACATATGAAAGAAACAGAGTTCATCGAGATTCAAATGATTAGAATTTTATAATTAACCTTTGGCTGAAGAATGACAATTCGTGGTCAGATATTCAAAAAATTAAAAAGCTACTTTCTACTCACGCTCGAAACAAAATCGCATTTTGTTCACTGTTATCTGACAGCAAAATCGCCATGTTTGAGCTGGTGAGGTGAAAATAAGTCTAACGGACTGTCCGGCCTATATGGTAAGGAATTAAGTTTATATATATCATGAAGATAAACTTAATTTCTTGATACCGTATGGGCCAGACGGTCCGTTGGACTTATTTACGTTACTCTATGAAACGGCCAAGACATACTTTTGAAACCAAGGTGTTGGGTTAGTAAACTGAGGGCTTAGGGGCTTGAAGCCAGTTGATGCCATACTTTTTTAACCAAGGTGGTAGTGTTAGTAGGGCTTAGGGGCTTGGCTTTTACTGGGATCTGATAACTTTTTTACAGCGAAAGCGTTATGAGCATGTGAGTCTTGGGCGCCAATTTTACATGAAATGTTTTTGGTGGGATTAATACTATCTCTGACTCTAAATAGTCACTTGCCGCACGTCCCGTATTGCCATAGGTTCTTACTTTAAGATATTTCTTGAATAATAACTTAATTATAGGTAAATTGGGGATATCGCATCCGTCGAATTCGGGCTCAGTTTGATGGACAATGTCGAATACTCAGTGCAGCTGACAGTGACGCTGCCACGTGCATGCCAATAACTATTTGTGAAACACCACGCCTGCCTCTATTAATAAAGTACACCCGTATTTATTGTCCATTGGGAAGACAATTACTATGACGCTGCGAGTTTGATCTTTGATGATCAGTGTATTCACTGACGCCGGAAAACAAAAATATAATGAATCGACATAGTAAGGTTTCTGAAAAGATTTCTGCAACATGTTTTTGAATAATAAACACTTGCTTTTACTTTTCCTACTCTGTTAATTTTAGGTGGAAATCCATTAAAATTGTAATTATTTATACAAAACAAAATCATCAGTCAATCAGTCTGTTACTAACATATTTTGTAAGCACTATGATCCCAGTTGGTCGAAATAAATGTTTTTTATTTTTATTTTTTATTTATTTTAAAATTATATATAGAAAACTTACACTCGAGACTCGAGGCTCTCGTTTATCGAGTTGCGAGCATGTGTCGCGGCTGGTTACTGTTGAGGCCACGTGGTGCGCTGAGCAGGCGCGGGCGCAGCTTCTGTTCTGTCAGTAGCGTCTGTTTCCACATGTGCACTCTATCTGACACTGCTTGAGAACTTGGAATGCATCTGTTAGTTTGTATGCAACTTAATGTAAATCAATGAAATACGAAGTACCAAATGTTACCACTGTTCTGAAGTAATAAAAATCCATCTAATAATCCAAGATTATATATATACGGTTTAAGTTTCATGGCGTACTACGGTTTTGTACAGTGATCTATCTAAATAATAAAAATATGTAATAATTTTTTTAAGCATATTCCTAAGGGCCTGTTAACACTTTGATGGTGACTAGAGCGAGTTTATACAATTCCTTATGCGTTTAGGAGGAGCAAATGAATGCTCGCTCTCACACTAATCACCAATCAAAATATTAACATATTAACAACCCATAATTAATGTGATAATAGAATAAGTATGTGAGTATCTTTAAACTTATTAAAGACAATCAGGTTTCTTTAAACGTCGAGGAGGAAAAGTTAACTCTGGATGTTTCCGATTAACTGTGAGATTGAGCTTTACATACAAACGTTTTTTATAAAAAAATTGCCTATATTTGCATGCAATATGTCTTCTCCAAGTTACTGTCGCTCCTTGTCTTGAGCACTAAACGTTTAACAAACCCCATTAGGAATAAACAAAACTCATCGTTTTGCTCTCATGATTCTATTCTAATACAAATCATGTAAACAAGACAATAATCACTACTGAGTTCATATTGGTACTTAATTATATTTGGTCCATCATTTAAATGTGTCCGATCAACCATACTTTGGATTTCCCGGTGATGCAAACAATTCGCAGTCACAGACCTTGGGTCCGGAAGCGCGTGCGCTGATTTGCATACAACAAGTGGAGGATCATAGGCCAATTTACATGCGTGTATGCGTCGCCCCCATTTGACAATAGGGCGGCGACGTTCGAAACTATTCGAATGTCACTCACATCTAAATTCGGATTTTTAATTTTATTATATACTTTAACGATAACCATTAAACGTAAAGGTAAACGTTAAAGTATTTTAAATATGAATATTATACATATTACATGGCGATATTATTTTGATTGGCATACATTTCAAGCAATAAGTATATACATACGTATCAAGTTTTGTATATGATAAATATATTGCTACATATCTCATTTATAATGATGATCGAGTAACGAAAATCGATATACTTCGTATGTCCGTCAGACATATGATGACAGTCATCGTGATATCAGCCGATAGACGTCCACTGCTGGACAAAGGCCTCCCCCAAGTTCTCTACAACGATTGGTACCTTGCGCCGCCCTCATCCAATTTCTGCCCTCGATCCTAACCGGGTTGTCCCTCCCACGCTGCGTCTTCCGGTCCGCGGACAGTCAAGTTCGGTTCCTGCATTTATCGTTTGCAATACCTGCGTATCAATTGTTTCAAGAAATAACTCGTTACTTTTATTTTTAAAAGTTTCCACGATATTTATGGAACGGTGATCGGTCGTCCACGTCGCCGGTCGGAGTCTTTTCAACTGACAGTTGGCATCGGCGGAGCCTACAAAGAGATTTTAATCTCAAGTATCCACTCACGACTATTGTCTTTATTCCCGTCCACGCGGGACGTGCTCTATCTGCGATTCGGACCTCGTAACCGTCGTAGATGGCTAAGATTGCAGTTTTGAATGACGTAAGTGTATGTGCCGGTGACGAGGGATTCAGCACACGTTTTATGCTTATCCGCGCCAGATCGCATTGTTAACAAACGCCGCTGACAAGATGGCGCAAGCTTAGATGACTTCAAACGGAACAGTAAACAAATAATTACTTATCTAAATATTAGTAACAAGTGCGTTAACGAACTAATAATTTCATTCTTTATAATGTATCAGAAACGGCCCGACATGTTTCAAAGTAGTTCCATTCAAAACGTGATTTGAGATGTCTCACGAAAGTTTTATAAGTGACGAACTACCATGTTGTAGCTCATGAAAATCGAAGGATTATAGATAAAATGACAACTTGATACACGTTGATGCTGTTCCAGAAGGCCCGGAGAAACCAAGTCATTCCTAATTGAATGTTAAACGCTAAGATATAAGTTTTATTTATTTAGGATTATACAGAAATGAAATCGTGCCTATGGCGCCGATATCGATAAGTGCTAGTGTTTTAGAAAGTGGTATTGATCCAGATAGCCAGCGAAAACCAAATCACTCTTAATCGAACGCTAACCGCCCAACTGTGAGATTTATTTACCTAGGCGTGACATCTATACTTCTATAGTACTCGATTTCTACTGGCTTTCCTATGTTAGGTCGTTTGAGGGCCATTCTCTAAAATTTTTGGTGAGAAGGTAAACTAAATCGGTCCCATCTTGCCCATAGTTACCCTTTGACGCCGCGCCACTGCAAGGAGCATAACAGAGGCGAGAGTGCTTCCTATAACGCGGTTGTGTGCTATCAACGCATTGCTGTTTTAGAAAAGAGTGGCTTTAATCCAGCGGGCCTATGATGGTTTCTTCTATCACGCGATAAATAATAAGTGTCAAAGCATCCGTCACTCTTTGACAATATGCGAGTGTGAGTGACAGAGGCTTTGTTACTCCCACTCGCACCCCCGTGGGGCCTATTAGGTGGCCAGCAGTGACCAAATCATGCCTGATCGAACGCTAACCACCAAATTGTATTTTATTTACCTAGGTGCATGTATACAGAGATGAAAGCGCTCCCTATGTGAACACATGTGAATCTGCGCAGCACGTGGCACACAACGGTGCGCTGTCGCGGCCGCGGCTGAATGCCTCCTTGTGCGCACATTTGATACGCACATGCGTTGCATGACGCGACACTGCGCGAATATTTTGCCCAAATATATGGCACAAAGGTTACCAATATTACCATATGCATTGGGGATCGTAGATTAGATAATCAGTTTTGTAATGCTATAGGTAGTCACTAAATGTAGAGCACTTTTCTTCAATACTAACTTAGTAGATATTTTGACAGCATTTCAAATTACCTAGTCCAAATTACGCAATTTTTTTCTTGTACAATCGCTATCAGATAGATCACAGCAAATAAATGCGTTCATAAATATCTGAACACGACACTCGTCAGGGCCTTAGAGTATTACATGATCAGATATTTAAAAATGCATTATTTGGTACGATACATCTGAGGCGACTGCACAGGTTGTATAGTGCGAGTAAAATACAATGAAACATTAAAAAAAAACAGATCTTACAGCATATCAAACATTTTAAAATATTAGGCTCTCATCTCTACACTTTTAACCTTGTTTGCCATAAACTGAGAACTGCGACTTGACGCGAGTCGCGAATACCCTGATATCAGCATCTATAGATCGTATGTTGAAGCCTAAAGTATATAGGTACCTACCTATGTTTATAATGAAGCGAAAAAAGGAACAATTGAATGGTGAATTTTAAATTTTTCGCTTATTGTAAACATTTGGTTTACGCCTCAATCCATATTCTATGGTCTGAAGGTATGCTATCAGACGTTAGGTACTGCTTTAATAAAAATAATTATATAGGTAGTCAAACTTGCAAATCTTAGCTCATATGCAAACCGGACACGTAGCGCCGTCCGCCGGATGTCACATTACAATACGCGATTATTTTTAGCTCAATTCGTCAAAATTGTAATTTATATTCTAATCGTAATGTGATATAGGATATGATTAATGCAATTAATTATTACGTTGTTCCTAACTTCTATTTATGTATTGGCATTTGCGCATAAGCATTAAATTTATAAATCCTTAATTCACACTCGTGCTAATTACAATTATTTTGCCAATGAAATTTAAACCACGTACAGTTGTGCGCTAACTTCCTAATTTCAACGACTTTTTCCGTTTTGTTAGTACGATTGTGATCTTAGGTATCAATATCTACGACATCATAGACAGCAGGCCTCGCCAAAAGTTCTCCAAAATGATCGGTCGTACGCCGCCCTCATCCAATTGCTTCCCGCAATCCTAACTAGGTCGTCGAGCAAAATAAATACCATTCTGTAAATGACACCCACAATAAATACAATAGATACAGATGTATCGAATGTTATTTCTCTTAGGTACTTACCTATTACTGCTGGTAATGTGCTTATATTTCCTGACAATTTTACTGGTTGATGGCAAACAAAACAGTGAATGCAAATCACATTGAATACAGATCACGAATAAAAATGCAAGTTATTACGATTAAGTGATCCATACATCGGTAAACAACCCGGCCCGGACCGCAATCGATCGCAATTTATCATTTTTTTTATCCTTGTGCCTTGATCTTCCACCACCGTTGCATTAAAGTGTATTTATTCTTCTACCACAATAAGATCAGAAACGTGGAATTACTGAATTTTGAGTTTATGTTTAGCTTTTCTTCTTCACAGTGATCTCATCTTAGGGAAAGCCTCAACCAATGTTTGATCGGCCAACTTAGAGTAGGGTTTATCTCTAACAGTCATATCAAGTTTCTAGGATATTTGGTCTCTTATCGACATTTCCGAATACGCCAAGCTCTGAAAGACTAAGTATAAAATGTATTTACGTCCCAAAATTCGTCATTAAGTGTCAAGAGGTGACCTCGTTTTTTCAATAGGTAGACAATTTGCCAGAGATTTCCTGCGCAGTGACAGCGTGTCAAGCGCTCTCGCAGACAGCATGACACGCGTCCGTCTGACACCGCCATCGAGACTAGGCTGCGAATAGCGGGCTATAAATAAACCTAGGTGCGAAGTTAATACTTTTTTAAAAATAAACAAACAAATTGCATCTTATGTGTCTCCTCCTGATAAGAATATTTTAAGATCTGATAATATCTAACAGTTAAAAGAGATTATCGCAATCAGCAAACCGTAATTAAAAACATCTTTTCATGACCGACAATGAGTTAGTATCGATATTTCTGGAACTGAACTTTGAAGCGGCCGACCATCTGCAAGACAGACCCAACAGCCGTCTTCCAAAAATCCTGCAGTCCACATGTTACGTGAGAACGGACCTCGTTCTTCCCAAAGAAAGCACATTTAAGTATTTTATGCTCCTCATTATGGAACACGTGGATCTGCTGCGCAGATTTCGAGTTTCTACTGTGTTTCAAATGGCTAGTTGTAAAGTTAAATTATGTCCGACATCTGTTTGTTTACCCACGACGTTTTTCAGGTCAAAAACCTGCATACAATAGGTAATGCGTCATACCAGAATAAATATTGGGTGCCTATATACCTACTATAATTTGTGGTTCTAACTAATGACAGAAAGTTTTTATGTGTGTCTTTATTACGTATCTAATTAAGAATGTGAAGTTTGTGATCCAAAAACATGAATATAACGTTGATTTTAGCTTTTTATATCGATAAATTATCTGTTTTGAACGTGCATAGGTTTTTTATTCAAATTTACGCATGTTGTAAGTATGTTACTTATTACGTTACACTCAGAAAACTCTCCAGAGGTACCCATTTTTTATTATCTTTAATAGTATTTTAATTTATGTGGTGTATATACGAATACGGATTAAAAACTACTTTTCTTCTACTTAATGATAACTTACCCAAATAGATAAAATGTGAAACCTGAAATAGATAAAAAATAAAACGGCATACATATATTTGTCGTGCAAATACGACGACCGACTGGGCAGTCGGCAGTCGGCGCGCACGCATCGCAGCGCAGCTGCGCGCACACGTGCGTCGCGGTATCTCTCAATTTATGCGCTTTTGTTACTGCAACCACCTAGAATAACTCGCGACTGCTATAACAGATATTACTTGGGGTAGCTTAGGTGTTATTTTTTCTGACTGCTTTTTAACCGACTTAAAAGGGAGAAGGTTCTCAGTTCATCATGTTTGTGAAAGTTTTGTTAATAGGTATGTTCCATAATGTTGATTAAACAGGCACCTACACATTTATTTTTATCACGACAGAATTTGATGATAAAATCTAGGAGGAATAAAGACAACTCGTCTATTGTATCATACTCAATTGCGCACGGATTAATGTTATATTCTATGTTTTAGGTCTGTTTTCTAACGTTTTCAAATGCCTACTTCCTTCCGTTTATTACGAAGATGTCCTCCGTTCACGAAGCTTTACGGCGGACAGGTGATAACTGATATTAGACATTAATATTATTGTGTTCGACATATGGGCCACTTCAACACTATCGAGCTATCGATGGAGGTGAGGATTACGGCTCGCGTCATGGAGCTAATAAGGCAGCTTCAGCCACCGTATCGGGCTCATTACACAGATACTACAGATAGCACAGATAGCGAATCGCGCATCTGTCACTGATGGCGCTATGATTACTTGTGTGATATGCGAACTAAGTTAGCTCTATTGCCTGTTTTATGGTATACAGGTGTGGTCACCTTGTACGTATTGATGGAGCCCAACAGGCTGAACAAAGCTGTTTTTTACTAGTAAAAAAAACTGGAGGCCAATACGTGCGCTATAGGAACTTGAAAGTTGAAACGCCCTCTGTCCGTAACGGGCAACTAAAGCTTTCAATACGGCACACGTCCTGAAGATCTTGACACCAAACGTCAACTTAGAAAACCTCTGCCCAAGCCCTCCTACCACTACACTCATATACGCTACATGCCGTCGTACATTCAAAGTCAATGAATAAATGACTTATGATTGATGAAATGGTACCGACTTTTCCTACCTAAACGTACATTTCGCAAGTGTTTTAGTTTCTAGGGTACGCATTTCTCCGAAATCAAATTAGTACTAGCCCAGTTTGTTAGGTAGGATAGGTTTGTTTAATAAAAAATCTGAAAAGCTTACGGATTCGGTGAAAAACATAAGGTCACCTGAGGCTATTGTGTCTATATGCCGTAATGGTAAAATCAGGGATTTCTTCAAATCCCTAAGGGATATATGACAAAATTTACCGAAGTTTTGTTACTTCTCTAAACAGATCTAGGGATTTTATCA
Organism: Apotomis betuletana; assembly: GCA_932273695.1. Lineage (NCBI taxonomy): Eukaryota > Metazoa > Arthropoda > Insecta > Lepidoptera > Tortricidae > Apotomis > Apotomis betuletana. The sequence continues at coordinate 15,213,174 of OW026308.1, read as the reverse complement.
AATCTAGTGTTTAGTGAAATGACGAAATCGGAGTGGTAACTTTTGTATTGTCATTGTCACTGTTGGAGGCACAAATTAAAATAGGCAGATAAGTACATTGATTAAAGTATGTTTCCTCATTTTGAATGCGTCACGCATTGATTTTGTTAAGAATTATTGGACAGAGGTATTCTGTTTTGTAGTTAGAAGCCAAATCGGATGGAAGTTCATTCTTATCTAAAACACCATTAAATGAAAACACTATGTTATCGCGTTTACCATATGGCAGACTACCGTCGATGATAAATTTAGATGGCATGCGAAATAGACGCGGCGACCTCCACCAGTAATACATAATATTTAAATGATTGAAGTAATTTTTCTTTAATGTTCAATTTTGTGAAGCTTTTTGGTAAGGATAAATTACCTACTTTATACAGCTTTAAAGGTTGGAGCTGGGTAGTAAATAATACTATGATTGTCGGATGTAGACTGAACATTTATTGGGTAAAATACAGGCTTTTTATAGTGTTTCCGGGCGTCACGTAACCTTTAACACGTTCGCCGGCGGTACTACGGCGATGGCCGTACTGTCAAGACACAAGGTTCACAGTCCTACACCAGTACGGCTATAGCCGTATTTTGCCGGCGAAAGTGTTAATAGGTCCGTGACATTTACAGTAATACAAAGGGTTGTCGTAGGTTGACATTAGGATTGCTACGTAATTATGTATATTCTATTGAATGTCGTGTGATAAACAAGGACATGTGACGTTGCTATCACGTCACACACCACACAGCCAACATATTATCCCGTTGTCCGTAAACTGAAATCTTGGATTATTTAATAACTAGTACTATAAATATTTACTTCAAAAACGATGTCCAGATGTGGCCAGATAATGACATGATGCATTCTTTTCATAAGTTTTGCATCTGCGCACATGCAAAAAAATAATTATCTATTGACCACTGACAATGTACCTACGTTTTACTACTTATTGTTAATATCTATACGCGTAGCAGGTGTAGCAAATTGTTCATAAAATGTAATCAGTAAAATCTTCAACAATGAAATCTGGAACAAACAACATAATTAATTAATGATTGGCTTCGAAAACGTCCAGGTGTAACCAGAATTTGAAGTGACGCATTGTTCGTATCCCACATCTGTGCGCTGTCGTTATCAATGGTGATATAACAGTTCAGCGTAGCAAATGTACACAAGTGAGCATTTCGATGTTTGAAAAAAGAAATGGGATGAGCGACTAAATAGTAACTTTACACGAGCGCTAGATCATTCAACGCACAAAAATCTGCAAATTTTTACGATATACTCAGTATCATCAAAAATGTCGCTTATCCCATTTCACCATCCAAGCGAGGATTTCCATTTTAGATTGGGTGAAATTAAATTAGTGAAATCTGTAGCGAAGTGGAAAAAAATCATAAAGAATGAAGCCAGGTGTGACCAAAATGTATTTATACATTTTTCTTAGTGGTGACTAATTTTTCTTAGTGGGGTCTGTTCACAAGTCCCGCATCTGCGCTTGGTCGTTATCTACGGTGATAACAGTAGTGCAGCAATGTGCCGCGCAGATTTGCGCGGACACAAATGTGTGCATTTCCTTCCACGTGTTCTGGGAGCCACATGGCCGCTTTATCAAACGTTTTACTAGCCTTAAAGGTGAACACCAAATGTGCCACTATTCTCAAGGCCACGTAAACCATCAACAAGTGTAGACAAACATTTATGTTTTAGTTATTCTTTGTGGATTTTTTTTCCAAGTGGCCTGGGAGCCACATGGTCGCTTTATCAAAAGTTTTACTAGGGAACCAATCCCCACAAATGATCAACAAATGTAGAACAAAAGAAGACTGAGGAGTTCCTCAGTCTTCTTTTGTTCTACATTTGTTAGAGCTAGTTAGCTCTAAGGGATAATCTTACACAAATCGATCTGGTCCGAAACTGAGCAATGTTTTTATAAACTTAATACTAATAAGTAGACATACTAGACGCCGAAATACATAAATATATACTTAAATAAAGGACCTTCTTGGCTTGTAGTTGCTACTGTTAAAACAAAAGCAACCTTTTCACCTCACCAGCTCAAACATGGCGGCTTTGCTGCGAGATAACAGTGAACAAAATGTGATTTTGTTTCGAGCGTGAATAGAAAGTAGCTTTATAATTTTTAAATTTTTTGACTTCGAATTGTCATTTCTCAGCCACAGATTAATTATAAAATTTGAATCATTCGAATTTTGATGCACTCTGTCTCTTTCATATATTATATATGAAAAAGAAAGTGATAAAGATATATCGATTCGAAATTCGATTTTCGAATTCGATTTCAAATAAGAACACGTTCCGATCGACGCGTTGTACCAAAAAAATAAAAAAAAACCCGAAGAAGTTTTTATTACAATATACTGTTTTGAACGACCGAATATTTAAATAATTGTGTCTTTTATATAAATCAAATAGATTATTGTTTAAATAAGTTAAGAGATTTCAAATTTATACTGTAAATACCTGTATATACAAATAATTTATGACCTGGTGGTCATAGACGCAGTTTCGAATCATATTTAAAAAATATGATGAATGATTTGATGAATGATTTATTCGATGTATGTGGGAGATGGGTTACATTTACAGGTTGAGTTACATAACACAGAATCACCAGACCCTACCTTTACAGGCGTACATACATGGTGGCATATACATAATTTACTATCTTCTATCTTAAACAATTACAATAAGCTATACTACTTTTCTAAATTAGATGTCAGAGTGCAGAGTCTCGAATTGTCACGGTTAACATAATATTCATAATTAATAATAAGTAGTTAGCAATCATCATTAAAGAAATCATTGATACAGTAATAGCATTTCTTTGCAAGCCATGTCTTAATAGATTGTTTAAAATTACATATGTTTTTTAATTAAAATCATCAGGAATTTTATTATAAATTGAGATACACATGTTATAAGAATTTTTAGAAGTTAGTGCCAGTTTTGCAGCGGGCTTGTGCAGTTTGTGTCTATATTGAGATCGGACTTCTCGTGAGCTGAGCTGCTGTACCTCTGTAAATTGGTATTTGTATTTATGAACAAATGCAGAAGTCTCCATAATGTACAGACATGGAACAGTAAGAATGCAGTTATCTATGAAATACTGACGACACGACTCTGTTTGACTAATGCCGAATATGGCTCTAATGCAGCGTTTTTGTACAATAAATATTCTGCTTATGTCTTTGCAATTACCCCATAGAACTACTCCATATCGTAAAGTAGAATTTACGTACCCATTGTAGGCAATTAGAGCGGCTTGTACAGAAACAGTTTGCGCTATTCTTCTAAGTGCATATACGAAACTGTTTACTTTGGAACAGGTGTTATCTAGATGTTTTTGCCAACTACAGTGACAGTCAATTGTTATACTTAGAAATTTTGTATGGTGTACTTCTTCAATAGTTTCATCGTCATAAATTACATTTAAATTTTGTGGGGTAGCCCGGTCAGTATGAAATTGGTTTTATTTAGGATTACTTTTAAATTATTTTTTTCTAGCCATTCAATAGTTTTGGCCAGTGTACTATTGATTTCCTCATTATATGTAGCTAGATCTCTACATGGTATAATGATTGACGTGTCATCAGCGAACAGTATACACTCATTTGGTAAATAATGGGCAAATCATTTATATATAATAAAAACAGCATATCGAGTTCAAATCGTTATTTTCTTTTGTATTCATTTTGTTTAGTGCTTTACGAGTAAAAATATTAATTAAACTATGAACAAAATCTCGTATAAAATAAATAAACACCTAATGTATCTGCTCAATCTTCCAATTTGATCAAATAATGACAACCAGTTGGTCGTTAGGTGGTACAGTATTGGAACGTATTATTTCAATTTCTTTAGATTTTTATTTCATTTCAAGCAGCGGGTATTTATCTTCTAATCAATAATGTCATTGAAATCAGCAACAAAGACAATACACATACCTACACCTGAATGGTTGGAAAAAAAAGTACAAAATGTCGAACCTATGTTCTCGCTGTCGAGATGAAAAGTTGTGTGTGCTACAGGAGAGCTAATTTTTTTGCATTTCGTGCTGTTGAGTCCCTCGCTACACTCAGGATTCTAAATAAGAATCACTCGCTACGCTTGTGATTCAAACATAGAATCCTTCGCTTGCTCGGGACTCAAAATCAGCACTCGCAACAAAAAACAACTTTGCTCTCTCTTGTTGCACAAATAACTATTACCTTTTTATAGCCCTCCATATGCTGAAGTCGGCCTATTCAACCCCTTCTGAACGTTAGGATTAAGAAGAGGTTATCCTTACCTCCTACCAATTGCTTTCGGAAAGGTGTTTTTCTAGTTTTTATCAGTCCGAAATTCTTTTAAAGAACGTGCTCGAACCCTGTTCTGCGTTGCTACGGTAAAAAGGCAACTCCTACTATGAAATCCATAAAAATACGTAGCTCTTCACTATAGCAAGACAGTACTTTAATCCTGCCATGTCTCATTCGTCGACTACGTAGACCACCAAAAAGCCAGCAACTTCCTCGCCCAGCGTATTAGTACCGCAATTCAATGAAGAAATACTGCCAGCGATCTTTGGTACATACGAACGAGTACACATAGCCCCTTTTCAGCCGTAGTTTAGTTCTAGATTAAGTTACATATCCCTTTAAGAAATTATTTTGTAGTCTACTTCTGCGAATTTAAAACTATTCTGATAGTCATCAATAAATCTTTCCTATCCAAGACGGTATCTAATAATACATTTTCTAAGAAACAAAAAATCATTATCTGAAATCTGAAATGTAGAGCGCGTGAGTAAAATGAGTAGTTCGAAAATAACGTGAGTTGAGGCGGAAAAATGAAGGAGTCTGGCGTGACACCTGGCTAACGAGCGGAGTCTTCCGACAGGGCTACTCGCACACCAAGGCACGTCACATCACGTCATGATTCACGGCGTTGACTTTCACTGTAGAGATAAAGCCAATTTAAAATAAACGCGCCTCTAATATGTTTTTTGTTTCATATTTACTTTCGTAAATGTTAAAGGAAACAATTCGGTACGTATCTTTTACTGTTTGATTGATGTCAAACCTTATTATTTAAAATCAATCTTACAAAATAGGAGTAGATATACATATAAGATGTATCTTTATGATCTTTATCTTTATTTTTATATGTATTTATATGCAACCTGCCTTTACTTTGCATACCATAACGCGGTTGAAAACACAGTTTTCCCACTTCATTAACTTCAAGGCTTCCCGCAGAACTCATTAGCATCACGAACGAATCATTAATATACGTTGCAAGGTTAAAAACCCTGCATAGTTACAAAGAGAGGGTCTTAAAAAATGAAACGTAGTTCTATTCTTAGTTTCGTAAAACCAGACGCAGATAAATGACTAAACGTCAAGAACGGACAGTGTAAGAAAAGCGGACATCGCCCTAATCAAATGTCTGAACAAAAGCGGTCCAACTGACAAAGTGTCTGATCCGGTTCCTGATGGGGCCAGTTAAATTATGCAAGTCATAAAGTCCTATACCAAGTGCGACGTGGTCTTGGGCGCAATTTCTCAAAACATTGTCGCGTCATTTTTCATAGCGTCAATCAGATCGCTTGTGTGTCCAGTCAGGGCTGGCACTATGATACAGTGAGGCAAAACGCAGCGGCAACCTTTGCATTAATTCTGACAAGTGAACACGATCGTGACACGATGACCATCACACTGATCTGGATTCCTTGTCAAAAAGATTATGAAAGTAAGATCGCAGGCGTTCTAGAAATCTAGTCTAACTGCAAATTTCAGTGCACGGTCACCTTTTACGTGTCATATATAACATGCAATAAATGTAATATCATTAGCGAATAACGAAACATACTTCTAGAAAATTACGGTTTATTATTTTCACTCTGACTCGACTTGAAGAGGTCCAGGATCTAATTCTCTGGGAAAAAAATCTGGAAAGCGAGATCCACTTCGAAGTCGAAATAATTACAGCCTTAAAGCGTGTACATCCCTACGCTAGCCCTGAGAGCCGTCTCATCAACTGTTAAATAGAGTGTGAGTCAATGAATATTTTTATTGACGCGTCCAACGAGTTTACTTCAGTCCCTACGACAGCTATTGCTACGTGGACATATCACCCTAAGAAAACAGCTATGCGAATATGAATCCAATAAACATTGCTGTATAATCCTATTCGGTACAAAGATTAATTTTAACACTGCTATTTGAACTTATAAACTTCTTATTAAGCGCAAAGAGTCCAAATTCTAAAAACGGTTCCCTGAAACGTAAGAAGAGTCATCAAAGTAATGTGCGCGAATGAGATCCGCGGAATGATAAGTTCCTTTCTTGTCCGCTTCTTATGCAAATATTGACACAATGTTGCGCCCATTAATCACTGCAGACGTCAGGGGACGCTGAACGGGAACGTGTCTCATGAGTTACATTTGTTACGTTAAGAAATCAACTTCAACCTATTAATCAACGAAATTTTTAAAGATAAGCCACTTTATACATTTTGTCACATTATTAAGCATTAGGTATACGTACTTACTGTAAGTACGAAACGAAGAAATAATGTAAGTGAAATAAATAGCTAAAAAAGTTTGTATGGAATAATTTAAGCTTGGTATGAAATTGAGTCTTCGTCTCTGAACAAATCCTGATGCTAATAATGTGTACTTCCCCATACGGAGCGCACGTGTAAAACAATGAACGAATGGTTGCTATTATCGTCCCTATCGTTTGCCGTTTCTTAAGGTGATCTCCTCATCCGACGGCCGCGCAACAAAGGCCTAGCATAAACCGGAGGTAATAAAGCCATTTATAGAAAAAGAAAAAGCACCTAATAACGAGTAAGTTTTATAGCGGCGTTTGTATCGGTCTGGGCGGGCGGTGCTGGGCGCATGTGCGCTGCCCGATATAGCGGCGCGCGCGCAACAACGGCGCTTTGTCTCCGAATAGGACCTCTGCACATGTCCAACAGCTGAAGCTGCTTTTAGACCGAAGGGCTGTCGAATGACTAATTCTGTTTCCTGATGGAAAAAAACGTGTGGCCAAAACTGAAATTTTAGCAGCAATTTGGGATATCATTGATAGTTTTGCACTTCTTATGAATCCCGGGTCATGGGTGTTATTTGTATTTAAGTATGTATTTATCTAAATAAGTATGTTTATCAACGTCTAATGCCCATAACACAAGCCTACTAGAGCTTACTGTGAGACTAGGTTAATTTGTGTGAGGTTGACCGATTTATTATTTATAAATAATATGTAGAATAAAAAGTTTGGTAACACCAAATACTTCATAGATACTGCTTCTGATTGAACATTTCTGAACACCATGAACGTATAATTGAGTAAATATGCATTATGCCAATACTGTTACTAACTATTAATAGGCACTTAGCATAAGATACTTCTCATACAGCGGAAAAACAGTGCATCAGTTTTAAATAAATAATAATCTGTCAGCATTGATTCTAGAGAAGCTCTAGGATGGATGTGTGGGCTCCTAATAAGATATTTCATTTTTATTGCATTTCTTCTCAATAGGTATCATTACACAAAATTAACTCAACTGATAAAAAAGTTGCTATTTTTATGCATAGATTTCTATTGCATAATCAAAAACAATAGCGCAGTTTGTTGAGCTGGATTATTGTTATGCATTTACGATTACGATCAAGATTGCGATTACGACGACGTGTTTTATGTCTTTTATAACGCAAGATTCGATTCCCACGTCTCGATCGCATAACTCTGCATCCAGGCGGAGTCCAGACTTACGGCTATGGTAACGCCTATCGATCGATGACAATGTGACAGTGCAAGTGTCGCAATAAAAATAGTGAGTTTATTAGGCGTTTGCATACAGGCAGCTGAGCGCTGGCGCAGCTGCTGGTGTGAAAAGCGCGGCGCCGCGATTCACATACGCGCAGTTGTGCTGTACCGATTCGTAGGGGAGCTAACACCTTGTTAAGCCCAAACAAATGTTGCGTTTTCGACAAACGGCCGCTTTCCATAAAACGCGCGCTTTGTTTTTGTTTGACTGCCGTAAGTGCTACAGATAGGCGGGATTTGGATTTACATCATGTGCGCTTAAATCTTGATAATACCAAATAATAATTTTAGGAAATGTTTATTTTGGAGTTATGTCGATAAACTTACACCAAAAAAAATTAAATGCTTTGCTTGCGCTCCACTTTTATATGTTCACTTTACTTTACTAATGAAAAAAAATACGTACCTATTTTGGACCAGCAATCCAGAGATACCGGGTTTGATTCCCGGTCTCTTCCACCAGGTTACGCATTTCAATTTTACTTTGAGCTTTGCTGTTTTAAAAAAAAGTGAGTTTCAATTGTTTATACACAAAATAACGCAAGATTTTCGTTACGTAATAAAAAAAAAATCTCGTACAACTTTCCACAAATTAATGCGTTCTAAAACTATAATAAATGTAAGGATACAGGCTGTTCCAAAATGGATGACACTCGCATCTATCAAATTAAAATGTCAATAGCAAATCCGCATCGTATAATAATAGTATCGTATGTAATAGCACATTTTTCATCGAGACCGTAGCTCGTAAACTTTCAATGGTCCTGCATTACACAACACGTCGTCTGCATCACAATGCGCCGTCTAAGGAAGCAACAATAACAAACAACTTAAAACCCCAAACAACGCTCCACACAGCCGCCGAGAAAAAACTCCACAAATATACCAATAGCGGCGTCAACGCATACAAAGCGATATCGCATCATCGCAATTAGGGTCACGAATAATTCACGCCAAAGGTTAAGGGCGTTCCATTCACTATAAAAAAAACGGTAGACTGTAATATGAATTAAAACCCTCATAAGTTTAAAGTGAATCAAGATATCGTGCCCCACACACCTGGCTTTCACCCCGAGTCGACGTTTTCTATTACCGTGGTATTGCATAGTACTTCAAAAAGTACAATAAAGCGGCCACGGCTCATTGGTTCCGTTAATAGCTCGCGAGTATCGAACTATGCGGAATACATACGGAATTTGCATGGAGAATTTTGGTTTAAGTACAGCGAATTCTTTGCGCACTTTGATAACAATCTTCGCTTGTTTGTGTGAGAGCATTTTATTTTGAGCCCACATTTCTCAATCACAATAAGAAATATATCGGCACCCTAAGCAAGTTTAGGATTTATTAGCATGAGCTATTAAAACGCATACGTCAAATAATTCTCAGGATATCTTTGCGGCTTAGCATGGATTAATCCCTGTGTCGAAATCATACATTTCATATCCATTCATCAACGACAACGAATGAGCAAAGCGAATCCGTCTAATGGTCCTATAGCTCTTTTATCACGACCGAGTTAAGTGCCTATACAATAGAGGCGGCTCCCACGCCGTGTCACAACACCCTATGCTGCGTCCACTCTTAGCTAGTTTATGTAAACCCCCTGTTCCTTATCGTCTTTGAGTGAAGTTCGTACTTGGTACTTTAATTCTATGGGTCAGATTGCACTGGTTTATAAGGGTGACGTCAAAATTGCGATCGGGGTGATTCAATCGGCTTTGATCCCTAGTTTTCATTATAATCATTGTAATGCCGATTGTGGGAAAATAACACAGTTTCTGTTATGATTGTGTGGGAGTTTCGCTTTGACAGCGCAATTCATTTTCTTCGCACTAAAGTACTTAATTATGCAAACTTTAATAAAATAAAAACGCCATAGTGTAACAGCACCATTTTAGCACCGAAGAAGGCGTTTTTGCCCTGAGAAATGTTTGTTATCAATAAATGCCGTTAGAACAGTTAATGAATGAACAAAACCACTTTGATCACATCGTCAATACAAGTTCGTAACAATGACTTGTCACCGGGGTCATGCGGGCTTACCCTGGCAATTATGATTAATCTAACATTCCGTTAGTAAAAAGTATGATGTTAGTAGTCAATAACAATGGCACAACATGCTCTTAGAAAATGGTACCAATTAATAAAATTACAAAACCGGAATCGATTTTGGTTTTAATCCTCCTCAGTCTTTGTTAAAACAGCAAAGCCGCTATGAATGTCTTTGAATACTTAAAAAATAAAAAAGATGTAAAGATTATTGAATACTTGTCGCCGGATTTACACAAAATTTGTATTTGTCACTTAGTCCTGTAACATAGCCTTACTGTTTTTACCGCTTAAGGATATAATTGGTAAATAGTGAGTGACAAATCCCAACATAAGTGCGAAGAACACTAGCGGGGGAAGCGTGGTATTTCTGAACTAAATATCTATCTATCTATGTCATATATGTAAATAAAAAATAATCACTAAATGTTAAGCGTAAAACTCGAAAACGGGTGGATCAATAACAGAGGAAGGTTTTTTATGACGAGAAAATTTAAGGAAACGTAAAAACTCCACTTTTCTTTTTCCCGAACCTCCTTTTTAAAGGAAAAACATTTTATAATAACATCAGCTAGAGTGGCAGTGGGCTGGTAGTGCTTTAATTTGGTCTCATCAATATTTTGCATCCGACTTCTATGAAGTCTGTCACAAGAACAATTTGTATTAATTCTATGACAAGCATGTCATGTGTAATACGATTAAACTTAATATGTAGCCAGTACATGTACGACCTCCAATACTTTTGAGAGACCGACATCTGTCTTGTCAGCTAGGTTTAAATAGAAAACACGAGCACACCGAACCCACCGATTCATGATCCACCGATGCACGTTGCACGTACGGATCATACTCGTATCTTACGCGACCCCATCATAAATACCTAACATAAAACATACCCCCAACCCAAAAAGTGAGTTTTCACAAAAAAAATTACATAATGCATTTAGCTAAACCCACCCCTCGTGGAAATGTAAAACTGTCACGTGACGGCCACGTGGCATCCCCCTTCACCCCTTCACCCCCGCACCCTCATTACGCCGATAGTGCTTGCTCCTCACGCACGTGGACGGACGTCTGCATTATTAAATGCCTTTTACGCTTATTGCGAATTAAAGCCTCCCCGCCTTTATTGTAGCCATGCTATTAATCTCTAGACGGGGTGAATCGGGAACATTACTCAAATGAGCAATATTATTTAAGTGACACAATGTTGAATTGTTTAGATTTAATTTGGTAGTATAACTCGCACTTTATCAGCGTGATATAGTCAGAAATGATGATATTCACAGAAAAAACAAAGTAACCGGAGCCGTTAGGGCAGCAAAGTCCCAGAGTGGCGGGACGGCCCCCGACTAGATCGACAGATGACCTCGTTAGGATCGCAGGGCGTTGGCGATGGATGCGATCTACATGGGATCGCACATTGTGGCAAGCTATGGGCGAGACCTTTATTCAGCAGTGGACATCTGCGGGCCTATGATGGTTGCTTTTATCACGCGACAAATAAGTGACATAGCATCCGTCACGTTTTGGCAAGTTCCGAGTGTGAGTGACAGATGCTATGTCACTTATTTATCGCGTGATAAATGCAACCATCATAGGCCCCCTGCAGCTGATAGATAGATAGACAAAATATTCCTATAAAAGATCTCTTCTTCCTCGCTTCCTCATGACTGAGGGTCGTGACCATTTGAGGCCGTTATCTGTTGCACCAAAGCTCTCCACTCCACACGGTTTTCCGCCTTCCGGATTGACGCCTGTAGATTTTCCTGACAGGCTTCCTTTACGGCATTGGTCCATCGGGTTGGTGATAATATCTATAAAAGATACCTACTAGTTATTATTTTAAGACTTTTCTAAGGTTCACCCGCGTGGCATTAGCATACCTATAAACTATGTATTTTGAAGCATTTTTCGAGAACAACCGCAATCAGCCTATCAGCAGCAAGTCAGCCTGGAATATATTTAGTAGGTAGGCTTTTTTTAGTATGGCTTCATTGAAATTCAAAATGTATGTAGGTATGCAATGTATTGCATGCCTATTTTATTCTAATGACAGAGACAGCGATTATTTGACGTGTACAGTATACTATCCCAATAAATATCACATGGCTGTAAACGATATATCTCTAATATCGGTATACCTACAGTGCGTATTCTCATGAAGGTATGTTTAATTTATATAGTTAGTAGAATACTTCCCGTCAGATGATTTGCTGAGATATGTAGCACCACGGCTTTCATTTTGATGAACGAAACAACGAGAGATAACTCCAATATCGACTTACAGATGTAGTTATTATGTAAGAAGTCTCATTAGACCTACCCTCGTCCCTCAAGCCTGTATGCGGGACCGTCGCGTGCCGTGGGAGTGCCGCGCACGCGCCGCTCCCATCGCGTGAGACTATACTGATTGATCAGCATTATTCCATATTACCCCTAGCTTTGTGTAATGCTTTCAAATGCGAGAGACAATAGCAGTTCAACTGGTAAATTGTAATATAGTACTTGGGTTTGAATTGAGCGATCGATAGGTACGCAGTGATTTGTGCAACCCATCGAAGCAATTTCTTCCTTGAAAATCTTGAAATACAACTTTCTTTCCGTTCAAATCCTTGATCTCCATTTCTGCAGTGTGTGTGAGTACAGTCGAGTTTTAAAATTAATGAGCAAAAATATGATCAAAAATATCTAAACACCCTATGCCGTCAACAATAAAGGCAATTTCACATATTTTTTTATAAATGTTTTGTTCAATTTATGAACTCGGCTGTTAGTACATAGTCCACTAAAGTAATACTAGCCAAATTAAGTAAGAAATTACTCATTCATAGCCCATAACCATAACACTTTTACAGGTCATATTATATTACCCAGTAATGTTCCCACAGTATTACCTTATTAATATTGACAAACGCCAGCAGTAACTCAATATCCAGGATCATAAAACGCCGCTGGTCATGCGATATTGGCTTCGTTATTGGCAGGTCGCGTGTCGATGTTGACGAACGACGAACAAACAGTAGGCACGGCCCTCCAACGCGGGTCCCACGGGAGGGCGCGAGAAATCCCTTAATTCGTCCATGCAGGTGCGGGCTCATTACGCACTTTCCCAACACGCGTCGGCGTGTGCGCCTAGTCTCTCCAGCTTTGTTCTACGATCCACTGGGTATATCAGCCCGATTGAGATCTAAATCCTTTGTTGCTGCATTAGTTCCGCGTCTCATACGCGGAGATAGTATTGTATAAATGTAACAACGGAACGAAACACGCATACTCGGTGGTCGCTTTTGATTACCAACGCGGTTTCGGTACGTGACCACCAAAATCACCACGAATGAGGTTGGAAAATCACAAGTTCCGATGGGAAGCGCGGGGTTCTCGTGTGAACTGATGGCCGGCGTGGGAAGCGCGGGTCACAGGTCGCGGGATAATTATGGACGCCCGACCTGCGCGGGCACGCTCGATCAGACAGACATGCAATAAGTATTGTGCTTTATTGATTATACTTGATGATCGTCGCAAAAAATCTTAAATTAGGCCTCATAAATGTTCATGATCTTATTTAGAAACTAAATGATTTAGTAAATTATACAAAGTACCACATTTTTTTCTGATGAACGATGTTAGTGACATATTTTGAACTGACTTCGTAAAAAAAGTTTCACGACACTATTAGGATGTGCTGAGGATAATTAAGAAAATGAAGAAGTGCTAACTTATCTATTTTACTGTTGCTAACTATCGACGATAGGTATCTATATTATGGAATCCATAGCTTTTTACTGCCATGAAATCAATAGGTAGTCAGAATCATAATGTTAGTAATATTTATCAGAATTATCCTTAAAAATATTTATTCGTTACATAGAAACGTTTAACTTTGTAGGATTGTCATAAAACAAAACCTAACCAGAGCCTGTGCCAAAGCTAGCGCTCTACTAGAAAAGCTCAACTGTATTAGTTATTGATTTCAGCGTTGTGAGAATTTATTTTAAAAATGTCTAAGTATAGATACTTAGGCTACTTATAATGAAAATATGTATATTCTGACTAGGAGTAATAAAGATAGAATCAGAAAGAAATCAAAGTCTGCTGACCTCTGGCCTGAGTTCAATTCGTCAAGCCCGTGGTTTCGACTATCATGTCCATTAATCAAATTGCAAGTACAGCAGGCACTCGTGCTAAATTGCACTATATCGTGTTGATTACACCTACCTACCTAATGCATAAGGTTAATTATATAAAATCAATCACCAACCTTGATACCTTGAATGTTTGGGTACTTTGGGGTGATTGGGAACTTGCAACAAAAAATGTATTGTACCTATTATTATAGGAGGTTTTTATTCTACTCATATGTCCCATACGGCCTAACGTAATTAGGACAGTACTGCCTGTCCACTGGAGTGGAGCAGAGATGTGTAAAATGGACGAATCATAGTCCTCAGAATTAAATTAAGTGTACTTATTTTGGGCTTACAAAGACGCAGCCTAATTGGTTTTCTCCGCTTTGCTTCTGTAGACAGGCAGCCTATAACTGAAGAAATGGGAGTCAAACGATAATAGCGCATATACGCAGAAAACATGCATTTAACAATGTAGTTCTTAAATTACTGCGTTTAAGTATGCTACTATCGTACAGTTATATTTAAGCTATTGTGTGAATTAGATAGTATTTTTAATTTGACTGAAAATTATAAAACAAAATTGACATATTTTTGAGTAGGCTTAAGCATTTATTTGTCCCTAGTTAATTTAGCGTTTATGAACAGCAGGGATAGCATATCTTACCGCGACTCCCCTTGTAGCGCGACTCAGCATCACCTGTCTAGCTCGCACGGCATTGAAAGGAAAGTGACAGGTAGTATTTGTCGCGTGACATAGAGTCGCGTGTCACAGTGCTAGGCGTACTGGTATATAACTAAAAGAACTATATGAACTCCAATTTCATGCAAGTTCCCTATTGCCTGGATATGCGATAGCTATTACTTAAATGAATAGTCCCATTACAAGGGAATGCAGTAATCGTGAGAGATGGAGGTGGAGTAAATCGCGGCATAATTTGGAGTATGTGCGATGTCCGTGGGAGTCTCGGCGTGAGAGCCTCCGCCCGGCGGGTCACGGGGCATTAACGACCACTATAAAAACTAAATATTTACTCTTATATTTAAAGTCGTAGGTTTACCCTAGAAGGGGTTAGTTTTTCCTGAATGACTAATAGTGACTACGAGGAATCTTACTAGTGTCGCTGGCGACACCGAATAAGTATTTTAAAGTCAAACTATTACATGTAATTAGATTACAATGGCGTTAAAGTATGGTTAGCCTATATGAGACTTTCCAATTTTTTTTACGTATATTTATTAAGCACTACCACAGCACTACCTACTAACCTCAGGTTGGTGGCATACTACTTAAGTACGACTTAGAGGTATCTGTTATTGTGCGCAAGTACCAATACTACATATCTGTGTTAAGTCCTATTAAAATACTTCAGAAGGTAAAGATATCACAATACGAAACAGCAAGATTCCATATCCATCAGCAGACTTGTCACAAATATGGGGCTAATATTATTAAAGTGAGAAAAAATATAGGTACGTCTTGTACCTTCCTTGCTTTTAGTACAAATTAAGATAGCCATAAATCTCCTGCCCATCTAACATAATAACAGATACTCGGCTCTGTCTCGCCATTTTCTCACCTGATAGAACAAAGCGATTAGAACTCACCGTGCCATTTTTTTTGCGTCTACACCTTCATCATTTATTTACACAACCATAAAAGCACCTTACTTATTTCATAGTTCGTAAGGTATATTTATATGGCCACACTATTTTTTCTATCAACTTTTTCCACTTGTCGCCAACAAATCTGACAATGGAGAATACCTGCTACCCTAAGACAATATTCCGGAACAAATTACACTGCAATGCAAGGTGCTTTTGATACGGTCGAGACGCTGCACAAAAAATCCTACGTGTTTAGACAATATCTATTTGCAGGTATTGAAAGTAATTGATTGTAAATTTCCTTATAGTCACCTGGTTTTCCGCCTCGCATTCAAAAGGCAAAAAAAAATAGTTATTTGTTATGCAAGGCTGCAAAGTTGTTATTTGGCGCGAGTGTTGAAATTGAAAGCTGAGCGAGCGAAGGAATCTAAGATTGAACCGTGAGCGAAGCGAATGGTTCAAAGATAGATTCCTGAGCGTAGCGAGGCTTTCAAGACACGAGAAGCTAAATAATTTTGCAGCCATGCGGAACACACAATTTTTCACCTCACTACAGCGAGGAAAATGCAAGATTCAAGAAAAACAATTAAAACATAAAAATTATCATATTTAATTTTGCCTTCTATTTAACACATCAAATTAAAAAAAAACACTCAAATCCAAACCAAATAAATACGAGAGAAGCACACATATTAAAAATTTAAAGTAATATGGCCGTAATTTGTATTATCGTCGTGTATATTTTATCGTTGAGTTTTTCTTAAGCACTGTTATATTATATTTGTATTTGAAACTAATCGACACATTCGTTGTGAATGTGCGAGAATGGCATTCTGGGAAGGATTAGTTGGCCACTCGGAAGTATTTTCCATAACAATTGTTTTGGAAGTTATTGGACGATGGGATCCGCACAAAAGATTATTTCGGCATTATCTTCTTTAAAAATGCCAATAGTTTCGGTAAATTACTTATCGTCTTCAAATATTTATAACAAATGCTTTTTCGTTTTAATGCAGGCTTTTAGCATTGAATAAATAATTCAAATTGGGCTTAACTTTCTTGTTTTCGATATTTCTTTTCTATAATGTAAGACAACAGTATGTATTCACCATTGTTTGCGTAAATTGTGAAAACTTCCAACTTTTTAATTATTATTTTTTTCTCGGGTGCGTTCAGAAATTACACTCTTGTGTTCCAACTTTTATAACAAATACATATTAAAATGTGTGTTGTATTTAATATATTTACTAGTCAAAATACGTAAATGAAACCGAAATACTTACTATTAATATATATAAATATATTCAACGTAAAATAAAGTGTTGAAAAAATAAAAGCTTAAAAATCTGTAACCACAAACCAGGTTTCTGGACGTGATATTGTAGGTGTACTTTTTTTTTAAAGAAGTATTCAAACGTACATATGATTTTAGCCGGCCTGACCAGATCGCCCTTTATTAGCGTGCGTTGATTGGTTATTCGAAGATTTATCGACTGATGAAATCAGTCACGCGTTGAAGGAGTCTTAAATATAAAAAAGTTACATGCCCCACAGAGAATCAAAATCGTCGTGTTCGAAATTCAAATGACTTTTGCACGCTAGCGGATAAAATAGACTTTTGCACGCAGATTTCGCCCTATAAACGGAGGTTTTCCGAGCGAGTGAGGTGAAAATTATATTACCTTTCATGGTGTGAACATCATCGACATTTATACCATTATTAGACAGAATCTGTTGATGGTGTAACCTAAGTAAAAAAAATAAGAAAGACGAACCACGATACGATCAAATAAATACAGAGCTTAAGCCTTTCCTGTGGTCAAGTTTATAATATAATAATAATAATAATCCATTTATTTCAGATATCCATCCATATAATGTTAATAGTAACATTTTGTACTTAAGATTATGTTACTAAAATACATAATAAAATTTAATAATGCCAGTTTCATTCAAAAATGATAAATTTTAATGGAAACATTTTTTTTCTAATTTCTACTTTAAGTAAGTAATTTTTTTACTTACAAAACAATTTAAACAGCTAGTTCCCAAGCCTTTGCACGTCACGTCGGTAGTAATTTAAACTTTTTGTGTTCTCAACCAATACCATTAAATCTGATAAAAAGAGCGTAATAATAACTTTTCCCTAGGGTGGACGGTCGTCAGTCGTCACTTTGACTATTCGTCGCTAAATTGCGTTATTTGAATCACATCACTTAGATTTTAATGCCGTTCCAAATAACGCCAAATGAAGCAATTCACTACCTGGGTTCTTTACTCCCGCCTCCAAGGTGACTCGACTTTTTTGCCGCTCGTTTTTTATTTATGGTCACTGCGTAGTTATTACGATTCGACCTCTTTGTGTGGTCGCATAAGAGTGTTATACGTGGTTATACCTTATACCTCTCGTAAGGCTGCCTGGAATGTCTCGATCTTTCTGAAAATACTAACATGCCTTAGCAATTAAGGAATATATGGACATAGTACAAATTTCACTAGAGTCGCGTAAAATTGAATTTACACGAAAATATTTATACCGAGTCCACTTAGATATGTCGCAAATATATAATCTATCTTCAGCTAATAATGCGCAATAAAATGAATAGCTACTTATATGTAGGTATTTTTTACAGTATGAAATCGCCGGAACTGACAAGATAAAATACCTATAAAATATAGATTGCCGTAGCGATTACTGAAGAATCATGTCATAATGCCTATTAGAAATCAAAAAACCATTCGTCACTCAGACATCCAGTGCAGGTAGATAGGCCAGTGCTCGCGGACTAGAACAAGTGCTCATGCTGTTTGTTTTGCTTTAGATATGATTAAAGTTTAATAACTTTAAAATTGGACAAGTGAGAGTCGGACTTAAGGACGAAGGGTACCGTACCATATATATATTTGTATGTTTGACTTATTTAGCATTTGTTGTTAAAGTGGCCATAGTAAACATTACATATTTTGTACAAACAAGTGTCTACCTATTACCATTCAAACGCCAAAAAAAACCTAAAATCACACATCTGAATGGGGAGTTTAGTTTTTAATTTCAATTTTAGTATTTGTCGTTACAGAGGCCATAGTTACCTAATACGCATAATGCGCTATATTTATACAGCCCTGTGATAGATGGATAGACAAAAAGCTAAGGCCTAATAGTATCCGCGCCGCCTGGAATTATGGTCCCGTTAGCACCATTTCGTTACGGGACCCTAAAAAGTAGGCTCAGATTATAAAAGTCGGATGACGTTTATTCGTATAGGAATGCAAAAGTGTATGTTGATAGTCTATTTACACGTTTTTCTAGCTGTTTTTGGAGACTAACGTTTCGTCGAATTTTCATTTCCTTGTAATTTTATCCCCTGAAGTCAGAAATCTCATAAATCTTAGTTAGGATTGTTTAATAACAATCCAAAATATTGTATGGTTTTTGAGAAGGGTATGCCGCAACGCAAGAACCTGATGTTGATTTGCATAGATGTAGAATTTGGACCTGAAAGTGATATTTGGCCACTGTTTGCTAGGAAAAATGCACGCTATGTGATATAAGTTAAATCTCCGTAAGGAGATTATCAAATATAGGATAGGAGGAGATAATTCATTATCAAATACCACTTTAATATTGTATATAAATACAATATCAGAGAGGTATTGGATAATATAATTTAGAATATTAATATCTTAATTTCCATTTGCGTCATAAATAAATATTGATTCATTTTATTCGGGAATTGCTGCCGTTTTTACAGGTACCTTTCTGGAGGCTTTCAGGGTCCGGCGGACCTGTCCCCGTGGGAGCGCGACAAGTGGATGCCCTCACGTACGGCCATTGTTCCTCCGGGCCCCCCTGCGCCCCCACCTCCCCGCCCCCCGCGCCGCGCACCCTACCGCCACAGCCTAATTGTTCCGACACGTAGTTATGTATGCGTCCATTATAAACCCTCACTAATTGATACATATGTGCAGGTATATGTTCTTCTAATTATTGAAATGCCAGCTATATCTACTCATGTACGGTAGACGTAAAGACATTTTTAATTCTATATTCTTATTTAAAGGCTCATCGACTCAGCCTCGGCCTCCAACACGAGTTTTCGGCACTTGCTTAATCAGTATTTTCAGAAAATCTGTTAAAGCTTGCGAGCTTTACGGAGCTTCGTCAGTGTGAAAGTAACGTCGATTTTATTACGTTTGTATAAAACTTTATCGTTTTGATAACAGTATATGGCTTTGATATTATTAAATAATACAAAAAAATACTTAGAGTAAATATGTACATAGGTTTACACATGTAAAGCAGTTGAAAACCGGGCTAGATGATTATTATTAAAATTAAAACTTCATGCATGACTCTACAAATCAAAATGTTATTTAAGATGTATCTTTAGATTTTGTTTGAAACAATTAAATTTCAATTATTATTGCATGTTTCAAATATTAAAAGTCAACAATGCAGGACAAAGTGCATGACACGAGCGCAACGGCCTTAGTCAGGGCCGCCCAGGCGAGCGCCCAGCGCAGGCAGACGCGGCGCCCACCGCTGCCATGGGAAAATCAGGCTTCGCCCCGCGCGCTCATTGGCCCGTCTGGCACGCCCCGCGCCCCGCCCGCGCCCATATAAACCGGGCGCCACCGCGCATCTCCTCATTCCTCACTCGCAGTCCGCACCGACCGCGCGTCCGCGTATTTTACGTCCAGTGTTCGTGTTAGTGCAACTCGCAAACCACAATGAAAGCGATAACAGCAGTGTGCGCGACCGGCGCCTCCGTGCCGGCGATCGCCGGTGGCCGTATTCAAAGGCATCGGGAAGGCGAGAACGCGGAGATCCAGATGTATTTGTCAAAATTACAAGACCTGGTTCCGTTTATGCCGAAGAACAGGAAGATCTCGAAGTTGGAGGTGATCCAGCACGTGATCGACTACATCTGCGACCTGCAGTCGGCTTTGGAGAACCATCCCGCTATGGAGCAGTTTGATGCTGAAGGTGCTTTGGCTGGAGTGCCGTGCGTGGCGCAGCGGCGCCAGGAGCGCCGCCCGCTGGGCCCGCGCCCGCAGCCCAACACCATCCTCCGTAGAACACCCTCCGCCCACGAACACAATAATCAAACGGTTAGTACATATAAACACTCTGTTTACTCAGTGTTGGTGGTGATTCAAAACATTTTCTCCTTATTTTCTTGCCTTTAATATTGTCTATGATTAATGAAACGTTTGAACCGCTATTAAAATTAGGCACGGGTTTTTTTTTTTTTTTTTTTTTTTTTTTGATTGTGATTGGCCCGAGCCTTTCGGCTGTACTGGGGCGGTCTGAGAGAGGGCAAGCCAAGTTCATAAATATTTCCTATAAAAATTTGTTGATATTACATCAATAGCAATGTTTATTGTTTAAAAATGTTTAAATTAAGATTTATACGTTTACCGCTAACGCCAATAAACTACGCTAACTTACTTGTCCGACCAGACAGTATTGCATAAAAAGTAAATGAAATCAGGCGCGTCGTTGTTTTTGCGGCGCGCGCACCTGCGCGTTTCGCAAGCGCGGGAAGGTAAAAGCGGAGATGCCGAGTTTCACAAGCGACCGCGAGACGCCACTGCGTCGCACGCATTGCAACGTAAATTCATTGTACTAACATAGAAACTACGCAAGTCTAGATGTCACCCAAACATAGCTTAAACTTAGATTTTCCCAAGCACTTAACTAACCATTAAGGCCACACGACCAATTTATTCAGAACAGATTTAGGTTGTAGGTGGATTTAGGTAGGTAAACAATAGTCACAATCTAAACCGCTGTTCACGCATGCGTGACGCCTGTTTTGAATTTCAGCCTTGAAGCGCGGCCACCTGCGCCGGCGCCGCGTAAACGACCGTGTACTGACACACTATTTGAATATTCAACACGTATTTAAGTATGCTGCCTCGTTTAACATTCCGCCTAACACCTGCGCGAGATGGTCATTCCGTCATTCTTGTTTCGATTTGCCCCCGAGATACGCAGAGATTCCAAGCCTGAGACTTGTCTAAAATTGCACCGAGTCGAGATTGTGTTGCACCGTCAGAGCGGCAGGTGCATCGTGCAGGATTTATTCGAGCGCCTGCGATTACGGCCGCAGGCGCAAGCGCGCTCGTTAATACTTGCTCGTGCCACGTAAATTTTAATATCTGCCGGTTGTTGGAACCCAGAGAAATGCACACGACGAGCGTGATTTAGGGGACACGACGGGTTGCCCAGAATTTACAGCAACGCAAGTGCCCAAACGGTCGAATAGCATCTTTGCAATAATTTGCGAAAACAAATTCATCTGCCACCTGTTTAGATGACAAAAATGTTTTGTAATAGTCCTTTATACTTCAAACAAACGCTTAACGTCAATGGTAATTATATTACACCAGTGACAGAACAATCATCCATAACTTAATTTTGCAAAACAATCCTATTAAAGATCTTTCAAAACCTGTTACCCTTCACCCGCATTCCGGCGCCAACGGACAAGTCCGGCAAATATATATAAATATAAAAAAAAACATCTAATATTAGGAGCCTTTCGGATCGCCAGATTGCTAATTAAAATTCATTCTTATCTTAACAACATATATGCAAAGAATTCAGAATACTATATTGAAATAAACATAATCGTAGATCATATTACTCAGGTATCCAATAAACAAGCACCACTGATTTAATGAGCTCCGGGCGCCGGCGACATCGCACGATATTCACTAATTTACCGCCTACCACAATACAATATCGGAATGCTGACTAATCGGACCGCATTCTTGCCCAGACGAGGAATAATGTGAAAATATTAAGTCTCATATGAATGTTCCTGTACTTAATCCGAGAGCTACAAAGCATACAAAAAGGCTCAAGGCGATCGTGCCGGAATCTGAAGCACCGTGCGCGTCGTGAGGCGGCATTTCACGGTGATATCTGACGGGGCATCGCCTGTGCCACAAACTCCGGTCACGAGCATACGCCACGCCGCTATCTCGGCGACGGTAATTGTTGCTCGCAGCTGCCTGAACTCGCGAGGCCGTGGGACCTTTCGCCGATACTTGTCGGTTCCTCCGCTCTCACTCACGTTCTTGTCCTTTACGGCTTTAACCTAATATTGTCCCATAATTATCGTGTTTTACTTCAGGCACTGCAACTTAATAGCAGTACAAGAAACATTGTCGTGTGCATCTAATAGCGTGGCTAACCAAACCCATTAACGAACATCACGTCTTATCAATTACATAATATTGTTCGTTCACCGTAACTTTTTTCTGCCATCAATCTTAACTAAAGAATGAATACCGTTACCAGTTAGTCATTCAATTATATATATATACCCGCATGACTCTCCTCAAAATTAATTAAGCTTTGAACAGCTTCCCGATAAATTAATGTATCAGATATCGTATACCGTCCCTTATTCCAATTGATCAGCTTTGTTTCGGTTGTGTCGGGACTGCATCAGACACAAAAGAAAGGCTTAGGTTCCTACACGGCCGGACGCCCGGCGACGTCGCTTGCAGCCGCGCCGCGACAGGCGACACTAACGAGCGGCCAGGTGTCCGCGCCCACGCTCTTTACTCCTCTGAATATCTCAGTCTCCGCGCACCTCGCCACGCATAAATCGCATGTGAAAGTTTTACGAGCACCTTTACGCTTCTCCGAACTAATAAACTGTGGCGGCGGCGGCGAGTAGACAATGCAGTTCACCGCGAAATGTCTCCGCAAAAGTTTGCACGTGCAACGATTTCGCCGATCAATTCCATCGCCGACGGATCGATCGAGGGCATTGTGCGGCTAACGGTCGCTCACAGCTGCGCACCGAGCACACGTGACGGTGCCAGTAGCCGGATAGCTAAATAAATGCGACGCTCATACCTACCTTTTTATTATCCAGTCGACAATGCTCGTCACATAAAGGGATTTCACGTGTGCTCGCAAAGTCCCGATCTGTCGGAACATGTGTGCTCTCCCTTTGGTATGTGTCCGTAAATAGGGTGTGGCCACGTGCGCCCGCTCAGCTGCGGCGCGGATGTACGGACGGGAAGCAGTAATCTAACACTTAGCACCGAAAAAGTTATGCTGAAACTGCAAATGAACAACTACTCCTTCAATGTAAACATCCTGCTCGACTCACATAACTAACTTTCTTGCCGTTTAAACGGTCTGTCACTTACGCTGATTCGGTTCCCTTATAGTGTTTCATAACATCCTTCAATTAATTTGGGGCAGCAAAATAATTGACCCATTGTCAAAACGCTAATGAATTAAAAAGTGTTGAAACACAGCGCATATGTGGTGACAGATGGCCGGACGCGGGTCGGATGCGTGCACAGACACCCGATACGCTATTTGTCGCAATTACTGGCTACCGTTTAATTGCGATGAACTTAATCACGGAATATTATATCCACTAGATAAAATCAATGTGTTTTTGGTCGATTACAGTAAAATAGTTCTTGAACTAAACATTTTCTACGTAGACATGTGCGCGCGCATCTGTGCAACGATTGGTAACTGCACCCTCGTCACCCTGCAGTGGGTGGCAAGGGCTTGCCTTCTGTCGTTCTGAACCCCTTCATTTAATCGTAGGCTCTTTATTTCTTTCCTATTGTACATATACTTACCTATGTTTTATTCATTGTTACAGGCGGCAGAAAAGCAGAGTCAACAGGACAGGCCACTGTGCTAGATTAAGAAGAAAGATAATTTATGGTAAAATTAAATATACCTCGTGAAGAAGGCTGCGCAAGGCGGAAGGAGCGCTGGTGCGCAGGCGAGCTTCTCGCGAAGACATCCTAAGTACGATCTCGTTACGATCAATATAAGTACTACGTTAATTTAATGTAAATTTGTGGCATTACGGGAGGAGACAGCATTGCAATGCAATCAATCGTTGGCGACGACCTCTGACCGATTGTTTTGTTAATTTTCATGTAAAAAGCTTTACTAGTTGTTAGTCCTATGTATGTTATGTGTTGAACGGTTTGCGAAAGACCTAGAAACCCAGTCAGGACTGCCACTTGGAAATGATGCTACTATCTTGAATTTGTGATTCCTCCACGGAACCTTTCATATGAATATGTTTTCATTTGTAAAAGAAAGCTTGTATGTATTTCTGTTTTAATTTCAGTCCTAGATTCTTAGTTCTTAAACGATGCTTCCATTAATATCAAAGATGTACCTAAACCGATTGAAAGTTGGTTTATCTAAATAATTTTATTAATTTTATTTAAATTTTCATGAGTGTGATTTTGCATGGCGATTTTGTTGCTATTAGGGTATGGAATAGGTATTATGTAAGTGCTCGGCACAAACGTTATCATTTAATTTATAAAATGTGTCGAGCGCGTTCTATATGTAAATAGTGTATGTAATAAATGTAAAAACAATATTAAATTTTAGCGGAAAATTATCAAATTGAGACCTTTTATGATTTTATTTTGAATATAAGGTGAAAATGCTTTAATTATCTTATATAATTCTTATTATGGTGTATTATAATTTTAAATAGACTGTTATAGATTTAGTTATTGAGGGATGAGTTGATGGTGGGGTGCCCACCTCTGGTACAAATTGTTTTTCGGTGATTGCGGTGGGCGAGGTTATCTATCTGTTTTCATATCGTCCTCTATTTTGCGTAGGAAATATTCTCGACTGAGATCATTATCAATTGAAGAGAAACGTTCTGTAGGCCTATGATGGTTGCGTTTATCACGTGATAAATAAGTGTCAAAGCATCCGTCACGTTTTGACCAATTGCGAGTGCAAGGGACATATGCTTTGTCACTTATTTATCACGTGATAAACGCAACCATCATAGGCCCCCTGGAGAGCACAGCTTTACTACGCCGATAGCTAAATAAACATGCCTTAAACACCGCAAACACTTAAAATGTTCCATGCAGTTCAAAATCAACAGGTCACAAACAACCACTACAATACTAGTTTCTAAACTGTACTTTAAAATGTATTTCTTCATACTGTCATTTCAGTTCGTAGTTGATAAAATCTGCACTGATTATCTAACATTAAAAGAAGAATCAATGAAACCGAAAATAAAAAAAAGTTTTGAAAGAATAACTATTTTTAATTTTAAACAACCTATCCCAAAAATATACACCGACTTAGTCTTCGTTATATTACTTAACATTTGTAACATCAACTTGGCAGGTTGCACTTCCAAGCCCCAAAAACTGGGACGACGAGTCAGAAAATGTCAAAGTAGGTACTTGATAATGATAATCACATTTGAAGTAACTTTTTTATGGCTTATTATTTTCGCGGCGACAGAAAAATTAAAGAGCAGCAAACTATTTGCAACTAAAATAATAACTTGTCAGCGATTAAATATTTTGGCAATCATTTATATTAAATGAGCTTTAAACTAAGGATATTTTAAAATTCAAATAATGGCAGCTACTTTAAGGTAGCAGAAATAATAAACAAGATTACTGAAATCATAGGTGAGGTACTATAAATAATGACTTGGCGACTAATATTAGCAGAAGGATAACAAACTTTATATTAGTGGCAACTACAGGTCTCCATCTAAAAAAGCATTTTGGGCTTTGATTTGCTGGCAGCTTAAAGTAATGGGGAGTTATTTTTTTAGTTTTCGAAACCATAATTTAATGAAAACGGCGATAAGCGTTTTTTAGGTAAAAATGTTTTGCCCATACAAAACACGCTTATTTTAGTTCGAATCTAGCTAAAACACGCTACGCTAAAATAAGCATTGCATTATCATAAGACTTGCCTCAGAACCGAAGCTGTCAACCCCGATTCCACGTGGTCTTGTCTGCCCTACCCCTAGAGTGTATATAAAAAGCCGGAGGCGCGGAGGGAGAGCAGCCCTCGCCCGCCGTGACAAAGCTCGGGAGCCGTGCGGAGCGGACCGGCTGAGGCTGGTCGCCGAAGGCGACCAACAAGCCGAAGCTGCGGAACGGAGTACGGGCGACCGTGCTTTGCCACGCAAGGGCGGAAGGGCTGCACTTCCCGCAGCGCCGGAGCTAAGGCAGAGTCTGACACAATATCCAAAAAAATATTGTCGGTTTTAGGAGTCCATATCTCGGTAATTATTAAGTTTAGAAAAAAGTTGTCCATACAAAACACGTTTATTTTAACGTATTCTATACGATAGAATCATAAAAAATAGGTGTTAATATGACATCACACCTGACGAAAAATTTACCAAAATCAGAGCCACTAAATAAAACTATAGACCAAAATTATTATTTATACATGCAATTTTCAACTTTGATTAAAGCTCTTAAATTGCCGCACAAAGTATTTTTTTTATGACCTTGGTTTATTTTATATGTAATCTCCATTGAACAATTAGAGTAGGCCATTTTCAACTTTTTATCCGCTGTCATGTTTCCGCTTAATTAGTTAATTCAGTCGCCAAAACAATAACTCGATGCTAGTTTATATCGAAACAAAGCCGAAAATTGATTACTTAGCTGCTACTTTTTACTTTAATAGTCTCCGCAATTAGTCGCCAACTTATTAGTTTTGCTATCCCCTTTAATTTTTTATAAATCCCTAAATCTGATTAATTTGTCGCCGCGTTAAATACATGCCCTTTTTTATTTCATTGCTAATACTTGCCTAGTTTTGCATCGATGTATAGATTATGCACATATTTACACACATATTCTGTATTCTCTTGCATTTTCAAGATAGATTTGCATAACTTGACCTACCAATACAAGTGAAATTATAAAAAAACTTGTAAAAGTAGACAATAAATACGACCACACAACTAATTAAAATCTTGTCAAGTTGTCAGTACACAAGTAAAAATATTTTCCTCCTTAGTCTACAGCATGAATCAGAAACGGTACTGAAAGAAACATATAAAAATGTCATATCCTCAATTTATTAAAGAGAACAATAAGGAAGAATTTAGTAATTGCGTTCATATATCACTGAAGAGCCTATTTTATTTTATAAAAAAAATGTTGTGAGCTGAGACGCGGACACGGCTGCGCTCAGAGATCACGCGATTGCATCACGGCCAATTATTGCGCTACAAACTACAATATTTGGTCAGCTGCGTGTTTATAATCATCATTTAACAAGTACCCTCTCACACGCTAAAATAATCTCTCTGCGGCCAATACTAAAGCCCTCTTTTGTACATAGAACACAATGAATCCGCTGCATTGTATAACATACTTTAACCTCGAGCTACAAGGTAGAATATTACACGCTAAGCGGCATAAAATGAAACGCTTGTTGGCCAAACATTAACGCTTAACCATCTCGTGGGGGTAAACAATACGACTAATTGTTGAGAACAGGTAAATGAGACATCAACAGAAAAATGCAAAAATGTAGGCCGCGACCCTGCCAGGATTCGAACCTGGAATCTTCTGATCCGTAGTCAGACGCGTTATCCGTTGCGCCACAGGGCCAGATAGCGAGAGCTTTAAATTTTGTAAGTTGGTTTCCGATACACTGACTGAGGAACAGAACTATTATAATTATTTATTAAAATGTAAACAAAACTGTCTAAAATATTGAGCACATTGAACCGATCCAGTATCATTAAGTTCAAAGTAAAACAAATGCGTTACTTTGAATAAATAGTTTCAGATTGAGTAAGCAGGTACCGTTAAAGTTAAATAACTTGATACAAAAACCAAAATGACGACTTTTGGTTCAGGTGGTTTTGTTCCATAAAAAATAGTTCAGTTAGATCACAATGCAATTTCAACTTTCAAAGATCAAATGCAGTGCCTAAACCTCAAATAGAATCTGATAGTAAATGCTGCAACAAGTGGGTTTAAACGGCCAATTTAAATGGCCATGAAACGCGAGTCATTTTCAAAAAACATGTACATAGTTACTTAAAGGATTAATAAAAACAAAATTACGATCGCGTCACAAAGGAACCGATTAAATTTTGTTTTAATTAAAGCCCTTAACTATGTAAGTACATGTTTTTTGAAAATGACTCACGCATCCTTATAGGCTCCAAAAGTGTTTGCATTTGTTTAGATTCCATCAAGTAGGTAAATTAACTTTCTCCATTTGATAACTAAATGTCTTTAGCATACATAATATGGTATTGGCAAACTTAGCCTGCTCGCTGTACACTTCATTCTAAATTCGAAATTATCTGTGTTACCGCGTAGACTACCTACAAGTACCTTTACTTGGAACTAAGTGGGTCCTCGTACTGAATTAGGTAGGTATGCGCGTTGTTTGATGAGCGATACGGTATCAGGTTGATAGCGATAACTCCATTAAACAGGTGTATCGGTGTCCGCATCGTACCTCAGCTAACAACCTTGGTTTTCTTAATTTTCAGTACGGCTGCACTCAGTGGTAAATCGTTCATAGACCCAGAATTCCTCGATATCCGCACAAACGAGCCTTGCTTAAAAGCAGTACTTAATTGCTAGCCATTTAGGTATACCTATGTTGCACAATCTTGTTCAATTATGGACTTTCTACTTTTCAGCTCAAGTGAATAATCCTGAATCCTGAAATAACTACTACGTTTGTTGCTGTGCCAATTGCGAAACTATACATACCTACATGTTTCTAAAGGGAGCCATAATATTAATTGCGATTACAAAAATATTTTTACTGTTCAGTCAATTTCCGTCAATTCTTACTACCTAAATGAAAGCCTAAGCCTAAGAGCTCGGCAGTACCGCTACCAAATGAAGCAAAAAGAGGTACCTATACGTATAAGAGCCATACAGGGCGAGAAAGAACATTTGCATCTTTTTAGGGTTCCGTACCCAGGGTAAAAACGGGACCCTATATTACTAAGCTTACGCGTTCCATCTGTCACCAGGCTGTATCTCAAGAACCGGGACAGCTATAATAGACAGTTGATTTTTTCACAGATGATTTTGTTGCGGCTTTAACAACAAATACAGAAAACAAAAAAGTTAAAAATAATTTAGTTGTACGGAACCCTCGGTGCGCGAATCCGACTCACATTTGGCCAGTTTTTTTTTATATACAGGCTAGTACATGAAAAAAAAAACTTAAAAAAAAGACATTCGTTCCCCATTGTGTTGATGTATATACGATCCCACCAAAAACATAAATGTTAAATGAGAGCCAAGTTCAATATGGCATGCCACGTTGTCGACTTCGCCGACAAAAGAATTGAGATCTATATGGGTCCCAAGTTCTTTGCTACGTCATAGTTAATATATATGTTTTAATCTACATAATATTCTAAATACTAAAACTAAAACTTAACATTCCTAAAAAATAAAAATACATATAACCTAATAACAAAAAAGAGAGCTAGGCTAAAAACCGTCCCGCGTTCCTCCTGAAGCAAAGGTGCCCATCACGCTCGCCGCGTTGCCACGTTGAATAGCGATGGACAACCTTTGCATCAAGAAGGACCCGGAACGAGGATCGAGACCTGCTTGTGCCATGCGCCGCCCCAGCTCCATTAAAAAGGTTTTCCCCTCCGCACACCAAACTCCGGAAGTCTCCACCGCAAGTGGAACGAACATGTAGTTTGAGAGTCCCGAGTACTTTTGGTGTTTGCGCAGCGCCGCCAGCTCAGCCGCTGCACCTGCTGCCCGCATGGTACGGGTAACGTGCGAAGCCGCGAAAGTACTAACGCATGTAGCGTCCCAGAGCAGGCAGCGACCTTGCTGCCAGGGCACTAAGGTTAGACCATCAGGCCTTTTACCATCTGATCTGCTAAGGCCTGGTGGTTCCAGAACACATGGAACCCTGGCAGAAACAAGTGCTCTCCTCGTGATGTCGTTAATGGCGTGATGTCGGGGAAACCTCCCTGCACACCGACAAATTTAATTAAAACAAACAATTATTTACTCAATGCATTCATTTTACTTGGAGTGTAATTCAATATTGTTTGTTTTAATTAAAACATGTATATTAATTAGCAAAGATATTATGAAGTAGCAAAGAACTTGGCACCCATATAGATCTCAATTCTTTTGTCGGCGAAGTCGACAAAGTGGCATGCGATATTGAACTTGGCTCTTATTTAACATTTATGTTTTTGGTGGGATATCATTACTTTTTGTACAGAAATTATTATGATGTATAAATTACTTAATTATTATTTGTTAATTACTTTATTTTCCTACGTTTAACGACACACCGTTGGCCGCTTGTTTAGCGCGTATTACAAGTTTTTTGTATGGGGACACCACTTATTGTTTGACTAAACTTATTTTTATATTTTTGTTATATAGCAAATATAATAATACCTACATATATTGGGATAGTATCAAATTTCTGCGTGTAACGATTCCAACGCTACAATTTTTTTTTTGTAGGCCCCCCCCTATTTTTAACTTCTTTTTATTTTAAGATTTTTTCCTACGCTTACACACAATTACCGAGCTAGATTCCAAATTTCATCCTTCTAGGTCATCTGGAAGTAAGTTAGGTTTAGGTACTATAAGTCAGTCAGTCAGTGCTAAAATTTACGACTTTTTGACCTTCATATCTTTACCATTTGAGCTAGCTTCATGAAATTTGGGCTTCTAGATGTCCTTATGAATATAATTAAACACACGTAGTTTTATGTGTTTACGTAAAAGAGGTTTTGAGTTATCTCTTCTTCTTCTTCTTCTTTGTCGTTTTCACTCTTGGCAGAGTGGTCGTGGTCATCATTTCAGATGTTGGTGGCAAGCTTCACAACACGCCGCCATTCTTCTCTGATAGCCGCCTTCCTCGTACGAGAAGTTCTTCCATGTGACGGGGACTTGTGGCAAACAAAGTG
The DNA here is from genome assembly GCA_932273695.1 of Apotomis betuletana. Taxonomy (NCBI): domain Eukaryota; kingdom Metazoa; phylum Arthropoda; class Insecta; order Lepidoptera; family Tortricidae; genus Apotomis; species Apotomis betuletana. The sequence goes on along the minus strand of OW026308.1, from coordinate 15,181,766 downwards.
GTATCGTCTGCATGCATATCGCAAGTTGGAGATCCTCATACCGCCGATCGAGATGCCATCTGTCCAGTCTTCAAGTGAGTTTGAGTTATAGAAGGGTCAAAAGTGGCACCAAGTCGTTCGTGTAATATTACACTCGGCGCTGGCTAACCAGTTCCTTTGCTTGAACTTGGCTTGACACGCTGCCGCGTGTCTAAGTAGATACGAGTAACTTTAGACCAGTATCACTAGTGAAAAATAACAAAAACCACCACATAGTTATAAAATAGGGATATAATTGTTGGTTACGTACAAAGCTGTTGTTATTAGTGTCGGCACATCATTTTAATGTGCCGTACTTGACATTGCAAAGACGTACTACGATGCCCTTTCTTATAATTAATGTATATAATATTTTGTCTGACACATATACAATCAAGCATTATACTGTCAGAAATAATTGTTGGTGCCAGTAAATAATGGTAAGGAATAATGTTTCATGTAATAAAAAAAAATCCAAAAGTTCACACCTTCGGGTTTCGGCGGTCGTGATCTTCGCGCCTCTGCACATGCATTTGGGTCATGTCATTTCAAAAAACAAAATTCATCCGTTCGGTGGTCAAAAGTTAAGAGCTTGTATGAATCTAGGTTATGTTGCTAATACATCGCATTATAGAACAGGGAACGTTCTTTATTTTCACAGACATTTAATTAGAAAATTAGGCCCTGGAATCCTTAATTTCACAAATGTCTAATACCGGAAAGACACGCACCTAAATCTGACAATGACCCTTTTACACTTATTGCCCTAATAAGCCAATGAATGCCTTCAGATATGTACAGTATTACTTAATAAAAATAAATTATTTTTCCAGCGTTTTCCCCATAGTCTTTCTTCGTCCGTAAGGACCTTTACGGGGCAATGACATCACGGCCCGCTAGCTACATGTGTGGAGCGTTTTCAGCGCTCCGTAGGAATGTCGAACTTAATGGTAATTTCCGACCCTTAGAGCACTCTAAATTAGTCGCATAAAGCCTTTTGATCCCCGTAAAAAATAGGTTAATTAGGATCAATAGACATCTTAAAAAAAACTTGTCCCATTGTCATTTATTGGCATGAAGTCCGCCATTTGTACTGACTTTTGTTTTGTGCAATAAAGTTTAAATAAATTGTCTGTAGTGTCTGATATAAACAAACGTAGGTACTGCACACAGATCTCTACCTCTATCGTGTGTATCCAGAATACAGATTCTTCGAACCAAGTACATTATCTTGCACATCCGGCAGCGGTGCCACGACAGTTGGTCACAGAACCACCTCTGATAACGCGCAGGTGTTCTTATAATTCGCACTTAAAATAATAAGTTTCACTCATGAAGGGGTTACCTATCTGAAACACTAATTTTTGTTTCCCATATGTAACTTTTCGCCAAAGTTTCATTTGTTTCGTTTTCAAAAACTTATAATTTATCATAATAATTATAAAACAAACCTAATGTAAACTATGCGTTCTTTAAAACGATGTTTATAAAATCCTGAAGATATTACGGGTTTCAGCAAAAAATTACATTCGGACAAATGAAAATTTATCGAAACTTTACAGATGGGAAATAATGTTTCGGAGTGGAGATGGAGGATACCATGACCGGGATTTTTGTTTTTGCGTAAGTACTAGACAAGACAGACTGCTGATTCTTCCGGTCAAAGTAGATTGTCCTCAAATTTTCGGCTGCATAGTGCCCTGGATCACATAGGTACCAGTACTGATAACAGTGCACGGGTAGCAGCTATTGTTATCGCGTCGCGCCTGAAAGCCGTGTCAAATTCGCTACGCCCGGGAAATGCGTGACGACGTGTCAACGTATGCACGAGCGATATTAGACGATCTGGGGCGCTATGAAGTCCGCTTGTGCGATAATGTGTGCTGAAGGATTTTCATGGATTCATAACCAATGTCTAACTGACACATTCCATCAAGTGTTATATTTGCATCTATTCGAAATAAAATAACAAACAGTCTGATATTATGAACTTGTTATTTGAAACAGAATGGTCGACGGCTGAGGCTAGTGAAGTCGAAAAGCGGGATATTCAGACTTCTGACGAAATCGCAAATCGAAGGCTCGTAAAGCGATAGACATCAATTTGTAACAAACAGCGATCATGATATTCATTATTTGAGTACACCTGGACTGATTTAGCGCAATATGTACATGAAAGCATTAGTAATAATGTGTTTATCATTAACTGATTATATCCTCCGGAACCGTTACTGATATCGTAGTGCGTCTAAGATATACGCGACAGGTGAGCCGGCAGGTGTTTGCACTGGCGCGGTGTGAGCGCACCGAGCTGATAACGCTGATACCGATGGCTAGATAGTACACTTGACTCATACACAAATCTTACACACACTTGTTATCGCCCACTCACCAATTAGACAGACTAGGCCAACTTCATATTAACAGAGGTAGGCTAATTCGACGGAGGTTTGCGATATCACCTACTTAGCAATATAACAGCTTTACATCGGAAATATAGCCTTTTTTTGCAATTTTGCAATTTGACCTGCAGTGATATTCACAAAATTACATTTTAAAGGGAAAATTGTAAAATTAGACAAAATACTGAAAAAAAGAAAATGACGTTACTGCAAATGTCGAATAACGTAAATCGCTAATGTAGAAAGATGCTGGCGAGATCTCGCACAGATGTCAGGGTCGAGCGGGCTGAGGCCCAGGGCAACCAACATTAACCGAGGCAGTTTTTACCTACCTCCGTGATGGCGCGCAAAATGTCAATACGCTATACCAACAAAGTAAAACAAACAGCGCTCTATCGTGGGTAGACCAAGTAAACATGACTACATGACGTCGCGTCAGGTAACACGAACGTGTTCGAAATCGCAATTACGGCCCTTTGGAAAACCAGCGCAAAATGGCATCAGCCGGTTCGCTTTAGGAGTCAAACCGCCCGAATGGGTTAGCTTGGTTAAAAGGCAAAGGCACGAGAGGCGTAACCAGGCAACGCGGTTATGCTAAGCATAACAATGCCCGCTGTGAGATGACCGCATGCAACAGCAACATGAACAATAGCCACGCAATTCGTGGACTAAACAATACTGGACTTACGCAATGCCAAATCAAGGTAGCATTTCTGTATTCGCTAGTTTTTTTACAGTTTCAACGACGGTACTTACCTATTACTAAGTCTCTGACTGTCTGTTGAACCCAGGGTTTTAACTACCTATTCTAGTAGAAAATTCTCAGGCGACTATAATTCACACGTCCTATCGTATTTATAGGTTAAATGCATTCTGCTGTATTTGTTATGCTTGTTATCTGAGAACTCCATCATTTATTAACGATTTAAAAAATATTTGTTTGTTGGAGAGAAAACATCTTCAGATTTGTCCCATAAAATTTTGGTGGTTGGTTGCGTTTATCACGTGATAAATAAGTGACAAAGCATCTGTCACTCACACTCGCGTTATGTCAAAACGTGACGGATGCTATATCACTTATTTATCGCGTGATAAAAGCAACCATCATAGGGCCCCTGATGACCTCAAATATTATAGACACATCTATAGCGAAATCGGTGTTTTTCTTTTTTATAGTAACTCTTCCACCTCTTCTTGAAAATAAGATTTTTTCGCCTTGAAGTGTTTTTTTTTAAGTGATTATCATAAATATTGAACCATATCTTCCTAATAAATATTTCACCTAATGCTATTCGAATAGCATATAGATTATATCAGTTATAAGAATTTATGAGACAGTGATAAAACTATGATATTGCTAAACTGAGGATATCAGAATGCCTCGTCACATTAGGACCCTGTTATACGAGTAGATCCATTTATTTACACAAGAATGTACGTCAGTGTACGTGTTCCTAATATAAAATTTCCGTGCGCGTAGATTAGATTCAAGAATGTTGCGTTTATTGTTTCCCGCGATAACATCAATACCTAACGGTTACAGTTGTGTTCAGGTGGCTTTGTGAAACGTAAATCATTTGAGTACTAATCGCAAAAAAACACTTTAACGACACGACTGATCCCACACCGGCGTCGCCATTAACATATGTATGTATAACGGGATTCGATCTATAAGGAGACTTCATTTACCTCGACTTGACTGCTTGACTCTAATTCGGTTAGAAATGTGTAAGCGTATTTCAACAGTAAAAAAACCGTCTGTCATTAACTTTAGCGTTTCATTTTACTGGGTACCTATATAAATTAAACATTCATACTATTTAAGATGTTAATTTTTTCATGCTATGTTAGCAAACATGTGATACTCATATTAATAATGTTAAGACAGACACACAATGTTACAACCGCATGTTTATGCAAATAAATTATTTCATTTCATTTCATTTCACTGACCTTAGGAACAACAATGCTTAGGAAGAATTTTGAATTATCGAATATTTGTTATATAATATTATAAGTCCATTCACTAATTTCCAAACTTTACTAACCCAATTAGATGACTTAATCAAAGCTAACCTGGAATCTATTTTAAATATTCAGCTCAGCGAAGAATCCTGGACCCAAGCATCCCTTCCCATTCGCTTTGGTGGGATAGGGATCCGCAAAATTTCCTCCATTTCCGCACCAGCTTTTCTGTCCTCTGCCCACAGCTCGGCAGTTCTCATAGGCAAAATTCTGAGGGCCTACTCTGCCTTAAACTATGAGACTACGGGCTTAACGGAGGCCAAAAGAGCTTGGTCCATTGCCTGCCCGGGAGAGGACTACCCAGAAAATTTAAAATCACAAAGGTCCTGGGACGACATCTTATCAAAATTAACGTATGACTCCCTCCTAAGTCGCAGTACGGGCTCTGAACGTGCCAGAATTTTGGCAGCGGGCACGAAAGAAGCGGGCCACTGGCTGCACGCTTTCCCCTCTGCCAATACTGGTACGTTTCTAGAGCCAGAAACCCTCCGCATATCCACCTGCCTGCGACTCGGAGTGCCAATCTGTGCTCCTCATAGATGTTCCTGCGGCAGCGCGGTCGATACACTGGGACACCATGGCCTCTCTTGCCAGAAAAGTGCAGGCCGCTTCTCGAGACATGCCACTCTGAACGACATTATCCGCCGCTCTCTTGCCACCGTCAACGTGCCGGCGTTACTGGAGCCATCGGGTATCGCCAGGGACGATGGCAAGAGACCGGATGGGATGTCCCTAGTTCCGTGGAGGCTGGGACGTGTGCTTGTGTGGGATGCCACTTGTGTAGACACACTGGCGCTGTCCCACCTTCACGGAACATCTGGCAGAGCGGGTGCAGCTGCTGAAGCGGCCGAGAAACTGAAAAGCACCAAATTTAGGGGTCTCGGCCCCGAATACAATTTTGTACCGTTTGGAGTCGAGACCCTAGGTCCATGGGGTCCCAGTGCCCGCAAGCTTTACAAAGAATTGTCCAAAAGGCTTGCAGAGACCACTGGGGTCCGAAGAGCTGGCAGCTTCCTCGCTCAACGTATCAGCATAGCTGCTGTTCAGCGAGGAAATGCTGCCAGCATTTTCGGTACCATGCCGCAGGGGAGTAATTTTTTGAATTTGTTTTAATTTTAGGTTTTTTGTACATAGCTGTTAGTAGTATTTAAGCTTTTTATTTACTGTTTCTTTGTTTTTCCTTTTTTGAAATAAATATTATTTTAATAAATAAAATAAATATCGGACAACCTCAAAAAAATATATATATATTATAAGTTTAACATGTTTATACATATATATTTGTCAGTGGCATTCTAATAAACTGATATTGATTTTTTCTATTCTGAGAGTTACTTGAGCGCTGATTCGCTCTAAATCGCTATACTTAGGTATTTATACCTCGAGTAACGAAAAATCTCTGAGACACATCACAAAATGTGATATTTCTTTATAATTATTGCTTCAATGCGATGTTTTTATACTTATGATTTTTTTTTATAATTTTTTACCTGGATTACAAAAATGCTGATGTGACATCGAGGTCATTACAAAGTGAATGTGTAAAATGTCAAATGAAGTTTCCCAGGAATATCACTCGCCGACCGGTGCATGCAGGTTTACGCTAGCAGACGTTATTGCTTTAATAAAATAATAATGTAAAGTTTATAAGCTACGTAAATCGCTACTAGCTTATTTCCACACAATGTTCCAACTTACCAGAACGATAATAGCGTGGGGCACGTCACTCGCCTCTCGTTAACCTTTCACGCTACCGATTTATATATTATTCATACAATAGGACCAAATGAACCAACTTTGCACTTAAGATTGCCCCAAGCCAAACATAAATACAATTGAAAATACCTATGCCACATAAATCATTTTTATCACTCAATTGAATTATATATATATATTTTATACATTTCGTCGGATTGTCGTTATCTTAATCTGTGTTAATTTGGTACAGTTCCGTATTTGACTTACGATAAAATAATTATAAGAATATAATTATAACTATTCTTGTCACATTGTTAGGCGATTCACAAAATCTAAATTATAAAAGACAACCCGAAATTCAAATTAGGTTATCGACTTGATGTTTTACCGTACAGCGCCACCTATTAGTAAAATATTCTTCTTACGACGGTTGGACGGATTGTATAAAATTTTGTTTCAAGGATTTTTGAACATCTAAAGATGGAAGGTTTTTTTAAACGATTGCTAGAAGGCGCTCTTCTAGTAATTCATATTATGCTTAATTAACATAAGCCTTATTGCCATTGAACATTACTTGAATTAAGTTCATGGCTCAATATCCAGCGCTGTGATACTTACCTCAGTCAGTTATAATACTACGAGTATAAGTTAATTCAGTTAACATAAATGTTCAATATTAAAATAACCCTTTAGAAACCCATTGCGGTAATTGGAACTGGAGAACTCCAGCAATGAATATTTTAAGGTTAGTAACATATCCATAGCGAGTACCTAACCCGGCAGTCGTGTTTAATATTGCAGGAGTGTAAAGGGCAATGCATATTTCCCTGGAGGCGCCGTTGTTTGCCCTACGCCTGCGCCTCCCATGCTACATTGCAATGCTAATGTTATTTTTGTCCTAAGCGCAACTAAACATGTTGTTATTAAATTGTAACTCCAACGGCCATGTCGTTATAACACAAGTTACATGAAAATTGATCAGGAGGGTTTACTTGTAAGCTACATGGAAGTCAATGTTATGACTAACTAAGATGCTAATTAGGGGAATAGCAGAGAATATTTAGGGCATTTTTAAACTATTTAGAGAAAATAACCGATTACAAGGGAGATGTTTAATAATACCTAGTTAGATTCTGAAATTGTTGCCTTTCATCTTCATCCGAGTCGAGTCGCTCTACCTTACAATTTTCGAGTATAAGGTTTTTCTATTCAGTGATCTCCAGATAGTGTATTTCACGGTATTTTCAAGCAGTAAAAATATCCTGCAGTGCACGGCTGTGAAATCCCTGGCCAACCTTAAACAGTACTGGCTTAGTTATTCTCTAAGACCGTCTAAGAGTAATTAGGGAAAGGTGCTCAAAATAGGTGAGCCGTTGGAAATCGGGTTCTATAGACGCCTGAACACTGGTGTACAGACAATACCATTTTTCCAATTTGACGACAGTGATAAAGAATGGATTGTGTAGACATAAATGTTCACATGGTGTATTTATAAATGCGGTCGCTCTGCACACAATGCCGGTGACTGGGGCATCACTTCCGCTGCACCTAAACCTAACTGTATCGATATTATCGACGCACTGAATGAGGTAACAAAATAGTGATGTGCTTAAATTCGATCATTGTGATGGTTTTGAGTTTGCGAGGCTTAAAATAAATTGTAAGTATTTAAATATTGGATGGTTAAACTTTCTCTTGGTTATCCTTTTGATTGAGGTATACGAAACCCTGCCGTACCTCAATCGGCAAAATTATCCCTTTGTCTTCTGATTCATGGGGACAACAGTTTTCCAAGTGAAGTTGGTCGCTCAATCCAGTTTAAATCTCACGTTTGCTATACAAATCTCGTCTCACCTGCCCTCACCTGTGTAAGAGCACAAATTTATACAGACATATATAAGGATAAAAATACTACAGAAGTGTAGACTATTTATAATGTACCTACTGTATTACTGATATCGGAATATTAACCCAGTGACGGGAAACCCATTGTTTGACATTAACAATGCCGATATTGTGGTTTAATATGTTGCGAAGTTATTTGCAGACTTATGCACAAACACAAATATATTTTATATAGGAAAACGTTGTTTCATATTTATTAATCATTCACATAAATAAAATAAACGATCATGAATAGTTATTTATAGTCGACGACGGAACAGTGGCAGTGCAGCTATACCTAACCTACTGAGCCGACGATCCTGGGTTCGAATACTTAATTGTACCTGGGTCATGGATGCTATCTATCTACTTTATGTATGCATTTATATTTATATTATGTCTATCGTCGTCTAGTACCCATAGTCAAGCATTGCTTAATTTCCGACTCTGTCCTCTATGCATTTTTAGTATAATCGTTTAGAGATGTTGTGTGTGCTACTGGGGTAGTTGGAGTAACGCTAACCCCTTTTCACGCAAAATAGGCACGTTGGATGTTGAGTAGCGGGAAATGCCCAGCGCAACTAACTGTGTGTGCTACTCTTACGTCAAGTAAACCTGGGTAAGGCAACTCAAACTCTTGCACTGAGTATTATGTGCTATTATTATATTGAATGGTCTAATTGCCAAATATAAGACAAAAAAGTTTGTTAGTACCTTGAAATCTTAAATACTCAAAGGGCTACGTTGGCACTTAAAATTTTACTTATTTCCGAACTCTGATAAGTGACAGACTTTTTGGAGAACTGACGGATATCAATCTATATTATTATGTAGGTAACATATGTAGCAGTCGTATACGTTTAGCTTTGACATTCCATGCTTTAATGTATTTAAGTATCGCATACATTAAAGTTACACAACTGTCACAATCTGCAGTAATTTCTTCCCTGGTCTCTACCCAATTCACGCAAGTATTAATAATACGGTGAATAGAGACTAAAGTACTATGTGTGACCTTACAAACGGTCCGGTAGTTTTGAATTTTTGATATGTTGTCTAGGATGGTTAGTCAGTGCTTAAAATGCAAAATGCACAATTCCCACCCCTCCGCGCCCGCCGCCATATTGAAAAAACCGGAACTTTCTTCATATTTTTGCTCATATCTTCCTTTAGGAGCATTTTAGCTAGAAAAAAGCTTCGACAATGTTATAGAGAGTTAAATTTACTACATTCTCCATTTTATATTTTTTTTCTAGGAGAGATAGTTACGGAGATATCCACATTTAAAAAAACGTAAAAAATCGCAATTTCCTACTGAAAAACAAACTTCTGGATTATATCTTCGTTTAGGCGCCTTTTAGCTACAAAAAAGCTTGAGCAATGTTGTAGAGAATTAAATTTACTATAATTTACACTTCAAATTTTGTTTCAAGGACGGTTAGTTACGGAGATATGCACATTTAAAAAACAGGAAAAGTCAAATTTTCCGAAAATTTCTCAAAATTCTTGGCTTAGAACGCTGTCATTCAGTTACGGACTAGTCTAGGACAAATTAAAACATGTAGGAAATATAATTGCTTATAAATACTCATGTCCATTTTTACATACATTTTCGGAAAATGTGACTTTATTTTTTACATATCTCCGTAATTATCTATCCTAGAAACAAAATTTGAAATGTAAATTATAGTAAATTTAATTCTCTACAACATTGCCCAAGCTCTGTTCTAGCTAAAATGTTCCTAAACGAAGATATAATCCAGAAGTTTGTTTTTGAGTTGGAAATTGCGATTTTTTACGTTTTTTTAAATGTGCATATCTCCGTAATTTTTTGTCCTAGAAACAAAATATAAAATGGAGAATGTAGTAAATTTAACTCTCTATAACATTGTCGAAGCTTTTTTCTAGCTAAAATGCTCCTAAAGGAAGATATGAGCAAAAATATGAAGAGAGTGCCGGTTTTTTCAATATGGCGGCGGGCGCGGAGGGGGGGGAATTGTGCATTTTGCATTTTAAACACTGACTAACCATCCTAGGCAACATATCAAAAATTTAAAACTACCGGACCGTTTGTAAGGTCAAAATCCTTTATTCACTGAATTATAAATCTGAGCTACGTATCGTAGGTATATAACTGGTAATGGTCTTAATACCTGGAAGCATTTATATTATAAACGCGGCGGTTCAAACAGCGCTATAAAACGGATTAACACGCGAATAGCATTCATACAGCGGCAGCGAGACAGTAATGCTCATTGCAGAACAGCAATCCTATAAACTTGCAGCAAATGAATGTAATTTACTTCACAATCGTCTTTCCGAATATAGACCGCTTAGTCGCGTCCTGTGAGGGACACTCCACGTGTTCGTACCCTTTCGTAAAAATATTTGTATTTTGGGATTTGGATTGGCAGTACTGGGAAGTGTTAATATCGAGAGTCCTGAAAGACCCATTAGGCATAGGTATTAATATAAAAAAAAACCGAGACTGCCAACCCTACATATTTGTAATGGAGTAGAGTGTTGTGTTTGTGTCGTAGTCCTAAGAGGTGGATTCAAAATCGAGTAAGTTTTCATTACGTAAACATCTATTTAACCAGCATTAAAGCGATGTAACCGTTTTGGAGAAAGTACTCAAAATATGTGTTTGTTTGTGTATACGTAGTAGTACAGGATTCTTTAGGACTGGTTTCCCTGTGCTTTCCAGGTTAAATTCGTTCCTAGCTGAAATTGCCAATCGAATCTGAAATCGTTGGCAAAAAGGTGTCCTTCGAAATTAGGGAAAACCAACAATAATTATTAGGAAAACAATAATAGACGTATACTCGTAATTACAATATTTGCATTTTCCATGTGATGCTCGACCAGTTTAGTTGTCAGAAACGATAGCCTGTGGTAGGGGGCATTTTGTACGTGGAACTCCTATAAGAGGAACCATTGGTGGACACACATTATTTGGTTATGACAGACGCTATTTGCCTAATGACGGTGAAAAAGAATTTGCCCCGGTTTACCCATGGACAAATTTGATACTATAATTACCATAACACTTCTGTAAATAAGTATATCGTATAGTCATATCTGTACTGAGTAGGTGTACAATAATTATTATATAATCTTCGTTGATTTATATCTGCTGACTGACTGTGCCAGTTTATTCCTAGCTATCAGTTTATTCCTTTAGCAAGTAATTGACATAATATTTATCCGCAAAAAGAATATCATTATCAATGGGTAAACAAAGTATTGATAAAGATTATCCGCTGTACGCAAATAAGTTTATCAACACAGATGTTTGTACGTACATTCTACCTATTTTACCGAATACCTACAGTGTCAATGATCGTAAGATGTCTTATAGTTGAAAGTCCTATAAATAATACGTTATTTGTATTGCGTTTTATATTATTGTTTCGACGATCGCAATTCTTTTGGTTAAACCAAATTGCATATTGTTGGGAAAACTCACAATACACGTATTGATATAATTTAAAAACCATTCAAGGAATAGGGTTCGATTCGATGTAATCAAGAAATAAATTTGAATACTTTGATGACTGAGAAATGTTATTAACATGATATTTTTTTATTTTCATTTGCATTGCTTGAAGAAGAGGCTTCAGTATCAATTTTAGTAAGGACTAGGTAAAATAAATTAAAAGTTACCTAAATGGGTACCTAACGAAGTAGATATTCGTACTCATTGGTTCTTCTACACAGCCCATATAATGTTACCATTATAAGAAAATTTCATCATCCCTTACTTCTTGCATGGCAAAAAATGATCTTAGTGATGATAACTTGCATTGCAAAAATGTATAATAGCGATAATGCATTCTGGGACCTGCCGAAACTGAAAATCTCACTTTTTCGCCGTATAGACCCAGTGAGGTGAGGAACAGTTCTATTTTCCCCTACCTCTCCTAAAAGCGACAAAAGGGTTACGATAAAGCGATAAATAAGTAGGTGGTGAACATCAAATCCTGTAGGTACTACGGTTATGGCAACGCTGATGGATATCCGTTACATGGTTCGCAGGGTTTCTCGATGAAAAAATATCCTTCTCGTCTTAGCCTGGATTTCTAAGTACGCACTTCTAACTTCGAACTCAGGAGTAGACCCCAAGTAGGCAGTGTTTTACTCTGTGCCCCAGGTAAGGTCACACACCGCGGTTCAGGCGCCGCCGCGCTGGTGCACATCGCCATGTCCATTGTTCGCGATACGCCGCCTGCACATGCAACCAATGCCTCGCTAACAATATGCACAGTATCTTCTGAACACAACATCCTACTGTAACTTCCATAGTACAATACAGAGTTTTCCATATTAGAGTCAAAGTAGAGTACAGCGCGGATATAGAGGGAGTTATTGTCCCCCCATGATGGACGACTTGCCAACAAAGTACCTACATTAAGTACTTAAACATTTTGAAACTTCCCTCATCAAAATCCTGTATCCGCGCCTAGCTGCATACCAAACTAAAAGGTAAGTAAGGTAAGGTATAAGTAAACTGAAATAAGTAAAGTAATCGACTTATATGACGTCAGGCCTCCTATTGTATAAAATAATTACATTATGTGTATTGACCTGTGAACTTTTATTCGTTAATTACGAATAAAACAATATTTTTCAAATGTGATTTCACACTTGGCGAAAATATTGAGAAACTAGGACATACCTTATATCGGTAGATCCATGATAATGCCTGCACATATTATAACTAGGTACCTACTCATAAATTTCTCGGATATTGTAATTAAGAAGCATGCTAAGAAATACGCATGAACCACAAATTTCCTAACTAAGTATAGACAAAGTGGTATAGATATTAAGTGCTGAGTATTTATCTGAATCTGAACCGAAGGACCCAATGATTTCACGACTATAAAGACTTTCCGCATAGTCACGACTTACGATTAATTTAGCCATTAGGCATGTTCACCTTCAATACCGTCATATGTCATAATCACAAAATATACGTCGTTGCACTTCATACAAATGTCGGGAACTTGGTTCTTGTTCTGTTTCATTTATTTGTTCTACGTATAGCAAAATCGACTGCAGTTAGATACCTATGCCTATGCATTGAAAACGTCTAAATTTGCTATTTATCTTATAAATATACACTACAACTATAAATAATTTTTCTTTTGATTCTTTTGATAGGATTTCAATAAGATTCTCTCAAAAAACTCATTTTTGTGACAAGCCTTTATAGCCGACTGTACCTACTTTTCCTTCAACGTCCATCAATTGCTCACTGAGACGATTCTAAAGACCCCAAACTCGGTAGGATTGCTTTATCTATTACAGAGTTATTTCTAGGGCCACCTTTCGACTCTATCATCAGATCACCCGCATGGTACCATATAATTATATTCATATATTGTCATCAAAATGTAAAATGTGTTTTGTCTTTTCATAATGGACTTTATTTAATCGCAATGTATGTGATGTTAACTGAACAACATTTTCGACTTAATTGTCACGGCAGTCGTGGCCGAGCGGTTAAGGCGTCTGACTAGAAATCAGATTCCCTCTGGGAGCGTAGGTTCGAATCCTACCGACTGCGAATATTTTTGCATTTTTGTTTTATTCTGTTTCATGCTCATTATCATTACCTACTTGGCCATTTACTTTGCTTCTTTTTTATTTCCCTAATGAAATAGATACTTATTCGTATTTATAGCTTTGTTAAATCCATTTAATTAAAAGATTTCCTTTTTTACCCGTATTTTATTATACAGCGTTCTAATAAAACAAGCATCTACCAATCGAATCGAAAGGTACAATACATAAACAAGGTATTGATCGCCGCGAAGATGGCCGGCAGACGGGGCAGGGTCTCATTAAGAGAGTGCACGTGTGCCGCCTACGGCTCCGCGTGCCGAGCGCAGGGTCGCACTAACGAGATTTCGCCAATCATGTTCTATAAATGGACAATTCATGTTCTCATAAATTACTACATCAAAAGAACTTTGTAGAATCGTCACGAGTCTGTACTTATTGTATTTTTTTACAATCAAAGTTGCGAAAGTTCTGCGATCTAAGTATGCTCATTGCGTACACACGTCCCAATGCCTATTTAACACACAAATTGTAATTAAATTAGTAGGTACTCTGTCTTGTGTATGTGTTGCGTTTAGAATTCAGTTTGATTTGTTTGATCGGTTTGGTGCCAATTATCCTCAATGTTAAACACTATGTTGACTATGACATTTACGCTATTATAATGGGATTAAACGCAAAAACAACACTATCAGTGTATAAAAACACAATGTGGGCTTGAAATGAAACACTAAACCGCATTAGCTCCGGCCAACTGGCACCCCTGTAACTTTTCGCCGCGGATTACGAGTCTGTGCCAGGGATTTAAGGTTTCATTACCATCGAGCCGTCCCCTGTATTTCCTTGGGCCCTTGGTTAAATCCCCTACCACAATTAATTCACAACTTGTATGACCTTTCTTTATATCGTCATGCCAATTATAACGTCTCGATTCTACGAAGTTTTTTTTATCACGCAAACAGATCATAATGATTACGATCTCACGATTACAAGGAACACCCAAGAAACTACAGAGTTTTGTATAGTTTACCCGGCAAAAATATATATTATTTTGCAGTGTTTTTTTTATAGTTATTGACTGAAAGTGAAATACTTATCAAAAATGTATTGCCATTTGACTAAGTATTTATCGGAACTCGTAGTTCGTGGCCATCCACCTAATATCTGAGTATACAAACAATATTTGTTTACAGCTTAAACTGCTGTTAGGTAGTTATTTTCCCTGCTAGGTACTAGACAACGCTTGCCTCGCAGCAGCTTTCATTACATGGCATTTCGTTTATGATGGGCGGAAATGTCCGTTTAAGTTTTATGTCGTAACTAATATAATTTTATGTGAACATAACGAGCATACTCGTAGCTAAAGATGTCGAAGAATGTGGTGCAGTAAAATGTTTAAACATGCGTTACTGGCACCTAGATGCGATCTCGCGTTCAGTAACCGTGGTAGAGGACGGAGGAGATCTGAAGTCAAGCGAGGGACGCAGTTAGAGGGAGCGAAGCGAGCCGAGACCTCTAATGTACAAATATTGCGGACGAAATGAATATATTCGCCCCCCGACCCACTCGACAAGTGCACGTTTTGATTAAGTCACCCGATATGAATGGATGGACGGCATAATGGGAAAAGACTGTTCAGTGATGAAACGATGTTTTTATGGGATTTCCTTGCGAAATTACTTTTTGTGTTCCTTTTATTTTAAGCGTCATCATAAATTATAATTATAACGCTACATATACGAGTTTTTATTTTATATTGTTATATGATATCCAATACAATATACACTTTTAATACGTACGTAAGTATACCTACGTACTACGTATTACGTTAAGAAACAAGGGGGGGTATTCGACCAATTTTAGAGAGATAATGGAGATCTCTCTATTTCATCGCCATCCGTCACTTTTGACGTGTGCCTACTTGACAAGTGGCGATATCCCTAGAACATCGCAACTTCGTCAATTCGGACGCGCTTTTGCGTATCCTTTGTATGTAACGGCATAAATAACAGGCGCATACTTTAAATTGACCGCGTAGTGCGTGAAATTAGTCAGTTACGTTTCGTTCAAAACAGAAATACATATGCATGAATAACATTTTTGACAGTCATTATCGCCTTCGTATTTCCAAAAATTGAGATGAGATATGTCACTTGAAGCTCATTGCATTTTAATGACAGTTCAATGGCGATATCACTGTTATCTAATAGAGATTTGACGTTTGGCGTTCACTCAAACGGCATCCTCGAATTGGGTCCCTGGGGGGGTATTCGACCAATTTTAGAGATATAATGGAGATCTCTCCTTTTCATCGCCATCCGTCACTTTTGACGTGTGCCTAATACTTGACAAGTGGCGATATCCCTAGAATATCGCAACTTCGTCAATTCGGACGCGCTAAATTTTCGTTTCCTTTGTATGTGACGGCATAAATAACAGGCGCATAGTTTAAATAGACCGCGTAGTGCGTGAAATTAGTCCGTTACGTTTCATTTTCAGAAATTCATATGCATGAATAACATTTTTGGCAATCATTATCGCCTTCGCATTTCCAAAATTGAGATGAGATATGTCAATTTAAAGCTCATCGCATTTTAATGACAGTTCAACGGCGATATAACAGTTATCTAATAGAGATGTGACGTTTGGCGTTCACTCGAACGGCATTCTCGAATTGGGCCCCTGGTTAGAACGTTAGAATAATACACAGAACTCATTAGCATATGTCAACGGTGAGATAAACTCTCCGGTCAGCAGAACGAATGTAACATTTGTTCAGCCGCCATAAGCTTAAAGTAAAAACAGTTGGTCCTAAATGGCATAAAACAACGTTTGCACGCAAATGTAGCCAGTTGTGCCGGTTGGACCCAATCCCGCATCCACCATGTCCCAAGTGTCCCAATCTAATATTCCATATGGCGCTACACATTGTGTAACGTACCGATATAACCGTTTAGAGGAGGGCTCTACAATCCATCCGGCACCCTCCGGTAACCCCGCCCTGTAGTATTCTCCGGGGAAGGGTGGAAGGTCTGAATATACTAGATTAATATTCATAGTACTAAGGGCGGAAACGCTGAAGCAACGACATATGCATGCATTAGGGATGATGAGTCCGACATCACCAGTTTAATAAATACGGGCGCTAAATTGGGACGCTCTATTTGTTATCGTGCTCATATACTCGGTTCCATTCTAAAATGCACGGTCGAATAACCGACACGATCTTTCCATGTCAACAAATTTCTCGTATGACGGGTATCACGTTCTAAGAATTCCGCCATTCTGGCGCCAGTCAGTTGACACCGGCGGTAATGCGATAGTGACTACTTACGTATGACCTGCCGCGTTCCGAGCCGAGCGGGCCACCTACAATAAACTTCCTTATTGCTCGCCGATACCACTACATGTAATGTTTATCTCTAAACCCGTTACACTATAAACGAAACCAGACACATCAATAACGTTATAGGTACACTGAGAATATACAGTACAATAAAAATATTTTTATCAACAATACAAACTGTTTTTATTGCAAAATAAAAAAGTTTACAAATTAAACAGAAATACAATAAAAATATAACGGTAGGCAACAGGCGGTCCTAAAGAGCGAGTGATCTCCTTCAGACAACCTTTGGGTAGTGGAATTGATAAACCACATAATGAGTAGGTGATGCATAAGGCGATTATTTATTTAGTTCTGTGTTCACGACTGAAGCAACATAACGTAGATGCATTTTCCATACAATTTGAAAATCTGGCCTAAGCAGATACTCGTTTTTTACCCAACTTCAAAAACTAGCGTTATTTTATACATAAGATATATATTATATGTAGATTCCAATTCTTTTTCCTTCCATATCATACCTACTTACCATATATGCTTATAGTCATACGAAACTATGGTTTTAAGTCGAATCAACTCCAAAGAGTTGATATTAGGTTACAAAAATATAATTTAATTTATCATGTACCTATACGTCTGTTGTGTCAAATGTATTAATTTCATTAACATAAATATGTTTTTCCCAACTCATGCAATGGTTGAGATATTTGTCTAACGAAGCTCACCTTTTGGAAGAGTCGAATAGGTGCGACTGCGTGGGACGTCTGTGGGAACCGCAAACATGGGATGGGGCTCAAGCCAAACACACTTTTATGGGAATACTAGTTTTCACTGAGACATTTCAACTCAGGAAAACTAATTAAGTTCTAATACTCTTCCTGTAATAACTATGTATTAGGTATAGTATAGTATAGTCCAACACTCAACAGGTTGTTTTTCAACCCACGCCATATTGCGGATTTTTAGTGGTACTAATTTATTTTACTGGCAACGACAAATTTTTGGTAACTGACGTTGAATGCCAGTGAATCTCACTGATTAATCAAAGGGGAAACAGGACTAAATATTCCTCAACTTTCAAGAATGTATTGCATAATAAAGCCAAAACATGCACAGTGGTGAAAGATTTTTCAATAGGATTCAGTACTTATTTCGCAAGAAGAACGAAGGATTGAGCAGCATTCTAGTAAACAATGTTTTGAATTTGGTTAATGACAAATCTTTGACAAATCGCTACTGACGCAAATATATGACGTATGCTCATTATTGCCATATTTTATGAAAGCTGTTTGTAGCGCCACTATCCCTGTGGGCCGGACCTACACTTGCTAGGCTATACCTACATAAACCTAAATATTTCTTAAGACATTTTATTTAATGCAGACGAGCTGGCATCCAAGGCTGTATTTTTTTATGAAAGTTGGTTTATTCGTACGATTTGTAAACGAAAACCTTGATGGCGGCTGTCAGAAATTGACTAGTAAGATTCCAAAACTAAATCGGCAATAAAAGCTTGTCTCTTTTTTTATACATTTGATTTGATATAGTCCTTTGGGAAAATACTCCCATCGGATTCCATACCTGAACTCTAGCACTTGAACGCACGTCACCGACATCAACCAACACTCAGACTAACTGTCCGCACTTCGCACTTATCCCACAAACCACTTGTGCATAGATACTTAGAGAAAGCGCGTTATATCTGTAACCTCGTTGACAACTTGACAAATATTATGAGAACCTTCTCATGTGCATTCTTGAATATTTTTGGCTTGTTGCACTCTGTAGGATATTTTTTATTAGCACAAATAAAGACAAGTGGCTCTGTGTGAGCTGCAGACCTCGAGATATTTTTTCAAAATTGCTGATAAAGTTGCTGCATATGTTGGCTATTTTTACGTTTCCAAAAAAAACCGAAAACATCGACAAAAAAATCTGTATAATTATTCAACCTGCTTACAAAATTTCACGAAAACCAGACATCCGAACATCCAAACATCCAGATATACGAAAGAATTCTGGGCCAAACTAAAACGGAGATGCTTCACTCACTCGGATAAAAGTTCACTAGGAACGAGTATCTTCTGGATGACTTTGGTCGTAACACAAGAACAGCACAAACGAGGTGGTGGATTATTAAATAGTATGTCTGTGAATTCTGTGATATGATTAACGAACGTTCTGTGTTCTACCATGTGTCTCCTGTCCGTCTTATTTTAATGTTAATAACAATACTTTTGATTTTAATGTGAGTCGATTCACCGCAGTTTATAAACCTGATAGATTACGAAAGTCGACCAAGAAAAACCAACAAAAGTTCTGGAATAACTGGTTGGAATCTGCTGTCAGCGTGTCATAAGTGTCAACCCGGGATATTCTAGATTAAGAATCATAAAACGATATTTTTACTGAGGAAGTGAGACAGCGGACACCGTCTAGCGCAGGCGACGACGCGTTGATGGCCTAGGACCTTGTCATACTCGTTTATCTCGCTAATGACCTGCGTGAAAAGTTTTATAGTATGAAAAATAGCTCGCCGCCGCTATTTCCCACTAATATGACAAGAGAAATCGTAAAAATAAAATATTGTTGTAATGTGAAATGTTTTTTCAGGTCGAATTTTTGACCGAAACAAAGTGGCGTAAGCGTAGATATTATAAAGTGGAGATTATGAAATTAGGTAATTATGTTATTTTAATAGATTACAAATCAAAACAAACTTTACAAACGAAATTTACACACGTTTACAAGGAACTTTAATAATATCATTTAGTTGTAAAGGTTTCAAACATTTATTTGGTTCTTTACGTTAAATATGTATTTTATTTAGAGTAAGTGGCGCAAACGTCAACTATCTGTTTAAGTTACCTTTTAGTAGTTTGAGTAAGAAGCTGCATCGAGCAAGCAAATTCATCAGTCCTACTAGATCCATACAAAACATTATATTGGTACACTCATCTTAAAATAATCTAGAGAAAGATCCAGTGCAATGATGATATCGCAAAGCCCCATCGAATTAGTGCCAAAGCACGGCAACATCACGGCAAAGCAAAGTCCAGTGGCGCCACCAGAATAGCGGGCGCCACGCGCACTACAGCTCGCGGGCCGCACACGACCTCTGTGTTCTTTAATTAGTAACATGCTCACGTGGCGCTAATGAACCCTTTGTATCACCATCAGCAGCCGCTTAACTTACATGTTCATTGCTGTTATTGTTACTTTTACGTACATCTTATACGTATTCAGTTAAATAATACTTAATTACCTATGTATAACACATATTTGTTAAGTGTAAGACAAGTAAGAACGTACTCAATAATAAATAATTTATTTTATTGTATTTTTTTTGGTAACGCCAAACCATTTTAACAAAGGCAGAATTATGCAATAGTTAATAGTAATTTAGTGAGAAAAACGGCAAAAAGCAATTAATTACTCACACATATTGCGTTTCAAAAAAAACAGACATGATTTTTTATATTTTCTTTTAGGACAGTTGGAATTGGAAATGAAATAAATAATCATCTTTTGTGGAAAAGTAAGTATTCTAAACTTGGCTTATAATTTCGCATTGTTGCTCAACTGGCCCTGTGGCGCAACGGATAACGCGTCTGACTACGGATCAGAAGATTCCAGGTTCGAATCCTGGCAGGGTCGCACGAACTGACTTTTTTACTTTTTTATTTCTGTTATACGTAATATTGTAAAAAAGTAGTTTATTTGATTGTATATAATATACATTTTTACAAATTTCATTGTTCACCTAAAGTAAAATAATATGTGGACACAATTTATCGAGATTGTAAACAAGCAGAAAAAGAAAATAGATTTTGTTCGAATTATGTTTTTAGTTTATTTATAATTTGTTATATCCTAGAAATAGAAAGTTTTAGAGGACAACTGCAGAACGACAAATTGTATACAGTGATTTAATTTCTATTTCTTGTAATAAACACTATAAAAAACCATGTCTAATGTAGACGAGTCACTTGGTTGTATATTTTTTCGCAGCCTTGAATTGACAGCCTTAAATGAACCCACCCTTTGATCGTAAAGTCAGCGAGCCACGTGTACAGGTAGACCAACCCTAGGCTTGACTTATTGATCGCGGAGGCTCGAGCGACGACCCGGCGCGTCCCGCCCACCGGACCACTTCGCATAAAGATGGGGAAACGCATTTTAATCACCGCTAATAACGTTTCCGTTCCAAAAATCACTGTTAAATATCACTGGAATTGTATCCCACTGTTACATACATCTCGTAAAATTTACTTACTGTTTTGTAATGAATAAGATTCTCTGCTATTACCGTAATTTGATATATTGCGGCTCTAATTACTAAAATACATTTCAGATGTTGTGTGGTACTAAGTTCACTAAATTGTGACTGTAGTGTCACGACAGGCAGAACAATAATTAGTGGAAACGGAGGAACTAAGTATCTAGGTCCTAGGTACGTGAACTACATGGCAACTTGACAAGTCACAGTGAAAATAGGTAAGTACCTAATTTTAGACGATCGATCACCGTGACTTTTACATCGTAGTTTCTTCTAACTCCCCATTTGCTCACTTCAATCATTGAGTAACTGCGGTTGTGTTTATTACAATTAGATAGTGTAGGTATCGGGAATTCGAACATGGCTTAACTATGTACAATTTGCATTCTAGGATAAATTTAAACAATCCAGTTATTGGCACTACTTATACGTAGTCCTTCATTTTGTAATGTGCTGTTTAGATTATGCAATAACAGCACTGTTTAATTTTATTATTTAACAGTTTACGTATGCGTACCTATGCCTTGGTGGTATCTTAACTCTTACAAGGACATCACCATCAAAGAAATTAAAACTAAAGCAATAAAACTAAAAAATAAAGCAAAAGGATAATGCTCGGCATAAATGCTGCGACATCAGGAGAACATCGCAGCGCTAGTCTTCTGCCTAGGGAAGGTAGGTGACAACAGGCAAGTCGGACGGTTAATGTCTTTATGCATCTTTTGATTCAATTTAATTTCTTTGAAATGTGACTTGATCGAGAGTGTAGAGAGTCATAGCTACGATTTAAGGTGTCTATCTATTAAGCGGCTTAAAGACGATAAGTTTTTTTTTCTTGTGTCGAGGGTTAGGTATTTAGTGTTTCAGCGATTATTATTAGTGTTTAACACACCTCTTGAAAATAATATTCTCACGCGGTAAACATGTGTAACCTATGACATATCGCAGATATCGCACTGTAGAAACTGTTAAGAGGCTGCCAACGCGGCAAAAACTACGTGAGACATTTATCTCGAGAATTTGTGAAGTGTCAAAACATTTAGGGATTGCTGCGATTAGTCGGGTGAGCCCGTTATCGCAGAGACTGATGGACTGGTGATTAGATACGAATACGATGCGACCTGCTTTTTATTTTGAAAAACCTATATCAACTCTTCGGTTTTTTCTTTTCTTTTTTGGTTTACATTTTCAAGACTGAGCATTACTTTCGAGCGTGCCAGATCAACTCCGCACAATGTAGCATTATGGACTTGACACGGCGCGCCGTTATCCTGTTTCTATTTATACCCGGTGTTATCAGTATCGGGGGTCAAGAGCGCGCCTTCCGCCGATAGCGTATCGCCCAAATCGACGCGGGCGCAGCATCCACGTCCCGCTTATGACAAAAACCACCGCTATCAGACCTAAATGGGTTTTTGTGCTAATGTTTACTGACATGATAAACAAGTCATGTCGCCTTTGGAATGTTGGTGCAACTCTGTTTTTGAAATGGAGCGGTTAAATTATTGCGTAATCGGAATTTCTCTGTGCAGAATGACAATTGAAATTAATGTTTTTGTTGGCTGTTGCAACTTCTGCAAGAGTTGTGCAGGCTGACAGGTGAAGACGGTACTTTATGGATGGTAGATTTGTTCGCGAATATCGATCTATATTATCTTTTCTCAAAAACCTACATAAAATCCTCTTATGTAAATCATTCAATGTAAAGTAGGTTCACTAGGTACAGTCAGCTGCATGGAAATGTGACCCCCCGCCAATGACAACATACGCCTTGCCTATGCCTTTTTTATAGTTAGAATTAGAATCTTAGAAAAAAATATCGGCCACTATTCTTTGCACACTCAAAAATCAAAAGGAATTTTATTTACTAAGGTCCAGTGTTTAAAGATAATACGGTGCCTTTTCTATCAACCTGAAACCTTTATCCTAAAATTGGTTAATACATATAATATGCGCCGTTTTAGCCCAACATTCGTTTTTACAGCCAGTTTACCTGAGGATGATGTGGATATGGATATTTGTCTTATCCACAGCGCAAACATCCCGTCTGGAGGCAAATATTGCGCGGCTTGGCGATCGCCGGACGTCGCAGGCGCTCGCTAATACGCGGCTATATATCCAGTATCCACGATTATCACATCTCACGGTGTACAATATTGTCTACTATCATATCTATCATTCAATAAGATATTTTCAGAAATTTTTACCACCCACATATACTTGTGTAATATATCAATAAAACACTATAGTTTGATTATAAAGTCTTCTATTCAGTTTCTCATAACACGGTCTAACAACTAATCGACACCTGTCAAAAACTCCGCTTTTCGGCGGGGTGGGTGTTACCATATATAACAAAAGATGAGTATTCTACATTCGTCCCCTTTTAAAGAATGAACATAAAACAAGGGAATATACATACAATAAGTAGTTTTAATCTAAGAATCTATAGCTTTATTTTGAGACTTACAGATTCAGTCTCTCAGGGACTTTTCTTATCCTAGTGGACCTCCTGACATCAGGTTTAGGAGATCCTGGACCTGAACCATCAGTCGAACCCATACTAGTTTGTACCAAAGACCTCTCAACACTCTCTTCTTCTTCTTGGCTGTCAAAATTATCACTATACTCTGGGTTTCCGAAATCTTGGTCATTAGATTTGGACCCGCTAGATACTATGGATTGGTCTCTATTTTCACTAATTAAGGGCTCTACTAGTGGTTCATGTTCCATATTTTCCTGTCTACTTTCTGGTAAAATGTGTAAATCTGATTCACATTCTACATAAGGACTAAAACAAGGCCTCAGAGAAGAGGCATGATAATATTTGTGTACCCCCTCAACATTGACTATATACCTGACATTGCTCAACCTCTTAACAATGTCTCCCTTGACCCATCCTTTGCCTTTATGTAATTCTTTACACCATATCCTGTCCCCTTCTCTAAAAATAATAATACTTTCACTGCTATGTTTGCAACTACGTCTTGAAATAACATTATTCGGCTTCATTAAGTCAAATTTTGTTCTAGGCTTTTGTTTGAATAGTATTTCATTGGGTGAATTTCGATATGTAAATAAAAATTTCTGCAACCGTATCTCTTTGCTTTGTTTAGGGTTTACACTTTCTAATCTACTCAAATGTTTTTTAATAGTTTGAACCGTTCTTTCTGCTATCCCATTACTCTGGGGATGATAAGGAGGAGTCTTGATAGCCTCGCACCCATTTGCGCTTAAAAATTTTACAAATTCCATAGAATTAAATGGTGGGCCATTATCACTGACTAAAACAGAAGGAACACCTATGAAAGCAAATGTCTGACATAATTTTTCGATTACATGAGATGCTGTAGTACTATGCATAATGTGCACATCTAACCATTTTGACCTAGAATCAACTATTAGCAGGTATGTTGTAGAATTGACATAAAAAAAATCAACATGGACCCGTTCAAAATTACACTCCGAGGCTTTCCAGGGACTCAAAGAGAATGAATTAGTAAAACTTCTAGACGCTTGACATATTTCACAACCCAAAATTAATTTTTCAATATCTTGCCCCACATTTGGCCACCAACAATACTCTCTTATCAACATTTTTGACTGCACTACTCCTTGATGAGATTCGTGAAATGAGTTAAGTACTTTAGATCTAAGTTTGGATGGTATGATTACTCTACTACCCCATAATAAGCATTTTTGTTCAGTACACAATTCAGCCCGCTTTAAAAAATATGGTTTTAAGTTTTCATCCTTGACACTTATAGGCCACCCAGTAGCTACATATTCACAAACTTTACTTAATACTGGGTATGTTCTTGTATATACTGCAATTTCTTTATAGTCAAGTGGGGTCTCTTGAGAAAAACTTAAATAGTTTATGTCTGTAACTTCAGCAATTTCAGGCAAGGGTAAACGTGATAGGGCATCTGCATTTGCCAATAAAGTGCCTTTCCGGTATGTAATTTCATAATCATATCCTGACAGAAGAAGCGCCCACCGTTGAAGCCTTGCATTAGCAGTTACTGGTATTCTTTTTAAAGGATCAAAAATAAACTTTAAGGGCTGGTGATCACTAACCAAAACAAATTTCCGCCCATATAAATATTTATGAAACTTTTTTACAGCAAATATTATTGCCAAGGCTTCTTTCTCTACTTGGGAATAGTTTCTTTGTGCACTGTTTAGAGTACCTGATGCAAAACTAATAGGTTCTCCATCAATTTTATGGCTCAGTACAGCACCTACTCCATATTCACTAGCGTCTGTGGTTAAATACAAGTCCTTGCTACAATTATAGTGTACAATCAATTGATTTTTTAATAATAATTGCTTACTATTTTCAAAAGCCTTTTGACAACTCTCAGTCCATTGAAAAGTGGTACTATTCTGTAACAATTTATATATTGGTGTTAAACTTTCCGACAATCTAGGCAAAAATCTACCATAATAGTTTAATAGGCCAAGGTAGGCTTGAACCTGTACTACAGTTTTGGGAGCAGGTGCCCTCAGTATAGCATCCACTTTTTCAGGCAAAGGCTTAATGCCTTCCTTACATATAACATGCCCTAAAAATTTTATTTCCCTGCAGAAAAATTGACATTTATCTAAATTTACTCTGACATTATATGTTTGCAACCGTTCTAAGACTTTTCTTAAATTTTCAAAACAATCAGAAACATCACTTCCCTTTACTACTATGTCATCAATAAAACATTTGACATTTTTTAATCCCCCTAATATTTGGTCCATAGCACACTGAAATACAGAGGGTCCACTTGAAACTCCAAATTGCAATCGGGTTGGTCTGAACAAGCCTAAATGAGTGTTAATTGTCATATACTCACGAGATGTCTCCTCTAACAATAGTTGTTGATATGCACCACTTAAGTCCAAAACACAGAAAACACTACCTCCTGTAAGCTCTGTAAAAATATCCTCTGGAATTGGCAGTGGATAATGCTCACTGTCTAGTACTTTATTAAGTGTGACTTTATAGTCAACACATATCCGCAACTTCCCACCTGACCTTTGTGCAAGTACAATTGGGCTAGCCCATTTACTATGCTTAACTTTCTCTATAATTCCCGCCTTTTCCAAACTTAACAATTCCTTCTCTACTTCCTCTTTTTTAGAGTAAGGAATTGTATAAGCTTTGTGAAAGATAGGTTCCGCTCCTGGTTTAAGCTTCAGGCTAGCTTTCAAATTTAAAATATGTGATGACCTGTCTCTCTCAAAAACCCTTTTATATTTATTTTTAACATCCAAAATTAATTTCTTTTCATCTACCCAACCCGAGTCAATTTGTTTAATCTCAAATTTCTTTTGCCATTTGGGGACAAGCACATTCAACCAATTTCTACCTACCAGAGGTGCAAAGTATTTTTCACATTCTAAAACAATTAGATACAGCTCTCTTTTTACATTACTAACCAAAACCTTAATTGATCCTAAAACTTTCAATGGCTCACCTGATACTGATTTTAATTTAGAGTCACACTTCCTTAATTTACTCTTAGAAAAATACTTATTAAAGTCACTTTTATGAATCACTGCTTTACAGGCTCCGGTATCCACTTGCATTTTAATTGATTGTCCGTTATTCAGTCATAATGTCATCCATGCTGCTTCATCACCTGAGATCTGTTGAATGCTGCCTAGGATTATTTCCTCATTGTGCTCAGCCCTTGCTGGCTCCTCACCATGCTGTTCCTCCAGTTGCTTTAAAGTGTTCTTATTGAACGCTGGACGGAAATGACATTTCGTGGCAATATGACCTGTCCTCGAGCAGTTGTAACACACCCATGATTTTTTGAAGCACTTGTCTTGTACATGGTTCCCTCCACAACGGCTACATTCCGTCACCCGCACATTCTCCTGACGGCGCCCCTGTTGCCGTCTTGGGAAATAGGCTTGTTTGTGTACCACTTGTACGCTTTGATCCGGTTGAATATCTTTAGTTTCTTTATCCGCGCTCTCATAAGCTGAAGCTACTTTTACTGCCTCCGCGAACGAAAGACTGTCACCCATAGTAAGTAGTTTTTTTATAATTTGTTCCTTCATCAATCCACATACTAATCGGTCTCTTAGCGCTTCGTCCAGAAACGCGCCAAACTTGCAAATCGCGGCTTTTCTTTTAATCTCCACAACAAATTCGTTGACACTCTGGCCCTCCTTTTGATGACATCTATAAAACTCGTATCGGCCCGCTATTGCCGATTTACTTACGACGTAGTGTCCGGTCAATATATCCATCAGTTCCTTATACGTTTTCTGCGATGGCCTAGACGGAGACACTAAATTCTTTAACACATTGTACGTTTCAGGCCCGATTAATGTAATGAGCATGGGCACTTTCATATCGTCCGTTAACTGCATTTACGATGAAAAATTGATCCATCCGCTCCTTATAATCTTCAAAATCCTTTTGTGGGTCGAATTTCTCTATATTTCCAATTAACGCCATCGTCGCCAATGTAATATATCAATAAAACACTATAGTTTGATTATAAAGTCTTCTATTCAGTTTCTCATAACACGGTCTAACAACTAATCGACACCTGTCAAAAACTCCGCTTTTCGGCGGGGTGGGTGTTACCATATATAACAAAAGATGAGTATTCTACAACTTGCATTTCATTTTCACGGGACTTTTATGTAGTATTCCGCGAAACAATTTTACCAGGCTACGTCCATCACCAAATATCTCGGGTTGTTTCTGGGTCTGTGCGTAAAGTCGCGTCGCGCTGACATAACAATAACATAGGTACCAAAACTGCGATCACTGCTATGCTGATAGTGATGTCAGCTCAAATACACGTTAATTTACTTTCTAGATAATTGTCAGGACTAAATGAACCGTACGAATCGTACGATGTTATTCAATTGTACTAGAACGTTGAGTCTAACTCGCTGCTATTGTCAATAACTAGTTGACGCTTCTAATATATGGTTGGAAATCGCATTTACTAGGATGTAGTTGTTATTGTTTATTGACCGAGACTTATTTTACAGTTGTATGTAACACTTGTAACAGCTTAAAATTAGCTTTATCGGCGACTTAATGACTGGAGAGAGTAAATGAAAGATTGCGATACTTAACCTTTAAGCACTTAAAAAGAAACTTCATGAATAGCGACATCGATACTTACAAGATGCGTCAAAGAGATAATCATGTCAATCACGCGCAGTTATTGTCTAGCAGCGCCGCTCGCGCAGCCGCGAGCTCGGCCTTTCAAGTGCTGCGGAGCGTGAGCTATTCGATTACCATTCATGTACACCCCACCGTTCAGTTCTGCGAGAGTTACGATCATGTAACATGTTGCTTCATTGGGAAAAGATGAGTAAGTTTGTTTCAATGTAACTTATCAGATGTATGTACCTCCATTGCACGTGTCTTACCTACCTCCTTGCTAGATCATTTTTGTGTGCATTATCGTGGTGTTGATCTTGTTGAACAAAATTAAGCAATATTTGAAAGAAAGAAAATAATTTATTGCCAAATACGATACGATAACATATCTAACACAGTTTCAGGATCGAATTATGAAAAGGGTGGTAAAAGGCAAGCTCAGCAATGTGCACTGTTTTATTAACTTAACCTAGCTTTAAGAACCAGATTATCTACTAGTTTTGATTCCGGCTTGTTCAGTTCAGACATTTTCTTTTACGCCACGCAACTGCTATAGTTGCTATACCTACACCCATCACGAAAGTGCGTTGAAGAATCTTACTCTGTGTAACTTTTGTACACAAATATATCATATTTTGTGTACATATTTCTAAATGTTTTACTATAGATAGAAAGAAAAATGCTTATATTATTCATTAGGATTGCGCCTCGCTCTTCCCGCCCAATCAAGCCGCCGCCCCGAGCAGGAGGGATGACGAAACCCCATCACCACCATATCAAGATCTCCCTCTGCTCATACACAACCAGCGGCTGAACCATTAACACACAGTTCTGCATATTCTGGCTAGAGAAGACATAGAGCCGTGAAAACTCGGTACATAAATTCGAATATCTTTACAGTGACTGGTTTTACGACCGTGACTCATTCCGAGATTGAATTTGATGCCCTACACTGTTACATTTCATAACAAAATGCCAATACATTGTTGTACTGAGTACAAATAAAACACAATCGAACAATGAGTCGTGAACTGCCGTAGGTTAAAATTGCGTGGCCTTTTGGAGTAAAGTAGGCAGGTCACGAATTAATTAGGTATATGTAAATGTAACTTAATATTGAAATGTTACGTAAATTATTTGGATTTAAATTAGGGTGAAGCCAGACGAGCATAATTTGAGTCGCGTAATTTCGGTCGCGCCATACTTTGTGTGACTGATTACTTGACATGATATATGGCGATTATTATTTCCAACAATATTATAGTTGTAGTCGTAAACAAATATCTATAGAGTTCGTCACATATTTGCCCTTGCCGGGATTCGAACCCAGAGGGCCAATGGCTCAGTAGGCAGCTTCACTACCACAGAGCCAACCACGTCGTCGAATAATAGGACGTCGCGTCCTGTAATTGTCTGAAAGACCTATGGAGTAAGTACCTCGTATCATATAAGTATGTCGTTAGTGGTGTAAACATCACCCCCACGACCGTCGCCATTAGCGGCGCGTGCGGCCGTGTCCGGCACGTGGCGGTCGTGTCTTTGGAAATGAGCACATTACACAAACGCAGTGAGGCGGTCACGCAGATATCGATATTGAACAGATAGTGGACATGTCGCAGTGAGACAGTTGAAGTCGTGAAATAGATATATCCCTAGGGATAAATATAGTTATGATCACACATACGTAACATTTATTCATTTGTAATTGCCGGTAGACTCAGACATGTAAAAGTGCCCTTGTGGCCTACTTGCAGAATAAACTTCATTATTGCATTATTTCAATAAATAATGATGTATATAGAAGCCGTTCATAACTATTTTACTTGTTATATAATTATCTGACTAGAGTAATCTATTTATTGAAATTATGACAAGGGAATTCATAGCTACTTATTATAGGATACATCCCCTTGGCTTATGCCGTTGAATCCAGAAATATACATAGCACAAGTACTTAAACGTAAAAATCCGAAAATCGAAAGTAATAGATACCTCTTAAAATGCGTTTTGTGTTTTTGTGGCATGGAACCCTCGATTCACGAACCCGATTCCAACTTGACCGCTTGACTTTTTTTTAACCTAGTAAGTAGATACCTAAGTACATTCAGTACATTAGTATACTGCCTGCCTGTTGTACGTCATGATCACTAAATCGTAAACATGCATCGAATAATGTTACATAACCTAATTTTGTATGCAACATTCACGTAATCGACTTATTACATATTTCTCAGTCCATATAAAATGCTGATTGTACAAACTCATTTCCATATACACAATTCAGCGGAAATTCACACGCAATTCCGGTGCGGCGCGTGGCATGGCCTAGCTTCCGGCTGTACCGGAAATGGAACGTTCCTTGTCTCTGCCCCAGTCTGTGGGAAAATATTATATTGACTTTTGAAACCTATTGTCGACTGAAAATTAATGCAATGTAACATTTAGGGTGGTCTTAATGACTAATGCGGAGCAGATACGAACGGTATGCGTATTGACAATACTCGAAAACTCCACTCCGCTCCGCGTCAGTGGAAACAGTATAAGTTGAGCGAAGCCGGGATGAGTGGAGTGGGGATGAGCAGATAGGAAAGAAGTGACCAAGCGCGTGCTCGAAATCTCCTCCGCGTCAGAGGAAAAAATAAAAGTGGAGCGGAGATATGAGGAGCTGACGGACCGTGAATTGACCGATAACAGTGTTCGGTATTTCCTCTCCTCGTCAATGGAAATAGCTTAGTGTGAGCGGTGCGGAGCGGGCCTGAGAGGAGTGGATCGTGAATTGACGACGTGACTTGAAATCTCCTCCCCTCGTCAATGGAAGTACCTAGTGTAAACGAAGCGGGGCCGGGATGAACAGATTTTGAACACTCTGATTCAAATTATTTAACTTCAAATTATTTACTACTGTAGGTAAGTCAAATACTTACATATTCATTCTTATGTTATTTTAATTTTTATACTTATAGCTATTTAATTTAACATTATACTTATGTCCATATTTATTTCAGTTTTGTCGTTTTTAGGTCATGATCACCTGTAAGAAATCGATTGCTCTGTAACATGCAAGGTCAACAAGCAGTGTTTTGCTCCGCCAAGCTCCGCGTATGTGGAAGTGTCAGTGTCACTTTTCACTGCTCGTTTTAAATCCGCAAACGGAAACGCACGCTTATAATTATAATTCGGCTAACGAAGTGCGATTGATTAAATATATGGCGTAACGTCAAGTATTACGATCGCGAAGTTGATTTTATAATGAATGACTTATGATACCTAATTATTTAATTATTAATTGTTGGCATATATTTTCAACGAAGTATGAACGTATCAATTTGTCTCTTAGAGTATGTTGAACTAGTCAAATGATAGTTGTTCATTCAGTAGTGAAGTGTGAACTATAACACACTAATTAATTTGTGTAGGTATGTGGGTTGAATGTTTACTACTTATTTCATTGCGAAGAATCTAGATTATGTATTTTTTTATCAATTAAATTCATACAGGCATGTGATTACTGAAATATTATAGTCATTGCTTTCTCGAAACGGTATTACTTCGGGTGGTAGGTATCAGCAAATATCAATCCTAGTTAAAGAACTTTACTAAGTAAGTATTTCTTTTATATAGATATAATTTAAAGTATCTACTTTTAATTATTTAATTAAAATACCTACGACCAAGTAAGAGCATCTGACGGTAGTTTATGGAGTCGTCTATATCTTTATGGGCATGAGTAGCCGCAGCCATTACGCGCCCCAAGTACGGATCCGTGCCACCATACCGCCATATGAGATGGATGTCTAAATTCGGCACGGGGTTGCCAGACGTCAGCCATATCTCTTTCACATTACTGCGAAACAGAGAACAGAAAAGATTCAGGTGATTATCTCGCGCGAGAAATAGTCGCCTGTGATAGTTGTGCTAGAGGTGCGGGGCAGCAATAAAACTATTAAAACATTATTTAATTCGTACTCTTGAGAAAATATCATCAAATATTTTTATCTAGAAATGTCAGTAAATCTTATATTACCTATTCGAATACTCGTAAGTATATGTTTCCTACGCGACCCGAGACTATACAGTATATTATTATGTGGATTTTAAACCCGAAAGCATGAAAAGAATTGTAAAGTTCATGCATTTAGTCACATCATAAAATAAGGATTTTAATACAAAGATGAGAATCTTGAAACTCGAACGGCGAGTGCTTGTGACAATCTGGCAGTCAATGAAGCTTGCGATGGTTCGGGCGGGGCCGCTCGGCTCCCAGGGGAGACCTGGGCGAAGGGTTGCTGATACTGGATATTTGTTTATACTTATCATTTACAAATAGGATACTCACACTCAACGTGTTTGTACAAAATCAGAGAAAATACTTCTTTCATAAAATTATGCTGTCACAAAACTTACAATATAAGTATCAAAGCTGAGCTTGAACAAGCACAAAAACCTACACAAATTATTTTGGAAGGCCCCTTCGTTTCGTACGGTGTGGATGAATAATTTCCTTAAAGCAATTTAAAGATAAATCTTCTGACTGATTTCGGTTCGCTTATGCGGTAATTTACTGATAACGACTACCCTAAAGCGCTCTTCGACCATATATTTTCCTATAAAAAAACCGGGCAAGTCCGAGTCGGTCTCACCCACCGAGGGTTCCATACAAATTTATACCGTTGCTTAACCTCGATGATTGATTCAATCAAATTGATTGCGTACCTACTTTAAAGAAAGACTATATATGGTTTATTAACAAATGTATAGGTTTCAGATTTTCTATAGGTACTTGTTGTATAAGATGGTATTACTTGCCAAACATAGTTCTAGGTCAACGGAAAATACAAATAATAAAATTTCATTCCCTTGAGAGTGTCGAAATATACGTTTTTTTTGCAGCATAAACGGCCGTAGGTACTTATTTTTACGTTACCTTAGAAGTTTGACTTTTTTACAGCTTCAACGGACTGTGAACTTAAGTACATGTACAGTTTTAATTTCAACCCGATATACCTCAACGCGTTCCCGAGATAAAGGGTCTTGACAGACAGACGGATGGACGGACAACAAAGTGATCCTATAAGGTTCTTTTGAGGCACAGAACCCTAAAAATTACCTTCCGGCTGCAAAATACAGTCTTGAGCGTCAGATAAGCAAAGATTGGTGTAGATTTTTATTTGCAGCACTAAGTGCGATGCCGCGAGGAGCTACAGCGTTTTCCACTCCGCCGACACCGGCTAAATTACTCGGAACGTGCCCGCAATGCACAAATATCCGCTCCCTTCCCTCCCAAAACCGGCCAAATACATTTATAGCCTGTTTTAGCGGCAACATAGACATATGTAGAACACTTATTTTGAACTCGCCATTCGGTATTCAGAAGGGCTGCGGTGGATTCAATTTGCTAAGCGACGGAAAAAGTTTTCAGATGTTTTCATATCATTTACTATACGTGCCTTCGTCTTTCTGAGTGCTAGTGAGGAATAAGTAGTCCACTGAAATCAGCTGAAAAAGTTGATTGATGAAAAAATGGGAGTTTTACAATGGATTTTTAAATTCCCCTTTTGTTTAATGGTGAGATTGGTGAGCCCCATATGAAAAGTGAAAATGTCAATGTCTCTAATTTATAAAACCCATGTTTTTGTAGCAAACGGCTGCAGCTGGTGAATCAATATCTATTAGTTAATGAAAGTAATTGTATTCCACCGCGGAGCCCGTACAAGTCAGCCGGCTGCCGCCCTCGCGCAATTTAATAAAAAGGTTTCCCATAGAGATTAGAGCGCGCTAGGTTTCCAACCTTTCCCCCTCGCACGTGTGCGTTTGTGTCGCAATCAGTGTAGCTTCAGCTCAAATTAGTACGACTACGACGCGACAAGAAGATACTTCGTTGGATGTCATAGCCATAGCTACCTTTTTGCTTTGTTACATATGTCTTACTTGTCACAGTCAATGTATAGTCTGTCTTTTCTTCTGTTATAGTCTAGGCATAGTTGTTTTCTTACGGAAACAATAACAGACTCTGGTCATGACTGGAGCCCAGGGCGCATCAACGATCGCCGCGCTCCCTACCGCTCTGATTGAGTTACGGACATGCGCCCGCCAATTTGTATCAAAGACTCCTCCCCACGGCGCACCCTGCGATCCATCACGACAATTGCATTATAGCCTCGTAATTAAATAGTGTGTGTTTTTATTAGAAAACATGGCGTGTTTGCTCGACACAAATAGAATGTCCAAATGCTCGTAACGCGTTTATGTTACAAACTTACATAAACAAGAATCTACTCGCGTTGATGAAGTTCTAAGGAATAAGGCCAAGAGCTAAAAGCGCCGGCGATGATCGGAGCCGTAAATATTTGATACTTCCACTCCGCCAAACTAAAAGCCGAGCCATCAATCTCGCCGTACTCACTTCCCATCGTAAACAAAAACATTGGGAACTTTTTAACCCGTCATCGTACAGTTTATATACTCCTTCGCTAGTAGCAAATGAGGCGAATAATTCGACATGTTGAAAATACACACTTTGGATGTTTGGTACAAGATTATTATTATTTCTAGGGTAGAAATGCGGATAGGTCTTATTTTGTACGATTGTGAATGATCTCAATCTTGTAATGAAAAGATGACGATTGAATAAGAACAACAGACCTGTCTTCATTCATAATTTTCATACTAGAAGACAAACAAAAAAGACTAGTAGTAGCATGATGGTTCAGGAAGTGGCTGGGGCTACCAACTCTGCCCGGGATGTGTCGGCATACCAAAACCAGCGAACTAGTGGCTAAACTAAAACAAGCAAACGTTAACTATTTTATCTCACATACACCAGTCATTAGAATAAGTAGGTACTTACTCGTAGTTGTCAGAGTCAGTCAATGTGCTGTGCGATAGGTAATTGTTAGATATTAAGAAAGCATCCGGTGTCGTACTCTCTCTTTAACTGCATTACCAAGTACCTGTCGTGTCAACTATAAATTGCAGTTACATCATATTCCAGTACCTAGTGTGATGCTGCTTGTACCACGCGGTTATACAAACAGAGGAGGCGGCGCCGACGCCGCGGCGCGAGATTATGATCGCACATGATTAATGCCGCCTCGCGCACGCGCACATTACACGGAACATGCTGCACATGCGTTGCATGGATCACTTGTAAGCCACATGTCATCTATTTGAAGTTCAGGGATTCAACTTTCTCTAAGATTTCGCGTCAATGAGAATAGTTTTTCAGTGGATGTCGCTTTGTCGAAAATAGCTCGTAAGTTGGTAATACCGACTCAAATGTTGAACCGGAGAGAGTTACAGCTGCGGTTAGCATTTAAGTCGGACATCAAAAAACGGAGCGCATGTGCTACCGTAAGGCGTAAATAAATCACGGCGTCGTGGCGTCGGCGTCGGCGTCGCTGCGCCCGCGCTGACAGACGCACGGCCGGCTAATGACTCACTCGCTCTCACCTCAGGCTCGCGAGCATAAATCAGCGAGTGCCCAGCAGCGAGTGTCCTGCGGCTGTTCTCTCCAATTATTTGACAAACTAGACATTTGGTTATGATATGCTTGTCATAATAATTGTGAAATATACTACGCGATCTTCTTTTGTTCTGTTGTTTTTCTTATACCCAACCATGCATACTGTCGCAATACTTTCTATCTTAGTGTCATGCACACACCATGCTGAGATTATTCCAAAGTGGACGTATGTAAAGTTTGCAAAACTGATTTTTTAATAATTACCATACATGTGTAATTAAAACCGTGAATATTACCCGATAGCCTATTTTGGGCGATCACTGATCTGATCATTTCAAGACAATAAGAAAAACTAGTTCTGCATAAACTGAACAAAACGCCAAATTGATAACTTTATTATAAAGATTTGGTGGTTTATTTAGGAGTCTATTAATTTGACGTAATGTCTACAAAGCCATGCAATTTTCCTGACTAATATCGGACAGCAGTTTCTTGACAGCCACTTTCAATTACAACTCCACAAAGATAGTCGCGGGGTCGCGTAGCATTAGAAATTAAGTATGGTGAGGAGATAAGAGTGGTTTTCGCTGGAAGAGAGTGTTTGTGAGAGGAAAGACTTGGTTGCTTCGAGGCAAGTGGAGCGCAGCTGTCGAGACGAGCAGACAACAGTTGTCGGCGGCGTTTGTCTTGCGTACGCGCCGCTATCGAACCGCGATCAGATTAATTGAATAGTTCTTTTTCTTGTTACGCAGGACAAACATCAACTAATTATTCATACTTAACTTCAGTAGGCTACAAGACTATGACAAATGCGGGTACTGTTAGACACTGACTATAAACACTATCGATTGTTTTTATTTCATTTGTTATACGTTTGTGTAAAAGTTCCATAATCTTGTAACTGACTTGGACCTGAGACAGCAGATGCAATTATTGTATTCTGCGCCCAGACGTAAAAGATTTTGTTATATATACTCAATTTTGCACTCAACATGCTTTCATAATTTAAGAGCTTCGCTCTTGTTGGTACAGTAATCGCCACTCCTCTCTATTCTTAATGCGACACGATGCTTTCTTTGTTCTGAAGGGCAAAGTTAACGGAAAAAGTGGCAGAGGCAATATTAATTTATTTTATTCAAGTGAAGGAGAAAGTAGACACTGTGTAGTATCAGACGGCCAAGAAACTAACAAATCGAATTTAGGTATTCAATAATATAATATATGAATATCGTGTAGTTGACTATAGTTTAAGGTAATTAGTCAACCAGTCAGTTAGTCATTAGTCACGTTCAATAGCAAATTCAGTGCGATGGTCGCCACGATCTCCGGATGCCGCGGTGAATGCTTTATCACCAGAAGAGTGACGCCAGGAGGCTGGACAGGCTGTGATATTTATCTTGGTCGAGGTTTGACAGTTATTAGTCAATCACCAACTGCAGCGGATGCCGCCTGCAGTAGCCATATAGGAATGGCTGGACTGAATCTGATGTACGTTATGATCGAAATAGTTGTTAGTCAATCAGTTCATTAGCTATGCTCAATCGCAAATGCGAGAGGCGAGTTTCTTGCAGCTATAACCAGAGGAGTGACAGTAGGGTCAATATATCCTGCTAGATGTCGAAGTTTAACAGTTATTAGTCACGTTCAATAGCAATCGACGCGAGTGTCCGGCAGCTGTGACAAATACCGCGCGCTATCGCCAGAAGAGTGACGGCAGACGGCTGGACAGGATGTGTCGTATGTCACGATCGATAAAGTTATTGGTTAGTCTGTTCATTAGTCACATTCAATCGCAATCGCGCAGTGGTCACGAATATCACTGGCAGCTGCGACGGTTGCTGCGCGCCGCGCTAAAGAAATGACGGGTTGACGCCTGGGCAAGATGTGCTGGATATCTCAAGATTTGACCGTTATTAGTCAATCAGGTCATTAGATTAGTTTTGTATGAGTTTCATAGAGAAATAAGCCCATTTGAAAAGACACTCCTCAATTGTAATGTGTGATGATCGCGCCGCACGATGCTCTGTCAGCCGACAGCCTGCCGCCAAAAGGGTGATGGCAGACGACTGGACAGTATGTATTGTACATAACCATCCAGGTTAAACTGGTATTAGTCAATCAGCTGATGAGTAACATCCAGTATTACACATTTGCAATCGCGAGCAATTCGAATCAGAAAGACAGCTATGCCGCGAACGCAATCTTGGAATCTTAAAAATATATCATACTCGTCATTATCTGAATCTCTGCAATCATAAATGTGAACACTGTTTATGCTGATCTCAATTAATTTCGCATTCATTTGTTGATCGCACCATGGCCACAGGATTTATCTGCAGCCACGAACTCCACAAATAGTTCGCCCTATCGCGGCGCCCGCGCCCACGCCGCGCCCTACGCAGCCGTCTCCTGCGATCCTCGCGCTTGTTTTATTTCAACCGACCACCAACATGCTCTTGAAATAATACACGCAAATAAATTACTCTTAACATTTCGCCATTTTTTCAATATCAATAACAAACGTGAATCAGGATCTTGTTAAAGCCTCCTTTGATCATAATCTCGTGTTGAGATAGCAACCATTAAAAAGTCACGTCGGCTATAAAAATATTATGTTTGGTAATATTTCATGCGGGCTTATTCGCTCGTGTTCGAGAATAACAGGCGCAATCTAGAGATTTATTGCGCATTGTACATCTAGACCGCGAGTAACAAGCATCCAAAATAAACTACATATCTACTGATAGAACATAATAAAGTTTATAACGAAACTTTATGTTGTTTGTTATGATGAATAGTGTTGGCGCGAAAAACATTAAAATGTCGGCGGTAAAGTAGAGGAAGCCACACATACCGTTACTGTTGCTGGCCGCTGTGAAGTCACCGATTTACTAAATTTATTTTACTAAACTATGATTACAATATCACAAATTTGATATTCACGTGTTTAAGTATATCACTTACATAATTAACTGCTTAAATATTATTGTTATTTTTGAATAAAGGTGCATTCAAGCAAAGTAGCCAGTAAATATTGGTTTCCCTATTTAAAAAGTCATAACTCCTTATACTAAATGATCTTACAAGTTGTGATTATAACGGTGTATAAAGTGATAATTATGAACATATATATGACAGTTGAATCATAATAATTAGGCTCTGTACGCAGAGCGTGAATAAATCGCACATGTGATGCGCCCGCGCAGCGCTGCGCCGCCCGCCGCGTCGTTTTCCACCGCCCGCGCCCGCTTTCCAGCGCCCGCGCCACAATGACTGCATATAGCTACCAAATGGCGTGATTTTTAAAGGAAAAACGTCCAGATGAGCGCCGTATCTTGTGACATGAACGAAAATAATTTGACGCAGCCGCTCGAGGAGCGACATACGGCGACACGTGGCCACGATATATTACACGCAGCCGCGCACTAAAAATATTGTGTTGGCAAATTAATGGGCATTCGAGATGGTAGGTTGTGGGATGAAAGGAGGTGCCTTTTATATGTGAATCGTTGGTTTTGTATGAAAAGCGCGGCAGCCGGCCACACCTGTCCGCGCTCATTGGAGCGGACGCCGCGGACGCTAGGGCTGCCGCCGCGCACGCTCCTCGTCTACAGGATCGTTTGCTATAGCTACTCCATTTATGATACATACCATCGTCTAGTTCATGTAGAAATTGCCATCGTCATGTTATCATTTCCATCAACCATCACTCCGGTCAGAAACACATCACGTCACGATATATTTGCCATATCTCACCAAACTTCATCGCTTCTTCCCCAGATGTGGATCGTCATTCTGAACGGATTCTGAGCTTTTAGCCCATTCTGGAAGCTCATTGCCACTTCATTTAAACATATTCTCTTAATTTACACTAATTAGAAAGGGTATAACGCGATATTTCTTATTTACCTTCAGTGTTTGACAACGCAATTGCATGTTTTGCTTGTTTTGATACCGCCGACATTTTCTATAAGTACATATTTTCATAGTTTGTTCATGAATTCTAGTATACTTACTTCTTCTTTACCGTCTTCATCATGTGTCAAATGTCACGAAATCGTGAACCCGCTCGTCAAGTTCATCGGTTGGAATCACCATATTTCTCCACCTGGAATCTAGTGTTTCCAAAATGTATTCACTGATGATGAAAGCGTAGGTTAATAGAAAGAAAACAACGTATTTTAACTACCTACTTAACTAGGAACGATAACCGCCGTCGAGCGGTGGCAACCCTTCCTAGAGCGGATGTGACAAACAAGACACTCCGCGCAAGCGTGTGTCCCGGTTTCATAATAATTGACCAGATTAATAACCCTCTGGGGTGTTCATATTTCGCCGTCCGGCCGTCGCCTCCTTCCTCCTGTCACACCCACTCATCCACTAGAAGATTCCGCGTTCTCCTGGGGAAAAGATTGTTCTCTTCCGAGGAACTGATGTTCTGACTAAAATTAACGGTTATTTTTAACACAACGTAATGACTTCAGCAGAAATTTCCCGGTCATTCTCCAGATTTGTGTTCTAATTCTAATTAACGCGTCGCTTTTTTTCTACTTACTTTTCAATCATTTTTATCACAATTATAGTAACATATCGATCATTGAAACTTAAATGTGGATAGGGCACCTTATAATTATTAAAGGTTCATTAGTTAGAAGCAAATTAAAATTTATATGGCGCGTGAATTAGAAAAACGACGTGTTAATTAGAATATTTTACTTTTGTATAACGCGTGAATTAGAAAAACGACGCGTTAATTATACAAATTCAATTATATTTTTTTAAATTAAAATAAAAACGTTTTATATAATAATATATGACTGATATGGTGACAGTTATATGATATAAGCTATGTTTTAAATAATATGAAAGTTGTATTTAAGTACTCAAGAAACAAGCACACCGGCCGTTAGAGTTACTAGGTAGGTTAGGTATGTAATTATGTATGTAAATTGAATTATTATGATAAGTTATAATAAATAATTTATACATGTACCCGCCCTCGCTACGCTTACTATATTAACTCCTCCTTCTCCTTGCGTCAGTTGCCTCATTGCTGAGGGTCGTGGTCATTCCCGGATGATGCGGCGCCATCTGTTGCTGTCAGTAGCCATGTGTAGAGCATTGTGTACTGTAGTGCCAAGGGTTGTGAGAATCTGGTCTATCCAGCGTGTCGTACTCCTGCCTCTTGGTCGCTTGCCTTCAACTTTTCCAGTGATCGTCAGTTTTTCCAGGTTATCACTGTCTTTCTTGGCAATGCGACCAAAGTACTCCAGAACCCTACGAAGACAGGTCTTCGACGATTTAGTTCGGATCTTGAGTTGGGCTAAGATTGGTGCGTTGGCGCGGCGTGCTGTCTATGGTATGCGCAGAATTTTTCTCCAGCAGAAAGCATCAATTCGATCACGGTCCGCTTTCTTCAGGGTCCATGTTTCTGAGCCGTATGAAAATATGGAGAACACCATGTTTCGGACAACTTCCGTCTTACATGAACCATTATTGCTAATGTTAGAACTCAGGTTCTCCGTGATTTCGAAGTTAAGTGTTCCACTGAGTTCTACCTTGCCTGTACAGGGTCTTTTGTACAGCTGCTCATAGTGGCCACGCCAGCGTTCTGCAATTTTGTCAAACTCATGCAGTGGTTCCTCATCGTGATGTTCAATGACCCAGAACTTGGGTTTAAACTTTCGACTCAGCAGGCGAACTTTCTTGAACAGATCCGAGGATTGTAATTTAAGTGGATGCGACTCAACTTCTTGGCATATGCTCGTTCTTGTCTCTGCGGCATCCCCTTTGAATTGCTTTACATAGTTTCGAGTATTCCCTTTTCACCTTGCAGTCTTGAAAGGCATTAATTTTAATTTATTTCCGGCGCTGAATTAGGTTCCACGTTTCCTCAGTGATCCATGTGGACCTTCTACAGTCCCTTCCTCTCTTAGATACGATATCCTCAAAATCTTCATTTATTGCCTGGACTCAGCATCACCTGTCCGCGGCGGATCTAAATTCATGAGCGTCGCTTCCGTCAGATTCTGGAAATGGGATCGCTCTATTGGATTCTAAGTTCTGGTTTTAGGTCACGCGTTATGGTAAATGGCTTTGAGACGAATGGAGAAGGAGGCAACCAGTAACCGCATTCAGCTCAAGGGAAGGTTTTCACATTTTTGACAAATGACTTCCAGCGCTTGTCTACCAGTATGTAGTCTATCTCATTCCTAAAAGGACCCAGGTTCCAGGAGACTTTCAATTGTAGAGTCATCTTTTGTGATGGTGAAAGAGAGTCCTAAAGTAATGGTCAGAAACAGAACACAGAACTCTGCAAGCCTCTGACCTCGTTCGTTCCTAGAGTCTAGACCATATTTTCCAATGGTGTCTCGGATTTCATGGACTATTTCTGAGCTTCCTGTTTTAGCATTCCAGTCTCCCATTAACATTGCGATTTGCCGGCTTGGTATGCTGTCTAGAGTTTCTTCTAGTTGATATCCTCTTCCGTGGACTGTGTTGTAAACTTGCACGATGTTGAGAAGACATAAATTGGTGTTCAGCTTCATTGTTATTATTCTATCAGACACAGGGTTATATCCAATTACGAAATTGTTCATGCCTGAGATGGTGTTAATATATAGCAAAACCGCTTCGGCTAGAATTTTCCAGCCCTGAGAAATACATCTTGCTACCTGATGAGGTTTTTAAAATGACCCCATGAAGATGTGACTATATATTATAGGGTCCATTACTATTATATGTACAAATATTCTAGAAAAGAAAAAACCAAACTGATGATTAGAATCGCATGGATGGTTAAATTCTAATTAACGCGTTCATTTTTGATGCGTGAATTAGACTTGTGAATTAGGGATTCTTGAAAAATACAAAATAACTTTTTATAGGTACATGTAATAATCTACAGAATCTAGTATGTATTAAATAATGCGGCTTTTTATGTACACTAAAATTCTCAGCGCAATAGAGTTACTGGTTGATTTTTAAAACGTGAACGTGTCAATTAGAAATTTCGTGAGCCAAAACGTGTGAATTAGATACTTACAGTCATAGTCTGCGACCCGTACACAGCTGACACAACCGTCCCACACGGGGCTCTGGGCACGACTGACCGCTTCACCGATATGCGTTAGTGAGATCCGTACCTACATTCAAAGGACTTGTGTAATCACAACCGACCGCGACGCGTGAATTATTATACGTTTCGAGACAAAGTTATTATAATTGATATCTTTGTGATATATTATTTGTATTGACTAGGTTTTTTTTTTGCAATTAAAATATGTATTCTTTTGTTTAATAAACTTGCTTACATAGTTTTTTCTTCATGTATATGATCAGGAGAAAATGGTATGTAAGTAATTTGGGTAGTGGGACGCGACGTGTCAATTAGGAGAATAGGACTAAAAGTTTTTTTTTCTACCCGAAGGGTTTTAAATATTTTCTTGAAAATTCATGTACAGCTCAATACGAATACCTGCTACGATAAAAAAATATAAGATATAATGAAATCAATGATTTTATATTTTTAAAGAGTGAAGACAAGCAAAAATGCACGTCTGGAGAATGACCGTTCACTATTAAATCGTTTTAATACTAATGGCTCTGTGAGCGGTATACCTAGCATGTTTGTTTCGAAATTACTGAAATTTGTCATTTTTTACGGTTGCCATTTGGCATTAAGTCCGCCATTTTAATTTGTGCAATAAAGTTTAAATAAAATAAATAAAAAGAATCAACTAAGAAAATATATATACTTATCGAAATTTTTGATGTGGCCTGTAGGCGGGAACATCCGGAAATCCGAACATCCAAACATTTGAACATACATGATTCGATTCTAGATCCAATATAATACGATTCTTTACGTACAACTTGGCAGTTTTACTAGGGGAGTCAATTTAGGGCAACTTTATGCAAATTTGACAACGCTGCTAGGTTATATTTTCAGGGTTAGGGTTCCACCCTGACATACATGAATGTATGTATCTCTAGATATAGTTGCGTATAAAGAAGAGACACTGGTCAACAAGCATCTAAGTACCAAGTGGTGCCATCACTTGTAGCAGCTACTTAACGCCGCTCGAAAGTATAAACGCGACGTTGTTATAGGTAGGTGGTGGCGTCGGCGTCGTATAAATACGCGGCACGTGCGCCGGC
This sequence comes from Apotomis betuletana, assembly GCA_932273695.1. Classification (NCBI taxonomy): domain Eukaryota; kingdom Metazoa; phylum Arthropoda; class Insecta; order Lepidoptera; family Tortricidae; genus Apotomis; species Apotomis betuletana. The sequence goes on along the minus strand of OW026308.1, from coordinate 15,137,792 downwards.
GCAGCTGGCCGCCACGTGGCCCTCTTTACGCGATCCCGTAAAAATAGATCATTGTCTCGCGGACACGCCCACCGCAGATAAAACACCACATCAGATGATCTGCCGATACTAAACCGTTCGTTTATTTCGTAACCGCTTCGTAGCACCTGCTACGCGCCTACTATACTTGTTACACCTAAAATACGCCCGGTTTTATTGCAGTCATATATTTCTTTTGTGTCTCGAAATATGTTAAACTGATTTTTATTACGTTAAAAGATCACAATTGACGATCTTTGTTATAGCAACTGAACATTCAACAAATCTGCTATATGAAAATAATTCTAGGAACTTATTTTCAGTGCCCACGTTAAAAACAAACCTCGTTGTATAATTAAATTATACTGTCTGTTCTTATTTTTATTCATATACTACAAGAAGATACACCTCAATGTCCCCTCGCTAAAAAAAGATACAAAAAGACAATCGAGGCGACTTCCGGCGCGAAATACTTCCGCTTTGATAAGTTCCCGCGGCAGCAGCCGACAGCGCGTCGCGCGTCGTCCGGCCACTCTGATAATAGCACAAAAATTCCACTATTCACAGTTCACTTATATCATACGTACTCCTAGTTGGGAATAGGACAAAGAAACGCATAGGAGATTTGGACTTCTTTGTATTTTTACTTAATTAACGACGACGCGGTTGGCTCAGTTTGTAAGCACTTGCTTACTGAGCCGGCGGTCCCGGGTTTGAATCCCGGCCAGGGAAAATATTTATGTGATGAACTCGAATATTTGTGCTTGGGTCATGGTTGTTCTATGTATTTAAGTATATATTCATCTATATAAGTATGTATCTCGTCGTCTAGTACCCATAACACAAGCCTTCTTGAGCTTAATTTGGGACTAGATCGATTTGTGTGAGGTTGTCTGATATTTATTATTTTATTATTTATTTATTAAGTACAGGTACGGGAATCTCTACATTATTATGGGACAAACTTACACAAATCGACCTGTCCAAAACTAAGCAATGCTACTATAGGGTCATGGACGTACTAGACGACGATATAGAAAATTGTATATAAATACATATATGTATAGATAACATCCATGACCCCAGGAACAAATAAATATTAAATAAATAAATAAATATTAAGGGACAATCTTACACAAATCGGCCTAGTCCCAAACAAAGCAAAGCCTGTACTATGGCAACTAGACGACGATATACATAATATATACAGACAGTACATAAGTACATAATATACACAGATAATATGTACAGAAATCCAAAAAATTATAAACAAGGAGCAAGTATCAGTAAGGTCGCAATACAAAAACAATCCCTGTGGAGTGCCCCAAGGGAGCATTTTGGGCCCTTTATTATTCCTGCTATACATAAATGATTTGCCAAACCACCTAAACCACAAGTGTATAATGTTTTCTGACGACACGACCCTATTAGTTAAGCCAGATGATATAAATAGCTTTAATAAGGACATAACGGAAACTTTAATTGATGTAATTAAATGGTTAGATGACAATAATTTAAAAATTAATATTAATAAGACATGCTTAATTCAATTTAGAACATTTAGACATACAGATTATAAACTAGATATACAATATAAAAATGAAAAAGTACAGGAAGTTGAAACAGTAAAATTTCTTGGTGTTTACCTAGATAAGTTTTGTAGCTGGAAAACTCACGTTGATTATGTCTGTGAAAGGCTAAATAAATTTGTATTTGCTCTGAGGAGGTTAAGCAGCACTTCTTCTAGAGAGGTAGCTTTGATAGCTTATCACGGACATGTATCCTCTATTCTAGGCTACGGACTGTTACTATGGGGTAACTGCAGTGTCGACATCGAACGAGCGTTTAGGGCACAAAAAAAATGTCTACGGGCCGCTTGCAATGCCCATTATCTCGCACCATGCAGACCTTTATTCATGTCTACAGAAGTCCTTCCCTTGCCGTGTATGTACATAAGACAGATTTCCATATTGGTAAAGGAGCACCCTGAATATTTTGATACACGAGATCGCTACTTTCCCAGGTCAACGCGACACAAGAATAAAATACACTTGCCAAGAGGAAACCTTAACATATTTAGGAATAATTGTTACTGTATGGCAATCCGAATATTCAATAAACTTCCACAACAAGTCAAGGATTACCATCCAAGGACGTTCAAAAGTACACTTAATAAATGGCTTTTGTCCAAGTGTTTTTATTCTGTCAGAGAATTCTTGACGGACAATAATACAAATACTTAATTAGAGGAATTTTAATGTAATTGAATTATTTATTATTTGACAATGAATTATTAACTATTTATTGAATTATTTTCTTTGAGATTATTATTTGTCATTACCATTATTATTGTACCTTTTTTTTTTATGGATCATTAAATTTTCGATGAAATAATGAATATGCATGCACTTGAATAATTATTACTATTATTTAAAATGTATAGTAAATAAGCATAAAATCTTTGACATTCTCGTATTTGTATTAATATTAATGCACGCTATTTACCCATATTTTGAAAAAATGTAATATAAATTCACATGCCTATAAGGGCAGAATGTATGAATTGACAATTCGAAAGCATATAAATATCACCTTATGTACGCACCATATATTCAGTGAATAAATGATTATGATTATATATACATGTATAGATTACATGCATGACCCAGCACAAATATTCGAGTTCATCACACAAATATTTGCCCTTGCCGGGATTCGAACCCAGGACCGTCGACTCAGTAGGCAAACTGCAGGCTGCACTACAAACTGCGCCAACCGCGTCGTCAATTGAATCCTCGATCACCTCGCCAAACAACGCATTCCCTAATTCAAACTAATTATCGTCATCTACCAGCCAGTAGCCAGTTTTCAAGGTAAAATGTCTCGTTATATGTAGTTAATCTATAACAAGTATAAATAGTTAACGTTGCTGGGTAGAATACATATATTTCTTACCTAAATCGAAATTAAACACTTCACATTTCAAGTACATCTTGACGAACGCATGTATGGCATGACGTATGATTGCGGACTGATACATTTAAAATCTTCTGTACATCCAAATATAAACTCAGATTTTCAATGCGTTGGCAGTTTTCAATGGATCGAAAATAATGTGCAAAAGCAAAAGAAGCACGCCGATGTCTTGTTTCATAGCATCACTGAGAGCAGGGATTGTGACATGACAGTCGTCATACTCAAGATGCCAGGCGTCATGGCTGTTGTTCATGCGCTGGCGCCTGTATGAGCGATATTTATGCGACGTCATCTTCACTCGACGTCGCGGCGCCGCACACGCCTGAAATACTCGAGAACACCTGCATCTGACTTACGAGTAAAGCAAATGCTTTACCACACATGAGCACCACAATACTGTTACTGTACTTACAACAAATCATTGACATTGATAGCATACGAGTATGTCGATAAAAATCGTCCCATGGCGTAGATAAATAGGAATTTAAGGATACCCACTTTTGGACGAGTTTGCGCTCCAGAAGCAATGAAGGGGTCTCGTCTCGTCCATAATCGTTTTCACGGACTAGAAGCTCTTCCAGGCATTCTCGATCCGTCGATCGATTTTTTTAAACTGGCTGTTTCGAGGGTCATGGACGTACTTTATATCTTCTCCATCTACCTTTTTCACGTTGCACGCTTTTAGTCACTAATTGTGTTTTCGGTAGATACTTACTTAATGACATTAGTAAAAAATTAAACAGGCTTATCGCCGAAGGATGAAAATAAAACATAAATTTAGAAATACTCCTTAGAGGATGAAGAGGAGAAATGCACTTTAAATTCAAATTCGAAACTTTATCCTGCAGTTGACCTCAAGGGTTGATTTACTTCGGATTTTCCGAAAATATACCCTCAGTGACACGAATACGCACATAATATACCCTCAGTGACAGAACACGGAATTACAGTTTCTATAAAATATCTACGTGGATAATCCTAATTTGACATTAATACGACTTTGTCATTTAGATTTATTTATTTAGAATCATTATTGTGTAACATTACACATTTTACATTGCGTTACATCGATTCTTAATCTAGGCTACTACTTATGTATAAATCTAATAAAATCGATACAAAATCCTTGCTACCGCCACTCGCCCATCCCTCGTGTGACTGCTCTGCTCAACTCTGCAGTGACAGCGATAGCGTGGCTGGTGATTAGAGAGAAGTTGAAACCTGGAAGAGAGTACTATCTTCCATTCAATCACCAGTCTCGCTATCACTGCCACTGCAGAGTTGAGCAGAATAGTCGCACGGGGAGCGGCGCGTGGCGGTACAGATATGTGCGTGAGGGAGCTATTGCTAGAAGCACAGATTAATATAAGTAATATTTCTTCTAGAAGTGGTACTTCCCGTCGCCTGTTGTGGTAGTCATCCGGTAATTTAGTTTAAGTATGTTCCCCAGAATAATGACGCAATCGATCTTATTTCTTAAAATATGTAAAATAAATAGAAACAGGCTTATAGATCTTCGAATCTTAAAGGATTCGCAACCCAAACAACTATTATATTAATCTGTGCCCAAACGTCCTAACAAGGTACTTACTGCATTGGATATACAGGATATACATGTATGTAGGCCAGGATAACATTTATACAACGTGCCCTCGGCTTCTGGACAAAGACCGAAATCCGGAGTATAGTTATGTCTCAGGAATGCTCTAATATAATATGTTACCTATTTGATTAAACCAAAAGAAAAAAAAATAACAAATTGATTTGAGGCAAATCAAAAATAAATAGTATGTAACATACTGTATCAATTGTTTGCCATCAATAACGCTGAAATAAATGACATGACATATGAACTACAATAAATAAATAAATATCGGACAACCTCACACAAATCGATCTAGTCCCAAATTAAGCTCAAGAAGGCTTGTGTTATGGGTACTAGACGACGATATATATTCTTATATAGATAAATATATACTTAAATACATAGAGCAACCACGACCCAAGCACAAATATTCGAGTTCATCACACAAATATTTGCCCTGGCCGGACAATGGACAACGTATTTACAATATTTACATACAGGCTGTTCCGAAGTAATAAATCGTAAATCAGTTATTTATCCGTAAATGGGTCAATCAACTTTTTTCTGTTGCTTGTTGCCATGGTGATGTCTCCTGCGTTACTCTCTAAAACTACGATTTTCGGCGGCAATATTCAATTTTTTTTTGTAATTGCAGCATTTATAAGCCCATTCTTGTTTCAACTATCTCTTAAAACTACCAATATTACAAATTATCAACACTTTTTTAAAAGTTTAATCACCATTGTCTCCTGAGTGGCTGGACAGAATAACAACAAGAAAACAGTTGATCCACCCAAATACTGTGCCGTTTGGCATGGGATTTTGTATATCGGTCAGAAATACCCTAATCAACACGTACCTTTCATGTTTGTCCAGAGGCCAGGGACACGGTGTATAAATCTTTATACAAATCACTGAGGAACCTTTTTTGGACTTGTTCTAACAGATATCCATGTATATTTAGTTTTTACTTGTTTGTACCCTAAATGCTCTCTGTACAATTTGATCTCTGATTTGCACCAACTTCTAGTATCTCCGTTTGGCCCTATGGTTGACTGGAAAGAGAATGCCATTTGGCATTAAATCCGCCATTTGTATTGACTTTTGTTTTGTGCAATAGAGTTTACATAAATAGATAAATAAAATAAATATCCCTCCATGTCATCCTTAACTAACAAAGCAGTTCTGTTTTATAGCAGAATCATAGATGGGCAATGGACAGCCCAATCTACTGAAAAATAAATATTAGAAGACACGTTTGTAAGAAAGGTGTGTAGGTGGATAAAAAGCTACGATGAAAAATTGCTATAAAACAAAGATTTATTTGAAAATATGATGATGACTCCTTTAAACTAAAAGCTGCTAATAACATATATTGCTATACATAATTGAATATAAGGTTTCTTGCAGCGCAATTTAATGGTGAAAATTCTCTTAGCGACTTTTTTTTATGAACTGATTAGTGCATACTGTCTGCTCGCCTATACTTACTATACTTAAATTAAAAATTAAATTAAATTAAATTAAATTAAAACATTTATTCATTAATCATTACAAATTTCGTGTGTGTGTGTGTTTGTGTGTGTGTGTTTAGATTCCTTTTAGAAGGCCTTCAGTTTCAGCATATGTCAAACGTACTTACGTATACGTATATACCATACGCATATATCTCAATTCATTCATGATCATCAGATCTTACTGCGCAATAATATTGACAGCGGTCTTTTTATGTGAATCGAAGTATACCTTGATAATATGTAGTTGTTCACATAGCCTGCCAGACAGAGAACAACAAGTCTATAAACTATAAAGCCTCCCCGTCACTTTCCCCTTCAGGACGCGTTGCCATGGCGACAGCTTTCCATAGCTACGCGCATTGGCCGGGAAATTCAAGATGGCGGCGAGTATCGATCGGCCCGAGGGCTGTCGTGCGCTAATATTGCTAGAACCCTCCGCCCTCTTTACTTAGTGTGAGGTGGATTTTTTCTGTGCTCTTTACAAAAAAAATAGTTTGAAAATTAAACTTATGGAGATTATAAAACACCTTACACACAGGGCGTGTTTGGTGACCTTTACACAAAAAAATAAAAATAAGAATAGGACTAAACTAGTTCATGGTTCATATCTTCAGCTGTCCTGTCATGATCGAAAAATGAAAAACGTACACACACTTTTTGCTCTTATCTAAGATTAATATATAGGTAGGTACTATACCAATAAACATTGTGTGTCTAGTTGTATACTTTTAACACCTCGTTATAAATAATAGATATAATTTACATTTTACGTGGTTCTCAAAGATTTTTCTTTCCCTGCCCATCTGCCATTGACGTTCTGAAGTGCCAAACGATAATAATAATGTTACAAGCAACATTGTATTCCTCATTATGCAAACAATAACTTGTGATGTTGTGCCAACACCGTTACACTATGTGCGGAACAATGCATCAATTCTTCAGAAAACCAATTGATTCATCCCACTGCAAGTGTACACTTCAACAAATCCCTGCTCAATAAACTACTTCCTCTTCTTTCAAAACATCTTTGTAAAACCGCATAGCGCTTTTGTAGGTTCTTTATGGATGCTTGACATTGTTTATATTCGTGTTTGCAACTCCAGTGGAGCTCTCTACAGTACAATAACAAAAGTGACACCTGCGACCTACCTGTCCGTACCGCGAAATGTCTAACAAGCGGACTTTCGACTTTACAGTTTCCTGCGTTTGTTCGGAGACAATGGGCAATAAGGCCGCGCCGACGCACCGACGGCCGATTCACTATTCAGCCCGAAGCCCGCCTCGCCGACGACGCCACTATTCTTAGCGTTGTGTCTATTCAAATGCTTACTAATCTTACTACGCATACTAACTACTTGGGTTTGGGTAGCAGCACATTTCGATAGCGTAGGACTACCCTTCATGAACCCCAACATAATGCATTGTGCCGCAATAAATAAATGAAGCTAGTTTGGCTGCCTAATGTAGGTATGTCTCATCCAAATGTATACCGGTATTAACAATGACACAAGCAAGCGATGCGTCTATATGAGAAACATCATCAAACGTGACGAGTGACAAACGACAATTTTGATTTGCATGGCTAACAACAACAAGACCTCAAAACGACTGCCCACGATATGCTGGAAATGCCGTTGTCACCTGCCACGATTCCTCGTGAGTAAACGCCTCTAGATCAATCAGCGCGCGTATTGTCACAATCCCAAGTCCCATCAGTCACACCGCTCACGCTACGACGACAACGTCTAGGCTTCGAAAATCAAACCTAACTTGCACGCTCTCTCCCTCACTCAAATATAGTTATAGACGAGACCGATAAAGACGATACGATATATTTGTCTTCGAAAATCAAACTTTGGAATAGGTTCCCGCGGCTCTCACGGCGCCCGATACCGTAACCACGAGATACCATTTATCTAATCCATCTATTTCTCATTGTCACAATGAAATGCCTTCTCTATTCATCACGCTTAATTGCTACAGAAAAGCATTCAATTTAATTAGGTAACTGTTCTTACGAGATCGAGATCGGCAATTCAACAAACGTTGCATAGGTATACACAAATAACGTTTGATTAAAATTTGAGTACTTTGTTTACCTTAATAAGTACGTATTATATGAAATGGATACCTATTAACGTTAAGAATAATCCCCTCCACTGTCACTAACTACACCACGTTTAAGAAATGTCTCATAGATAGTACTATACCTACTGCAGTCTACCTATCCTAGGTTATAAAGTCTCGAATTTTAAAGTTCCGTAGTCAACTAGGAAGCTTTTTTTGACATTATGTTTGACCTAACAGTATATATCTGCATCACGCATTGGACTAGTCTGTAAGTCATATGCACCTTATCTTATAAATAAATAAATGTGCAAAGTAGGGTAACTTCTTCACATATGCTTACGATATCATTTATTTATGGCTCGATAAAAGCAACGAGAAAGTCTGCTGATCTTGCCTTAGTTGTGATACTTGTGATTAAATTATAGATACATAACAGAACGTTTCCCATTCCCTGTCCTGAAAGTCACATAATAAACAATGATATCACAATTTTTATCCAAAGTTAATATTTATACTAAACAAATAAATCCGTTTACCTGCCTCTTGGGATTGGGACTTTATCTACAAATCCTAATGCAAACAATGCAATTCATTTCAAACAAAGGCTTGTGATGTAGATGGTGTCACTAAACTGAAGTAGACAACAATATCTACCTGTTCGGCTGTTCAATCTGAAACAAAACATTTTAGGGCCGCCATTTAAATTCAAGTATGTCTGTTTAACGAATTTATCTTTTGACTCATAAAAATTGCGATTTGTTTATCCTGATTAAGTAGAAAGACAGGCTTAACAAATATTATTTTAACTTACTGGGTAAAGGTTACAAATGGACTGAAAATAGACCCTTATGCTCCTAAACGAACTTAGTGGACACCTATTAGGTTCGATTCCTAATTTTATATAATCGATTATTGATAAGTACCGTAGTTTTGTGGCTTATCAAAATCTCGTATGGGGAAAACTCAATTCAAGTTCTAGTAAAAGGCAAAACCAAGACTACTCCTTATATAAGTATTCCTTATATAAGATCCTCGCAAATGAAACAACCTAAATACCTAGGTATACACATTAACGATTAACTGAAAGTTATCGTACAATTGTAATAATAAAGAGCCCGAAAACAATCATGCAAATAACTGTAGGTACTGCGTTAATCTCAGCCACACACGTGGCCGTAGATCGTTGACTCGCGCAGGTGTTGCGCGGCGGCGCGGGCGCAGCGCGCATGAACCGAGAGATTACGGCGATACGATCCGAGATGTTGTGGGATCAATAATTAGAAACATTTCTTTGGAAGAAACTGAAAATGACCACAAGATAATGTCAAAAATTATTCACTAACAATCCAGCTATCTAGTAAACTATACGTAGTGCAGTATTTTGTATTATATAATGAGAATTACCAAAGAACACCACCTTAAACGAATTTCCGCGACCTTCACTGATTATCAGATTACCTTGCGAAAAACTTATTTTACGCTGCGTCTTTGGGTGCTGGGGTGTGCCGTGCGCCGCGCAAATGAGATACACGGGAGTAGCTCCCGGTTCACTATTATCTTGTAGAAACTTTTTTGACATATATTTGTTTTGCATAACGATACTTGGCAGAAGTAACGTTTGGCAGAAACATCTTACGCAGAGTATGCTTTGGCAGAAATCATTTCGCAGATTTTTATAATACCGAATCTTATATTGGCATAATGTTGATGAGCATAACAGTCTTCTAAACGAATAGTACTTTCGCAGATATTTTTTTTGCATAATATTTTAGACGGCATAAAGTTGTCAAGCCGAATACCATTTGATTCCAAGATAGACTTTATTGTCTTATCTTGTTGTACAGGACATATGCGGAATACCTAACCTAATCCAAGTCGGACCTGCCCTAAGGTGCAATCAGTACCTAATGTATGCATTACAAATTGTTGTGATTACACATTTTGTCCATGGAGTGGTATGGTAGCCGGCCGATGCCGCGCGGCTCGCTCGCTCGTTAGGGTCTCAGTTCAACCTAACACTCCTCCTCGCTTCGCTCGTCGTCGTACCTAACCTAATCCAAGTCGGACCCGCCCGAAGGTGCAATCAGTACCTAATTTATGCATTACAAATTGTTGTGATTACACATTTTGTCCATGGAGTGGTATGGTAGCAGGCCGATGCCGCGCGGCTCGCTCGCTCGTTAGGGTCTCAGTTCAACCTAACACTCCTCCTCGCTTCGCTCGCCGTCGTACCTAACCTAATCCAAGTCGGACCTGCCCTAAGGTGAAATCAGGACCTAATTTATGCATTACAATTGTTGTGATTAAAAATTTAGTGGCAGTTGCCCCGCGGCGGCAAGATACCTAAGGGCCTTATCACACTTGCGATTTGCGAGCGTACTTTCTATACAAATAAGCGACGCGGCGAACACGCTGCGCGATCGCCTTCATACAAAATACGCTCGCAAATCGCAAGTGTGATAAGGCTCTATCACTGCTCCTCGAACCGCTCGTCGTCGTACCTAACGGTACTTATATTCTACTACGTAAAGTTTACTTAACGCACTTTTCTGCTAGTTGAAAATAATTATGCTATTGTAATCGTATGCTATAGGATTATTATGGTACATAAAATTATGCTAAACCAAAGTCGGCCAAAGAGATATTCTACAAAACAATGTGCTGCAAAATGTGTCGTATGCGAGGTAGTAGTAATGCCAACTATACCTTTATGCCATGTTACCATTCGACCGAAAGTGTTTCTGCGAAACGTGTTATGCGAAGTGTATTTCTGACCAATATTATTCTGCCAGATGAGGGTAACCCGTAGCTCCCATATACTATGCTCCTCAAGTAGCTCAAGTAGCTCCCATATACTATGGTATCGGGGCAGCATTCTCTACTATCGTTTGCATTTCCTTACCGGCTGCAGGAGGCTGCGGCCTCGTGACGTCACCGAGCAATGCCTTCGCTTCGCCGCGCGCCTTATACGGCGCGGCGCCGGCGCAAGCAGCGGATATCTAACGCTGCACGCACTCTATAATCAATATTCCACTGTTTATTATGGATCTAGTCGCTATAATAGGTGTTGAATGGTTTATTGAATATGAAATACAGTAAGTTATAATCGTATATCTTGTAATGTATAATTGGTTCGAGGCTGTCAGTTATCAATTTTTCCGTAACGGTTTCCACAACAGAAGCTTTAAGCGAGCTATTGATTAGTTGCGTAACGCTAATCTGCGTCTCTTAAATCGTACATATTTTTCAAAAGTATGTTATTTTTTTATGCTGGCTGGGTACTTATTTCTGTTTAAGTAATTAAAGATGCAATGAGGACGCACTTGTTGACAGAGACTGTCTTGTCGAACAATATTGGCAACTCAAACATAACAACGCCATTAGGAACAACGTGTGAATGCGTAAGTAAAGACTCAAGAATGCCAACAACAATGGGTATATGCCCGTTCTCGAAGTACTTTATCCTTATTTATGACCTAAGCTTAGGTGCATGTCCTCCTCGGAGTGCAAGAAATGAGTACATTACAATCTTAAGACTTAATTTTATTTATTGGCCCGCTTATCAGATGGCATCCGGAAAACTTGTACTCTTAGTATGGACCGGACAGCAAGAAATGGCGAGCTACATATTTTCCCAACAAGACATGTCCATGCACTAAACTTAATGCGATTCATGCTGTCCATTTAAGAGGCTTCTCCGTCGCAGGCTTGTCATTCACTTTTTTTGTCTCTAACTCTGCAAGGAAAGTTGCATCGCCTTAAACAAACGACGTGTGCAATTATCAAGAGGTCTCGTTATTAAAAGAAATCAATATCGTTCCTTTGACACAACTTTGACGTACCTATTCTGTTAATGCGCTTAATTTCAAGACGACTTAATTAAACAAAAACAGCTTTAATATAGACTTAACCAGAAATGTATTTATTTATAAAGCGTTAATACAACCGGTGCCATTGTATGATTAATTTGACTTAGCGATTAGCGACTATAGTGTCACACCAAAATCTTCGTTATTAATGGCCGGATTCAAATGAATAATAATTTTAGCCCCGCGAGATAAGGCGAGGCTGCGGTCGACCACATCCTCCACACGCGCACGACTCCCTGTGTTTGGCCAATATTGGTTTCGGAATGTGAGCACATTCTCAGACGCTAAGGTCCCGGAGCGCAGGTTATCAGGCGCCGTGTTATCGACTCCCGGCGCAGACGCATACTGCGCCCATTACTCAGCTAACAAAGCTTGCTGATACCAGCCCATTGTCTGCCACCGACTACCGACCCATCAGGTGCCGACCGTGTCTACTCAACTCACTTTTAATGACGCAATATCTATTGCTCGCTATAAATCAGAGCAGTCTAACTGCTCTCGTCAGTGGTGTTATCGCCACTCATCCCTATCTATTCCCTATAAAAAAACTTGTCTGCTGATATTATACAATGCTTATCGATACAACATCTTATCAGTTGAGTTACCGTCACTTCCCTTATCCCTATAAGTACCTATTCCCTATTAGTATTTCGGTCTCTTGTTGCGACACATTTAATTTCGCCTACACTTGGTTAAAATGAGATAGATGATCTTGTTATTTTCTGCCTCTTCTACCCGTTAACTTTGCCTTCCCGAATGTTCATTACTGAGAATACCAACTTGGAATTAGAACGATATTAGCTCCCAACGGTACCCGAAATGCCACATGTAAATTAGTAGTGCTCTAAACAGTTACGTAGGAGGAGCCATCGTGGGTAGTACATAAGCGTCTGTACTGGTCCCACCTGGTACCTATTTTAGAACTTTACTGTTCTATGCCACCGGCGTAAATTACACAGCTGCAAGAACATTTTGTATGATGTGGATTCTAGTTTCCAAATCGTGCCTGTCAGATATCCGGACAAAAGGCGCAATCATGTAAAATATTTTCGCCTCAAGAGTAGAGTATATTGTTTTATATTCCACGACACGCTTGGAGTCCGTTGTTATAAAGCACACAATCTGGAAATATTTAGCGACAACAATACACCATTTCTAACCTTTATTTTTATATTATAGGTAATGTTATAAACAGTAATTGGGCAGTTCTATCACTGCACAAATCGACAGTCGAGCGTGTCGATTAAAAAAATATGAACCACTGTATCTCACCCCAATTTAAATTCCGACTCAACCCAGAAAATTACAACGATATAAAATGACTAATCAAAAATCACCTCATTAACAAATCTTGGGAAACTTCATGACATTGTGAAGGCTTTTAAAACACAACAAAAAACACCCGTTTCTTCAATATAAAAATGCACCTGAGAATGAAGGCGGGACCACTTGACTAATACGTCGATTATTACAAATCACCACCATTCGGATATCCCGATTTGTTGTGAATGCATTGCTGTGTTTTTAAAAGCGCTGACATAGGGTGTCTTGTAGAAGGAGAATTGGAAAGACTGTAAGTGTGTTCAGCAGTAAGAGATGCAGCGAGTCACGTAAGGACGTCTCAGGTAGTGGTTATAATTCGTTTAGTCCAGGGTGCGCCCACATTTTTTCCCCGGACGGCCACACAGGTGCGCCACTCATCTAATTGACTATTCCGAGGCGCGACGCAAGAGGAGAGGAGCGGAGGGGGCACCGTGTTTGATGGCCCTTTGTTGCACAGATTTTGTGACAGGACTTCCTAATATCCAATATATTTATTCGGGAATAGGTTTCGAACGTTTGAATGTTATCAAATAAATTATTTTAAATCTACAGATAATCGGCTTGTTTGTTAATTAATCTCATTTGTATTCAGTAGCCAAATGGTTTATTTAGGGTTCCGTATCGGTTGGCGTTTTCTTGAAAGTATAACTGAGGTAAACATTGCATGATCATTAATGTATAATTATTATTTTATCCCTGCCGAATCGCGGATAGTCGCGGTCGCGCGTTCACGCTTGACGGTCTCTTTAATTGGGTTCGATTCGTTAACCCGCCTGTTAATTGGCTTATTGCGTCTGAATCGGCCATTAGTTTTATTGCTAAAAGCCTCATGATATGATGTCAGAACTGATATATTATTCTGTTGATTCATTTGAGCACATTGACCATCTCGACGTAATTGGCTCATTACTATAATATTCAGTCTCGGCGACAGTACACATAAATGGTAGCATTATTACTCGTGTACCTATAGGTACTGATACTGAGTGGTGCCGGTGATTTCTGCCATATACAGTATAATGGAAGTCGATTACCATGAATACAACGAATCAAGTAATACACAACTGTATAGTTTTAATAAAAACAACTTTAACATTGGCACGCCGAATCTTATTTGTGTAAGTAGATGTGAATATGTGTTTGAAATATATAAATAGGTACGTTAGACTTATAAGAATCGGACATGCTGCCAAAAAAAGTACTTAAATATTAAATTTAGCTCTGTCTTGAATTAATCCAGATTCGGAATCGAAATCCGTCTCACAAAGTTTATCTGACACAATTGTCTAAGGAAACGTAATTAAATAATAACCTGTCTTGCAGTGTTCGTTTGACAGGCTTATCATTATCACCGTAAGTTCTTAATATCTTAGATATAGGTGCGCAGAGATGGAGACTTAGCCAACCTGTCGAAAACATAGAGCACTGTTTTTGTTGAGTTTAACGACGTATTGTGCAGCAGGCATCGCCTGCGTCTGCGCCGCTCGATCACTCCGCGCCGGCGATAAAATCACCCCCGATACGGGCCCGCGGATAAACCACCTTTGGATATGTTTCGATCGAACCAAGATTTTGTAAATGTCATGTTATGTAGTACTGCACAGTTCCGCAGAGCTCTCGCCCGTTAACGTATTAAAACGGCAGCTCAGGGCACTCCAAACTTCAATGCTAATGCTGCACGTAGGTGACGGGAAGCATTTACTGATTGGGCAGCGGCAACAGAGGGCAATAAAAGCAGAGGCGCCATTTTGAATTGAAGCCGCCGCCGATGGGAGGTCCGGCGTCCGGCGCCGGCATTTGCATCTGACGAGACCGGAATTATTAAAATAATCAATCGCATTCATATGAAGTAGTCCAGCCATATTGCAATCAACATCCAGCACAAAGAATTGAGAAGTCGTAATTTCGGAGAACTTACAAGTGCTTTAAATTGGTTTTAATCTCAGAATTAACGGCCACAACTCAGGGCCGATCGCATGTTTCAGTGTCATGAATTGTTAATCCAATGACAATCGCACATCGTTAACATTTCCTTCGGAGGTCGCAATTATTTGCATTCTGTTCATTAAATCGCAAGCGAGGCTCCGCGACAGGTGGCCCCGCACGTGTCGCCGCCAATAAAACGCAATGAATGTCAAATGTCGTCTCCCGTCGCTTCGTGTGGCCCCGCAGGCTCACTAGCGACCTTCCGCGACAACCCTAAAACGCATTTCCCGATGCCCTGCGGACTACATACGTCATTTCTAGAGCCCGCCACCCCGAGATACTTTTTGATTCCATATCATTAAGATATTTATTGGCAATGCAAGTCGTCGTTTAATTTTAACGGCTGGGCGGGGGCCGCAGAGGCGAGTTTCCCGCGACGGGCGAGCCCTCGCGAACGCCCTGACTTTTCATTATCGAGATGTTTTATTAAAGGAGGGTTGATGTGCGCGGTAATAGTGCAGGAGATCTAGGGCTGTCTCTGCAAAATTAATGCTGCAAGTTGGCATATTTGAAAAAACAGTAAAAGTGATTTACAATATCAGTTTTACTGATCTACGACCAGACAGTTTTACTGATCTGAGTTCTGTGAGGCTTTTGCTACCAGTATAGGTATAGGTGTCGTATCTACCAGTATAGGTATAGGGGTAGATACCCTTGGTGTCACAACATGTGTTTAGTATAAAAAACCACCACCACTAGCAAAAGATCGAAATATATTCAGATAGATATATAGTTAACATCAACCAACGTTATTTAAAAAATGAGGAAAATATAATTCAAAGGTTACTTCAATGAAATTTTAATTGCTAGAGCGAGTCAGCCCTACATCGGATCGACTCGCCGAATATTGAGTTACCAGTAGACGGGGTGTGGGTGGAATGTTTACACTGGGATTTAGGGCCGGTATTGCATTCCGCTACGCACCGAGTCACGAGCAGATCGCAATCTGCCTGTACTCTGTCTCCGGTGCGTGTTTCTCTGATGAAAATGAAATTCTGCATCAGATAATTTAGGCACGTATTACCGCGAAAAAGACTAAAATCAAGGAAAGATATTTGCCTGAGCTCCGTTGTGATCAAAACCTCTGTCATATTATATAACTGCTTTTATTTTATAACCGCCGCGAAAATAAGGCTACCTAACCGCCGCGAAAATAAGGCTACCTTCGCCATCCACAAACTGATTGTCAAACGGCTCAGGGTCGTCGTCACGAGCTGCTATCAGTGACACCTCCATGCACCAAGTGGTGGGTTACAAGGAAATTGAGCGAGTGAGCTTGGATATATCACGAAGAAAAGTAAATAAGAGATAAGTATATAAGTAATTTTAAAGGATCCGCAGCGGATCAATCGACTGCAGTCATTTCCTAAGGAAACAACTTCGAAGCGTCTAATGTCTACCAACCAAAAAAGTTAAAATATTCCACCTAGGCTGAAAGGTTAATACTACCCTACATCCATATTCATCAATGTTTTGGCAGTTGAATGGCGAGACATCGCCGACATGACGCACCGGCTTGCGGCATCAAAACCTAAACATCAGCCGTGTTATAACCGCACTGTATATTCTTCGAAGTCCGCTAAGCAAAACATTATAGACAAAGGCAGTGCCACGCGCCGAATCCAAACAATTGTGAGTCAGTTTTTACCCACGACGGACACGCGGACCCTGGCCGCTCACTCACGACTTCACTGTATCTGCTTATCGATATGAAATCTATGGCGCAGTCTATGCAAATTGTGACACAGGCAGATGAATGATCGGGTTGGAATAGACGCCTTTGTTCGAAAGAGGTGGCCACTGCAACCTGAATTCAAATAAACTGTCATGTTTCCCAAAATAAAGACAGAGGTAGAATAATATGTAGTTTGTACTGGGTACATTCCCGTGCAGTACCTAATATCAGTAATTAATATTATTCTACCTACCTGCCTAGTAGTACTAGTAGTACCTAATTAACTTAAATAAGTTACCTAAGGACTAAAATTTATAAGAAAATTGTGACAGGTAATTGAGGAATTTTTGTATGCGTCCTATGGCTAAGCAGTAAGTACTGGTAGTAGGTACTTCTCGGTTTACTACAATGCACTTACTTTACATTAGGACAAAAAATATAGCCCTCGATTTAGCATTGACAGCTCGTAGATAGCGTCGCGTGAGACGCGATACTTAAGGCGACTCCGTACGTGGAATGGTGATTTTTAAAGTCCTAAGGCTCGTAATCTAGCCAACGGAAAAATCTGGAAAAAATATATGTTATTTTTGACTATTTCTTCTAAAAAATTATAGTTGGAATTTTTTTTAAAGCAATAATTACTATGGAAAAAATAATGTTGAAATAGGGTCGTTTTCAATTTTCAATTCCCTAAGGCTTCTAAACTACAAGTGATATTTACACGGCTCTTTCGCAAGAACATTGACAATTTATTGATCTTTAATCGTATTGTTTAAAAGTTAGTAAAATGTAAATTCGGTCTAATAAAGCATCAAAAAAACTGAATTTCCGCGAGCGCGGCCGTGCCCGGGCTGCGAGCTCAGTGTAAATCTAACCGTCGAAGGGGAAGGCTGTGTCACTTGCTCTCGCGATCCATCTAGTTACGGAAAATTGTTATAGTACTGGATCCCGCGGAGGTTCGATCTGTCTTCGTGCGTTTGAAGTGTATTTTAAGAGAGTGTAGTTCGTTTTTTCACACGACTACGCTATGCGACATAACAAAAAGCACTCATTTTCATATAGAATTAAATTCAACTGTTTTTTTTCGTATTTAGGTATCTATTAATTTTAAGTACTTATAAAAAAAAATTCATTGCTTAGCATTCCCGAACACATTTGGATACTTAGATATTCTCAATCATGGGCCCACACCAGACAGGATTCCCAGGAAATAACACTTGGTGTGGGTTTTAAGGCCCTTCTCTGTGTAATATTAGAGTACCTTAGGTATTTCGGTTAGTAAAAAAAACCTGATGATACAGATATTTAAGTATGATAACGTCTAATGATCTTTATGAATTCAACCCTAAGAGATATGAATATCGTAATGCAGAACAAGTATTGTTCGTTTGAATACCATTGTAATATTCGGTAAAACGCTAATTTACGAATACGAATATTTATTGTAAGTATTCACATTCGTTGCGTCACTATATAGTACAGTACATGGCATACCTATGATATAAAAATACATTATCAAAAATTACAATAATTTTCTAGTCCAAGAAGGCAAATGACAATTTTGGCATGACTATATTTATGTAAATATAGTCAGAATACATATTTGCATCAATAAATTTCCCACTTCAATACCTCGTGTTTAATACCCTTCATTATGTACAGTCACATGAAGTACTATTTATTGTATTCATATATCACATTACACCGTCAAAATATGTTATTACCTTCTTAAACTTCAAAACCTACCTTTGCACTATAAAATGGTAAACATTTAAAACTAGCCTGGTTATGAATAACATTTTCCATCTTGAAATTTTATGCGAATGACCATTTTTATCGGCTAAATTTCATATATACTGATTAAAAGTGATAAACCTCATTATTTATAGATTTAGGTATTTTTACCGGAAAAATCGGAACCCATAGGATTATTTTGCTGACCGTCCGTCTTTCTGTCACGACCCTTTATCTCGGTAACGCGTGTAGGTGTCGAGTTGAAATTAAAACCGTCTACACGTCGTACTTTGGTCTACAGTACCTTGAAGCTGTAAAAAATCGAACTTCTAAGTTAACGTAAAAAAAAAATACGGCCCTTTATGCCGCAAAAAAACGTATCTACGCTGGAAAGGAAAATTATCCAAGAGACACGGAGCTAACTTTACAGGAGATCTAAAAAACTACGAACTTTTTCAAAAAAATAAAAAGTTATTAAATATTCTGTGGACCTACTTTTTAAATGAAGCATTTTATAATTATAAACAACATCATGTTCTCTACATGTCGCTTTTGTTATTTTGTCTATTAATGGAATAATTTAAAATTTAGCATCGCTTACGCAAAATGGCTGTCAAAATAGAATTACCTAGGTAAAATTATCTAAACGACACGTTTCCCGAGATATTAGTCAGGTAAAATAGTATAATCTACATTTTACACAACAATCAACACAGTAAACAATATCTATGAGCATACGATGCTCATTTTATATAATAATAATAATCTGTTTATTTCTTAGAACATGGTACAAATGATGGTCGAGATACAATTAGTGCGTCATATTCTGCCTCTATCGGCGTAGAAATGTTAGAATAAATTAATTTACAAATACAATTGTTATACAATATTGAGGTCACATAGAAAAATAATGTTTATTGATAATTTAAAAACTCATTAATTGAATAAAAACACATGTCAAGCAACCAATCAAATATTTTTTTTCGAAATTTACTTAAATCTAGTACTTTTATGTCATTTGGAATCTTATTATACAATTTAATAGCCATGATATATACATTTTTACCAAATAATTTATTTTTTTGTCTAGGAACATACAGTTTGTTCGGATATCTTCCATTTGTTTTTTTAAGTACGGCATCATGTAGAGGAAATAAATCCGGGTGTTTCCTAACAAATTTAGCTAGCAAGGTAAGTACAAGTATGTACATACAAGTATGTATGTACAAGCAAGGTAAGGGAAGAATCTTTAGATCCTTGAATAAAGGTGTGCAATGGGCTAGATATAAACAACATCATGTTTTTTACATGTTGCTTTTGTTATTTTGTCTATGAATGGAATATTTTAGGATTTAGCGTCGCTTACGCAAAATGGCCGTCACAATAGAATTAGGTAAAATTATCTAAACGACACGTTTCCCGAGAAATTAGTCAGGTAAAATAGTATAATCTATTACACAACAATCAACACAGTTAACAATATATATGTGCATGCTCATTTTATAGTTAGGTAAATATATAAATGTGCATAAATCAGCATGAAATAAATCAAGAAAAATTATCTAATCGCCTTTGTAGGAAATATTTTAGACATGAAAAGCTATTTATCGTACAATAAAACCTCACGATTAATGTTTTAATTAGAGGAAAATATTTATTTTGAGACATTAAAATTAATGAAGTGACATTTAAAGTTCTCTAAGACAAAAACTTATGGTCCAACTACGCAAATACAAAAAAAACTGCTTTAGAAATGTTAAAGATTTATTCATCAGATATCACGTGAAATTTCAATTTTATCAATTTTTATGTGTGATCCTGATCTGCTGAAAGCTTTCCAGTAGTTCTAGACCAATGTATGGTAGAAAACGATAGCTATGACTAATGAGAACGGCACAAGAGTTCTCAAGACTGCAGTCACTCGGTACTCATTAAGGAATTTTAAATCAAGAACTACGTGAAATTTCAAGTTTTACAATTGCAATGAGATAATATCCTATCCTAACAAGAATAACAAAACTACCTACAACTCTGTGTGGTATAAGTGACGTCTCGTAAGACACTGTTTGAGTGAGATGGCGTTTGGGTCCATCAAGCGAGTCCAAAGTAATGCCTTAGCGCCACAGACACAGATTTACACCGCAGGTGGGCCTAACGGCCTTAAAAATATATTGAATTACTACTAAATGTGTGATATTTTATAAAACAGAACCGGTAAAGTCGTCTAACTACCAATTTAACGAAAATATTTGTTTTTTAGTACATTCTATGCGACAAATACGACTCAATTGTCATTCAAGCAATTCAAGATAAGCGACAGTAGTCGATCAAAGTCATATCAGGTAAAAAAGGATAAGCGACAATGGTTTCATAGTATCAAAGCAGGTAAATTTGGATAAACGCCAATAGTTAAGATACGACAATCAGGTAATTTAATCTAACTATGTTATTTTTTTTTATAGAATCTTATATCGATTCTGTTTAATAATGTGGAAATACCACATTTTTACTTTTTGGCTAATGCGCATAAGGATTTTAAACACACATGACACAGAGGGCGCTCCAGTAGCGAAGAATTATGGAATCAAAGATTTAGTGTGATTGACGTAACGATATGATAGCTCTTTTGGTAGAGCACTACGCCGGAAACTTAGGGTCGCAGGTTCGAGTCGTGCTTACATTGCAGTTCACATTCAATGTTTCTTTCATAATTTACCCTTATGTTAATTTTATCATAAAGACATAGGTAAAATGCCTCAAACGACATTAAAATATATTTTACGATCAGGTAAAAACAGTTAACCAACAAGTGCAAGGTTAGTTGCAATAAAGAAAAAATATCCAAGTTGTTTGATCTGTTTTGACAAATAAGTAAAAAAGCTCTAAGGTTCATTATTATGCAAAAAACTTTTTATGTAATCTCCATTTTGCTAAAAAAACCTCAAAAATCAAGTCGTTTAGTAGAAAAAAAAGTAGAGATTCTCTAAATCACCGACGGGATAAGCGACACAAAAGTCGTCAGACAAATGTATACGAGACCCAACCCATTCGACGCAGAAAAATCTGCCGATCCCAACAGTGTGTATAACTCAATATCCCCAAAAATGTCGCTTAGATAAGTTCTCCTTTCCAGCATCGGCATATTTTGACACTCAAGTAAATTAACATTTATAGGGTATCCATTGACCTTGAACATTGAAATTTGCCAAAAAATTAGTCTAGTAAAATATTGTCAATATCAACAAGTATAGGGGAACATCTGAGAACATTACTAATGTAGTCATAAAAAACTATCACTGTTTATAAGTAGGTAAAGGACGTAAATCCGTTTTCCAACGGTAAAGTTGAGTTTGTCGCTCTATTATTTATAGTTTATCTTTTCATTAGAGCAGCATGACCCGGGGGATAAAGCTGTGCCTCCACTACTATGTTAAAATATCGGTTCATCCGCTGGGTCACGATATGATTTATTCATTAAAAAACGATATTTTTTATTTCTGCATGATTTTACACGTATAATCAAGAAGCTTGTCGGCATTTTAACTATTTTTGGTAGGTACCTACACATACAAAAGAAACTAAAAAGTATTTTTCGATTCGAGACTTCCAAATGGCCAATTTCACTTATTTTTTTGGAAAATAGCTTTAACGCATTTTATTTTTAATATTCTACTGTAGTAGGTAAATAGATATTTAGTAATCCGAAATAATTATATCATTGTTTAAATGATTTATTTTACTTCGAGATTTTTCAATGCCTTTAAATAAGGTTTGTTGATCTTCAACTCTCGCTCGGACTATGCGAGTGTATGAAGCTGCTTGGACGCCACTCAACGAGATTATGAACGAAGTAATGTTCCGGGGGCGCACGGTCGGCGGGGGGAATAACGTTAGGCTCCGCCCAGATCCTCAAGGACGTTGGGATTAGGAGTCGCCTTAATTCCCCAAGATGCTTTCCTGGGCCTAGGGTTGCGCAGTGTCTTCGCGCAGCCAGGGCCGCCCTCGCCCTCCCCAAGTACATAGGGCACAATGTCCTTATGTCAGCAACGGACTTGAGGAACACTTGGCTATACGAGGCTTACCGTTAGCGATTAATTTCCTTGTGACTTGAGGGTGCATAATTTCTAGCTTGTCGTTCCACTTTAATTTAAAGTGTAATTTCGTAAGCAGCAGTCTACAGTAGCGTTTTACAATATCTGTAAAATATTTATAAATTGGAGCTATTTAGAAAACAATTTTCGCTTTAAATACATAACTACATACTATCGAGTAAAATCTTCGCACTCTACATTTACTCGCGTGCTAAAGTCAAGATAGTATCAAGCGTAATTTAAAAGGTGCTAATGTAACGCTATGTATCCGTCGAACACTGAGATATGCAGCGAGAATTACCTCGGGTGGGCCGCTACTACGGGCAGAAAACTCGCAAAATTTTCATGTATTTGGGTACGCCAATTCTTTCTTAAACCATTAAAACTTGTTCTAAGCAAAATACATTTGAGTTTGTTCTGCCGCCAGAACAAGCTTTTGCCTGCAATGTCCTTCGATTGAGATGATTGGCTTTTAAAAAATCACGGCAGTGCTACTATCGTAGCGTAGGTAGTACAGTAAAAAGTTTTTATGAAGGTCACTTTTAATGGGTGATTTTTGGTGGTGATACTCTTCTCAAGAATTGCCATCTACATTTACATGCCAAAATCTACGATTTGCTCATAGAATAAATAAGAATTTTGATAAGCTCTCTCTCGGCACGTCTAGACAAGCACCTTAGGTTTCGACATCTCACATCTTACTTACTTAATGAAATACTATTTTAAAATGTAATGAGATTACGCGCGGTTGTCGCAATGGTAGTGCAGCTGCCTCCTGAGCCGTCGGTCTAGGGCTCGAATCCCTAAATCCCGAATAATTGTGTGATGAATTCGAGTAGGTATTGTTATTGTTCGTGTCATATGTATTTAATATAATAATACGCTGAATAGAGACTAAAGTACTATGTGTGACCTTACAAACGGTTCGGTAGTTTTGAATTTTTGATATGTTGTCTAGGATGGTTAGTCAGTGTTTAAAATGAAAAATGCACAATTCCCCCCCTCCGCGCCCGCCGCCATATTGAAAAAACCAGCACTTTCTTCATATTTTTGCTCATATCTTCCTTTAGGAGCATTTTAGCTAGAAGAAAGCTTTGACAATATTATAGAGAGTTAAATTTACTACATTCTCAATTTTATATATTTTTTCTAGGACAGATAGTTACGGAGATATCCCCATTTAAAAAAAACGTAAAAAACCGCAATTTCCTACTGAAAAACAAACTTCTGGATTATATCTTCGTTTAGGAGCATTTTAGCTACAACAAAGCTTGGGCAATATTGTAGAGAATTAAATTTACTATAATTTACACTTCAAATTTTGTTTCAAGGACGGTTAGTTACGGAGATATGCACATTTAAAAAAACGTAAAAAACCGCAATTTCCTACTGAAAAACAAACTTCTGGATTATATCTTCGTTTAGGAGCATTTTAGCTACAACAAAGCTTGGGCAATATTGTAGAGAATTAAATTTACTATAATTTACACTTCAAATTTTGTTTCAAGGACGGTTAGTTACGGAGATATGCCCATTTAAAAAAACGTAAAAACCGCAATTTCCTACTGAAAAACAAACTTCTGGATTATATCTTCGTTTAGGAGCATTTTAGCTACAACAAAGCTGGGCAATATTGTAGAGAATTAAATTTACTATAATTTACACTTCAAATTTTGTTTCAAGGACGGTTAGTTACGGAGATATGCACATTTAAAAAACAGGAAAAGTCGAATTTTCCGAAAATTTCTCAAAATTCTTTACGGACTATTCTAGGACAAATTAAAACATGTAGGAAATATAATTGCTTATAAAACTCATGTCCATTTTTACATACATTTTCGGAAAATGTGACTTTATTTTTTACATATCTCCGTAATTATCTGTCCTAGAAACAAAATTTGAAATGTAAATTATAGTAAATTTAATTCTCTACAAAATTGCCCAAGCACTGTTCTAGCTAAAAGGCTCCTAAACGAAGATATAATCCAGAAGTTTGTTTTTGAGTTGAAAATTGCAATTTCTTAAGTTTTTTTTATTGTGCATATCTCCGTAACTATCTATCCTAGAAACAAAATATAAAATGGAAAAAGTAGTAAATTTAACTCTCTATAACATTGTCGAAGCTTTCTTCTAGCTAAAATGCTCCTAAAGGAAGATATGAGCAAAAATATGAAGAGAGTGCCGGTTTTTTCAATATGGCGGCGGGCGCGGAGTGGGGGGAATTGTGCATTTTGCATTTTAAACACTACCTAACCATCCTAGACAACATATCAAAAATTCAAACCTACCGGACCGTTTGTAAGGTCAAAATCCTTTATTCACTGAATTATAATACAGGTATTTATCTATACGCCGTGTTTTTTTTATTTGCATTAACTTCGTTAACTTGTATAGATACTATACATATCACCGTCCATAACAAAAGCCTTCTACAGCATAATTTTTGTCTATATCGATTTGTGTGAGGTCACCAATATTTAAAAAAAAAACAGTTTTAAGGATATGAGTATAATTTGGGGACCTTGGTAGATCCCAGGCAGGCAAGCGCTGCGCCGGAGCAAGCGATGTTGCCGATAACGCGATCTATGTCGGTGCGCCAACTATTTACAGCCACATTAACATTCGGCCTGCCACCTCGCTCCGCTCCACCCACGCGCCACATACGAATTATACCTCACGATTCCCAAACCACATAAATAATGCGTTTAAGCAACTCACATATGCATTTGTTTATTGTTTTGGTTAATATAAGTTAAGGATATTAAACACGATATTTTAGTAGCAAGCGATAGTGATAGTGGACATCTTGGAGAGGAGACGAGACCTGGACAAATCGAGTAAAAAAAGGGCCAGGTCGAGAATCGAGAGTACTCTACATCAAAGTGCATGTATGACAAAGTTTATGAAAGTTACTGAAACGAAAGAAGTGGGCTTTGCCTACCACTGTAGGAAATAGGCATGATAATGCACGCTTATCTCAAACGACATTTGAAAACTGCTCCGGTCCGTTTCGATAATCGAATATGGTCATTTAAGTGATTCGAATCGAATTGCGATCGATAAAAAATAATAAGCCAGCATTGGAGCGCTGCGGGGCAGACAGATGGCCGGCGGTTTCTAGCGCAACTCCTTACTGATACCAAGACTGATAACATCTAGTAGTCGGTCGCCAGGTCGCCACCGTGTTGCGCACTAATTGCCGCGATCAGTCGCTGCGCCCGCGCCGTTTCAATAGCACTTAATCGCGCCGTTTAGCGCGGTTATCTTAAACAATCTCTCGGATTACCGAACTGCTTCATATAATGTCAACCCGAACCTCCGCATTCCGCCTGCTTCTTATAATTCTAATTGCTATACGGATGAAGACCAAAGAGTTTACCATCATTGAAGATTTGTATGACAGTTTCCTTTATGCGAACACAATTAACCATCGTATGACGGTTATATTCTAAGGTTCCTTATTGTATCGTTAATTATTGTCGTACAACTTTTTTCAATTGCTTTTTTCCAGGTTTCGCCTAAATTTCGTCAAATTTTTGGTCCTTACCCATACGAGTACGCCATAAAGCAACTTAGGTTTAAATGAAACCTCAATTCGCAGCTTATTTTGAAGAAATCAATCTAAATAACTAATACCTATATGAAAGTACCGACTTGGTATCGACTATCTTTAAGTACTTATTCATTTTAACATTAGAATTCATAGGGGTTCCTATTAATAACATCCATCTCAGTTTATCTGCAGAGGTACTTGCATCTTCTAGTACAATAATCATTTTCAATTACCTATGTTTCCCGCAATGATCGCAGCTCCCTACCCAAAGGTTAATCTGTAAGAGTGCAACGTTCTCGGCGCTGACGCAGATCGCCGCCGATCAGTCGCGATTCGCGTTCGATCCTCCTTAACCATAACGAAGATTCGTACTAATGACATTGTCCTTTGCTTACAACGAAGGTGTAAGCGAGATGGCACGGTTATTCATGAGTTTTGGGTCGAGAGGCTCGCACACGGAGGCGGCGCGGATCGGGAAGCCGATCGGAATACTCAGGTGTGCGCCCGCGCCGGCCGGGCGCGTCTCGGATACATTGTTAGCGGCGGCACAGCCCAGAAAATAGAATTAAAAGACGACTCACAATGCCGCAAAGCCCTTTCAAAACTTACACAAATAAATACTGGAATTTTAATTCCCACAGAAACAGACTTCAGGTGTACGGCCACTTTACTAATAGACGAGCGCAGGGACACAATGACGACACAACAGTCTACAGAAAAAAACTGGCCAAGAGCATGTCGGGCCACGCTCAGTGTAGGGTTCCGTAGTTGCTCATCCTTCACAATAGACGGGCTTAAAACAGCGGTTTTAAGCCCGAGGTTTAAGTTACAAGATTTCAAGCTCTATAAAAAGGTCGTAAACACCAAAGAAACTGTGATTACTTATTACCTTCTGGAAGTCAACTTATGTAGGTATGTCCTTTTGAAGAAAATTATGAAATTTTGCGATAACTCAAAAACGACTGGACCGATTTTGTTCAATATAGTTTTCATTGAAAGTACTTATAAGGCCTCATTTCCATGAATTTTTCCATAATTTTTTGACCCGTGGTTGAAAAGTTAGAGGGGGGGGGGACACTATTATTTTGTTTTTGGAGCGAATATTTACAAAACTGCTGACTTTATCAAAAAATAATGTTTGAAGACCCCTACTATTTTTACAAGATCTATTCAACGACACCCCACACACCAGTGTTGAAAAGAAAAAAAAAATCACCCCCACTTTAGGTATTCGAGAGGTACCTACCCGAAAAAAAATTTTTTTTTTTTATTTTATTTTACTGTTCTGTCGGCGTTATACATACACATACTCATACCAAATTTCAGCTTTCTAGTACTAATGATCACGGAGCTAAGCCGCGGACGGACGGACGGACAGACGGACATGGCGAAACTATAAGGGTTCCTAGTTGACTACGGAACCCTAAAAACGGAATGGGTAGGTATCAACTATCAACTTTAACGGCGGATTTTATAAAGATCGTCTCGTTGATTTGTGTAAGGTACCGAAATGCCGACTAAGCTACAATGACATGGAGACTAAATAAAATATTATCTGACTTAAACGGATTATCTCACTTTAATTTGCTTCGCTGCGTTCGTGGTCACGAAGTAGAGAGCGAAGTTTATCGTTATTTTTATCGAAATGAAATATTACTGTTTAGTCCAGATTAGGTATATAAAGGATTTATACCTTAATCGGATCAGCCATCAATTTATCTCATTTACCTTGTGATGTAACCATAGAGTAGGTATATGTAACTTCATTTTACGTATCGTCTGTAAAGGTGTATATTGGAAAAAGTTGGACGAGTTTCAACTATAGTTTTATCATTAACTTTGTTACCTACTTATACTGCTCAAAAATATAAGGGCCATGTATGTTCTGCTATATGTATATTTATAACACCTAAGTAAAAAATAAATATGTTTAAGTAACGCTTTATTGAATTATTTTTGTAGTTTTTTTTTTTTTCATCACCTACTATATTATACCTACTATATTATTATATAACGTTTGTTGGTACGCTACCTATTGGTTTTATCCGGAAGAGATCGCTATTTAGCGATAAGACCGCCTGGTTTTACCTCTGTTTATTATTTTACTGTATATATCTCTCATGTTTTTTTTATATCCCTCTGTATTTGAGGTGTGCAATAAAGAGGATTTGTATTGGTAATTTTAATGGCAATTTTGGACTCCTTAAATGAAACACCTTTAAAATAAGGTTTTATTTATAATTTTTGAAATTAAGTAGATACGTTGTTTTTAAAGTACGTTGTTTTTAACTCACAATTGTTCCAGTATTTAGAAGATTGTACTTATATGAGGATTACAAAATTTGTAATGGGCGTTTAAGAGGCCCTAATTTTCTTTTGAGCACTATATGGTAGGTATATATATTTGTAGACTTGGCAAGTATGGTGATGCAACATGTAGGGGCATTTTCTCAAAAAAGCTGTTGTCAATTTACATTTACTTTACCTACTGATTTATATGAAAACACCAAAATATTTATAGTATAGTAGTACATAAATCAGATTCCATCGGGCTTTTGCGTGTCGACGTTTTAAAACCGTTGAACTACCCAACTATAGTCCAATCATCCAACTATGGCCCACAACAAAACTCGTTTATTTTTATCAAAATCTATATTCTATCAGTGATTTTATACGTTTTTATTTAAGTCCGTTTAATTATGTTGATCACTTTAGAGTTTATTCGTTATAATTGTCATATAATTACGAGTTATTTTCGGATTAAATTGGACGATAGTTGTGTTGACTGGACTATAGTTGGGTAGTTTAACGGAACTAAAAATGATTATATTTTATTTTACTGATCGAGTACCTATAGTGCCCCGATTTATGAACTTGTGTCATTTGCCTGTAGTTTCGCAGATACCTATGTGAGTCACTCGGGTGGGCCATATATCAAAATATGCGTGTGCCGGAGGGCTTCAGTGCGTTTGAATTTCCAAAATTGTTCGGTAACTTTATGAGATTATCTAAAAAAAAAACTTTGTCGCTGACTTGGATCGAAAATATCCCAATAACTATTTCTGAGCTCGCTATTCAGGAAACAGAAAAAAATGGTTCTTTGGATTGTATTAAGGTAGGTACAGTAGCCATCTTAAGGGGCGGGGAGACAATAAAATGTTGACAGTAGCTTAGTCTTCTTAGATTAGTCTTTTATCATGTGCTTTATTTCTAAATTACATTTTCAATGCCTTTGATAGTCGCGCGTAGTATGAGATCTGTAGGTGTAACTAAGCATTGCCAAAAGGCAGCGATATAGACAGTCACTAGGATAGGACGGGAGCTGTATAAAAATATTAAAAATATTGTAAACCGAGAAAAAACTGGGAGTGAAGATCAACCATGCATTAACAACACCTAAGCAGTGTAAGTACTTACCTATTACTTAGGAAAATACAGGACCATAAACATGGAAATAAAAAATATGAAAATTATTGTAAATATCTTTGGAAAACACATCTACAAGACTCCAAAATTAAATAATACATCCATCCATAAATTATCAAAACAACCACTTTCACCGTTTTTATTTTTATACAGCTATAGAAAAGGCTATAACGTTTTTTCTTGGAATGAGGAGGGTTATTCCTATACTTAAAAAAAAATCAAGCGTTTAAATAATTTTCATCCATTCAAAGCGTTTACCAATGCACAGCGCCATCTAGCAACAACCAATGAAGACAGCTTGTAGTTTGTTTTTTGCGTCATCTTTTGACGAGTAGTAGTAACATGAAGCGAGAGTATTATATTTATGGAACTATTAGTTTGTCTACTCGCCACTAGATGTCGCTGTTGAAGAAATATATTTGTTTTAAAGTCATAAAATGGCAACACCATTAGTATAAAAGTGGCCGCCATGATGGAAAATGCTTCTTTTTGATTGGTTAGCAGATGTGTCAGTATAGCGAAGAGATGCGTCGCGAATCGATAGCATATGTGCCGGTCGCCATTTTGCGGTCGTGTTCTAGTGAAGGAGGCACCGGCGAATTCCTAAAATATATCCAGCCGCATTGCGGCAATCAAGTGCTGAATTGGACTGGTAATTATTTAATTCATACTATTTTATGTTTATATTCTGTTTCAAAGTAATATTTGCACTTGGTATCTCCACGGTAGATTGCTGTATCATTCGTGGTCGTTTATAGGGTGCAATATTAAATATGCTCACCCATTCGAAAACACAAGATTCTCTCTGTTTTCGTCAGTTACGAGCTTTACATTTATGTATTTTTAACGTATTTGTTTATCTATCATCTTAGCACATGGTGAATTGACCGATTACTTTTTTTCAGGGTGAGGTTAATGACTCAAAATGTACTTGTACAATTTGACTCTACAAGGCTCTACAGCCATTACCCATGCGGTGCACGGGAACTTCTCTGGCACAAAGCAGCAGGAGATCGTGATATCCCGGGGGAAAATCTTGGAGCTACTACGTCCAGATCCAAATACCGGCAAAGTTCACACCCTGCTCAAGGTGGAGATTTTCGGCATAATTCGTTCTATGATGTCATTTCGGCTTACCGGCGGCACTAAAGGTAAATGAACTTTTGATTGACCCCACGTGTTTTATAGGTTATCGTATTTTAACCTGTATAGGTTATAATTAGGCCATGCGTGGTCTGCGTAACCGTTAATGCAATTGTTTATCTCTCCTACCTTTGCTTAGTTTTGGATTAAGTCGATCTGTGTAAAATTGCCCCTTAATATTTCTTTATTTTATTATCTTTATTACCTTTTTTTTATAGTACTAACGTAACATGTAAAGCGATAATATTTGATTATTGTACATTTAAAGCTTGCATCGTCTTGCTCCATCTCTCTATAATACGAGAGCATGGGATAACTAGATGCATAGACTAAATGCCATCGCGTCGCTCTTGGTAATCTCTATGATTTGCTGGGATGTTCGTAGTATTGGCACATTTTCCTCTTAACCAAACATTAGTATTAAACCAGTGTTCCTTCTGTTTCTAAATGCCATAGTTTCTTACAGATTACATTGTGATTGGATCAGACTCCGGACGCATTGTCATCTTGGAATATATCCCAGCCAAGAATATCCTTGAAAAAGTTCATCAAGAAACGTTTGGAAAGTCTGGCTGTCGGAGAATAGTCCCTGGTCAGTACTTGGCTATTGATCCTAAAGGCAGAGCTGTCATGATTGGAGCCATAGAGAAGCAGAAACTTGTGTACATTTTGAACAGAGATGCTGAAGCTAGATTGACTATCTCCTCTCCATTGGAAGCGCACAAGTCCAACACATTGGTGTATCACATGGTAGGAGTGGATGTGGGCTTTGAAAATCCCATGTTTGCTTGTCTGGAAATTGACTATGAAGAAGCTGACTCTGACCCAACAGGTAAGCTATTCCTAATTTAGCCTTAGTTTTAGGGTTCCATACCCAAAGGGTAAAAACGGGACCCTATTACTGAGACTTCGCTGTCCGTCCGTCTGTCACCAGTCTGTATCTCAAGAACGGTGATAGCTAGACAGTTGAAATTTTCACAGATGATGTATTTCTATTGCTGCTATAACAACAAATACTAAAAATAAAATAAAATAAATATTTAAGGGGGGCTCCCATACAACAAACTTTTTATAGATTATGGTACGGAACCCTTCATGTGCGAGTCTGACTCGCACTATCCCAATTTTTCTAACTAATCCTTACTGTATTGTACATGTTTTTTTTTTGTCAGTTACACATAAATTGCTCTAAAATTTTCAAGCCTACTATACATACTATAGCTCTCAATTTTCTATGCCAACAAAAGAAATCTGAATATACTCCAATACTCCTCGTACACTGAGCTATAATATATATATTACTAGAAGTGGGCACTTTCTACTCCGATAGTTCATGGATGAGTCATAAGGGTACACCACAATTTTTATTTAAAATATGAATACAAAGATTAAAGCTTAAAGAAAAATTGAAAAAGGAGCTAACTGGTGGAAGGGACCAGGAATCGAACCCGGTACCTCTGGATTACCGGTCCAGCGCGTTAGCCACTTCGCTACCCTTAGTTTAAAGATTTTTTTTATAATTTACCACAATATTAATAGACATAGTGGATTTTGTCAAATAGTATGCTAATTATGTTGTAAGATAGATACCTTGCTATAATATGTATTATAATAGGCTTAACCCATTCATTGCCGAGGACGCGAATTCGCGTCCCATGTATGTGCAATCGTAATGCCGAGGACGCGATTTCGCGTCCTCGAGTTATTTGTTTTTTTTGCTAGAAAACAAGTGTACTTAAATGCTGATACCAAAATGTTACTTTATTTATGAAGGATAATAGTATACTGTTGCTGGTTTTTGGATTCCGTGCATTTGTTATTTTCATAATTCTTATCTCGGATGCCGAAGACGCGAATTCGCGTCTCATGTATGTGTAATCGTAATGCCGAAAACGCGAAATTGCGTCCTTGACAACGTAATGCCGCGGACGCGAATTCGCGTCCTGGAAATGGGTTAACCTAATGCCGCGGACGCGAATTCGCGTCGTCGCTTGGAAGGCGGCACTGCGTGATGAGTAAAAATATGAGGCGTGGCAATGAATGGGAACCCATTCAATGCCGAGGACGCGATTTCGCGTCCTCGAGTTATTTGTATTTTTTTGTTAGAAAACAACTGTACTTAAATGCTGATACCAAAATGTTACTTTATTTATGAAGGATAAGATTATACTGTTGCTGGTTTTTGGATTCCGTGCATTTGTAATTTTCATAATTCTTATCTCGGATGCCGAAGACGTGAATTCGCGTCCCATGTATGTGTAATCGTAATGCCGAAAACGCGAAATTGCGTCCTTGACAACGTAATGCCGCGGACGCGAATTCGCGTCCTTGACAACGTAATGCCGAGGACGCGAATTCGCGTCCTTGAAATGGGTTAACCTAATGCCGCGGACGCAAATTCGCGTCGTCGCTTGGAAGGCGGCACTGCGTGATGAGTAAAAATATGAGGCGTCGGCAATGAATGGGTTAAGACTACTAATTTGTCTTTTACTAAGTGATTATTTTGAGGTCCGTGTTTCCGATTGATAGTGACGCTTAATCCTCCATTTTATGATTATGCAACTATTTTTTCTTTATTGTTTAGCCAATGACTGTTAGTTTATTAATATAAAGATTGTTCACAGGTGAAGCTGCTCAAAAAACTCAACAGACATTGACATTTTATGAATTGGATCTGGGCCTGAACCATGTTGTAAGGAAATACTCCGAGCCTCTAGAGGAACATGCTAACTTCCTTATAACTGTGCCTGGTGGTAATGATGGACCTTCCGGAGTACTCATTTGCTCTGAAAACTACCTGACATATAAGAATTTAGGAGATCAACATGACATCCGCTGCCCCATACCTCGTCGGCGAAATGACTTAGATGACCCAGAAAGGGGCATGATCTTTGTATGTTCAGCAACCCACAAAACCAAATCAATGTTCTTCTTTTTGGCTCAAACTGAACAAGGAGACATCTTCAAGATAACTATTGAGACTGATGATGACATGGTCACAGAAATAAAACTGAAATACTTTGACACGGTTCCAGTTGCTACTGCTATGTGTGTATTGAAAACTGGATTCCTATTTGTGGCCTGTGAATTTGGCAACCAGTGAGTATAATTATATCTGTTACATTTCCATGCATTTACTTTGCATGTGGAACCTGTGGGGTGGATCTGTTTCACACTCGCTTCTTTTTTTTAAACATGCTATATCAATATTCCCTGAACCAAGGTCCTACCCTTTTATATGGGGTAATGCACACTGATTGTGGACTGACAATTCAATACATTGACAGTATTATTTGAATATTTAGTTTAATGCAATTCCTAATTTTTCAATTTTATTACAGTTACCTGTACCAAATTGCTCACTTGGGTGATGAAGATGATGAACCAGAATTTAGTTCAGCCATGCCATTGGAGGAAGGTGACACATTCTTCTTTGCACCAAGGCCTCTCAGAAATTTAGTTCTTGTAGATGAGCTGGATTCACTCTCTCCCATATTAGGTAAACTAATCAATTTTTTGACGACGCGTTTGGCTCGGTTGGTAGACGCCTGCCTACTGAGTCAGCGGTCCCGGGTTCGAATCCCGGCCGGGGCAAATATTTGTGCAAATATTTGTTCTTGGGTCATGGATGTTATCTATGTATGTATTTATATATTATTATGTATATCGTCGTCTAGTACCCATAGTACAAGCGTTGCTTAGTTTGGGACTAGGTCGATTTGTGTAAGATTGTCCCTTAATATTTATTTTATTTTAAATATTCTACTTGAGTATTGGTTTATCCTAAATCCTTTTTCATAAAGTTGACTGTTTTATTTTTCTTCATTCTAGCTTGCCATGTGGCTGATTTAGCTGGTGAAGACACACCACAAGTATACTTGGCATGTGGGCGAGGGCCCCGATCATCCTTGAGAGCCTTAAGACATGGTTTGGAAGTGGCTGAAATGGCCGTGTCAGAGCTGCCAGGGTCTCCTAATGCAGTATGGACAGTAAGGCGACATAAAGATGGTAAGAATCTTCATCTGGCAGGATTTGCGAATTGATTAATTCTATTTCTTGTGTTAATATTCCGTTGATTAGAAAGACCTACAAATGAGAGGGAGCAGAAAGATTTTTTTACAATTATTTCCAAAAGAAAAACTAGGTATACTTTCTGCCGATTCTTAATATCACAGGAATGACTTACAACTGCAAAGGAGCTTAATGATTATATTTTTGGTCCGTGTTACTGATTACCGTGACGCTACCCAATAAACCACTTATGAATGCTCCTTTTTATCAACAAAATACTAATAAAACCCTGGTTGTTTGTTATACATAAACACCAGTGGTTTTTCTTTTCAGAATCTACTTACGGGCGATGAACATTGAGATGGTCTCACCACACGCACAGGTAGGCATCGGAGGCTCCAATTAACTACGAGGCTGCCATCACATGAAGATTAGTTAATTATTGATGGCTGAATACCAGTCACAATGTTATCACCTATTTTTCTCTTGGTTACAGAGGAATATGATTCGTACATCATTGTGTCGTTCGTAAATGCCACACTCGTGCTTTCTATTGGAGAGACCGTGGAGGAAGTGACGGACTCCGGGTTCTTAGGCACGACACCGACGCTCAGCTGCCACGCGCTCGGCAACGACGCGCTAGTGCAGGTGTACCCCGATGGCATCCGACACATTCGTGCCGATAAGCGTGTCAACGAATGGAAGGCTCCCGGCAAGAAGACTATCGTAAAGTGTGCCGTAAATCAGAGACAAGTAGTCATCGCACTTACTGGCGGCGAATTGGTCTATTTCGAAATGGATCCGGTAAGTTTCATGTAAATATAGATTTAATAGCATGTTTCTATTGATCGACGTGTTTGCGCGGCCGTGCCTTCGGATGTGGCCGCGTGAGGGTGGTGCGTAGCTGCCCCATGCAGTGATGAGCCCACAACGTCGCAGAGTATATCGGCCTCCCGCAAGGTTGAGGTTGGTACTCGGCATATTCCATAGCCAAGCTGGAGCCGTTCAGGCCGTGAAGGCGGCAAAACCATGCCGTGGACAAACTTTCATATACATACTTTCAAATATCGGAAGTCGATGACCTGCCATTACTAATTTGTTGTTTTAATATTGCAGACTGGACAATTGAATGAATACACTGAAAGAAAGAAACTGTCTTCAGATGTTTCATGCATGGCCCTGGGCTCTGTAGCGACTGGAGAGCAAAGAGCTTGGTTCTTAGCTGTGGGACTCAATGACAATACTGTCAGAATTATTTCCTTGGATCCATCCGTAAGTTTCTGCCCTTGTGATATATTATGACGATATTTTTTCAATTGAAATGATGATTACAGGACACCACTGATTGCTTGTGATTACAACAACCTAAAAATGCGTTATTCAATCAAATCTGATTAAATCATCATGCGTCCTCAATGTTACTCGTAAAACTTCTGTGTATTAATAAATCTGCTCCTACATTTTAGGACTGTTTAGCACCACGATCCATGCAAGCGCTGCCAGCTGGTGCGGAGTCGCTATGTATAGTAGAACAACCATTTGAATCTGGCGCGAAATCTGCCCTGCATCTCAACATCGGCCTGAGCAATGGTGTGTTATTACGAACAACACTAGATTCTGTTAGTGGAGATCTTGCTGATACAAGAACAAGGTATGTCTTGTATTTTTTTATCTTGCTGATACAAGAACAAGGTATGTCTTGTATTTTTTTTTTTGTTTGTACTAATTATTCTAGTAAAAAAAACTTCAATGATGTAACCAATTTCGCTCCGTGTTTCATCTGAAAAACATTGACGATTACTTAACCAGATCTGAGAAAATCACAAATAAACATTATCAACAGTCTCCATTGAACAATTGTATTTACGCTATTCTGATTTTCTTCTCAGGTACCTGGGCTCAAGGCCAGTAAAGCTATTCAAAGTGAGAGTGCAAGCTGCCGAAGCTGTACTTGCTGTATCATCGAGAACCTGGCTTGGATATCATTACCAAAACCGTTTCCATCTGACGCCACTCTCATACGAATGTCTTGAATATGCTGCTGGATTCAGTTCAGGTAATTACCAATTTTTTGTATATTATTGACCGACGTGTTTGCACGGCCGTGCCTTCGGGTGTGGCCGCGTGAGGGTGGTGCGTAGCTGCCGCATGCAGTGATGAGCCCACAACGTCGCAGAGCAGGTTAGCCTCCCGCAAGGTTGAGGTTGGCACTCGGCATATTCCATAGCCAAGCCGGAGCCGCTTAGGCCGTGAAGGCGGCAAAACCATGCCGTGGACAAACTTTCACACTATAATAGTTTTTAGGGTTCCGTACCCAAAGGGTAAAAACGGGACCCTATTACTGAGACTTCGCCGTCCGTCCGTCTGTCACCAGGCTGTATCTCAACAACGGTGATAGCTAGACAGTTGAAATTTTCACAGATGATGTATTTCTATTGCCGCTATAACAACAAATACTAAAAATAAAATAAAATAAATATTTAAGGGGGGCTCCCATAGAACAAACTTGTTATAGATTAAATATATGTATAGGTAC
The DNA here is from genome assembly GCA_932273695.1 of Apotomis betuletana. Taxonomy (NCBI): domain Eukaryota; kingdom Metazoa; phylum Arthropoda; class Insecta; order Lepidoptera; family Tortricidae; genus Apotomis; species Apotomis betuletana. Next base: position 15,100,279 of record OW026308.1, on the reverse strand, counting down.
GGAACCCTTCATGCGCGAGTCGGGCTCGCACTTGCCCAATTTTTTACATATACATAACGGTTAATTTACACTAAGTCCCTCTTCTTTACAGAACAATGCGCGGAAGGTATCGTAGCCATCTCGTCCAATACTTTAAGGATCTTGGCCTTGGAGAAGTTGGGAGCAGTATTCAATCAGACTTATCTACCACTGGAGTACACACCAAGAAAGTTCGTCATCAACGGTGACAGCAACCACATTATCATTTTGGAGACTGACCATAATTCATACACAGAGGAAATGAAGAAACAGAGAAGGTAACTACATTTTACTTATATTTGGATATACTAAACTCTAAATGATGACAAATAACACACAACCCCGAATTAAATGTGGATATACCTGCAGTACTGACTTACTTTTAACTTCTTTCTAAAACATATTTTTTAACAATCAACACTAATTCTGTATTTTTGATACCAGGATTCAAATGGCGCAAGAAATGCGTGAAGCGGCGGCTGGGGGCGGCCCCGAAGAACAGCAACTCGCTAACGAAATGGCAGACGCTTTTCTCTCTGACGTACTATCGGAAAACGTCTTCTCTTCGCCCAAAGCTGGTGCAGGTAAATATCGACAATAATATTTAGTTAAAGTACAGCCACATTCTCTGGGCAAGAGCAGGAAATGTCTTCGAGCATGCTGACTCTAATCGGATGTGGCTATAACATCCATCCCGGCGTTAATCCCAGATGATCTTCCTATAAGTCATTTGATTCAAGCTTGGGAAACAAATCTAACTAAACTTCTGTTTTTAACTGCAAGTAATGTCAATAATCATACTACATGATTTTTATTTACCATCATAATGTTTTTCGCAGGTATGTGGGCGTCACAAATTCGCGTAGTCGACATGGGATCGAGTGGCGCGCAGCCTGGAACGCTGTTCCGGGTGCCGCTGGAACAAAACGAGGCTGCTGTGTCGCTGTGCATCGTGCGCTGGGCCGCGCACCAGGAGCACGCCCACCCGCACCTGGTCGTCGGCGTCGCCAAGGACCTCGTGCTCTCGCCGCGAACCTGCACGGAAGGCAGCCTCCACGTCTACAAAATATACACCGCCACCGGCAAACTGGAACTGGTCCACAAGACCCCCATCGACGAATACCCTGGCGCTCTAGCCGCCTTTAACGGGAAACTTCTCGTTGGAGTCGGCCGCATGCTCAGATTGTACGATATCGGCAGAAGAAAGCTGCTCCGCAAATGCGAAAACAGACACATTCCTAATCTTATAGCCGACATAAAAACTATCGGGCAGAGAATTTTCGTCTGCGATGTCCAGGAATCTGTATTTTGCGTGAAGTACAAAAAGAGGGAAAATCAACTAATCATATTCGCTGATGACACAAATCCCAGATGGATCACCAACAGCTGCTTGTTAGATTACGACACGATAGCTATGTCGGACAAGTTTGGCAATATTGCTGTTGTAAGACTGCCTCAGTCTGTATCTGATGATGTAGATGAAGACCCTACAGGAAATAAAGCCCTATGGGACAGAGGTAAATTTCATTTTAAATAACAAACTGAACCAACTGAACTTCTATTAAATGATGATACTATAATTAACACATGCTAGACTAATGATTTATCAGTGATTCTACAATTTTACTGAGGCTAAATTCTTCCCTCTATACGTAATAACAATTTTGACAGTAAACTTAAGTTTACTTATTTCTTCAGGTCTATTGAACGGAGCATCGCAAAAAGGGGAGATAGTGGTCAATTTCCACGTGGGTGAAACCGTAACATCGCTACAGAGAGCGACGTTGATCCCCGGCGGGTCGGAGGCGCTTCTCTACGCAACAGTGAGCGGCTCGCTCGGAGTGCTGCTGCCCTTCACTTCTCGCGAAGACCACGACTTCTTTCAGCATCTCGAGATGCACATGCGCAGTGAAAATCCACCCGTCTGCGGAAGAGATCATCTCTCCTTCAGGAGCTATTATTACCCAGTAAAAGTAAGTTTCACTACATACTACCTTATTGAAGATAAATATTCGTGACAAATGGTTGGAGAATTTTCATCGTGTGTGTGTGGATTGAGTGAGCACCCTTCAAAAATGAAAAAAAATGTGCTGATCATTTAGTAAAAGTTCTAAAACAATTGTAAAACTAATTGATGAATTTGTAAAACGATAAATAAAAAGAATACATTCATTAACGTATGCTCACTCAGTTCTCACAAACAACCAACGAAATCTGTGAATGTGTTTATTTAACATATAATATTTATATCCTAATTTTTAGTAAAAATTATGCTTAAGGTAGGTAATAATTTGTAGATCACCTGGTTACGTATTTAAAGTTTTACAAATTATTTCGTATGCTCACTCAATCCGCACACTTTTGAAAACCCAATTTCTGATAGAAAAACTGCAGATTGAAACTTCTATATATGTGTATAATTTAGTAAAACTCATAAGGGAATTTGTAAAATACAAAACAAACCGCTAACGTGACAGATTTTTTGATAATAAATGTTTGTAAGTGCTCACTCAGTCCACACATTATTCGTAAGTTAAAAATGTAAATATCTTAAGATTTTTAGTATCTAGGAAAGTACAAAGTAGTTCAACTTTTAGTAAAAATTTTTACTAAATATCCACCATCTAAAATGTCATATTCGTTGTCTGCTTTTAAAGATATTCAAATTTCATTTTAAAATACAATCTAAGATACAGTCCACATTTTAGATCACACTCCACTTCTTAAAATACAATCTAAAATGTGGACTGTATCTTAGATTGTATTTTAAAATGAAATTTGAATATCTTTAAAAGCAGACAACGAATATGACATTTTAGATGGTGGATATTTAGTAAAAAATTTTACTAAAAGTTGAACTACTTTGTACTTTCCTAGATACTAAAAATCTTAAGATATTTACATTTTTAACTTACGAATAATGTGTGGACTGAGTGAGCACTTACAAACATTTATTATCCAAAAATCTGTCACGTTAGCGGTTTGTTTTGTATTTTACAAATTCCCTTATGAGTTTTACTAAATTATACACATATATAGAAGTTTCAATCTGCAGTTTTTCTATCAGAAATTGGGTTTTCAAAAGTGTGCGGATTGAGTGAGCATACGAAATAATTTGTAAAACTTTAAATACGTAACCAGGTGATCTACAAATTATTACCTACCTAAAGCATAATTTTTACTAAAAATTAGGATATAAATATTATATGTTAAATAAACACATTCACAGATTTCGTTGGTTGTTTGTGAGAACTGAGTGAGCATACGTTAATGAATGTATTCTTTTTATTTATCGTTTTACAAATTCATCAATTAGTTTTACAATTGTTTTAGAACTTTTACTAAATGATCAGCACATTTTTTTTCATTTTTGAAGGGTGCTCACTCAATCCACACACACACATTTTCATCTAGTATTGGTATGAATAGTGAGAATTTAGTTAATCCACGGTTAGTCAACAGATAGCCACTGGTCGTGGCTACTTGTGTTACACCGTGGATAGATGAAGGGCGGCGTGAGGCGACGTGTCGGCTCGCCGTTATGGCGGCCCCACGTGGCCCGCGCGGTCTGCGCTCCTGAGAGTCGGAAGTATCGCCATCGGTACTCCCGTAGTATATGGAATGAACACGCTTATCCATCCAACCAAATTATACTAATCTACTTATGAATACGTACTCATAATATCGTTTCTTTCTTTCAGAATGTGATAGACGGCGATCTTTGCGAGCAGTTCAACTCGCTGGAGCCAGCGAAGCAAAAAGCAATCGCGGGTGATCTGGAGCGGACGCCCGCTGAAGTCTCAAAGAAACTAGAAGATATTAGGACTAGATACGCGTTTTAAGTTAATTTTAATGTTTGTGATTTAATTGCATTTCTAGATAAGAAATAAATGTTTTAAGGTTACTTGAAAAAATTTTCTTAGAACTCCCTATTCCCGAGCGTATGCTTCCCAGCCCGACCGAGCACCTTTGTTAATGCTGTGTCCAGAAACGATGACACAAATACGCAGGATGATTGCACTAATTGGCGCCTAAAAAATAAGGAATTTGAAGTCTTCCTATCATGGTGAGGTCGGACAAGGAAGTATGGCTCAGTTTCATTGGTCGATTGATCTGGGGCCTCCGCTAGCTGGCGCGGGCGCACGCGCGCGTGTGCCTTTTGTAAGTATAATCCGCCCATAGATATAGTATAGTAGTTATAGATTTGCCACAGAGCGACCAGGCGTAAGAGAAAGACATATAATGACGTCAAACTGTGGGGTTGCCATGGTCGCAAAAAAAAACCCCATAAAAAGTGGTTAGAGAGAAACGTTCCAAGTACTCGAATTCACAACATTTAATTTTTTTTACTCATTTTCCGATAACATCAAATAAAGGATACTAGGTCGATGCAGAGTCAGCCACCGGCTAAGCTTGCACCATAGATTGGAGCGTTTTTTTTTTTTTTTTTCGAAATTTTCTCTTCGTCACGACCTAGCGAAATTTAATTTGTGCATTTTAAAACAAAAATTTCTAAAATCGGTTGTAATACGGTGAATAGAGACTAAAGTACTATGTGTGACCTTACAAACGGTCCGGTAGTTTTGAATTTTTGATATGTTGTCTAGGATGGTTAGTCAGTGTTTAAAATGCAAAATGCACAATTCCCCCCCCCTCCGCGCCCGCCGCCATATTGAAAAAACCGGCACTTTCTTCATATTTTTGCTCATATCTTCCTTTAGGAGCATTTTAGCTAGAAGAAAGCTTCCACAATGTTATAGAGAGTTAAATTTACTACATTTTCCATTTTATATTGTTTTTCTAGGACAGATAGTTACGGAGATATCTACATTTAAAAAAACGTAAAAAATCCCAATTTCCTACTGAAAAACAAACTTCTGGATTATATCTTCGTTTAGAAGCATTTTAGCTACAACAAAGCTTGGGCAATGTTGTAGAGAATTAAATTTACTATAATTTACACTTCAAATTTTGTTTCAAGGACGGTTAGTTACGGAGATATGCACATTTAAAAAACAGGAAAAGTCGAATTTTCCGAAAATTTCTGAAAATTCTTGGTTTAGAACGCTGTCATTCAGTTAGGGACTTGTCTAAGACAAATTAAAACATGTAGGAAATATAATTGCTTATAAAACTCATGTCCATTTTTACATACATTTTCGGAAAATGTAACTTTATTTTTTACATATCTCCGTAATTATCTGTCCTAGAAACAAAATTTGAAATGTAAATTATAGTAAATTTAATTCTCTACAAAATTGCCCAAGCACTGTTCTAGCTAAAATTCTCCTAAACGAAGATATAATCCAGAAGTTTGTTTTTGAGTTGAAAATTGCAATTTCTTAAGTTTTTTTAAATGTGCATATCTCCGTAACTATCTGTCCTAGAAACAAAATATAAAATGGAAAATGTAGTAAATTTAACTCTCTATAACATTGTCGAAGCTTTCTTCTAGCTAAAATGCTCCTAAAGGAAGATATGAGCAAAAATATGAAGAAAGTGCCGGTTTTTTCAATATGGCGGCGGGCGCGGAGGGGGGGGAATTGTGAATTTTGCATTTTAAACACTGACTAACCATCCTAGACAACATATCAAAAATTCAAAACTACCGGACCGTTTGTAAGGTCAAAATCCTTTATTCACTTAATTATTGAGAACTCGCTGAGATCTGCGCATTGTTACAAAGTCCATTCGAGTCGATCCATGGGAGCTTCGCTCCAAAAAGAATTATGTATTCCCATTTTTATATTTTTAAAAATATTCCAATTAATGATTAAAAATCTATTTGTTCCTCATTTTAAAAGACCATAGGCGAAAGGTCACAGCGCAGTAAATCATAAAGTCGGACTATTACTAAGGTGGATTTAGTATGAGAATTGTAGCGCTGTTCTTTTATAGGCTACGACTGTCAATTTTCCACAATGTGTCGTCATTTGAGTGCTGATTGATTTGAGTCTTAGACGACGCTGCTTTCACCTCTATCTTTAGTATTTTCAAAAATAGTCTGTATAATCAAATAAAAATAATATACTTGGGTCCTCTGATAATAAAAATAATGAAATTAGTTTAAACTTTAAATAATATGTATTTACAACACTTGTTTCTAAACAAAATTTTTGATTTGCTCCTGAATACTGTAGAATTTTTCTGGCCAGTACTAAAAAAATAGGGTGAAACTTCTTCTTTCTTCTTTTTCTTCTATTCTACTCAGGATACTTTTAATCCATCGTGACAGTCCACGTTCATGGACGCACCGCCTTATTGGGACATTCTGTAACAAAGCAAAATTAAATCGTAAAATTGTAAACAACAATATAGTTAAGTACTTAGATAGGATATCACCAATACTAGTTGCGAAAATCTTATTTTTCTCAGGCCTTACACGGTTCTTTCTCTGTAAGAATCGGAGAATCGAAAATATCAATTTGCTATAGATTCCCCAAATATGGGGGTAATTTTTATTTTATATCTAGGCATCCCCAAATTGGATTATAAACCGACTGATTTATTAAGACGTCTATGTTAGCTGGCTTCTATCGTAGATTTATGCTACGCATTTTGACCGATTTGCAATATTTAATGTCAAAATGCTCAGTTATTTTGAAAATAATTTACAGATTTTTCCTATTTTATCAAGTTTTTTCATGATATAACTAATGATTTAAGTTTGTAACTTGATTCTTGTGAGATTTGAGAAAGAAATAGGTGATCAAAACACAAAAAACTTGTACTTACGCATAAAATGTAAAATCCGCTTATTTTCGTTAACTGTTGCTTTTCTAACCAGACACTGAACACCCCACCATTTTTGAGGCTACACACAAACACTCCACATCCGTTAATATCTCAATTATCACCAGATAATCATTATATAACACACAAAATCTTCTATTTCTATAGCACTTTTGATACTACCTGATTGTTTTGCTTATAATTTGAATTGTGCCAATAACCCGACCATGAAAAAATGCTCGGTCGCTGATAAAGACAAAACATGGCACTCTTTTCTATTTCTTCTTTTAGGAATCGCAATAAGGCTATCTTTATCTATCAAAGCGTGTCAGACCCTTGAATCCGCCGCACGCGTCCGCGTCAGTTAGCGTTGTCATACTATTTTTCGTTAATCCGCTCCGTGCACCCGCGCCAGCTAGCGGAAGCCCTAATAATTACGGCCCGTTTTGCGTCATGCCCTGGCCAGGAAGTTAGGTTTTCTTCCCGCGTAGCGAGCAGAAAATCCCACTTACGGCCTAGGGTGACGTAATAGTACATTACGTAACAAGGGTGGTAAACGAGTGTAAGCCTTCTTCGGCTTCGGGCTTCTAATAGACACTCGTTTGTAATTCCTTTCCACCAGAGTCACGTACGACGTTTTTCAATCACACAGAGGAAATAAAACAAAAGTAATAAATGGGCCATTTTTTCTGAAGTTGTACACCCCACTTTTTTTTTTTTTTTCGATGTTTTGGGTATTTTCTACTCAGAACCACGAGCTCTTTTGATCTAATTAGGAGAAAAAAACTGTCCCAAGCTTTTTCGTTCCATTCAGTTACCATTTCCATATAACCTACTACAGCGGTAACGGAACAAAAAATTTATGAATATTTTGGGACGGTTTTTTTTATGAATAGTGTTTCTTTCGAAAAAATGGTCCAAATAGGAGTCATTACCAAAATTACTTACCGCCCGGTTTTTTAGCATGTTAACCCTTAAAGTGGGATAAAAATTTCTTACCGCCCGGTTTTCTAGCATGTAAACCCTTGATTTACAAGCAAGTGTGATGAAAAAATACATAACGTTGAACTTTAAATAGTTATCTCTCTCGTCTGCGGGAAAAAGCCAACGACACGAGGTGTTCCCAGGCGGTCACCCATCCAAGTACTGAACCTCGCCCGACGTTGCTTAACTTCGGTGATCGGACGAGAACCGGTGTGTATTCAACTTAGAGTAAGGAATGTATTCAACGTGGTATGGACGTTGGCGATTTATGAGTTGTAAAATGATAACGGTAACAGAACTATGACGTCAAAATCCTCATACTTTGTTGGACAGATTTTTGGATGCCGGTGATAAGTAATGTCGGCATAAAAATCTTTGGCCACTCATCACGCCGAAAGGACATCCATTGTTATAGGATTATTTTTACCCGACTACGGTAAATAGAAAAACTTTTACGCGGACGAATTCGCTTTCACACCTAGTACTTTTGCTTATATAACTAAGTTCTTCAGAAGGCAGACGGGACAGGTACTCATTAATAGTACTCATACATTTACATAACTATTTGATCTGCTAACCCGTAAATCGGCATCAGAGCATCATCACTAAGCCCACTCATTAACATCACATGGTTTATTTTGGAATCCATCTGGTAAGCTGGTGGCTGGTCTCGATCATTTAAGTACAGGAAAACGTACCGTTGTTTCGCCGCTTTCACAATTTAGCACGATATTTTATTGCTGTTACTTAAAATTTCGAATGTATCGCAAAAAATGCTCTTCGCACCGCAGTAAATTTAAACGAAACATTTGCATATTGACCGTGACTTGTTACATATTCTTTAATAAGAGTCGGTATGGTTTCTAATTCGACACGATAGCAAACCATCTCCGTTGCAGCTTGGCTCTAAATTCTCCCGTATGTTAGGACGTTTCGATGACGCTTTGCGGCTGTTCTCGCATAGAGGTAAAATTTCTCAACCAGTTCGCATGAAATTTTGTGAATAGGGTTCGAAAGATTTTTTGTGCCGATTCATTATCAATATATTACAAAATGACGGAGTTATAGGGATGGAAAATGAAAAAAATCGGCAATTTCGGAGGAAACTCGCGAGGCCTGCAGCTCACGGAGCCAGTCATTATTTTTTTACTCCGTTCCTCCTTAGAGAAAGGTGCCCCATGAAACACTTACCACGACAAACATACCCACATTTCGCATTAATTGACCGAGCGAGCAAAGCGTCTCCGTTTCAGCTTGGGCAATAATTCTTTTGTATATTCGGATGTACATCAGTTATCCGGATGTTCTCGCCTAGATTTCTCAACCGATTCTAGTGTATTTTTTTGTCGATTTAGTTTATTACTTATTTCAGTAATTTCGAAGCAAAATCGTAAAAAAATTATAGTATTACGTTAGCATGATTTGAATCGTATATTATAATTAAAATTATAGTATACGATGCAAACTGAAAAATATACCTACGTAAGCAATAAAATACGCTAATTGATAGGTACCTACTTATAATTTCCTTTATTTGCACATGTGTGGAACGCCTATGTGTGTTGTGTATAAGCGGCCCAAAAACCTTTTTTTTTATAAAATTGGATTAATGTAGGTAATATGTGTTGTAGACACGACGTAGATATACGTCTGATGTATATTGCTCAAACATCATAAAATTTCGCTAGTGCGTGTTTACTATAGGTACCTATATCAGAGATCACGATATATATGATTCACCCATGCCGTTGACAAGTACTTACTTACCTATAACTATATCCTACCAGCATCCAGACCTGACAAATAATTTGTTACGACCAGACATCGGAAGACGAATTGAGACGGACAGTTCAATTCAGTTCAGTCATCATCATATCATATTTCTTCAGTGATATCATTATTCCAACTGTCGGGCGTTAAACATCTTGACTGATGAATCCATTTCAGTTTTGTTTTTTAATGTGGCGTACCCGTACCTACCTACCTAGCATAGGTAGGTACAAAAGAATTAAAGACATTTATCGATATTATAGCAAACGCTACATAATGTCACTCCGTAAATTCCGATGCTTGGGTTACGACTTATTAAGCAATCCAGAATTCGAATCAAAATGTTTTATAACTATGAGCATATTACATGAAAATAGCACCGAAGGGCATACGAGTACCTAGGTACGATACGAGGAGGTAGCTGTTATGATGGCATTATGTTAACATCGTTCAAGAATCCAAGAGCTATATATTATTTAAGAATATGCCTGCTTTCATTCTGCGTCATTCATGTTTGTCTTGAATGCTAATAAGCCTGTGGTTGGATACCTACTCTACATATTACATTAATCTTACTTTCAACTGAGCGTCCTCTGAGACGTCGTGCGTAACGGCTCCGTAACGCTTACAAGTAAAAATGTTAAGTTATTCAAATACAAACAAGAAATAGCCGACATACGTGGCAGGTACCTAATTAATTTCTCCCCATAGCAATTTTCGCGTTCTGTGGCCTAAATGCAAATGGGAAAAAAAATGGCCACAAGTCCTGAACACGTGAAACATAACGTCTCCATGGCTACGGTATCGACCGGCGGCTTTCACGAGGCTTTTCTCTGAAACGCTCGCATTCGCGTGACGGCCGCTGGAACGGTAAAACCTGAAAGATCGAGATAAGACGCGCGTGTATATGTCGCACAATTTTGTCGCTCAACTATGTGATGAATAGTTGGATTAGTTTAGAGGCACGTTTTATTGTGATTTTATGATACGGGAGATAGTATCCCGGTGCGGGACAATGCGTGGAAGGAAGCGAAGCGCGACCGGCTCGCCGCGCGCGCCGGCGTGTGCATAGATGCGCGCGCGTCCATTTTTAAACGCCGAAGCTGAAGCACTCATTAGCCGGTGCACCGTAACTGCGGTCGAAACGCAACGTGTGCAATACGGCATTAGAAAGTGTAATGTGTAGTGTGCGATGCTGTCGGTGTCGGGCAAGCCGGCGTCGCTAGTGCAACAGAAGAAGCAACAGTGGGCGCGGGAGAGAGGTCCGTAATTCGGTATCAGTGGCTGTCCGTAGGCAGCCGCGGCCGCGCGCTGCATTTTGCAACTAATTCACGGTTGTGGTTACGAGTTTTTAATGTTTCGCGTCTCGGTGATAAGTTTACCTGCTATCTGCTAGACACGCGTGCTTAAACTAGAGCGGATTTTGAAACTGTTGCGGTTGGTATGTAGAAAATTAAATAACTCTGAAAAAGAATTACTTACGAAAGACTTTGCTTGGTTATCTTTTTCTCCAAATAGTAGCATAAACGTTACTCATAAGCAAGCCGGTGGAAACCGGGTCTATGGACGTAGCCAAACCGATATAGATATATCTTTTCTAGATGTAACGATTCAAAGTACTTAGTACTAAACAAGCGACAATCAAGTCGATGCCTTTTCATCTCTGAACTCCAGACACCTACATTATTTAGTAGGTACCTACAAACATCCCGTCCAACCTGGATGGAAATAGCTCAAGATAGAGCAAATTGGGCATCTTTGGAGGAGGCCTTCACCTGCGGAGGGGTTCTTGCAGAATAAATATTCCCTCAAAAGGGTTTTTTAATAATTAGAAGTGTAGGTAAAAGTCAGTAGGTAAAATATAAATAACATTATGTATAAATTAGTAGATAAGTTTTGCAAGAAATAAAAGGCTTTTTTATTTTATTTTATTATTTTACCTACAAACATGAATATTCTTTCGATTAGCGATTTTAATTATCACCTACTGAAGTTTGCAATATCATTTATTTACACTAAAACTGTTCTCATTAACTCAAAACACAGCACACTTGTGTACACACTAACAACTCAAATGTCCTCAAAACTTACAAAAGGCTGCTCCAAATGCTAATCCATATTTTATCAACCAATCTGCAATGCACGCATCTCCCATTAAGGACAAGTAAGGAGAAACATGTATAGCATGACCCGCATATCCTTATCAAGAAGCTCCTTTATTGTTAGCTACTGATCTATGATCATAAAAAACAAGTTTTAACTAATAAGTCGGTTGCAAAATGGCGAAGCAGCGGCCACGGGGTATCTATCCCCTTATTTCTATCTAGATTTTTTATGTTTATCTATAAATATCGTCTTTAAGTAGCTATATTTGTTTAGTAAAACTTTGCTTAATTTGGACGACGTCGATTTGTATAAGATTGTCCTAAATATGTAATTCACCGAGCGAGCGAAGAGTCTTCTCTTTTCAGCTTGGCCAAAATTAAATCGTATGTCCGGATGTTCGGCTGTTCTCGCCTACAGGTCACATTTCTCACACGATTTTTATGATATTTTGTGAGTAGGTTTGATAAGTATAGTTCGATTCAGTTTAAAAAAATCTAAATGGCGGAGATATTTATAGCGCTAGAAAACGTAAAAAATTACAAATTCCAGCTAATTCAAAACAAACCCACGAAGACTGAAGCTCACAGAGGCACTAAACAGGCACATAGTAATAAGTTAATGACTTAGATAATGATAATGATAATTAGGGACTAAAAATATCCACTATTGTCCTTTTTGACCTTTTCAAATACCTAGCGTTTATACCGTTTTCCCAAATGGTTGTTGTATTGTAGGTTTAACCCAGGGCAAGCTTGGGATTACTTTGCAAAGAGAACGCAGACCTTTTAGTTCAAGTTTGCGCTCATAATAAAAATCTAAATCAATAAAAAACAATCATGAACGCTAAGATGTGGGTAACTAGGTTAAACTAAGTTAGGCAGTGGCTCAAACATTTCATTGTCTTCACTTAAAACCTAAGTTGCGCAGTCTTTGTGTGCTAAAAAGGAAATAAAGCATCAGAAAAGTTAAAACGGTGTTAATTTCGAATATTTCATGCGGTGACGCAAGTTTTTATTGTTTATTTGTGTGCTACTTTTTGTGTTATCATTATTAATTGGCTACACTACCAGTAATTAAAAGCTCAGTTATGTTTTACTAAAAGTATAGTCTCAAGATATTTACTGGCAGCAAAAAGTTTACACCTACATAGATAGAATTCCATTTAACTTTGTCGTTTGAGTAGAGTACCATCAGTTTTACACATTGGCTGTGACTGTGGGGGTGCCCACAGTTACAAAAAAAACGGTCAAGTGCGAAACGTGCTGAAGGTACAAAAATTATGGTTGTGGGCATGCTCTCATTGCTCACTATAGTGGACTCGCGCTTGGCTATACAGACCTTCGCACACGCGAAGGCATATATGCAGTTTATCCCACTAAAACACCATAACAAATAACTACGGAAATTGGGCACAACAAGGCCCCCCGCTCATGGAAACAGACCCTCAAAATAACAATCAAAGCATTACAATCGATTTCCTAACAGGCGGATATGAAAACACAATGCGTTTGGACAAACGTTTAACTGGCTGAATGTGACAATGCCATGGCCTGGGTCTGGTCGATGAAGTTGACACGCACCCTCTATACATTCAAGGACAAAACTATTATAGCTAGATTACTGATTACATCAATTGAACAATGACCTTTCATTTCAGAAATAGAAAAAGGCTTTCAGGTTACGGACGATCATTATCTAGTGTGATTAGCGGAGTCACGATACGTTTATCGTGTTCATTACTTGTCAATTTACTTGGCAAATATTTACGTGCAACGAGCTACCTACATAAATGGGGATTCTAACCGACCGTATATTATTATACCATGAACCGACCATACATCATTGAAACACACGCAAAATTGCTAACGCAACTTATGCACATGAAATTGGAGAAGATATTAACGTAACTTTACACACTACATGTGTCAATGCGGTCGCCTGTGGAAAACCCATCACTATGTATACATTTTTTAAAGTCGTGTCTTAACGTACTTACGAGTAGCAGTGTAGCACTTTTAACTATATCTACTACTAGCTGTGCCCCGCGGTGTTACCCGCTCATCCCACGGGAACACTAAATTTATTCGGGATGAAAAGTATCCTATGTCCTTTCCCGGGTCTCAAACTATCTTCATATCAAATTTCATCTAAATCGGTTCAGCGGTTTAAGCGCGAAGAGGTAACAGACAGACAGACAGACACACTTTCGCATTTATAATATTAGTATGGATTTTTCTCACTTCTACAGCTGCAAAGAAAAGTAACCTCCTTGCTCACTTGTTGACTGACTGTGTTAGTGTATATTTATTCCAGTAATTGGTCGTTATTGTACACTATAACATAACGGTCTTTCTTCAAAAATGCAAGTCTGGAATAGAGTAGGTACAGAATAAAAGAGAAGAGAAAAGTACAAGAATTCCAATCGCGAATCGATCAAAATCATAATCTCTGTGTAACAGGAGAATATACGGAACCTGTCACTTTAGCCATTTTGGGCACGGGTCGAAGGCGAAGAAATTAAAAATGACAAGAATGTGCTATCCAGTCACTGGCATTGAATAAATAAAGTAATACTTTATTTTATTGCAACAAAATAACGTGAAAATTGTTGTAGATCGTATACAAAATTTACGTTTTCGTGAAGCTAAGAAGAGTTTTTGTTGCGTCTTCAGTAGAGGATAAACTTCCGAGGTGACGTAAAAAACAAAATAGATGCAGCTTTACAATGATGGTAGCGAATAACGTGGTCCACAGACAAACAAACCGTAGCAGCACTTACAAGTTACAACTCTTAAGATTCCTCCTTTCAGCAATTAGCGATATCAAAATCCTAATCAAAATGTTACACTAACATCCACTTAAGCCTAATCTTTTTATAATAATAGTTACCCACTCATTAAATGATGTAATTTGGCAACCTAAGTAGATAGATGTTATCTAATGACGTTGATGTATCCGTTTGCATAGCCAAAGCAGCGGCTTGCACAAAACGAAGGATGATTACCATTTCCGGGCTACAATTAAATAAATTAAAATTATCGTTGCGTTAAATAATAAAAGTAAAACACAGTTCTCGATGGCCGTGTTCGCGAGAGCGTGGCAAACAAAATATACTTGCCCATCACTCGGCCGCTGAGAGATTTCATTTGTTTTCCGTTAGTTTGCTTTTTAAATGTAGTTAGTGGTGAAATTATTAAATCTAAAGTAACTAAATGTGTAATGTGAAATTATAATCATTTAAATTTTTTTTTACTGCTTGAACATGTTTTTGTTCAAGATACAAACTCGAAGCCTAAGATGATGGTCGCGTCGCGTTGTAATGATAATATGCACTCCTCGAAAATCTGACATAGACAATTGATTTAAATCTGATGTCGTGCCCTATATATATGATATAACTTCATGCAAGGTCCACAGAAACGTAAACAGATCCGGGCTTCCAAGCAGGGGCCGGCCACATGTAGGCGAAAGGGTTCGACGTATCACGGGGATCCCGTAGCCAAACAGTGAAATGTATAACACTTTTCAATTGGCAAA
Organism: Apotomis betuletana; assembly: GCA_932273695.1. Taxonomy (NCBI): domain Eukaryota; kingdom Metazoa; phylum Arthropoda; class Insecta; order Lepidoptera; family Tortricidae; genus Apotomis; species Apotomis betuletana. The sequence goes on along the minus strand of OW026308.1, from coordinate 15,085,132 downwards.
GTTGAGTTTATACCTCAATACTTCTAATATTTTTTCGATAGAACAATAATTCAGGATTTTCATAGTTTGTACGGGACTCTCGGTGGGCGAGTCCGACGGGACTTGGCCGGCTCTCTTTTTTTAGGGTTCCGTAGTCAACTAGGAACCCTTATAGTTTCGCCATGTCCGTCTGACCGTCTGTCTGTCTGTCTGTCTGTCTGTCTGTCTGTCTGTCTGTCTGTCTGTCTGTCTGTCTGTCTGTCTGTCTGTCTGTCTGTCTGTCTGTCTGTCTGTCTGTCTGTCTGTCTGTCCGTCCGCGGCTTAGCTCCGTGATCATTAGTACTAGAAAGCTGAAATTTGGTATGAGTATGTGTATGTAACACGCCGACAAAACGGTAAAATAAAAAGTAAAAAAAAATGATTTTTTCGGGTAGTGAAGTGGGGGTGACTTTTTTTTTCGTTCCAACACTAGTGTGTGGGGTATCGTTGAATAGGTCGTTTAAAAACAATAGGGGTCTCCCAACATCATTTTTTGATAAAGTCAGCAGTTATGTAAATATTCGCTCCGAAAATAAAATAAATAGTGTCCCCCCCCTCTTACTTTTCAATAACGGGTCAATAAATTATGGAAAAATTCATGAAGATGGGGCCTTATAATTATAAGTACTTTCAATGAAAACTATATTGAATAAAATCGGTTGAGCCGTTTTTGAGTTATCGCAAAATTCATAATTTTCTTTAAAATGACGTATTTGCCGCGCGACGTCCTTACACTTCGAACGTTATACATATTGGTGAAGTGCCATACCTGTATTAAAACATTTCGCTCAATCTGGTGCGTATAATCGATAACTTCCAGAAGGTAATAAGTAGTTACTGTTACTTTGGCGTTTACAACCCTTTTATAGAGCTTGAAATCTTTCTCGTAATTTAAATGTTTCTCGTAATTTTCGTCTATTGTGAAGGATGGGCAACTACGGAACCCTACACTGAGCGTGGCCCGACAAGCTCTTGGCCGGTTTTTATTGACTAAATTTATCTACTCAACGCATTCACATACAATCAAACTCTAAATGAACTGGACTAATGTGATCTTAGTAATTAAAGAACAAACGCACTGTACCTACCGCGTCGAGGTAGCGTAGCGGTCTGTTTTCAATAATAATTAGCTGTCACTCGCACACCTATCACACTTACTCCTTTTTATAAGTAGGTAATATTTCTTATTGGTTTCACATAAATACCTACCGTTGGTGAATGTATGAATTTAAAGTGAACTTTAGACCTACATTTTAGCTTCGACTTATCTTGGACTTCTGTCGCATCAAATGATCCCTAACCCCGGTACTCTCTTTCAGGAATTGGAAAGAATAACTGAGAACTCAGTGTTTGATCAAAATATCTGATGACTATTTAGTTGCACGTAGTAATCAAGGGCGTCGCCAGCCGAAGGTCTAGGGGGGGGCAAGTTGATATAAATGCAGGATGAGAAAAAAAAAGGAAGGAAGGTACAGCCTTGCTAGAGGATAGGAAGCTGCACCCAGCACATAAAAATAGAAGTGGATTTCGGTTTAGAGTCATAATCATAATTGCCATAATATACGGTGATGGAAACGCGAGCGTAGCGAGCGCGAAATTTTTTGGAAGGGGACCGTTAATAACACTTTTAGTCAGATAAAACGCGAGCGTAGCGAGCGCAAAATTTTTTGAAAGGGGACGTTTAATAATACTTATAGATTAGATAAAACATGAGCGTAGCGAGCGCGAAATTTTTTGGAAGGGGACGGTTAATAATACTTATTCAGATCAAACGCGAGCGTAGCGAGCGCGACATTTTTTGGAAGGGGACGATTAATAATACTTATAGACAGATAAAACGCGAGCGTAGCGAGCGCTACAATTTTTGGGAAGGGGACGGTTAATAATACTTATGGTCAGATCAAACGCGAGCGTAACGTGACAGTATTCGAGAGGAAGGATCAAAATAAATCTAATCTGAAAATTAACGCGAGCGCAGCGAGCGCAAAAAATTTCGTTAGCAATAACGTAAATTGAAAGACAATCATTCAATTAGTACATTTTGATGCAAGTGCGGAAAATCACGAGTCACGGGACCGAGAGATCTTGCCACGAACCGAAGATCCACTCTGCCGTGCTAAGGTAAAAGGCGACCTTTTTGTATGAAGCTCCATAGCAAAAGGTCGCCTTTTACCTTAGCAGGGCAGCACTGGACGCGACGAGTAAAGTCTCAAGGTTGCCCAATAGACCGCAAAATCATAAAGCTTCATCAACCGAGCGAGTGAAGCATCTCCGTTACAACTTGGCCAAACATTCTTTCGTATTTTCGTATGTTCTCGCCTAGCGGTCGCATTTCTTGTCAAAAGTTCAGTAATTTCGGAACAAACTCGCGAGGTCTTCAGCTCACAGAGCCACTAGAGTAGTTCTATTATTTTATTTTAGTACCTATGCTATGTTTATGTACCTATGTACAGATGACCTTATAAAGGTCGCCGGAAGGCGCTGGATGCAGGTCGCTTCCAACCGGTATATATGGAAGTCCAAAGGGGAGGCCTATGTTCAGCAGTGGACGTCCTATGGCTGAGATGATGATGCTATGTTTTATAGACCAGTTCTTCTTCGGTACTCTCTACAAAGTGTAACCTATCAGTGTGAGACACGTCGCCACTCGTTTCGTAGTCACTTTCCGTGAGCTTTACTGACGGTAGCCAAACGATCTTCCATTAGCCCCTGACGTGGCCTGGTACTGAATTCATTTGAGTTTCGATGTGCAAGAATGATCGATCAGACAAGTCACAGGTTATGAATGGGACAAATTCAATTTACCGCGGCAGAAACCAAGTAGTAGATTTTTGTTTTCTGCATTTTGGCAACACTGACCCATAGAAAATTATTAATAAGTGACTGGACATATTTTTGGATCCCCCCTGCCCCCCCTTGGCGACGCCCATGGTAGTAATAAACATGTTGAAAAAAAACTCGTTTTAAACTGACAATGCACATTGATGTAGTATTTACACACAGTACCTACGCTCGAACTCGAACGAAATATTGCGAATTAATATTTTATTACATAGGTATTTATTTTTATTTATAGAATTCGCGACGTGGATACAGAAATCTTTACGTGTTCATATGTAGTTAATATTTTTATAGTTTTACAAGTACTTATAACTTAATTATTTCCACACGCAGTGATCCATTCCATTTTTAATAGCCGCAAAGAAACATTATAAAAATAATTCCAGATAATAGCTAAGAGTTAAGCAAAAACTTTTAATTGTTTCAATCATTGCCTAATAACGTTAGCCACGCATAAGGTACCTGCACCATGTAAGGCCCAGTGCCTAATAAAGCCCACATTTAAAAAATTCCACTAAAAATAATGGCAGTGATTTGAAGTTTTGGCAGTTCGTACAATAGACAAAATAGCCGCCATCACGAAAGCGTCAACACTTGGCCGCGAACCTGTTCAAACCTGTAGTCACAAAATAGTTATACTCGTGTCCGCACGTGACGTTTTACAAAAACTGGCCTTCAAAAATCGTAAGTTTCTTTGAGTTATTCCTAAAATTGTTTATTACTTTGCTTTCAGGTATCCCTTAGATGTAAATGAATCTTTTTAAATTGTTTTTATGCAAGAATTATCTGTGGTATTTTTTTTGCGAGAATAATTAAGAGTACCTACCGCTTTTCTTAATAAGGCCCACCTATTATGACTATGGGCCTTATTACGTCAATGAAAACTAGAATAATTTTATTTAATTTATTTTTTAGAAAGAACATGGAGCAAGAGAATATACCTCGGAAAAGAGCAACCTGGACAGTCCAGCAGCTGGAGAGTGCTGTAAAAGCAGTCCAAAGAAAAATATTATCTCAAAGGGACGCCTCAAAAAGGTATCACATTCAGAGAAGGACTCTAAGGAATACTACTTTAACAACTGACACGTCTGCAACTGCTTCCGCTGGTGTATGGTTTTTCAAGGCTTGCCAAGAAGACCGTGTCATGGATATGCGGCAATGCAACACCTATCGCACTTGGTACCACGAAGTTTGCGTTGGACTTACAGCAGAAGACAAAGAATTTCAATGCCCAGAGTGCCAGAACGGATAATTTTTTCGTTGTTCTTGTTCTTTTGATTTGTGCTATTCTTTATTTACTTTGTGTCTGTTGTTTGGTTTTTTATTGATTACTAATTACTTACTTAGACTTCTCCTGAAAGCACTGAAAGACTGAATAAATGAATAATTAGAGTAACATGATGAAGATACGTGGCATTTTATTTTTATAAAGAATTTTGGTTTGTTTTCATTATGAAAAGTTATTTTTTGTTACAAAATTGCCTGTTTAGGGTTTTAAAACACAGGTATGTGAATGTTATGACTTTAATACTAATGTTTATTAATAAAACAATATTCCTAATTATAAAGATACAAGAAAATTAACACTTAAGTGAGATTACTAAAAGTGTTAACTACATATATCCTAACAAGGCCCAGGATGGGCCTTTTTAAGGGATAGGGTGCCAAATAAAGCCCAAACGATTGTTTTAAAAAAATATATGTTAATAAATAGAAGATGTTGATTCCAAAGATTGTTTTCCTTCTTGTTAAGTAAAGTAATAAACGACTGATTATATAGAAATGCAGTTTTATTTTTTTTGCTAAAAATAATATATTTTTTTGCTATTAATCTGTTAGGTGGGCCTTACATGGTGCAGGTACCTTATGTCAAAACAGAATTCACACATAGGTATTAGAACTATAATACCAGAACGAAAGTTATAAAGCAGTTAATCGAAGCCTGTGGGGATTCAGGATTTCTTGCATTGTATTTCCCTTGTAAATATTCAGTATTTACATTTCTTGCGCAGTTTGGGGACAACAGTTGTCGCTCAGTAACGGTTATCTTTTCGTTAGAGCAATATACAATGCTTCCATAGTTAGTACGTAACCCTCGGTGCTCCAATTTTACTCGCACCTGACCAGCTTTTTATTAGGAATCTAACCCTGTAGAGATATTTTAGTGGGTTGAATGCTCTATACATTTATAATTACGGGTACAGAAGTTTGCAATTAATATCAATTCAACGCTGCGCGTGCAATTTGCCGCAGGCACCGCTAAGTAAGATATAATATTATAAGTAATAGAAACGGTGTAAACTTGCCGCAACTAACTCATCAGTCATCATTTAGCGATTCCTCGGTTTAATCCCATACTTTATCGTCAATTGACTGTGCTTACTACATAATGCGATAGTTCGTGTAGTGTCCATTGATTCAATTGATTGCAGTACCACGGCGTTTGCCCACGCATCGCCTTGCTGCTTGCTGCGTGCCCCAGAATAGAAAATTGCCCACTTTAGTCCGTTTTTACGGCTAAAGACACGTTAGCGAACTTAGCGAAACAATATGGACTGTAATAACTTTGATATGAAACTGACACTAGTATTAGCGATGCTAATAAAGTGAAACCAATGTTTAGTAAGCGATTATAGTCTTTTATTTTTAGATATACTTACTTCATTTTACATTACTTGCGCTCGTATTAGTGATATGCGAGTAGTGACATTTTTTAGGGTTCCGTAGTCAACTAGGAACCCTTATAGTTTCGCCATGTCCGTCTGTCCGTCCATACGCGGCTTAGCCCCGTGATCATTAGTACTAGAAAGCTGAAATTTGGTATGAGTATGTGTATGTATCACGCCGACAAAAGGGTAAAATAAAAACTAAACAAAAAAAAAATTTCGGGTAGTACCTCTCGAACAACTAGTGGGGGTGAATTTTTTTTTCGTTTTAACCCTAGTGTGTCGGGTGTCGTTGAATAATAATAATAATAATAAAGCCTTTTCATTTCCCATAACCATTTTTACAAGTTGATAAATGATAACTTATTATCATTTCAAATAAAACTTAAAAAGAAAAAAGAAAATAGGGTCGTTGAATTGGTCCGATAAAAATAATAGGGGTCTCTCAACATTACTTTTCCATAAAGTCAGTAGTTTTGTAAATATTCGCTCGGAAAATAAAAAAAATAGTGTCCCCCCCGCTCTAACTTTTCAACCACGGGTCAAAAAAATATGGAAAAATTCATGAAAATGTAGCCTTATAAGTACTTTCAATTAAAACTATATTGATCAAAATCGGTCCATCCGTTTTTGAGTTATCGCAAAAGTTCATAATTTTCTAAGAACGTAAGTTGACTTCCAGAAGGTAATAAGTAATTACAGTTACTTTGGCGTTTACGACCTTTTTATAGAACTTGAAATCTTTCTCGTAATTTAAACCTCGGGCTTAAAACCGCTGTTTTAAGCCCGTCTATTGTGAAGGATGGGCAACTACGGAACCCTACACTGAGCGTGGCCCGACATGCTCTTGGCCGGTTTTAAATGGAAAAACTTTCAGGACCAAGCCATTCAACGCTCGAAGACGGTAATTAAGTTTCATATCGATGGTTCATCAATGTTCACACCAAAAGATACATGCTTAATACTATGTTTAAAGATAGGGCTTATTATGATTATCTATATTTTAAACGGAGTTCAAAATTTTTTTGGAATGAATATGAACAAAACGAGTAACAGTACTTACAGAAGTAATAAACTGCTTGCACGGTAGCTTGAACTTCAACACCGATCTTTTGGGCCGAAATAATCCACTGACAGGCCTCGTGAGGTTGCATGCACTCTCTATTTACAAAAGCAATTGTTTTGGTAACTAAATATGTATGAGTAAATTTATTACGGAGGGTTAATGTACTGGCTCAAACCCGTATAATTTACTTGAACAATGGGTAAATCGTTTTCAAATGAAAGTCATCTAATCATCATTTAATTGCCATTGTAAGACAGGTAAACAACGAAACTAATTTAAGATGGCGTGTGTTATTCGACTACCAGTGAAAACGTTTCTTTTTATTATTACTCTCGAGTGTCGCTGTAGGATCATTGCGTTAAGTAAACGGCGGTTAAGAGAGTTAACAGATCGTCGTGAAAGTAAAAATTCAATATCGGTCTAAGTGAAATGAAGCATGCTACAAATAACTGCGCTAATCTACAACATGGTACTTCAATCTAGATTAACTATTGGCATATTTATATGTTTAGACGGATTTTATGATATATTGCTATATACATATAGCACATGAAGGTATCGTTATCCCCATCAGCCGATCGATGCCGCCAGATTATCCCTCTGAATAACTCATGACCCGTACCGTACGGTACCAGGCTTGCAGACATGTAAGGATATGCTTATGTGGCGTTTGCAGGGCAAAAAAATGTGCAGTCACTGAAAATTGATAACCTTCGTTCAACGGCGTATCGACTAAACTTAAAAAAACCCTTTGTGAACGGAAGATAGGGGAAAGTTTCAATAGAATTTTTACGAGTAGCGTGGATTCGTACTTGGAATAGTTACTTGCCCTTTGACTGTTGACATGGAAGGTTACTATTTATATTACCCCTTGCAGTTTATGTTTAGATTAAATTTATAATATATTTTTTTTATTTTCAGAGGAAATGTCTCACCTTTACCTGCCCTGGGGTTCAGGCGAGCGCTACACTAACCGCATGCAAGTGCGAAACCAGTTTGCTAGCACTTTGGAGCTGCATAAGCCTTACGAGTATCAGGAGTCCAGCCATCAGAGGAGTCCCAGCTTGCCGCCGATCCACCACATCGATGAAAAATCCAAAGATGACAATAAGAGGACTAAGGAGGTGTTAAACAGGAACATCCCGAGCGCGAAGAGGTTCGCGTTCTACGATGAGGATGGCGAGGGAGACACGTCGGGTTACGGCAGTGAGACGGTCAACCACATGAACATTAGAGGACAGGGAAGAGTGCACGATAGCAGTGGCCGAAACCCTGTTATGGCGTGGCAGAATGAAACGAAAGATGATAGGTATATAGGATTCATTATCGTGATGCTTTTCAATATTCCAACATTACAATAATCACAATTAATGTTCGACTAGGAACCGACCCTCCAGTGGCAGCAGGGCCGCGGACGGGTCTTGGTCGGGGCGAAGTCCTCGATCATCCACGGGGGAGGAGGGTCGTCCGCGCTGGGGCGACCGCGGCGTCGCCACAGGCCGTCTCTGGGAACCCACGGCACCACACGAGCGGCTACCTCAGGTAAGGGTTTAAGCAACTTTACTTATTTAAAATAATGTTCAACTAGTAACCGTCCAGTGGCAGCAGACTGGTCGTGGTCACATCGTAGGCAACAAAGTTCTCCCTTCTCCACGGGTGGAGAGGGTCGTTCTGCGTTAAAGCGAGCCCACGACGCCGCATGAACGGCTTCCCAAGATGAGGACAAGTTGCGTGAAGATGAAACATTGAACCGGTAATCCAAAGGTACCAGATTCGATTCCTGGTTCCACAACTGAGCGCAAATATTTTTTTTTGCACATATCTTTATCGCATATCTATAAAGTTACATGAACTAAATTTTGGGAGCCGCTACTTGTGATCTACTCGATCCACACTCCAGATTATAGTCATACAAATTTGCACTAATTTTATTTCTGTTTACAGATGCAGAATCAAAAGAAAGGTACTCCTTCGTGGGTAGAGCGGGGGCTGAACATGATTGACAACACTGCAGAAGTTCTAGTCATTGACCAAAGAAGCTCCACCAACTCAGGGTTCGAATGCGACAGGTCTTCCTGTAATGGCAGCGATGAAGGAAGGTTAGTAGAACAAAATCTTTATATCAACCAGATAATTTGTATCTAGGAAGGATTTCTTATTATATCAACTTAATTTTGCTTAGTTAAACCTATACAAACTAGACATAACTGCACACTGAATATTTCCAGGACTTTTCTACGAGGTCAAAACGTTCCATTAGAACCAGAAATAAAGGCTCAGCGCGAAAATAAACGGATAAAAGCACTAGAGCTACAGTCAGCAATATTAAGTCAATTAGAGGACCGAGAGAAACGGCGGCAAGAGGAGAGGGAAATAAAATTAAGAGAAGAAAGACTAGAAGAACTGCGCATCCAAAGGCAACAAGAACAAGATAGGCTAAGGATCGAAGAGGAGAGGCGGAGGCACGAAGAGAAACAGCTTTTAGAGCAACGTAAACTAGAGGCACTGAAGAAAGCTCTTGAAGACGCGGAAAAAAAGGCTAAGCTAGAAAAAGAAAAGAGATTTATTTCTCACAAGCAAATAATAAATCAAACCATTCCCGCTGAAACTAGATCCAGACATGATACCCTAGAAACGAAACCAAATATGGAAAACAGTCTAGTCGAAACAATACAACAAATCAGCGAAACAATAAGTCCAACAAAAACTGATCGAACGTATGACGTGCACTCAGCTAAAAGCCAAAAACAAGATTCGCACCAAAACACTGAATTCAACTCACCACGGTCAACCGGTCCTGGGAATTTGAATCTGTACATTCACAGCGTACCTCCTCTAGCTCTAACTGATAACAGATTTAATATTGTACCCATAGGGATAAATGGAAATGGTGAAATCGTTAGTGGACAATCGAACAGCATACAACTTGCAGTTCTAGTTCCACAAAACCTGAATAACAACTTCTATAATGTATCCATGAACACAGTTAGCAACGAGTCAATTGAATCAGGCAAAGTGCTCACGCCAAAAAAATATCGTAGTATGCGGACTAGGGATGTGGCTACCCAGACAGAGTCAAGCATGTATAAATCTACGACAGACAGAAAAACAGAGACAGAGGATCTTGAAAGAAATGTAGACAAAGATTATCCTAATATTGATGAAAACGCACCGCAAGAAAGAACTCATAATTCTGTGAAAAAAGATCGCACTTTCCGGCCAGACGATAGATATAAGAAAGATTTAGAGAATCGTCCTAAGTGGGGTGTTAACCGACCAGCGGCGCAATACAAGAAACAAAGCGAAAAAGATCCATTTTATAGTCAAAAGAGAAAAATGCGCCAAAAGTATCGATCTCAAGCGAGACAGTATTTATCGCATTCCAGTGATGACAGCCGCTCACCGAGCCCGCCGCGCGAGAAGGGCGTAGAACCCAACGCCAAGCCGCGGAATTCGCTCAGTCAGTCATACTGGAGGAGCAAAAGATCTAGTCTAGACCTCTCCAAATCCAACAACGCACCTGAACCCGACAGCAAGATACTAAGCGAGTATCTCGGACACACCAACGATGCAAGCGATAACAAAAAATCCCCTAAAATGTCGCCCTCAAAAAGAATTACGCTATCGCAAAAGTTCATTAACGACAAATACGGCAACAGAAAAATGTGGTCCGACGATCAAACTGATAATAAGAATTCCAAATGTAACTCGCTTGATGTCGAAAACAGAAAGAAAATAATTGATCAATTGAACATCGCCAAGAGAGATTATTTAGAAAGAAATGACGATCTGGATATTATTTCCACGAGACCAAAATATTGAAGAACAAAGACTCATAAGCAGTAACGTTAACCTATAACCTATCATTAGAAAATAATAACTAGTCGTGAAAGTATGTATGTAGGTAAGTCGTCGGAATTAGGTTATTTAACTACTGTACCTGATTCTTATCGACCCCACGGTTTCTAGGATATGCGCCAAAACAAAGTTGGGTCGATAAAATCAGTTTGTACAGCCGTCTCGCCGTCTGGGTTGAAAATAATTATATCTAGCATGTCGAAGTTAGACGATTTGTTTGATAAAAAGAAAGATGAGGCTTTGCTGTTGGATTTGTCTAAGACTGTTATAAACAATGCCGAAGAGTATAGAGCTGTGCTGGATAAAGTGCCCGAATTCAAGACTAGACCCGAAAAGGTATAAGTGATACTCAAGTCCTTAGCATTAAAAACATATTAAAATATTAACGTAATTTGATTTAACTTAGGTAAGAGCAGAAGATATCAAAATAAAGGATAAGTCAGAGGATCAAAAAACGAAGACTCCGCGTAAGGAGATACGAGCGTATGAGAAGTTAGGGACTCGGGGGTATGAAGAGAAGCATTTCACGTTCATGGACCCGGTGCCGGTAGAGATGCGAGGACTCAAGATTGAGGAGCTGTGCGCCGTGCCTATCGAATGGCGGATGCTGACATCAATCCGCCCCAAGTCCAAAATCGATGAGGAGTATTTTAACAGGTTAGTGTGTTTGTCGTCTTTTCGTACACTACTGTCTGCCTTAATTAGGGCAAACGGGTCGTCCACCCAGATTAGATTAGACAATGTTATTAAGATACGATATCACAGGGTTTCCGAAATCTATGCGCCGCGGTGCCATTAATATAGTGCAAGATAGTAATAAAAAGAACGCCGTGATGCCCTTCGGTTTTCCGGAACTCATTCCGGAAAAAGGAAGCGTTATTTAACCAGCCAGGGAGTTTAAGAACCTTGCACTGTAGGTACCGTGCTAGACCCAATATAAACAAGATGCCTAAAACTGGGTCAACAACCCTAGCTTAAGTGTAATTGGCCAATTCCTTGCCGCGGTAGGTTCTGTTAACGCTAGTGCGATAAAGTACCTACCTTGTTAGGGTATTAAAATTAGCAGCAAATTTTGAGGTAATAAACCTCGTTGTAATCGGCCAAGTGCGTGTACCACGCACATTGCAAAAGGTTCCGTAATGAAGATATATATTCTTTTTATATACTGATAAAAATTTTAACAAAAAATAGAACCGACTTCAGTAAAACTAAAAAGCCAAAAATAACCCGTTCAAGTACAGATTACATTTGACTCACCCTTTGAAGTCGATCCCAAACCACTCAGTTATTATATTTATATTTTATAGTTTACGTGAGGTTTGGCCCGACTTCAAAGGGTGAGTCAAATGTAATCTGTACTTGAACGGGTTATTTTTGGCTTTTTAGTTTTACTGAAGTCGGTTCTATTTTTTGTTAAAAATTTTTTTTTTTTGCTATTTAGTGATTCATAAAAAAAAACACTTATGGCAAGGTGATCAGTGAGGTCTTGAAGGCATGCATCTCGTTTGAATTATCACCTAACTCCTAACCGATGAGGAGTTGTACCTTCCATCATCAGCTCAGCATTGGAAGATGATGACTACCATATGCAAATACTTAAATAGTTTTATAAAATATATGAAAAATATTATAGGTGCCTATAAAATTTCAGGAATTCCTTCGATTCCTCATGGATCTCGTCATCCGATCTTCACCAAAATTTTATGGGACCAACCTTGAGATGTCTATTCATGAACCTAAAAAGAATTTTTCAAATCGACTCATAAATGACGGAGTTCTGAGGTAACAAACATTAAAAAAAAAAAAAAAAAAAAAAAAAAAACATACAACCGAACTGAGAACCCCCTCCTCTTTTTGAAGTCGGTTAAAAATGAACAATATCAATTGACACGCAAGTTTCTTTCATATATTTTGGCGTCTTTTAGTGGATTCACTAGAAAAGACAGCGATCATTTCCATCAACTTCTTATACATAGGTACAGTCGCCATCAGATATATCACAGCATATAAATAAATAAAATAAAATAAAAATAAAAAAGCCTTTATTCTATTACCCTAACATTACATTACATATATACTACTTGTCCTTAATTTACTAGGTAAAAGTCGCCTCTGCTGAGAAGACTGTACTGTAAAGCCCAGTAAATAAGAGTCGTGTTCAGATATTTATGAACGCCTTATATGCTGCGATATATTTGATGGCGACTGTACGTACAGTCGCCAAGATAAGATAACCACTGTTTTTAAAATAAATAAAATTATTAATTTTATTAATTTTAATAATTTCATTTATTTTAAAAACAGTGGTTATCTTAACTTATTTTATTTCCCCTATGTCGGGATGTCTCACTCTTCCAAAAATTTAAAATTTCTCAGTCTACTGATAATTAAAGTTTATTAAATGTTAACTATTATATATAGTTATTCTCTTAACTTAGCTTATTATTGTGCTGATTGCTTACAGTTTTATAAAGATATATATAAAGCAACAGTTAATCGATATAATAAACAAGTACCTACACACACTAAGACCGATTGTCTTCAACTTTCGTCTTGACTAACAAATTGTAAATGGAGTTTATTTCTCTTGTTTTTATTCAACATCGGCTTATAAAGTTACCCATAAAACACTATCTACGACTATTTTGTTCAGAACTGAAATAGTTCAAGTGCATCAACGAACTGTACAATTAAGGAAATATCTTACGCAGCCCTGCCTAGTAATAAGGAAACGTAACCTAAGTACATAACAAGTGCGTACGCGAAGGTAATGTACTGTTGAAAAGTAATATGTAACTGGAATAATGACGTTTTTACAATTAAAAACTGACTTCAACGACAACAAATTGTGTTTCCGAGAACAACTGAAACATATATTTACAATGAAGCGAAAAATTGAAAAATTTAATGGTTCAGGCAGGGCTCGAACCTGCGTCTCTAACGGCTTTCCGGGCCAACGAGGGCGTCCTACCTATTTTTAGGGTTCCGTAATCAACTAAGAAAACCCTTATAGTTTCACTATGTCCGTCTATCCGTGTCTGTCCGTCCGCGCATTAGCTCCGTGATCATTAAGTACTAGAAAGCTGAAATTTGGTATGAGTATGTGTATGAACCACGCCGACAAAGCGGTACCTAAAATAAAAACTTTTTTTCGGGTCCCTTTCGCACACCTAAAGTGGGGGTGTTTTTTTTTTTCATTCCAACACTGTGGGGAGTGTCGTTGAATAGGTCTTTTAAAAATAAAAGGGACGCAGCATTATCATTAGCATTTGTAGTTTCGGCTCTGCGTTGATGAGTCAGTCAGTCAGGGCACTTGCATTTATACATATAGATTAATTAATGTATATCACATTTACCTATCTTTCACTACGTAGCCTACGCTAGCATTGAATAACACCCCTTTTTTTTCTTTTTTCGCCAGGGTTTAAAAAGGAGCCTTAGAATCCTTTGTAGGGTCACATTTATTTGCCAAGGCTAGTAGGAAAGAAACTCAGGGGATCACATCTATAGTAGAATAAAAAATCTTACCAAAACTCAGTGTGAAATGTGAACAATGTGAGGTTAGAGCGGTGTTGGAATTATATTAAAATAATTATCTAAGAATGCTCTCTTTCCAGGTTAATAGAACTAGGAAAGCTGGAGCTGAAAACCCAAGCCAGGGATAAGAGGGAATTTATCAAGAACCCCATGGTCCGGAAGACCAAGAACCGATCTGGCGTCACGGAAACCAGAATCGTGTCGTGTGCCGAGTGTGGAGAGGAGTATTGCGATGGTAAGTCACAATATTATGGAATCACTTTTAAATAGGGTTTATTTTCATTTCCGTCCCCAGTTGTAAATAAATATCGAGAAAAGGTAGGTAGTGCCCCGCTTCTTTTTTGCTCGTCTTGGCCCCGGCACTACCGTGCCCCCAGATTAAGGCAAAATCTTACACAAATCGACCTAGTCGAAAACTAAGCAAAGCTTGTACTGTGGGTACTATACTAGACGACGATATACATAATATATAATATAAATACATATATAAATAACATCCATGACCCAGGAACAAATATTCGAGTTTATCACACAAATATTTGCCCTGGCCGGGATTCAAACCCAGAGGACCGCCGGCTCGGTAGGCAGCTGCACTACAAACCGAGCCAGCCGCTTCGTCAAACCGCATGTATTTTGCCTTACGGTTAAATTTAGAAGAAAAAGAGCAGTAACTTTAAGCCCTTTTGAAAATAATCTGTCTATCATAAGTTATAACAATTGTATCCATAACGACGTATTTTCCTATCAAAAAACAGACGTAAGACATGTTAAAATAACTGATTCTATAAAATCAATAACGAATACTCACTAAGTATTCATCGATTGGAGGTCATTGGCTTCGATAATGCATCGGTCAGTTATTAGACTGTGTTAACCGTAACATACCTGGTTGAGTTAAGTTTGCACCTAATATCTAAGACGCTGCATACTAGCAACGTGCAAAATTAATTTAACTGGGATATAATGGTACTAAATACATGCTTCCTCTTATCTTGTATTCATTGAATAAGTACCTACGCATGCTTCGCGCGTAGAGTACCGTAGTAGCGTTGTGCGCTTATCCGTTAACTCAGGGTTTCTCAAACTGTGTGCCGCGAAGCCCGTACCTACCCTTATACCATGAGTTAAGAGGCCTTATTCCTTTTAAAATGCTGCTTGTTTAGACATTTTTCTCTATGATCAAACATGTTTCTTAACATACTATTGATGTTACTTTCTAGAACAGGGCTATTGGGATTTATTGGTATATATTTGAAACCTACAGTTTGAATTTTTCATTGATTATTTTTGTTTCAAAAACTACTCGAAATTGACAATATTCACGCGGAAAATTAGTTTTTTTAACTTATTTACGACTGTACGCAATGAAAGCGTGAAATAACTATGTTACTACCTAGAACTCGGGGAAAAGTATTATTCACTTCAAAAAGTTGGTTGAAATTATCAATATATTTGTCATAATATGAAAAAAATAAATTTTAAAAGGAATAAGGCCTCTTAACGTAACCGGTACTTGCTAGGGACTGCGTAAATGATTTGTATGGGGAAAATTGTAGTTCTGCAAAGTAAACGCTAGGGGCGCTGTACTATTATATAAAACGTTTACGCTGTCGGTAGCGAGTACGGTCACGTTAACTAATGGCAAGGAATACTGGTGCGCCGTGGAGATAGAGAGTGGAGAGAGGCGCCGTTAGCCACTAACCTAAACAGAAGTTTACTCTAAAAATATATATTTTTTTAGAAAATAATACTTAGGTACTAATTTCACTGTAAAGGCGCCGCAAGCTAGAAAAGTTTGGGAACCCCTGCGTTTAGTGCGTTAAGCTACGCTTCAACAAACGTTCGTCCGCTTAGACAATATACTCATCGTGCATTATAGCGTAAAATGATGAGCTACTGTGAATATTTAGATACTCCGTTATTTATGATTGAAAACGCGGATATAAAGACTAGCTTTAAGAACTTTACATGGGCTTGGGTATCATTTAAAATCAGTAGTTATGGAATTAACTTGAATTTCCATTATTTTAAAAATGTATCGTTTGGATAGGAATATCTTCGCCAATTAATTTTATCAATTTGAAACATATAAAAATAGGCCCATAACCTGTGGCCGATGTGAGTAAGAGTCCTCTACTCGTAACAAGATAAAAAATCTCGTAAATTGGTACTATTATCCCACTACATGTTTGTGAATAAAAGTTCGATTATATACTTTAACTGAACTTGTTGAATAATTAGGTTATGGGCCCATTTACACTTTTCAATTCAACCCTACGAGACACTTGACTTAAGTGACTAATCATTGGTTCGTTTCCAACAGGTAAAATGTGCATAATAACGAATTACGACATGTTCGCCCGCACTAAAGTGGAGACGGAGAGCAAGGCGCCGCGGCCCGTGCAGCTGCCGGCGGGCAAGCGCCGCGCGCGCATCAAACGGCGAGTGCGCGTGCGCCGAAAGCCGCGCAGCAAGAGCGCGCAGGCGCCGAATAAAGTCAAAGCTCGGAAGAGCGGCGCGAAAAGTGACTCTGAACTGTAGCGGTAGAAAATACGGACCGAGTCAGTGGGAGGTATCACTCATACTCAGCGATAAATTATTCAGCCGTCCACTTCAACACAGTCAATCATAAACCTTGTGCTCCAACCCATACCTAGGTGTATACTTAAAGCTCCTAGCCGCAATGTTGCCTGTCTGATATTGAGTTACACTGTAGAGTAAGAGTAAAATACTCACTGACTGAGAGTAATGTGTATTTCCCGTGCGTTAGCAATTTATTCAAATACTTATTAAAAATTAAAGCGTTTATTATAGTATATATGAATATTTGGTAACATACGGAAAAGGGCTTGAGGATGAGGGTTGAAACGCGAATCATTAGCTCCAAAGGGTTGAGGATTGTAAAATTATTTGAAACAGCGTTTATGAGTTCAATTATGGTTTCAGCTAGTATTTTGCCAAAGAGACCAAAATAACATTTCACAACGTGCATATAGTTCAAAGGATTCATTAGACTTATCATAGTTTTAATACTTTTGATGAAGACAAGTGCCTTAAAGCGAGTCGTATACCTACATCATTGGACGGACACCGGGTTCTCACTTAATTGCGGCCAACCCAAGACTGGGGGAAAATATTCATGATCTACCTCGTACTAAATGTTTGTAATCAGATATCAATACTTTAAGTGAACGGCTTAGAGCACACGCACACCAGAAATAACAGAACTTTATAACTATTGCTGTAATATTGTATGTAATGTATGTATGTAAACACTTTATTTTACACAAAAACAGAAATACATTAAAACAAAAGAAATACATGTACAAAGGCGAACTTATCCCTTTAAGGGATCTCTTCCAGTTAACCTTTGAGTAAATGAGTGCTAAACACAAATGTAAACGGTAGACAACCAAAGCAAAATGTAACAATACGAAGGAGGATAATTTAACAATAATACTTACACATGAAAATTAAAAAAAAAAACAAAATAGAGAGAGATAGGCAAACAGTCAATATAATACATAATACGTAATATATATATATAAATTCAAAAGAAATAGTCATAATTACAACAAAAACAGCAACCTATTATTCGTTTGACAGCCACAATCCCTTCAACTTCCCCTTGAGCGATGCTACGGACTGCGAATATTATGAGTCTCTATGAACCTACAACTGATGTAGTGCATGGACGTGACAGCAAAAATCCTAGTAAAATACCGTACAAACAAATGAAAATCATCATATTTATTGTCAAATGGTTAACTGCCTCAGCCCCTCACAATCCACCAAATCAATTTATATAAACCTTTGATTTCGAACAATTTCTACGATTATATGGGTCAAATATACAATGTGTTAGGTACGCAATAAGTGAACAGCACCCGGTGTCACCTATAGCATTTATTCGTAAGACGTAGGCAAGGCTTAAATCTCACAGCGCATTACCTGCAATTAAATATAATGGAATCTCGTTTTTGCAATTTTGTATTTATACAATAAATTAAATATCACGACACCTTGGTTTAATTATTCTATACCCACATATCTGTTTCTATACCTACGTTTTCTAAGACCTATGTAAACGAGTATCTTAGCTATAGCACAGATTATATACAAGTTGTTATAGTATATCCTGTTAGGTCATGCACTACTTAACCAGCAGAATAACGCAAACACAGGAACCAACGCCAAAGATATTAACCGTAATACTTGTGCATTGTTATGTATAACTGTTAATTTTCAGCATTATCCTGTTGGTTTATAACGCTGCAACTTGTAACTACGTGCACTTACGTGCAGTCGTTTCTGTACTTATAGCATGCATGTCAATATTTTTGACTTTATTCGTTTATCTCGGCCGAAAGACTTCCATTCCACTACTGGACGCCGACAAAGGTCCACATCCAACAGTAGATATCCTATTTTCCAACTACTTTCAGTGTTAAATAAAAGAATCGTGTCAATATCACTCTTTATTGATTTTAAAAAAATATTTATATTACACATTCATTCAATTTTAGAGCCTATAAAACAAATAACATTCTCAAGATACGATCCTTCCGCGTTGGCGTTCCCGGCCTCGCGGCCTCCGCCTACGCTACATATATCAAGCCAAAAATATCTTTACATCTAATGTAGATACCTATTATTGATAAACGATTCGATCATCCTTCGAGAAATCCGGGATGACAAATCGCCCTTACACGTAGGCCCTAAGTACGCAATAACTATTATTAAAAAATAAAAAGAAGAGGGCTTTAAATAAAAAAATATATTATCTCGTAGGATGTACTTGACTAATGAGGAAAAAAAGAGAAACTCGGTCGCAGCGCGGAAAAACCTATTGATAATTATTAATAAATGTAACGTAAGCAAACTGCGCCGCTCCCGGTATCACAAGATCGAACATAAAAATGGAAGAAAGAAATCACAAAGTCTAAGATCTTTACATAGAGGTTAGGTACATATTGAGTAGATAATATTTTCTCTTACATTACGACGGCATCAATAAAGAGGTACGCAACGAGGTTGCAACAGCAATCCCAATGTTTCTACAAAACATTGCACAGCCGATATATTCCCGACAATTCCAAAATAAATTAACTAAATTACTCGTAATATTGCGTCTCTGAAATTATCAACATTCCTTTACTCGCCTAAATCATAAGCAAAGTACTAAATATTGATGCTCTCACTCTTATCCTATTATTATGTAGTAAAGGTAATAAATTATTTGCGATTAGAGACATTTAGAATTTCGTAATGATGTCGATTATAATATCCTAAACCTGAATTATTCTTAAAAACTAGGTATACAAAATAGGAATCTGCAATACAACATTAATATTGAAGCTGTTTACATGCTCGCTAGCAAAATATGCTGATTCGTAGTTTCAACTGTTGGCCACAAGGTTAGACACAATTTAATTGAATATGCACACTATCACCTCCGTAACACAGATATGTATAAAGCATCTTTAACGTAACATTAAAGCGTTGCGTCAGAAGGACATAACCACATTTCCTAGGATATTTTTGAAATATCAAGTAACGTGGGCCTTTGGCGAGAGAGATGTACTTAATTTAGTAGATAGGAGTATATTTGGAGGTAACCTTCTGATGGAAAAGAGCCAGAAAATAATTTCATCGGTAGAACAAACCGCATGCATACTTATATATTGGTCCAAATTCAGGTCTCATCTCAATTTAAAATAGGAGAAACATAATGGCTACAATAAATAGAACAATAATATAAAATTACACGAGTTGTCATCTACGACAGCAACCTGAATTTTCTCAGAGCTGCCCCGACTACACATGATTTTCAACAACACAGATTACTAACTAAGATAAAACAATAAAATTGTAGTCTTTATCGGCCATATTAGTATTATTACATGTCAAAATGATAGCCACCATGTTCGCGGTTCCAGATAAACAAAACATGTGGATAAAATGCACAGAAATGGAATGAAAGGAGATAAGATACTTATTACTACAAGCACCAGAAGATTGTGAAGGTCATTAGAGGTTTAAAGACTACGTCCGCCGCTACACGGGCGGGCATCGGTGATCTACGGGCACCTATCATGTACACAGAACACACGGAAACTATGAAGCGTCTCTACATAGACGGTTAAACATTAAAATCATCTCAAAATAAGTTCATTACGCTACATCGCTTCCACGTTTCTACAAGACGACGCCCGGACACATTGCAGATTCCCGAGGGTAAACGTCCCCAGAACACATACAACTGTAACGAAACGACTCATACTAAAACGGTAAAACGAAACCCTATTATGCTTCACTGAAAACAAGAATTAAAATTATTATGAAAAAACAAGTCAACACGAGCTAAATATAAAATAAAATATACAACTAAAAACATGGACGTAAGTCGACTGAATGTGTAAGAACATAAGGTGGTTTCGTCCCATACAGAAATGGGTGCATGTTCACATTTCAACGCCAAGAATGAAGTACTGAGAATTTTACAAGTATAATTTATTCCTTGAAGTACTTATTAAATCAATTATATCACTGAGTTTGGTTCCTTGAAAAGTAGAAACAACCTTTTTATTTAACATTTGTAAAATTAATATCATGTATTTCCTTTGACACCCGAAATAGTGTTCAAGAATACAAATATGGTGTTCTTGATTAATTCCACGGAGTCAAAATACAACTTTATCAAAGTACCGCCGTCAACCTGCAAATATGCACCAAGTTTTATATGGAGACACAACCAGACCATTCCACCTTAAGGTAATAAAACTTAATAATAAATAACTGTCACACCCTGTTGAACTGTTGGCGGAGAGTGCCTGCGGGCGCGCCGAGCGCGGAGCGGGTGCGAGCATTGAGCGAGGGGGCGGCGCGGCCCGGCCGCCGGCCGCTCACTCCTTGCGGGCCTTCTTCTTGCCTTTCTTGACTTTAGACTCCGACCAGGTGTCTGGGGAATCAAATACGGACATTATACAAAAATTATACAGGAGCTGCTATACTTAAGAGGCCTTAGTCCTTTTAAAAAAAATGATTTCATATCATGACAAATATGTTGATAATTTCCACCAACTTTTTGAAGTGAATAATAATTTTCCCCGAGTTCTAGGTAGTAACATAGCTATTTCATGCTTTCATTGTGTGCAGTCGAAAATAAGTTGAAAAAACTAATTTTCCGCGTGAATTTTGTCAATTTCGAGTAGTTTTTGAAACAAAAATTATCAATGAAAAATTAAAACTGTAGGTTTCAAATATATACCAATAAATCCAAATAGCCCTGGTCTAGGTAGTAACATCAATAATATGTTAAGGAACATGTTTGATCATAGAGAAAAATGCCAAAATAATCAGCATTTTAAAAGGAATAAGGCCTCTTTAAGTGTGCTCCTCGGCGCCCGGGTTTAAAGGACTGTAGAGCAGCGCCCCTCTTTAATCATTTCGGCGCAAGAATAGAGGCGCTGAGAGGTGCTTCACAATTCTCCTATCCAGAAACGGAACAATTCTATACGATACTTTATACTCTTACGGTTTGTATAATACACGTAATTAACACAAATTATAACGGGTCTATCGCGAATTCGCGATATTCCTTATTTACCTTCATAATCTAACTATTCCAATTCAAGGGCGCCTATTCAAAATAGTCACGGAATCTGTAAGTGCCCCGGGAACTGAAAGTTTGGGAGATCTTGTTCAAATTTTTTTTAAACTGTTGATATTGTTATAGCATAAAAAAAAATATGTCAAAAAGTTAAATTTATAATGAAATCCTGAAAATAACCAAGTGAACAATTTGCTGAGTACGCTCACATTTTTAATATTTGTATAAACCTGCATAAAGTACACTCCAAAATAAGTTTCAAGTCACAAAATATCTGAAATGTGTGTAAAGAAGCAAGGATTCTATTTACCTCCGAGTTCATCAAACACTGGCACATTGGGCTTGTCGTCCTGCTTGTCCGATGAGTCGGACTCTGACTCGGGTTTAGGAGCACTCTTGGCTACCGCGGCAGCCTGTGAATTAAATATTACAAATTTCATTCAAAATCGATCATTTCTTGCCAGGCGAAAAACTAGTATGTATAATAAATGGAAGGGCAATCAAAAGTCACCAGACGAAGCCTGTCTTGGAGATCTGTATTTCTGTCCTGAGTTGTATAAAAAGCTATCATATTAACATCTAAATCACGGTTACGAGTTGAAAACATGGTAAATAATATGGCTACATTGTATTTATAATATAAACAGCTATTGGGCCTTTAACCTATCACTCATGTACAGCAATAAAATATCAGATTAGATTATTTAAGTCACCAATGAATCATATGAAATATTATAATTTATCTCTTATTTCATTATGACATGCATATTATATAATTATAATTAATACCAAGCGAGCTACAAATGGGCAAATTTTTATTTTGTTTAGATTTTTTTCTCAGATTTTAATAAAATTTGGTGAGTTGGTAAAGTTGCTTATTCTGAACAAGGTAAGCCCAATTTCACGATATGTCCTACAAAATTTGTCCTGGAAAATTTTCCGTTAAGTTACAAAAAATGTATATATGCCCAAATACTTTTTTCTTTATTAGATTTTTCCAAAACTGTGCAGTATAACCGGGGACAACAATTCTGAATTACTCATTTGTTTTAGGGACCAAAGTGATCAAAGTGAAACGTCAACTACCTACTAATCTCCTCTCGTGTGACATGTACAATGGAGCTGCAGAATTGCATGGCCCATTTAAGAATGAATTCATTCACAAATGGGTTATGCATTTGTGCAGCCCATTACACAACACATTGGGGAAATTCCTCTTGTTAAAATCAGCAAGGGGAGAAAGCTGTTATAAAACCGGCCAAGAGCATGTCGGGCCACGCTCAGTGTAGGGTTCCGTAGTTGCTCATCCTTCACAATAAACTGCTGTTTTAAGCCCGAGTTTTAAGTTAAGAAAGAAAGCTCTATAAAAAGGTCGTAAACGCCCTAGAAACTGTAATCACTTATTACCTTCTGGAAGTCAACTTACGTCCTTTAAAAGAAAAAGTATGAAATTTGGCGATTCGACCGATTTTGTTCAATATAGGTTTCAAGCCGCGGACGGACGGACGGACGGACGGACGGATGGACAGACGGACATGGCGAAACTATAAGGGTTCCTAGTTGACTACGGAACCCTAAAAAACAAAGTTATAATTACGTCGTTGGCCTTCTTCTTGGTCTGCTTCTCCTTGTCCTGGTTCTTCTTGGTGCTGCGCAGGTCCTTCACTTCGGGCAACTCCTCGTCTTCGGCGAGCTCTGGGTTGTCACGACGCTCGGCCTGCGCAATGTTTACATGTACGTTAGAAGAAAGCACTCAGGATGGTTTGTTATTCAAGACCTTAATTAAACGCTTATGCTACTTTCATGTATGTACGTATGTATGTAAACACTTTATTGTACACAACAACTGGTTATAAATACATTCATAACAAATAAAACATGTACAAAGGCGAACTTATCGCTATTAGGCATCTCTTCCAGTTAACCTCTGAGCAATTGAAGGAATGGGTATTTGAAGAAAATAGGTAAACTACACTTCGTACAAACGAGATAAAAAAAATACTCATATTTGAAAAATTTAAAACAATAAATTTTTTTTTTTTTGCTAAATGGCGTATATTGATTAGTGTTGTTTACCTGTGCCTGTTATTTTAATGTATTTCATGTGGCGTTGTATATTCCTTGATGTTTTTATTATCTTTGTTGTATCTTCCCCTCTTTGTCACCTTCATGCCAATGTTTATTGCGTCTCCATGACCTTGCACTTGACTGCTTAGTCACGCAGTGTTTGTGCGTGTAAATGACAGTAAAGTCAAGTAGTAAGTAAACAAAATACCAATATGCATTTGGCAAGTGTATGTCCCTTGTAGTTCTTATAAAATGCTTTCACAATGATAAGGGAGAACTATTTGTAGCTGCTTCAATTGGAAGGCGTCCAGAGATAGGACTGTCCAGATAGATAGTACATGTTATAGATAATCAGATGCTGTAGAAAGTAGCTTTTCTAATGGCTAGAATAAAATTTAGGTAATTTACTAAATACCGACAGTCTAGATGTAGAAAAATTGTATTGTATTATAAAATGTAGGAATTCAAGTGTCTAAAATAAATATTAACAATGAAGCATTGATTTCATCCAGTCTGAGCAAAGAAAACATATGATGTTTATCATCCAGTCCAGTTATCCAGTCAGCAACAGATGTTGTTACGCACACCAGGTGCTCAAAATGGTATGCACACAGATTCTAATATCTAGAGAATAAGGGTTGTGCAGATAATTGTAAACGTGTTATAATGCTAAGCTACTTTGCTGCTGACTGTCCCATTACATTTTACACTTGGATAACATTTAGAAGAATTTTAACGCTGGCACTGTGTTACACTATTAGGAATGAAAAAGAGTGATATTACCTCCTTGAGCACTCTCTGCATCTCCTCGATCTGCGCCTGCAGGGCGCGCGCTGCCTCAGCATCTACACCAGGACCCTCAGCACTCAGCACCTGGTATGATAAAAAAAAATTAACAAACGCCAGCCACTTTCTGACTTAAACGCAATGGTTTACCTATGTTACCACGGGCCCAAAAAGTGAAAGTAATGACTGCAAACTAGTGCAAAAGTAAAGATTGGGGCCTGAAGATTAGGGCACGGGGTTTAGGACCCTTTGAAGCTAAAAGTACCTGGGCATGGCACCAGCAAGTCCTCTGATACCTATGACACTGCTTACAAATCTAAATAAAGTTGAATGAGGATCAAATGATGCTAAAACATATTTTTAAATTATTCCTATGCTGAAACAGAAATAATATTTAAATCTAATAAATGTCTATTTTTATGCCTCCTTGCATTTATTCCTTCTTTAACAATTGGCTTTTATGCAGCAATGAAACAATAGACTAATTCCTGACAGATCAAATCAGCTACTTTTTTAGAATACATCAAGACCCTAGAATAGTATGATAATTTATAAGAGAAACACAAACTATGATGTCACCATTTACTGTCAAATTACCTCCTTTTATTAGGTTTGTGGCAATTTCAAAATATTTAAATTGGCGAAAATGATTGTAAATGATAGTTCCGTGTATATTTTCTATAATTATATTTAGTGGTTAGTGTCAATTAAATTTATCATCTTCAGGAAAACTAGCCTATTGAAATTTAAGTAAACAAATGATGTCAAAACAGTAAACCACAATGTTTTTTACTCTCAAATACATTTAAAAGAGGTTGCAAAGTAGCACACTTTATTGTGTAAGTCTAATTTAACCTGAATCAAACTGCCTATTAACAAGAATGAATATTGAGCACACATTCATTACAGTCCCAACATTGCAAAAGTATATGATATTGGTCAGCTATAGTGCTAACTACAAAGTCCATATCTTATATTTCTTATTACAACAAAACACTTAACCCAATTAAGACTTAATAGTAATGAGCATGTGCAACAAAGCAACATTATGAACTATTAATTAATTGTGCAAAACCACACTAGGTGTCTTATTTTAAAGTTGACCTACATAAGTTTGAGTAATCTAATAACCAACATCTAAAACCACTTTCTTGTAATAAAATAAGAAATTATATAAAGGTATGGAGGATATTCCATACAAAGTCCACAATCACTTTCACCTGCAGCAACTTGTGTGGGAGTCTAGTTGGAAACCAATTCACTCATATCTTTTAATGACTCACCTTGATGGTCTCTTCCGCAGGTTCCTCGCTGGGGCGGGCGGCTTCCACATCAGCATCCTTGGTCTTCTTGTTCTTGTTTTTCTTAACGGGGCTGTCCTTTTTTTCCTTCTCCTCGGGTGCCTTCACCTTCTTCTGGCTCTTCTTGGGCACCTCCTGCCAGCCACCATCATCAAAGTCTACTGGCTTCTCAGTCTCCACAGCTTTACCCTTCTTTGCCTTCTTCTCAACAGGGGCTTCCTTCTTCACAACCTTGGGTTCAGCAGGTCTCTCAGGCTTGGGCTTGGGCTTCTCAGGCTCCTTCGCTTTCTCCTTGGCGGGAGATTTCTTGGAGCTCTCCGACTTTGCCTTCGACTCATCGCTCGACGTGCGGTTGGGCGACGATTTCTGCAACACAAAAACATTCCTTTACAAACATTGTCAAAGGTAAAACATCCCTACGCGACGTCTGATAACCATGTCCCGGTATAACGGCGAGCATATGCTTGCAGGTTAAAAATAAAATGAGCACACGTTGAGAGGTGGACGCTCCGCGGCGCCAATAAATCGTAACATATTGACATCACCTACCTTTTCCTTCGACTTCGATTTTGATTTCTTGCTCGAGGACTTCCTGTCGTCGATCACTAGCGGCAGCTTGTCGAACTGAGGCTGTTCCGCCGAGTGGAACCCGAAGATAAATACTAGCGCTGCGCATAGTAAAACAACCGCCACCGCTGCCGCGGGGAACAGGAGCTGTGCGCTCGACACCTGTCTCAGCAGTTCCATCATGGGGCTTTAGTTTCGAACTGTCTAAAATATATAGTTCACATATAAAGGTATCGATAAGGTGTGATAATGTTGAACTAATTAATTCCCCAGCGATAAAAGCAGACACGGAGACATGATGACGCGGCTGTGACGTGCCAAAAAATCGCGATTGGATATTGTACACGTTCGAATCAACGCTACAGGGAAAACGAATAAGTGAAAGGAGTTTTTATTAACTTATATAATTAATTTAAAAAATTTCAACCAAATGATGCTGTTTCAAAATAAATTTTAAAATATAAAATATTTGGTAATTGTAGATTCACTACGTACTACTAGACCTCCGATTCCATCAACCGATCACTTCGCCTTGAAATCAAACAAAAGATAGGCTAGTTGTCTCATGTTAAATTGTATTAAACTAAGTTTATTTTGTATAGTATTTAGCATAGGAAGGCTAAATATATTTTAAAGATGGCCGGAAAAAATGAATTTGAAAAATATGGTTTTTAATCTGTATTTTGAAATGCTTAAAACGCTGTTCGCCATTTTCGTTTATGATTATGATAGTGACGTCATCGGCCCCGTAAATAAAAGTAAAGGGCTACTCCAACGTCTCCAGCGACTTCGAATACTGCCGTGTCTCTCGATCTGCTGTTAAAGTATATTTGAGTGAGCGGGATGGCAATATACGACGTTCGAATTTCGAACATTTACTCGGTATTCTACGTCACGCCACAGATAAGCAAAAGGTGAAAATGATCCCATGCATGATAATAGGCTTATTGAAAACACCCTTACTAATAGGCCGATACAGGTTTTCCTGGGTGACGAAACCGTAACCAGCAGCGTCAGAACACTAAACAAAGGGCTCCCACAGGGCTCTGTCCTAGCCCCCCTTAATAATTCTGTTCAATATCTACGTGCATGACCTGTCCGATACTGTGTCACGTAAATTCGGGTACGCCGACGACCTGGCTCTTATCACCCAAGACCACAAAATGGATTTCACCGAAACAATTCTACAAAGAGACCTGGAAGCCCTTGACGACTTTTTCACCCGTTGGCGCCTCTACCCTAACCTAAGTAAGACGGAAGTCTGCTGCTTCCATCTTAACAATAAGCTTGCAGAAAGCACACTAACCGTCAAATTTAAGGGCACAATACTGAAACATAACCCACACCCCAAGTACCTTGGGGTTACCCTAGACAGAAGTCTTACTTACAAGTGCCACTTAGAAAAAGTATCGGCTAAACTACAGACCAGGAATAGCCAAATGCAATTGATTAATTGATATACCTCAGCCATTGATACGCAGCTTAACCAGGTCAAAAACACCTCCAACGCGAAACTAGCGAAAGCGCACCGTAGTCCTGATTTACCAATCCACCACAGGCCATGTAGGCGATTTTAAGATCCTATCAGAAGAAGCAGTCGCGTACCTGGGAAGGGCAAAACGCTAACTATAAATTGTTTTTATATGTAATCCAGTGACTTTATACATGCCATACGATAAATAAAATAAAGAGTATTCCTAAGAGTAACACTACCTCAACTATATGGGATTGCATTCTTTTCCCAAAGGCAAAAGAAGCCGTGAAGGTGTATAATAGGTGGGCATACGATATATGTTGGACTCAGGTAAAATCGGAGATATTCAAACCGCAAGCGAAATAAATATAAACCCGAATTACATTTTATCAGCGTAGGTATATTAGCATTTATTATTTCCTAGCTTCTGCACGGGGCTTCACTCGCGTGGAATTCGAGGTACACTATTCGACGAGAACCATGCTTTCATGAATAAAAAGTTGTAAGTAAGTAAACACTTTATTGTACACAAAAACAGTTCAAAAATACATCTATTACAAATAACATATAGGTACAAAGGCGAACTTATCCCTATAAGGGATCTCTTCCAGTTAACCTTTGAGCAATTGAGTGAGTACGAGAAGATTGACAAACTAACACCGTGTACAAAAAGTCTTAAAAATAATAAGACTACTTATAATTACACATATAAACTACTAGCTTTTGCCCGCGACTACGTCCGCGTGGAACTTGGAAGTATGGAAGCAACCTCGTACAACACACACACGTAACAAAAGGGATTGTTAAAAGCGCCTAAGCAAATGTAAGAGCAATTGTGCTTTTGGTCTAATTATTACATTTTCTACAGGGTCATCAATGTCATCATGAATTACTTACTCACTTTTCAATCTTTTTAGGGATAATTTCCAGGATGAAAACTATCCTATGTCCTTCCTCGGATCTTAAACTATCTCCATGCCAAATTTCATCAAAATCGGTTCAGCGGTTGAAGCGTGAAGAGGTAACAGACAGACAAACAGACAGACAGACACACTTTCGCATTTATAATATTAGTATGGATTAATACATACATACATACATGTTACATACATACATATATATATATATATAATACATATATATATAGTTGTCTGTCTAATCAAAATTTTAAGCAAATGTATCAAGCCGTTTCAGCGTAAAGAAGTAACAAACATACACACTTTCGCTTTTTAATAATATTAGTGACATAAATGTTTACAATGCAGCGAAAAATGGAAAAATTTAATGGTTCAGACAGGATTCGAACCTGCGTTTCCAACGATTTTCCGGGCCAACACGGGCGTCCTACCAACTGGACCACCGAACCAGATGTCAGAGCCATTGAATCTTTCAGCTAGTTGCTTCAACATGCCTTAGGGTGGCATCGAAGCGTCATCTACCGTAAAGATTCATTCAGACTTTTATAATCGGCACCCTCGTCTCAAATTTGTTGAGAATCGATAGTAACGATGTGCTACACCCAAATAAATTATTTTTATTAAAGCAGTAACGTCTGCTAACGTAAACCAAATGTTTACAATGAAGCGAAAAATTTAATGGTTCAAAAAATTTAAAAATTTAATGGTTCAGAAGGCAGGATTCGAACCTGAGTTTCCAACGGCTTTCCGGGCCAACACGGGCGTCCCGTCCTACCAACTGGACCACCGAACCAGATGTCAGAGCCATTGAATCTTTCAACCAGTTGCTTCAACATGCCTTAGGGTGGCATCGTAGCGCCATCTACCGTAAAGATTAAACCATTAAATTTTAAAAAAATTCGCTTCATTGTAAACATTTGGTTTACGTTAGCAGACGTTACTGCTTTAATAAAAATAAAATATTAGTGACATGGCCTATTTTAACGAGCTTTTCTGGATTTCTACTGTTTCGGTCTTCGTCTGCAGTACTTAAATATCTTGATGTCGAGCATTGCCTAGGTAGTAGGTACCAATAAAATAGCCATCAGATTCTAAGGTAGTAAGTGTATTCGAACTTGACTATTCAACAAAACATTACGTTCCATTATAAGCAGTTTGTATTCCAAATTCAACTTCAACCAGATAGCTATTTTAGACATGGTAACACATTCTATTTCTTTCAGATAGACGACTAAAAAAAAACACCTTAATATATAACCTCAAAAAAACGTTGTACATTGTATTGTGTTAAATTGATATTATAAATTAAAATGGGGAAGAATAAACAGAAGCGAAAAGACAAGAAGAATAAAGGGGAAAATCGTGGAGAATCTGATCAATTCCATGAAGAAGCGAAAGGGATTCATAATGAGGAGCAAGAAAAAGATCCTCTAGAAGCAGACTTAAAACAGGACTTGCCGCGGAAACGAGAACTTGCAGACGACGACTCAGACGTGGAAGAACAACCGAAAAGAAAGAAAAAGAAAAAGCCAGTAGTGCCGACGGATGAATCTGGTAACAAGAAAGGACAAAAATCAATCAGGCAAATGAAAAGAGAAAAGTTTGCACAACGCCAAGCGGAAGCTCAAGTTGTGGTCAAAGATCAACATAAATCTGACTGCCTAAACTACCTGTCACAATGGAAACACAACAAACAAAACTGGAAATTCATGAAAGCGAAACAGATATGGCTCTGCAAAAACAAGTTCTCAACTTCACTTATACCAGAGGCATCATGGCCAATGTTACTGGAGTACTTCGATTCAACCCAAGGTAACATTCGTAAACTATTGTTGGAAGACGCAAATAATATCATCAAACAGCTAGACGACTGGTCGGAATCACAGAACAAGGAAGAAAGTGGAGAAAATGAAGAAGCCTCTGCTGAAGTTGCCAAACCCGATGACAATGTTTACAAAAGAGCCCGGGACCTAATACAATGTTTAGGGGAATAAAAGATTTACTTATATTTTTTGGTTTATTTTGTTCAACTACACTTGGTAACAAGAATTATATGAACATGTATACTCAGCACCACAGTTAACAGCTAATAAGTTAAATTGCTATCTACAACATGGTTAAATAACCCAATAGATATCATATTATTACCTGAGTTGCTGACTATACAGGACTAGATGCACTAAATTACTTATGTCTCAACTTCTTTCTTCTTTTCATCTGAAGCATACTGTTCGATCCATTTGCGGAGTTTATCAGTATCTTGGAGTCCAACAAGACGGTTCTGAACCTTACCATTCTTGATTGCTACCAAAACTGGAACAGAGCTCACTTCATAATCTAGGGCCAAGTCGGTCTGTTCATCAATGTCAACTTTGGCCAATATTACTTGACCCTTTTTCTCGGATATGATAGACTCAAGGCGAGGAGTGAGCATTCTGCATGGATTACACCACCTATAAATAAAGATAATAGGGATTAAAATACCATTGTTTATGACGTGTTATCAATTATTATCTTAGCAAACTTTGAACTTAATTGTGAAGAATATAATTATAAGGCAAAGGAATGCACCAAAATATTATTGAAATGTTAATGTAATGTTTTAAGTAACTTACGTAGCAAAAAAATCAACGACCACTGGAACTTTGCTGTTGATAACTTTGTCTTTAAAATCGTCGGTGCTTTGAATTTTCACAATATCCCTATAAGCAGGCGTTACGGAAAAAGCCCTGACGACATTTGCGTTCTTTAAGGTTAAAGCGTTTCGTACAATTAAATTGGAAATCTTGTTCGTAATCATTTTTATGCAAGATGACTATTTTAGATGATGAAATAGATACAAATTTGTACGAAAATTGCTCAGGCCCCCTAAAGTAATTGAAATGACACTATTATTTAAATTTATCTGTCATTTGTCATGTCAGTCACGCTCACTTTTTTTTTTTCTACGTGCCTTTGCCTGTGTAGATTTTTTGCATTGATGAAATATCTGCACAATATTTATGTATATTCGTCATTCGATATCAATTAACAGAATTAGAAAATGAATTGTACAGTTTACATAATGTAAACACTAAGCTGATCATTAATTTTTAATGAGCAAAAATTCAAAGCTGTTCTAGTCTTTGTTTAAACTTCATATATTTATTTTTGTTCAGTCAAACAAAGTAGGACGTACTCAAACACGATAGGAATAAAAAAAAAATACTGTCAAACCGGCCCTTCTTTAGAGCATTTTGCTGGTGGCAAATGCTATCCGTGTACAGATTTCTTTAAAAACTCTACTTGAGGAAGTCGATTTCATGAGTATATTTGCTCGACAATAACATACAAGAATGTATTCTAGTGATGATTACAACGAGGTAAGAGAAATCAGTGGATAAGTTTAATAATCATAACCTTGCTGAGCGTGAACGTAAGCACGAAGCTAACCTAACGCAACAATGTATGTTATGTTTGCAGGGAGGATATGAGTCCGGATACGGGGAGCGCGAGCGGGAGAGAGAGCATTACGAACCCCATACAGGAGACCCTCAATATGATTTGGAATATGACAGGTCATACTATAAAATGCCTGAAATGGTAAGTTCTTTTTTGTTAGTCTAATATTGAAATAAACCTTATAATAATGTTATTAAAACAATCGTGAGAGATCCTTAATTTTTACGTGAGTTTAAACCGTTTTTATAATTATTAAACCTTATATACCTGAGTCATATAGGCACGACAGTATCGTGAATTCTAAAATGTACAAATATGCAAATATCATATTTCCTATCTACAAATTGTTATCATGCAGAATAATTGTTTTGTATACATACATCATGTCTATACTTATCTTATTTCAGGTCAAAAAATTCCTGGTTTATTTCCGGAACATGATAAATGAAGGTGTAACTTATGAGATCTTGAATCTGTATGAGAATACTTTCCCAAAACTCACTGAGCAGTATTTTGAGAACACTCCCTGGCCTGATGAGAATGAAGTGGCACCCATTGTTGACAGTGATCATGTAAGTGACTGGAATTATTTTACTTCATGGATATTCTATGTGTAGGTTTTCTGGTTTGAACACATGCATATGTTAACCTATTGACCGCCAAGCGGTCTAGCAATTTACCGTGCCACTGACGCCAGAGTAAAAAAAAAGGATGTGCCCCAAAATCAACAGGGATTGAAAGATACTTGTAGCGGTTAGAATTACAAAGTTTTTGATTATTGAAATTTGGACGGCTGTGGCCGACGTGGCGTCAGGGGCACGATTTTTTGTTGACGGCCACAGCCGACTGTGGCGGTCAAAAGGTTAAAGGACTATTGTTATCAGAGACGTATTTTGAAATTTGGCGCCCCGGGCCTATAGGTTTTGCCGCCCCAGAAGTCAAGGAAATATTAAAAACTTTTGTTTTTTATAATGGATAATGGTAGTTGTGTGTATCAAGCACTTAGATATAGAAAGTGTAGGGGTTGGGTCATAGGAAAAAAAAAAACATTATTAGCCATAACACAATCAGATGAAAGACTTACCTACTAGTTCTTGTTATTTTTCATGTTAATTTTAAATTGTGGATTGACAAAAAAAAGGTGAGAAGTAATAGTTGGTTGAATGGTGCCAATACCAAAACAAAATGCAATCGGCCAGGGACGCCTATGTCGCCCCTGTCGGTTTGGCGCCCCGGGCCATGGCCCGGATGGGCCTAGGGTTAATACGTCCCTGATTGTTATGCAGAACGGAACTTATAATTAGCCATTATTTTGTATGGGGTTGTCAAACCTTATGTTGCAGTGAAGGTGTTAAGTTAAGTAGTAACTCTCAGTAAAGTTTGGTCTCTTCTTGCATTATTATTATTATAAAAGAATATAAAAGATTAGCGTAATAATTATTCCTTCCTACCCATTTATATACAATTGCATGCTGTATGAAGACAGCCGAAAAAGGTGGAACTTTAACATAATATTAAGACATGTAACTAACCCTTTTTCTGCAATAAACATTATCTTATCTTATCTTATCTTATTTTATTATTAAAAAAAAACCGGGCTGGGTTTTACAAAATTGTGGTAAAATTGTTTGTTCACTGAAAACAAAGAGTGCAAACAATTTAAAAAGTTACATCATAATCCTTCAGGAATGAAACACTAGTATCATTGATAGACTATGCATTATGGTGGCTCCATGCTACTTGCGAAGTTGAATAAAGTCGCGAGAGTATGTCAGTGTGGATAGGCTCTTCAATGCGAAAACCCATACTTCGGCCAACGTCGCCTCAGGCAACTTCGATCAGCTTTGCGAGTAGTGTGGGGCTAGGGTTAGAGGTTGCTTTTGTAATGTGGATATAGCTACTATCAGTCAGTTGGGCTGCAGTCTTATTTGTCACATAAATAATTGATAAATAGACCTTGATACTTGTACCATTTAATAAATTTGTGAAAGAAAACAGTAAACTCTTAAAGTATCTTTTCTGAACCCCTTCCCCTTCCTATGCTTTGTGAAAAATCTCTCACAAAAAATATATGAA
Source organism: Apotomis betuletana (assembly GCA_932273695.1). Lineage (NCBI taxonomy): Eukaryota > Metazoa > Arthropoda > Insecta > Lepidoptera > Tortricidae > Apotomis > Apotomis betuletana. The sequence continues at coordinate 15,050,905 of OW026308.1, read as the reverse complement.
TTTAGTGCTCCTATGAAAAACCATCAGGGTAGCTATTCCAGTACACCCTCTTGGATATGCCCTGCATTAGAATTCCCAGAGTGCTTTGAAGTTAGCACAACAGCCAAGACCCAGATAAAAAAAATAATAATATGCTATTCTATTAAAATGTGTGTCATTATTTCAAAATGGTAAAAGTAAAGTCAAACCAAAACCCATACAGCTGAAAAAAGTGAGTAAAAGAAGAAATTAACTGCTGAGATTTTTTATTGTTTGTGTATCCCTCGTTAATGTCCCCATTTTCTACCCAATATTATTATTTAAACCTCACTAAAAATCTAACAATAATCTGTAGAAATTTACTCATGGACCTCATGGACATAGGATACTTTTCATCCCGAATAAATTTAATGTTCCCGTGGGATGAGCGGGTAACACCGCGGGGCACAGCTAGTAGAAAATAAAGCTATCAAAGATTTTATACACAAGTATTACAGTGGAAACTGGATAAGCGGAACCTGGGTTAGTGGAAAACCTCTTTAAGTGGACCCAAATTCTCGGTTCCAGTCCCTTGGCAACGAATTACCTCTATAAGTGGAATTTTGGGAACTCTATAAGCGGAATCCATTTTTTCGAAAATTTCTTATTTTTACCTCTGTAACTGGAAGTCGCCGTCTTCGAAACCTCTATGAGTGGAATAGCTCCGCGTTATTAAATTTGTATTTTTAATAAACCGTCACAAGGAGGGTAGTTTGTTTCGTTAACATTATGGTTCGTGTTTTACCACTTTTAACTACGTATTTTGTATGAGAAAAAAATGTACCAGTTAATGGACCAATGATAAAAGAAAAAGCTGAAGAATTTGCAAAAAGGCTAACATTCATAACTTTTCTAAGAGTAATGGATGGTTAGAAGGATTAAAAAAAGGTATAGATTTGTTTTAAAAAAAAATGTGCAGAGAGTAGTGCAGTGGACACCAACACCTCTACATACATATTTAATAAAAGAGGATTATTTAAGTCTTGATCTTTTATTGACCATATATTTATACGTGACCTCTATAAGCGATATTACTAGCATCCACAACCTCTGTTAGCGAGAGCCTCTGTTAGTGAGAAAACGTTTTATTTGAACCTGGTTAAGTGGAAAACTGGATAAGTGGAAAACCTGGATAAGCGGAACTAAACAGCCGGTCCCTTGCGATTCCACTTATCCAGTTTCCACTGTACATCATAATTGGTGTAGGTAATGATTCTGTTCACTATACTATAGTTGGGCTGCAGTCTTATTTGTCACATAAATAATTGATAAATAGACCTTGATACTTGTACCATTTAATAAATTTGTGAAAGAAAACAGTAAACTCTTAAAGTATCTTTTCTGAACCCCTTCCCCTTCCTATGCTTTGTGAAAAATCTCTCACAAAAAATATATGAATTTAGTGCTCCTATGAAAAACCATCAGGGTAGCTATTCCAGTACACCCTCTTGGATATGCCCTGCATTAGAATTCCCAGAGTGCTTTGAAGTTAGCACAACAGCCAAGACCCAGATAAAAATAATAATAATATGCTATTCTATTAAAATGTGTGTCATTATTTCAAAATGGTAAAAGTAAAGTCAAACCAAAACCCATACAGCTGAAAAAAGTGAGTAAAAGAAGAAATTAACTGCTGAGATTTTTTATTGTTTGTGTATCCCTCGTTAATGTCCCCATTTTCTACCCAATATTATTATTTAAACCTCACTAAAAATCTAACAATAATCTGTAGAAATTTACTCATGGACCTCATGGACATAGGATACTTTTCATCCCGAATAAATTTAATGTTCCCGTGGGATGAGCGGGTAACACCGCGGGGCACAGCTAGTAGAAAATAAAGCTATCAAAGATTTTATACACAAGTATTACAGTGGAAACTGGATAAGCGGAACCTGGGTTAGTGGAAAACCTCTTTAAGTGGACCCAAATTCTCGGTTCCAGTCCCTTGGCAACGAATTACCTCTATAAGTGGAATTTTGGGAACTCTATAAGCGGAATCCATTTTTTCGAAAATTTCTTATTTTTACCTCTGTAACTGGAAGTCGCCGTCTTCGAAACCTCTATGAGTGGAATAGCTCCGCGTTATTAAATTTGTATTTTTAATAAACCGTCACAAGGAGGGTAGTTTGTTTCGTTAACATTATGGTTCGTGTTTTACCACTTTTAACTACGTATTTTGTATGAGAAAAAAATGTACCAGTTAATGGACCAATGATAAAAGAAAAAGCTGAAGAATTTGCAAAAAGGCTAACATTCATAACTTTTCTAAGAGTAATGGATGGTTAGAAGGATTAAAAAAAGGTATAGATTTGTTTAAAAAAAAAATGTGCAGAGAGTAGTGCAGTGGACACCAACACCTCTACATACATATTTAATAAAAGAGGATTATTTAAGTCTTGATCTTTTATTGACCATATATTTATACGTGACCTCTATAAGCGATATTACTAGCATCCACAACCTCTGTTAGCGAGAGCCTCTGTTAGTGAGAAAACGTTTTATTTGAACCTGGTTAAGTGGAAAACTGGATAAGTGGAAAACCTGGATAAGCGGAACTAAACAGCCGGTCCCTTGCGATTCCACTTATCCAGTTTCCACTGTACATCATAATTGGTGTAGGTAATGATTCTGTTCACTATACTATAGCCCACCTTATTCCCCTACTCCAGGTATTCATGATCCTGTACACGGAGCTGTATTACCGCGACATCTATGCGCGTGTCCCCGGCGGCCCGAAGCCGGAACAGCGATTCCAGTCGTTCTACAACTACTGCGATCTGTTCAACTACATCCTGTCCGCGGAGACGCCCGTGCCGCTGGAACTCCCCGACCAGTGGCTCTGGGAGCTGATCGATGAGTTTGTGTACCAGTTCCAGTCGTTTGCGCAGTACAGGTATCATCAAATATATATAGGTATATATTTTTATAGCGTTAGTGGCCCCATTTCGCCTGATGGTAAACAAAAAGGGGAGCCCAAGTCGCAATGGCCGCAACTGACAAGAAACCAACGGTGCCATGTCAGTTGACACTGCCGTGGTGGCCCGAGAGATGCTTTTTCACGCTTAGTTTGAAGGGTCCCATGTTATAAGAAGGAGGAAACAAATGTGCTGCCAAAGAGTTAATTTTTTTTATAGTTTGGCAGATGAAGGAATTCCAGACTTCTTGGTACATGTGGGATTATTTTCCATGGTGAAGCGATGACATCGCAAACCGGCAAATGACGGAAAGGGAAGGGCTACCCCAAAAAGAGAACATAGCTCTTCAGAGCACTCATATTTTATAACATATATTTTACAAATAATGAAAGGAAGAAATCCATTTATTTGGCACACTAAAGAAGATAGCTGCAGGGAATAATAATAATAATATAATAATAATCTTTATTAATAAAAACATAGTATTAACAATTAACAAGAACACGTTATAATCAATTACATTGTTCACTCAGATGATTATGCGTGACAAAAGGAGCGGACTCAGCTTCCACTCTAAACCACAATAATCGGATCTAAAGATATTTATTGTGGTATGAGTTCATATGACCTGGAATTCCCTGTCATATTGATTACCTATCTAATGTGTTGTAAATCTATTTCCGGTTTGCTTGATCCAGTGCCGTATATAAGACGGCGCAAGCTATGCCCAAGCTCTGGGTGCAAGCCCTAGAGGGGCAAGAAATGAACTTGCCAGGACTAAATTTTATATTATGTAATTGCGCTTGGTACGCGCTTACAAATACAAATACCTACAAATAGTTTATTTGTTCTACACGGGTAAAAATTGTACATATACGTAGCCACAGATCTTATAAAATACAGTGTACAGTCAGCATCAAATGCAGTCGGACTAAAAATCATTTACTGAATAATATGTTTTTTTTTATCTATCCTGTAGGACTGTCCCACTGTTGGGAAAAGGCCTCTCCCTTTGATTTCCACAAGTCCCTGTCTTGACGCTGCCTCCGACCAGTTGCTGAGGAATGCGTCCATGTCGTCCCGCCATCTCCTTCTGGGCCGGCCACGTCCGGTTAGAGTTAATATTCTTTGCTTGTTCGCAGGTCTCGCACTTCCAAGCTGAGCCAGGCTGAGATCGACGCGCTCAACACCGAGAACAAGGCGTGGAATGTCCTGTGCATTCTCAATGTATTGCACTCTCTTGTGGACAAGTCCAATATCAAACGCCAACTTGAGGTAATTAGCGAGTTAACTATCCGGGACTTATGTTTGAAGAATTGAATTGCTAGTCAAAATTGTTTACGTCGCGTCAGGGGCGACTTAAAAACAGTTGTTTCCATAGCTTCGTTTTTTGCGAGGTGCTAATGACTTTGCAAATGAACCATTTGCATGATTGAATCAAGTGAATTAGAAATTATTGAAGGTTTGCGAGAAATGTGCCTCACCCACACAAGTTTAATCTCATGAGCTATGTAAACTCATTAGGAAGTGTGTTGTGTTGTGACCCAGGTGTACGCGGCCGGCGGCGAGCCCGACTCAGTGGCGGGCGAGTTCGGGCGCCACTCGCTGTACAAGATGTTGGGGTACTTCTCGCTCGTAGGACTCCTGCGTCTGCACTCCCTGCTCGGGGACTACTACCAGGCCATCAAGGTAAGATAAGTACGAAAACAATGCCCTAATGTTTGGCCAACCCTTTGGCTTGGTGAGACCTAGTGGTGAACCCACAGTACATACCAGGCCATCAAGGTAAGATAAGTACGAAAACAATGCCGTAATGACCAACCCTTTGGCTTGGTGAGACCTAGTGGTGAACCCACAGTACATACCAGGCCATCAAGGTAAGATAAGTACGAAAACAATGCCGTAATGTTTGGCCAACCCTTTGGCTTGGTGAGACCTAGTGGTGAACCCACAGTACATACCAGGCCATCAAGGTAAGATAAGTACGAAAACAATGCCGTAATGTTTGGCCAACCCTTTGGCTTGGTGAGACCTAGTGGTGAACCCACAGTACATACCAGGCCATCAAGGTAAGATAAGTACGAAAACAATGCCGTAATGTTTGGCCAACCCTTTGGCTTGGTGAGACCTAGTGGTGAACCCACAGTACATACCAGGCCATCAAGGTAAGATAAGTACGAAAACAATGCCCTAATGTTTGGCCAACCCTTTGGCTTGGTGAGACCTAGTGGTGAACCCACAGTACATACCAGGCCATCAAGGTAAGATAAGTACGAAAACAATGCCGTAATGACCAACCCTTTGGCTTGGTGAGACCTAGTGGTGAACCCACAGTACATACCAGGCCATCAAGGTAAGATAAGTACGAAAACAATGCCGTAATGTTTGGCCAACCCTTTGGCTTGGTGAGACCTAGTGGTGAACCCACAGTACATACCAGGCCATCAAGGTAAGATAAGTACGAAAACAATGCCGTAATGTTTGGCCAACCCTTTGGCTTGGTGAGACCTAGTGGTGAACCCACAGTACATACCAGGCCATCAAGGTAAGATAAGTACGAAAACAATGCCGTAATGTTTGGCCAACCCTTTGGCTTGGTGAGACCTAGTGGTGAACCCACAGTACATACCAGGCCATCAAGGTAAGATAAGTACGAAAACAATGCCCTAATGTTTGGCCAACCCTTTGGCTTGGTGAGACCTAGTGGTGAACCCACAGTACATACCAGGCCATCAAGGTAAGATAAGTACGAAAACAATGCCGTAATGTTTGGCCAACCCTTTGGCTTGGTGAGACCTAGTGGTGAACCCACAGTACATACCAGGCCATCAAGGTAAGATAACTACGAAAACAATGCCGTAATGTTTGGCCAACCCTTTGGCTTGGTGAGACCTAGTGGTGAACCCACAGTACATACCAGACCATCAAGGTAAGATAAGTACGAAAACAATGCCGTAATGTTTGGCCAACCCTTTGGCTTGGTGAGACCTAGTGGTGAACCCACAGTACATACCAGGCCATCAAGGTAAGATAACTACGAAAACAATGCCGTATTGTTTGGCCAACCCTTTGGCTTGGTGAGACCTAGTGGTGAACCCACAGTACATACCAGGCCATCAAGGTAAGATAACTACGAAAACAATGCCGTAATGTTTGGCCAACCCTTTGGCTTGGTGAGACCTAGTGGTGAACCCACAGTACATACCAGGCCATCAAGGTAAGATAAGTACGAAAACAATGCCGTAATGTTTGGCCAACCCTTTGGCTTGGTGAGACCTAGTGGTGAACCCACAGTACATACCAGGCCATCAAGGTAAGATAAGTACGAAAACAATGCCGTAATGTTTGGCCAACCCTTTGGCTTGGTGAGACCTAGTGGTGAACCCACAGTACATACCAGGCCATCAAGGTAAGATAAGTACGAAAACAATGCCGTAATGTTTGGCCAACCCTTTGGCTTGGTGAGACCTAGTGGTGAACCCACAGTACATACCAGGCCATCAAGGTAAGATAAGTACGAAAACAACGCCGTAATGTTTGGCCAACCCTTTGGCTTGGTGAGACCTAGTGGTGAACCCACAGTACAGTATTACAGTGTACTGTGAGTTCATCACTAATAACTGCAAATTTCTCAGTTGTTGTCAACACTGGGTGTTAGTTATTTCAAAATAAGAATCATCCGTAAGTTGCAACAAGCTTCTATTATGTTTTTGAAATAACTTTCCTGGGCATCCTCCCTCATCTTTCTCTAAAATCATGTGATAAGTAAATGAACTTCCTGCCACAGGTGCTGGAAAACATCGAGCTGCACAAGAAGTCCCAGTACTCGCACGTCCCCGCCTGTCAGATCTCCACGTCCTACTACGTGGGCTTCGCGTACATGATGATGCGGCGTTACGCCGACGCCATCCGGACGCTGTCCTCGGCCCTGCTGTACATGCAGCGCACCAAGCAGCTGTTCTCCACCCGGTCCTACCAGAACGATCAGATCAACAAGCAGACTGAGCAGATGTACCATCTCCTTGCTATTTGCTTGGTTCTGCACCCGCAGTGCGTTGATGAGAGCATCCAGCAGGCAAGGACCATAAAGGCTGATTTAGACGATGCCAATTTTGAGACGCCTAAATTACGGCGCCTCGAAAAGGCACCGTATAAACACTTTCCGCGACATTTTTTCGCCGCATGCCAGCGCTGGCGCGGAATAGAACACGAGCCTATTTTTTGGCGCCAGTGACCCCCCCTCCGCGTCTCTCGCTGCCACTAATGACTGGTACTGAAAAAAAGCACTGTGTAAACACGACTGGCGGCGAGATTTAGGCGGCTGAACATAGTCATTGTCTAAACGGTCGGAGGTGTGCTGTGCGGTAATCACTGGCGCCGTAATTTAGGCGTCTCAAAATTGGCATCGTCTAAATCAGCCTTAAGAGTATGATAAAAAGACTTCAGAACAACCAGACCAACAAGTAGGCCGAGCAGATATACCATCTGCTGTCTGTCTGGTGCTGCACCCCTGGTGCGTCGAGGAGCGTATCCAGCAAGTAAGGACAAAAAGAGTACAATCTAATTTCTTGCAGAACTGCCATAGTCAATAGCACTAAGCAAGCTGATGCCTTTAGAATAGTTAACCAAACTAGGTTGGTTTCATCATTCATTTTGACATAGTCTATGTTGATGATGATTTGGTGTAGGGTCGCCCGGCCGGAAACAGGCGGGCTGTCGATCGCTTGACTGCGTTCATTCAGCCCAGTTCCCAGTTGGAGCCAACGGTTACTGTCCCGGCAGCGCTCCCATACAGCCTTCTTCCTCGAATCTTCTTGATCTCCTGCAGAAGGAAAGGACATCTTTAAGGTTAATGTCGCATACATGCCACACTCTGCTATAACATGCTTACTGGTGGAGACGAGTGATCCATACTGCTCATGGATCACTTACTACACCCATAATGTGTAGGTGCCTGTTAAGGCTATTGTGTCCCGTGATTATGCCTGTTAATATAGCCATAGTCTATGTTACACCATGATATGATTTGAAACCTCAATCAAAGCACTATTCCATTCAAATCAATCAGTTAACAATTACAATATGTCCACAGGTGCTCCGCGAGAAGAATTACCACGAGAAGATGTTCAAGATGCAGTACGGAGACTTGACCGAGTTCGAGAGCTGCTTCACGTTCGCGTGCCCCAAGTTCCTGTCGCCGTGCCCGCCGCCCATCGAGCCCGGCTCCAACTACGGCCGCGACGCCGTCAAGCTGCAGACGCAGGTGTTCATGGACGAGGTCGGTTCATGTGCCTAGCGCAGAATGTTCTTGATGCGGTATATGCTCCTGACAGTTCGAGAGCTGCTTCACGTTCGCGTGCCCCAAGTTCCTGTCGCCGTGCCCGCCGCCCATCGAGCCCGGCTCCAACTACGGCCGCGACGCCGTCAAGCTGCAGACGCAGGTGTTCATGGACGAGGTCGGTTCATGTGCCTAGCGCAGAATGTTCTTGATGCGGTATATGCTCCTGACAGTTCGAGAGCTGCTTCACGTTCGCGTGCCCCAAGTTCCTGTCGCCGTGCCCGCCGCCCATCGAGCCCGGCTCCAACTACGGCCGCGACGCCGTCAAGCTGCAGACGCAGGTGTTCATGGACGAGGTCGGTTCATGTGCCTAGCGCAGAATGTTCTTGATGCGGTATATGCTCCTGACAGTTCGAGAGCTGCTTCACGTTCGCGTGCCCCAAGTTCCTGTCGCCGTGCCCGCCGCCCATCGAGCCCGGCTCCAACTACGGCCGCGACGCCGTCAAGCTGCAGACGCAGGTGTTCATGGACGAGGTCGGTTCATGTGCCTAGCGCAGAATGTTCTTGATGCGGTATATGCTCCTGACAGTTCGAGAGCTGCTTCACGTTCGCGTGCCCCAAGTTCCTGTCGCCGTGCCCGCCGCCCATCGAGCCCGGCTCCAACTACGGCCGCGACGCCGTCAAGCTGCAGACGCAGGTGTTCATGGACGAGGTCGGTTCATGTGCCTAGCGCAGAATGTTCTTGATGCGGTATATGCTCCTGACAGTTCGAGAGCTGCTTCACGTTCGCGTGCCCCAAGTTCCTGTCGCCGTGCCCGCCGCCCATCGAGCCCGGCTCCAACTACGGCCGCGACGCCGTCAAGCTGCAGACGCAGGTGTTCATGGACGAGGTCGGTTCATGTGCCTAGCGCAGAATGTTCTTGATGCGGTATATGCTCCTGACAGTTCGAGAGCTGCTTCACGTTCGCGTGCCCCAAGTTCCTGTCGCCGTGCCCGCCGCCCATCGAGCCCGGCTCCAACTACGGCCGCGACGCCGTCAAGCTGCAGACGCAGGTGTTCATGGACGAGGTCGGTTCATGTGCCTAGCGCAGAATGTTCTTGATGCGGTATATGCTCCTGACAGTTCGAGAGCTGCTTCACGTTCGCGTGCCCCAAGTTCCTGTCGCCGTGCCCGCCGCCCATCGAGCCCGGCTCCAACTACGGCCGCGACGCCGTCAAGCTGCAGACGCAGGTGTTCATGGACGAGGTCGGTTCATGTGCCTAGCGCGGAATGTTCTTGATGCGGTATATGCTCCTGACAGTTCGAGAGCTGCTTCACGTTCGCGTGCCCCAAGTTCCTGTCGCCGTGCCCGCCGCCCATCGAGCCCGGCTCCAACTACGGCCGCGACGCCGTCAAGCTGCAGACGCAGGTGTTCATGGACGAGGTCGGTTCATGTGCCTAGCGCAGAATGTTCTGGATGCGGTATATGCTCCTGACAGTTCGAGAGCTGCTTCACGTTCGCGTGTCCCAAGTTGGGGAACTAGAGTCTTCTGAGGAACCTTTCTTCATAAGGTTTTTATATTATTTCAACACAGATGCTACAATGAAGATCAACAGCAAGTGGAGTGTCTGCTGCATTGACCAATGAGGCCAACCTTAATCTTGCATTTTGTAAATGGTTTTATCGCGTTCTTGAGTGGCGACGACGCACCCCCCACAAGGTGGACTGATGGCTTGGTGAAGGTCGCTGGAGTCCTCTGGATGCGGGCGGCGCAGGACCGGTCATGGTGGCGTTCTCTGGGGGAGGCCTATGTCCAGCAGTGGACGTCTTTAGGCTGATGATGAAATGGTTTTAATTTATAAACCTTCCTCACATCTTCACTTTCTTACTCAGGTTAACTAAAACCCTCCCTTAAAATGGCGTAAATCTTTGTCAGTGGAATGGACGCTGATCTGTTGCATTAATTAAACTTTCATTTCATTATTTGTATAGAATCTTTTTTTATCGATTCGTATTTTTTTTATGTGGAAATACCACATTTTTATTTCTATAAATAATGACACAAAGGTATATTAAGAAAGAAAAATTGAATGCGATCTACTACAATCGAAGCGGGATTTGAACCCGCGACCTCTGCGTTTCCGGCGCATTGCTCTTCCAACTGAGCTATCCGATCGCTACGTCAATCACACCAAATCTTTCATCCCTTAAGGCTGATTTAGACGATGCCAATTTTGAGACGCCTAAATTACGGCGCCTCGAAAAGGCACCGTATAAACACTTTCCGCGCCATTTTGTCGCGGCATGCCAGCGCTGGCGCGGAATAGAACACGGGCCTATTTTTTGGCGCCAGTGACCCCCCCTCCGCGTCTCTCGCTGCCACTAATGACTGGTACTGAAAAGAAGCACTGTGTAAACACGACTGGCGGCGAGATTTAGGCGGCTGAACATAGTCATTGTCTAAACGGTCGGAGGTGTGCTGTGCGGTAATCACTGGCGCCGTAATTTAGGCGTCTCAAAATTGGCATCGTCTAAATCAGCCTTTAATTCTTTCATTATTTTCATTGCAGGTCCGTCAACAAAAAATGCTCCCCACCATCCGTTCATACTTGAAGCTGTACACGACCCTGCCCCTGGTGAAGCTGGCCGCCTTCATGTCCGCGGCCCGCGGCGGCGACCGGGACGCGGCGCGCGAGCACGCCGCGCTCGCCATACACCTGCTGTGCTTCAAGCACAAGATGAAGAACGTCGTGTGGTCCAAGGGTCCCAGCGGGCTGGATGGCAACTTCCAGAGCGGATCTGAGGTATGCTCCTTTTTTTTATGTATGTTCCTTGCTATTAGAAAGTTTCGTGTTCGTAAAGTAAGTAAATCATTTTTAGGCCGATGTATTCATTTTTATAACAAGTTACCTGATCATGTTTTAAAATTAGCCTTTCCATCTCTCAAAAATTATTTAAAAAAATCTCTAATGTCAAAAGCATATTATACAGTAGAGGACTATCTGACAGACAAAAATGCATGGCCTGAACCAGAAACCGCGTAGCTGACTCCTTCTTAGATTGTACCTAACTAGTTTAAGGGACACAGTTCTAATAAGAAAGCATATCAAACGTACATAAATTGTGATAAACCGTCTGGCTTTCTTGTAGTTTCTATTTTATTCTTACACTTTTCCTCACTTATGTCTTAAAATACACTTTTAATATGTTTTCTTGTAGAACTACGTATAGTTAAGTTCATATCATTGTTATAGTTAAGTACTTATGCTTTTTGAAAAAATGACTGACTGTTGAGTTTCTTTCGGCGTTTCTTCTCAACAGTGGTCTCCTCTTGTGAAATGCCGGTAGACTCAGACATGTAAAAGTGCCCTTGTGGCCTACTTGCAGAATAAAGTTCATTATTTCATTATTATTTCATTATTTTATTTGCTACTAGCTGCGCCGCGCGGTGTTACCCGCTCATCACACGGAAACACAATTTTCGGGGTAAAAAGTAGCCTATGTGTTAATCCAGGGTGTCAGCTACCTTCATACCAAAATTTATCAAAATTGGTCTAGCCGTTTCGGCGTGAAGAAGTAACAAACATACACATAAACACACTCACAAACTTTTGCCTTTATTATATTAGTCCGCATTTATATTAATCCGCTACCCAAAGGTTGTCTGGAAGAGATCGCTTTTTAGCGATAAGACCGCCTATTGTTGTAATGATAAGTGTTATCTGTATTTGTATTTCTTTCTTCCTGAGGTGTGCAATAAAGAGTATTTTATTCTATTCTATTAGAGTCAAGAGAAATCCACTCTCAATCTCAACTCCTGCAATGTAGCAGAGTGTAACCAAAATCTTAACATGTATTTTGCACTGTGCTCATGCAAAATATGGAAATGGTTTCCTACATTCCACATTCATACTGTTTCCTATACTCTCTCTTTCTGCCTTTCCCATATTAGGGCTTGCAGAATATGAAGAGCATTTTTTGTAATCCTATTATATTTGACATTGGATTGGTTTGGACTGTTTTACAACTTACTTAAACTGTGAAACGCTTATTAACGGTCGCTAAAACGTGATCAATGCTCATAACCTTTTGAACTCCGAGCTCTGAAGTCTGAAGCAATTCACTGTCACAGCCAGTGGCTGAATGAAAACTCCATAGTAAAGAAAATTATGAAGTATTCCAAAATCAACAGGAATTAAAAGCATTATTAGCGTTTTGAAACACTAAGTTTTTGATCATTGAAATTTGAACGGCACTGGGCGATATTGGCGTCAGTAGCGCAATTTTCCGATATGGTGATATGATATAACGACTGTGGCGGTCATAAGGTTCATTTAAACGATATACATATAATCGCTTAGGCCTAAATATCATAAAACAAAACTAAGCAAGTTCTAAGTCTTGTTTTACTTTACAGTTGGACTTCTACATCGACAACGACATGATCCACATCGCGGACACGAAGGTCGCGCACCGCTACGGCGACTTCTTCATCCGCAAGATCCTCAAGTTTGAGGAGCTTAACCGCAAGCTGCACCACATCAAGATTTAAATGTCTCAAAACAACCTACACACAGACAGATCCTGTAATCTGTATCCATAACTGCTGTATGTACATTTGTAAGCACATCTTGTGTCTCACCTAAGGTATTTTATAAAATAAATAACATCATGTACAACTCATGTTTTATTATTGATTTGAACATCACAGTTTTGGCTTATATCTTACAAATGTCTTATCCCGCTTGTAGAATTTCTTCGGCTCCTTGACGGTAAAGGTTTGATGCTGAATTGTTTCTGGATAGGGCTCCTGGAACTGTTTCCATGGATGTTCTTCCTCTAGAGCTGAATCTATGTCTAACTCCTTCAGCCATTTGTGATATCTCTGTGAAAACTTCTTGTAGGATTTTGCAAAATCAGGAGGTAATGTATAGTAACCCTTGGCAGCCTAGAATAAAGAGATATTTTATAAATGCTTATTACCAACGTATATGTGCACATATTGTAGTCTGTTACATATTGAATCTTATTTTAAACTTATTTTCAATTGAAACAGAATTTTAGATCAAGATACTTAGGTTTAATTTAGGTCTTAGAACTTAGAACCTTTTAATAATAATAATTACCTTTTTAATAAGATCTATGCACTTTTGATTGAAGGTTTCCAAGTGTTTGATAAATAATCTATTAGGCTTCAAGTTTTCATCCTTCACATAGTCCATTATGTAAGTAATATAATCAAAATTACTTGCAATAGCACCATGTTTCAACAATGTGCCCATTATTTCGATATTTATTCTGAAAAAGAAAACAATGAAATGAACTGTAAACCATAATATTGTGAGAAACAAACATTTAAATTTTTATCAGAATATGAATTTATGTCTAAGTGCATTTTGAGTTATTAAGGTCCAGACTCGACTGAAACATGAGGTATAATGAGTAATTCAATCAGGAGGGCAGCACAATGTTCCTCTTTCGCCTTTCCAGTCCAAGAGAAACATTTTTACATATTTCACATCATAAGTGAAGTCACAGAAAGTTGGGTGAAATAAAAGTTAGTAAAGTTGTTTGGTCAAATAAAAGTAAATATAATCTGTGATTAGATTACTTTAGTTGTTCTTCTTTCATTTCAAGCAGGAGGCATTCCGCTTTTTCTTTAGTATCACAAGCCATTGCTAGAACTCCATAAGTCATAATGTTCTTCTTCAGATGATATTTCTTTTTTAATCCATACTTTCTTTTGCGTCGTTTAACCTCCTGTTCTATCATTTCTTTGATTTCCTATAATAAATATGATGTAAAATTAATGAGAATTTATTTCAATGTTGCATACAATAAATTAATTCTTAATTTTATCATACTAGTTGAAAAGCTGAATATTTGGATAGATTTGTTAGTACATAGGACATATACAGCTTTTCACTATAGCATGGTAGTAATTTACTTACAAAAGCACCAACATAGTCTGACCTAAGACATCTCTTCTTTATCAGCATGTTGTAAAAATCTATATCTGCTATAACAGTACAAGCCTTCATAGTTTCAAGAAGTTTGAATTCAGCTTCCTTATTTTCTTCCACCAAAGGCAACATTTGCGTAAATGTTTTGATATCAGGTTTTACAGAGTATACTGACATTTCCTTGAGAAAGTCATCCTGTCCTCCCACAACAGCAAATTTATCTTGAGCAGACTTGATTTCCTTCAATGCTAGCACCTGCTCCATTTTTAAAGACTTAGAAAGGAAGTTAGGTGTTGTGCGTTGTTCAATGATGGGCACTATTTTATTGCTCTTGTTTACAAATTCTAAGTCTGCAGTTGTATTTTGCATAATAGTCAAATCTTGACATTCATTAGAACCAGTATCTGGAACCTCATAACTCAAATCTAGTTCTGCATTATTGCTGCTATCCATAGATTGATTTCCTTTAAGTTGTGGAGCGTTTTTATGATTTTTGTTTCTAGTTTCATTGCCTGAATCTTGAACTGCACCTAATATTAAGGTGTTTGGTATGACATGATCCTGAATGATTCCAATCAATTCTTCAACATCCTCTGCTGTGCCTAACTCACAGTCCTTTACACATTTGAGCATGAGGTTAAAAGAGAATATGTTTGGCTTTTCCCGCATTTTCAACATTTTCCTCCATACTACTAAAGCATGTCTCAAACCGCTACTTTTGTCTGAAATGCAAGCCTGAAGTAGATGGTTGAATGTATGTACTCTAATTTTTATTTTCTTTGATATCATTTCATCAACAATTTGAAAGGCTGTTGGTAAGTCTCCACACCGGCCAAATGCTTTGATCATAGCATTATAATTCGTCAAATTTGGTTCTATGCCTTTCTCAATCATAAGGGCGCGGAGATGCTGGGCGTATTTGCGGCCGTTCTCGAGCCATGGGCTATTGGAGCAGGCGTGAAACAAACAGGTATACGTATCACCCGTGGGCTTAAGAGCGCGTCGTTTCATTTCATTGAATAATTTAAATGCCTTCTTTGTGTATCCAACATCAGCACAAGCACCAATTAGAATATTATAAATGTAGTTTTCAGGTTTGGCTCTGTCTTCTTTCAACATTCTTACTTCCAAAACGTCTATAGCTTCTTTGATTCTCTTATGTTCCACATATTGTTTAATTAAATCGGCATACTGTTTCGTTGTCAATGACTGGTTTTCTAGTGGTCGACTCTGCAGGAACTGCTCTTCTTTTAAGTCTCCTACATCTTCTAACGGATCTTCATACTTTTTATTACCTGAAAGAGTACCAAAAGTGTCCGGATCTTCTAAATATATGAAATTATTTTCAGTTCTGTACTCTTTACGCTTGGTAACGTTACTTTGCAAAACCTCGCTATGGGAATTTAGATTTCGAGGGATTAGTGCAGCGGTTCTGACCAGACGCATCAGTTTTAAACAATGAAAAGCCATAATGATTTATATGCATAACTTTTTACCATTCAATTAAATAAATAAACACATAACCTCAAAACTAGGCTGTCTCATCATGTTACATTGTAGTCTTTGTGTCTCATTTATTTGTATTACTTTGATTTTACCCACGTTTTAAACGAAAGCTCAAACAGCAGACCAAGACTCTAGCTGTATTTTTCTATTCACAAAGCTTATTTAATATTTTTTCAAGTGAATTTTGACAGGAAAGTACATCTATACCTATATTTCTGAACGAAAAATGTTTTTTTTTATGTGACAGTGACATTGACAACTTAATATGTCACTTCTTATTTCTTACCGCATACCACGTGTTTTATTTAGTTTATCACGTTTTTAAAACTCAATTGAAAGCAAAATGTCTATGAACGAAGAAGAGATGGAAGCCAGCTCTGGTGAGAGTGAAGATGACAGCATGGATGAAGAAGGTCAAGATGGTGAGGGAGACGAGCCTAAAACATACCTGCCGGGTCACCCCCTAAAGGAAGATGAACAACTAGTATGCGACCAGTCAGCGTACGTGATGCTGCACCAGGCGCAGACAGGCGCGCCTTGCCTTAGCTTCGATATAGTCAACGATAACCTGGGAGTTAACCGGGAGCAGTATCCAATGACCGCCTACTTGGTCTCCGGCACACAAGCTTCCAGTGCTCATTTAAACAAGTAGGTATTATTGAGATCTGTTTTAACTCCGA
Organism: Apotomis betuletana; assembly: GCA_932273695.1. Taxonomy (NCBI): domain Eukaryota; kingdom Metazoa; phylum Arthropoda; class Insecta; order Lepidoptera; family Tortricidae; genus Apotomis; species Apotomis betuletana. The sequence continues at coordinate 15,034,561 of OW026308.1, read as the reverse complement.
TGGAGATGTTTTATTTAGATATGGTGCCAACATAGAAATGAATATTGCTTGTCCCAACATATAACATAAACTCTTGTGCCTAGTAAACATAAACAATACAATACAACAATATTGCACACCAACAAGAAAAATATGAAATGAGTAATCTTACACAATAGTAGACAAGACAATAGGCAGTCCTATTGCTAAAGAATAAACTTATATATGACAGGCATAATGCTGGAAAACAAAGGTAAATTAACAATTTTGCATTAGACCCACTTCTAGTATCTCATTGGCAGATAAGTTACTTAGTTATTTGTTTCTGTTGACCTGTGAAATATGCTGTCAGTATGCTCGCACAAAACTGGTAACATGAAATGCAAAGGAACACAACTTAAGTATAAATTATTCAGCATTCTAGTGATCAAAATGTCCAACCTGCATCCCACTTCAAAACCTGAGGCAGAAGAGGACGAAGAGTCTGAAGATGAAGAGGAGGAAGAGGATGAGGAAAAGAAACCACAGATGACTTTCTCCTTCATCAAGCACCAGGGCTGCGTTAATAGAATAAGGGTATGTATAGTAAACCTGTAAACTAGAATCAAACACTCAAAAGCCTACATTCTTAACTTAAAACATTTGCATATATTCATCAATAATGGTGCATCTGTGCAGATTTAGATAGCACAGAATGTATCATTTAACCCTTTGTATGCCATGTTCTGTTAAATAATGCTAATTAAATATTTTTCTTACTAACTTAACCGGTTTATCTATATCTTTGTGAGAGAAAAAAATAAGCTCCTAAGCTAAATGTCTTCTTCAGTTTTTATAATATCTTCTAAACTTTTCCAGACTTCAAACTTCAAAAACTCTGTACTGGCAGCAAGCTGGTCAGAACTAGGCAGAGTGGATATCTGGAACATAACCCAGCAGCTACAAGCGGTGGATGACCCTGCATTGCTTGAGCGCTACAATCTGGACACAGTCAACAATCCAGTGAAACCGCTATATTCATTTAGTGGACACCAGCAAGAAGGTTTCGGCATTGATTGGTGCCCAACAGAAATGGGAGTGAGTTTGATATATCCTGTATATGAACAATATTAGAATCTTATTATAACTAGTATATGGGTATGTAACGAAATTTGCTAGATGAAAAAAAAATATATGGTGCCAGATTATTGTGTCCAATCTTTTTGATATTGTATGTTAAAATCTACCAGTTCAATTGAATAGGACTCCTATTGTCAAAATAACTGAATGTCTCACTGATGCCAGAAAAAGACAACACAATTTATGTGTGACGTGTGTCCAAAATTTTGCTCGTAAACAACTACTCTTTATGACATAGCTGACTTGGTTCCTATGATTTAAGGTCCTGGCTACTGGTGATTGCAGAAGGGACATTCACATCTGGAAACCTAATGAGGCTGGCACATGGGATGTTGATCAGAGACCTCTTGTGGGACACACTAGTTCTGTTGAAGATTTACAATGGTCACCAAATGAAAGGTAAATAAAAAAAAAATGTATCTAAAATTACCAGCAGGGTGACCCTGACCACTGCCCAGGGCATGCAAAACTAACAGCTCCTACAAAATAAATAGTGAAATATTTTCCAGAGAGGTCAAATGTCACAATTATGCTAGACAAGTAGACTTGGAGTAAATTTAATTGAAACAAGATAAGGTCTACCTTTGTTTGCACTAAGTCCAGCATATTAAAAGGAAATTACACTAAATAGTGAACCTAAAAAGCTTGTCAAGTGTATGACTTATATGTGGGAACTTATTAGAACTAGGTACTTATTTTATCTTGATTTTACAGAAACGTGTTGGCTTCATGTTCTATCGACAAGACCATCCGGATATGGGATACGAGAGCAGCGCCCAGCAAAGCTTGCATGTTAACGGCCGAGAATGCACATGAAAATGACATCAACGTCATATCATGGAACAACAAGGAGCCTTTTATAGCTAGTGGTAAATATACAAATTATACATTATAATTAATTGTGTCTACATGCAAACCTTTTCGTGCCACTAAGTGCAATTCTCGATATCACAGTTAACGCCGCATCTAGTTCTTCTCTGATATAATTCGACACATGAATCAGTGGTATCTGTTCTAGATTACAGGTCAACATATACTGGTCCATAAAGATAATCACGAAAATTGCTACAAGTATTTTTCAATCCCTGTTGATTTTGGGGCACATCTTTTTTTTTACTCTGGCGTCAGTGGCACGGTAAATTGCTAGACCGCTTGGCGGTCAATAGGTTTAAAATTTGTCCAGCCATTCCGGCGTGATGCGAGAACAAAGGAAATTATGAAAACAGATGGCGCCAGGTTGGCAAGATGCCGCGCGCCCATGACGACAAATGACGATCCCGCATCACGCTATTAAGATTTTTCCTGAAATCATGACCCCTCTCCATAGAAACATGATTTTCTGATTCTAGAATTTTATAATATGTAGTATAGATTAGGGCATTAAAGTGGCGTCGAACTCGTCAGGGCGGCATTGAGGTTCCTATTTATAAGCGCTTTCATTACAGGTGGCGATGACGGCTTCCTCCACATATGGGACTTGAGACAGTTTACAAACAAGACACCAGTTGGCACTTTTAAGCACCATACAGCGCCGATAACGTCAGTGCAGTGGCACTGCGCCGAGCCGAGCGTGCTGGCGTCGGCCGGCGAGGACAACCAGGTCGCGCTCTGGGACTTGGCGGTCGAGAGAGACGACGAGGAAGTGGTAGACGAAGAATTGAAGGTAATATTTGAATTTGAATTCACCACAGCCTAATAGCGTATTTCAGGAACCATTTGTGATATGTATAATCATGATGAAATGGCAAAAGAAACGTATTTTATTTTAAACTAATATAAGGCAAAAGTTTAAGCTAGCTAACCGCGTCAACTAGGGCTAACCGTGTCAAAAAGACATTCTAAAACAGTTTCTTTACAGTGGTTAAATTTTGATTATCAGAGGGTATTATCGAAGAGAAAAAAAAACTATCTGCAACTTTAAATATTGAAGCTGGAAAACATTGTATGCTCTGGTGTTGATCATTATTATGTATCTAATTTCAGAATCTACCACCGCAGCTGCTGTTCATACATCAAGGTCAAACGGACATCAAAGAGCTGCATTGGCATAAGCAAATCCCAGGAGTTATTGTTACAACTGCCCACACGGGCTTCAATATATTCAAAACGATTAGTGTATAGAATAAAACATAAAACGTATATTTTTGTGGTTTATTTAGTCTTCAATATTGCAATAGATATAACCATGATTGATTGATCGTTAACAGAAAATAAAAAACAAGGCAGACGCTAGCTTTTATGCACCATAGCTAGATTCACCAGATGCCTTATTGTAGGTCGGCCATGAGGACAGTTCTGAAATTAAGAGAAATAATATCAGTATAAGGCCATTCCATTTCGATGAATGTTCGCCCGTGGTAAGAAAGGAGCGAGAAAGGTGTTTCTTTAAGGGGGACGCAGAACTACCCGCGCTTTTTAGGATAAGAACTCAATTAACGCATTCACTGCCAGCAATGCATATATGCGTTCACCGTCATATAAGTTTGTTCCTAGGCCACGCCCCCTGGCAGGAAAGCGTTGACCAGTTCACCAAGTTTAGTGGCTTTGAAAGTGTTTGAAGAAGTTTTTACGGAAATAAACCATATAAGTGTTGTTTGATACGAGCTTGTACTTTCTCACATAAATGAGATCAGCTCGGCTCCAAGATACTAAATTATTGTATTGTCATGTGAAGTAAATGCATGCGAAGTTTCATTTCGATACGATCATGGTAAAGAAAAATTAAAGAGCTGTAGTTAGTAGATCCTTACAGCAAGGTGTTCTAGAAAAATTTTACCTACCCTATTAGAAGTAGGCTGAAATTGGTAAAACTAACAAACTTAATTACAACTGTTACTAGCGAAGCTGATAAAAGCGTTTAAAAAAAAAAACGAAAAATTGAATGCGATCTACTACAATCCAAGCAGGATTTGAACCTGCGACCTCTACGTTTCCGGCGTATTGCTCTCCCAACTGAGCTATTAGATCGCTACGTCAATCAGTTCAATCACACCAAATCTTTCATTCCATAATTCTTACGCTACTGGAGCGCCCTCTGCGTCATATGTGTTTGAAATGCTTATGCGCATTAGCCATACCCTAGGATGTGCGCTTTACACGCACGATCCCCTGTCCCCATTGCTTTACAGCAAGTGTAAAGACTGCGAGAGAGATGGCGCTGTTCTGTTGGCGCGAAAAAAATGAGGTGTTTCCACATAAAAAAAAATTGAATCGATAAAAAAAGATTCTATAAAAATATTGATAAAATCGTTGTTAAAAAGTGTTATTTGTAAGCAGGGTTCGAAATTGTCAAGATAATTACGTTTTTTGATAATAATCACGTAACCTAACTCCTAACCGTTAAGGAATTATACCTTTCATCACCCATCTTGACTTTTGTAAGTGATCATTTGAATGCTATGCGGGCAGTCGCATGTAGATTATTATTAAATAAGTATTAGCTAGCTTTTTCAAGGTGATCACGGCTTTTCTTTATAATATACACATAGAGGATAAATTTACCTACCCAAGGATTATCAATTTCTCCCATGTGGTCGACCAGAGTTTTCATGTCTGCTTTGCTCAAGGCTGTTCCAATCATGACGGATTTCCGGCAAGCCCTGGACGCGAACATAGCTCTCACCCTGCTGGGTCTACAGTATTCTGACGAAGATTCCTGTAAGTAACACATTTATCTTTGAATTACTTGACTTAAAAGTCCTGTATACCTAGATGGGGCGGGCGTCCACAGTACTCCGCCATTGCGTCCTATCATGGGCTACGCGCTTCCCCTCGGACCAGCGGGGCTAGCATATCTTGCCGCGACCTCGCTTGTCGCATCTTGACTCTGCATCACCTGTCCTGCTTACTCGGTATTCACCGAAAAGTGACAGGTAGTATTTGTCGCGCGACTAAGAGTCGCGTGTCACAGTTATACTAGCCGTGCAGGTGAACCCGATAGTCCTTAGTTTAATTGCCACTGAACGCCTACTCTCTAATCTATATTATTATAAAACGAAAATGGTATTGAAAATCAGCTTTCTACCAAGAGGTCATTTTTTTTTTTTTTTTCCTAGCCTATATTTGTGTCCCACTGCTGGGCAAAGGCCTCCCCTCTCTTGCGCCACTCGTCTCTATTGGCTGCATGCTCCGTCCACTCGTAACTAAATGCATCCAGGTCATCCCGCCATCTTCTTTTCGGTCTGCCTCTGCTCCGGTAACCTTGTGGTGTCCAGTCGGTGATTATTCTGGCCCATCGTTCCGGATGCATGCGGCAGCGGCACACATGTCCAGCCCAGTCCCACTTCAGCTTTGCGGTCTTGGCACCCACGTCTACAACGCGCGCGTTGTAGAGAGGTCATTATTACAGGAAAAATCTTCAAAGCGCGATGCAGGGCTTGTATGGGTGCGCGGCGCCAACCGTTCAGCGTCATCTGTAGGTTAAAACTTTGTCCGCTCTTCACGCCGACACGACTGGATGGATTTTAACCAATTTTCGTACATGGATAGATCTAAAGATAGTTAACAGGATACCTTTTACCCATCTACAAGACGAGAAGTTGCATCTTCTAGTATAAAATACAGTTTTATTTCATCAGCTATGTACCAGGGACTATTTATTCGCTTAAATAAGTCACGCTACATAGGGACTATTATTTTAAAAATTGTACTCTTTCAATACTAATTGATAATTGGTCAAACACTGTCCGCTCCCTCGGGCTTGTGAGTCAGTCGCTAAATAATTTTAGTAAGTACAATTTATTGTTACTTACCCTCAGCATAAACAGTAACTCCTCGATATCTTCTTTCCCAAATATCCAATTTTTCGACATAGGTATTGTCAAGAGTTTAACTCTTTTCGTTGGAGGGGCATCTTCATCTATTTCAAACGTAAAACCGTTTTTTTTGAAGATTCCTAAATTGTCCATCAATATTTGTTCATTTACTCCAGTAAGTTCCAGTTGCTGTGGACTATAAAAAAATGTTGAGACTCACTATGAAAAAGGAAAACAAATTGTAACAAAGTAAAATCAATACATACATTACGAGCTTTTGATTTGTTAGCTCTGTAGTTTTTTGTAATGTTTCAAAATTATAAATCTCATCAGTAGCGTGTTGATCAATTATAAACAGATCGTCTTCTAATTTAGTAATTATAAATCCTAAATTGAATTGTCCTATAACTAACATCTTCTTAAAGGAATCTTGAGATACTTCCTTACTAAGTTCTTCTTCACATTTCTTGTTAAACACAGGATTGATAGTAGTCTTGAATTTTACTCTTTCTGGTGCAGACTTATTCATTTGTTTGCTGTTTATTTCTACCAATGCCTTTACATGAGCCAGTGATGTTTTCATAGTCACTGTTTTTCTGTTATACTTACCTAAATCTTCTTTATCTGTTATTATAGTGAGCTTCTTTTGTTTATCTTTCCGATCTAGAGATACATTTGATTTTTTATGCAATTCTTTGTTAGTACAATTATATGTGTGTGATTTTTCAATTACCACATCACTTAACTTTCTAATTTGCGTGTTTGGAACATTATCAGAATCTTCTAGATACATTATACTATTAGTTGTATCAGTCGATGCAGGACTTGATTCATTAGTCTCATTTAATGTATCTGTATTATTAACTTCATTAGATGCATTTAATGATTGTACCACATTATGTAGAGTAATCTCGTTTGCACTTTTTATTGCTTCATTTTCTTCCTCTAATGAGGTATCCTTGTCAGAATCTGAAGACTCTTCTTTAACATTTTCAACATTGCAAATATTACTTTGTTCTGCTTGAATATGATCATCATTGCTAATCTTGCTAGTTTTTGACGATACATAATCTAGCATTGTTGTAGATTTCCTTTTTAAATCTACTTGCCTTGTTTCTGTCTTTTTATTTGTGTCTGAACAAGTTGTTGATATAGGATTTTTAGCAAAACGCTGCATGAAAGAGTTGAAAATTCTAGGCTGATCAGTTTCAGCATCATCATTAGTTCTTTGGCTGTATAGATTAGCGTTCGGTTCCACTTTCAAGGTCCTCGGAATAGTTTCAAAGAGTTTTAACAATGATGCTTTTATGACATCTAATATAATCTTTTCTTTGGTCAGAAATAGTTTTCTTTTGTCTGGTGTTACATTTACATCCACAGATGTTCTATTTAAATTAATGTTTAAGAACACAAAAGGGTACTGGTGCGAATTGTATTGCCTGTATGTTTCATTAATAAGCTTCATAATTTTAGTCGGTTCACATGGTCTGGAATTAACATAAAAGAATTGTCTGTCTGTGCTGGAGCGCCCACTGCCATGAGCACATGACGATATAAAACCTGTGAACTCAACAGGGTCAGCAACATTTTTGTAGCCCTGTGATTTTTGAGAACAGGTTATAGCTTCTTGTGAGTCTTTTATACACGATTGATCAGCATCATTGGAATCTTCTGATAAGTCTATCTCAACATCTTCCAAGACAACACTTTCTTCACTCTTTTGTACACTTCCGGATAAACCTTTGAAAATATTATCTTTAATATTGGACACTTGCTCAGGCTTGATTTCAAGTATGGTTTGCAACTGTTTTGGTCCAAACACACAAGCAATGTTGTCCTTGTAGGAGACTGAGCCTTGGGTGGCTACCACTGATGACTTAGGATTGGGACCAGTCTGATTAGTGCATGTAATTCTGAAATCGGGTAGAAATCAGGGATTATCATGATAGAATGATTGATAAATAAGACATAATGTACAGTTGAGGAATGAAAATGTTTGTCACTTTAGAAACCTTAACACTGTTACACAAAGTAAAAAAGTAACAAAACCTTTTTATTCCCCAGCTATACTTGGATTGTATCATCTTACTTGACTCCTAATGATATGAGACAATATGCATACAGCAATTGTGTCATTTTGTTGAACTCCCTTTTGGCATTCTTATGGAACTCTTTCTGCCTGACTGGCAGTGAAGCAAACAGGTGGGATAAACTGACTGTGGTTCCTACTTGACGAGAACATGGTGTCTTCTTTGTTATATTTCCCTTGTGGTCATACTCTAGCTTTGTTGCTGGAAAGTAATTACAATGTGGGTGTCAAATGTGTGTGTTAGGTTATCCCACGAAAATCCCATATATATTTTTTGGCTGTTTGTCCTTCTTTCGTGAAGCATCAAAGAAACATAGAATTATGATTCATTTGCAGAAATATGGATAAAATGCATATATCCAGGATTCATTAGAAAATTACAAAACATTTTACCTAAGAAAATCCATTAAAAGAAATAAGATGACAAAATTTACTTACCATACTCACAATTTTGGTGTCTCGTCACAATGGTAAGGTTCGCCAGTGCACAAAGAGAGCTTAATGCCTCTCCTCTAAAACCAAAACTGGACACTCCAAGTAAATCTGAGTAGTCACTAAGTTTTGAAGTGTGGTATTTTAAAGCTGAAATAATAAAAAGTTGACATGTTAGGCAACACTTTCATGATGTCATATTTAAAAATATTTTTAATTATTCTTGCCTTATTTTACTACAAATAATCAAGAAATATTGGACAACCTGACACTAAACTTGTCCCAAATTAAGCTTTATTAGGCTTGTGTTGTGGGTGTTAGATGACGATATACATCCATAACCATAGCAAAGTAATATTGCAGAAAAGGATTATTCATAATTACTGGGTGATAATTTTATCAGGTGACACAAATAGCTATAAATCATTGATATTTGTTTATTTCATGTTTATTGCAAAATATAAATCGTACAAAAGACGAACATAATGCCATAGGACATTTTCTCCCAGTCAACTATTGGGCAAAGCAGATAAGTTGTGATATGATGATGGACTACTTACTTAAACCTGCAAAATTATCTTCTGTAACACCGGAACCATTGTCAGCTACTTCGATAAGATCAATTCCATGGTTTTTGAGCCGAATATCTATATTGGTGGCCCCTGCATCAAGAGAGTTTTCCACTAATTCCTTCACAGCAACTGCCAAGCTAAGTACTACCTGGAAGATAAGATTAGACAACAGTAGTGACACTGAATGTATCCAAATAAAATATCTAAATATAGCAATAAATAAACCGGCACTGAAACTTACTTGGCCAGAGCAAATTTTGTGCACGGATTCTACATTAATAGGTTTTATAGATTTTACTTTTTCACAGTCGTCTTTATCGTCATGATTATCCATTTTATAACACTAAAAAAAGTAATAAAATAAAAGCAAAATTTTAAATATAAAGGCTGATTTAGACGATGCCAATTTTGAGACGCCTAAATTACGGCGCCTCGAAAAAGCACCGTGTAAACACTTTCCGCGCCATTTTTTCGCCGCATGCCAGCGCTGGCGCGGAATAGAACACGAGCCTATTTTTTGGCGCCAGTGACCCCCCCTCCGCGTCTCTCGCTGCCACTAATGACTGGTACTGAAAAAAAGCACCGTGTAAACACAACTGGCGGCGAGATTTAGGCGGCTGAACATAGTCATCGTCTAAACGGTCGGAGGTGTGCTGTGCGGTAATCACTGGCGCCGTAATTTAGGCGTCTCAAAATTGGCATCGTCTAAATCAGCCTTAAATCCGAAATCCGCTTGAAAGGCAATAACTTGGCAATAACTAACAAATGTCAAATTCGAATTTGACAGAATTTGTTAAAACTACTAGAAGTATACTGCTGAGCGTTACTGCTTTAAGACGTCTTTAATTATAACAGGAACAGTCTTTCCTCCAGATTGTTTGAGATATTGTTAAAATCGCGAAAATTCATCCGAAAACAAGCGAACCTTTTTGATGTTTCAAGAAATGACAAACAAACGTCAAACGCAGCAAAACAGGAAAAGCGGTGACGAATGTTCTTGAAAAATTCGATCTCAGATTTTCCTACGCAGTATTATCGGTGGTTCTAAAATTTTATTTATTGTGATTGTGTGATCAAGATGTCGCTAAATACGGCTCATGCCGATCATGGTGTTCTTATACACGCAGGAGAAGTGTGAGTCACATTGTCGTAGTTTATACTACATTTTGTACATTGATAAACAGAATAGAACTTTCTACAATCTATTTGCTTTGTTCTGTAGATAGAATAGATGTATCGTGTAATGATAATCTAAATAAATCTATTCTAATTAGTTAGTATGGTCTCAATACTTTTCTTCTTCTTCCGAAAGAAGAAGAGTACTTTTCTGCACCAATATCGAAGAATGATATTATGATGCAATGTTTTTATAATATGGGAATCCCCAATAACTAAAGGTCGCTGACAAGTCAACATTATTGAATCTTTAATTTGATAAACTTCTGAGAATTACACCTTGACTTTATAACATTCAACAATATTATACCTTTCAATTATTTTAGTACACAATTGTTGTTGTACATTTTATTCTTAGTCAATATTCATGCTTCCCCTAGCCTATTATAACGTTATTATATTAAAAATGAAACATTAAATGATGTTAAGAATAAATTAATTTCAGAATCATCTTGTTCTCGGATAATGTCATGGTTGACTTCTACGGCAATGACACCCCTGAATTCAAGGGCACCAAGAACGGGCGCATGTACCTCACCACCCATCGCATGATCTACAACTCCAAAAATGTCACAGACACCATGAGGTCTTTCAGCTTCCCCTTCATTGCCCTTCAGGATGTAAGTAAAGAATGAAAGTAAACATTTATTACATAAAAGCACACAGGCTGGACATCATTTGTGTGCTTAAGAAAAGGCTTTGACTGAAGCGCAAAGCAAACTGCAACATTGTTATTCTATCAAAACCCAGAGGGAGCTGGAGCTTAAACAAGGCAACACTACAAAACAAAGCAACATGTCCTTTTCATACTATTGGCTGCTTTAGGGTCAGGTTATATCTTGGTCAAACTCTTAATTTTGATTTACACTGGTTGCAGTAATATTCAGTTTGTGAGAGTTGTGCACCTAATTGAGTTACAAAAAAGTCTTTGTAGAAAATATGCTGGTTTAGTGATATACATACTATATATATATTAGTAGTATGTATTAAAACACGGAGAACATTACCTATTCCCGAGACATTTCAGCGTTGACAAGATTAACACCTGACAGAACATTCATGGACTAAATAAGGCTGGAGTTTGTATTCTAACAGTCTTTTTGCCCAGTAGTAATGTCACTACAAGGGTGTATTACTACTGGGTATAAAAAAAAATAGATGAGAAAAGTTTTATTTTGCAGTCACAATTTACAAACTCATCAAGGAGATCCCCAGGTCATACATAACTGCCTGGAAGTCAAAATCGTCAGAGACTCATGGACTTATAAATTTGAGCTTAAAATATTTCTTGCATCTCCTAACCATCTTCCTTTTGACAGGTCAACATAGAGCAGCCAATGTTCTCAGCCAACTTCATCAAGGGTAAAGTGAGAGCCCAGCCCAATGGCAACTTTGTTGGAGAGGTGAAGTTCAAGTTGGTGTTCAAGTCGGGTGGTGCCATTGAATTCGGCCAGGCTATGCTGAAAGCTGCACATCTTGGTAAGAATTCAAAGAAACTTCCATAGAACTACATATGTGTGTGATTGCCATAAGGGCCACAGCTACAATTTTTGACATTTCATTAAATTAACAAACTGTCTGAACCTACTAATGCAAGAAGGGATGAAATGTTTAATTCCTAATGGTATAATCACATAGACCACTTTTTCAATGACTTCCAATCCTAACATATTTATTATGCTTAGATTTTCAGAAATGATTAGGTACATGATAACAATTCTGAATAGTAAGGCAGTTTATATAATGTTATCTCAGAAATGTGTCATGCTCTGATAAATACAACTTCATATCAACTAAGCAGGCACATATCTATTCTAGGTGTGCTTTCGAGGAACTAGTATAGGTAATCCTATTAGGGTGCTGCCTCACTGAGCATTTTACTGTGATGAAACAAAAAAATATATAAACACCTTATTTAGTTTTTGTAACATTACAGGCCACAAGCATTCACCTGCAATGTAACAAAAAATAAATAAATATGACGAGCACGCTTACAATGTCAGAAATAGGAAACAAATGTTTGGTTCCTATTAGATTCTAGTGCTAGCATGGTGCGAGGCATTCCCTTGCTCTAACCCAGGGATACATCTACATATTATATGTAGTTAATTATGATACTATGTGTTGTTGTTCCTTGGTCTATAGTATTTGTGTTTGTACGTGTAGCGTCCCGGCACGCGGGCCCGGGCGCGGCGCCGCCGCCGTACACGCCGCCGATGGGCCCGTGGTACGCGGCGCCGCCGCCCGCCTACGCGCCGCCGCCGCAGGGCTACTACGGATGGGTGCCGCCGTACACTGTGAGTTATTAAAAGAAAAAGCCCGTGGATTACGTTCGTTATTGCGACATGTTTTTAGAAGTTCATTGTTAGATAACGATAAAATGCTAGCAATCATTGGTTTAAGAGGCTTTATACGTTTTAAAATGTATTTTTTTCAATTATGACAAATGTATTGAAAATTTTAAGCAACTTTTTAAAGTGAATAATAGTTTTCCCTGTGTTATAAATAGTAAACATAGCTATTTAATCCTTTCATTGGGAGGTTTCAATAAAAAAAAAAAAAGTGTTCTGCATGAATTTTGTTAATTTCGAGTAGTTTTTAACACAAAAATTAAAACTAGGTTTCAAATAAATCGCAATAGCCCTATTCTAAGTCAATCAATTTTACTGATAATATGATCATTATGAAAAATGTCTAAAACAATTATCATTTTTTAACGGATAAGGAGCCTTAAGAGATAAGATCGTATCCATGGACCCCTTAAGACTTCACAGTAGCAAGTTTTTATGTTAATTTTATAAATATTTCCACACAGGCGTTCCCGGACCAGCCCCCACCAAACTCGGTGTTCGTGTCGAACAACCCGCCGCCGTACCCGGGCGTGGGCGGCGCCGCGTACCCGGCGGGCGGCGGCTGGTCGGGCGCCGGGCCCGCTGCCGCGCCGCCGCCCGGCTACCCCGGGGGCTTCGCGCCGCCGACGCAGAACGGGGTGCCGCCTACCGGTGAGCTCAGTTGGTATCACAGACCACCCCCACTAGATGGAGCATGTAAGGCGACCCGTAGGCGACCCGCGCGCACCAACGATATGGTACGGCAGAACATTAAAGTAGCAACACGGCGGCCACCGTTTAGTTGCGTCCATGTTTATGAGGTCTCTCTACACCACTTAACACTACAATTTACCATGTTATTTATTTAATTTCTTTTTTCGTTGACGTACGCATGGATCATAAACAAGGACGCAACTAAACGGTGGCCGCCGTGTTGATACTTTAATGTTCTGCCGTACCATATCGTTGGTGCGCGCGGGTCGCCTTACATGCTCCGTCTAGTGGGGGTTGTCTGTGGTATACTGTCATGATCATGACTGACCGCCGGTTACTATTGTGTCATTACGGCAAACTTCTATAGATAGAAATGTAGTAGGGTAATTCCCTGAGTTCGGTATAAATTAATTGAGACCGTTAATTGTACTTTTTCATAGAATTTGCCGCGAATCGTCACGGTAGTTATCGATGTTTGAGGACAATTTGTTTTCAGTTCATTTCTTTGTCGTGAATAATGATCGAGTTTCGTATCTATCGTACCATACGTTACTTGTGATTGTATGATCGATTTTTGAAATACTTAATACATTTTACTTTTTATTTTAGTAATGTAGTTTGAATTTATTTCCGACTATTTTTAGAGGGTAGTTTGTTGCTTCTATGTTTCCGCAATGGCCACATTGGCCACAATGTAACTTGACAATGCAATCGGTGCCAAAATACGAGTTGCAGTTGAAGATTCACAGAAATGACCAGATCAGAACCAAATTTCTGTCACTTATTTTCTAGTAAAAACTTGCGCCTGGTGGATAGTAAGCGTTTTATGCCCGTATCGCGCGCTCTTATGATGTCGAGATTTGACTTCTCTGATTTCACCAGAACGTCCGGTATCCGAAAGCTAATCTAAGAGCTCACGGCCTGTACCTTGACATTTCAGTTCTGTTTCCTCTTTGTTTACATGAGTGACTTTCACTTACATTCAACATCAGTTACCAAAAATGTTTCATGGCCGCTACAATAAATTAGTACCACAAAAAAGCCGCAATATGGCGTGGGCTTATACGTAATTTGTCGGGCTATAATAAACGATTACTACGTCTCTTGAAAAATAAATATAATTACAAATAAAAATTGTCGATCGGAAATGTGGTGAGATTCAAATCGCATATTTATTAATGTAATTTTAAATAATTGAGTACTTAGTAAAGTAGACTTATTTAGTTAGATTATGTCTTTATGTACATTGTACCAGGATGTATACTAGTGGTATGTTGCAGTAGTTTGGTTACCATTTACAGATGCTAAGGCGGCTGAGGCGGCTCGCAGTGCCTACTACGATCCTAACCAGCCGCAGACCGCCTACGTGCCGCCGCCGTATGTAAGTATCGTTATAGCCTGTAGTTTAATAGAATAGAACATATTTATTGTTTAATCTGTACATAGATTAACATGAATGTGTATCAACAGCTACCTTTTGCGAGCATACAACATAACTACGTCGCTAGAAATCGTAAAAGGACCATTCTATTTTTAGAGAGATATAAGGGAGGTCGCATTTGCACCACGCGAAAGAAACGGTGCAGCCGCACTGTTTTAATTCAGCATCACTTCTGCATTTGCGCGATTGTATTGAACACGCGGCTATTTCTCGCGACTTCAGGTATAGGAGAGGGGAGAGGGGGGTTCGCGTTGAATGAAATCTACATCGTATCGATGCTGAATCGCGACTGTATCGCTACAGTTGCGATGCAGAAGCGTGGTTACATGTGCGAGCGAGGGTATATGACCAGTGACATTATCGCGACTGAATCGCTGCATAAAGTCCCTGCATACAGGTAGTAAATTTGCTGTGCAATAGTATGTTGACCAGACAGATCCGATTTTCATTTCGGATTATCCACCCTCGCTTTTCGATCGAGACAATACTGTTCTTATTTTCTCGGGTCCACATTGGATACGATGAGTATTTTATCCGATATAGAGCGGTACAGGTATTATTTTTATTGAAAGTTTATATTATCTAATCTCCTTGTTTTTGTAATGTAAACTAAACTGATAGCAGTCAACGAATATTATTTCTGTGTATGAGCTTTATTTGTCAATAAGATATCATCGAATAGAGGCCGGACTTATTGAACGATGGTGTACTATCGGAACGATTAAGCTTTTTGAGAAGTATCTAACCCCTCGTAATTTCCATAATTTTTAAATATACTAAAAACCAAATGTGTCGTTTTCAGGATCAGCCCCCGACCTATCAGGAATCTACGTCCAAGAAGCAAAACTAAGGCACTGTCCGCATTTCCACCTCGGGCAGCCGCCGCTGCCGGCCGGCGAGCCCGGCCCGCCCGAGCCGCGCTGCAGCACCGAAACTGTCGTCTAGTGTCCCGCCCCTAAACCGTGAGGCGAGTGACAGATACAATGTTGCCAGGTACGAAAAATAACGATCAAAACTATCAATCGAATGAATCGATTTAAAATTATCTGCTAGTTCGATCTTTTATCAAGTATTTCTTAATGAATTAAATTCGGGACGTTTTGTCACACTCTCGCCAAGTTTCTTATAGTTTATTTGATAATTCGGTATTATATTTTTTATTATTTATTATCAACACGAACACATACCTATCATGTGGCAATATTCGTGTGTATTTAGCTGTCATTTGTCTCTTGATTTATTGATTCTAGTTTAGTCGAGGAAGTAATCGTGTAACCACATTTAGGCTCATTTTTGGAAGTAGTCTAGTAGAAGTAATTGATATTTGTTACAGATTATTGTGATATTTGTATCTATCTGTATACATCAAAACGGGTACGTGCAGAAAAATAAATTCTGTAATTGGTTACGGGAAAATTTCCTCGACTGCATCGCGGTGTCTACGAACACACAAACATTCAAAACCATCTTACATTCCTTATATTTCTCGATCTGGCTATTTGCCGCTTTATATTATTAAAGGGTTTAAAATAACAGTGTGTACCCGTTATTTGCTACTGCAATTAAATGTGAATGCAATATATAAAAGAATTCGTGCATGACTGATTGATGTATATAAAAAAAATAATATTTAAATGTAGCACAGATAACTTAGTTCATTAACCATTCGTGAAACGAGATATTTCTATCGTGCCTGTACGTTTAGTGTTAAAAAGTATTCACAAAGTTCTAGTACTATATAATACTATGTTAGAATTTATAAAGTTTAATCAAATGTAACAGGCTTAAATTGTTTTTCTTTTGCATTGTATTGTGAATAGTGTTATTATTAAATATAAATCAATGCTTTAATATTTGTTTTATTTTATTTCGATAAACCTACCTCATAAAATGATATTGAAAACAAGTAAAATTCAAACTTATAGACACACACGGTCACGACGAACTATCTCCACAAGTCCGTGCCCCGTACATGGGTCACTATAGCCGACCAGGTACGCACTCAAATCACTATAATTATATTTTTGTTTAGATTGTTCTATTTTGTTATATTCTTTTGCCTGACAATCATGATACGAATTATTGTGTACTGATCATTGCACATAAAGTGTGTTGTGTCAAACTAGTAGGTATTGTAATTTTTTTACGAAACATATTTTCGTTACATATTTTTAACTGTAGAAACACCACAATTGCCCCCGACACCGACGAGCCCCGGGTTCAATTCTCGGGCTGTTCCGCTACTCCTAACGGCTAAATCCGAGTCCAATACCTGGTCGTTTCATAGTGACTCAAACGTGGAGCACGGACGTGTGATGGAAGTAATTTGCTTGGACGTCCAAGAAAATTTAAATATTTTGTATGGGGACTGTAAACGTGTTAATATATGATTGATATTTCTTAGCCTGGTAACTTGAAAATTAAAAAGGCAGCAGAATTAATGGGTCTCTTTATCGACAGCATAATAAATAAGGAAAAGCCGTACAAATTTGATAATAAAATGTAAACGGCTCTGAGTTCTCCGAAATATTCGCATATGGCATTCGAGTCTTCAATGAAGCCGATAAAGAGGCATGGCTATAACGGCGGTTCATACGCTCGTGAGAATCACCCTAATAGCTACAGTAATCATATGCCACCGAAAAGAGCTACGAGAGCGAACTAGAGAGGGAAGGAGTGAGTTAATATTTTGCTGTCATCTTGACTAATTGGTCAAAAATCATGCAGGAGTTCTCAAACTATGCATGAGAGTAAAGCATGGCACCGTAAAGCGCTCCGGTTTTCTCTTCTACGAAAGCAGATTATTTATTACGCGATATCGCATAGCTCGGCTGCCCTACGCAGAAAGCAAGCAACACAAAATTTTCCTAAAATGTTTTTTATTTATTTTTCGGCCCAGAATCTCAAAATACATCCATCAATGTGACATTTATGAAAAAAATAAATGATGTATACTTTTCAAATTACAGATGTTTTTAAAATCCAAGTAACTTTTTTGACGGAGTACCTATTCTAAGCGAAAGTCAAGTAAGTACCTTAGTTTTAACGTGAAAACGAGTAGGTATCTCGCAATGAGATACTTGTAATTCATTTAGATTTGTGAGATACTTGATTTTAGCGTCGAGATTGACATGGGAAACAAAATGTGCAACCATGTCAAAACAAGTGTCTCCATATCATTAAGTTTCTGTCGGGTAGATGTGTTTAGAAAATTACCTTTTGTAAACTACCTTCTTAAATCAAATAATTTAAACCATTGATACAATGATCAAAGCTAAAAAAAATATCAAATGCGTAACCTGGTGGAAGATTTTTTTTGTGGTGTGAATGAGACATTACGTGTTTCATAAATTTAATGAACAACTTTGGCTGTTTTACCTAATATTTGCCAGTCAAGGATTGCATGCAAGTGTCAACTGTATCTTATAAGTGAAGTTTTTACCAGACTTGTTATACAGATTATTTATCATTAAGAGACGCAAAGAACATTGAATGAACTCAAATGCTCGTCATAGGACAAAATAAATTACAACGGGTCTTTCGCGATATTCTTTATTTTACCTTCATTATCTAACAAAAAAGGCAGTTTATGCGCATATGTTGTAAGTGTTGTGTGTCCGACTGGTGACAATAATTAGTAAACAAAATATGGGTGGTAGTCGAACATTTATCTCCTTACCCATTTTATCAGACAATTTCGTCGGGTAGTGCTACATTTGGCCGACAGCTCCAGTAACAACTCGCTGATTCACGAGTACATCTGAGACCACGGCGTGTGCAACCCCGCCGAAACGTTAGATTATAAGGAATATCGCGATAGAGCCGTAATAATTTGTGTTAATTATGTGTACAAATCGCGAGAGTATAGTAGTAGTAAGTTTCAATAAGTCGCATTCTAAATTCAAATTCGTAAAATATTTCGTTCGAAATTCTTAATTAATTTATTGTCTGCTTAATTTCACTTTGTATGAAGAGAATGTACACATTAGATTTTTTCATGATGTTGATCCAAGTATTTTTTTAATATACATTAAACAATGTTAAATTATACACAAAATAACTCAATTTGGTAACTGTCTCAAGTATAAATTGTTTTTTTTTTTTCAAAAGATAAATCAATCATTTTTTTTCATAAAATGACCTTAATTATATATATACAACATATCCAAATTTCACAAATATAGGATCAGTAGTAACTAAATACAAGAAAAAACAATGATTTTCCTTTTTTTGCGATTTTCTCAAAAACCACTTGAGGGTTTAAACATTTTTCAACGGCCATATTTATGTCAAATGTGGATTCATTTCAATAAACAAAACTAACCTGTTCAAATTACTTTACTTTTATGATTATGTAAATAGTATTATATTGTATTTTATCTTCAAACTCGCTATTTATGAAAATACACAACTTTAAATGCTTCCATTTAATTTTTGAACGTGTAATGAGGAATAGTTTAGTAAATTCGTTTTTCCGCTCTGCTGTAAAATTTGTCCCAACTGAGTTAGTACTTGAATTCTGTTTAGGGCAGCCGAGCTAGGCCGATACAAGCTGCGCCGCTAACCGACAGATTTTGGGTACCTCTGGCATAGACATTACGACATTAGGTAGTAATATCGCCACAGACTCATCTGCAGAATTGCCTATATAAACAAATCAAGTAAAAAATAATAAATGACAAATGTCACCTTAGTTGCAAGTCAGAAGATTATAAAATCAATATGTCAGCCACGCAACAATAATACAATAAAAAACCCTGGATTAAAATCTCCAAAATGAAAAATTAAGCGTAGTAACTTTACCTATCACGCGCACATACTGTGCTCGCATTACCTGGAACGGAAAGTATGGGTGAGTTGTAAGATTGATATTATACAAAAGGGCCTACGAAAAGTAAAAGTACCTTGAAACATTGTAATTGTAAGAAATTAGCTTTGGTAACATTGCCACTCACAGGCTCATTACTACGCCAAACAGTAGTTCAAGAACAACATAACGCGAGGACTCTTTACTGTTTACTACATTTGCTAGATTTGACAAAGATTAGGTATATTGCGGGTCTAAGTATCAATTACTGTACCTCCACTGCACGTAAGTTCACCATTGGGTTATTGTATGTAGCAAATCAAGGTGATTTATGCTGACTGAGTTATATGTAGCCATGTTGTCGTTTTCAGAGTAACCAACAACGATGGCACCTTCCATGCACCCGCCTTGTACCCCGTCCGCATCATGCACTACCCCGCGGTGCCATCCCTCACTGCCCCAGTGCTCGAGACCGGAAAAATGTTTAGCCAAAACTATAAAAAAGGGCGTAAGGCCCTGCCAAAGTGCGGTATCTATCATGTCCACGAGGTCGAAGCAACCGTGCTCCGGATGCGCAAAGTACGGAGGAAAAAACGTATCAAATCCCAGAAAAGTAGCGAAGATCGAAAAGTATCTTAAAAGAAAGTCTATGGAAAGGAGGATGAGAAAGAAGGATAGGTTACACGGAACGCATACATATTTGAAGTACCAAAGGAAGAAGGGGACTCCACGGTCGCTGGACGAATGCTGTGCGGGGAAAGGCCACAGAGGCCGACTGAAGCGGCGCGGTTGTCGCCACTGCTGCGCGAAATGCTGTGGGGTGAAATGCAGGCAGTGTTGTCAACAGTGCTGCGACGAATGCTGCTGCCCCTGCTGTGGAACTTGCTGCAGCCGCTATTGCACTATACTCTAAATTGCCTTGACTGTTATAATTACATGTTCGTTCCTCGCTAAATTATGAAGTAAATAATTGATGAATATTACATTTTCCATAGACAATTTGTTTATTTTCTTTTAAAGAATACAATGGAACGGACCAAAAGCTTATTATTTTTCTGTATTCAATAAAACAGTGTATTCAGGTAGATGAAGATGACAACGGATTCTGATCGTAATAACGAATAGGCAGTTTTCAGGTTCAGTATAAACGTATAAACCTACTTATTCATTCGACTGTAGGAAAGCCGTTGGAAACGCAGGTTCGAATCCTGTCCGAACCATTAAATTTTTCAATTTTTCGCTTCATTGTAAACAGTCCATATTTTTGTTGAACCAGCTAGGGCAATAAAGAAATCTAACCAGGTGGATATAATATCCGTAGGAGGGTCGATTGCAAAAAAATTGTACATAGTTAAGGGCTTTAATTAAAACAAAACTTAATTGATTCCTTTGTGTGACGAAAGTTACCCATACATTTTGTATGACTAACTTTCGTCACACAAAGGAAGCGATCGTGATTTTTTGTTAATTAAGCTTTTAACTATGTACATTTTTTTGCAATCGACCCAGGATGCTCACATCTCTAAGGCATTAACCTCTAAGGCCTTTACCAAGCGTTAAAATTGCTTTTATAGAGCTCCGCAGGAAGAGAACCTCAGGTAATTTGTCGGGAACACTCGATTATATCTCAGTGAAGAAAACAGTAAATATATATTACACTAGCGGCCACCCGCGACTTCGTCCGCGTAGATTTTTGATGATGACAAAGATATTAAAATAGGTAAGTGAATTTTATTCTTAGTTAAAATGGTCTAGACATATTACATTTCAAACAGTGGCAGACACTGATATGCAATTGTTAAAGAATTTTAGAAGATTTTCCAATTAGATTACGGGAATTGTTTGCAGGATGCTTAATATTTATTCCGTCAGTTACCTGATGCTTTTAATCTTTGGCAAAAATGACTCTGCAAGATATAGAGCGACGCATGGATTTGGAGTTAGAAAATGGGGATCTTAGTTATTATGAGCGAGATTTAAAAAAAAAGTTAAATATCGTAAGGCTGTTAAAACAATCTTAAACTCAGCACTGGAAATCGAGAGATGGAGGCAGTTTAATGAAGAGTATCTCTTTCAACAATAATAAATAATAAACTTTATTTCAAAACAATAATAAATAATGACCTCTTTTCATAAGAACGAAAATAAACGAAAAGAGTTGTGTGGCGGAGTTCCCGAGGCTGGCCAAAATGTTTCTAAATGGTCTAGCAGGTACCCCAGTTATTAAAAAGGCTAGTGTTCAAAGAAAGCGCTGAAATGTGACCATTAAAAACTAAATGCACGTAAGTGAATTTAATGATGCGATTACTATTTTGGTCTACAGACTACAGGCTAGTAGATTTTTTGAAGAGTGATTCAATATATTCTGGTGCTACAGTTCTCTATATTTCTCAAGAAGCTAAATAAAGTAAGAATAGGTATATAAAGTATAGATTATTCATGTGCTGATAGACAACTCACTAAATATAGGAGCACATAAAGTTTGGAACACAATTAATAAGAGACAGCACTAAGAAAATATTGTTGACAGTCAACCATAGAAAAGGGGGTGCAAGTTCGTTTTAAAAAAAGGACGTAGTCATTGGGTAGAAGACAGGAAATAAAGAAAATATAAACTGATAACCTTAGCGTAACACTTCTTTATAAACAACATTAGCGGTGTTCCCCATACAAACTTTGCACCCCTTTTTAACCCCCTTAGAGGTAAAATTTTCCAAAACGCTGAAATTACTTTTTTTCTATTTGATTAAGTAAGCTTTTTACAAAGTTTCAAGTCTCTAGTTCAAAAAATAAAGTTTCTCCCATAGAAACATTGCACCCCTTTTTAACCCCCTTAGGGGTGAAATTTTCCAAAACGCTGAAAGTACTTTTTGTGTTTTTGAATAGGTAAGTAATCTTTCTACAAAGTTTCAAGTCTCTAGCTCCAAAAAAAAAGTTTCCCCCATACAAACTTTGCACCCCTATTTAACCCTCTTAGGGGTGGTCTTTCCAAAAATCCCTTCTTATCTCTAGCCCACGTTATAAAAGTAACCTACTGTGCAAAAATCAACTCTCTAACATTAGTAGTTTCGGCTGTGCGTTGATGAGTCATTAAGGACTTCTTCTTTTATATATATATATATATAGAATATAGATTATATTCACTGTTTTCTTTACTGAGATCGTGCACAACGCCAACCGAACGACGATAATGTAGAGTTTCAAGGGGATGTCTCTTCATTACTAAACTTTACTAGGAAGAGTGTAATATTGGCTAGTCCTACAGCTCCACGCGAGCCACTAGCTAACTTTTTGCCCTCTTACTTTGCCAGTAGGTAGGAATTCCGTATAATAGTACCTATTACCTATGGTTGCATCCACGTTGCATCTCTTTCTAGTAGTTGTACCCACGATAGCCTGTAATTCATAGGACAGTAAAAAAAAAAACGGCCAAGAGCATGTTGGGCCACGCTCAGTGTAGGGTTCCGTAGTTGCCCATCCTTCACAATAGACGATTTAAATTACGAGAAAGATTTCAAGCTCTATAAAAAGGTCGTAAACGCCAAAGTAACTGTAATTATTTATTACCATCTGGAAGTTATCGATTATACGCGCCAGATTGAGCGAAATGTTTTAATACAGTATGGCACTTAACTAATATGTGTAACGTTCGAAGTATAAGGACACCGCGCGGCACTTACGTCATTTTAAAGAAAATTATGAATTTTTGCGATAACTTAAAAACCCTAGACCGATTTTATTCAATACTAGCTGTGCCCCGCGGTGTTACCCGCTCATCCTACGGGAACACTAAATTTATTCGGGATGAAAAGTATCCTATGTCCTTCCCCGGGACTGAAACTATCTATATACCAAATTTCATCTAAATCGGTTCAGCGGTTTAAGCGTGAAGAGGTAACAGACAGACAGACAGACACACTTTCGCATTTATAATATTAGTATGGATAGTTTTAATTGAAAGTGATAATTTTTTGACCCGTGGTTGAAAAGTTTTAGGGGGGGGGGGCTATTTTTTGGATTTCTGGAGTGAATATTTACAAAACTGCTGACTTTATCAAAAAATGATGTTTGAAGACCCCTATTATTTTTAAAAGACCTATTCAACGACACCCCATCACACTAGTGTTGGAACGAAAAAGAAATCACCCCCACTACCTGTACCCGGGTACCTCCCACCCGAAAAAAAGTTATTTTTTAGTTTTTATTTTACCGTTTTGTCGGCGTGATACATGACACATACTCATACCAAATTTCAGCTTTCTAGTACTAATGATCAGGGAGCTAAGCCGCGGACGGACAGACAGACAGACATGGCGAAACTATAAGGGTCCAGGGGAGGCAGAGAGTACGGATTTACGTATGCATACTCTCCGGTACATGTATACGAGAAATGTCTATTTTGTTTCTTTTTCTGGTTTGTGTATACTGTCCGCACATAGACAGCTGCTTGAAAGAAAATTTATAGATGACAAATGTCAATGTTATTGAAATCAGAAGATTAAATCAGTGTGTCAACCATCAAACCTTTACAATATCCGTTTATATTATAATAAAACTACACAAATGGAGCATTAGAATAGTGTGATCACACACGCAGTGGCCATCACAGTTTAATCAGGATCTATAAAATATTATGGGTGAGTTAGTGCGGGATTGATTGTTGTGTAGTAGTTATTACTGTTTACAGCTTTGTACAAAGAAGCCTGGAAAAACGACTTGCAATATTTGTCAGAAGCCAGCTGCCTTTAAGCCTTAGACAACCGACTCGACTTCACTGACTTGCCTACCTCAAAATTCGGGGGAACGCATTGTGCCACCGCTTTGAAGACAGCCAACATAACGCGGTCATTTGGCATCTTAGACTGCCACTCACACGCCATCGGGCCAATAGTTCAAAAGTTCAATAGGTAATAATATACTTCAGAAACGCGCCGAGTGCCATAAAACTAGCATTATATTGCTCTTAGTGTTTTTGTGACAGGCATTGAACTTTTGTACAAAGTTGTAGGTGGATTGTCAACAGGTGTGACGAATGTGCAGTGCAGTGGTAGGAGCGAGTTCTTGGAGGGAGGTTCCTTATCTCACATTGCACTATTAGCTTCGGCGGTGGATGACTGGGACAAAGTCGGTTAATGCATGCAGCAAAAGGAACTTCAACCCAACTGCACGAGGGTCGCGACCAACGATATTTTGGTTTTCCCAATTAGAAACGATAAAATTTTCTAATTGGGAAAACCAAATTTATTTTTCAAAACGAGACAATACTTTTACTGTAATCATTCAAATCAAGAATAATTTTAGAGGAACTTTGTAAAAGTGTTTCTTTTTTAACTTTAGTGTAATACTTGAAGCTGGACCTGGATTCGGCCTTACCACCAGATCAACCGATTTAAGATGTCTGGCCCAGCCGGAAAATATTGTGAGTATCTACCTTACGCCACACACTATAGAACACAACAGTTTTACTATTTCACTTACACCTCGGTTAAAATAAGCGGTCGTTTAGAGTAACGCGGTTAGGTATAGTGAAGTGCTGGTGTCAGAAGATATCAATTAACAGTAAAGTGCGTTCTGTGAAGGTAAGTTCTATCTTTTTTATTGTGAGTGGCAGATCAAATTGTTCGATAGGAGCTGGCTTCTGTTTTTATTTGCTATGCCTAAAATATGTTATCTTATCTACACAATATACTTATACACGTTATCGTTTTCAGAGTAAACAAGTAGCTACAATGGCACCAGCTCATCATCCGCCCTGTACCCCATCCGCATCCTGCTCGACTCCGCGATGCCATCCCCAAATACCTCCATGCACCAGACCAGAAGACTGCCTGAAGTCCACGACAAAAAAGGGTGTAAAACCATGCGAAAGTGCGGTATCTATCATGTCTACGAGGTCAAAGATGTCATGTGCCGAATGTAAAGGAAAAAATATGTCGCCGAGCCAGAAAGCGGCCGAGGTCGAAAAGTTCCTTAAAAGAAAAGAAAGAGAGGCAGAACTTAAAAAGCAGGATCAGCTGCATGGAACGCACAAATATTTGGACTATCAGCGTCAACAAAGGAAAGGGAGTCCACGAGCGAATTCTGAATGTTGTGCGGGAAAAGGCCACAGGGGCCGGCTGAATCGGAGCAGGAACAAGGGTTGTTGTGGAGCTTGTTCAGTACTGTAACGCGATTGTGGACACTACAAGATTCATATTATTTGAACAAAATGTTTCTTCTTAAAACGAAGTAAATAATCAATAAGTACATCTTATGCTATATTTTATTTCATTTGCATTTTTATAACGAACCGTTTTCACTTTTCATATTTGAGTAAATATCATCAGTTTTGCGTACCGGGTATACTTAGGTAGTAGGTACGATATACTACCGGGTAAAGAAAGAGATTCAGAGCGCAACTGTGCGCTCGGGTAACAAACGCAACTTCAGGTCGGGACCGTTCAGTACACAGTACCTTCCTACGAAATAAGTACCTAATATTAAATTTCAATGACACACACACACATGTATTGCTAACTGACACATATAATATTAACTGGATTAGTGCTCTAGAATGAAAAAGTAACAACCTTGTAATATTTCAGCTACATACGGGGTTAAGGGATTGAAGCCATGCGTGTCCGCGCCAACTTGCAGCGCCCACAAGCACCGCCCGAGGCCCGCACCTTGTCCGAGGCCCGACGAGTGCTACAAAGCATGCATCAGGAAAAAACAAAAATGCCCCAGTGCTATGGAAGTCTGCACCCGACCTGGTACCGCTTGCGAATGCATCAGAGTACAGTCTCGTAGCTCCAGACATGCGAGGAAGAAAGCGAGGAAATGCGGCGCTAAAAGACACAGAACACGCATCAGAAAAGCATATAACAAACGCTCGATGATATCCCGATGGAGCCGCAAAGAGCATGGAAGGAGGTGCTGCAAATGCAGCAGATGCTGTGACGGCTGTATAATTTTGTGATCGTCATAAGTCTAACAACTGTCTTTCCGCGATATAACGATGCTTCATTACGTCCTCGACCAATAACTCAAGAAAACTGCCAATGCTTAGAAGTTTAAACATCCATTCTGGTGTCGATGGCGCTATCTTAGTTAAATTTGACACTAGCAGATAACAGCGAAATTTAAAAAATACTTATCTCGAGATGGCGTCAGTGTGTTAGGAAAGGCGTAAGCGCCATTCGAGATGGTATGTCACTGAGACATCGTCATGGTGGCCCGTATACAAGAGGTTGGTAGAACACGAGTTTGTATTGGCAGTCTTCTTGAATATATTATTTATTGGTCTGTTATTACGCGTACTGCTCCAATTCAACTCTATCCCATTCGAATTTATTGCGAGAATTTGCATTTTTGTTAACATGCCCCTTGTGATTATTGTCCATAGTTCGTTTAATTTTATTACAAAGAGGATTCGAAGTAACCCATACATTTTGAGATCTATTAAACTACGAGTACTTTACGTAAATACCACAATAAGTATAATGGTTCAACGCTCACCAAACATCATCCCCATTCTCGCACATTTCCAGTACTTTGTCATCCTAACTATAGTTTTAAGTAAAATAACTAAAATAAATCTGACACACTGATATAAAGATATATTTATTTGAAAAACACTATCGCTACTTTATTATAATTCATAATAATTCAATTGCAATAAGGGATGGATACCGGTATTAATTAAAATTGAGATGTCTTCGTAAAGTCGCCTTTCCTTTTCAAATGCTATTAAATAGAATTTAGGTAAGAGGAAAGATACGGAACTATTGAAATTCGCCCACTAATATAAAAACCGGCCAAGAGCATGTCAGACCACGCTCATTGTAGGGTTCCGTAGTTGTCCATCATTCACAATAGACGCTTAAAACCGGCTACGTGGGGCACTATTTTTTTTTCGGAGCGAATAATTATAAAACTGCTGTCTTTACCAAAAAATAATGTTTAGAGATCCCTATTATTTTTAAAAGACCTATTCAACAACACCCCACACACTAGTGTTGAAGCGAAAAAATAATTCACTCCCACTTTAGGTGTTCGAGAGGTACGCGAAAAAACGTTTTGTTTTAATTTTTATTTTACAGTTTTATCGGCGCGATACATACACATACTCATACCAAATTTCAGCTTTCTAGTACTAATGATAACGGAGCTAAGCCGCGGACGGACGGACAGACGGACATGGCGAAACTATAAGGGTTCCTAGTTGACTACAGAACCCTAAAAATGTGTAATAATAAGCGAAAATCCGGCATTGAATACCGTTATTTTGTATGGAGCCGAATAGGTACCGGTATTCGATCCCTGATCGCAATACAGTAGTCAAATTACAAAATATGAAAAAATGTTTTGGGTCAGTTTCTTACCTGGTGCGGCCCTTTTCGGTCTAAATTGACTTGGGAAGCTAGCCATAACGTCATTTAAGAGCTTGTCTTCGCCAGCTCCACTACACTTAGCATTAAACTTGATAGTCAGCTCAATAAATGACACGCTATCTTCGAACATATATCACTAAAACTGAAAGCTCTGCTCACTGACAAGTTAAGAGTCCGCAGCAAGCTCGATTCTTCATACAAACGTAGTTACGTCCTTATTTTAATATAACATGTCACATTATCATGAAATTCTCTAAATATAATGAGATAAGATATATCTAGGGCTAAAACTAGTTTATGACTCTTGAAATGTTAATAGAAAGAAAATAGAGCGAGTACAAGTTTTGCATTTTTAGACCCCAGAAAGTTGTTCAGTTTGGCGGCATACTACGACCAAAATATAGTTTAGATTGAAGTCAAAACCTATTTCCGGTGTCGATTAAACTATGCAGTTTGATAAGAAAAAAGATTTATCAAAATTGATCTCGTAGTTTTAAAATGAGAGCGTAACTACGAAAACCTTAAAATAAATTACAAAAAATTGTTGCGAAACTGCAGCGAATTACTCTAGCGCGGGGAACGGTCCGGGGGGGCGGCGGTAAGCACCGCCCCCCGCTAGCGCGCTCTCGCTTTACTGCTAGCGCCCTGTCTTCCTCTAGGTGAAACAACAACATTTTAAAGCGTAAGCGCGCGATCTCAACGCGGAGTCGAGCGGACCTTGCTGCGGACTCTTAAGCTCCTGGCATATCCGCTTGTTCTGCTCAGCTTCCGAGTCGATGGTACACATAAGGATGAAGTCGCTTCCCTCGCCTGTACGTCTAGCGTAACTGTGACACGCGACACGCGACTCATTGACGCGCGACAAATACTATGTCACTTTCCTTTTAATACCGTTCGACAGTACGGGTATATAGGTACGTACTTATATGCTGAGTCGCGCGACAAGCGAAGGCGCGGCAAGATAGGTATGCTAGCCCTGCTTGTTGTCCGATGGTGAAAAAGGGGATGCCGGGATTAAATTGTGCAATTCCGGCGCACACTCCAGAAAAGATACGATAGAAAACAGACAAGCTGGCGACGGCGACGTCCGAGGCTCTGGATGATGTCGATAGCGGGCTCACAGTCCGATTTTTTTTTTTTTTTTTATTTCACTAAGCAGTTGAGCAATCTACCCGAGCAGTGGGGAAGAAAGGGAGGCTCATGGGTGGTTCCACTGGTACGTCCTTACGGTACTGTGGTACATGTTTCTCATAGCCAGTGAGTGTGTAATGTCATTATTTATTTATTTAACCTATATAGCACTAAAAAAAAACGTACAAAAGGAAAACTTAATGCCATGACCATGAGGCATTAATTTTCTACCAGTCAACCTTAAATTCAAGTCAACGAAACAAATATTATCAAATTTGAATTTCCCGCCGTCTTTGGCTGTCAAGACGATGCGTTCAGAAACCGATGCAATAGTACTAAAAGTTCACTTCTGGATTCGGTATCAATTTACCAAAGAATAAGGCTCCGTTTTTAATACGGTGAATAAGAGACTAAAGTACTATGTGTGACCTTACAAACGGTCCGGTAGTTTTGAATTTTTGATATGTTGTCTAGGATGGTTAGTCAGTGTTTAAAATGCAAAATGCACAATTCCCCCCCCTCCGCGCCCGCCGCCATATTGAAAAAACCGGCACTTTCTTCATATGTTTGCTCATATCTTCCTTTAGGAGCATTTTAGCTAGAAGAAAGCTTCGACAATGTTATAGAGAGTTAAGTTTACTACATTTTTCATTTTATATTTTTTTTATAGGACAGATAGTTACGGAGATATCCACATTTAAAAAAACGTAAAAAATCGCAATTTCCTACTGAAAAACAAACTTCTGGATTATATCTTCGCTTAGGAGCATTTTAGCTACAACAAAGCTTGGCCAATGTTGTAGAGAATTAAATTTACTATAATTTACACTTCAAATTTTGTTTCAAGGACGGTTAGTTACGGAGATATGCACATTTAAAAACAGGAAATGTCGAATTTTCCGAAAATTTCTCAAAATCCTTGGTTTAGAACGCTGTCATTCAGTTACGGACTAGTCTAGGACAAATTAAAACATGTAGGAAATATAATTGCTTATAAAACTCATGTCCATTCTTACATACATTTTCGGAAAATGTGACTTTATTTTTTACATATCTCCGTAATTATCTGTCCTAGAAAAAAATTTTGAAATGTAAAGATATAGTAAATTTAATTCTCTACAAAATTGCCCAAGCACTGTTCTAGCTAAAATGCTCCTAAACGAAGATATAATCCAGAAGTTTGTTTTTGAGTTGGAATTTGCAATTCCTTCAGTTTTTTTAAATGTGCATATCTCCGTAACTATCTGTCCTAGAAACAAAATATAAAATGGAAAATGTAGTAAATTTAACTCTCTATAACATTGTCGAAGCTTTCTTCTAGCTAAAATGCTCCTAAAGGAAGATATGAGCAAAAATATGAAGAGAGTGCCGGTTTTTTCAATATGGCGGCGGGCGCGGAGAGGGGGGAATTGTGCATTTTGCATTTTAAACACTGACTAACCATCTTAGACAACATATCAAAAATTCAAAACTACCGGACCGTTTGTAAGGTCAAAATCCTTTATTCACTGAATTATTTACCAAATCGTCACGCATGGAATATTTTGGATGGCTCATTATTAATGCACCGTTTAATGCAAAGAATAAAGGTACCTAAAGTACTCAATAAAAAGATATGTAATGTATTTTTTTTTAAATTTTTTTTGACCATCATTACTAGACCTTCAGTCGAAGTCATAGTTAAGTGTTGCCAGTATAATCTTCTTTCGATACTATTGTCTAATCGATGCTTTAATTTTAATAAATCAAATTGAAATTTATTATCCTAGGTTTATCATCTTAAACTATAAAGTTACACTATTTCGAAATCTGTTGGTATTATAAATGAGAAAAGGTTGTTTTTGAGAATAATTGCATGTAACTATCGATTACACAATCGAAATAAGTACTTCACATTGATATTTTGAGGTGGGGTAGGAGAGGGGATATTAATCAAGTCAAAGTGAGGGGGGAGAGGGAGCAGGAGGGAGAATGGTGGAGAGAGATGTGAAAGAAAATGTATGTAGTGGCTGTTAGTAGTTGCGGGGGATGTAGTTTTGATAAAAATATAGCGTAATTGACATAATTATCAATACACAAAAAGTGATTTTATAGTGTCTAGCAATTCGCCAATATATTTCCACCGAATTTTCGTCTGTACGTTAATATTTTGGTTGATTTTCTAATACGCTTGGCCCGGGTTATTGACGTTTCAATAGAGGTATCTACTTGGAAAATTAAGCTTCCGAATGCTGTTTGTGTACAATATTTGTGGGCGTGTGATAAGTCAATAAGAAAAAAGAATACCGGAGAATTATACATTTGATTTGTGCTGGTTAAAGTTTATTTATTATATGTGAATTTAGTGTTTCTGATGTGGCAAACCGGATTACCTCAAGGTGGAGAAAATGTGACGCTGGTGTAATTTAAGGTCAGTGTTGGTTTAGTGAAATCGTATCGGCAAGTAATTCGGATCTGTACATAGGTTTCCGTGATTTTAGGTTAATACTATGAATATTTATTTAATTTCTTTTTAATTTGTCACCCTGTTTCTTAATCGCAATCTGTTTGAAAAATGGTTCGTAGAATAATATAATAGAATAATATCTACCCACTTGATATGTTAATAAAATATAAATTAATGGAATGGATACACATTTTATGGGGGATATATCATTCTGAATTTATCCTTAATACACTTCATTGTACACCATATTTGGTACAGTTGTCTGTTGGAAAAACCAACAGGAATTCTGCAGCAATGAGGATTATTTTGAAAAGTAATTTTTTTCA
Source organism: Apotomis betuletana (assembly GCA_932273695.1). NCBI lineage: Eukaryota > Metazoa > Arthropoda > Insecta > Lepidoptera > Tortricidae > Apotomis > Apotomis betuletana. The sequence continues at coordinate 15,002,873 of OW026308.1, read as the reverse complement.
ATCAATTCAAACTTACGTTTTCAATTTAATTTTGTTAAAAAAGCTCTAAGCTGCTAAAATATGTTTACACTATTCCATCTGAATGCCATGAAATATCAATTGCTCATCATTAATATTTTCTTTTTTAGGAGTTTTTCTTTTTTGCATAGATAAAACTTACCAAAAAATTTGTTATTAAGTTTAGCACCCATGGATTATTTTACAAATGTCTACAAAGTTTTTGCTTTAGACTTTTATGATTTAGTTCAATTAGCCATTGAATAAAAATAACTGTTGACCAGGGAAAGCAAAAAAACAATGGAATATAATATATAAACTAATAAATTATGAAAATAATAAGGAACATTTACAGTACAAACAAACATACCTAATTAATATGTATTTTTCTTATAACATTGAATCTGCATCTGGTGTATCTAAAAAGTGTAAGAAGTTGGCTCGACAATTGCCCCTTACTTACATTCCATGCTGCTAAGTGGATAACTTAACATTTTTGGTATCTGCATGTGTAGAATTTGTAATGACTCTATTCTTAGTTTTGATCTTAAACTATGGTTAAAAACAGATTTTTAAAGAACATTTTCCTTATCTTCTGCAGTTTTTATACCTTAAGCTGTTAATATGCTATGCTAATTATGCCATGTTCTTACGTCATATTGTTTACTTCTTCTACTTCTTCGTCGTTCCCTCACTGATGAGGATCGCGACCACATATCTGTTTCCACTCAGTGCGGTTATATGTTGTTTACTTAGATACTTTGAAATACCTAGGTATGCACATTTTGAGTTTTATATTGTAGAAATATCTTTCACAGTTTAAAAATCATGCCTAGTCACTTCAATTAATTTTCATTTATTTATTTCATTAATTTACCTGAGGCTTATAACTTTTTTACCAAACAGTTTTACCAAAAAATGCAGAATGGCAAATCTAAGAGCACACAGACTGTATGTCATGTTTACTAATTTATTTGGTTTTTATTGTCTGTAGACTCGGCTTAGACTGACTGTGAAACCCTGGGGCTCTACTAGCGAGTACACCAAAATAGTACTAATGGCTCTGTGAGCTGTAGACATTGTTTTTTTAAATTTCAAATAACTGAGTTGACAAAAAATCTTTATACTTATCTGGAACCTACCCACAAAATTTCATGAGAATTTGTTGAGAAACGCGACTTCTAGGTGAGAGCAGCCAGAACTCATCTGGACGTCCAAACATCAGGACGTACAAAAGAGTATTTGGCCTAGCTAAAACAGAGACGCTTAGCTGGCTCGGTCAATCAAGGCATATAAATAGTGTGTGTGTCTTTTGTGCGGCTCCGTAAATCATGTGGGGTTTCTGAAATGTTTAGTTGCCAAAATAATTTGAGAATATCTGACTACCTACATATATTCATTTCGAAGTTGGTTTGTAAAATAGTGTAATGTTACATGCTCTTGTAAACTGTGTACCTGTTTTTTATTATTATTTTGGGCTGGCTTGCCATCAGTTTAACCATAACTAAAAAGTCAAGTTTTACTTTTGGTTATTGTCTATACATAATATATAAGTGTAGGTCTAGTGTGTTTTCCCAGATTAGTTATTAGTATATGTGGGGACTAAGTTAAGGTAAGCAGACTGGGGTAATGGTTTATGCAATTTTACTTATTACCCTTCCTTACTGCCTGTAACAATACCTGTGGAGGAGTAAAGTCAAAGCCTTCTTTTTACTTTTCCCCAGTCCAGTAAAAGTATCTTATAGCAATCATTGCATGTGCCTGATCAGCTATTCACTATCCCCGTTCCAAAATTTGTTGTATTCCATTCAGCTGATTTTATGTGAGCTTATTTTATAAATGCAACTCCAACAAAGTGGGAACCTATGGCCGCTGCTCCCCGCTGCGTCACGGAGATGTCACCACTTTGCGCGACAGCGGCAGCGGTGCGCGGTACGTGTTTGTCGCTCACTCGGATCGCTCGGTCAACCGCTCGCCGCGCCGCTGGTCGCGTGAGTCGTGGCTCGTGGCATCTTCGTCATGGTCGTGGCCAGGCCGTAACCAAACAGAATTTGATTCTTGTCATTGTAATAAATTAATCACTAAATGATTATAATGAAAATAATAGTCCTTTCTCATATAAGTAGTCGTTCGAATCCAATTGAAGGTCTAATTTATGCCTATATGGACAAATATACACATCCACAATTCACGCTCTGCTAACGTATTCACAAAATACGTGTCCACAATATATTACCCAAAAATATGTGTCTATTATTCGTAATAGTAGACCCTTGCCCCTGGATTCGTTTCCTAAAGTCGAATTTGATGAGATGACGTGCTAGACTAACCATTGTATTCTGACCTGTGATATAAAACATGAACAACTACTTCAAGTGTTCAATTATATCAGGAACGAAGTCATACTCCTTGTAAGACGCGGTTAACACGGGTTTATATATATATATATATAATTCTTACATTCAATATAGAGAGCAAATTATATTATTTATACATTATATATATATATATATATATAAGAAAAGGCTCACATTTTTAAATTGTTTATGCAGTACAAAATCCCATAATTTCTGTAGGTGGTCGATAATCGGGGAGGCCGGAGTTATACCTACCCCTTAACAGATCCGATATCTGTTAATAAAGGCTGTGTAGTTGACTTTAAATCATGGGTCACCCTAACTTCTGAGTGAAAACCTCAGAACCACAGAGTTGTTGAGAGTTCATCTCAGGTTAAACATTGTATTACGGAATAAAACGAACCAATCATACCTCAACTCAAGACACTAATTCCGTGTATCAATAACTTAATAATGTCATCGCGAACTCGAGTTAATAATACAGAAGCTCTATTTTCGACAATCTCACCCCTAGGCGTGCATAGAATTCAAGAGTCACGCCTAAAAATACCGCCGAGTTGCATCGCATGGGTCGCCGCGCGTGCTATCAAGAGGGGTCCGTGACGTGTCCAAGTGGTGGGGACTCCACCCCTTGAACCGGCCCTCGAGTCTAGCATCGTTAGCTTACTCAGCATCGAGCTTTGTAAACGTTGAGCACTGAATAGTAATAGTATACGAGTACACGTAGATTAGAGTAAGCGTAGTAAACTGAACATAGTAGTAGTGAACAGGGATATTATTATATATATCATTGTTTAGAAGATACGTGATTGTCGTACTTATTAAAAGTCAAATTATATTGTACTTTAAGTCGTACTCGTAAGTCGACTTGATTGTCACTTGTTAAACTAATTTATGAACGCAAAATAAATAATTACGTTTTGTAGGTCGCCACCACATCAGCCACCAGCGGAGCCAACCACGTGTTCATACAATTAGAGAATCCCATCGACTTTCTTATTGTATAACGTTTGAGCAAGAAAATGACAACTTTACTTTGTAGTCATGGCCATGGCTCTGCGTACTATGTTGTTGTATTGCGCTGGTACTATGCTGTTTACTATACTATATAACCGTATACCATTCAACCAAAAAGGAAAGACGGAGGTACTGCTATATGTATAAACATGTAGAACTAGATGAAATTACTTTTCTCTGTACCTACGAGTATGTAGTACTAACCACATTAGCCTTAAACTGCATACAGCAACTAAGTAATATTGGATAGTTTCACATTCGGAGAACTGAGGCAACCTATACCTAGTGTGTAAAATTACTTGTACCGTAAACGGCTGATAATGCATCCTGGCTTCGTGCGTCATACGATCTTGCAAATTATACAGTATAGATTTTCATTTTAGACTTTCGCTCTAAATAAGTCTCGCATCTGTTGTTTATTTTAATTCTGCGCTTCTGAATTTAAATCTTAACAATGGTACAGTTACGTTACGTATTAGTAATTAAATTGGTTTACCCATATCTGGGAGAAACTTGTTTTACCGAAAGTAACGTTTCGCATAATGCTCGTTTCGCATAACTGTTATTCTACTGATACCATACATTTTGCTGAACAGCTATAAAATAAACCTAACCTAACCTATCCTAATCTACCAGGATACACAAAAACATTTCAAAATATATTTCCCGTTTAAGCGGCTGACAATTTCTGCAAAATGAGTATTATGCGAAACATTACTTTCGGTAAAACAAGTTTCTGCCAGATGAGGGTAACCCTTAGGGTTAATGCTGCTGCAGTCTCGTTTTTTGTCTAGAAGGACCTGCTACGTCATTCTATGAAAAAGTCATATGAATCGCCCCACATTTTACGTCAGTGAGTAGGTACTTTATCTCACTGCTTCTTTTACCACACTATCAGTTTACGTTAAGTTTGCATCGTCCAAACAAATAATTATAGAATTTGTATACTAGGCGGGCGTGTGCGGCGGAAATTTTGCTAAAAGCAGACACCTAATTAGTACACAAATTTCATAATAAGAAGCGCAAAATTCGAAACGGTCCGACATAGGTTCCTAAATTTCGTGAAGATTCGTTAAGTTTTGGGGGAGGAAACAGACGAGAACGAAACCTTGATTTGTATGAAAAAATTAGCAGTATTATTTCCTCTTAATCTTAATAAATCCTGAGTCTAAACCCTACCCTGCCAGGGAATGTTAACTTTGTGCCCACGAAATAAAAAAAAATGCTTTGTGCTCTAGGAGGTTATACTAACGGCCTTGTAATAGAGGCTGTAACAGCTATACCTCAGGCAGCGTGGTTAGTTGTGGCATTGCCATATGGTAACTTGAGCTTGTGTTCCAGATGGGCGACTCGCGGCGAGCTGGCGGCGCGCCGGCGTCGGGTGACACGGCGCTTGCGTCTGAGCTCCCCGTACACCGGTAAGAACATGCGCAAACATTAACCCTGGATCAGTTTTAAACGAAGTACAAGTGAATTTATATTACAAATGTTTGGTACTTTGGGTGCCCGTTGGTGAAACATAGGAATAAGAATAATATGTATTTACCAAAAGAAACGTTTCTACATTTAACGTAATTTTTATATGGACGATGCCTGAAATAAAACTATTTTTTTTTATTTATATTTTTTATTATTTTTTTTTAATTTAACCGTTACTTCCACACTAGGCATAGCCTGTATCGTGGAAGTCGGGTCATATACGTCAGGTTCGAAAACAATGCGGCTATTTATACGCCTTAAAGAAGAAATTAAATCTAACAGGTGAACAATATCATAATAATAAACAATAAATCTACATAATATTTATAATAATCAAAAACAAACCTGTGGGTCATAATCAGTTCAAAAAACAAAAGCCGCCGGTGGTCAAAAGTTAAGAGCTTGTATGATTATGACAAAATTACATAAACATAATTAAACTAAATCTTTAATAGGCCCCTGTGGATGGTACTCTCGATCCTTTCTGCGTTACCCCGCTGTACACCAAGACTAATGCGTTGAGCGAGGTAACTGCCAGCTCTCCTTTACCCCGTTACGTCTTGAATTTCCTTGGATAGGTCTCCGAAAAGACTCAAAGCGAACAAAAACTGAACAAAACTGTACTTTGCATTTACCCCACCTTTGAATTTTCGGCCGTATCCGCTGCAGCTGCCGAAGTTCCGTGGAGATGTTACGGGGCCAGTGTATCTATACAAGTTGCAACCCACACTAGCAGCCGCCCCATACTCCATGCAACCAAAGACATACCATCACGCCACTTTCCGTCGCTTCTTGATATGCCGGACGGCTCCAATAAGGCAGGCACATTGACTGATGCAAGAGACCGACGAATGACATTAAGAGCAGCATGTCTAGAGAAGCGAGCCGCCACACCTCTGACAGTTAGCACCGCAGGGGCAACGATGAGGGGCACATATTGGTATACCCCAACGAAGTTGGAGTTGGGCTCTAAAAAGGGTCCCAATTTTGGAAGAAGGATGCGCGTGGAGCCATTACCCAGCCTGCTTAGTACCTGGGTCGTTCTTCTTTTTTACCTACATTAAATCGAAGGTTTTCCGTTTTTTGGGCTTTTGAACTATCGATAATTAAGGTTTCAGAGTAGAATTTAAAAAAAAAAGCATTTGTTTTATTATTAGGACTATTACCTAATTAAAACTTATTTTACAGCCCATTCAGTTTTTTTATTGTGTTTTTTTTTTATAGCGTGACAGAGTGGTCCTTTTAAGGGGAGACCGCGTTTTAGCTTACCACTCTGTCACGCCATTTTACGAAATAATAAACGTTTGAAAAAAAAATGCTGGTTAGAGAAACTGACAGATTACATAATATTGATAGATAGAAAAATATGGATGATTTTTCGAACATTATAAAACCGAATATGATTACTCTGAGATGCCATAATAAGACGAAGGACGGACTATTGTAGGTAAAAAAGAAGAACGACCCACCTACTGCCAAAAGTCTGCCAAGATGTGTTTGATTGTGTTTGTGAGTGAGTGTGAGTGCCAGTAAGTGTAGACTGTAGTGTAATGTGGGCAAGGAGCGAGAAGGACGTGAATAACGCTTTAACTCAAAGCTTCTTCAGCTTGATATATTCATACGTAGAGTCGGATTTTCGCCAATATTGTCTTGAAATAAGTCTTAACGTGTCTAGACTACGATTTATTTCAAGAAAAAAATAGTGAGGGCTGACTGTTTGACCGAAGGATTTTTAGTTTTTGCCCAACCTTTAGCTTGTTATGGTTTTAGTAACGATTTATTTTAGATTAACTATAAACCACTACGTGACGTAATTGCGAAATGCAATATAATCTAAATATAGAGTCAGAAATGAGACAATTGTTTATTATGATGAGACAATAAACATGTAATGTTATCGCTGCCCTGACCTAGCTCTTGTCTTTTGAAGCAGGTGAAAAACAATAAACTGATCGTATTTGCTTGCCAGATATTCGTGTTGCATTGCAACTTTTGTTGAGTTGAACACAGGAATAAAAAAATTCAGCGTGTTATGTAGCAAATATTCAGCATCATGGAGAGCCACTCTTATCATTTTCAGTGCCAACTCCTCAATTTCCATACTAGCCGAACTCACGTAGCGGGCTCTTGGCAACGAAACAGGTTCAAGAGGTGTCTATGAAGAATTGAAACTTATACTTTTGTAATTTATTTTATTAGTCGACGTATCATTCGAGTAGGCAATTATTGTAATAACCGTTAATGACACTATAAACAGATTCACTTCTTCCGTTCGAATACCGTTACCGTTGTTTTCTAAAGCGTAGTAAAAACCGATACGAAAATTATTTATGCAGCGGCAGCGGGGCAGTCGATCGGATACCCGTCCGAGTCCACGCAGTACGCGTAGTCCCCGATGTTTTGCCCAGTCTTGTAGTTGCCGTTGTTTTCGCACGTCTCGGAGACCGTCATGCCCACCGACGGGAAATACATCATCTTATCTCGAGCGCAATCTGAAATCAACACATTGTTAAAGACGAAATACGAACGATTTCGATGACAGGTCTGATTTTCCCCTATTTCCTTCGTGAAAAATGTACCAATAGATATTATTTGGCGTACCTATATAATAAATCCATACTTAATATTATAAATGCGAAAGTGTGTCTGTCTGTCTGTCTGTTACATCCTCACGCTTAAACCGCTGAACCGATTTAGATGAAATTTGGTATATAGATAGTATCAGTCCCGGGGAAGGACATAGGATACTTTTAATCCCGAATAAATTTAGTGTTCCCGTGGGATGAGCGGGTAACACCGCGGGGCACAGCTAGTATAATATAAGAAAGAGTTCGTTTCCTTTTATTCGTTTTTTTTTACATCAGCGATCACTTCAGGTGAACTGTAAGAAAAAAAAAACTTAAAACAAATCTTTCTTATTTAGCTAATACTACCTAAGTTTAATTTTGCTGAAAGAATGGGGACAAGTTGGATCTCGAATTCGTAGTTTTTCCTACTCCTAAAGTGCTCAATATTCTTACAAAGCATTTTCACGAGCACGTCAGAGCAAATTGAATAGCAGAACTATACAAGGTCGCATATGCATTTAGAAAAGATTGAACTTAACTTCATTTTATCGTTAGAATTGCACGAGCGACCGGGGTGGAGTTTGGTTGGAGACCGATAATGTTATTGCTTTTACGTTCACGGCAATTTTTATGGCTCTCAAGTTGTGTTGTTATGTTACGTATATTTTTAACCGACTTCAAAAAAAGGAGGGGGTTCTCAGTTCGGTTGTATGTTTTTTTTTTTTTTTTTTTTTTTTTAATGTTTGTTACCTCATAACTCCGTCATTTATGAGTCGATTTGGAAAATTCTTTTTAGGTTCATGAATAGACATCTCAAGGTTGGTCCCATAAAATTTTGGTGAAGATCGGATGACGAGATCCATGAGGAATCGAAGGAATTCCTGAAATTTTATAGGCACTCATAATATTTTTCATGTATTTTCTAAAACTATTTAAGTATTTGCATATGGTAGTCATCATCTTCTCATGCTGAATTGATGATGGAAGGTACAACTCCTTAACAGTTAGGAGTTAGGAGATAATTCAAACGAAATGCATGCCTTCAAGACCTCCCTGATCACCCCGCCATAAGTATTTTATATGAATCACTAAAAAGCGAAAAAAAAAAAATTTTAACAAAAAAAAGAACCGACTTCAGTAAAACTAAAAAGCCGAAAATAACCCGTTCAAGTACAGATTACATTTGACTCACCCTTTGAAGTCGGTGCCAAACCTCACGTAAACTTTAATATATAAATATAATAACTGAGTGGTTTGGGATCGATTTCAAAGGGTGAGTCAAATGTAATCTGTACTTGAACGGGTTATTTTCGGCTTTTTAGTTTTACTGAAGTCGGTTCTTTTTTTTGTTAAAAATTTTTTTTTTCGCTTTTTAGTGATGTTTATGTTGGTTTAATTTGTTTGTATTAAAGTTGCTTAAACTTATACATGCCAACTGTTTAATTTTTTTGTTCTGTTTGGGAAAAGAGGCTACGTGCAGGGGTTTTCTCAGTGGTGAGTGTTTTCATAAGATAAAGACTATATATAGGCAAAATTCACAACTGTGCGCAGCTAGAAAGAAAGAAAGAAGAAGAAAGAAAGACATTTATTGCCACAACAAAAAAATAAAATAGGTACATAGATTGAACAATAAAAACATTGTCATTATATAGCTAGAACAAACCGCCAGTAGTAGGGAGCGTCCTAACCGCGAGTATTCGCCTGTAATGTCATGTAATTTTCATAGCTTTATTTCGTTCGTGCTGGTGTAGTGTAATGCTCGCGGTGACACATTCCCGTAGATCAAAATCGGTTAAGTATTAGTCGGGTTTTATCAGTAACACCGACGCGTCTGGGGTACCTACTTACCCTGATTTATTATGATATCTTTTGTTATGTACGAGTATCGATTCATCGCGTATCTAATAAGAATCCAAAAACACCTTACCTAAATATGTCATAGAAACATTTTTCTGACAGAAGTATACCTATTTAGATTATCGCCATCGCGTAAGTGCATGATTAATTTTTTTCATATCAGTATAAATTCTAAGTATACGTATAAGAATTACTTAATAGGAGAAGTATCCAGTACATCTAGCATAACTATAAATAATAAATATCGGACAACCTCACACAAATCGATCTAGTCCCAAATTAAGCTCAAGAAGGCTTGTGTTATGGGTACTAGACGACGATATACGTACGTATAGGTATAGATAAATATATACTTAAATACATAGAACATCCATGACCCAAGCACAAATATTCTAGTTCATCTCAAAATATTTGCCCTGGCCGGGATTCGAACCCGGGACCGCCGGCTCAGTAGGCAAGTGTCTACAAACCGAGCCAAACGCGTCGTCAAAATAACTGTGATACGCGACTCTTTGTCGTGCGTCAAATACTACCTGTCAGTTTCCTTTCTAAACCGTGCGAGCAAGACATGCGACACTAAGTCGCTCGACAAACGAAGTCGCGATCTCGAATTCGATTCCGATAAGGATAAATTTCGACGATACGGCCGCGCCGCAATATTCCACGGCATTCACATCCCGTGTCGCGATAACAGCCGATCGATTTACGGTGCACCATGGACCATGGTGCACAGCTCCGCCTTCCTCTTTGGTTCGGCCAGTTGGCGATCGTTACCAGTCGCACCCGTCCGTCGGTCGAATCGCCAAGCTCGACCAATATCGCCCGTTTTACACAAACAACCAATAAAATACAGTTTAGTTTTACAAAAATCAAAAGAAAGACATCCATTTGATTTTATTAGTTTATCTAATTTATTAGTGTCGTGCCACCGCGCTCGAACGATCATAAGTCGTAACAGGGCCTCGGCCTCGGCCAGGAGCTGTTCCGAATCCGTGGCATAATACGATAATGATATACGTTAGCAACGGGGCACTCCATCCATTCCGCTACGCGGAATGCGGAGGTACCGAACCACCCAAATTATCAATACATATTGAAGAATTTGTTTGTTATCTGCCAAAAATATATGGTCACATGATTCAGAAAATAGCCTGCAGTACATGTAGAAGTTCGAACTACATCGCAGCGGAAAAGCGAGGGTTTTTCTAACATTCCACATTCCGTAATCGACCCTCAATTGGAAGCCTTTGCATAAATGATCTGGTTCAACTTAGACTGGAGCGCGGCCGCGACCGGTCGGCCGTGACCCTGTTCCGAATCGGTGGTACGGTGCTCCGGGCCACCACCCATCCCGCCGCGCGGAATGCGGAGGTGGCGGACAAATGACCATTTTCTCACGTCACTAATAAATTAAATAAACTAATAAAAATTCGTCGTCAAAGAGGCGGTCATGGATAGGGTCAGGAGACATACTTCATCAGCTACACCGATAAGACTCTTAGCCGGTCGTCTACGCGCAAACGAACTAACACATGGTGAACACGAAATCGTATGACCGGCCTGTTGTGTTGAATGTTAGTGGTACGCACGTGCGAACAGAGTATTCCATGTATGTTTTTGTTCATTCGCCCGTACCTACTGCTAAAGGACCAAAACAATTAATGTACACATTGTTACGACTTGGAAAATTGTGGTGCCGTAACTATCGTGGAAATCAATCTTATAGAAAACCGAAATCGTACCTAACCTGGATCGTACATTGAATTCGTCGTATAGAAAAGGCAAAGATTATAGATGGTTAGGTGGAGACATACTTTATTACTTTATATTCACTTTATTAGTTACACCGACAAGCGAGAGAGAGAGAGAGACAATTCCGTGTTACGTATGTTATGACGTGGAATGTGGAAATCAATCTTATCGGAATCGAAACTGAGATCGCTAGTATAGAAATACAGCAGCCATTACTTAAACTTAGCATAGGAATCGGGACAATAACGTTTTATTAAGCTTTGATTAAACTTGCAATGTTTGTTCGTATGTATGTACATAAGTTTGGTTTTTATGACTGTACAACAGACAACTGTATGTATACTCTGAATGATCCACTTCCTGAAGTTCGATTAGGTTCAAATTTGGCATACGAATACTTACAATACTTACATAATATCTTCGATGACAATACAGTACAATTAATATGGCATGTTAGATAGTTATACTTACCCATCGTGTTTTAGGCACAATTCAATTTGGCAATCAATAACCATTTGTAGGAAGAGTACCTACAGTCTGCAATAAAAGCTTATCTCGATTTTTTTTTATAAAATGGATCGGACTCTTAGCTCAGGATCAGGCATAAGTGATGCGTGTGACACTATTATATTCCTCTCCGTCTATTTGAACTGAGCATGCAATTTTATTTTATAAACATAAGGTTTAATTTTACTTGGATTAAAAACATTCTATTGAGATTCAAATCGTGTGGAGACCTTTTGGACATTTATGTGCTCTTATGGATAATACTCACTACAATTCATTCCGGCTATTTTGTATGCTTCGACCGACCACGGTCCTAGAATAGCGCCATCTCGCCCCGTACAGTAAGCACTGAAAACACAAAAGACTATTAACATTTTAGGACAGGAAGATAAATTAATCCATACTAATATTATAAATGCGAAAGTGTCTGTCTGTCTGTCTGTCTGTCTGTCTGTCTGTTACCTCTTCACGCTTAAAACGCTGAACCGATTTAGATGAAATTTGGTATATAGATAGTTTCAGTCCCGGGGAAGGACATAGGATACTTTTCATCCCGAATGAATTTAGTGTTCCCGTGGGATGAGCGGGTAACACCGCGGGGCACAGCTAGTATATAGATATATAGGACCATTAGAAGGTCCCAATTCTGCCTGCGTAACTCTTTTCTTTACCGTACTCGGATAAAAAAATATCCTATAACCACCAGTAACCACAAGTACTAGTTAGCTGCCTTGGCATATTCCAGAACCTCGAACATCGCCGCAAAGTTGCGAGCTACATCCTCGACCCCGTATTAGTAACTTACCATCAGGTGATAGTTGATACTGAGGTCATTGCCGGTCAGTTTGTGCATAAAAAATTAAAAAACATCCTTGGATGTCCAATTGTCCAGCTATTCCTATACCAAAATTAGTTAAAATCCGTAATGAGCGGATGTGCGGACAAAGATTATTTTCCAAAAGAAGGCGCCGTGCGCCCATACAAATTGTGCATGTTAAGATTTTCCTGGAATACCTAACGACCCCTTTCTATAGAAAACTGATATTTAATACAATTCAAGAATTTTATAATAGTATACCAGAATCTTAGGCATAAGTTGCCAATCTCAACGAATAAATTTACTTGATTGATATCGCCAAATAGGTACTAGTGCAGTCATTGAAGCGAAAAATACGGTCTTACCTCCGAATTTTTTTACTGTGAACCGATTTGCATGAAATTTTGGAATTAGGCTCATCTTACCCTTAACTTCAAAAGTGAAAATGATTTGAACTCCGCAACCACCCTGGGGGTGGTTGCCACCCCTTCTCGGGGGTGAATTTTTTTTTTTCAAAATAACCTCGGATATCGATAGAAGGCCTAACTTTAAGCAAAAAATCATCTATAAAGTTTTTCAAAAAATCCAATACTTTTCAAGTTATTGGCAATTGAAAATTCGCAATTTTTTCACGTTTTTCATCGGTTTTTTGCAAATATCTCCAAAAATATACGTTTTATCGAAAATTTTATAAAAAACAAAATTGTAGCAGGTAAAACAATGAACAATTTGGTTTTTTATAAAGTATTCTAAGTGCAATATTAAGCTAGATATTAAAGATCAAAGCCGTTTTTTATTATGTCTGAAAAATCGATGTGGTCAATGCCATCTAGCGGCGAGCAGATGCATTTTACACTATCACAATTTATAAAAAACTATTGTAAAGGTAATTAAGAGAGCTACAACATTCTTTATTGCAATGTATAGTAAAAAACCTTTTTATAAAACGGTGAAGGGTTAAAGGGCTTAAGAGAGGCTGTGATTGCGCTGCCACGCGCTCTTTAAACAATCATATCTCCGTCAATTTTTGTTTGACAGAAAAAACAAAAAAACCAAATTGTTTGTCAGAAAAATACCTAAATTTTTAATCCGTACACTTTTATATGTATCTGTCGTCATTTTTGAGATATTATGAAAAAAAAGTGGGTTCTTTTGAAATATGAAATTTTGTATTTTTTTTTAATCGTGACTTTTTTGAAAAATATGTGTCCTGAAGCAGCCAAACTGATACTATCTATCAAACTCTTCATAGTAAAGTTAATTCTAGGCGCAATACGATTTATTTTAATTTTGGTGGAAATGGCACTTATGAAACCCATTGATTTAAAAGAAAAAACATTAGATGCTCCCCTTATTTGCAATACAGCTCACTTATTTTACGTGCAAAAGACTTTTAATGGTGCTCATTTTAAAGCTTATTTCAAGCACTACAAAACCCTTTTGTATTAGAATGCATAAAATGCATCTGCTCGCCGCTAGATGGCATTGACCACATCGATTAAATTTCAGACATAATAAAAAACGGCTTTGATCTTTAATATCTAGCTTAATATTGCACTTAGAATACTTTATAAAAAACCAAATTGTTCATTGTTTTACCTGCTACAATTTTGTTTTCATAAAATTTTCGATAAAACGTATATTTTTGGAGATATTCGCAAAAAACCGATGAAAAACGTGAAAAAATTGCGAATTTTCAATTGCCAATAACTTGAAAAGTATTGGATTTTTTGAAAAACTTTATAGATGATTTTTTGCTTAAAATTAGGCTTTCTATCGATATCTGAGGTTATTTTGAAATAAAAATTCACCCCCGAGAAGGGGTGGCAACCACCCCCAGGGTGGTTGCGGAGTTCAAATCATTTTCACTTTTGAAGTTAAGGGTAAGATGAACCTAATTCCAAAATTGTATGCAATTCGGTTCACAGTAAAAAAAATCGGAGCTATAATGCTTCAATGACTGCACTATACGCAAAGTAAGAGAAACCTACAAATATACTCATACATTGATCCGACGGTTATCCGTGACATCAAATGTTGTGAGGCATAAGTTTTGTAGGAATATACTTTACCTCGTGCCTTGAGTTTTATAAGCACCGTAGCTTCCATCGTAATCACAGAGCGTAGGAGATTTGCTCAGGTACTTCGTCCCATGATCTGATTGCTCCTTATGTATCTCAGCCAAAGCCTGAACGACGCTTTCACATCTCCTCAGGTAACTTTCACCCATACTGGCAGCATTGTCTAAATTAGTGAAATGGAATGGTTAAGAAATGTCAACCTTATTTAAAGTCTAAATTAATAGAGTTTATTATAACATATTGCCATATATGTCCTTTTGTAGTTGTAAAGCAGAATGTCCTCGTCTACCCATGACGTCATTGTCGCCCGACAGTCGATTCGTCTCATCAACAAAATCATTATGTGGGTTACTTTATAACGTAAACCCTGAGCCATTTCGGAACCGATTTTAACTCGCTTGCTTCTATTGTTAAACTGCTGCTGCAGGTTAAAATTATGTCAAGTAAGGTCTTACGTAAACTGGGGTTTTTCTCAGCACCCCTTTAATTATAATTTTAAATTTCCTAGGTATGAGGAAATAATCGTAGTTGCTTAGATACTCCCGAAATGTTTCACAAACCGTTATAGGTACTTAAGCTAAGACAGGTAATATGTACCCCCAGAATCCTTTACTAACCGTTATCCTTACACTATTTGAATTTGCAAACCTTTAGTTTATTTATAATGACGAAATCTATAAATAACGGAGAAGACTACAGCAAAATGACTCTGA
Organism: Apotomis betuletana; assembly: GCA_932273695.1. Lineage (NCBI taxonomy): Eukaryota > Metazoa > Arthropoda > Insecta > Lepidoptera > Tortricidae > Apotomis > Apotomis betuletana. The sequence goes on along the minus strand of OW026308.1, from coordinate 14,987,729 downwards.
ATCTATGACCATCACGTTGAGTAAATGAAAAAGAATCCTTGGAGTTTTGTCATTGGGACAACAAAGATAGACATTATTTGAACAAGTGCAATGCATTCTTTGTCATGATTGTAGGATTGGATACATCTCAGCGCACGTATATGAATCAAAGCGTTTCAACTAGTTATCTAGTTCAATCCACAATGGTTACACTAGATATGTATGTTATCTGTAGATGTGAGTACGTACAGCAAGGAAGTAGTTTTAAATTCTTCTGAAGCACGGGTTGCACTGTAGGTTGCCCCGTTTTTGGATGCGCACACCAGCAGAGTTCGTTGTCGCACTGTAGCAGTTCATAATCGCCTGTGGGTGTGCAGTGGAGAGTCACGACTCTGCTTTCGGACGCTTCGAGTTCTGTTCTACGTCTACTACATGCTGGAAACGAAAATATGAGAAAAATTGGGGAACTGCTTGTTTTTTGCTACTATAAGCATACTAGTAGCAAAAATAAAGTATACATAGGAAAACAATCTGTCCGATGTTTTCATAAATACGTATGGGGACAATCACAAAGCTGTTGGGACAATAATATACAAACCGGCCTAATTACAAATTAAGTTCAATTCACAGGGGATTCGAACGATTTTAAGGTTTAATAGACTAAGCAAGTACTTTATTAGTATCGACGAAATATTAGGTACTTTCGTTATAACAAACTTTATGGTCAATTTGTTGAAAGTTTTCTGACGTTTCTGACGGTTCATTGATCTGACATGTTTTTATTTTATTGAAGTTTAGAGATTTTTTTTATCAATAAAATTTGTATTAAATTATAGTAGATTATTTTTAATTAGTTTTCGTCGTAATTATATTTGGGTATGTGATTCAGGGATCAAGCTTATGTCACCTGCATTGCATTAGTTACAATATAATTAAATCGTAACCCTATTCTAATAAATGATTAGATAGGGGGTTATACAAATTTTGAATGTCATAAATAACAGTTTACCACTGCAGTCTGCAAGTTTGGATATAGTACCATGGCTTCAGTACAGGTGGGAAACTTTACATAAGTAAATAGCATTAGGTAGGGAAGCTAACGGAACATGGATTGAGCTCCGGGTATTGGATCATCATCATCAGATCAGTTGAAAGACGTAATTGCTGCCACATGGTTCTCCAGAACGACTGGTCGTGTGCCGCCCTCATCCAACGGTCTCCTACATCCTTACCGGATCGTTGGATCCCTGCATGGTAGCGGAAACATTTTGACGCGTGATTTGTTTATCTCTATAATTATTTATTTATTTATCGTATGGCATGAACACAAAACACTGGATCAGAACATCTATAATTAAATTATGCAGTTGTATGTATATTATCGTCCAGCATGAAAGTATAAACAAGTACGAAGGTCTGAGATGTGCTTAAGTATTGATGTTTAAGTTCTCTAACTTAAACATCAATCAGTGATCTACTGATATTCATCAATAATAATAGTGTAAAATAATAATATTAAATAGTTTTCATTTAATTTATCAGGTTATAAGCTGATAAATTAAGTATTAGGTGTGAGTTTAAGGTTAACTGTACGAGAATTAGGTAGGAACAATTTAACCTACCGCACGACATTTTCTTTGCTTCGCGTCTCCACATTTGTCCAAATATCCTATTCCCGCTGCGGTCGGAGCAGAAACATCTGTGTAATGCATCCAAGTTTGCGTTAAAGACGGCAAATAGACATGTCACGGAAATTGTTTCAGTAACCGATTCTACTAAAATACAATAAAATAAAATGACATTGAGTACACCGGTACACATTAGGCACACAATACATGTATACATTTATACCTAGCACAGATGTTTAGGTATATGTAGACTATTATGGATAGTCTATAACTTGAGTATGACTTTTTTACAGGTGAAAATTTACGACTCGATCAGAAAAAAAACTTTGGAACGTGGCACATGATTGTCTCTGATGTCAGGCACACACAGAAATACTGCAAAACATGGAATCTTCGTATCGTTGGTTTTAATTCTGTAAATATGCAAATCTGCCAATGATACGTGTCTTAATGAAATTAGACAAAATATTAGGATCTTGGTCACCGGCGACCAATGAGCCGCCTGCATTCGTAGGCGTTTTATACAGATCTGAATTTAATCCTAAGAAAATATTTTACAACACTCAGCACTCTAAGAGGATGATGAAATGAGGGTGTTTGGTGTGTAAATTTAATCATCCACATAGACGAAATCACATGCCAGTCATCTAATATGATATATAATTTGTCTTTATCCCCATCCAATATGAAACGCAAGCTATATCCACGTGCACCTGCAACGTTCGGCTGGAGCTTATTTTAGACATGCACTTTCGAAAGTCAGAGGTGTGCTCGAACTAAAACATAGTCGTAATCAACATAATGAGTCATACCTCCCCGTGAACCAATCTCCCTTGCATTGCACAGGCGCGTAGCTCCCGTCGGGTAGGCAGGCAGCAGGAGGCCTGCACTTGTCGGGGGCGGGGGTGCCTTTCAAAAGGAAATTAATAATGTAATTAATTGACTCTAAATTTGTTGGTCATTTCTGAACGCGTGTTCTGTTTTTACGTGCGTTAAAGTACCTTCAAAAATTTAAGCAGGTTTATTTTAAAATGTGTGTGATCTCTACCTCATGGCGTTGCGTTAAAGAAATAACTGGACAAGTCGGGAAAGTCTTATTACTTCTCTAGAGCAATAGAGAAGAGTACTCGCTCGACGCTCTAAAATTTGGTGAATCGGTGTGAATAGAGTCCCGTGCCTTATGGAGATAGGACGCCACTGGTCTACCTGGTATATTTCACACATTGCAGTGTCAGAACTGTAGTCCCATTTAGCGTATAGAAATACATAAACTTTCCTCAAGTCCCCATTTGGCGATGGCGACAAACATTTGATTAAGAGTTGAGAAAACCTGTCTGATCTGCCAATTCCTAGGTGGTTATATATTTTAACACCTTTTTCATAACTAGACCCCATATACTTTCTAAACTACTTCTTTCACATGATGTCGCTATCGGTTTCATGTCACTTATGCTGGTGTAAATCAAATACCTACAACGTAATATTGTGGTAGCCGTATGTCTTTCAAAAAGTTTCTTTCTGAGCTGTTGCTGTGTTAACTACTTACTGACCTATTGTGTTCACTTGAGCGAGACAACAGCTTTAAGAATAGCCGCTTTATTAGGTAACGTTAGTGAGTCATTCATATTATAACAAGCTTTAAAAAGAATATAATGTTTGGACCCCTGCTAAGATTCTTCCGGCATGGTGGAACGGTTTTCTGCCTAATTTTTAGGTTTGATAAAAATTAATTACCATATTGTAATTTAAAAAACTCAGTTTATATTTTATCACGTTTTAAGTCTTTGTATTGGTAAGAATGACAAAACTTGTTTAATTAAAATAGGCGGTGGTTTCTATTTGTACCTTACCGTGTTCAAAATTGGATTGGGGAAAATGATTGTACGAATCGAATCGCTTGTTTTGTCTCTATTCATACATTATTTATTGTTTTTCTTTATTTTTCTGCGCGACATGCGATGAATCACATTTACATCCTATTTATACAATTATCATATTTGAATTTACATGACACACGACACATTCACAATCTGCTACTAAGCAAGACATATATATCCATATTTTTTCAATTTATTGTTTTGACATCAAGTGAAAAAAATGTTTAATTAGGTGTCTATTATATTTCTTTGTGAGTGTACACGCGACACACCTATAATTAAGTACACAAATTTGTACCCATCAAAGATCAATTTCAATACAAACAGCGATAAGAATGTGAAATGAGAATGTTGTTAGTTGCGATAATAAAACTTGCTGACATGACAAGACACAGGTGACTTGCAATATCTCGTATCCGCCTAACCGGAAGTAATTCGCAAAGAAAGTAGGTGCAATTGCCTATACTATTTGTAGACACGGTGAATTTGGTAATACATCTATAACGGATGTGTACATACTTTTTCAATTGCTTGACATTATATTATTCCTTTGTTTTGTGTATTTGTGTTTTAATTCAGTGAATAAAGGATTTTGACCTTACAAACGGTCCGGTAGTTTTGAATTTTTGATATGTTGTCTAGGATGGTTAGTCAGTGTTTAAAATGCAAAATGCACAATTCCCCCACCTCCGCGCCCGCCGCCATATTGAAAAAACCGGCACTCTCTTCATATTTTTGCTTATATCTTCCTTTAGGAGCATTTTAGCTAGAGGAAAGCTTCGACAATGTTATAGAGAGTTAAATTTACTACATTTTCCATTTTATATTTTGTTTCTAGGACAGATAGTTACGGAGATATGCGCATTTAAAAAAACTTAAGAAATTGCAATTTCCAACTCAAAAACAAACTTCTGGATTATATCTTCGTTTAGGAGCATTTTAGCTAGAACAGTGCTTGGGCAATTTTGTAGAGAATTAAATTTACTATAATTTACATTTAAAATTTTGTTTCTAGAACAGATAATTACGGAGATATGTAAAAAATAAAGTCACATTTTCCGAAAATGTATGTAAAAATGGACATGAGTTTTATAAGCAATTATATTTCCTACATGTTTTAATTTGTCCTAGACTAGTCCGTAACTGAATGACAGCGTTCTAAACCAAGAATTTTGAGAAATTTTCGGAAAATACGACTTTTCCTGTTTTTTAAATGTGCATATCTCCGTAACTAACCGTCCTTGAAACAAAATTTGAAATGTAAATTATAGTAAATTTAATTCTGTACAACATTGCCCAAGCTTTGTTGTAGCTAAAATGCTCCTAAACGAAGATATAATCCGGAAGTTTGTTTTTGAGTAGGAAATTGCGATTTTTTACGTTTTTTTAAATGTGGATATCTCCGTAACTATCTATCCTAGAAAAAAAATATAAAATGATGAATGTAGTAAATTTAACTCTTTATAACATTGTCGAAGCTTTCTTCTAGCTAAAATGCTCCTAAAGGAAGATATGAGCAAAAATATGAAGAAAGTGCCGGTTTTTTCAATATGGCGGCGGGCGCGGAGGGGGGGGATTTGTGCATTTTGCATTTTAAGCACTGACTAACCATCCTAGACAACATATCAAAAATTCAAAACTACCGGACCGTTTGTAAGGTCACACATAGTACTTTAGTCTCTATTCACCGTATTATTTAGGACTTTAGCAACATTGTAAAGTAACTTAAACAGATTACTATCCTTTTACATAGCTATTATTAATAACTTACAGGGTCATGCAACTGGGTGTGAATGACATTTATAGGTGCTCACATAGTAGGTCATACAACGTTCGTGTAAACTCTACATTAAGGGTGTGGTTCATTGACGTGACGCTTCCCTTTCCTAACGCAGGCAATTATAAATGATATCTTAAATTGCAACATCGCAGTTTACCTTGCGAAATATAAACGAGTACTTGTAACTTCCCCTTCGGCAATAAATCGGCAGGTCCTTTCCGGGAGATTGCGGGCGGCGATCCTAATGACTAGATCGACGAACATCCGACGGCTGTGCTAGGAATTCAGAGTCGTGAATTCCTAATTGCATGCAGGAAATAGTTGTTGCATTAGAGTGAACGTTTAATATCGGAATCTTAATACAATAACTATTGTTATTACGCGTTTTATTATAATTAATTCTGCACTTTTTTATCGTTTCTTTCGCGGTGTGCTTAAACCATAATCTTTTTTTATACTGATGACAATATAATAAGCTGGTTGGTCTTACCAGGACGACAGACCGGGCAGCATCCGAACATTACGTTAGGATCGTACTGCAACGTTTCACCTATCGCACAATCGCTTTCCTTCAAATCCGATACACAGCGCTTAGCATTGATACACTGGGAATGTTGCGATCCCGATATAACTGATTTTACAAGCAAATAATGTAAAATAACTTGTATAGAAATTAATTTAAACATATTTAACGTTATCATTGCTACGGAATAGAGTTAATATTGAAGCTGAGTGCATAATTGTAGGCTGATTTAATTTATCTCTTATCTCAAGTATCCTTTAAGTACCTTACTCACCCATCATTATAATGTTTGCATCAGGAAACATTCTTGCAGTTACATTCATTTGTGCAAAATTTAATGCAATATACATTATGATTTGGTATGGATCGTTACGCTTGTTTTGAAAAAGTATTGTGAAGCAATCAATTATCTCTGTACATAGTTGAATAAACGACTGCAAAGCCGTGTTAACTGTGAAGTCATTTCAATAAACAAGAGTGGGGCGTTATCTGATCACAGCTATCGCTATCCCAGGTTATTATGTAGTGAGCGATCGCACTAGATCGCGCGGCCATCCTTACGCGCTACACACCTGTGCGCGCGAGTGCGACATACTATCGCACCGCCGCTGACACGCTTATCTTATATTTTATCTATTTCGGTTTATACAACCGCGTCCCACTTGGTACTTCTGACTCCATGACTTGAGATCATCTACTCACTTGCAACTCTTTTCCTTCCAGATTGGATTAAAACGGGCGTATCCGGCTAGCATGGAGGACTGCAGGAAAAGAGTTCAAACAGGCACTAAAGTTTCGAAAATTGCCCACATTTTTCAAGGAATGCCGTCGAGAGACGAGGACGATATGCGCGGCGCCGAGATGACGGTCGTCCGGACCGAGAGCCACCTGTCGCGATTCAATACCGCGCGAGCTCTCTTTGAAAAATTGGGAGAAGAGAATCGCGGCTTTCGTATCGAGAAGTCGCCATCGGCTGCGGCCAGTTTTGCTGGCACTCGCGGGGGTGCGCCCACAGCGCCTGCACGCTCACGCTCCAGCTCCGCGGGGTCCGTCAGCCCTCCGCGGCGCACCATCACACCATCGCCCGTCGCGCCGCCCGCCATCAACGGCGACCGCCTCGCCAACGGGTCCTCACAGCCGGTGCCCCCGCCCAAACCGGCCAAACCCAGCGTACTACCGAAACCCGAGAAGCCTGACAGGCGATTCAATAAGGAACTCATAGAAAAGCAAAGAAACTGGACTTCTCATTTTAGCAAACCGCGTCCGTCTTCGCGGTATGAGACACAGGAACCTAGTGTGCGCGTGGACTCCAAATATCCTAGCGGTTTGCCCGACAGCAAATCGCCAGAGGTAGCCGAAAGAAATGTTATTCCTTCTCGTGTGTATTCGCCGCCACTATCGCCATGTGCCGGTGACTGTCAGGCAGAGCGTCCTACGACTCTGCCTTCTAGTTTAGTTCATAGAGGTGCGCCTGGTGTGAAATCTCCTAGTCCTGTGAAAATAATTGTGCCCGTGTCGCCATCTACTAGATCCAATAATGTAGCATCTCCCACCTCTAGGTCAGAAGTAAGGAGTGATAATTTAAGTTCTTCCTCTAAAGAAAGTGTCGAAGCCGGTACTCAGCAAATAGGGTCGACCGAATTAGTTTATCCGAAGACGCGATCTACACGATCTTCAATATCTACCAACGACGAGGCTATTGCGGAAAAAGATTCCGCATCTGATAGGAGCCCTAGTTTAAAATCTTCCGACTCTTCGTCGAGGTCTGCTGAGAGGTCGTCACACTCTTCTGTGTCTCCAACATCTAGCCCTGCTGCCGCCCCAGGTTATTCACATCGACATCAAAAATCGCCACCTTCACCGCCGCACCGATCTCCGAAATCACCCCTTCCTCCATTGCCACGCGAAGATTGTAAGAGTGAAGCGAGTGGCCGTGAATTTGCAGAGCTTGGGAAAAATCGAGCCCAAGAAAAAGAAGAAAGTAAAGAATGGGATGATGGAATTGATGGAGAAGCTCACGATAAAACGATAACCCAACCTCCCTTACCCAGTCCTAGATTACCAGTGTCACCACCCCCGTCATTACCTCAAGAAGAGAACGATGAAAACTTGATTTACGAAAGAGATTCCACCGCACCGCAAAGTCCCGAGCCCTACGATAGTGTTATAAGTTCACCAAAGCTACATAATAAAAGTGTTGAGGATGATGCGTACGAACAGATAGAGTATAGTGACGAGTGGGACGAGAAGAGCAAGCGGCGTTCGTCGACGCCGGAGTCGCCGGCGGGCGGTGCTCCGGCGCCCGCGCCCGCACTCGCCCCGCGCTCCTCTCTGACGTCTCCGCTCGCCTCCCCGGTGCATCGGGATCTCTACTCCTCGCCGACCGTGCTCTCTTCGCCCGTACCTGGTGAGTGCCACATTTATCCTGAAATAACTTCTCACTAGTTTCACGAACTTCTTATCTGTTTGTTGTATGTTTTATCTCTACCTTATCTTCGCCGCAAAACTGCAGGACAATTCTTGCTATATAGTGGGAAGTTTTAATTCAGAGTTAAATGTTATTTAAAAAGCCCATATTGCCCACAAATCTGTACGAGTATCAAGCTGGGAATCGATTTAAGATCGAAGTTCAAGTTAAAGGTCTCGCACCGTGGGAAGTAAATATCCTATCGGATTTGTTAGTTCCGTAGGCGGCGATTGACGTACGTTTGACGGTCTCGTGCTCCGTGGGTTCAATGTAATATTGAGGAAGTCAAGGTATTTGAGTAGATCGAGTCGATCCCGATTTAGATGCTCCGGCGCCGCCTTCGCCGCGACGCGTCGCAGTAACCCGAGCGACGTCGGCCTGCGCGCTCCCATCCGCTCGATCCCTCATTTCACATCTTTAACTGGAACTACCGTTTTTCCAAATGCATTGTCTCATGCAGACCCTCTATTGCACTGACTGTGAATTGTGACTTTGTGACGACACGTTTATGCCTCTGGATGTGTTCCTTCAAACACGTTGTGATTGTTAACAAAACATCAAAATAAACTTGCGATTTCGTTGAAACTTTATTGTTCTAAGAGTAATTCCAGTACCGCCGTCAACGCGGTCTCAACTTGATATTCAGATTACGATAAAGTTGTACAGGGACTTCGGAGAAGCTTTAAAAGTTTTTATTGATTCCGTTGTCGTAAGTTTTCGCACACACAGTCTCCCTCAGTTTTTGCTCTCATTCGCGCGGCTGCGGCGGGGAGGGACCGCTTCGAGCCATCTTAATATTACATTCATTGAGCAACGTCTCGGACTCCGCTGCGCTAAATATTAAGTACACACATTACACTTCTCTTTTTTTATTCAACGCGCTCCGAGATATATTATAGTGTTGTTTGATTGCCTCGTCACTAATATTTAAGATCTGTTAGTACCTACTAACAGACTGATAACGATTAAATTACTTAGCAATTGATATGCTACACGAATGAATTTAGTGTAGAGTAGTACTTACTCGTAGAACTATATGTATCTAATGTATGTTTAATTGCGAATCGAGCAAGAACTGAGCATGGAGCTGACTTTATTTATGCCAAGTAGTGATTTAGTATCTTAACCTATAAAGTAGATTTTCAATAGTCTATACAGCTTTAAGAAAACGATTCTAAAGTATTTATTATGTCTCTTAACCGAACACAAGACTGAAATCTTTATTTTATTTCTCGCAGCTCATCGAAAATAAATCTTGTCCAATTTGAGGCCAGACACAACAAATAAAATTTGTGACGTCTATACATTTTAATATTATGTCGGTACATTTAAAACTGTTTCGTCTGGTCGTTGGGCACGTTATGTCACTTTAATGTTGCCATTTCTCATTTAAGATTGACCTCTGCATGTCTGCCAACTCCTTAACTGTCCGGGTTAAAATAATCTGTCCTTTAGTGCGGAGGACTGGCGATCGGTTGTGGTTGGTTGCCAACCCGCTTATCTGAGGCGGCGTTTGTTTACAAGCCTGGCCGGCCCGGTGTCCAACAACGTTGCGCTCGTAAACTTTCCGTTTTACTCATTAAGGTCTTTCTACGTTTATTGTTCGGTTTGTCGTAATCTTCACGAACGCACATTTTCTAGCAGCCTCGTATACGTTTTGATGAATGGAAACAGTCTGTAAAGACTTTCTTCAACTTATTTTTCGAAATCTGCTCGTTCAAAGAAACGCCTGTCCGCGAATGAGTTTTTGAGTACCAGTGCGGCACCGAAGACAAAATACAGCGTTTCGAGTTGAACGTGCGCGTCAGTGTGCAAGGCTTGAGCGCTAGGGACCGCAAGAGATGGCGCAGTGAAGATGCGGGCAGCGCGCGCGCACCTCGCATGCGCCTCGATATGCGTCTATGCGGCTGCTGCCTTGGTTAGTCCTTTACTCCAACTCGATCGCTTCCGTTCTATGCCAATCAAGCCTAATACTTCATTTCGACTTTTAATAAATCTTTAAACTCTTTTGCTTGCTTCTGCTCTGCTGTTCCTAATTAACGAGTGTGCGCGTTAACCTAAAACGTATGCAAGCAAATTGCCTCAGAACTATTTGTAAGGTATTAACCCAATTGCATTGTCTACTAAGTTGCTTGACTAAACACGTAATAAACCGGTCGTACGACTATTCATTATTCGTCCTATACATGCACATACCTAAAATCTGTAAAAAAAATACTAAATTATAATTATAACGTTTATAACTTCGAATTCATTTGAAGTAGGATATCCAAAAGATCCTGTACGTGTCTATCTTTACGCCTCTTGTCCATGTTCGATTGAATTAATCATATCATAAATAAAATATAATTATGGTGATCAGTGTATCAGTGTCCTTGTGGCGGATTATTATATTCCTTTATATGTAGAAGTAGTCATGAGTGGGAGGAACCTCTTAAAAGTTGTTGCATTTGACTTTGTGAAGATGTTGTTGCCTTTTAAGGAAATCCGGCTGAGCCTTGTTAATTAACTTTGGAATTGAATACAGATATTGTTGACATTTCGATACGGAATTTTGAAAGCACAACAGAGATAATGAAGTTAATGAACAGTTCATTAACTTATCTTATATAATACTAGCTTTTGCCCGCGACTACGTCCGCGTGGAACTTGGAAGTATGGAAGCAACCTCGTACAGCACGATAGATATCCATATCCACCTAATCACGCGTGAAGTGGTAATAGACAGACAGACAGACAGACACACTTTTGCATTTATATTATTAGTATGGATTAGTATGGAAGTATGGATATCATATAAAATAACAGAAAGCGGATATGTATAACAAATGATATGGATTTTAAATCTGAAATAAAGAAATTGAATTGAATAAACATAAACAACTAAGAACACGTAAGTAAATGAGTTATCAGATTGAGCTATCAAAGAGGCGCGCGTTGCCGATAATCGCGGGTAGGCGCGAGAATAAAAAAGCAATATTGTTTAGCGTAGCCCGCGCGATATCATCTCGAGCATGTCTTCCGCGTGTATGACGTTATTTATGCAGTAGCCGTGGCGCGAACCTAATTTCTAATAACGTTCCAGCTGAATGTGGTCGAGTTAATTAGTAAAGTGGTCATGACTCGCTCTCGCTGTCTCGCCGGCTCGCGTGCCGGCTTATCGACGTCTCGCCTCCGCAACCACGTATCTTACATTATTGTTTATTTGCAAAATCGATGCAGCTGTTCTCGGAATAAAGTTCACGTCTCAAAGCATTCCGCATGTGAGATGTGACTGAAACTATTAGCCGCTATTGCAGTAAACCATTCCGTTTTTATTTGATCATCTCTGTGCATGTTTAATCTGCCACTTGGTGATAAAATATCACGATTCCACTTCGTTGACTTCAATGTTCTTATTAAGTCCTCTCTGTTGCGTACTTTTAGCATCCGTGTGAAATTAAGGCTCAATGGCTATTTGATAGAATAATTAAAAACGTAACAACGACTATTAAAATTCACCTTATACCTATTACAAAATAGAGTTATCGCACCAGCTTTTAATTTATATTTAACTCGTAATTAAACACGTGGGAAGCTTCTATTGTGCGTTAGTTATCGTATCGTCTAATGTGAGATAAAATGGTGTTATATCTTAGGTAGAATTACGCGAGGCCCCGATTTTTATGAAGCCGGAAAAACCATTGTAAACATTGACCTGACAACTTGCTAACTTCTTTATGGAAGATCGGAATCTCTATAGAACATGCGAACAGTTGGCCCACTTCGGCTTTCGCTGGGAGTGTTCCCAACCGATATGAATGAACTCCGTTCGGTGCGGCGTTTACTAGCCGCGTGGTTTGTTTGGGCTTCGACCCAGTTTCTATCACCTAGGTATATTATGTGCTATATTAGGCACAGGTACGGCGAGCACCTGCGGTCTGCGTGGTAGTTCTATTTCCTGTGTGAATTTATAAATTTCTTACTCTAATCGAATGTAACCAAAAATACTGTGCTAATTACGTATTCCTAATTCAAATATAGGTGATTGATAAGAACTCGGTGTGAGTTCAATGAATGACTTTTAAACTGTAAAATATATCAGTATTCATCATATCTGCTTGAATAAAAAAAAGACAGGTTATAACATTAGTACAAAGTATGCGTATTATCGTCATAATGGATTTATGTCAACGTTTAATTAGACAACCCTGCGGCATCTGTATTTAACTCACTTCAAACATTTTCTGAATCTAGGTGAACATAGCGATTTCAGGAACAATTTCCGCCATCTCTGACTTACTTTCCATGGCAAGAATAACGGGTGGGAGCTGTAATGCACTTTCTCTATAAAATTTAGGTGCTCATTTTATTTGCTCTTGGTTATAGACAATGCAGTGTCTATGTATTCGCGCTTTATCCTAGAATTCATTACTACACTAAAATCGCGACTACGAAAACAGTATTCTAATCGCTACATGCATTTCTTTATACGTCATTGATCAGTGATATCGTTTTATATAGGTATATGAACGATTATAGCATAGCCCAGAGATATGACAGCGAAAACAAGAGATTAACTGGTATGAGGTATAACTTGCAAAATATGTAAAACTATAGATCAAACGTTTCTCGGTATAATCGGTACATGTTAATGGAAGGTTTCTCATAGATAAGGATGTAACTATACGTACGCAATTATTCTACTCAAAACTCTGCTTTGAACGGCGTGATTCATTAACTAAACCACCGTTATAGAGTATGTGGTGCGACGGACCATCAGAATACTTCAACAAATCATCTGTAACTTCTTCTTCCTGGTGTATTATAAAATATACCGCTTCTCATCGCGTTCGAGGTCACAACGTGCAGATCGAAGATCAATAAATTCCTAACATCCCAAGAATATTTTCAATAGTCCAATAAAATGTGTCTATTGCTCTATTAAAATTTGAAGAAAGCATGCTCTCGGTTATACTGTGTCATTATAGCAAAAGTGTCATATCTCGGATCAGGTAACATTTAATTTTTCGTTCTCACACATTGTATGTAGTAAACACATTTGTTTGATAGTTCTTGACGGAATATGAACTAGTTCAATTTATAGATCCCGATTAAAATAGTTAAAAAAATACTTGTATGTAATCATATAGCTGCGTAAAGAGTTATGGGCGTATATATCCTGTACATCGGTAATAACGTGGACTTTTTGTTGTGACAGCGGTCGGCGATCGCAAGTCATCGGAGGCAGAGGACGTCCGGCGCGGCGGTTCGCGCGCGTCCAGCGTTTCGGACGAGGGCGGCTTCAACGAGCCTTCGCCCGAGGTGGTGGCGCGGCTACGGCCCGCCGACTACCGCGAGCCGTCCGCGCCCGCACCCGCGCCGCTCACGCGCGACCATCGAGACACCGAGCGCGCTCGTTCCGATCCTGACACGCTGTCGGTCTTGCAGCAGGTATGCATGCATATGTATCATAATCGTCCCATTGATCAACATCCCATCCCATCCCATTGATTCAACGAGCCTGCGCCCGAGGTGGTGTTGCGGCTGCGGCCCACCATCAACCGCGAGCCGCCTGCGCCCGCATCTTAGCCCCTCGCGCGCGAACATGGAGTCGACCTCCGTCCTCCGCGCTTCGACCTCAAGACGCTGTTGGTCTTACAGTAGGTATGGAGGATCAGGGTACAACGAGCCTTCACTACAGGTGGAGGCGGGACTGCAGCCCACCGACTACCACGAGCCAATAAGGATTCTTTATGTATGATGATGATGAACACAACCATTACAGGCCGCTAGTCCCTTGAGAGTGAGTTTACCAACGTATTAAATCTAGCACTCGGTTCGTTTTGATACCTCGACACGACAGTAGTATTTGCGACGCGAATGGAGTTCTTATTAAAGTACAATAATCGTGTCATGAATCCGCATATTAATTCCTATGAGATCATATCGTAAAAAAAAATCTCTTCTACCTTCCAGGACTCCGGCGTAGTAGTGAGCGAAGCGAGTCAAGGCTCCATAGAGGTGCTCGACAAATCGACCACCAGCCAATGGAGCGTATCGGAGGCGGATCCGTCGGGCGACCGGGTCGCTGAGGCGGGCGCGGAAGCGGAGACGGAGGCGGATGGGCGCTGGGAAGACCCCGACGCCGGCAAGCAGCCCGATAGCATGACGCCTGACGAAGCTGAAATTCTGCTCAGCTCTAGGTATGTTCGACTTTGCATTTTGAACTAAGCACCTGTTCACGATACTAAGTACTGGCTCAGATATTAGACGCCTAGAATATATGTATAGTAGAAGTGCACGTAATACACGGTCCAATGTGTTGTAGTACCTATGTTAAAAAATTCAATGCTGGGCCATGACCCCTGGGCACAAATTTGTGTTAACATGAATAAGGAATGGAACCTTGCAACTACTGTTGGGTGCACAGCCCTGAACGTGTTATATGCAGTGATCGGGGATTTCTCTGCCACAACGCGGTATTTCAAACAAATGTATTTTTCAATTTCATTATAGTTATCATTATCTCATCAAATCTGAATACAATTATTTTTTCGGCCAAGCTAGCCGGATTAAATTATAATAACCATGTCCATATAAAATAATATACACGAAATACCGCGTTGTGGCAGAGAAATCCCCGATCACTGGTTATATGAGACGCTTCAAACGATCTAAATTCTCTACAAGCCTTATTCTGATTGTGATTATAATATAGTCGTACGCGATTGTCGACGCCGACCACTTGGTTGCTCAATCTATGCATATCGATCTGATGAACTTCAAATCAAAATAGATACTGTTAATACTTCAAAGTAGATGAGCGGATATTTTGAGATTAACTTCTTTGGTCTATCTATCTATGTTGTTTTTGATGTTGTAGATGTTTCAAATATCTGGGGGCACGGCAGTGCCCCCGCCAAGTCGATTCAAATATACTTGCACACATTACTTAGTATCGATCTGTAGCGTGGCGTTAAATAGAAGAGTACTCAAATGCTCCACAATCGTCAATGAGATGGGAGTCGAACTCTATAGACTGGCCAAAGTTAGCAATTGAATTTTCAATTAATGTTGTAAAATTAAAGAGACATCTGTTTGTCGGTGACGTTTGCCACCATTGTAAGGCCTGAGTTACAAAACTTGTTTCGTTTTCGAGCGACAGTTTTTTTTTGAGAAATTTCCGCTTGTTTCTGAGGAACTTATTGTGTAACTTAAGCTAAAGTCCTAGGTCGTATGTTGATCGTTGTGATTGGGTCCGCCGACGCCCGTTATCGGGCGCAGACCGACACGCTTCAAGCGAATAACGGAATGCATTCAGCACCACCGTCAACAGTTTCCAACACCGTCCGTTACACTTCATTACTCATTCACATGCACCGCACACAGTCATTTCATTATGTAACACCTTTTTATACTTTAATGGCAGGGGAAATATCTTATTTTTTATCACTGAGAGACTGAATAATTTCAATTATTGTTAATCATGTTTGTTATTCTTGAACGCACCGTAGTTTTTACTGAAAATGTCGATCGCTACAATTCTGTCTTTGCATGATGGCACTTTTCAGTTTCACTTTTTTCTTATACGCCTTGCGATATGGATTGTGCTAATGTATTCTTTTCATATGTACCTAATAATCTTCTGTTAGGAGTTGTCATGTCTGATTGTTGGACGGGACTATTTGTTTATCTTCGCGTTCACCCCGACCGTAGCGTCTGTTATGCTTGAGTATTATTAAATGTTTTATTTTTATTATTTGCATGCTGCCTGTGCGCACAACGCTTCATTATTGCCTGATTTTGCAGTATTCTGGAGAAAAAACTTAGGTAAGCGTGCTGTATTTGTATTGTTTTATTTCCTTGTGTAATTCTTTGTAGATGAATTATGTGCTTTCTCTCTTTCTTTTGTTTATTTGATGTCGGTGATAGCTTTTTACCCGATCAATCTTGTTTTCGTATGGCACATTCCGACTACATAAAACCAATCTAGCAAACACATCAGTGTTTACCCACAGATATACAACCCTAGGGTCCTTTGGAGTTTGTACACATGCGTATTTTTACGTTAATTGCTCAGCAACGGATCTATGTGTATCGTTTTCGTTGTATTCATTAGTTTCATTGGATATTCGATGTATATAAAAAAGTATTGTGTACAGGTTTCAGTGAGTTGACCCTTTGAATTGTTGCCAAGTAGGGTGTTAACGCCTGTGTATGATGCAGACAAGAAGCGCTGCTGTCGGACGAGCAGGCGCAGGAGATCGTAGCGATGTTGTCGCCGCACGCGCCGCCGCACGACAACGGCGTATCGCTCAACGACAGCTACCAGTCTGTGCTCTCCTATGAGAGGTAAATATTTATTTATTTATTTAAACTTTATTGCACAAAACAAAAGTCAGTACAAATGGCGAACTTAATGCCTAATTGCATTCTCTACCAGTCAACCATAGGGCCAAACAGAGATGCTTCAAGTGGGTGCAGAGTAGAAAATTAATCGTTCGGAGAGTATTCAAGATACAAGTGAATACATGTATATTATATAACTTAACTACCATAAATACAATGATACATATATTTACATACTATAAGATGTATATTATATATTATATAATAAATATCACTACGTTGGACATCCAGCAGAACTGTAGATCTGTATTTCGCAGGGTGTTTTACTTCGCCGGGTAAGTTCTTCCCGTATCAGTTGGGCTACGTAAGCGCTTCGTGATTTTATTATCAGGTGTGATGCGATTCCTAAAGCACTACGTGCGTAGCTGTGATCGTGAGGTAGCATATACTTTCGCCGGGAAGAGAATACCTTGCTTTATTGTGCCATCGTATGTTGTTCTTAGATTAAACTTTGACTAAAATATAGCAGTAAGGCACTAAAATGGCAGTCCGTCACCTATGCGAAAAATTGTTTTTTTCTGCTGAATGTGAATGCATTTTACTCTTTATGAGGAAAAATAATAAAAAAAATAATGCAATAGTTTAAGGAAATAGCAGTCAGAAAATGTTAGTATTACTTAGTTCATAAAGTAACAAAATAAACGGTAACATTTTTCCCTTCTCGTTTTAATTTTTTTTTCTTTAACACCACAACATAGTAGCCGTCATCTTATTACGTCATGGCTGCGTAAACTAAACAGTGGTAATGTCAATTGTCACCTGATCAGCATATCAGCGCATTTGTTTACACAGCCAACTGACATCATGACCATAGAGCAATATGGCGTCCACTGCGTACAGCGTTTTTCGTGAAACTACGTGCGAGATTTGAGAATGTAATATAATATTTATTTTCTCCAACTTGCTTGGAAATGTTCCCATTAATGTAGTAAAACTGGACCACGAAATCGTTCGTTATTATTACAAGGCGTTAATACAAATTAAAAAGAAAAAATATTATTGGCCTTAGCCGGGAAATCAATATTATTTAAATAAGACGATTAAGTAAAAAACACACCTTCCGTTTATGACGTCTCATACAAATGAAGTTACTCTTAATTTGGCCGGTTACTGCATTTTTACTTTTAATTTTTTCAAAGACTTTGATAATTCACCATACAGCCAATTGTCCACTAAATTAAAAAAATAAAAACTTGTATAAACTTTTTAATTGTTCTCTGCGTTTAGTTCTTGCACTGAACATTTTTCTGCTCTGCTACTGTCAATGTATTTTAAATGTCGACAAACTTCGAATAACGGACAAACAATTTAATATTTAATCTTATATGCGGCTAATTAATTTTCTTGATTCTTAGTTATTTATTAGAGATATCTCACGAAAGTTTTGATTTTAATAATATGGTGGTATTTAATGAGTGAGTTGAAAATTAATAAGTGTACCAAACGTAAACAAATAAAAAATAAAACAGAAATGATTGTGTCCAAATCAATATAAAAGTTATTTTGAACTTATGATCTTCTCCGAATGATAAATATGGTATGGTTTATAAAAAAAAACAGTCCGTTTAGAAGTTGTTGATTTAACTAAAATTAAAAATTATGTGCATATTTTTTATTATTGTGTTTTCATATAATTTTAATTCTTATTAATATATTTTGTTTTAAATCAAACATATAATTCGGACCCGAATTTTTATTCCTATTCCTAAAAAAATAAGTACCAAACGAACTACATGGCACTGATATATTAAATTAAAATGTAGATTGGTGATTATTTCCAAGCATATTTGGAGAAAAGCACTATACAAGCCTCGGCGGGAATGTCAGTTCGCAGATTCGTATTATTGAAGGACTCGGCTAAGCCTCGTCCTTCAAAATCATACTCATCCACGAACTGACTTTTCCCTGCCTCGGCAGTAATAGTACATTACGGCAGAGACCAGTAAGTAAGCCATACTGGCCGAGTAGGAATTAGACGGACCGAGCCGTAGGCGAGGTCCGGATATAATACGAGGCCAGGATGGCTCTTACGGTCGAAGCAAGTATAGTGCTTTTCTCAAAAATTAAACAAGAAAATTAGATTAAAATTATATTTTATAGGTGACATTCATATTCGGCCATTTTCCAATGAATATTTTTGTTATATCCCATTTTTATTATTACATTACACATTGTGATATTCGTCGTCGCAGGCACCATTAACTCCCACGATAACAACCTATAACAAAAATAATTATGAGTTTATACTTGGATAAAAAATATAGTTATATCGTTATCAAATAGTGGCAGGATTTATTTACCTTCATCGCCAAACTGTTTATCATCTAGAGCTTGATTTAAGAACTTTTCTATATTTTGCTGCTGAATATTTGTGATTTCTTTCCTTTGTAGCCATCCGATTGTCTCAGAAAGATTGTTGAAATATTCAGACCTTATCACACATTATCTGACCAACTATTAACTTGATTTTCTTCCTTCCATTTAATGAATCTCTTGTATTTTTTTATATCTCCTTGGATTTAGTCGGAAGTAAATTATTTTAGCTAACTCTGCCTCCGCTTTTAAGTATGGAGGAGTGCCGTCTATTCGGAATCAGACTCGTATGAACTCATTTTTGCTGAATTATTGTAATAGGTCACACAAATAAATTTGAAATTATTGTCTTTTAATTTAAATCCCGCCTTAATTTCTTTTTTTATAAATACTGCGTTTAATTATTTGCACTGTCTTACAAATCTAAGTCTTAAAGATAAAATTTAATTATTGTTATACATTGTTGTATTTTCTAACTAATTTTCATATCATAAAGCTTACCTTCAATTTTAACTCCGAGGTTTTTTCTAAACGACACAAAAAAGGAAGGAATTCCGAAATATCATTGTCATTTTACACAGCACAATTATGATTATGAACTAAACGCTGCATACAAACTTCCGCACTAAACATGGACCAAGTAACCTCTGGACATGACAAGCGAATAATAATACCAGGAGGGAACGGGACAACTATTTACAGAAACCGTTAAGAGCGACAGAGACATAGACAAGATGTTTTGTCCTTATCAGAGTTCCGCTTTTTTTTGTTTAGCGGATGATTGTCAAATTGACAGAGCTCCGCTAAATACTGCCGGGCAATTCAAATGTGCGTTGTAGCCTACTATAAAACAACGAATATTGCCGATAATTTTACATTTCGAAAGTTTATATATGAATAATAGTGAGTGCTATTAGCTATAGATTTGTAAAACAACGGTGCGTTGCTCCATAATTGGCTCTAAAAGCGACACTGACCTAAAAAGTGAAAATATGAGCTTTCATAGGTAAGTGCGATGTTTCGACTTTGCTTTTGCTTGATTTCTGCAAATATATATTTAATAATTATTTATACGATAAATAGCACAGCAAAATCATATCAAAACATCAGAAATCTGCTTAAAATCTCATTTTGTAATATCTTATTTTTAGGTATTACCCCTACAAATTCAATAGTCTTTACGTCTTGTCAGTGTCAGTAGTCGTTACTCTTTGTCTTCACCTTTACTTGACGTTCCGCCGCGTTTTTTACTGCTTTTTAATTTGTCTGCTTTATTCGATTTTAAGGAATACCAGTATAAGAATTGGTAAATTACCCTTAACTCATGGAGTTTTACAAATATATTTTTTTTATTTTAGATTTCCAAAACATGATCCTGCTTTACTCCAATGTTGGATACGTGCAACAGGACGATCGAATTGGGAACCAACCAAAAATGCTTGATATGTTTACGACAATTTTGTTTAAAGGACAGTAAACATCTTGCCTCATGCCTCCTATGGGCTATCTTGCTGCTCTCTTGAAATTGTAATTGAATTTATGTAAATAAATATACTATGTTACCATTACATTTTGACAGTTTTTTTTGTAAAGTTTTATTGTAATTATTTTATAATTTGTCCCATACAATATAATAATACATTTAAAACTAATTCACACCGCTAACAACTAGCACTGGAAAAACGGGAGAATTATTTGGAACCTGGTAACCCTGTGTTAGTCATGTACTTTGCTGCTGTCCCTTTCGGGTATACGCATATGCCGAATCCATAGGTACTTCATCCAAGGCACTAAACCTTGTCGCTACTTTTTTTTTAAAATATGCATCTTGAGTTACGTTTAGGTATACTGCCAATAGTACTAACCTCTTTTTATTTTACATTTGCTCTTAGTGTAAATTGCAAGTGTATACTGCAATGTCGTCTCTTTCTATTTAATCTACGAAAAAGGGACGCCACTTTTTAATTTCTACAATTTGCTCTCGCACTGTACTTATAATTAAAACAATTTGTGGATTGCATCCTTTTTACATTTATATACGACCTCATCGCCTTCACATCCTTAGTTTTTTTATAGGTCGGTGACGATGTAAATCGTGTTTCGATATTCAAATATCTTGATACGTAATAGGAATTAGATACTTACTTACTGGACAAATATTGATTCCAAATTTAAAATCTGGCTGTTTACTGGACACTTCTAAAAAGTCTTCGGTATGTTCCACTTACTGTAGTCTATCTAGCGATGGTAAGGCAACATTACATGCAATTTTTGAGAAATATACTATTACTTATCGATTTAATACAAATTTTGTAGTTTATTAGAATTATGGAATCTAAGTACAACAAAAAATTCTCATGTTGATAATAAGAACGTATTAACGATATTTTTTGATCATGTTACAGCATGCAGTCAGTGGATGAGAGCTATGAGTTCGTGTCGCTAGAGGGCGAAGCGGCGATGGCGGGCGGCGACCGCAAGCAGCCGTCGCCGGCGCCCGAGCCGGAACCGGAGCCCGAGCCCGCCACCGTGTTCGACCACTACCCGCCGCACTCGCTGCGAGAGCTCGGCGAGGAGAACGGCATACACTACTTCGAGGACGGGCACTTTTATACTGAAGTGAGTACCTACTCTAGTGGGTGAGGTAGTAGCTGTCGCCGGCGTCCGAGCCGGCACTGGTGGCCTATCCTGCCTCCGTGTTCGACCACTACCCGCCGCACTCGCTGCGAGAGCTCGGCGAGGAGAACGGCATACACTACTTCGAGGACGGGCACTTTTATACTGAAGTGAGTACCTACTCTAGTGGGTGAGGTAGTAGCTGTCGCCGGCGTCCGAGCCGGCACTGGTGGCCTATCCTGCCTCCGTGTTCGACCACTACCCGCCGCACTCGCTGCGAGAGCTCGGCGAGGAGAACGGCATACACTACTTCGAGGACGGGCACTTTTATACTGAAGTGAGTACCTACTCTAGTGGGTGAGGTAGTAGCTGTCGCCGGCGTCCGAGCCGGCACTGGTGGCCTATCCTGCCTCCGTGTTCGACCACTACCCGCCGCACTCGCTGCGAGAGCTCGGCGAGGAGAACGGCATACACTACTTCGAGGACGGGCACTTTTATACTGAAGTGAGTACCTACTCTAGTGGGTGAGGTAGTAGCTGTCGCCGGCGTCCGAGCCGGCACTGGTGGCCTATCCTGCCTCCGTGTTCGACCACTACCCGCCGCACTCGCTGCGAGAGCTTGGCGAGGAGAACGATATTCCGTACTTCGATGATGGATACTTTTATAAGGAAGTGAGTGTAGTGGTATATTAATCGCAAGCAGCCGTCACCGGCGCCCGAGGAGGCCGCCTCCGTATTTGATTACTATCGGTCGCATTCCCTTATACTGAAATGACTGCTATAGTGGTATAGTGGGCAAATCAGTAAAAAGCGTGGATTATTGTGTCAGTACCATGATTGTGCGTGCAATATCCTGTCACTATAGCCAGCTCCTAATGATACCTTTATCATTAGGAGATACCTAATGCGTCTGCGGAGCGTAATAAGAGAATAGTGACGACGCAATGAGTCCAGATATTTTCAATATTTATAGTAAACTAGCTGTGCCCCGCGGCGTTACCCGCTCATCCCACGGGAACACTAAATTTATTCGGGATGAAAGTATCCTATGTCCTTTCCCGGGTCTCAAACTATCTCCATACCAAATTTCATCTAAGTCGGTTCAGCTGTTTAAGCGTGAAGAGGTAACAGACAGACAGACACACTTTCGCATTTATAATATTAGTATGGATGCTAATTATTTGTTCTAATTTTCAGGTGGCCGGTCTCCGGCCAATCGAAGAAGATGAAGATGATGACTATTACCCGCCAGTATTCGTCAAATTAAATAGGAAAGTTCAATTCAGGTCAGTTAATTTCCAGTATCCCTTTACTATGGTATTTACTATCTACTTATATAATTGCGTGTATTACTAATGTCCTATCCTTACCTGAAAACTCTTGCGGGCTAAAAATAGACATGTTGACTGATGTTGAATTCTACAGCGTACTGTAGTTATATGAATAAAATTAGCTAAATATATCACGAAACAAAGAAAAAAAAATCAGAAAAATTAATCTTCTTGGAAATATGTGACTTCAAAGGTACGCAAATTTTATGATATTTTTTTTTATGCAAAAGAAATTTTGTGTCTTGTCTTCAGAATCCTCATAATTTTACAAAACAATAATTGTATGACAATCATCAACTTAAACGCACTTTTTCATGGTGAAAATGGCAAATTTCTTAATATCTCCATACAATTATTCGTACCTATACCGGCCTGTGACGTCACTGGCTCGGACGCCTTTTGTATGGAGCGTTTTTAGCGCTACGTGGGAATGTTGAACTTTGACGGTTATTTCTGACTTTTAGAGCAGTTTAAGTGTAGTCAGTCCCATATAGACATTTGATCACAATAAAAAATAGAATCGATTGACATCCTCAAAAAAAATTAGTCAACATGTCTATTAACCTATTGACCGCCAAGCGGTCTTGCAATTTACCGTGCCACTGACGCCAGAGTAAAAAAAAAAGATGTGCCCCAAAATCAACAGGGATTGAAAAATACTTGTAGCGGTTAGAATTACAAAGTTTTTGATCATTGAAATTTGGACGGCTGTGGCCGACGTGGCGTCAGGGGCACGATTTTTTGTTGACGGCCCCAGCTGACTGTGGCGGTCAAAAGATTAACTAAATTGTTTCCATTCCAGTACGAACCCGATGCAAGTATTCTCAACGCATTCGGTGCGCGAGTACGACCGGCGCAACGAGGACGTGGACCCGGTGGCCGCCTCCGCCGAGTACGAGCTGGAGAAGCGCGTCGAGAAGATGCACGTCTTCCCCGTCGACCTGCTCAAGGGCGCTGATGGGCTGGGCCTCTCAATCATCGGTAACATTTTTAATAGTTTATCTACTCCTCTACTTTAGCCACGAAAAAAGAAAGAAATAAATAAATATTAAGGGACAATCATACACAAATCGACCTAGTCCCAAACTAAGCAAAGCTTGTACTATGGGTACTAGACGACGATATACATAATATATAAATACATATATAGATAACATCCATGACCCAAGAACAAATATTTTGCACAAATATTTGCCCCGGCCGGGATTCGAACCCGGGACCGCCGACTCAGTAGGCAGGTGTCTACAAACCGAGCCAAACGCGTCGTCAAAATATACTGAAATAGGCGTATTCAAAGGTTAGTTAGTTTTTTTGTAAGTAATCGAAATGCAAATTTGAAGTTGTTTTCAAACAACCTTATAATTAAGCGCACTTTTTCGCTGCCGAAATTGCAATTTACTTATTTTCGCCATACAAATATTGGTACCTAACACAGAAATGATGTCACGTTTCTGTAGTCATTTGTATGCATCGCTTTCAGCGCTCCGTAGGAATGTCGAACTTTAACGGTAATGTCTGGCTTTTAGAGAAGCCTGAGAGTAGTAGTACATTGGATCTGAAACATAAATGGGATCGATTGACATTTCTTTTTTTATATGACATCCATTGGCATCGTGCCTGTTATGTCCGGCTAGTCGGTACGTGGATATTCTCAGTCTCTTTCACCACACCAGTCTGCAATTTCTATCTGACCCCGTACGACAGCGTGTTATGCGCACTCTAATCAGTCATTCAAGATCTCTTCTCCTTCTTTAAATTAATATCCGTATTTATCTATACTATTTTAAAATTGTAGATTTGTATTGAAAATCTGTTTTTGATGGAGAGGCGTCGTGATTTCAGGAAAAGTTGTAATAGCGTGATGCCAGATCGTCATTTGTTTTGCATCGCGCGGCGTCGTGCCAGTCTGGCGCCATCTGTTTTCATAATTTCCTTTGTCCTCTCATCACGGCGAAACTACTGAACGGATTTTTTAACCAATTTTGGTATAGGGATAGCTGGACCTCCAAAGATGGTTATAGGATACTTTTTACATGACCACGGTATAAAAAAAAATGCGTATGAAGTTGCGGTTACCTTCTAGTTATTTACCATATTTTTAAAGAAATAACTCTTGCAGGAATGGGTGTTGGCGCCGATGCGGGCTTAGAAAAATTGGGCATTTTCGTTAAAACAATCACTGAGAGCGGTGCCGCCGCGCGCGACGGACGGATTCAAGTCAACGACCAGATCATCGAGGTCGACGGCAAGAGTCTGGTAAATTGATAAATATATATTTTTTTTGTTCATTTGAAGGGACAATCTTACACAAATCGACTTAGTCCCAAACTAAGCAAAGCTTGTAATATGGGTATAATTATATATAAAAACATATACAATAGATAACATCCATGACCCAGGAACAAATAGTCGAGTTCATCACACAAATACTGGCCGTGGCCGGGATTCGAACCCAGGACCGCTGGCTCGGTAGGCTACAAACAGCCAACCGCGTCGTCGCGATTATGTCGTATGTGTCGTAGAGATTATGGATAGATGCCAGTGTTACTTCGAAACGAGCACCAGGGAACTAAGCATTCAAATACAGTGCGTGAGTTGTCAGAATGTAATCTCGTTTTATACCTGTCTCGCTCGCCCTTACCGATCCAGATAAGAACCTCTCAGTTATCACCCAAACCCAAATCGCACCCCTCGTGTCGAGTGTCGGAGCTTGCGCACTTGGTTAGCGCACCTGCCCAATTTTCCGACAGATGGCTCATTTTAAATCATAATCTGGGTAACAGCGTGTTCCTTCAGATAACATGAATTTAAAACTGAGTATTCCAAAAGGGTTGTGAAAGAGGTGAGGTCGAATTTTTGGATGCATGCTTTGTATTTGGGTCATTCAACTATTTTCTGCCACTCGTTGCCATGGTGATGTCCCCTGGGTCACTTTTTAACTACGATTTTCCGTGGTTATATTTAGCAAAAGCTTTGTGATTTAAGCAGTTATAAGCCCATTCTTATGTACACTATCTCCTAATATAAATTCTCACTAATATAAATTATCAACACTTTTCTTAGAAGTTTGATCACTATTCTCCCCTCGGCCACGGGGAAGAATAACAGCAAGAAAAAGTTGATCCACCCATTTACTTACAAAAGTTGCTAAATCTGAACCGAAACAAAAAGATGGAGTGAAACTAAATGATTTGAACTACTAAAAACTTGCCATGTGCGAGTCAGACTCGCGCCGCGAGGATTCCACGGCTATACAACGTAGTTATTTGAAGGGATATGTCGTTACCCAGCTTACGGTTGAAACAACGCCGTCGGAATATTCTGCAGGTGCGCGGAAACCTAGGGCTCAAACTGAGATCCTCGATACGAGATATATCTAAATGACTTTAAAAGTTTACTGATGCTCTATTCAAAACCATCATCATCGGGTATCATCGGGTCTTGATTTGATGAAAATAATACCAGCTAGACAGTATATTCTTTCAAACAAAAAAAGAACAGCCTTCGAGTAATCGGGGAACTTAGGGTCATTGGCCCCGATTATTTGATTTCAAATGTAAAAAGTATTTTTATTATTTTGTATTCTGTTTATATTTCCAATCATATTGTATTTCTCCTGTATGTTTTGTGAGGTGTGCAATAAACAGTATGTACTTTTATTCTGGTCGCAACCCATTTTAGGCTTGAATTAAGATACAGGGTTAAGTTGTATTAGGTACTTCAGGGTATGCCATGTTTAAATTATGTTAACAATTTGCAGGTAGGTGTAACCCAAGCCTACGCCGCATCAGTGCTACGGAATACGTCCGGACCAGTGAAGTTCCTCATCGGCCGCGAGAAAGACCCGGATAACAGCGAAGTGGCCCATCTCATCCGGCAGTCCTTGGCAGCGGACAAGGAGAGGGAGGACAGGTATGTATTAGACATATATACCGGGTGATCAATCCAAATGGGTCAGTAGGGAGATAACGAAAACTATAAGAGATAGGGAAATCTGTTCTTAGGAACCATGGCGTCGATTTTAGATTTAATTAAAACTGCATTATTATTTTTTATAAATCTCATACATAATTTAATACATAACTCTGTCAAAACTGCTGTAAAGAATGTTACAATACGACATGCGATTACTTACAGAATTTTAACCGGGTTCAATACCCGGTTATGAATGAGATTTATTAAAAAAATTGAATGCAGTTCTTATTAAATCTAAAATCGATGTCATTGTTCCTTAAGAACAGATTTCCGTATCTTATATAGTTTTCGTTTTCTCCCTACTGACCCATTTGGATTGATCACTCTGTATATATATATATTACATTTATTGTTATACAAGCTGTGCCCGCTGCTCCGCCGGCGAGGAATTCGGGTTTGAGTAAGCTGCTAATACCTCACCGTTTAAAGCTACGACAAACTTTTCAACACCAAAATCAGCTAAATCTGCCCAGCCGTTCTCAAGTTTTAGCGAGACAAACGAATAGCAACTGATTTATATTTATATATATATATACAGTCGTGGCCAGATAATTAAGAACACAGTTTTTTTCTTCATACAACTGCATACAAATATGACTATGGAAATTTGATGAAAAATGCTGGATGCGGTTGACCAATTTTATTATTGAATAATACAATGCACGGATGTTTAAACAAGGTTTACTTTAGTACAAACAAAGTTGATGTAAAACTTGTACTTTAGAAAATACGGATGGGTCCAATCAACACGTTTTATAACTCCATACTTTAATTCTCTATTATATTCTATCGCTTCAATGGCAAGTCCTTAACGTTTCCAATCACTCGTGGTCCGTCAGGGCGGTGCGGGAGCGGCAGCGCCGCCAGCAGACGGAGGGCGCGGAGTCTCCGCCGCAGCCGCCGGCAGAGCCGCCGGTCCCTCACACGCGCTACCCGGAGATCACCGAGCTGCGTGCGCTGCTACACGAGGTATGCGTCATATGGGATGTACGTAAATGTTCTAAATGTTCGGTGGTGCACCGTCTGTTTAGCTTTATAGTAGTTTATGCAACTGATACATATCATACCAACGGTGCCGTTACTGCCTGCGTTAAGGTCTTCGCACATTATAACAACTCAACGGCGACTCGATTCTATGCCAAATATTGAAATTTAAGCCCTATGTCATATTTTCTAGGTTTAATTTCAAAAAATGATATTAGTAGTGGACGACGTCTACGCGGTCTTGAATCGATTCGCCGTTGAGTTGTTATAATGTGCGAAGACTTTTAGGGTGATGCCGGGTGTACGACGAATTAATGAGTTGAGGCGGCGCTGGTCCCGTCCCGAGCGGTTAGGAGTACTACTAACCTAACCTTAAATCTGTTATGTTGCAGGTGGTGGGCATGGAGGCGGGCGGCGCCACGGCGGAGGAAGTGGTGGGGCGTGTGCGCGAGTGGTGCTCGTCGCGCGCGCCCGACGAGTCTCTGCGGCTCGCGCTAGCCGCCGCCGCCGACAACGCCGCGCGCGCGCAGAGGAAGTACGACAAGGTCAGTCACGGTGTTGTACTGTACCAGGCGAGTTGGCTTCTATGTACTGACCACAAGATAGAAATGTAACGCTAATAGGCCTCTGTATGTCAAAGCCGATGCTTGCGGACCTTCCCAAACTTTTAAGAAATTTACAGAAGTTACATTATATTGGTTAGTGCTAAACCATTGTATTGCATTAATTTAACTCTAAAGAAAGTACATATACTAACGTAAACAGATACTAGATGAAAAATGACAAATATAATTCTATTGGAGGTATGATATGTGAACAATGGCATCGGGCGCCAGGTGCTGCCGATGCCTAAAGCCGGGTTGCCTCCCGTCGTAACTGGACCATTATAAAGGCTGATTTAGACGATGCCAATTTTGAGACGCCTAAATTACGGCGCCAGTGATTACCGCACAGCACATCTCCGACCGTTTAGACAATGACTATGTTCAGCCGCCTAAATCTCGCCGCCAGTCGTGTTTACACGGTGCTTTTTTTCAGTACCAGTCATTAGTGGCAGCGAGAGACGCGGAGGGGGGTCACTGGCGCCAAAAAATAGGCTCGTGTTCTATTCCGCGCCAGCGCTGGCATGCGGCGAAAAAATGGCGCGGAAAGTGTTTATACGGTGCCTTTTCGAGGCGCCGTAATTTAGGCGTCTCAAAATTGGCATCGTCTAAATCAGCCTTTATGACAAATTCGGCGCACGATCAATAGTATCACATTCTGTAGTATTTTATTCATTAAGTGGCATCAGTTTACCCAACGTATATTGTGTGTCAGGCGCGGCGCGCGCTGCGCGAGTGGCGGCGCACGCGCGCGATGGTGCGCGCGCGCGAGGAGTGGTGGAGCAACAACGCGCGCGACGCGCACCGCGAGTACGCGTGCGCGCTGTCCGCGCTGCACGAGCGCGTCGCGCGCCTCGAAGTGCTGCTGCTGGTAACTACCCACCACCCACTACCCACCCCTCCGTCAATCCCTCCAACGGTCAATTCTATTTTACAAGCTTTTATTTAGCTTGCATGGTATGTTTAAAGTATGTATGTTCGGGTGAAATCTTGCAACTCAATTTTGAAGCAGATATCGTCAACCGATTGAGCTAAAATTTTGCATACTTACTTAACTTTGATGACAATACAATAATATGGTACCATGGGGCTGATCTGATGATGGAGCCGGAAGGTGGCCATAGGAACTCTATAATAGAAAAAGCAATCCTACCGAGCTTGGGCTCTTTAGAATTGTCTCAGTGAGCATTTGATGGATATCTAAAGAAAAGTACAGTCGGCTATAAAAGCTTGCCACTAAAATGTCATTTTTGACAGAAACTTATTCTTATTCATGAACAATATAGTAGAGGACCCCTATATAGAACGACCTTCACCGAGATGTTTATTTGATGAAATGTATTTTATATTTAATTTAATATGTCAATAAATATATTGCATATGGGTTGCCTAACAAATTTTAGTCCAGAATATGTTTTGTTAAAAATTAAATAAAAAAAAAATTAAACATTTCACCGGTTTGATTATTAGATAAATTCATAATAAAATTAGCTTAATTTTATTTAATTTCAATTCAATAATCAGACCGTTGCAAAATGCTAGTAGGTATAGATTTACCTGTTTATACCTGGCTACCCGATAGTTGTGACGGGAAAAGAATAGGCAACCTAACGTTTGCATATTCTATGGGCTTCATACTTTCGATTGGTATAGAATTTATCTAATAATAATTAAACCGGTGAGATGTTAAATTTTTTTTTTTAATTATTAATCAAACATACCCTGGACTAAAATTTGTTAAGCAACCCATATGCAATATATTTATTGTCATATTTAATTAAATATAAAATACATTTCATCAAATAAACATCTCGGTGAAGGTAGTTCTATATCGGGATCTTAGACTAATACAAACATAGTGTTTGAAATTAGTATATTCAATCCTGGCAAATATTTTTTCGATATATAAAAGCATAAGCTTCGAAAATTAGCACCACTAATCTCGGGAGACGCGTTAAAACAAGTATACTTTGCTCATTTCCACTCCCTCATGTCATATGGAACACTTATTTGGGGTAACTCCACTGATGCAAAAAGGGTTCTAATAATGCAAAAACGAGCTATTCGCACTCTTGTCGGAGCTACACCTAGGCACCCCTGTAAAAAACTTTTTATATCGCAACGCATAATGACGCACTACTCACAATATCTTTTCGACTTACTTCTATTTGTAAGAACTAATATCTCCCAGTTTGCGCGCGTCCATGTTGAAGGTAAACACCTCCGCACTACCGGGCGACTCAGAACCGTGCCTCGTCGCATGGCGCTTTCAGGCAAAAACCCACGGGTCATTGGCCCAACTTACTATGAGCATTTACCTGAAAACCTACGAAATGAGCCATCTTACGAAATATTTCGGCGTCGACTGAGAGACATTTTGTTGGAAAACCCTCTGTACTCCGTGAGTGAGTACATGGAACTAAACTTCTAATTATTATTTGTATATTTGTTATTGACATTTGAGTTGGTACCTATTTTATTTTGTATTGCGACGATGATTTTATTTTGTATTATTAGGAGATGTCATCTGATTATTATTTTCTGTGTATTTAGATTGTTTGCTTTGTTTTAGTTTAATGACATCACTGACGATCCTTATTGGGAGATCATATTGATTATTATTATTATGGTTATCATTTCTTGTGCTTGACATTGTTATAGTTAGTTTTATTATTATATTTTTATTTTGACGATCATGATGTGAATACTTATATTTTTGAATATTTAATGCAAATGTATACAGTTATTTTCACATGAAATAAATGAATCTGAATCTGAATCTAAGTTCCAAGCCTAGCTATTGCGTTCTTGACTATTAATATACACTGTCGTAACTTTATAAAATAGACTAGATTAATCATCGTTTGATTTATAATGGCAATGTTATTAATTAGGAAACGCAGAAAAAAGCCGGTCTTCCGGTGATGCTGCCGCACGAACCATCTGCTCGGAGAGAGACGCCGCCCCTGCCGCGGCGCCCCGACCCCGACCCCCTGCTCATTAACGGTTAGTGCACTTCATACAGTCAGTACAGCAACGTCGTGTGACGATTGCCGTCGTACGCGTGGTGGGAACTCTGTTCTAAGCTGTTCCTTGCCATCTTCCCATGACGAAAAGGAATAGTATTTCCTCATAAAAAATATTAATGCTGGTCCATCTAGATATGCACCAATTGCACATTTCTTCTGTTCAACAGTGAAATTTCTGATCGTGCATTCAATCTCAAAGTTGTCAAAGACATTGTCGACATTGGATAATCCAGTAAATTTTTGAATTACCATAACGTCAACGCTACGCAAATACTATAATAATAATAATATTTATGTCTAATACTATGACACTTCAAATAATGAAAATTGATCACCGGATTCGTTCTAGATGTAGCGCTATGATTTCTGGTGCTTTTTCCTTTCCACTTGTACTCTTTACACTCTTGCACTTTTTTCAAATGTACTTTATATGCACGGGGCTCGATTCTTTCGCACGCTCTGAAACTTAAATATTTATGCGTGATTAAATATGTGTGACTTTCGCACTTCCACCAAATGTGGTAGGTGTAGCTCTGGTAGAAGGTGTAAAACACAAGATAAAACTTTGATTATAATTTATTATCGTTCAGCCACGATACAGAGTTTAAGCATGAATGCCCGGCTCTCTTGGTGAATGACAGAGACGGCCATAATTCTAAATATTTAAATATATTTTTAATACAAAATGTAGTGGCCAGTTCTGCTGTCATTGACCGACGAGTACCTCACAGTTATACCCGACACACCACTAAATACACCAGTGCTTGCCTCCGTCTTCTGCCTTTATTCGGCCACTTTAGGATAGGATCGGCGCGCGTTTGTAGTGCGTAGTTCTATCGAGTCATCATTCCCACACGACCAATAACGTTGCATTTTATGAAAACATCCAATAGCAAAAAAGAGGACTTGTTTTATTCTGTGCCCAATGTGCCCATATTATAATTTATAAAACACTAGTTGAATTTCTACGTGTAATTCATAATTGTATACACGGTTTTCAGATCCCTGGAGCTCCGATAGCGACCTCTCCGATTTGTCTCCCATAGAAGACGAGTACGCGAAAGTGGACAAATCATCGGCTCGTCGGGAGCGCGAGGCTCGCGAACGCGAAGCACCCGACATCGGCGACGTCACCGCCACGGAACCCGAGAAACCCATACCAGAAGTCGGTCAAGTCAGGCCGGTGAATAACGCGGTGACGACGGTGCCAACTTCGACAGCGCCTGCACCAACACCGATTTACGCCACGCCCCCGCATACGCCGCACATAGCCCCGCCCTCGCAGGCGCCGCAGGCCACTGTTGCGGACACTATGTAAGTATCGCAATAGGCTATAGGCTTATATGTTAAATTGTATTAAAGTAATGTTTATTTCGAACTAGCTGTGCCCCGCGGTGTTACCCGCTCATCCCACGGCAACACTAAATTTATTCTTGATGAAAAGTATTCTATGTCCTTTCCCGGGTCTCAAACTATCTCCATGCCAAATTTCATCAAAGTCGCTTCAGCGGTTTAAGCGTGAAGAGGTAACAGACAGACAGACAGACAGACAGACACACTTTCGCATTTATAATATTAGTATGGATAGTATGGATTGTAGTCAACTAATGTTTATTTCGAATAGTTTAGCGTATATATTTTTCTAAAATTTGAAAATATGGTTTTTGTTCTGGATTTTGAAATACTTAAAACGAAATCCGCCATTTTTGCTCATAATAGTCACCGGTCCCGTAAAGAAAACTGAAGGGCTACTGCGACGACTCCGAATAGTGCCGTCCCTCTCGAACTCCTGTCAAAGTATATTTGCGTGAGCGGGACGGCACTATACGACGGTAGAGTTTCAAACATCGGAGTAGCCCTTCTCCTTATTTACTCGGTATTGTATGTCACGCAACAGATAAGCAAAATGAAAAAATGGCGGACGGCGTTTAGTTTAGTAGCTAGATCATTATTTATTAACCATTTTCAATATATTTGGAAAATGGGTCAACTAGCGTATAGAGACGATTTACACATGACGAGTACGTGTTCATGTTCAATCGTCTGATCTAACTTCGCAATGCAATGAAACTCGCATGCGCCGATACGAGTCGAAACTGTAACTCTTATGTAGACTTATCGTATCTAACCACAGACCACCCCCACTAGACGGAGCATGTAAGGCGACCCGTAGGCGACCCGCGCGCACCAACGATATGGTACGGCAGAACATTAAAGTATCAACACGGCGGCCACCGTTTAGTTGCGTCCATGTTTATGAGGTCTCTCTACACCACTTAACACTACAATTTAGCATGTTATTTATTTAATTTCTTTTTTCGTTGACGTACGCATGGATCATAAACAAGGACGCAACTAAACGGTGGCCGCCGTGTTGATACTTTAATGTTCTGCCGTACCATATCGTTGGTGCGCGCGGGTCGCCTTACATGCTCCGTCTAGTGGGGATGGGCTGTGCGTATAATCTAACATGTCGTTATTACCAGCACGAGCTCGACCGTGGCACCGGCATCGTCAGAAGTGGTGGCGTCGCGCGAGCTGGACGCGGCGGTGCCTCGCAGCGGACCTCTATTGGACACATCTGCTCATCGCGCTCGGACAGATCTGGCGCGCCATCGCCACCACGCGCCACATTCGCCGCATTCGCTTAGCAACGCTAGCTCGGTGAGTTGTTCACTTTTCGGTGAGTTGTTGACGACGCGTTTGGCTCGGTTTGTAGACACCTGCCTACTGAGTCGGCGGTCCCGGGTTCGAATCCCGGCCGGGGCAAATATTTGTGCAAAATATTTGTTCTTGGGTCATGGATGTTATCTATATATGTATTTATATATTATGTATATCGTCGTCTAGTACCCATAGTACAAGCTTTGCTTAGTTTGGGACTAGGTCGATTTGTGTATGATTGTCCCTTAATATTTATTTATTTATTTATTTTAGACATGTGTATCTTGAAATTTGCGGAACTTTATCATTTATCTAC
The DNA here is from genome assembly GCA_932273695.1 of Apotomis betuletana. Classification (NCBI taxonomy): domain Eukaryota; kingdom Metazoa; phylum Arthropoda; class Insecta; order Lepidoptera; family Tortricidae; genus Apotomis; species Apotomis betuletana. The sequence continues at coordinate 14,953,255 of OW026308.1, read as the reverse complement.
ATACTAGCTGTGCCCCGCGGTGTTACCCGCTCATCCCACGGTAACACTAAATTTATTCGGGATGAAAAGTATCCTATGTCCTTTCCCGGGTCTCAAACCATCTTCATACCAAAATTCATCTAAGTCGGTTCAGCGGTTGAAGCGTGAAGAGGTAACAGACAGACAGACAGACAGACACACTTTCGCATTTATAATATTAGTATGGATTAGTATGGATTGCACGAACGCGACCGGCATACGCCTGTTGAGCCTCTGCAGGCGCTTTTAGTCGGGCGAGCGAAATCCATATCTTTGTGTATTATCAAAACAATCAACACTTAAAATGAGAAAGAAACACTTAAATAGAAAATAATAATTTATCAATTAATATTAATAAGACCAAGCATATTCAATTCTTGACTTCCAAAGGTAAACCCAAAGATTTAAATGTAAAATATAAAGACGATTCCGTTGACAAAAATAGTAGTGCTAAGTTCTTGGGCATAACTTTAGATGAACATTGGAATTTTAAGCTTCACGTCGAAAATGTTTGTAATAAATTGAATAAATTTATCTTCCCATTGCGGAAGCTACGTGAAACTGTATCTGAAAAGCTGCCCTCGTAGCTTATCATGGTTACGTTATGTCAGTTCTTCGCTATGGCCTCATTATATGGGGAAATTCTACAGATATGCCAAAAGCGTTTATCAAACAAAAAAAAATGAATTAGAGCCATATTCTCACTGAAACCTTTGGACTCATGTAAACCAGTGTTCCAGAAAAATAAACTTTTGACATTACCAGCACTGTACATATACGAAACAGCTATATTTGTTCATAGCAACCAACACTACTTTAAAAAAAACTGTGACGTAATAACATACAATAACCGTATGTCTAGGCAAGGTAATCTGTTACAAGTACCTAAAACGCGTCTAAAACAAACAGCTGGTAGTCCCTACTTCATGTCCATTAAAATATACAATAAACTTCCTAGAGATATAAAAGACCTTACCTTGAGCCTGTTCAAGAAAAACTTGCACGCATTGCTATGCGACTTAAACCTATATTCAATAAGAGAGTTTCTGAATACGAGATTTAACAATAATAAGTAATGATTTGTTGTCAATTATTTTTTGTGTTATACTTTTAGAATATGTAGACTTCTTTATTTTGTTGATTTAGAGGAACTTCAACAAAATTTTAGACACTTAAAGTTTGCATGCTGAATAAGTAAAATATGGAGAATAACGCTCTATAATAAACATTTGTGATACCTATGTTACCCACCCATATTTCGCAAACTAATAAATATTTCATTTCAAATATTTCATTTCATTTCATATCCTACCGACTGTGCCAAATATAAACCTACTGACTGGGCGCCAAATATAAGCTTGAATGTCGAAGGATTAGAGAGGAACCAGGTAATGCGTACTTAGTTCCTTTACTAGTAACCACGGAATTACCATAACCTGGGAGAGGACCTTATTGGTGTGCAATTAAGTATTGTTGTATTGTATTGTATTGTAAATAATAAGTTTTTCTTCTTACAGTACGACGGATTAGACGACTCGTATAATGATTCCGCGGACGAGTCTCTCAGTGAATCCACGTCGGGAGCGCCCACACATACAGGAGCACCCTCTGTAAGTGAATATGCCATATCCCGACTCCCGATTCGTTACTCTTATCGAATACTCATTAATAATATTTGATTACTTTGTTAGCAGCGAGAGAGGCAAAGCTGTGGTAGTTCTGTGGGGAGTGCAACAGACGATCAGGTCTATTCTAGAGATCACAGACATCATCAACTTACCGGTATGTAATTTTTATAAAATAACTATGAAGTTGGGAGTAAAAAGTAAAGTTGCAAGCGTGATTTACTCCTTGCATCCTGTGTTGTTTATGGTATCTTTGGTCATTGAAATTACACAACGATATTTGAGGTCGTAATCCAAGCGATCCTTCCTAATACCAGTGCCATCATTACCAATAATACTGTCCACGTTTGGTAAAAAGCTTTGCACATGAAAGACGCATGTACACGATGATTGCAATGAATTACCCCTGTGTTTGTGATTAACGCAAGCTTCACCATTGTCATAGCATTGCCTACCCACATTATACTGTCTCCATGCCATACCATAACTTAACAAAACATTACATAATTCGGCTAGAAACACCACGATATTTCCTATTGAAAATTTCGAAAAACATCCCCAAAATTAAACAAGTAAAATTAAATAAAATTTTGACTTAGATTGGGCAATGTAAATCCAGTTATAAGACATGGTGGCCCATAAATTACGTATTTTTAGTGATTCGTCGCGTCTTCACCAACTTGTAAGTGCGTTTTTCAAAATCAAAGGATCAAAAAATTTTGAGCTCAAACTTTACGTTTAAAAGAAAGAGCTTACACCTGCTGTATTTAAGCCTAGCAGGGACTGTTCTAGAAAACAATGGAGCAAAGTTTAAGTTGAGTCTCGAGTAGGACTTCCAATCACGGGAATACCGGGAATTCACCATTCAAGAAATCCCGTGATTGGAAGCCTTAACCTCAAGTGATGCGGTAAAGCATCGAGGTAGTACTCCAAATTTTCCCTAGATGTTGCTTAGTTGGATGGAGGTAACCTTAACCGTGACTTTAGTTAGTGCCTTATAAACTTGTAAATCTCTTATCGGAGGCCAAGTCTCACTTTGGGTCACTGAGCCATCGGAGTAAGTAAGTAAACTTATAATAATAAAAATATAATTTTTTGAAACATGTAATGTCTCATTTTTTTATGTGGGTACACCACAATTTTAAGGTGTAAAAACCTTTCAAATAAACAATGCAAAGATCGACACACAAAGCATAAGGAAAAATTCGTCAGGTCTACGTTTAGCGAGGGTAGCGAAGTGGCTGGACGCGCTGGACCGGTAATCTAGAGGTACCGGGTTCGATTCCCGGTCCCTTCCACCAGGTAGCTCCTTTTTCAATTTTTCTTTAAGCTTTGATCTTTGTATTAATAGTTTAAATAAAAATATAACTAAAATTACTTAAAGCAAACAAACACGTTCATGCATTCAATCCACATACTCAATGTTAATGTTACCCCATCCAATCTAGCGCCGCCTTTTGAAACTATGAGTTTGAGATTCGAAGTTCGTATTGAACCTACGATACGCATTCAAATCGTAAGCTCTAAAACGTCAAACGATATTTGAGAACTGACTCACTAATGTTAAACTGTGCTCGAGTCAATTTGACGCCATATACGAGCTTCGAACTTCTGAAGACAACAAATCCTAGTTTGAGAGCCCGCATTTGACTGAACCGAAGTCGCATCGAGTTTAGAATAGACATGTTGACTGATGTTGAATTCTACAGCGTACTGTAGTTATATGAATAAATTAGCTAAATATATCACGAAACAAAGAAAAAAAACCCAGAAAAATAAATCTTTTTTGAAAATATGTGACTTCAAAGGTACGCACATTGTATGATATTTTTTTTTATCTAAAAGAAATTTTGAAAGTGTTTTCAGAATCCTCATAATTGTACAAAACAATAATTGTATTACAACCATGAACTTAAACGCACTTTTTCACGGTGAAAATGGCAAATTTCTTAATTTCTCCATACAATTATTGGTACCTATACCGGCCTGTGACGTCACTAGCCTGGACGCCTTGTGTATGGAGCGTTTTTAGCGCTACGTAGGAATGTTGAACTTTGACGGTAATTTCTGACTTTTAGAGAAAGTGTAGTCAGTCCCATATAGACATTTGATCACAATAAAAAATAGAATCGATTTACATCCTCAAAAAAAATTAGTCAACATGTCTATTGTCATGGAGTAGCGTAGCTGTGGTGGTGGTCGTGTGTGTGAGTGAAGTGACGTAGGGTGGGACGTAGGTCCGGCGGCCTCTCTGGCGGAGCAGCTGAAGCAGGTGCTGGCGGAGCGCGAGCGGCGCCTGGCGGTGGGCGCGCCGCCGCCCGACCCCGTGCAGCTCACCAACGACCTCGTCGACGAGATCCGGCAGGCCGTCAGCGAGGCCAACGCCAGAGGTTTGTCCACCACTAGAGATAAACTAGATGGGTTGGCGTTCGATTAACGTAGTTTTGCCGAAAGAGACTACAGTCACAAAGATGTGACTGTAGCCAGTGGCGGATTAAGGGTCGAGAGCGCCCTAGGCAAAAACCTCATCGGCGCCCCTTTGCGGCCCTTTGCGCCCCTTTGCGGGCTTGCGCCCCTAGGCACGTGCCTACTTTGCCTTAGGGATAATCCGCCACTGACTGTAGCAAGAGCGTACAGTACTTTTATCTCACGAGCGCGGGTGAGCCATGTTTGTGTGTGTAGATGTACATGCACATTGGCTCTGTGTGGGTGAGCTCGGAAGCGTTCAGTGCCGGCTCACCCACACAGAGCCAATGTGCATGTACATTACTCACACAAACATGGCTCACCCGCGCTCGTGAGATAAAAGTACTGTACAGTATGTGTCCTGTTAAAATAGCATTCGGGTTAACAGTGACTCGCTCGCTTTTATCTGGTCAATATTAGAATTTCTGTTTTTGTTTGTACCCGAAGGAGATATTTTAAGAGCTCATGGACTATGCTTGATATTTAAATCGCATGCTGTGATACATAATGTTTAACGACTATTTACTATTTGGTGAAATTATGTTATTACTCGTAGTTACTTACATTTACTTGCAGTCACAGCCTTTTTATATCTGTTCTATACTATTCTTTATCATTAGAAAAGGGTCTTCTTATATTAAATTGCAATGATATTTGTACACTTGGTGATAGTAAATACAAAAGATTACTCTGATTTAAACTGACACGATTTTCACACATTATTATAACAAAACGAATCGTCGAGGTAATTAAATGAACTCTTCTTGAAAGCGATTAAGTTTCGTTGTTATAATGTGATTACTTGATCTATTTCACTTTTAGTGGGTAATTTAAAATCGAAATATGGTTGACAATATCGGGAAGGAAATTTTAAATTAAACCTGCCTACTATCGATTGCGCCTGTGGAAGTATTGACTTACGCTGTAGCACACAAGCGTACCTACTCATCACGGACATCAAATTCGATAGAGCTTGACTAGTCGTTAATGACACAAATTGTGGTAAAGGTGTCACTTCAGATAAGACTCTAAAGGCTCTAAAGTTTGCTAAGGAGGGATACATTTCTTAGCATCTAAGAGGTACGGCGATTTGATGTTCTCTGCATTACCCTTTCCGCACGTTTTGTCCATGCACATGTCACCCACTCTCTTCTTTTCATTTGTGTTAGTAACGGTGGTGGTATTTTTCTTGATACTATTGTGGAAATATTCTAGCTGTGACTTGAGCTTTTGGGCAAGACCCCCGTTAGTCGTAGCTACTGTAAAACTATGTAACTAAGTTATAATTGGAGAGCTAAATCAAACACGCTTAGTAGTAATACCATAGTCGGTGTAACCTATTGTAAGCTATCTGTTTCACACAATTGGCCATAGATATCAACAAAGTTAAAATTTGTATAGGAAAGGATCCAATTCTCGATATCATTGTTCATATTGATGGTGAAAAACGCAAACTTGTAATCGCGAACTTTATTGGCGGTTAAAGCGTTTCCAATTTTTGTCATCAATATGGTCATATAAATTGGTATAGCTACTTACAATATTCACAATATCACTGTACATGAGAATCAGATCCTTGTCATAATGTCTTGCGGCCGCTATTCCACTATCACATTTGATCATATCTCACAGCATAGTCATGGAATCTGTTGATGGTACTTTCATATATGACGTTTTATTGGCCGCTTGCTGTGACATATGATCATGTATCCGATTAGACTCGTGTTAGTGGAACAGCGGCCTTGATAGCGCAATGATGGTTATAGTGAAGAAAGCTCCGGCTTGCGTAGTCGGCGGCGAGGTGCCGTGGCAGCCGCTGTCGAGCGCCGTGTCCGAGGCCAGCCTGTCGCCGCCCGCGCTGTCGCCGCATCCCGTCACGCACTGGAGCAAGCAGCAGGTAAACCACACGTTTCATTCTGTAGGGTTACATAACTATCATATGATCGGTACACCTTTTCTGCCTTTTTTAAGGACGAACATTTTAAAAGTTTTTTAATTAAGTATCTAGGTACACGTGATGGGCGTCACTGATACTTGGAAGTCTGAATTTACTAGAGCTTTAAACTCAGTCGAGCGATTGCCGCTAAAGGCGCCTATTAGGCCTGTTTGGTTTCGGAAAATTATATGACTATTTGTCAATATTTTAAGTAGATATTCTTCCTTAAAAGCCTTCCCTTCGAAGCCTTTTCTTTTTTCCTGCCTTAGCCTTTTGTTTTTTGTGACCTGACATTACTTTGGCTTTGACCGTCAAATAATTTGAGCGGGTTATTTCAAGCCGTCCTGTCTTGTAACTTCCGTATGATCTTGAATCATGGAATTTTGTATATTTTTCTAACAGCCGTGGCAGCTATTTGTAACGTTAATAGAACTGTCGTAATAAAACGTAATCGCACAGGTGTGGCAGTGGGTATCGGGGCTGGGCGAAGGCCTGGAGCGGCACGCGGGCGCCTTCGCCACCCGCGGCGTGGACGGCGCCCTGTTGCTGGCTCTGAGCTCCGCCGACCTCAAGCTGCTGGGGCTGGGCGGAGACGACCGCCGCCGCATGAAGCGCCGCCTCAAGGAGCTCCGCGCCGCGCACGAGAAACACCTCAAGGCGCTCAAGAAGGCCGAGAAGAAGGCCAAGAAGAAATAGGCCAGGGCAGCAGGGTCGGTCGCTTATACACTGTGAGACGTTTACTTAATTTACTTTGATTTCTTTCTTCTTTTATCACTCTTTGATATTCTTTCTTATAACGAAAAATTATTACAGTGGCATCTTTGAGTATCAATTTGAGTTAGTCTCAAAGTGAACGGTCGTCGCGAATGTTCGTTTCGCCGCATTTGAGCCTGGTGCTGATTTGAACATTGATCGCCACGTGATGACAAGCGATTGCTTGTGGCGAGCATCCGCGATAGCATTTTGATTAAATAACCAATAAAGAGCGAATTGCTCACGTAATTCTGCTTTCTATTTTTTTCCTTTCTTGATAATTTCTTTGAAACATTTTTCTGAATAAGGTGGAAATATAAGCGACCGACTCTGGCGGGTTGGGTGAAGCAAAAAGCTGTGTCCGATAGCGTAGAGAGTGCCATCTGACTTATAGCTTAGAGTTTAGTGACGGTAAGGTAGAGTCGAACGAAGAATTAATACTAATAATCGAAAATTAGATGTAAGCGAATACGGAACAGGACAAGTAGAACGCATTTATCTAGGCTGTCTAACGTAACTTATCTATTCTCTGTACCTATTTTATTCAATGTCAGTTTCTACGTGCATCTTGAATTCTTTTGTCGTTCCCGCATTGTATTGTTTGTGCCAGTTTTCTTCAAGTTTGGTGTGAAGTATGGACTGCTAGAAATCACTGGCTCAATCTAGTCATAAGATCAATCGTAAGCTGCTCGAAAGTCTGCTAATTTTCTTCTAAGATTTTTGAAATACATGTGTAAGATAAACTATATAATGTTCAATTTGTATCTATGATTAAATATCAATGAAATTGTAATGTATCACAGTAACAACTTGGTTTATAATTCCCAATCCGTGCAAGGTTGCTCTACTTTGAATACTTTTCTGTTATAAATTGGTTATTTTCGACATTTACTTTAAAATTGAAAAACTTTGCACAAAATGTACTTAGTAATGTACGGTGACAAGTCGTTAGAGCGACGTCGCTACTGTGTTAGTAAGATATTTAAATTACATAGAATAATTTGACATTCATCGAGCATGTGATCTCATCTCATAAAGTTGTTACTTCCATCTATCACCACACTGCATTTTTTTAATCTATTTGTTCTATCAAATAAAATACTTATGAAATGGTAATCATGATTATTTATTATATCTTATACTTATTCATGATTTTTAATAAATACATTCCAGTGAAATTCTCTCTTGATATTTCTGTGCGAGTTATCATTGTTGAGTCTGGCTTTATAGTTTTTCTTAGGCGACATAAATAACGGCCGGGACTGCGTCCACTCCGAGAACTTTATAGTGGGCTTCGAGCATTCGTGTGGTCATGAGCTTGTACTAAAGATTGAGACTTGCCGGGAGAGGGCGGTCTCGGCCTCGTGTAAGTGTATCAATTACTCTCGTGTGTATGTTCGGTTCTGTGGCTACCTGTATCGTACGTGTAAATAGCCTTGGACGGCGCCTGGTGTCGCGCTTCACTGCTATGTATGACCGAATGTACATTGTGCATTTAGGATATTTACTTTTAATTAAGGATTAACGAATAATGTAAGTAGGAAGTCCATTAACAATTGCCAAAATTGATCAGTACTGTTTATTATTGTTGATTTTTTTAATTTAAATTTTCCTTAAATTATTAAATATTTATTTTGGGACCAAATTAATTTATTGTGTCTTACAGTTTATTATTTATGTATTTGGGTGTGCGGTTGGGAGAGATTTTTTTATTTATAATTAAATAAACAAACCAAAGTTTACATCATATTGTTTTTTACTATCAATTATGATCAATGTGAACATCATGTACATTTCCTAAAATGATGGTGAAAATATAGTCTGCAGTGGTAACCTGAGTTTTCTTAATCTTTCCTTTTTAACTTCACTCCTTGAAGTTTGGTCCACATTTATATAATGCTAGAATGTATCTGCATTGCATATCACCAATTTATGATCATTAATTTGGGCGAAGATACGCGATTGTGCAAGATGCAGTTTAACCCTTTGACCGCCAAAGACGGCAAATCACGTCATCGGGAATTCGTGCCACTGACGCCAACGACGCCTATTGACGTCAAAAATTTCGATGGTCAAAAACATGCTAATTCAAACCAATATCTGTGTTTTTCAATCTCTGTTGATTTTGGAGCATTTTTTTTTTTTGGTTTGGCGTCAGTGGCACGGTGAATTGCTTTGCCGCTTGGCGCTCAAAGGGTTAACAGGTTCACATCCCTCAAGCAATCTATCAACCCTTAAATGCATACAATACCGCTAATTTTATTTCTGAAATGACGTAATTGGCAATGAAATCCACGTCAGTTTGAGATTCCGGGACAATTTTGAAAGTCTTTATTGACAAAGACTCAGATTTTGACTTGACATTTCAGTAACGTATAAATATACAACATCATGCATTTAAGGGTTAACTTCTGGCAACCTTCACAGTAACAATGACATTATACGCTCAATCCCATGAGGTACATGTGCGTCATCCACATACCTAGGACAGGAAGTCATGAACGCCCCAGATTGCCTGTGGTTTGTTTGTCTTGCCTTGGCCGGGAAGTGATGTTTTCTCCCCAGCAGAGAATGGCAGGGCAGAAAAGTATGGTTGATTTCTAGATTGCATGCCATAAAATTTAAGTTCCACTGGTTGTCCACTTGTCTGCAGGAGGGCACTCATGCATGCAGGCCAATAACCAAGTTATCAATCAATAAAGCTGTGTCATGATAAAAATGCTGAATTGACATGATTTAAATGTGGACCAAGCTTAGCCTTGTCATCCATTTGGTACTGGATCAAACAATTTTGAGGTGGTTCAGTTAAAGTTTACATTTAATTCTCAAAAATTAAATTAACAAAACATAATTCATTATTCAACTACTTTATTTTTCTTATTTTTATTTCTTTTCTTTTTCTTAAATTTCTTCTTAGGTGGAGCGTTTCCTTCCTTTTCATCTTCATCACCATAACTGACAGTAACAAAAGCTCCTGGCTTCCTTTTGGGTGGTGGTGAAGGGCCTTTAGGCTCATCCTCATCAGATGGTTCACTGTTATCATTCTCTTCAGCCCGCTCTACGTTGGCTTCTTCTTCAGAGCCTTCATCTGACTTTTCCTCATTTTTGATAAATTGGCTCTGCCTGTTTAATGTCACACATGTGACTCTACAGGAGGCATTATGAGAGCTCAATTCACTCAATTTGGTATCATTCACTGACCAAACTTTTAGTTCTCCTGAACTGGATAGTGAATACAATATACCATTATTGTAATGCAGACATTTAACTCTCTGTTTATGAGCTTTGTAGGTTTGGGCTTGAGTGTCAGAAACAGTGAAGGAGATAATTTTGCCACTGTCAAGTCCTACAAACAACTTGTCATCAGTGACCCACTGTACTGATGTTGGTTTAGTTGAGCATTTTATTTGTTTCTCAATTCCCGCTTTATTTAATTTCCACACATCAACATTCTGCTGGTAAATTAGTGAAAATCTGTCACCTGAAGGTGAAAATTTAATTTCAGTGGGCATAGTTACACCTTTACTAGCTAGATTTATTGTAAAAGCAGGGCGGCCTTTGACTAAGTTCCATGTTCTTAGGGTCTTGTCACCGCCAATACTAAGAGCTAGTTTGTCAGAAGGATGAACTGCAATATCAGTGATAGGGGAACCTGAAAGAAGAAAAATATTGTTCAACACTCCATAGAGTTGGGTAATTCTTTATTAAAATGTTAAATAAAACAATAAAAATTACCTTGATGAGCTTTCTTCCATATTTTCTCTATTTGCCAATTCCCTGTTCTTGTAACTATGATTGATCCATCATCACTACCAGTGAGAAGGTGTGTGCCGTTGTGTGTGAAAGCGGCAGTGTTCACTGTGCCGTCGTGGTTCATTAGGACGGTGTGCTCTTTTCGTGACTTCATGTCAATTATCACTACTTTATCATCAGTGCCACCTGAAGCTAAGAACTTTCCAGCAATAGACACACATCGCACCGAGGCCGTGTGTGAATGTGTTGCAAAGGTTTGTTTTAGTTTCTTTTTCTGTAAAAAGTGCGTTAACTTAGTGAACAATTTTCTTCTAGTCAACATGCTATTGTATTGTAGTTGAAAGCGATAAACTTACCTCATCTTCGTAAGTTAAGGAGAAACCTAACAAAAAGCCTTCATAGGTGCCAACTACTATCTCGTCCATTATGGTATCCAGAGAATATATTTTTTAGAAAATTATCATTGCAACCCATTGAGGTATTATTTATAATAGAGCCACAGACCCGAACAAAATTGACAAAAAAAGTGGCACTGCTGTCATGTTCAAGTAGATGCCAATAACGCTTATTTATAATTTACAACAACATAATTACTTCGTACAAAATAACTCTTTACTCAAACGTTTAAGTGTCAAATTGGCTTACGTACTTATTACCACAAATATTTTTCGAGTAAATTAACTTTTTTAGCGTATTCTGACTCATGTCTCTTGTCAAACTTGGAACATGGCACGAATGGAGCAGATTTTAATAGTTTTACATACTAACCATATTTTCATTATTATTTTATTTAGGTATTAAAATATATTTGTTGTTCAAACTAAATAAACTCGTAAATTGTTAATAACAAATTAAGTTACCTTTTTATTTAACAACTGCATAAAAGGGTCCGGACACTGCACAGAAGGGAACAGTAATAATGACATTATGATTTCTCAACTCATCTTGTTCTAGTATGTGAAATGAGAGTAAGGCAAGTGCAAAATATTAACATTTTTAAACTTTTGAAGTTTGATGGCATGGCGTGAAAGTCGGTGGCGTAGTATGCACGGCAGCACACATTGTCTTTAGGTGTTCTTGGCGTTCAAAGGTTTAAACTGACAGTGTCTAGACTCTGAGACAAAATAAAACAATGACAACAGAGCAATTTTTGGACTCGGCCGGGTTAGGTTAGGTTGGTTTTTTTTTTATATCCCTAAAAAGCGCTCCTTTTATTTTTTTATGACCTTGATTTATTTTATATGCAATCTCCATTGAACAATTAGAGTAGGCCATTTTCAACTTTTTATCCGCTGTCATGTTTCCGCTTAATTAGTTAATTCAGTCGCCAAAACTCGATGCTAGTTTATATTGAAACAAAGCCGAAAATTGATTACTTAGCTGCTACTTTTTACTTTATACTAGTCTCCGCAATTAGTCGCCAACTTATTATTTTTGCTACCCCCTTTAATTTTTTATAAATCCCTAAATCAGATTAATTTGTCGCCGCGTTAAATACATGCCATTATTTATTATTGCACTCCTTTATTAATTTATAAAATATAAAACTATAGCGACTCCTTAGATTTTTGTTCTGTGATGAGGTGCATTTTGTAGGGACAAAGTTAATAATTCTAATCTAAAATATGCTATGATTTTACATAGCATTCGTTAATTAATCAATAGAATCTGCGTAAAAAAGGATATTCCGACCTTTTAATTTATTTTATAGCTGTTATTTCTGCAATTTTTCACTGAAAATTAAGTCATTTTTGAGACCCGTCACGTGTCATGGTCTAAACGAGACTGATCGCCCAACTAATGCGATTTGTGATTCTGCATTAGTTGGGAGGGTGCCATTTTTTCCGTCGGATTGTGTGTCCATGTAATTAATACGTCAATGTTGCAACCTCAATAGTCGCACACGTTTTCTTGACTTTTGACAATAAGAAGACAAGCAACTGAAGCAAAAAAGCAAAGCAAACCGTCACTGTCACCGACGACGTTTTCGTTCAGAAGTGAGTCACACCGCTAATTTGATAGTAGTTAAACCGGTAATTTCCATAATTTCATGCTCTCCATTACTGATGTTTCCAATAAATTATATAATTTTAAGAAAGAGCATCATATTTATGCAAAAAAGAAAGAAATTGTAAAAAGTATAATTCCTTCAAAATAAAACTAAAAAACCGGGTTTGAGAGTTTGATTACCTCAGCGTCCCAACACTATCAAAATAAAATGAAATGACAGCGTCAAGTCAAAGAAGAAAGGATTGAGCCTTGATAAATCTTTTTACAAAAATAAAATTAGTAGATGGATATCTCCGTAATTATTAGTTCGTAGGACAGTACAGTATTTTTTGGTGACTGGCATACACACTACTATCATTCTGGTGAGTTTCTACCCGTGAAATCCTGAATGATTTCGTACAAACGTGTGTCGCTATCGATCTCCGAGGTTGGCATTATTTGCTAGTGTTTGTTTTGGTGCAGGATTCCCAAAAGAGGACTTACTTGGACATCTACAAGATGGATCTGGCAGAGACTATGAAGAGCGTGCTCGCGAAGAGCACCGGCGGGACGGGCGGCGGCGGCAGCGGCACGGGCGCGGCGCCGCACGCTGCCGAGGGCTACGTCACGGAGAAGCTGTACATGCTGCTGCAGCTATACCTGCAGAACAAGGGCTGGAGCCCCAGTATCGAGCTGCTGCAGTGCTTTAGTGATCTTAAGGACTCCTCCATGCTGCCCAGTGCTGCATATTTACAGTTAGTGCTGCTGCTTATTCTTATTGGATACTTATTAGTCGGAAAGTGAAATTAACATTACATTTATTGATTTTCATTATTATAAAACAAGAAAAAGTAATCTTAAATTTCCTAATGCTATGCTTATGTTTCAATTACAGAATGATGGCATCAAGAGTAGGTTTGGACACCCAAGGCAGACTGATCCTTAGAGAAAATGGCAAAATAATATTGCCCTACGAGCACTTTGCTAACGCTGTGATGCTCAAGCACATGAACGGGCCACATGGGCTGCATTTAGGATTGGAAGCCACTGTCAGAGCAGTAAGTACATTAAAACTTGTGTTTAACATCATTTTTTACAACTTAATGTACTTAAGTAGGTCCACTGGAATTGGAGCCACTCATGAGTAAACAGCTATTTGATTCTGCTCTTGGTGGCTGGATCTACCGTTGAGTATGAATGCGTTTTTTATTAGTAACAGTCTGATTTGTTTCAAGTTCAGAATGTTTGTTTTCTGTTGTTAGTGTGCTGGAATATTTTTATTTATTCATGGTCAGACCAACATAATATAACCTTGATGAATTTATGAATGACTGAATTTATGTGTGACTCATTTAAAGTTATGTTATAAGGATATTTGTGATGTTTTCATTCAAATGGGTCCACTTTGTTGTTTTTCATTGGGCTTGTGCATAAATCACGCGAGGTGTTTTTGGCTACTTTTTGACCTCCCTTCCCTCTGGTGATATTTGGTGAGGTTCTTTGTTAACCTCACCATCCCCCTGAAAACCTCACATGTATTTTTTTTTCGCCAGTATTTCGTAAAATAGACTCCCTGTTTTGAAGTATTTAACAAGTGAAGATTTATTTTTAACAAAACCAAGTAAGGATCTACTCATGTGGTAGATTTCTTAGTTTGTTCTCTGTGGAAAAATACACGTGAGGTCTCCTTATACCCTCCCTCCCTCAATGTGATCTGTCGTGATTGTTTTGTGACCAATTATTTTTGTGATGATTTGTGTGTGGGGGGAGGGGCTCCTGTAGAACCTCGCGTGATTTGTGCACGAGCCCATTTAGTTTGCATATTTATACATATACCAATAACCTGTCATTATTTCATTATTCCTAAGGGACATTTGTGCATCTGAAAAAATACTTACTCCACAACAAAATACCACAAATATAATTCCTAACTTTGTTAGAAGTATGAAAAGAAAATGATGTCTCAAATCTGACAAAGGGGTAGAATCTATTTTAAGTAATTGTTGTACTCAATTTCTAGGTGGTAGAATCATACACAATAGGGCGAGAACAGTTTGGCATGGAGAAGGATTTCATCATAGAAGTGGTGCAGAACTGCCCCAACCCGGCATGCCGCTACTACAAGAACCAGCTGGAGATGACACAGAAGTCCATTCAGCAGCATCTTTCACAACAACCCACCTATATTCCGGGTAACTTGGTTTTATTAAATTGATTTATGTCTCTTATATATATGATTAACTTATGTTTGAGTGAGTTGTATGCTTATAGTTATTTCATACCATATTCACCACAAGACATTTGGCATGCTTGCATTGTAAATTGATACTGACATATCGTCGGGGATGGTGCAATACCGCGTAAATAACAGCTGTTGATAATGTTCTCATTTCAATAAAATACTTAGCATTTGTTTGAATATTGATTCGTATCTACACTTGTTACTTACGCGGTATTGCACTATCCCCGACGATATTCCATTTCACTATTGAGTTTTGCCAGCACTTGGTTTTTAAGTAGTTTTCAAAAACATATACATATGTAGTTAAATGCTTAATAAGAAGAAAACTATGATTGTGTTCTTTGTGTAAAGAAAGCTGTCATACAAATGATATGGGTGACTTTCGTTACACTAAGGAATCATTTAAGTTACTTGAAAGAATTTATTTTAACTGAGTCAAGTACCATTTCATTATTATATATTGATCTAATCCACAGACAGTGTGACCAAGCTTTTGCCCAGATTACAAATCATGATCAATGTGATGTCAACAGTGACTTAGTTACCATTTGTCTGTGAGAAACTTTGTGCAAAAAATAGAAATATATACCGTATTTTGCCGCTATCAGATCTTCATGCCATCTCCATTTACTACGTGATTTAATCATACTGTTAAGCCAAGTACCCCAAGTGGTTGCATGAGGCCACAGTTTGCGATCGGTGTACACCAGTATGTTTAGCATTACTTTGACACGCAACGAGAGAGTTTGCTTGTCGCGCGAGAAATACTACCTGTCAGTGTCCTTTCAATACCGTGCGAGCAAGACAGGAGATGCTGTCTCGCGCGACAAGCGTGCAGATAGTTAAACAGTGGTTCCGGCAGAATCAGGCGCGGCGAACCTCGCGGACAGCCAGGCGGTGGAGCGGCTGCTGCGCGGCTCGGCGCTGCAGGACTACCAGCTGCCGCTCGCGCCGCACCTCGCCGCCCTCAGTGAGTTGCTATGTAAACATCGCACCTTTTTTTTTTTTACTTTATTTTAGTTTCTCAACACTGTATAAGAAAAATACATATCCCAAAAGGGTCCTTTTTTTGTAAAATAGCATCTTATATCTGGGCTAATATATTAGCAAAACGGCAATCGATTTGGCTTCTGGGGCCGATGCCCCATACAAACACGGCTATACCCTTTGTATCACTGCCTGGGCAGGGGCACTTTCTCAAATACGTCATTATATATTTTGTAGGAGCCAGTTAGCGACTACACTTGTAGTTATGGGTAGTTGATGGAGTGCGATGAAAGATAGTTAAAGTTTATAGAAAATATATTGAAAGAACGTAAAGATACAGTGACGTTAATAGTTGATTGCTCTTTCTCTAGTTGCGTAAAAGTGTTGTTGTTTCGTAATGCACACTTCTTTTATAACCTTACATATTACTAATATTCGTTGCCGTGCAACTTAAAGTAGGTCGCAAGTAAGCATGAGGAAATGTACGGTGATGAAACCGTACATATTGGCAACCCTTAAAGAAAAGAAAAGAAAAGAAAGAAAATTGTTGAAAGAGAAACCATCACAAAGTAAATAATTAATTAATCAAATTCGAAGGCTACGTTGTCAGCAGAGGCGTGGTCTCGAAGATGGCGTTCCGCTTGACTCGTCGAAGGCTTTGGTTCTCTCTCTCGTAGAGTTCTTGTTGGTGGAATGGTTTGCATTTCGATGTCTTCGTAATGTCGCTTTTTTGGCTTGAGCGAACATTGGCTCCGTGACGTACGTTTCATACAAAGGAAACGTCGCTTCACAGCCCACACGACGAATACAGTTATGGCTATCCCTAACAACAGGTAGCTAATAGTATATTGGTGGATGTCGTGACTGGAGATGTTTGATGGTAGCGCTTGTTCATGCTTCTACTGCCCTGTTAGTCTTCTATCAATTTCTGCTTCTTCTGAGTGCTCGAAAGTTGTGGGCGATATTTTGTAGGAAGTTAAGTTCACAATTCGGTTGACGGATGAGTTGACGACCGGTACGTTGATGTTGTAGTCAATTTGAATTTTGCTGTTAAATTGATTGTGAGAATGAATTGTGAGGTGCGAAGCTTGCAGTACGCACCCTTGCGGCAATGTTACGATCCCGGACGATGTCATAGTATGAGCTGTGACGTCATTCTCACATATGGTTCGTAGTGAGCAGGTGTTGCAACAAACTGCAAGCCAAGTGTTTATTGCATGAAGTTCAATCCACTCGTCCTTGCATGACGTATTTATTACGTCACACGGCGTGGTGTAGTGATGCCCGAGCAGTTTTGCTTCGCACGAGACATTGTTATTGTTTAAGTTATAAACAGGTAGGTTCTTATTACATATGTATATGTCTGGCCTTTGTTGTATGCATTGTTTGAATAGTTCTTCAGTTAGTGAAACGTAAATATTCTTTTTGAAGTTTACGCCGATGTATTTGGAAGTAGTTATTATAATTGCAGTTCCCATGGTGGACTTCACGGGCAATGGTATAGCTTGGTAGAGTGTGAAGTCTTCGTCAGAAATGAGTGGTATGTGAATCTCAAACAGGAAGTAGCTGTCTGTCACACGTGCCTTGACATAAAGTAGCTTGTAGATATCCTTAATATCTTCTCTTATATTTTTTACCGGAAGAGACAGTGTTCTCGGCAGCCGGCCGGAGATGGTGCTGAGCTGCTTGACCAAGTTGACTGGCGTGACGAGATGTACATCAATGTGGCCTTTGTAAATGTCCGTTAGTGTGTTGAACAGCATTTCTTGAACACTTCTCAGATTGTTTATTAGCAAATATGCGGCTAATGACGCAGAGTTAAAGTAGCTGGTTGCCATCACTGCTTCTAGTGTGGACTCGACCTTCGCGAAGTTGGCGTTAGTGTTGTTCATAAAGTCGTCTATTACATGAAATTGGCGTTTGATGTTCTCTTCTGACTTTGAATGTCCTTCTGAAGATTAGGGCCTTTGAATTGCACGCTGTTTAGACTATGACCGCTAGTCGTGTTCTGTGATCCATTGAAAACCACCCTAAGTTTGGTTGTGCTGGAGCTATCCCGGAGTACTCCATGATGAGGAAGAAAGTACTCAGGAGATGTAGTTGAAGAAGAAAGCTTCATGTGCCCGAGGTCCGCGTACTCTTTCATGAAATCCTTATACATATCGGCTAGCTTTGCCTTCCTTTGTAGTCTTTTCTCGAGTTGTAGAAATTGTGAGATAGCTATAGCTTTTGAGCTTCCAAGTTTTTCTTCGTAGTTGGGATGGAAAGGCATCTGAACTATATATTTCCCATCCGAGGCTCGCTGAACAGTTTGCTTGTAATGAGTTTCGCAGTGATGGTCTTCCTGAGGTACGTCCGAGCTATCCTGCATAATGTCTTCCGTCTCCCAGAATTTAGTTATCTCTTCCAAGTCTAAGGTAGTTATATGACAGTTGAAAGTTTGAAGTTTTCCGCACAAAATCCAGCCAAGATGGGTTTGTTGTGCAAGAGGAGATCCTGGGTTACCTCTAAGGACTCCGTCTAGGATAATTTTGGAGTACACGTCTGCCCCGAGCAGTAAGTCAACTGAGCGAGACAAGTTGTAGTCAGGATCGGCGAGCTTTAAATTTTCTAAGTGCGGCCAGTTCTTCCTTTCAAACGTAGCGTTGGGTAAATTATTTGTTATTTTACTCATAACTAGTGCTTGAGTTTCAAAGGCGTAATCCGAGTACATTGACTTGCACTTCAATTGAACGCGGCCTTTGCAATCTTTGGATGACGCTCCAATCCCAGAGATTGTGGCGCTGAGTTTGTTTCTTGGTAGTTTTAGTAGTTGTGCAGTGTTTTCAGTGAGAAGATTAACTTGACTGCCTTGGTCGAGAAGGGCTCGAAGAGTGACGTCAGTACCGTCGATCGCCTGCACCCTCAGTTGGACCGTAGTTAAAAGAATTTCTGTTTCTTTGTTGGATAGATGATTAGAAGTTGGTCGCGTAGTTAAAGTAGCCGGTCGTTGACTTGATGAATTATTTTTGTTGTAGTTTGTTGACATGTTTTTCTTCATTGGATTGTGCAAAAGTGTATGATGACGCATATTGCATTCTTTGCAAGTTTTTGTTGACTTGCATTCACTGTTGCCGTGGCTGTATAAACAGTTTTTGCAAATTTGCAGTCTGGCGGCAGTTATGTTACGTTGGACCGGATCTAGGTCAATAAACTTCGGACATTGCATCAACACATGACTTCCATCGCATAATGTACAATTTCCGTATAATGTGTGATAACTTTTCGGCAGCTCCGTTTTGTAGGTAAATGATTTCTTAGCTTGGTAGGGTTTGTTGAAAGTTAATTTGTTGAAGTTTTATGGCTTCTGGTAGTTGGATGTACTAGTAATGGCTTCTTTCTTCTGGTTCTTCATAGTTTCATATGCCATAAATCTGTTTTCCAAGAAGGATAGAAATTCAGTTAAGACTGGTAGTTCCCTTTGATTTTGTAGTTCCTTTAGGTAATCGTTAAAAGACGATGAATCAAGTTTCAGCGACATAAGATGTACGATCATCGGATCCCATGTAGTTATTTCGAGTCCGATATTGGCGAGCCCGTTGAGACATTCTAATATTACATCATGCATCTTTTTGAAGCTGTGGGCATCCGGATGATGCGCGACGGGTAAATTCAGCATGGTGTTAATGTATGAAGTGAATTGCAGACGCTTGTTGTCATAACGTTGTGTTAGTATTTCCCAACAGGAAGAGTAGTTCTCGGCGCTTATGGTGAGATGCTGCACCAATCTTTCAGCTTCACCTCGTAGTTTAGTTTTCAAGTGCTGCATTTTCTGCGCTTTGTTAATAGTAGGGTTGTTGTGAATAGTTTCTAGGAAGAGATCTTTGAATGATACCCAT
This sequence comes from Apotomis betuletana, assembly GCA_932273695.1. Taxonomy (NCBI): domain Eukaryota; kingdom Metazoa; phylum Arthropoda; class Insecta; order Lepidoptera; family Tortricidae; genus Apotomis; species Apotomis betuletana. The sequence goes on along the minus strand of OW026308.1, from coordinate 14,933,608 downwards.
TGACTGTAGTTTCCTGTAAACTCGGGGACTTGAACTCTCGGGGCCGAATGCTGATAATGGGCTACCGACCAGATCTTGCCGTTCAATCTCCGTTTCAGTTCGTCATACTTGTGCTCTATGTTGACGAATAGATCGTAGTAATGTTCGTTAGAGCCTTTAAGAATGGCATCTAACTCCCAGTGATGCTTGTCAATAGGTTCCCATTTTGACTTCAAGATGGTGAGGTGATCTTCTAGTTCCCATTTTTGAGAAATCGTGTCGATGTCGACTTTAGACATCGCACGGTCGAGAGCTTTAAAGTTGCACTCTTGTTTGCTAAGTAGTTCACGAAGCTTGCCATCATTATGCTGGTACTCCTCGTCTATATCCGTTGTGTTAAATTCTACCTTGTCCCCTTGTTCGAGGCTCTGCGAACGCAAAAGGTTCAAAATATCTTGTTTAATTGACTGGTACATGGCTTTAGTTTTTCCGTAGATGTCTCCTGTGAAGTATTCAATAGTTTTTTCTTCCAATTCTTGCTCGAGGACGTTATGCCGGTGGCTAAAGTCCTCCCACAAATCCGACAGAGTAGTAAGTCGCTTGTTCAAATATTCCTGGGTCTTCCTAGATCCGCCGTCCTTCTTGTAGTTTGTACAGAAGATTTTGATATTCTCGAAGCTGACCTTTTGTTGCTCGAGCGTGCTCATGATGATATCAATATCAGAACGTAGTTCGTTTAGTTATGTTATGTATATAGTTGTATGTAGTTGAATGTAGTTGAAGTTAGAAGGTAGTTGCTTGAAGATAATAATTGATGTCGCTAGTGACGGTAGTTAATTAGTTATGTTGAGTTCTTGAGTTCAATTGCCGTTTGAGGTACCTTGTAGTTGAGGTTAGCAGCTTGCAGCTGCAATAACTTGAAGATAGTTGATAGTAGTTGAAGATATCGCCGCGTTAAGTTGAAGTTAGTTGCTTGAAGTTGTAGTTGAAGCCGCTGATTAGTAGTTGAGTTTCACTAGTTCACGACCTGAGGTCTTCTTCCCAATCCTGGATCACCGCCGCACGTAGTTGTCGCTTCAGGAGTTCCGGGCCGGGATGGTCGCGCAGGGTAATCAATGTAATTGCACTAGAAATTACGATATTGTGCGCCTTCTCAATTCACTGGTGGAACCCGCTTGTGGGAAGCCAGCAAACCGATTCGCTACCGTAATTTAAGCACAAAAACACTGAATTACCTTGTAGGTTCGAAGGACCATTAAATGTAGGAGCCAGTTAGCGACTACACTTGTAGTTATGGGTAGTTGATGGAGTGCGATGAAAGATAGTTAAAGTTTATAGAAAATATATTGAAAGAACGTAAAGATACAGTGACGTTAATAGTTGATTGCTCTTTCTCTAGTTGCGTAAAAGTGTTGTTGTTTCGTAATGCACACTTCTTTTATAACCTTACATATTACTAATATTCGTTGCCGTGCAACTTAAAGTAGGTCGCAAGTAAGCATGAGGAAATGTACGGTGATGAAACCGTACATATTTTCTGCCAGAAAACAAAGAAGTTTGAGTTGGGTATGTTACGAAAGTTTTCAAAAAGAGGGTGAAGACTAATTTTTCTGGTTATTAAATGCAACCTAGTTAACTTGTTACACTATATTATATTTGTGGTCAGTTTATAATCTTGGTACTTACTAGTTAGGACTCTTAACATATTCAATTCAATACAATGGGCAATTAGTACTCCAGTAAGACACATCATCCGTGAGTTATGTAAACATGAAAAATATTCCAATTCTGTACTATATTCCAGCGGGCTTAACCTCCGAGAAGACAGATCGGCGCGCGCAAGACAAGCTCTCCCAGCACCAGCAGATGCTGATGCAGCATCAGTCGCGCTCGCTACACCAAGTGGACAAGTACAGCCACTCGCAGCGCTCGAGCACCGCGCAATCCACCTCGGAGACCAAGACCAAGCACCACTACACGGATGAACACAAGCTCACTGACTTCTTGAGGTGAGTGCTGTAACGCCAGTCGTTTTACCACCAAGTGGACAAGCACTGTCACTCGCAGCGCTCAAGCACCACGCAACCACCTCGGAGAACAAGACCAAGCACCACTACACGGATGAACACAAGCTCACTGACTTCTTGAGGTGAGTGCTGTAACGCCAGTCGTTTTACCACCAAGTGGACAAGCACTGTCACTCGCAGCGCTCAAGCACCACGCAACCACCTCGGAGAACAATACCAAGCACCACTACACGGATGAACACAAGCTCACCGACTTCTTGAGGTGAGTGCTGTAACACCAGTCGTTTTACCACCAAGTGGACAAGTACTGTCACTCGCAGCGGTCAAGCACCACGCAACTACCTCGGAGACCAAGACCAAGCACCACTACACGGATGAACACAAGCTCACCGACATTTTGAGGTGCTGTAGAATAAGTTGCTTGCACAACAAGTGGACAATTATAGCCACTCGGATTGCTCGAACTCCGCGCAATCCACCTCGGAGATCAAGTCCAAGCACACGACACGACGACGAGGTGAGTGCTGTAGCACCAATAGTTCGGTCGCCAGGTGGGCAAATCCTTTACGTAATAACTTATTTAGCCCTCATGTCCTTGAAGACCTACATTAATGGCTTTACACGGTAGGCCGCGAGAGTGGGGGCGCCACTAGAGTTTTAACCTTTTGAGCGCCACAGTCGGCTGTGGCCGTCAACAAAAAATCGTGGCCCTGACGCCACGTCGGCCACAGCCGTCCAAATTTAAATGATCAAAAACTTTGTAATTCTAACCGCTACATGTATTTTTCAATCCCTGTTGATTTTGGGGCACATCTTTTTTTTTTACTCTGGCGTCAGTGGCACGGTAAATTGCTAGACCGTTTGGCGGTCAATAGGTTAAGAGCTAGCATATGTTCGCGAGGACAAAATCCACCAACCAATTTGTTTTATTTTCAGAACTCACCGTTGTATATCCACTTATATTACTTTTAATAATTGACAACATTTCATATTTTTAAGACTATCATTTTATTACTTTTCTGAATTCTGCTTAAAAAGATGAAGTAATCTCTGTTTTTATTTATTTTCTGAGATGATTATTTATTTTATTATTAATTTATAAAAACATACTCATTTTAAAATGTGGCAACACCAAAACCAGAACTTAATGGAGCGGTTACTTTAGTCGGTTTTCTTATTAAAAAAAAACTTGATAAAACTCGGTATGCAACTGCCATCTGTCAACGTCAAGTTGGTTTAGACAACAACCCTATTCAGCCCGTATTGTCTTAGATTGCAGCTATTTGATGTATTTTCTTATATTATTTCTTTAAATACAGAAGAATAAATTCAAAGTTTTTTTTTAAGGTACACGACATAAAGCCCTGTCGATCTCTATATTAATTTCCACCTGTTATAAATATGAAATGTTGTCAATTCCAGAGCAAACCTAGAGAGTCTAGAATCTCTGTCGGGCGGCAGCGGCGCGGGTGGGGCGGCGCCGGGCGGCGGGCAGGAGCGCGTGGTGCGCGCCTTCGCCGAGCTGGCGCGCAACCTGCAGCGCATGCGGCCCTGCGTGCGCCCCGCCATGTGCAAGCCCTACGGGAAACAGTCCGAACAGCTGCAGAAGAGTGAGTCTTACTAGAGAGTCTAGAATCTCTGTCGGGCGGCAGCGGCGGGCAGGAGCGCGTGGTGCGCGCCTTCGCCGAGCTGGCGCGCAACCTGCAGCGCATGCGGCCCTGCGTGCGCCCCGCCATGTGCAAGCCCTACGGGAAACAGTCCGAACAGCTGCAGAAGAGTGAGTCTTACTAGAGAGTCTAGAATCTCTGTCGGGCGGCAGCGGCGGGCAGGAGCGCGTGGTGCGCGCCTTCGCCGAGCTGGCGCGCAACCTGCAGCGCATGCGGCCCTGCGTGCGCCCCGCCATGTGCAAGCCCTACGGGAAACAGTCCGAACAGCTGCAGAAGAGTGAGTCTTACTAGAGAGTCTAGAATCTCTGTCGGGCGGCAGCGGCGGGCAGGAGCGCGTGGTGCGCGCCTTCGCCGAGCTGGCGCGCAACCTGCAGCGCATGCGGCCCTGCGTGCGCCCCGCCATGTGCAAGCCGTACGGGAAACAGTCCGAACAGCTGCAGAAGAGTGAGTCTTACTAGAGAGTCTAGAATCTCTGTCGGGCGGCAGCGGCGGGCAGGAGCGCGTGGTGCGCGCCTTCGCCGAGCTGGCGCGCAACCTGCAGCGCATGCGGCCCTGCGTGCGCCCCGCCATGTGCAAGCCGTACGGGAAACAGTCCGAACAGCTGCAGAAGAGTGAGTCTTACTAGAGAGTCTAGAATCTCTGTCGGGCGGCAGCGGCGGGCAGGAGCGCGTGGTGCGCGCCTTCGCCGAGCTGGCGCGCAACCTGCAGCGCATGCGGCCCTGCGTGCGCCCCGCCATGTGCAAGCCCTACGGGAAACAGTCCGAACAGCTGCAGAAGAGTGAGTCTTACTAGAGAGTCTAGAATCTCTGTCGGGCGGCAGCGGCGGGCAGGAGCGCGTGGTGCGCGCCTTCGCCGAGCTGGCGCGCAACCTGCAGCGCATGCGGCCCTGCGTGCGCCCCGCCATGTGCAAGCCCTACGGGAAACAGTCCGAACAGCTGCAGAAGAGTGAGTCTTACTAGAGAGTCTAGAATCTCTGTCGGGCGGCAGCGGCGGGCAGGAGCGCGTGGTGCGCGCCTTCGCCGAGCTGGCGCGCAACCTGCAGCGCATGCGGCCCTGCGTGCGCCCCGCCATGTGCAAGCCCTACGGGAAACAGTCCGAACAGCTGCAGAAGAGTGAGTCTTACTAGAGAGTCTAGAATCTCTGTCGGGCGGCAGCGGCGGGCAGGAGCGCGTGGTGCGCGCCTTCGCCGAGCTGGCGCGCAACCTGCAGCGCATGCGGCCCTGCGTGCGCCCCGCCATGTGCAAGCCCTACGGGAAACAGTCCGAACAGCTGCAGAAGAGTGAGTCTTACTAGAGAGTCTAGAATCTCTGTCGGGCGGCAGCGGCGGGCAGGAGCGCGTGGTGCGCGCCTTCGCCGAGCTGGCGCGCAACCTGCAGCGCATGCGGCCCTGCGTGCGCCCCGCCATGTGCAAGCCCTACGGGAAGCAGTCCGAACAGCTGCAGAAGAGTGAGTCTTACTAGAGAGTCTAGAATCTCTGTCGGGCGGCGGGCAGGAGCGCGTGGTGCGCGCCTTCGCCGAGCTGGCGCGCAACCTGCAGCGCATGCGGCCCTGCGTGCGCCCCGCCATGTGCAAGCCCTACGGGAAGCAGTCCGAACAGCTGCAGAAGAGTGAGTCTTACTAGAGAGTCTAGAATCTCTGTCGGGCGGCGGGCAGGAGCGCGTGGTGCGCGCCTTCGCCGAGCTGGCGCGCAACCTGCAGCGCATGCGGCCCTGCGTGCGCCCCGCCATGTACGGGAAGCAGTCCGAACAGCTGCAGAAGAGTGAGTCTTACTAGAGAGTCTAGAATCTCTGTCGGGCGGCGGGCAGGAGCGCGTGGTGCGCGCCTTCGCCGAGCTGGCGCGCAACCTGCAGCGCATGCGGCCCTGCGTGCGCCCCGCCATGTGCAAGCCCTACGGGAAGCAGTCCGAACAGCTGCAGAAGAGTGAGTCTTACTAGAGAGTCTAGAATCTCTGTCGGGCGGCGGGCAGGAGCGCGTGGTGCGCGCCTTCGCCGAGCTGGCGCGCAACCTGCAGCGCATGCGGCCCTGCGTGCGCCCCGCCATGTGCAAGCCCTACGGGAAGCAGTCCGAACAGCTGCAGAAGAGTGAGTCTTACTAGAGAGTCTAGAATCTCTGTCGGGCGGCGGGCAGGAGCGCGTGGTGCGCGCCTTCGCCGAGCTGGCGCGCAACCTGCAGCGCATGCGGCCCTGCGTGCGCCCCGCCATGTGCAAGCCCTACGGGAAACAGTCCGAACAGCTGCAGAAGAGTGAGTCTTCCTTCTTCCCTCTCTCTTTCTCACCCCTCATCAGCATACCTGCGTGCGCCCCGCCATGTGCAAGCCCTACGGGAAACAGTCCGAACAGCTGCAGAAGAGTGAGTCTTCCTTCTTCCCTCTCTCTTTCTTACCCCTCATCAGCATACCTGCGTGCGCCCCGCCATGTGCAAGCCCTACGGGAAACAGTCCGAACAGCTGCAGAAGAGTGAGTCTTCCTTCTTCCCTTTCTCTTTCTCACCCCTCATCAGCATACCTGCGTGCGCCCCGCCATGTGCAAGCCCTACGGGAAACAGTCCGAACAGCTGCAGAAGAGTGAGTCTTCCTTCTTCCCTCTCTCTTTCTCACCCCTCATCAGCATACCTGCGTGCGCCCCGCCATGTGCAAGCCCTACGGGAAACAGTCCGAACAGCTGCAGAAGAGTGAGTCTTCCTTCTTCCCTCTCTCTTTCTCACCCCTCATCAGCATACCTGCGTGCGCCCCGCCATGTGCAAGCCCTACGGGAAACAGTCCGAACAGCTGCAGAAGAGTGAGTCTTCCTTCTTCCCTTTCTCTTTCTCACCCCTCATCAGCATACCTGCGTGCGCCCCGCCATGTGCAAGCCCTACGGGAAACAGTCCGAACAGCTGCAGAAGAGTGAGTCTTCCTTCTTCCCTTTCTCTTTCTCACCCCTCATCAGCATACCTGCGTGCGCCCCGCCATGTGCAAGCCCTACGGGAAACAGTCCGAACAGCTGCAGAAGAGTGAGTCTTCCTTCTTCCCTTTCTCTTTCTCACCCCTCATCACCATACCTGCGTGCGCCCCGCCATGTGCAAGCCCTACGGGAAACAGTCCGAACAGCTGCAGAAGAGTGAGTCTTCCTTCTTCCCTCTCTCTTTCTCACCCCTCATCACCATACCTGCGTGCGCCCCGCCATGTGCAAGCCCTACGGGAAACAGTCCGAACAGCTGCAGAAGAGTGAGTCTTCCTTCTTCCCTCTCTCTTTCTCACCCACAGACAACCCCCACTAGACGGAGCATGTAAGGCGACCCGCGCTCACCAACGATATGGTACGGTAGAACATTAAAGTATCAACACGGCGACCACCGTTTAGTTGCGTCCTTGTTTATGATCCATGCGTACGTCAACGAAAAAAGAAATTAAATAAATAACATGGTAAATTGTAGTGTTAAGTGGTGTAGAGAGACCTCATAAACATGGACGCAACTAAACGGTGGCCGCCGTGTTGATACTTTAATGTTCTGCCGTACCATATCGTTGGTGCGCGCGGGTCGCCTTACATGCTCCGTCTAGTGGGGGTGGTCTGTGTTCTCATCCCTCATCACCATACCTGGGATAACTCGGGGCACGTTCTAGGGATAGGATATCGATAAAAAAGATGTCGATATAATTAAATTAATATATGTGCTCAATGATCATTCTGGATTACTATAAAGAGGTTCGATGTCATATCTGATCTGATATCGAGCCTCTTAAATTAAGATAATAAAAGTATGAGGATGTCATTTCAATCAGAATGACGATTTACGTATATTATGAAAATTATTTTAAAATAAACATGTAAATACACGTTATAATATGTTTATTTGAATATGTGGAGAAATAAGTAATATTTATTTATGTCGATGACATTTAGATGTTGACAGTAACATCGATATATTTTTTTGTCGATAAAATTTTGCTACGTCACTTTCGTATATTGTTTGTATGTTGTATTTGTATAGGTGCCCCGAGTTATCCTAGGTATGCTCATCAGGGACATAGGGTTATGGAGATGGGATCGCAAAGTGTTCGATCTTGCACTGCAACCTCAAGTTCATTCAAGCCGAAGTCAGTTGATGCAGCTTCTCTATTTACCTCAAAAAATGCCAGTCGTAACTTTTCCAATTGTTGTTGAAGTAAATTAACAAGCACGAGAGCTATTTGAAAAACTTTATAGTGATCATGGCAATAACTTAGTGCTTTGCTCTCTCATTAATTATGTACTTTAGAAAAGAAAATCTATTGCGGCCCCAGAAATAGATGAGGTCTTATGTACAAATGTAAAATGGTTAGTGTCATTTAATATTCGAGGTTCCAATTTTGGGGTTTGTAGCATACTAGTAGACTTTTACGTAAGATATTGTTTACAAAAAGGTCAGTGTTAAAATCGATCAGGGAGGGATTGATTCGGTACAGTTTAATATGCGTCATGAAAAATTTAGGTTATTTTTAACTAGCGACCCGCCCCGGTTTCGCACGGATGCAACGCTGATAAATTATGCATGTATTATATATATAAACCGTCCTGTTAAACCACTCTATCTAATCTATTAAAAAAAATTGGGCAAGTGCGAGCCCGACTCGCGCATGAAGGGTTCCGTACCTATACATATATATAATCTATAACAAGTTTGTTGTATGGGAGCCCCCCTTAAATATTTATTTTATTTTATTTTTAGTATTTGTTGTTATAGCGGCAATAGAAATACATCATCTGTGAAAATTTCAACTGTCTAGCTATCACCGTTGTTGAGATACAGCCTGGTGACAGACGGACGGACGGACGGACGGACGGATGGACGGACGGACGGACAGCAAAGTCTCAGTAATAGGGTCCCGTTTTTACCCTTTGGGTACGGAACCCTAAAAAACCGCATCATGATCCGTTGCGTAGTTTTAAAGATGTAAGCATACATAGGGACAGACAGACAGCAGAAAGCGACTTTGTTTTATACTATGTAGTGAAGACTTTCATAACATCACTATAGTGATAGTTGTATATAAATTACGTTTCAGTACTATTGGACACGATTCAGCTGGTGCAGTCGCTGCGCAGTTATTTGCCGCCGCCGCACATCCAGGTCACTTCGTGGAAAAATGACGACAAACTGCGGTGAGTTGTGACGTGTTCCGTTCATCTCTGGACTTTATATTGACCGAGTAAAAAATACAAATCTTAGCAGCAGTATTATAATTTATAATACTGCCGTACTAAGCATAACAGCAGTAAATCACATTAAATGTTACAATAAAAAGGTTTTATCTTGGTTTACGAGTCGTACGTAATTAAGATAACGAGTTCTTTTTCGTAACATTCAATGTGAGTTGGTGCTGTTATGCTTAGCACGGCAGAATATACGTACCAACAACTAACTTATCACCTGACTTCTATCACTATTCTGAATTCTTATCGGTAATGAAATTGTATAATTTCATATACCTACTTTGAAGTTGTTTCATTGCTACTATGATTGTAGTCTGATAAATACCGATTGCAGATTATCATCTATAGTGCGTGAGCTAATAGAATGCGATTCGAGGTTTATGCCTGTCTCGCTCTTACGCCATCCAGATAAGAACCTCTCAGTTTTCACCCGAATCCGAATCGAATCTGAGAGCTCATGGACTGTACTTAGCTCGTGTCTGTTGTGTTTACTGTGTTTTTTGATGTTACTATTGTACTATTGATACAATTGGTGGTGATACCGACATTGAAAAAATGAGATTACATGTTTCATAAACTCACTATTGTATTTCAGCTCGAACAACATGGAGGAGCTAGAAAATCGGAAAGTAGTGAGTGGCAACTAGCCCTCGTTTGCCGTCGACCTCCGCGTGTCGTCGTCCACTCACGACTCGTGAGTCACGAACACTAGCTATCCTACTTCAGTTTTTGTTCAAACCTTCGTATGCCCACGGAAAAGTGCTGTCGAGATTTGTGTCATGAGCAAAATTGCTATAAGGAAAGCCGGCTTAGGTGGTAAAGAGTCCCAGATAGTGTTGTGCCGTTTCCGAGAATTTCCAGAAACTTTCTTCATGTTTGTTTGGGAAATGTTCTCGAGAACACACTTGCTACGTAGAAATCGGGGAACATTCTCGAGGACAGCACAATTCCAGTCCTAAGCCCCTTTATGCTGTCAATTGCCGAAGCTCTAAAAGCATTTGTCCACCGCTAAAGTGTAGCAATTTGGTGTTTTCCGTTATGTAAATTGTTTTGGGTTGCAACCTGTGATTAGCTCAAATAGCTACACGAATATAGAGAGCACCAAGTAATGGACGAGTAGGTACTTTTGTATGGCATTTTATATTGTGGTATATGGGTGCTTTGTATATTTGGGTAACTTTCAACCTTTTTCGTCGAAAAATTCGACGGTTAAGTAAAAGTTGCAAAATGTGAATCAGATGACTCGTTGTAAAAATAAGATATCAGGCAGTTGTAAGATTAATATTTGGGTTTTCCTAATTGATCAAATGATCGCACAATATCAGAACTCCATTAAGTACAAGCTGAGATGGAGAAATTAGAAAATAACGGATGTTTTGATCCTTGAATCTACTTAAATATATTGCGTGTGTTCTCTAAATGTGGCTTGTGCTGGGTTCAGCCGTCAGTGGGTTGTAGTTGTTTTAATTTTTACGAATATTGTGCTTTTTACTATTACTTTTTGATTTTACACATTCTCTTACAAACCGTTTTGGTTTTGTGTTACGTATACGTTGGACTTCTTATTGTTTTAACGTTTCTGTTTAATTTCTTTACCTGTTATTGTTGGTACACGCTTTATTGCTTTTAATGTTGAGATCTTTTTACAGTTACTTCTATTTTGTCCTTTTTATTTCAATATATTATCGTAAGTGCATTATTTACACTGTGATAGAGGTGTAATAGGTGTAGGCCTGAGCGAAATCTTGACATGGATATACATTTATGTAAGTCAGTTTATTTATTCTAATTCGGGTACGATTAACAATTTAACCGCCGCCTATGCCAAATATGTATGTGTGGTATATCAAACAGGAAATTGCATTAATTTTGCAAGAAATCGTATAGCTGATGATTATACTTCTAGCGAAAGATAAGATCAAAATTTAAGACTATTACTACTTATGATAAGTAAAGAAGTCGCTTTTATAAATTTGATTTTTTTCGTCAAGATCTATATTTAATAATGAAATGAAGTCGCCACGTCTTGTCTTGTGTGTGAAGAGGAGGTATCTTATTGAAGACTGCAATTTTTCATGTCGTTCGTAGCTAGCGCCTGTGAATATAAGGTTAGGTTCGGTAAGTGTGGGCTGCACACTGGGTTGCGCGCAGTTTTGGCCGGTTAGTAACATGTTCATATTTACTATGGATACATTTGAAGAAGACTGACAATGCGGTTTACCATTTTTTCGTTGACAAACATTTCATCGACGTATTATTTCATCGAAACCATTTTTCTCTTAACCCGTAAAATATTTGGACTTATAAAGCAAACCTAACACAAACAATAGGATCATTCTTTCAAGAATTATGAAAAATGGTTTACTACAGGGGAAGAAATTGTCGAAATAAAGCAATCGACGAATTTTTTGGTTGGCGAAACAAGGGGATCTCCTGCCAATACCTACCTATACAATGTCGCGTTTCAGCTACCTGGGCCCCATTTCACGAAGCTACAAGTTACGAATCACAAGCGGAAGTCTCTTTCTAATATAAGAAGTTGTAAAGGGACTTCTGCTTGTAATTTGTAATTATTGCTTGTCATTAAATATATTCAAAACTAAACCAGAATAATCATAAGGAATATAAAAACAAATATTCCGAGCCACGGCATGTAAGCCGAGCCTGACAGTGAGGTGCCGTAGTTACCGCCCACTGCCCATTTTTGTCCTTTTCATCTGCATACAAAAGTGCGAAAGAGAGGCCGCTATACTAGCTCGTTATCGTGGACAGGGTATAGTAGCTTCGTGAAATGGGCTCCTGTTGTAGGCGGCGCAACCATAGGAGTGTCTAATATAGATAGGCATTCGCAGTCTTCTTGAATAATTGGTCCATGTCTGTCCGAGATCGGGTAAGCCACGTATGTAATTCATTGCTTTAAACTGATACGAAAGGGGTCTCGGAGAGTTGCTATGGTCTGTAACATAGACACTTCAATTGTTTCAAAATATAAAAAAAAAGATATTTCAAAATGTAAAGATATATTATCACAAATATCATCACAACATGAACTTAATCCTAAGAGCTTAGGTCCTCTCTCAATTAATGAGTGCTGGACATAACAGATTGTAATCTTTGGTTTTGCGCAATCTTGTGTGCAGTAGGGTTAAGTACAATATAATAATAACGCAAGTTGCTATTTACTTCCAAAACATCACATATGTTAAATAATGAACTACATAAGTTTGCTAGTGCAATAATTAGGCAAAGCCTACCTTAAACTTAAAATTTTGTATCCTAGTACTGTAAATGTATATTAGTGAATATGTATTGCAAATGCTGACTTTCAACATAACGTTCGAAAATGTACGGTTGTAATGTTTGTGTTTTCGATACGGACCCTTTTAGTCATACCTGTTTGACTATTGTTGTAAGCAGCTTTTTCATTGTTAAGTGAATTTGGACATTGAAGTGCTCTCTTAGGGTGTATCTTATTCTAATAATATATTACAGAGATACCACGACTTTGCGCGATCCGCGGCGCGGCGAGCGGTTGAGCGAGAGATCCGAGCGCGGCGACCATACGAGTGAGCGAGACAAACGTGCCGCGCACCGCTGTCGCGAAAAGTCGTGGCATCTTCGTTAATCTTACCAAAGGCCTTGTGCTCCACGCAATACGAATGACATTTCTGCATAAAGTTCAACCCTATGAAATTTTGTAGCATAATTTCTAGGACATGTACGTCTCCCTGGTTGAAGCTCCAAAACAGAAGAAGCCATCTTTTTCATGCTAAGAGAGCACTAGTTATTTAACAATATTAAGATTTGGTACTTGTGTATTATTTGCGCCGACTCTACTATTGGCTTAATGTGAAGTATTTTTGCAAACTTTATACTTGCGAGTATAAATGAGGCTATTATATTTGGGTCAGATTTGCTTTTCGTATAAGTATGTAGTATTAAGTTCATATGTCCGTTGTTATAACTCTTGAAAAGTATTAAAAATTCAAAAGAATCTCACTCTGTATTAGAATTAAGCGTTCTAGTCAAAAATGGACTTCATTTTATAGTAAATTTGGAAGCGATTAATAACAAAGTAACTAACAAATAAACTAACCATAGTGTTGGATGAAATTTAAGCGGAAGTAATAAATTTAATACAGACTGATAAAAAGTATTTCTAATGATAATCAGATTTTTGCTATTTGACCCTTGTTTGTTTTGATCTCAACATTTGTTTCGATGAACGATTCTCTTCAACACTATGCTGTCGAAGTGAGATTTGATCGCATTATAAACATCCCTGGGATAACTCGGGGCACCTATACGAAAGTGACGTAGCAAAATATTTTATCGACAAAAAAATATATCGATTTTACTGTCAACATCTAAATGTCATCGACATAAATAAATATTACTTATTTCTCCACATTTTCAAATAAAAAAAATAAACATGTTAAAACGTGTATTTATGTTTATTTTAAAATAATTTTCATAATATACGTAAATTGTAATTTTGATTGAAATGACATCCTCATACTTTTATTATCTTAATTTAAAAGGCTCGATATCAGATCAGATATGACATCGAACCTCTTTATAGTAATCGAGAATGTTCAATAAGCACATATATTAATTTAATTATATCGACATCTTTTTTATCGATGTCCTATCCCTAGAACGTGCCCCGAGTTAGCACAGTGATTATAAAGTACCTATATAACTTCAAGAAAGGTTTTATTTTCGATTAATAATTGTATTAGGTCTTAAGATTTAATGTTTTCTTGCAACAAGTCGATGTATTGTTACTTGGATCTGCATGAATTGCGCCGTCAGTATAATTGCCTTGTCTTCGGGTGATTTGTTCTGTACTATTCTGGTGAGAGGACCGTTATACTTTGGTTGGATCACGCTTGAATATCGAATAAGTAATGTATTGTACCCTTTATATTTAGACTAACATTTTATTGAAAGATTCTGTATCCAATTGGCATCTTGTTTCCTGTGATAGAATTTCGATCAAAATTAAATTTTGACATTTCCTTGCAATCAAAAATCAAAACAAAGCGGTCGTCAATGAAACTTGTGGCTTAAAATTATTTTTTTAAGTAATATTGTATCAAAGCCACGCTAAATACTATAGCGATATAGTATTTAGCAATTCTAGAAAGCATTGAAATTAATTTCTAATAATAAATAAACTTATTATTTATTATGTTAACGTTTACCCCAAGTTCTATTGATGAATGCTCTCTAGTGTTGAACGTTACTTATTTTGGTTATTATATTAAATTACTAAACATTTGTTGTTAAAATGTATCTATATATTTGGCCTTGCCATGTAATTTAATTTTTGCCGGCATTAAAATTATTTATCTTGTAAAAGTGGTAATATAGTGGATTGAGAAATCAGTGCTTAGTAATAAATAAAATTATTTAAATCAAGATTGTTTTAATTTGACGTGTTACTTTTGTCAAAAGCTTAAGGCTCCTTATAAAACAATGATTGTTTTAGACATATTCTCTATGATCAAACATGTTTCTTAAAATATTATCATGTTACTACTTAGAACAGGACCATTGCGATTTATCGGTATATATTTTTGAAACCTACAGTTTGAATTTTTCATTGTTAATTTTTGTTTCAAAAACTACTCGAAATTGACAAAATTCACGGAGAAAACTGGTTTATTCAACTTATGCTGCACGACATTAAGACTGCACGCAATGAAAGCATGAAATAGCTATGTAAGTATCTAGAATTCAGGGAAAAGTATTATTCACATTAACCCATTCATTGCCGAGGACGCGAATTCGCGTCCCATGTATGTGCAATCGTAATGCCGAGGACGCGATTTCGCGTCCTCGAGTTATTTGGTTTTTTTTGCTAGAAAACAAGTGTACTTAAATGCTGATACCAAAATGTTACTTTATTTATGAAGGATAATATTATACTGTTGCTGGTTTTTGGATTCCGTGCATTTGTAATTTTCATAATTCTTATCTCGGATGCCGAAGACGCGAATTCGCGTCCCATGTATGTGCAATCGTAATGCCGAAAACGCGAAATTGCGTCCTTGACAACGTAATGCCGCGGACGCGAATTCGCGTCCTTGACAACGTAATGCCGCGGACGCGAATACGCGTCCTTGAAATGGGTTAACCTAATGCCGCGGACGCGAATTCGCGTCGTCGCTTGGAAGGCGGCACTGCGTGATGAGTAAAAATATGAGGCGTCGGCAATGAATATGTGTAATCGTAATGCCGAGGACGCGATTTCGCGTCCTCGAGTTATTTGTTTTTTTTTGCTAGAAAACAACTGTACTTAAATGCTGATACCAAAATGTTACTTTATTTATGAAGGATAATATTATAATGTTGCTGGTTTTTGGATTTCGTGCATTTGTAATTTTCATAATTCTTATCTCGGATGCCGAAGACGCGAATTCGCGTCCCATGTATGTGTAATCGTAATGCCGAAAACGCGAAATTGCGTCCGTGACAACGTAATGCCGCGGACGCGAATTCGCGTCCCTGACAACGTAATGCCGCGGACGTGAATTCGCGTCCTTGAAATGGGTTAACCTAATGCCGCGGACGCGAATTCGCGTCGTCGCTTGGAAGGCGGCACTGCGTGATGAGTAAAAATATGAGGCGTCGGCAATGAATGGGAGTTGCTTGTAATTATAAATATATTTGTCATAATATGAAAAAAATATTTAAATGGAATTAAGGCATCTTAAGATGTTCTCTGTAGGTATGAATTTTACAAACCTTTGTAATAGAGGTTTACCGTGAACCATATAGTTGAAATTTTCTATGACGTCCGAATGTTAATAAAGAGCTTATCCTGTAAACATGACCCCGGAAAGACATTGTTTTATACGTGGAGAGAAGCTCACTTTAGGACAAATACAAATAGAATTTATATATTTTTTCTAAGTCACAAGGTTGAATTGAATTGAAATTGGGAAGGGTAAAATTTACGACTGTTATGCCTTCAGTGTCAAAGTATCACATTCCAATGAGTTAGGAATTTCAACCTCCTGACTTAGAAAAGACAAGAAACCTAGGCAAGACTGTGGGGTCATGTTTACAAGACAAGATCTCGAAGTGGAAATCGGACAGCTTAAAAAAACAGCTATACACGTGTAAAAGGACGTACATTTCTAACAACATGTTCAAACTCACTTTTTTTGTTCTCTTCGCTTAAGCCTCGATAGAAAACAAAACTAGACAGTGATAATACAATCAGCAAGTAGCTGACATATGCCTATAGTAAAATTGACAGTTACTTTTGATACTGACTGCCCTATCACTTTTGCGACGTATAGTGATATTCCCCGAAGAGGATAGAAGAATGGGGTAAAATAAAATACTCTTGTTTTTTTATTTGAATTTAATTCATCTTTTAATGATACTTTGGATATCTTTACAGTATAGAATGGAAAGCACCTTTTTCTTTCGAAACATTTAAGGTTCTAAGTGATTGATTATATCTAATAGTATTAATGGAATGCTAAAGTTATTACAACACAAAGAGTTATTCACAACAACACACACATACGAATAGATTAAAAATTTTACATAGCCGTACTTAGAAGGAATGATTTAAGTACTTGGTAAGTACAGTTTTCCGTCACATCTGAAATTTGAATATTAAATAATATCCTCATGTATTTGATGTATTGAAAAACTGGTATGGCATTTCAAAGGTATTTTTGTCAGTTCAGTTTGGTTTAATTTTCACAATTTATTACCTTGATCTTTAATCTTAGTTAGCTAATTATAACTAGTTACCATACAATGTAGAAAAAGTAGTAAACATTTATAAAATATCTAATAAATTCAATGCATTTTATCACTGTTTCAATAGTAAAATGTAAGCTATAAACACTCATTCGATGACGTAATGTGCGTCTGCTTCGATCGAGCCTTCTAGACTCTGTAAGTACCTACACGCCAGTCAACTTATTTAGATGACTGATAAATAGAATGGCATAGGTATATCAATCTCATCTTTATTAACTTTTTACTTTATTTACCATGTATATTTAATTTACGAAGGTATAAGATTCTTATTTTTTGCTTTGGCAGTCTTAATTGGAAAATTATCTTGACAGTTCTTTCCTGATACATTTCTAGCACAACTGTGACACGCGATTTTTTCTCTCGCGATTGCCCGCCCCTATCTCTCTCTGTTCAGTACTGTGAGCTATCTCACACGGATAGGTGCTGGTATGTCGCACGACATGAGTCGCGGTGCATAGTTGTGCCAAGCGTGCAGGTGCCACATCGACTCATATTATAATCGATCGATGTCGTAGTAGGTATAATCGATGGCAAGAAGGACTTACTTAACTTGAAAACGTGCAAGAATATGCAAATTTGCTCAGATAACCACAACACCGATTTCGCTGTATCGCATCAAAGTATTTTTTAGGATACAACATTCAATGAGCCTTTTTGGATTTGAAGCGTTTCACCTCACCAGACGTCAAAACACCAGTTCAGGTTTAAAGGTCATCTTCCAGTTTTTTAGAAAATTATGAAACTAGTTCATTTTGGAGCGGTCCTACCGCTACCTTTTAGCAAGAAGGCAAGGCCCACTAGTGTCAATTGAAGTTAGGGATGGCCAGACTTTTTTCAATAGGTATGCGGGTCGTAGTCAATAGGAGATCCGCACGAAGTCTCCTTCACACAGGTACGTCCACGAGATCACCTCGAACCTGCACTCACACCAGCATGTCTAGCACAACTATCCTTCGTGACTCTTGTCGCGCGAGATACCGCTACCCGTCATTCTCACATTACTGAACAGAAAGAGACGGGTAGGTTCGCGCGAGAAATAGTCGCGTATGACAGTTATGCTAGAGGTGCAGGATCGGATAAAAGTTAGGAAGATTCATGTATCGGCTTAGGTGTGAACACATAGACGGAGTCGTCGAGCCAGTAGTAGGCCTGCGCGAAGTCTCCCTCGCACAGGTAGGGCACGCGCGCCCACGAGACCAGCTCGAACCCGCACTCGTCGCGCATGAACGTCACGAACGATTCGGCTTGCTGCTCGAAGGTCGCGCCTTGGATAGGCAGACGCTCTTCGGGTTTGTGATCGGCAGTTACTGAAATATAACAAAAACAATCAACTATGTTTTCATGATTAAGTGATTACGGTGAAGATTTGACCGAAAGACTCGCATTTACAGACATCTCCATTAATTCTTCATAATTAAGCAGCTTGTTATTATTGCGTGGGGTAAAAAAGTTACTCTGACCAAATTTAGAAGATATCCAGTGCTCTGATATTTGATTGGGTGTTCCAAAGGGACCCAAAACACAAAAAATAAATATACGCGGTAGTCTTTGTGAGATTGTCGAGTGTGAGCTTCTACAAAGAAGATTAAATAACTTCCACACAACGCAAACCGAAGTAGGTAATACTGGCTTTCGACAGGATGCCAAGTTCTTCGGTTATGGTGCAGTTACAGCGATCTTGCTCAGAGATGTGCCGTTCTCGAGAACGTTTCTCTATTTGTAAGGGAAAATAACGTTCTTGAGAAGATTTCCCATAAAAATTAGGAAACGTTCTCTAGAACGGCACTTCTTTACATGCTCAAAATTTGCAGTTTATCTTCGAAGGAGAATGTCGAATAAAAGACATTGAGTAGGCGCAGTGGAACAAGGGACTACCTTCGACGTAGGGCTTGTAAGGCAGCACCAACGCCAGCAGGAGGATGCCGCCGGGCGCGAGCGCGGCGCGCGCCTCTAGGATCATGGTCTTGGGGCGGCTGCAGCGGTCGATCAGGTTCATCATGCTCACGCACTGGAACTGCTGCCCGCGCCACCAGTTTTCCGTGTCCAGGATACTGTAACGTTTATAATTTACAAACATAGGTACATTTCGTTATAATCTTAGTCACAACAAAAGGTAAGGCCATATGATAATAATGTCATGTCGTGTCGTCCAGACTTAATTAATCACTATCCAGACAATAATTGTCACCAGACAAAGGATTCGTTAAAATGAAATTTCAGCAGAACTATACGCAATACGGCGGTGCATACATAGTTATAATTCTCTCATTGGCTTTGCCGTAGCAAAACGGCAAACGATGTTTAAGAGAGCAGTACTTACGTATATCCCTTACTGGTCAGCGCTTTCCGCATACTTGCTGATATTTCCGTCGCATAGCGCTCTTCGTAGAGCTGCGCGAATCGGCGGCTGACCTCGCCGTCGCCCGCGCCGACGTCGACCAGTGCGCCGGCGGCCGCGTCGCCCAGCAATGTTCGCGCATGCGCCTCGGACAGCACGAACATCGAGCCGCGACCCAACCATCTAGAAATTTTAGAAATTTAATTAAAAAAAAAAAATTCTATGCTTCCAATTGCCTTCCAGTCTTTTACAGGCTATACCTATAGACCGTCATGAATATAATATTTAAAAAAAATATATATTTAAAAGACCTATAAAAGTATACAAATAATATTAATAATATTGGCTGAGACCTTTTCACAAGTGCCTGGTCATTATGCTCTCTTGATAATCTCTGTGGTTTAGAAAATGCTACTAAAACTAAGCGTTGCGAACACCGACCGGGTTCCCAGTGTAAAAAGCCTTTTAAGTAACATTTGGTTTTCTGATTCTTAGCTCCACTATTTGCAATAGCATGAGGTCCTCTCATTAGTTTCAATGAAAGCTGAATAGATATTCAGCTGAATAGATTTCATTGGAATCGGTTGTTTTTATCTCCACTAAACATAGCTAAGAACGATCTCCAAAATCATTAGGTACTCATAATTGAAAAAAAAAAAGAAAACGCTTTCTAATTGGTTATAAAAGATAGAGACACAACACTCTTCTTTGTTGTACAGTCTAAATAGGTTTGTGAGCTCTTCGCTTATAACAAGCGATTCTTCCGAAGTTAATTATTTTTATAATTTCAGCCGTAAGATTCCCACCGCTAGATAAAGGAAAATAGTCTTTACAACGAACGAAATAATATTGAGAAAACACAAACTATAAGTACCTACACTCGAGAGAAAAAATACTGGCACTGTACTGGATAACTTTTCAGGTACCGAAAGTCCATGTAACAAAGTGAATTCGTTCACTTCGTTATTTTAAATATTTAAATAATATTTTAATACCAGCCTACCTATGATATCATAGTACCTATCTAATTATAACTTGGTATTGGTAAGTAAGTGCTCACGTGATGACGACGACACGAGCGAAAAGATTGTAGGTACAATTTCATTGATAGCTATCAAATTAGTTGTTAATATCAGCCTTCACAGAAAATAGCGTCAAAGTACAGGGTGTGCTCGAGTTCCTCACAGAAAGCACATGCGATGCGCTATTACCGCAGCTATTTCAATGCAACTATAAATTTTCTTATCTAACTTAATTGTCGATAACAAACTTCGCCCGTTGCTGGAACCTTCTAATTTAGCCGAGGGATTAGGTAGGTACTTCCTTGAAAGCGATTTGTAGGCTAGTCGCCGGGCAACAATAGCGCAATTATCCACTACCGTTGGCCATGTGGTGGTGGCCGTTCGAAGGTGGTTCGTTGCAATTACCGGGGATAAAACACAAAGCGGACTGCGAGCTGCGGGCGCTTCGACTGCAATTGTGCGCCCGCGGCGCTGCCGAGGCGGCCGGCGTTGGGACGTCTTCATCGCGCCCCGGGCGAGCGGCGAAAGTGGATAATGAGTAGTAAATCCAGCTCTCATTAGCTGAGAGCGAGCGTCGCGGCGATCGATACGAATTCGTCTTCGGTAAAGGGATAATCGCACTCCGACCAGCTCTGTTATTAGCCGTAGTACCATATATCACGCGCGGCATTATCCGCGGCCCCCGGCGTCCGCGCAATTACTCGTACAGCGCAGCGCTTGGATCGGTCACAATACCCTATTAGGATAGCCTTATACGTGCCTACTTCAAGTTTCAGACTAGCAGCACTAAGTTTTCTGGAGGAGCCATGTAATTGACATCTTCTGCACATAACAAGACATTACGTGATTTTGGTGCTCACATAATTGTTCCTGAACCGGGAACTGTTAGTTGGGAGAGACAAGACAAACGAAATCTGCGGTTAGATTGTCATAGGCCAGGCCACTTACATTCTAAGATATCTTACATTCCTTAAGACCGGAACGCGGTGTTCCCAGGCAAACAACCTCACGCTTCTGTACCATTGTGTTGAACAACTCATTCTCTAAGTATAGCTGTTTTATGAAGCATTCAGTTGTCTACTAGTTTTTCAAAAACAACAGCAAACTTATTAGGTACCCATGTCAAAGAAGTAGCTGTCACCTCGGTATAGCTGTAGGTAACCAGTAACCAAGATATTCTCCGGAGCAATAACGGCGCGGTAACCGATAGTGTCGTGTCGGTTGTTAGTTACGCGCTCGTCTCGGGTTACATTGTATGATCTGTTCGCGTCGTTATCGTATATTGAGCTCGGCGTTGTCTTCAGAAAATGTATATTAAAGTTGATCTTCAAATTCCACTCATCATATAGATATAATAATGAAAACGTTCGTTCTCAAAAATATCCAATGAAGTTTATGGGACAAGTGATGACAGGCAACAAAATGAATGCCCGTTGAGTAATGTTTTGTTTTTATTAGGTCTCTATTTGGTCTTTGTACCTACTTATATTTCAATAATTTCGACTATTGTGAGGAAAATATAATCAATGAATTGTTTTTTTTTGCCAGTTCAAAAATATTGGACGCAAACATAACTTTCTCGTGAATTGTCTCTATACTGCGAATAAGTTTATAAGTAATCAGAAAAATATATTAGGTATGTTTTATTGTAATGTAACAAATTTACGGCTTTCGGACCTTTCAATCAATCAATCATTTATTTATTTGTGCAAACAAGAGTACAATTAGATCTTATTATTAATAAAATAGTCCATTTCTTGTTTTTATTTACTTCTTGCCAAATTTCATGTTTCTAGATCAACAGGAAGCCTCCTATTGGTCCCCCTTGTCAGCGTCAACAAATGCAGCATTGAGTATTTACCTAATATTAATTTCAGCTTGATACCCCAATGCGATGCGTAGGTATGTACCTACCTACGTGAGAAAAAGGTCTTGATAGATAAACAGACGGACAACAAAGTGATCCTATAAGATCACTGCTTTTGCTGATTGAGGCACGGAACCCTAAAAAGCACCTTGGGGAGGGCCTTGGTTTAGGTCTGAAGTCACTAATGCGTGTCTGAAAACCAAAAGAGGCACAATTACGATACAGAGTCGGTGTCGGCGCGGCCGGCGTCCTGACGCAACCCCGTGCTAGCGGGTGCGGATTGATTGCTTTATTGTGTAGCGGCGCTTGCGACGCGCGATCCATGATACATGAGGCGGCCGCGCAGCTAATGAGCGCCGACACTCACCGCGTAATTGTCACCGCGCCGACCAATCTCCACAAATTCCCGACAGAACCGCGCGATTGAGTCGCGCAGCAAAAACGCCCGAATATGACGACGCTTGTTACACTGTGATTGATTTATTCGGGCCGTAAAGCCAAAGGGAGCCGTGGACACTAACATTAAACCACCCTAATGCAGCACGGAGCGCGCCATAACCAGTCGCCACTATAGGCTTTAAAATTAAATCGCCTTTACGTCACTGAGCTCTTTATCTAAGGCGTACACGTATAAATATCCAGGTTGTTTACCTAGGCGTGAGGCGCATGTAGGCGTGCGATATCCTTTGTGACAACATGGTCCGATGGATGCAGCTGAAAACTGTAAAGGAACGCGTGGGCAGCGTATGTGTCGCATCTCGGCACTCGATAACCTAGGTAGGGAATCTATTTCAATAGAATGCGGTGGCTTGCAACAAGGAATCCGATGCGGTTATCGACGGAGGTGAGAGATGTGTCGCCGGTCGGCGAGCGCGGGACGGGGGGGCGGGGTTCGTATCGCGATTGCATCTGAGAGCAAACAAGCGGGGGGGTGTCGGCCCGGGGCGCTCAAATCATATTACCCCCGCCTCACACCACCGCCACACACGTCATTTGTGCGTCGCTATGGCGACGGCCCGGGCCTTGCATGATATTAGTGCGCTCATCTCCGGCCGTTTAAAGTGACGCCCGGCTCGTTCGGGAAATTAAAACCGATGCGGATCCGGAAGGTGCGATCGACCCGCGCTCCCCGCCAATTACACCTCGTTGCATGCGAACGTATCACGACTGATACGCAATTCCATTTGCATATACGTTAGCATAAATATATTGCGGAAAATCTAGATTCGATCCTTAAATCGAATCCGAGATAAGCGGCTTAAGCGTGTAGTAGGAATTTAATTGAAAATAAAGGCAAATTTAATTTCAAGGCAGATTTAAGCGATATGTGTGAATTTTAATTTTCTGTTATCTACTTATTCATATACCTACATGCACGAACTATCTGAATTTTCACAGCGAGCAGTGTAACAATTTGACCTAAGGTTATATTAATGGATGTTTGCGCAGTTAAGTCTCTCATAAATGAAATCAGTCACGAGGAAAACAAATAAAGCTTAGATGGGCGACTGAAATCAGGCGCTTACGTACAGCTACCCCTTCTTAACAAGGACGGAACCGGCATTCCGTCCCTTCCCAGCCTCTCTTTATTTAATAAAACGTATCTGAGAAATAATTACATACCTACATTAGCTATGTAAATATAGCTAACCATATTAGGTAGGTACGTAATGTAATAGCGGCCCCTCCCCAATGTATGTAGATAGGTACACATTTGCTTTGCTCAAAGACATTGTCGCTTTCAGGCACCTCATTAGAGCGCGTCCCATGTGAGCCTACCCCCTCCCCCTCCCCGAGCCCTCCCTGCGACCCCCGCCCGTTAGTGCTCTTACACACACACAAAGACGAGAGCAATTCTTTCTCCGAGCTCGCAAACTTGGCTGGATAATTACACTTAGATAAGACCGGTTCCTTTTAAGAAAGGATATTTAAGGCAATAGCAGAAAAAAGAAAGAGACATAAATTGTTAAGCGGATACAGGGCCTATTATGTCGTAACCCCGGAGCCCTTTGACGCACTCGGCTTCAGTTTCATAAATAAACATAACATAAAACAATAAAATGAAAAAGTTTCAGCTATCAAGGTCTATAATAAAAATCAAGTTCGATGGCATATAATCGAACGTCGCCGAACTGTAGGACCCATCATATCCCCGCACAGCTCTCGGGCAGCTATAAACAATAAAAAGTGGATAGTAAAATGTATAAACAATATGAGTACGGTTAAAACGTTTTAGTGTCAAGAGTGGGCCCATAAACCGTTGACACGCACCCGTAAAATATTAACGATAGCTACAAGAAAAATGACGACTATCACTGTACCGATTTTCGGTCGCGAGGACGCTACAAATAATGGCGGAGTCGAATTTATACGCGGACCCGAATTGCCCCGATTGAATATTTTACCAGCCCACGATCCGCCAAATCGCCCGACGATATTTTTCTATTTCGCTCTCCAATTTTACTATCAATTGCTTAGTTTCGCCTTAAACATTATTCGTGCGACAACGCCATCGAGTCGCCCCGCGGATGCGCTCGTTGCCTCGCTACGAGCGCTTCACACGAACCTCTAAACCAATTGAGGAAGAATGTTTGATTTTAACACGTTTTATACCGCACGAGGGTAAACGTTATTTATTAGTAATTAAGTTACGTGACCTGGCTTAAAAAGTTTATAATGGGAGTTGTTTCCATAAATGATCGATTATGAAGATTCCACAGAGACTTGTTTTACGGGCGGCCTACATTGTGAGCGCAGTGTGCGGCTGCTGACGGCAATATCTTGAGCGTTTCGGGAACACAATAACCTTTAAAAGGTGTAAAGGCGTGGGCTCAATCCGAGTCCCAGTCGGACTTTAAAATAACTTCTCGGAGGCGAATGGTTTATTGCTTATTGAGTAGCTCTGACGAAACGCGCCTCCGACGATAAAACATGTCCGGAGCGGAATCTCAGTCAATATCACAATATACGCAGCGACATTGAAATTATCGCTTAGTGGGAGGCGCGCGTCCGGCCGGCCGATGAGGTTGGCGAAAGTAAAACAAAATGAGAATCGTCCGAACAATGAGTATTGTCGCGGCTGTCATGGCGGCGCGCCGGCGCGGGCGCGGGCGCAGCAGCGGCGGCAGCGACAGCGGGCGCGCGCGCGGGCGCGGGGCTCGCGAGCGGATGGCGCGCCATTGGCCGCCGCGCGGTGGGCGGGGCGAGCGACAAACTGCGCGCACGCAAATAGCGCACCCGCACACAAATTAAAACAATAAAATGAAAGTAATAAAACAAAGTGAGCACCGTCGAGTATCCACTATCGAAAGGCTTAATGGCCGGGCGGGGGCGGTGGCGATTCGATTTATTGAGCGAAGCGCTTTCATCTCGCCATCGACTCGGAGATCGTAGCCAAATTCGGCAGTCGGAGCCATTGTTAGTCTAATATACATTTCCTTCAAGTTCAATAAAACTGGGATCATCACCTAATTGACAGAAGTTGTATGCAGACTGACAGGTATGAACGGTGTCATGTGTTCGTTTATAAACCCGAAACCCCGTTGAATGCTCGTAGCGGGGTTGAAGTGCGTGTCCACGGACGGACAGTGGGTCAGCTGAAACACGTGAAGTGCGTAAGGCTCGAGGGGACTCCTGCCGGTCAAGGTTAAGCCCCGACCGAGCGTTGCCTTATGCGGAACATTCGATACACGAATTGCAAACGAAATGATAAACAACATTATAGAGCTGTCGCAAAAATATTCGAGATTATCAATTGTATATAAGTACCTAGGTACTTTGACAATATTAAAGGCGGAATAGAGACTGTCGAAATAGAGTAGTCATCTATTCACGGTTTTACCTTTCTTTTATATAGGTAAACTGAAAAATAAAACAAAAAATCTTTTAGATTACCTATTATAAAACTAACCTACCTAATCTACTTATAAGATGACATTTTACCTACCTTCAAGATTAATGAAAAATGTATGATTTCAGGGGGGGGAATTGTAGATGGAATGAAACATTCGATGAAATGTTTGTCAATAAAAGAAGTGGATATATCATCTACCTATACTTACAGTCCTAATATATCCCCATGGCTATTGTCACGGGGTGTGAGTTAAAACATAAATATATTTAATTGGCAAACACAAACAGCACGCCAAACAAACAGGATTTTTCGGTTACAATTATTGTTATTTGAGTAACAAAAATTACCTATAAATAACTGGTCGACTTGATTTTACATGTCGAGTAAAAACTTCTTACTCTCCGGGGATTGGAAAAATTATAATATAAAACATTAAGAGTTAGGATTGCTGTTGTAATGAAAATTTTACTGGCAACAATCTAGTAACCAGGTAGGTATCAACCGTTTTCCAAAATACTCAGATTCAGATTCAGATTCTTTATTGGTAAAAATAAAACATTTTACAAGTCAATGTCAACAATAAGTAGGTAGGTACATATAATTACATAAGTAGGATATGTCATTTTAATAATTTTATCTAAAGATTGTGTTACACCTACAATACTACCTATAATTACATAGTAAACTACCGAGAAATATTAAAATACCTATACTTATACGAAACGGACGGACGCCGCGACTGATCGGCTCTCCTGATGATGAATCGCGAACCGATTCAAAACATGTCGAGCGATATTCGACTTCTAACGACGTAAGTAGGTAAGCCCGTTTCGTAGGTATTTTAATTAATCCCGAATTATCAGGGACGCTAAATAGGTATGTCACCATACCTATTTAGCACCTATCAAGCACCTGCTGAAAAACACATATTACATTTTCTCCTCGATCCTTAATCGGCTAACTAATCCAAAATAAACCTAATCATTAAGAACATGCATTTCTGACAACAGATAATTTGGTACAGGCAGTAGGTACCTTTTGATTTGAGTAAGCATTAAGCCAACTCTATCAGTCTTCAGTGCCCTCGACGTAAACAGAAAGGGGATACTCCGATATTCGAACTTCGTGCGGTACAACACTTATTCAAATTTTGTTTTACACGAGACCGAGAGGGATGAACATGCATTTCTGACAACAGATAATTTGGTACAGGCAGTAGGTACCTTTTGATTTGAGTAAGCATTAAGCCAACTCTATCAGTCTTCAGTGCCCTCGACGTAAACAGAAAGGGGATACTCCGATATTCGAACTTCGTGCGGTACAACACTTATTCAAATTTTGTTTTACACGAGACCGAGAGGGATGGCACGGTACAAATTTCGAACTTCGGAGTAGCCCTTCAGACTCCATCGTCAGCAAGCCCGAGTGACCTAACTATGTAGTCGCAATCCGGAAGGAATGGGCGAGCTGGCGCGTAACGAATGTCGTCTCATTTACTAATGTGTCACATGCAGGCGGCGTTGTTTCACAGCACCCCCGCCCGACCCCCTCACCCCCCCGGCCCCCCGGGGGGAGATGACCAATGGCGTCGCGACGCCACCCGCCGACGATGCAGCCTTAATTACGGCGCTCTGATATCTGCCAGATATGTTATACCAGGAGGTGTGGGTGTCGGTATTTACTTAGGTATCTTTAGGTAAATGGTATACCTACCTACGTATAATTTCTGTCGATATAGTATTGTAAGTACTGGAGCAAATAAATTATTAATATAGACCAGTTAACTGGTAATGGTATTAGACAAAACAAATCACATGAAATTATCTAACAGATTTATTAGGTCAATTTTAATATGTTTTTCAGGCAAACTTTATTTACATCTGCAATTTCAATAGGACACTTTAATTAATAATTGATTAATGCAGAAAAATAATTTTAAATGTCATATGAAAGTGTTATCGTCAATCATAATTAACTTAAAAGTGGTACTCACAATCTTATCGGACTTGATCGCCACACCGCACCCTACAAACTCAGCATATAATGATAATGAACATAACCTTATTCGAAGACGTAAAAAAATCCAGATATCTATGAAATATATTTTTTAAGCCAACAAGCTCTTGGAAGAGCAAACGAATATAAATAACAAATAAAATCTATAACTG
The DNA here is from genome assembly GCA_932273695.1 of Apotomis betuletana. Lineage (NCBI taxonomy): Eukaryota > Metazoa > Arthropoda > Insecta > Lepidoptera > Tortricidae > Apotomis > Apotomis betuletana. Next base: position 14,905,722 of record OW026308.1, on the reverse strand, counting down.
CATTTAATTATTTTTAATAATGTAGACAACAAAATAATATTTGGAAAAAAAGAGAGCCTGCCTTTACTTCAAACTAAGCACAAGGAAAACAATTCAAAGCCAATTCGACTGCATTATTACACAGACACGTAATAAAACAGGAAGAAACTGCGAGCATTTCAAACACCTCCGTCATAAAAATGAGACGTTCGCGTTATCGCGGCTCAGCCTCGAAAAGCGCGGTAGCATTCTACATAGTTGAACGTTGACGTTGTGAAAACCCGTCTGATTACGATTACGGGTAGTTTAACTGGTTTCATTAACCCGGGTGGGGTTTTCATCTCGGCTGCATAGCTGCGCGCGCAAACAAATTAAAACCTAAGACGCGCCCTAATCAATAGCGGACTCGCCGCGAAGCCGAATTAACTCGGCCGAATGAAAAAATGAAGAAAATTATATTCGCGCGAGACCCCAAACCCTCCCCCCGCCCGGCCCTGAGGAAATTGCTTTTCTTTCAGTGGGCCGCACACACACGGCGGCGGGGTACGCTCGCCCGCGCGCCGTGAGCAACCCTTCAACTTTTACTTTGAGAGTACAATACAAACTATAAGTAACGTATTTGATTTACTGGTTATTTTAAAGCACTTTACACATCTATATTATATGTGAGACTTGGTAGTCTTCTCATGTAAATTCCTGTAACCTCACTATATTTTATTACATGATACCTACACATAAATATGCTCTGTCCAGGTTTGCACTCTGACCATGTTACTCTAAAATACATGGAAAAACACGTAGGTTTTATACATACTTATTTTCAGTTAATTTCAACCCTTTTCCAGTGTATTTAACCCTTAATAATAGATGTTTTCTTCAAATCGAGTGCAGTAGGCATTTTGTAGATATTTACCTCAAACTTGTTTATTTATAGGTCTAAGTAGGTTTTGCATTTAAGTTAGGTAAGTAATTGTGATCAATGTTACTTTTGCTTGACATTTCTGTAAATTAAAAACAGTTGTAATTTATAGTTTATAATTACATACTGAGATTTATGAATACTTTTATTCAAACAGAACGTAGCACCTGCAGGAGCAGGTTACTAACTGAAATGCGACCTATCGCAGTATCGGTATCCTTTTCCAGAGATGTCTGTATCTCGGCGACACGAGGCGCGGCGGCCGGCAGTACAGTCGCGAGCAGGAGAGGGTTAGGCACCGTCGACACGCGCAATATTATAATTTACGTTTGGCCGTATATCGAGGTGTAAGTAGGTGCTTTACCTGGGCGTTCGCGCCTCAGCCCCTCGGCTCGGCTAAATCTGAGCTTTATACGTACACTTGACGCGGAGAGCGATATTAGTTTCGAGCAAACTCCTTCCCTACTACAATATTTATTAACTCGCTTGTTATCTTTTGCCTTTTTAAGGAAATATGCAGCTTGCTGGTGTTATTTTAATATTTAGGAGTTTATAAAGCCGAGTTGATGTCTGTGTTCAAGGGCTGTGCTGTGTTACATTTCGCGGGTTTCTTGTAAAATTTATAAGGATTATTTGAATGAAGGATTGGAAATATCTGATCAATCACAATAAAACGCCCGGGTTTCTTTAATAATGTACATAGTTTGGAAAGAAAAGAGTAACCATCGCTATTTTTTTTGGTACCGACAGTATGTGAATATCATAAGCATCTTTCTTCTTTATTTACGCTGTGTAATGTAGACAGGAAAAGTTGGTGTAATACTCGTATACAGCGCAATCAGAGCACCTTGTGCGGCAACAATAGGTAGAAAGGGCACCGTACCTAAGCAGAGAAAAGCCAGTTTCATTAAACGGACGCTTTCCTAATCTGGCCGGGCAGCTTCCCGCCCAATTAACGCGTAGGCGATGAGCCCGCCCCGGCGCCGGCCAATGGCGGACTTGCGGGGATTAATTAAGAAACTTCCCGTCCACTCCCCCCCTCTCGCACCCCTTCCTGCACCTCACACCCCCGGAGTCTGCGGACACGCCCGGAAAACTAACCACCTAATGAGGGGAGATGACCTCACGTGCCTGTGTGCTTTGTCTATCTATGTACGTCTTGTTTGTTCATTTATGTGTGCTGCTCTTTTGTGCGGTGCGCCATGTGAGCGCTTTGTTGTACATTATCTACCTCCGACATCGTTAGCCGAGCGGGCACAAACACACGCTTTCAATTCCACTTGTAATTATGTCGGATTTCAACAATTGATCCATCAGACTAATTGTTTACCTGCTTTTAGCAGCAATAAGAATATCTTCGTTCGATATTACAGTCCGTAACCCTTACGTGGGGAAAGTAGGTCAACCGTTGTCAAACGTAATGAAGAATTATTCAGTTCTAAAGCATAAACGTGGACAGTAGAAGCAGTAGGGTGAAGACGTATGAGATGACAGTCCGCAGAGGTCAATTAAACAAGGAGGTCGAGCGAGGGACAGAGGGGACGTTGTTTGCACACCGACTGCCAACCGCCATGTAGGCGCGATGATTGAACAATTCACACATACACGCATAACCAGATCTATAATATTTACAATAAATATCTATAATATACATGTCTGAAAATAAAATTGCCTGCCAAGTAAGTTTGACTCTCGGGTTTCAACTTTCGACAGAATATATTCGGATTTGAAAACACCTCCAGCTTCATCCGTATAAATAGAGATGACGGTTTGTGACATAAATCTATGGATCCGCCTGAAACCTGAATTAGGTCAGGCGATCTAAACCGACCAACGATAAAATAAAGTGAGTAAACCTAATGTCACCGAAAAAGAGCGGTGTCGAACTTATTGCGTGGTAGATGAAGTATAACATTTCAATTTTTCTTTTAGACTAGAGTAACTATGATGGGTCCACATGATTATTTAAGTCTATGTGGGACCATTCATTTGTGTTAGAGACGAATGTTGTTTGTGTCACTTACTGTAAGATAGTCATAGAAGTTAATATACAATCATTACATCTACACTATTTCTATCTGTACCTTCTTCACTATGCATAAAAAGTTAGTGAATTCAACTTTCCGTAGCCAACTTCCACCAAAAATCTTAACAGCATGTTTTAGGATTTTCTTAACAAGTAAATAACGAAATCTCTTGGACAATCACAGACGTAGTTGCGGGCAGATTTTTATATCATCAATAATACAAAAGTCTATGACGACTTCAGATAAATTCTGCTTGATACGTTGGATAGAAGCCAGACTTGAGAAGGCTGTAGTAGACGCAGCCATTAATTTTACCACGTGCAACACTCAACTAACATAAAATAACTTAACAGCAATAAAAGGTTTACGATCCATAATATTCGTCTTATTATGAATACCTAGTCAGTTTCTGAATTAATATTTCTGCTCGTCTTTTACGTCCAACCTGTAAAGTTCCTGAGAACCGAGCTACTAGAGTAGATGGTATTGTAATCCGAGATGGATGTCAGATCGAGTATTTTAGCCACTACTACGGTGATTTACCTTTGTCAAGTCAAGGTAACTGTTCTGTTTAATTAGACTACACTTAGAGTATTGTTAACAAGATATAATAGCAGCCCAACCCAACCCGATTCTCTCCATCTCCATAAAGAGCTCTGATTAGTAGAAGGTAGAATTGAACTCTTTCCTAATTTAACATCCATCTCACCTTTTGGCGGTAAAGAGGCCGGTGATCGAGCATGCCAACCAAGATAGCGCTTATTCATTCTTTACTGGAAGATATCCAAGTAATTAGGTATCGGTGCAAGTCTATAGGTACAGGTTTTTTATTTTATTCTACAATTATGAGTGTTTAGGTCACTATTAGTACAAAATAACTGAAGCGGAAATTGGTTCTATACGTTGTTGTACGTCAGCCAGTGATGTGTGTGCACCAAATTTTCCTTGAAACTCGTTTTTTGCGCAAATGTGAATCATCAGTGGTCCATAATTGAGAGAAACACGGCGGGCTGGGGTGCCAAAATAACGAATAGTTTTCGCGGGTCGTGTTAGCATTTTTCTTCTGGAAGTGACGGGCGCGGGCGACGCGGGGGTGCGGGGAGAGGTGGTGCCGGGGGGTAAGAAGGGGGTGGTAGGGAATAACTCTCTTTCAGCGGTGGGTACACGCATCGTTTATACTTCATCGGCTCTGTTAATAACACTGCCACGTTTAAGTGTGCTTGGAATGTTTTCGGGTTAGGATAGTGTGGGGATTAGGAGTAATGTGTTTGTTATTCGGCAAAATAACAATTCTGATGATTATTGCCATTCACTGGTATTTTTTTATCTAGTAACACCTTTTAGTAACTTTTTAACGACTAGCTCCACCGACTTCATCAATTACATGATCGAACCCATGAGTTGGTTGGAACTCTGAAAACGAAAAAAAAAAGGGGCTCCCTGGGGTCTTTAAATGAACTACAGAAACACTCACAATCCCGATAACCTCTTCCAGTCTCCTTCTACGACCGGCACGGGAAACCTTGATTCTTAGGACTTATGCAATTTAACCTAGACCCTTTAAAGCCAAACCTTAAGGTAACTCTGCGACCTTCATTCCTACATAGCACCTCAATAGATTACGCAGCACCATTCACGGAGCGTGGAACTGAAAAGACCATTTGTCCGTGAGTTACTATTTCGTGTTTATCCTATACTTGTTAGGGAAGGAGTACTACACTCGAGATCAAAAATACCGGCACTTTGAATGGAATGAAATTTCTATTCAACAAAACTGTTTTAGAATATAGGATTCGGCCGAGGTAAAACGGTGTCTAATCTGCTTTATTGATTCATGGCCAGATGAAGAAATAATCTACTACATATATGAGACACATTGAATTGGACATTAAATTTTATATAATTCGTGATGATGTGTCTTTACAGACATCATTATAGAAACAAAGATTTTCTTCTAAAAGATGCCAAGTCCTTTTGTTATATTTGTTTTACGTAGTTACTAGCTACAATAGTGTGCATTAGGTTGCTAAACTTACCCATTGTACTGAAGTGTGGTAGCACGGGGCCTTGCTGTCAAGGTTCCATCTGTTCCCTTGAACCTATACGACACGTGTTTATCGACTATCTATGATTTACATCAGCTGTGGGCTATACCGCATCTCTCCCCTTATTTTTGAGACAAAAATAGTAAAAATTTTGAAACTGTTTTTGGCTTATATAATACTTAATCTACTTATGTCTATGGTATACAAAATTAATATGGAGTTGTTTACTTTTTAGATGAGAATACAAACAGTGAAGTTTCTTTTGAAGTCGGTTAAAATAAGCTTCATACTAAATGGTTTACAAAGTGGTTCTTATCTTAGTGGTATTGTAATGTTTACATTCCATGTGCTCTATATGGGTATGGCTGATATTGTTACATTCATACTTGCAATACATATCATGTTTCTTAGTGGCTACTTGTGATGTGGTAGTGGTTATTATTTTATTTATACATGGAAAGGTTTAATTCTATTTTTATGCACTATGTGCTCTTTACCTAAAACTAATATTTTTACGTTAGTACCTAGGTCTAGAATTACAGTATATGGTCCCTTATACACTGGGTCCATATCTCTATCCTCCTTTCGAACTAATATTGAATCTCCTATATTATAGTTTACAATAACTGATTAAAACTAAATAAGTATAAAATAGTAAATAATGTCCTATCTATCTATCCATGTATAACTTTGGTTCATATCCTCAAACTATCTTAATCTAAATACGCGTTAACTATACTAATCGTTTCCATATTTTGTTTAATAGAAATCTTATTACCTAATATTTATTTTGGTAACTTGGCTAAAATTTAATTGTATAACTTCTTATCATTATTTTACGAATATAAAACATTAAGTTTAATTATAAATATCCAATTTTCTTTATGCTTTTATTTTACGTTATCTTTATAACTACTAACTTTTTTAACACTTTTAATTTAATACAATCGGGGTTCTTGTTGCAGTTTTTGCAAATTGTACCGTATTCTCTCGCGAGCAACGCTCGTTTCGTACGCGATAGAGACACACAGTGTCGCCAATGCGGCAGGTATATGATTTCACTCTTATTTGTTTGCGCTTATGATACATTGTATCACTGATTGGGGAAGCTAAGGTTACACAGCGCGTGGTCGGCCGACCGTATTTACATATACACCTATTTATGTGTATAGGAATTCCATACAGGTATACAAGGATTTGAAGAGCGCGCGCGCATATAATATTAATATGTAATATATGCATTACATATGTTCAGGCGGTTCTTTTAACACTCTATGTCTTTCATAGACATTCCAGGTGTCCAAGGATCTTCACGATTGATGCTCGATCGAATCATGACCAGATTTCAAGGATTCCGCGCCTACCTTGTATCCTGGTGTACCTTGCAATTACATGCCTACTTGTGATGTTACTCAGTGGTAACGTACTCACAAGTGACATTATTTCCCTTTACTTTGAAATCATATAACTGTGGTGTCATTTTATTTTGTCTTTCAGTATTGACACCCGAAATAAAACGTTATTCCCCTTTTTTCCCCTCTTTTAATGCGTTAAGCGGCTTTTATGCCGTAAAACTTCATCATATAAGAATTTCAATAGCGCTTAGGTGATCAGGCTAATCGCTCATCGAAATACTTATCAATTTAATTTGGGTTTTCCCCGTTACGTAATATAATTGTTATTTATTTAAACTTATTTTCTTGAATAATTATCATTTAATGCTATTAAATGTAATTAATGTAATATAGAATCTCGAGTAAAATGTTAACACAGTATAAGTTTTTTAAGTTTAATAACACTCATTTTTTTATGTTTGCTATTTTTGTGAAATGCGTCAATAAGGGTTTTTAAATACTTTGCATGTCTTCGTCCTTGAGTTTATTTTTTTTATTCTTCCTCTCTTTTGCAACATTTATAAGGTACGTAATTAAGTGTGCACTTTGGCTTCACTTTACTGGTTCGGAATACAACACTTTTTAGTGGTTTGTACATATTACAGTTAAGGGTATACTTTGTATCCCTGCAGGTTATCCCTGCCTGTCTTGTACCTTGTTATGTATGCATGCTTATCAGCTGAGCGGCGCCTCTCGGGTCACCGCTGATGACGACAGGTGTATCGTCATCAGGAAAAATAAACTCATTCTCAAAACCTTTTAAAGTACATAAGTGTTATAATTTTAATGCAATTAAAAAAAAACAAGACATTAAAAAAAAATTACGTCCATAATTTAAAGTTCATTAAGTCTTTGTACTGCGCGAATATTGTGTTTGTGTCGAGCAACTTGACACGTTATTACAGCTGAGCCTTCCATTCCTTATCTCGAGGCAGGTTGGTCATTGTGTTTACACATCAACTGACCTACTTATTATATTCTATTTATATCCTACATAATTAATCCTATAAAAATATAATGATAATAATAGTAACGTTATTCTACATTAAAGTTGTACCTCCAGTCATGTTGTGATGCTGGTGCTGATGCTGCTGGTAACTGCTGCTGGACGCTCTGCTCCGGTCTGCTGCGCATCGTTGCCGCTGCCTCTGGCTATAGCCGCTCAAAATGTCCCGCTGACGTCACGTGATCGTGACTCTGCCGTTGAAGCTGACTTGGCGTCGTCGGAGGGCCCGTTTTAATCGGGGATGCCGTCCTCTGCATACGTCTTCTTTTGCTTCAAAATTTCACTTTTCGGGTGGCACTTGGTTGTGCTGGTTCCGGCTGGCAGGCTGGCTGGTATGCTGAGACGAGCTGGGTCGGGCTGCCTCTATTCTTTTCCCGCAGCTGGGTCGGGTGGCCTTTATGCTGTGTTCACAGCTGGGGCTGCCTCGAAGCGTTGGGTTGCCTCGAGCAGCCCCACTGGCAGGATCTCCATGAAGTGTGGTAGCACGGGGATAATGATACGACGAAGCTCGGTGTTAGAATGAACTCGTTTATTAGAAAAATCAGGTTCTTATATACTAAACAACATATGATCCTTGCACGTGATCTGCACAGCAAATGGCCTTGCTGTCAAGGTTCCATCTGTTCCCTTGAACCTATACGACACGTGTTTATCGACTATCTATGATTTACATCAGCTGTGGGCTATACCGCAGTACTTGTATCTTTAGAAGTCTTAGTCTAAAGATACAAGTACAATGGGTAAGTATATGGATCACCGTATACAAAGACTAAGTTAACATGTAACACACCTTACCTATATACATAGCTATTAGCGCGAAGCCTCGATGATAGCGGGTGCGCCGCCACACCCCGCCTGTGATTAATCGCCGCCCCCAACGCCCGGGAAATCAACCCTTTCGCGTCTTAATTACCACGCCCGGTTTCAGCGACGCCCTCCCATTGGCTAGCTTTTCCCCTCCCCTTTAATTGGTCGCGGTAATTAACGCAGCGTAATCACCAACCGCGTCGCGAGGGGACGATCTAATTTGAATTTTTAATTACTGAGAGAGCGTCGCTGATTGGACGAGCGCTTGTTTACTTTGAAACAATGGGCATTATCATTGAGATTCTAGTACCTATTCGTACTTTATAGGCCCCGTGTTTACGTAGCGTGTTAATGTATATTCATAGTCTTAAGTGAATTTGTGAATACTGGAATATATACTGCTGATAAGGAAAAATAAACTTAGGCTGACTGGCTTCATTATACGAGTTAATTAGTAGCGTGGTCAAAAACTATAATAAACTGAAGTACCTAACTATACAACATTAACGCTTTGTTTTAACTGCTATTTCGCTCTCACCCCTAAAAGATTTCTAATCTAAATTCGGAGTTTGCTGGCAGCAGGCATATGCATGCATCTCCGGGATGCTGGAGTGTTCCGCGCATGCCGAATTAGCTCATTAGCGGAGCCGAGAGCTGCAGGCGGAGTAGGGCGGATTACTGCCTAACTAGATACCAGATACCACATGTAGGTAGTAAATATTGTAACTGGTAACGTTTCGCTTTGAATCCCACAAGCATTTCCAATCAGTTTGCTGGCAGCAGGCATATAGGTATGCATGCTCAATAAGCTTAATAGCGGAACTGAAGTAGGCAAAGTAGAGCAGACAACTTTTGACGAAGCGGTTGGCGCACTTTGCCTACTGAGCCGGCGGTCCCGGGTGTGATGAACTCAAATATTTGTGCTTGGTGCTTCATTTAGGACTGGATCGATATGTGTGAGGTTGTCAGAACTGCCTAAGTAGATACCAAATACCGCATGTATGTAGGTAAGTAATTATTTTATTATATTTGTTTAGTAATATTTTAACTGCTAACATTTCGCTCTCGTCCCCACAAATAATAATTTCCATTCTGCAGACGGAGTTTGCCAGCAGGCTGCATATGCATCTCTCGGATCCATTATGGAGGCAGCCGTGGAGTGCTCTGCGCATGCCGAATTAGCTCATTAGTGGAGCAGAGAACTCTCGAGTCGAGACTTAAATTCGGTAGATACCGGATACCGAATGCTTTGGTTGGGTACCTATATAATGATGTGATTGTAGTGTTCCATAGGATCACTTTGTCAAGTGTTAAAAACTGTACAGTTAATCTGTAATAACACGGGTAGCTGAGATAAACGAAAGATACCGAAAACGTTTCGCAATGAGTACACAATTGCTGTTCAGAACAGTCGTTGATAAAATACATGGGTATGACAAGATGATCTCAAATCTGCAGTCAGAATTGAAGGTGAAATAACTAGAAGTAACTATTTATAAAACAAGATTTGTGGTTCCAAAAATAGAAAGGACCGTCTATTTGTAAATATATAACCAGTCTAAGGAAATAGATTCACTGTATTATATGTAATGCCGGTAAAGTAACTGTTTTGGTATACCGTATCTCCAAAATTGTGGATCTCGGCTTCTAACCTAATATGTTTGATGTCTTCAGCTGTAGGTAGGTTTCAAATCGTCGCAGGTATTGACTTAAATTTGATTTGATAAACTAACAATAATCACACAATTACAAAATAAGTCAAACGGATATATGTATAGAAATGTAATGTTTTTTCTTAAAATGGCATCTAGTCCCATACAATAATTTGGATGGTTTAAATATTATCGCGTTAAACCGATTTTACAGATTTCTGGTTTCAGATATGTACCTGGTTTCCGGGAAGGAACGTCACGACGTTGCGGTTGCAGAATTTATCCCCTTACCGTATTCCAAATTTGAATAAGACCATTAGCCGCCAAGTTCCCCAGCGCCCGGAATCCGAATTGAACAATTACGGACTTTTTATTCCCGGTGGTATTGATTTTGAAATTCCATATTTATGTGTAGCAAGACTTAGGTAAGAATGCATATTGCTTGTAGAACCGATTAGAGTACCGTAACCGTAGAGCCGGCCGGCCAGAGAGTTTCTTGTGTGTCGAGCATGTTCCGGAAGACACAGCGTGAGTGGCCCCTAACATGCATTTTTTAAGTTAACTCTCACTACCAGTGCGTCGGACTTTGTTTTTGGGTCATTTGGGTCATCAGTACAAATCCACTGACGGCGACGGGAATGTGTGCACGCCACGGGAGTGATTCCCTAAAAGGATCTGGCCAAAATCTCGGTAAGGCGTTGGATGTGTGTGAGGCACGACTAGTCATTATGGAGAATCTTGGGGAGCTCTTAGTCCTGCAGTCTTTCAGCTGATATGACGATGTCGATGATATTTGGGTCAGGACCAAAAAGTTGGATGAAATTAAGTCGTAGTTAGCGAGGAATTAAAAACAATTGAGAAAGTTCCGTTGCGCGACAAAAAATAACGATACAGTAAGGAACCTTAAAATAGAACATTAAGGTACATTATTGAAAGGTTAACTGTCGTCGCACAATGGAGACTTTGGCACTAATATTATTGAGTTATTATTGAGTGAGTTAAGGGTGAGTTAACGTTGCAAACTTTTTGGTCTTCACCCATTTATGTCTATTGATTACCGTACTTCAACGAAATTGATTCAATACATTGTAACAATAGCTAATAACCGTTACATTATTGGAAAATCGGAACAGTTTTAAATTCGCAACACGTGCAGCGTGTCCAATTAGGAGTGCAATAAATTATAATCACCTAAAGGTTATTCAGGGCTATTCATTAGTGCTTAAGGGCACAGGGGTAAAGACGTGCGGAGACTGCGCTAAGCTGCCTAGGCAACGATGTGCTATGGCGATAGTCTCGGTAAGGAGGTGTTTACGCAGCGGAAGCCCCGAGTGACGTTGAGCGACGCGACTCCCGCGCCTTAATAAGGTAAATGAGATGCGGCGAGGCGTTAGGGCTGTGCTCACGTGTGCTATGGGATTTCGCAGTAGACTTGCCTGATTACAGTGCTTAGCCCTCAGTACTAGTCGATGGAAGTAACATCGTAAGTGGACCAATGGCGTTAAATGTTGGAGTGCAGGAAAATGTAGTCCAAGCAAACAGAAACAGACATTGCATATCATTAATGAGAATTTACTCACAACGTTGTTCGAAAATTGTTAGAGAGGGTGCTGTTAAGGTTGTTGTTGTTGCAGTTGCGAAGCGAATCCTACATCACGGTTTTTTGGGCCCAGAATTTCGTGATTCGTATGCGATTGATACATTCAACCACTAAAATATGCCCGCAAAAAAAAGCGGAAGTGTAGGATTTTTTGCTACTAATAAAATTGGTAGCTACATTTTAGTTTTATTTTTCTAGTGGAAAATCTTAGAGAAAGCGGTAAAATCGTGAGTAGCAAGCTTTGAATTAGCACAGAGGCGCAAACGGCGAGCGCTAACAAACTCCTTGTAGCCAGCTCAATTTATACCAAACGAGGACCTCCACGATCCCAGCTGCTTACGATTTGATCTCAGATTTTGTGTTTAATTTAATAAAACAGATTTCAACTTTCCGTCAAGAAAACAAAACCTTGTAGACGTCAATGAGGATGAGTTGTTTCTGACATAGCTCCTGGTATTAAGGTACGATGAGTATGTGAATGTTTTCGGGTCATTCATAATTTAACAAAGTCCAAAGGTTTTATAGAAGCTTCGTTGTCATGAGATAACAATTAAATTTACAATGGAATACATGCCAATGTATGTCTCTGGTCGTTATTTAAACAACAAATAGTTATTTATAAAAATGTTATTGCACAAAAGAAATCATACATTAGATATCGTACTAAAGGCCGACTTAATGTCATGAGACACTCTCTACCAGTCAACCTTAGGGGGAAATCGATTGTATATTAAGATTTTTCTGAAATAATCACGACAAGAGTTTTTTTACTAGTGTTTAGTTCTTTGGTATTTTAATGTATGCACCGAACACATTTTTTCCTGCATCTGTTTACAAATACGCGCTTAGGCTTACAAGGCGTGGTGAAAGCGTATAAGAATCTATAGATTCATCAAAGCCGATGACAAAAAGTCTTCACTAAGATTTTTTTCCCAATTAAAACAGGATCGGCAGTTTTTGGTGGTTTTTCGGTCACGGTTTTTACCGGAGGCACGGGTCAAGCTATTTGAGACAATGCGCGGCATGGCTGCGCGTCGTGGTTTGTATTTTGTTCCGCGTGCCGGGTGTTTACATGCGCTACCGTGGACCTTGCAGCATTGTGGTAAGGTGCATTGTGCTGGCGGTTCGTGGTACAATGCTATTGAGCGCTAATCGCTTCATTCACCGGCGGATGGCAGCTTTTTCCTGAGCATCCGAACGGTCACGCATTCCGAAGGCCGATGCTCGATCCGCGAACTGTCGATGACCGACATCGTAGAGCAAAATATCGATGATTTTACCTCATGCGTAATCAGCAACAGAAAATTAAGTAGAATTCTTAAAAAACTATAGCACGAGTCAATTGTTAAGAAAGTGGACCTTTTCGCCCGGGAAAGCTGTGTATTTTCATTTCCATACAGAGCATCACAATTGATTGCTCTGAATTATATATAGGTAGTGGTTTCTGCAAAAAATGGGGGTATGGGGTATGCATGTCCATCGGTGGGTATGTATTATGGATAACCTTTCCAATACATTGTCATAAAATACAGTACCAAATGAATCTTGCATTACAGTATTTTTTTTCTTAAACTAAAAAATTGTAGTTAAAACGTACTTCTAAGTATGTATTTATGTTTCGTTGAATTAACAATATCAAATATTAAAGTAGTTAGTTTGACGGCTTTATAATGAGTTTTATAAATACGTGGATAAGATTTTCAATCTACTAGGACTTAAATTAAACGCTTAATTCGAACCCGTAAACAACCTTTCAGCCAGTAATGTCGGCAGCAGAATCTTTGGGCACGCGCCAGTATGGGAGATTAGAGCACCCACGTTAATAATAAAAGAGCGTAAGTCCCTTTACAATTGTAAGATATAGGCTCTTTTACTTAGAAGGGGGAGGTAGCGAGCGGCGATGCGCGCGGCACAATAATACGATAAACAGTTGTTCGCGGCGACTCTGGCGTTTGTTTACTATTAGAAATTTGGTCCCGCTACTTATACTCGTAGTAACTAACAATACTACGTTCGCTCATTTGAAATGCGATATTAGGAGAGAACAAAAAAAAGGGAGCTTGGGTTCTGTGGACTAAATGGAGAGGTATATAAACTACTCCTGATATATAAACTTGTTGGTTACATGGGCTTAAATACTAAGCTGCAGAGACAAGTACCTAATGCCGAAAAACACCTAACGCTGGACAAAGGCCTCGGCCAATCGTGCGCCACCTACATTTCCTTTCCGATTTGTTCGCAGCCTGGCAGCCACTGACGAACCTTTCTGTCCCAAAGGCCATCTGTTCCATGAGCAATAAACTTCATCCACTGCCACTTTAGTCGATGATTCCTACATTTCTGATTAGACCATGGAACGAAACTCCAAGCGTAGCTATCACATTTATTTCAACCTTCTTATGCCTCACATTGTGAGACATCTCTGTGCCGTATCATCACTACACTGGCTAAAATACTTCGTTTTAAGACATTGCGGTATTTGGGATGAAATTAATTAACCTAGCTTCCGATTTAACGCCATACTCAGCATTGGAGTTATATTCAACAAGTGAGTGAATTACACCATAATAATTATAACTCTCACCCGTTTCAAGCGAATGACCTTTATCAGTGAATGCGCTAAGCCACCGTGAAATAAGGCCGCCTCAACAATCAACCACCTCTCTTACGTGTGCTGTCTTTTAAATAATCGCTACTTTTTCACCGCCCATAACGAACAACGTCACGACTATTATGTTCCAATAAAAAGAAAAATAAGTGATAGATTCCATTAGCTTTACCGCTTGTGTTTATGTGCTCCAGTTCGGTAATGGAAGAAAATAATGGAAAGGAATTTGCATGAGACAAATACCTACTTTTGAACAAAGTAGAAAAATTTTGATATTTCATCGATTGAAACTTGAGTTTTGGCCACAGACATTCAATCACATTAGAAAGGCTGAGATGCCGTTGCGTGTTCAACTGCAATTGCGTCTCTTTAACCAAAGCATTTGAACTATGCTTGTTTATGGCTATATTTGCACCATAGTGTATGCAAGGATGACTGAGGTGACTGTGCAAAATAAACAAGCGCACGTTGAATTACACTAAAGGCTCGAGTGCGAGACGCAGGCGCATCGATCGGACGTTGACATGCGCGCGCATCGCGCATCGGTGCGGCGCGTGATTAGCATTGCGCGCGCAGCAGCCGCTGTGTAACCCAACCCTGCCCAAGCGCAACTCGGCCGCGCCATAACATAATTAAAAATGATTTAAGGCATTCGCTCCGGCTGCTTTGTTTCGCGCATTATGTTTCACTTGTTCGCGTCGCCTTCGCGCGGCCCGCTGTTAATTCTGTCACAGTTTTTATAACCCTTTTGTATTTATTAATTCCCTTTCGGCTCCGGTAGCGCTACGGTTCTCGGAAACCGATTTTGACGTGACATTTCTTCGGGTCGCCGTGTCCCTGCCTGTGTTAATGAAGCATCCTATTTCGGCGCCGCCAATTTTCTTAGAGTTATTTCGGCTAATCAATTTAAGTCCTTTATCCGTAAAAGAACCGACATTTGAGGCGTAGAATAGTTTCGTTTTACTTCCAACTAAAGAACACATATAATAATATAGATTTGACTCAGTATCTAAAATTCTGTGATATTTCAATGAATTTGTCAAGTGGCGAGTCTTAAATACTACCTATACATAACCTGACCTAACTGTCATCCCCGCAAACTTCTTCAAGTTGCCCATCAGAGTAAACGTCACTACTTAAACATATTTTTAATGCGTTTCAACAAAGTTTTATGTATGAGAAGACTAAGGTAAATCGCATTCCTATAGAAGAAATTATAATTCCCAGTTAAAACTGGATAGCACCTACTAGTTAAGTCAGATGGTTATAAGGATTGCATTTGCATTCTGACCACTGTCTCCAATGGCATTCGAGTTATCATAACGGGTACATTCATGCACGCAAAGTAGGCAATAAAACAGAGGCGCGTTAACCCGAACAATGGCAATTCGCAGCTTTGTACTCAGCGTTCACGTTAAATGAGTATTAAAAGGATTAAGTCTTGGCTTGTTGACGCGTCGCGCCCGGTTATCGGATTTCGTCAGGCAATACCCGTTCGTGGAGGTCCACCGCGAAGCGCAAAATCGAAGTATATTTGCTCTGTCATTCTTACTCTCCTGTTTATAAAGAATTGAGTAAAAGACAGCACCATCGTACACGTATGTTAGGTTCTTAAACTTCCGAGTGTAGGTCTTGGGTGCCGCGGTCATCGCAGGAATAAGTACTTCCTTGAATAATAAAATAAAAGGTTCAGTGGCTGAGTAAATGGGTTTGACGGGTTCACACACAGTCATTAGTTATAAGAAAACGTGCATACGATGTATACTTCGATATTCGATAATGTATATTGCGTAAAACTGTCGCGGAATAGAGAAGATCGGAAAGGCATTTATTTTCGAGAGTTGTGGTTTCTCTGATCGTTATTAGAATGCAGATTGTCAGTTGTAGGTATCTGATTGTAATACTGTTAGTCGGCAATATGTCGCGGGTGTCTGGCGTCTGCGGTTGTCTCGACGTTATTGGCGCTCGCGATCCATCATGACGACGATCTATCACGGACGAGGACTTTCCTGTCGAGACCCACAACTATTCAATAAAATTACGATCGGTGAAGCTAAAATTATTGGTGCGATAGTCAGCAGACCAATTAGCAGTTGCGAGTCATCAAATATCTGGATAAGCCTTTAGCTTACTTATTCTTCTACATAGAGCAGTAGAATAGGAAGTACTTTAAAATGAGGTTAGCCAGCGAGAACTAAATTCTATGGACCCGACGACGCATCTACTAATTAGTATAGCTTGATCAACGAAACGATTTCGTAGAAGATCATCCACAAATAGAGAAGAGCTAGAAGTATCTTTGCCACAAAAACATTATTTAGATTTAATTTCTATTTATATTTTCAAATAAGTAAAAGAAGAGATGTTTTAGCTCTGTATAAAGATCAGTGGAGAAAATATAGTAAAAAAACTCTACAAGGACATAGGACATAGGTAGAGTTAGTACAGGCCCGACCGGAATACACCAACTTAGCTTCACGGTGCGAACTAGCGTCCGTTCTCAACGCATGTTTTATGTAATACATACTGGTCGTACTCTCTTGCTTTAGACATATAAACTATGTCTACTGGAAGTTAATCTATCACTAAAAACGCTGGATCAAAAACTTAACTTTGGGAATCCCAAAACATTTAGGATTGGGTACTTCATACATTCATACATTAATTGAAGTTATACGATAAGTCTACGGCCCTGTTTAATTATTTGAGAATCTGTTTAACGTTTCTACCGCGTACAAACCAACAAAGCTTAGGTCAAACCGAATGAGTCCCATTATAAACAAATAAAACGAAACGAGTCTCAGCTCACCAAGACTTAAAGGTTCACAGACTTCGAGAATAATTACCTCTACTTTTGTTCCCGCGAATGCAACGTTGTAAGTATATGTGTCGGTCCAGCTTCATCTCTGTTAATTAGTTTTTTGTGGCGGCGGGGCGGGCGGGGCGCGACGCCATCAAATTACGATGAGTCGGCCGAAAGGCTACCGGCGCCGCTGTAATTATACACTCGTTACTACCGTGCTGCGCCCGCGTCGGAGACGTGACCGACAATAAAACCTAATAGAATACATTGTTTTGATGACAATACTAAACTGAAACCACAGATCGATCTCAAAAATCGCTCGATCTAAAATGCATATTGAATACCGGCGCGTATCACAACCGGCTCGTCATCATATCGATAGTCGCACGTGCGAGCGAGCGAGTGTCGACAATAAATTCCATCGATAAAATCAGCCCGGCGTCGGGCGCGGTAATTTCTTAACGACAGCGTAACCCGGTGGCGCGCGTGCGTAGGTAGGTACGCATTTTTATTCCACTCTCAGAAGCCGACTCCCAAATAATCGTCTTCCACTCAACTTAGATGGTAATCAAGTCGACTATTAAGACCGTCTTAATGTAACTTTTTTTAATGTGAACGAGAATTGAAGAGCACATTTGAAAGTTTCTAATGGTTACGTACAATGTACATGTGCACGATTAAATGCCGGCTTTTTTTAAATGAATGATATCAATAGTCGAAGGCATTCAAATATTGGACACACGAGTACCTATGTGGCGTGATTCAGGTAGCTATAAGAGCGAAGCGAGTCGGTTATTGTGTTTTTTTAATTGAATATTGGTGGAGGCGCGGCCAGGCGGCTACCGACTTCATTGTTGTTGCCATTCACACCGCCCGAATAAGCTTCCAACTAATTATACACCACACCGGACCAGGGCTGCTAATGTTAGGTAGTATTAGCATTTAAACAAGAGTGTCACATTACGTACCACGCGGAAACAATTGCATGGTGCACTGTTACTGCTGTACCTTACCCGTTTGGTCGAAGAATTTGGCGCGTGATAGCAGCCAGTCGCACGTCACACGCGACGGATTTCACTTCGCCACATCCCACGACCAATAGCGTCGCGTCTTACACAAGCACCTAATAAAATATAGTGTAGGCTAATTTCTCAGACGACTTTCGCGAAAATGAAAATAAAAAAACCCTTTTGTAATGTTTTATTCTGTGGTTTAAACATTACACTAGATGCAAAGTCTATAAAAACTAGGGACAGATCCATATCCAGAGTTTAGTATGAAATACAGGTTGCGAAGCGTACCAGAGAATCTCAGACATGCGATTAATACTAAGAGGATTTCCATTGCGCAATATCACTTTCCAGAAAAACTAGAAAAGCGTGAACTCGATGCATACTAGCTCGCATAGGTAACATAATTGCGACCCGTCATTTATCACTGTCAGATTGCACGACATAGGAATTCTCATTAAAATATTTCATTTTATTTAGAATTTAATTGGTCTTAATGTGTGCCGACAACCCTAAAATGGCGCTGCGCGAGTTGTATAGTACGTGCAGCTATGTTACACTTCTTTAATTAAAACCGAGAGGCCATCTCTAGATTAGTGAGGCGGTCACAAAAAGGGTTAGGAAGGATCAAGCAAAACACCTTCGGGATTCGTCACGAATCACAGCTTTATTTTTATTTGAAAGGCCCCTTTGTTGGAGTTAACCGAATTTGCTGTTCAATAAAAACTGGCTAATTAAGAAATGTTCGAACTGCCGTTAAAAGTTTTGGACTTTTATTTGAGCAGACTTCAGATTTATTATGGTCTACCGTTTAAATTATTGGGGTGCCTAAAGGAATGCTGGTGAGACTTGCCGAAGCCGTTCAATTGGTAGTGGACACCGCTTTATGGCTGTTATAATTAGTAACATAAAGATCGAACACGCCGATTTGATTGTAAAACCTAAATTTTAAACCAAGATTTTTAAATCTTGAACAACACAAAAAGAACAACAACACATACATCATTTATTGTACGAGTATCGATAGGAACATGCTGATGGAATGTCACTCCTACAGATGTATTTACAAGATGACATCCGATGTAAGCAGATCATCAATATTTTTATGTTTGACTCTTACTTTAGGATGATATTAACTAAGATTGTCCAGCCGTTTTTCCCGAGTGAAAACAAAGGTTTCGTCTATTTTCCTTCAATACAGGGTCGTGACTGTCTCTGATATCTATTCCATCTCAACGCAAATGTTAAAGAACTTAGGGTGAAAACATAATTGCAAGATACGACAGTCGACAACGCATCGTGGTACAGTCGCCATCAGATATATCGCAGCATATAAGGCGTTCATAAATATCTGAACATGTACTGTAACGCCCAGCCAATAAGAGTCGTGTTCACATATTAATGAACATGAACGCCTTATATGCTGCGATATATCTGATGGCGACTGTACGACGCGACGTCGTGTCGTGAAAATACATAAATCCAAAATCAACTTTATCTTCATGTAACAAGATTTTAAATTAAAATTACAGTGTTCAATGTCACGACGTCGCATCATGGCACGATGTCGTGTCGTACCACGATGCAATGTCGTATACCTAGTGTAATTGTGATTTAGCCCAAACTGATAAACTAAAAGACATATGTGGCCGTCCATGAGAAAAGGGTCCTTATGGCAGTTTCTAGTTACGGAGATATTTGCTGTTTTGTAAAATCCTTCAAAATTATCATTTTTTTGTTTTATGCATTATAGTAAAATACAAAGATAGAGCTGTATTTGTACCTTGGTTTCAGTTGTGTACGTTATTTTTTTCTTTATTAAAACGGAGTTTTAAGTTTAGTAGAAAAGGGTCTTTGTGGGAAATTGCATACAAGAATGACAAAGGTCAATAGATAAACTTGCTTACAACTATTTCTTTGCTAAGTACCTATGGTCATTTTAGACTTTGTAATGCACCAGCCACATTTGAGAGATTAATGGAGCAAATATTAGCTGGACTTCTAGGAGAAACTTGCTTGGTCTATTTGGATGATATCATTATCGTTGGAAGAGACTTCGACGACCACTTGAATAAATTGGAGCAGGTGCTAGCCAAACTACGAGGGGCAAATCTGAAACTCAGTCCGAAGAAATGCTTGTTTTTCAAACGCAAAGTGAATTACTTGGGACACGTGATTTCAAAGGACGGCATCCAGACAGATCCTGAGAAGATCAGCGCCGTGAAGGATTCGCCGACGCCAAAAGACAAGACTGCAGTACGTGCCTTTTTGGGGCTTTGCTCACACTACAGATGTTTTGTGAAGAACTTCTCGGATATAGCAAAGCCTTTGCATCAACTAACGGAGGAAAAGCGATCATTTGACTGAAACGAACAGTGTGAGTCAACGAGCTTAAAGGTAGACTTTGTGAAACGCCAATATTGGGGTACCCAGGCCCGGAAGTGGATTTTATTTTGGACACAGACGCTAGCCATACTGGAATTGGAGGTGTCTTGTCACAGAAGAAAGGAGATAATGAAGTTGTGATTGCATACCTCAGCAAGTCATTGTCAAAACCAGAGAGGAACTACTGTGTCACTCGGAGGGAATTGCTAGCAGTTGTCAAGACGTTACAGCATTTCAGCAAATACCTGTTGGGAAAAAAGTTTCGTATCAGAACTGATCATGCTGCTTTGAAGTGGTTGCTAGAATTTAAAAATCCCGAGGTACAAGTGGCAAGATGGATTGAACAACTGCAGGAATATGATTTCATCATTGAATACCGTAGTGGGAAATCACATGGAAACGCTGACGCCCTATCACGAAGACCTTGTGCGGACGACTGTAAGCATTGCTCCAAACAAGAAGAAAAGGAATTTGTTCGAATGGTAAGAACAGATACCGTTAGCGATGAGTGGAGTGATGAAATCATGCAGCAAGCGCAACAAGAGGACCCTGACGTGAGACCCATTTTTGAATGGATTAGTGCGGGTGTGCCTAAACCAAGATGGTGTGATGTAGCTCCGATAAGTGCGGTAATAAAAAGCTACTGGGCACAATGGGATAGCTTGGTTATACATAATGGCGTACTATGCAGAAAATGGGAATCAACAAATGGGAAGGATGCTGCAAGTCGTTGTCCCTAAGAAAAGGGTGAAAGACGTTTTGTGAAGCTTTCACGATGGACCATCCGGTGGACACCTTGGAGTAAAAAGGACCCTAATGAAAATTCGCAACGCTTTTATTGGATTCACTGCCGAGAAGATGTTGAAAACTGGTGCAAAAGGTGCACTAACTGTGCATCAGTCAAGGGACCGCATACCCGTAGCCGAGGAACACTCAAGTTGTACAACGTTGGAGCCCCTTGGGAAAGGGTTGCATTAGACGTAGCAGGACCGTTTCCAGCATCTGACTCCGGAAACAAGTACATTCTTGTCGTGATGGATTACTTCACGAAGTGGCCTGAAGTATTTGCCATTCCAAATCAAGAAGCCGTAACCATAGCTGAAAAGTTAGTGAACGAAGTATTCTGCCGGTTTGGGGTACCTCTCGAAATCCACAGTGATCAAGGTAGAAACTTCGAATCTGCGTTCTTTCAGGAGACTTGTCGCATAATGGGAATTCACAAGACAAGGATATCTTTATTACGTGATTTATGAATAGTTCCTTAGTAGTCACCGACTGTGTAAATTATTCGTTGACGTTAAATGACAATAACTCCTTACAGATAAAGATTTTGTGTAAATTTATAATAACCTTTTTTCTTCGGTATTCTGTGTTGATACAAGATTAGGAAATAAATAATGTTAATATTGTGCCATATTGGAATTATTAATATGTTTTGTCTGTGATTGGTCATAAGGACCCTTTTCCCAAATGTATGGGAGTCAAATTGTGATTTTTACGTAACTTTAATCGTATATAAATAAAAAAATAAAACTTGTAGAACAATAATGATAATTTTGTGATACTCCAGTGGACTGAATAAATATATTTTAGAACTCACTGTACTAAATTTGTAATTGTTATAGGGGAAGATGAAAAGTATAATAATTATCACGTTTTCATTAAAATAAAGATATTTCGTTAACTATGTGATTTTATTTATATCCTAAAATGTAAGTTTAAATATGTCCTACTATATACAATAGTTCAGATTACAACATAATTAAAGACAAAGCTGAAAAACATGTTTTTATTAATTTCATTCTTATAAGCGTGTTGCTGTTATCAAAGGCTGTTTTCTCAGGATCTGGAAGTCACATTGATGAAACCATGACTGAGTTCAATAGAAAAACCCCTTGAGATACAAAATCAATCATAATCTATGTAACTTCCAATGGGAACATACTTAAAGTTAGTTTCAAACTTCTTTTGACGTTTTCTCAAAAGTGAAATTTTAGCAAGTGTAAGTATGATGTTTTTTTTTAAAAAAAGTATGAGACTTAGGGTCATGATTCTTTCTGTGTTAAATAGCTTATTTAACATAGATTTAGAACCTGTGCTTAACTCAATACCTGCCATAAGGACCCTTTAGTCATGGACGGTCACATATTTCAGCATTTATAATATAGGTGAGAATTACCTGGTGGTTTGGCATCACTGAATTGTTTCATTAAAGGCAGTTACATTTGTTGTTGGAGTCTTCAATCATCACACGAAAGGCCTGCTAATGTCACGCGTGTGCCGTGTTGGAATGTTAGGAATGACGGGGAATGATGCAGTCAGCGTTGTATCGGGCGGCGATGGCACCATTGCCTTATGCCTTGATACTCTGAAGTTCCAAGTCCGATGTATGTATCGTGTCAGAATTTACTCAAATCCAGATTAATATTAAACAGCCGGTAGAATGGGAACGACATGAACATGAGCTATGCATTTTGAACTTGGGAGTAGCTCCAATATCGTGCGATCATCCCCTGTAGTGCTCACTGGGTCTGTAGCGAATTAAGATAAACCAAAAGTATTTAAGCACTGCTTTTTATAAAGAATCATAAAACACAATTGAGAGCATACGCGTCATTGGTTTCATGCCTGAAACCTGTCATTTGCACTGGAAAACAGTTATAAACTGAGAATGGAAAAGCCATATACCAGAAATCATATATTTTTGAAATCTTATGAAACTTCAAAGTAGTTTCAGAAACCGATTCCCTGAAATAGTTTCAAATTAGGTATTTTAATTTAATTGTGATGGAATGGCAACATTTATAAGAGCTCTTTAATGTTGGTCGATCCTTTGATGCTCAACTTTCTGAAGGTAAAAGTATATGCTATTGTTAAGAGGCAAGATATCCATATCAACAATCTTTACTCACTTTATGCCTCGTTGTTGGTACACAAACGTCGGTAAACATAAATGTATGACGGGTCTAACACGAAGTTTTATATTTACTATGTTCCTGTGCTATAGTCGCGAATGGACTAGTGATCTGACGAAATCACCAGTAACATTTCGTTGATTCACCACCAACAAAGTATAACAATTCAATACGTAAACAACTGCACGAGTTAGGTACCTACTAAACATAATATGAAAATCACGATGGGTGTGTTTTAAAGAGTTCCCTCGATTTCGCCGGGATGCCATCATCACCAGATCCTGACCTCATGACAATGGGACTACCTAACTAGAAAGTATACGCTCCCTTTCAAACAAAAAAGAACATAACGGTGCTGCCGTTTTTGAGTTATCAAACATACATAAAAAACAAACATCCCGACGTGAAGCGATATCTCAGATTGTATGTCCATCTAATATGTATGATTAATTAACTTAGATAATGACATAACTTTAGTATCCCACGTGTGATACTAGCGCGATCGGGGCGACAAAGTTAATAAAAAACACAGTATTATACTTGTCATATGCAAGTTTAATTACGATCCCATCAAGTTGCAAACTTGCATTTGTGTGAGACCACAGCTTATTGAAATTAAAATCCGTCCGACTAACCAAGTTACTTCTAAGACCTGTATAAGAATCCTTACAAGCGGTAAAATATAATCGCGCGGAGTTAGTGGCAGCGACATCATCGCGTCATAATTGCGAGGCTGGTTATCTGTGATGTGCGGTGTCCGGGAATGTAGCACTCTGGTAACCAGAATGTATCGTCATCCCGTACTAATGGGAGGGACGTAGGGCCAAAACACAATTATAAGATACGACATCGCATCGTGGTACGATGCGACCTCGTGCCACGATGCGACGTCGTAAAGTGTATTTTAATTTTCAATCTTCTTAGATGGAAATATAGTTGATTTTGGATTGATGGTTATATTTCGACGATACGATGCATCGTGGCGGAATATGCGTAAAAATGTGACGCATACGTTACGTCATTGGGCAAACCGTCTACGTGTTTTAAGGAGCGGTGTGGCCACTCTTTATATCTCGATCTTAAATCAGATACAGATTTTTGTTATTTGAACAGCTTGACGGAGCGACAACACCGTTGCTCAAAAGACATTGACGCAGTCGAATTTCGGCTCGTCATCGCAACGTAGCTTCGGTGTGTAGACTATACCTATTGACCGCCAAGCGGTCTAGGAATTTACCGTGCCACCGACGCCAGAGTAAAAAAAAAAAGATGTGCCCCAAAATCAACAGGGATTGAAAAATACTTGTAGTGGTTAGAATTACAAAGTTTTTGATCATTGAAATTTGGACGGCTGTGGCCGACGTGGCGTCAGGGGCACGATTTTTTGTTGACGGCCACAGCCGACTGTGGCAGTCAAAAGGTTAAGCGAAAGGTTTTCCATAAAGGCGATATTATACAAAAGGTATAGCCAAGATCCAAAATAGTATTAGTGACAAATCGAACTTCAAGATCCATTGCTAATGTGGACATAGTGGAGGTATAACCTCGGAGATATCTATTGAATATGCCGCGAATTTGGCCCGTTAATAGAGGAATCCTCACAAGTGGCAAAATCTGAACGTGTTAGCTAGGTTTTAGCACATCCCATAATTGCGGGCTGGTTACCTCGCCGCAGCTTATGTGCGGTGTCGCGGAATGTAGCACTCTGTTAACGAGCCTGTATCGCCGCCCCATCACGCGCATCCTACGGGGCCCACCACAACGTCCGCTGTTTTATTTTTCACGGCTAACACCTATTTGTGGTGATGCGCTTATTTTATTACCTGACACTCGGATTGAGCAGGCGAAAACGACTAAGACAATTCAGGTGAAACTAGGATTCTGAAATGATTGATACACTGACTGTCAGCTTTTTTTTACTTTTTGAAGGTGCGTTTATTCACCTACTGTAGGCCTACTGAAACCTCCTGTTTCATTTTTCACACCTAACACCTACTCTATTTGTGGTGATTGGATTATTTTATTACCTGATGGATATGATAACAGGAAAAAATCTTAACTGCAAAATGCATATTTTGTTTTGTTTCATATATAAGCATTGATTTTCACACATAGCTGGACAAATGTAGAACATAGCCTTATAATTATAAGTTGTAACTTTTTGCCGGAATACAGTAGACGCAGTGGACGCAGGTCATAGGTATTAAATATTTTAAATATTTCTAGTTTTTGAAAGTGTGTTCAGAATTTATTCATGAATACAAAATTGGTAGCATAACACGAATGGCACGGTTTGGCTTGGAAGACGCGAAACGAATTTAATTGGAATTATACGTCTAACACAAAGGGGCGAAAGCAATTTCGCGAAGTGAGAACAGCGAGGATTTCTGGTAAGTCAATACGAGACGTACGCCTTCATTACCAGGGCGAATAAATCAAAATAATAACAGCGTAAAAGATAGCGAATGGAAAATCAAGCGCCGCGCCCGGTGATTTATGCGGGTAATTTTCCGGGCGGTTACTAAGTAAACTCGCGATTTTTCTCTGCACACACGTAATTAGATAATTTTCGTGAATTTCCCGGAGCTGCGCACCCGGACGCGGGGAAATTTTAATTTACGTTACTCACGAAAATTACCGGTGTGTTTGAAGTGTCAGGCACATAAAAGAAATCTAATTTGCTTCAATTTATTTCTGTGACGCGCCGTACTTATTTAGGCATTTTATGAAGCCGTCCTGATTCGGGTATTCGTAATAAATTGCGCCTGCCTACACTGCACTGGTGTACTTTATTGCGGCTACCACTGTAAAGTCTTTATTTATAATATGGGGATTAATAAAGCACACAAGCTGTGAATTAATAACCGGTCCCGTCGCCCGCGAGTCCGTGCTCGTATTAATTTCTGTCACAGATTTAATTGCTCACCTCTGGCTTAAGCTTAATAAATTCGAAGACAGACAATGAAACGCGACGCCAAAAAATACTTGGCCAGGACGAGCACGACCAAAAAAAGGACGGATTTTAATTTATAAAAGACAGGACAAACGATTAATAATTTATTTGTATCCTCCGTTTCTTGCGCGAGGATTCGAGCGTTAAAAACAACCGTTAAAGCCGGCGACTTTGTATACCTCGCGCTTAGCCCGAAATGCCAATTGCGGGTAGACACAAGTATACAGCGAGCCGGAATGTCGCTTTAAAAAACCCCGCAAATAAATAAATCGCGTCGCACGCACCGGCCGCACAAAAAAACGTCCACCATATTCGATTCTTTAATGTGATTTTAAAAAAATAGAAGTAAGCGGAGGCTGGCTCCGATTGAAAATGAATGAGGGCGAGCGCGATAGTGGAAATTAGCATTGAGGTAGGATTCAGGAGCGGCCTTTGTGCGATCATATCGAGGTGTATTCTTTGCGCTTTTTACGGCGGCGCGGGCACGGGCGGAGGCCGCCGCTTTTCACTCCCTATTACGACACTGTCGCCTTTTTGTTGCCAATAATTACGATCGCCCGAAGTATTTACGATATCCATCTACGTCTGGCACGATAGCGCTAGTACTGCTGAGGACGCATTGTCCATGTTAACAAGCGGGTCGTAATACGAGGCGGTTGAGACGGATCTGCTGAATTCTAAACACCAAACCGGCGAGATTAGATCGGATGTGAGGCGAGTGGTCAGTGGGCCCCATAAATTAGCGATTACGCATACATTCAATAATAACTGCAACAATGGGATTGAATGCAGATGAGCCGGCGCGGCCGCGCGTTCGATCGACATTTGTATGCGATATCTAAACGCACAATTGGAAGCCGGCGCGAGCGTTAGCGCTAATGGTACACTATCGTAAGATCGCTGCGCTGCTTGAGAAGTGGCGACCGCCACGGAATAGGGACCACACCGCGGTTTATACTCACAATAAATAAATAACCTTAATCTTATTTCCCGCTTGAATATTTCCTACAAGTACTTAGCCGGTGCAGTCTAGACCTTTTGTCGACGTCCGCGGATACGTCGAGTAAGAAACGCTTCGTAATTACGCCTCAAAAGACGGTGGGGCTAAGAAATGGTCTATTTCTTGTGCGATTACCTTCTATTTATGGAAAATGGGCACTCGTGATTGAATAGATAAATAATTTATCCCCATTTTATAAGTAAAGCGACGTGATAGAATTGCAAGTGCTTTGGTACGGAACTGCGAAACAACAAATTTGAATACTTGAAAATACCTTAAGATATTATAATTGTTTTGCGGTATATGCATAGGGATTTATATCATATACCTATTATGAACTGAATCAACTTAACCATTTGTAAAGCTAAAGATAAGTAATAATATTCTACCCTACCATCATGACTTATAATATAGGACATATTGTTTTATTACTCATAGAAATCTGTTCTTAATCAGGATTGTAATTAACGCTTTAAAGAAAGAAAAGATAATTAAAGCAATTCATTATACAGCTCGTGAGTTGGACGTAAACGAGACGAAATATGAGATTGAACAAGAGAAGCAATTATTGTTAACAAAAACAAGCATTTAAGAGTTAATGTAAAAAGATAAAGTATTTAACAGGCGCGACCGAAATATAATTATACAGGTTATTAACTCACGATTTAAGAAGGTCGCAGTAATTAATGTTTGCAATAACAATCACTGCAACGACGCACAGACGTTTATGGAGATATTTGCATACGAAGGTCCCTTAATCATGCGGGTTTAAGTGAGTTTTTATTTTATTATACATGCTTTTGGCCCATAATTTAGGTGACCTTAACTCAAAAATGTAATTTAGTACGGTTATATCTCGGCTTCTTAACATCTGTTCGATTGGGGTGTCCGGAATTTTAAATGATTCTAATTTTGACACTTGACTTGATAAATGGAAAACGAATCCGTGATATTGCTTACATTTACTGAACAAACATCCAATATAACAATTATAGAAATGAAATTTATATAAAAACAGGTATAAGTATTTTATATATTTTTTTTTATTTCATGCGAAATATGAGACGTTTCTATGGCTTTGGCTACGCTTCCCGGGTCCGAGTATCGCAAGTGAAGGTTAAAAATAATAAAATTGCGTTATAATGACATGCGCTCCGTGAGCCCTCAGATTGGGATTCGGATGAAAACAGAGATGATCTTACCTGGATCGCGCAAGAGAGAGCGAGTGAGGTATAAAACTCCAATCATATTCTGTCAGCTCACGCACTGTAGGTACTAAGGTATATAATGTAACTAATTAATTATTCATTTGGTACATACTCAAAGTATGTGGACAGGTCCACTTTAGTGGCAGGCTTTTTTTTTGTCTTTTTTCTGTGACTTGACTCTTCGAGTCTTGTTGCTAATTCCTTTTTAAATTAGGAAGTGGTCAGTTAAATGACAGGCCAGCCTAATGTTTTGGACAGAAACAAAAAAAAAATTACTTACATCGAGTTGATTAAAAAAAAAAGGATTAAAAAATTCCCGAAAATCGTAATTTTTATAGGTACTTACCTAATGGTTTGTTTGACGACGTTATTAGACGACATTGGTCCTTAGTAGGTAATTGGTATGTCTTCTTTTAATAACATATAACCCGCAACTGTCTTGATAAAAATTTAATCTTGAAATAGATTAATCCCGACATACCGAGCGTCTGCAACGCTAGACAGGTAGACTCCATAGCGTTGCAAGACAGACCTGTCGAGCGAGTAGATTCGAAAACCGCCTCTGCGCTGAAGTACTCAGGTTCAAATTCAACTGACCAAAATCATATGGAGAGGCAAAGCTAATTGCGGGCAATATACCTACTTTCCAAAGACGAAACATTACGCTAATGATACGTTTATTGCGATAATCTGCAAAACAGAAAAGCATCGATTCCTACACGGCAGTGCTGTACAATTGGAATCGTTTAAGCTTGGTGTACACGGGTAGAGTAGGTAATCAAGCGCGTTCAGTGACATTATTACCGGTAATCCTATTATTTCACTAGAAGGTGCCAACTGTGTGCAACTTCTTACGCGTAACTTTTTCCTTTATCGGGGGTAAAAAGTATTCTATAAATAACCATCTTTGGATGTCCAGTTATGCATCTCGTTGTTAAGTTTTTCCTGAAATAATGATCCCTCTCGACGATATGTTGTTTAAGGACTTTGAGGAGAAGCATACCATCCTCCATCCCACGAAGACTTCTTTATGGTGATATTTTAATAGGCCTTATTCCTTTTAAAATGCTGTTTTACATTTTTTTCTCTATGATCAAACATGTTTCTTAACATATAATTGATGTGTATATTTAAAACCTACAGGTCGAAGTTTTCATTGATATTTTTTGTTTCAAAAACTACTCAAAATTGGCAAAATTCACGCGGAAAATTAGTTTTTTCAATTTATTATCGACTGCACGCAATGAAAGCATTAAATAGGTATGTTACTATCTAGAACTCGGGGAAAGGTATTATTCACTTCAAAAAGTTGGTTGTAATTGTCAATATAACTTGTCATAACATGAAACATTTTTTTTAAACGAATAGGGAAGGCCTCTTAACGCTAAGGAATATATATCGAGACGTGATGATTGTGCTATCTCATCGAAATATGGTTGCATCGTAATAATAGCCGTGTTGGAGTAAAATTGATGTTAAATATTAGAAGAGGTAGAATTCTGAGAACGTGTGTTAGACTACTACTAGACTTTTTGATTGAAATTGCATAATTCGGCCAATGACTGAGTGGCCACAAAACCCATGAAGAAGTAAAATCTCTGCTTATAATTTCATTAGTCATTACTAAATAGTTGCACTTCAACGATATAATATAGTCTAGACGGTATTGGTGTTACTAGTATCACCAACCGTGTACCTACACCAGGTTTACACGATGCCTCTCGCTTCTTCCCCCAAGGAATGACAGTGACATAAACAGAATCGTCAGCTCAAGTGTGCCATAACGGTGTGTGCATAATTCGGCCAATGATTGAGTGGCCATAAAACGTAATGAGGTGCCGGCAAATTGGTGCCCGAACGCTGTCATCGAACCCGGTGACGATCGTATTCAATTACGTATTTTGATTGCGAAAATATAGGTATTTCAATGGGAAATTGTGTCTTGGAGTTTATGGTTTTGGTAACAAAAGAGCATTATATCGAAAACGATGAAAAGGGTATTGCAGGAATATCTACAACTCAGTCGATTTATCCAGTACCACATCAGCACATCATATAGTACAGTCAGCATCAAAACTTGCTGACAATTTTAGTATGCAATTTGACATAAGCCATTAGCGAAATTGTCAACTACTTTTGATACTGACCGTACCTGAGTATCCACCTTTTTCTCTAATTTAGAAGAACGATAAGAAAAGCATTCGCAACAGACAAGCTATGCATCGAGCTTAGTGACAATTGTGAACGAAAGGGTTTCACAGACTTGATATGGGAAGTGCAAGATGATCTATATTTACAAAAACGGGACGTATTCGTAATTAAGTAAAAAAAGAGTTTTCTGTATAGGTATGTATGTTACACAATCTTTAAATGGTAAAAATGCCATAAAACTCACGTCTCGCTACAAAGTAACGCAAGGGTGAAACTAAGACACGGAATACTAACTAAATAAAAAAATCTACTATTTACTTTATTATTTTGTTGTAAATAAAAGTAAAGACATATACTCATTAAATTAGTAAATGCAACGTTTGAATGGGCATATTGAAGTCAATCAGGTGGATGGCTATGGTTATTGCCATACGTAATTGAGTGTTCGAATTTTGAACAATCGCCAATTGGTTTGGGCATGCGCCGTCGCGCCAATTATCATGTCTGCGTCTGATTGAAATGCGTTTCTACTTGAAACTAATTAATAGCACGATGCTTATCAGAAGAATTTCTAGCAGTCTGGTTTCCGGTCGATTTTGAAAATGAAGATGTTGTCTATAGGATTATTTTTAGGGTAGGGAATAAGCGTAGTCCAAAAATAGGGCCATCTTTTTTCTCTATTACATCTGCAATTTGTGCATTTACTTTTAGTAGACGCATGCTTCTCTAATTCAGAGTGTGTCCTCCATCGAGGACTCTCTCTCTATCTCTTTTCAATCGTTCCCTCACTGTTGAGGATGACTCCTTCTGATTCCGTCAACTAGTTGTCTCCATCGGTTATGTTCAGTTGCTTGGTGGAATCCAGCCTCTAGGTCGTCTACCGAGGACATTTACTCATAACTTAGTACACTAAGTGTATTTTATTTTAAGGCGTGGCATTGCTAAGAACTGTAAGATGTCGTGCGAGGGTATTTGGGTGCGCTTCTAGCCCTAGGCTGGGCATCTACCAAAATATGACTCCGTTACCAGATTTTTACAATTCGTATTAGCTATTGCAAAGTAAACGAGATACTTGTGCCTTTTCACCATGTTATATATTATTTAAATACGATTACCTACATATTAATAAACACAAACGTGCCTCCATTCCTTAAATTGATATTAGCCGTTAAATCAAAATCAAATTCAATTTGTGTAAATGAGGATGTCCTTATATTTCCATATGTTGACACAAATAAAATCAATTCTATCAAGTGTCATTCATTTCAAATATATTCGTTTAAATATTTTCGTCCGGAAACGGTATATTGGGTTGGGCGTTTATTGACTCGTGTATTTTAAGTGTTTCGGTGATGATTAAACATCCTGGAGGGTCCCTGGGTTTTCAACTACATTTCTCGATTGTTCTCGATTGTTTTCGCCTTAAACTAACTTATATTTATAAAAGATACAGAAAAAACCGCTCTACATTAATTGAATGTCTCGGATTCCACTGAGATTACTTGATTTCCATTACTTGTGACGATTTTGTCCTCAGATTAACTACTAGTATTTATTGAAGCTGTAGAATAACAAAGGTATGCACTAGGTACACAAACGTTCAGCTTAGCTTCAATACATGATATCAAATTAAATGATCCCAAGAATGCTTGACTACTAAACAGTCGATAGCAATTATTTATCGTAACATATCTCTATAAACCTTTTAGAAACTTTATTTAAAATAGATTGTCATTTCATAGACAACTTAATCGATATTATTTCGAAATCCAATTCAATTGAAATTTTCGTAATTCGAACGTATTCGAATGGGCAATATTTCTACGCCAATCTGAGTTAGCGGCGCGAAATCCGACGTACAAACATGCAAATCAAAGGCACGGTCTCGCCGCGGTCCTCTTGAGCCGACGAGTAGCAAGTGATAAATAAAACGTAATTGAGAGACGGAAACAGCCAATGAGTAAATCTCGTCCGTCAATTTATTTAAATTATTTATTAGTGGCCGGCTATAGACACCCGCCGTGATCGCTTTCAGTGCCGTTCACAGAGCCCCGGACGCGCCCAGTGCTTGTCGACCCGTAATCACGATTATCGATATCGATACTTTGACTATGGCGAAACGTTTTACATCCATAAAATGCTGTAATCGATGATGCAATAACGAAGATAAAAATCACATCGAACGTTTATTAGTGACATCTTCTGTTAGCAGAATTTAAAATGCACGAAAAATTATTCAACAAATGACCGCTATGTTTAGCTAGAAAGGATAGCGATCTGTATGATGATACAAGTAAAATTATCGATAGCACGATTTCGAGTACGCAAGCTCAGCGTCGGGCATTTGAATTAGTTAATTTGTGCATACACGACACAATGGACGAGGAAATAATATACTCATACGTACTTACAGCTACCGGGAGAGTGTAATTGGCGTAATTGGACGAATCTGGACGCACTTAATAATGCCCAATTGTCGTGATTCAAATGGCAATTCATCGTTTGTGAAAGAAATGATTCATTACTTTTAAATCAAAAAGTTTGATGGCGTATTCGTTGTGAGAGAAGTTTTCGCTGTCAAGATGAACCTTACTTTGTATTGATTTTCATAACTAACAATATTCAATTCGTTTCTTAACCATGTTTAGTTCAAGCATCCCAGCTTCTTATTCAAGTTTAAAGATGGACAAACGAAAATTTAAAAAAAAAATCTATTGTTATAATACCTACACCACACACCATGTCTCACAAGTGAATCGGCAATAATTTATACACATAAAACTGGAAAAGTCTTGCTTGACTCGCCGAAATTCACTCTAAACCTGTGCACCTAGAAAGCCGAAATATTGCATAGACGTTTCTTAATACAAGTATTATAACCAAAAATCAGGAATGGTTTCTTCAAAATTCACGCGGGAGCCAAGACGCCGGTTTGTGTGCATAATATCAAGATATTTATATCTATATGATTATGTCTTTCATTTCGTCATACTAGTTTTCACAAACTGCTTCATATTTATTGTGATCAGGTTTTGCTTTATTTTGAAACTAGGCTTATTTATAGAATACGTACCAATTTACGTCGGTGAAGGTCCAGAAGTGTCCAAGTAAGGATTTTGCCAGGACCAGTCCGTCTAGCACAACTACGCTCCGCGACTCTTGTCGCGCGACATAGCCTCACCGTCACTCTCTCACAGTACAGTACAGCGAAGAAAGAGATAAGGCATATTTCTCGCACGAGAAAGAGTCGCGTGTCACAATTGTTCTAGAGGTGCTGATCTGAGACCCCTCGTTGCCTTGTCGATGTAGGCCGACAGGAAAGCCTCCGTATCTTCATTTGGGTTTAGCTGCTTGAAATTACAAAATACGTACCAATTGACGCCGGAGAAGGACCAGACGTGCCTGAGCACAGACTTCGCCAGGAGATACCAGTTCTGAGTCCACACCCATGTCGACTTGTCGATGGAGGCCGACAGGAACGCCTCCGTATCTTCATTCGGGTTTAGCTGCTCGAATTTACAGAATACGTACCCATTTATGTTGGTGATGGACCAGAAGTGCCTGAGCACGGACTTCGCCAGGAGATACCAGATCTGAGTCCACATCCACGTCGACTTGTCGATGTAGGCCGACAGGAAAGCCTCCGTATCTTCATTTGTCTTTAGCTGCTTGTATTCACAGAATACATACCCATTTATGTCGGTGATGGACCAGAAGTGCCTGAGCACGGACTTCGCCAGGAGATACCAGATCTGAGTCCACACCCACGTCGACTTGTCGATGGAGGCCGACAGGAACGCCTTAGTGTCTTCATCTGGGTCTAGTTGCTTGAATTTCTGCTGGAGCTCTTCGCTGAGGAGACTCTTGTCCACCCGGTACCACTGTAATACAAATAATACTGTCACTTACAGTTAATACCAAGCATGACACATATTGTTTACCTATATTAAAATTAAATTATATTCTATATCATACAATCATACGTTAACAGGATTAAGATATATTTATCTATCGGTTGCCTATAGTGCTCGCCACCACAGTAGTTTCGAAAGTCGAGAAGAGGTCTAGTGTTTCGTCGTGGTCCAGCGACTGATTTAGCGATATGTTTGTTGTTTAAATCTGGTTTGATGTCTAAAATGTGTTACAGTTTACACAATTGACAACATTTTATTAAATATTTCATTTTCTACCAGGTTTTTTCCCGATATATAATAAAGATAAAAAAAAATAAGATTTTATTTAATTTTTTCAAAAATGTCCCAATATATGTTTAAAAAATACATTTGAAAATTTATTGTTTATATTTTTTCTAAAAGAGCGTAGACGACAAGTAATTAATTGGTCACAGCACAGTAAATCATACAGTAGGATTATTAATTTATTACTAATGCGGATATAGTATTGAAATTGTACCACTGTTCTTTTTGTACGTTATGACTATCAACTTTTCTACAAGGTGACGTCATTTAGAATACCGATTCTTAGACAACGCTACATAAGAAGCGGGGCACTACCTACCTCTTCTCGAACCGTTTCGACTCATTTTCAAACCCTCAGAGCTTCGTTCCAGTTAACACCAGAGCGCCCAAATTCGCAGGTTAAGATGAAGTTAGGGAACATATGAAATGTAATAAATTTAATTGATCTAGTTATATTACTAGTTAGTTATATTATTATTATACTTTAGGTTTTATTGGTACCTAAAATACGCCGATTTTGCCACTCACTTTCCCCCACTATATGTATTTAAATCGATATCTGTATATTCCCTTTTTTCGATCAAAATATTTGAAAGTTTCACCCGGTATTACTAATGCCGTTGGCGTTGATAACGTTTCAACTTATATTATCAAATGTGCTGGAAACGAACTTTCTAAGATTTTGACTCATCTCATAAATCAATCCTTTCTGCAAGGTATCTTTCCTGAGAGACTAAAGGAGTCGGTTGTGAAACCCTTGTTCAAAAAAAATGACCGACGTATTTTGAATAATTACCGACCTATAACTCTAGTACCCGTATTGTCAAAAATTTTCGAAAAAGTAATGAAAGATAGAATTGTTAACTTCACCGAGAAATACAATATTATAGCGAAAGAGCAGAACGGATTTGTAAAGGATAGGTCGACAACACATGCTGCTTATACTCTGATTCGTAGTGTTACTGAGAACATAGATAAGAAAATCCCTGTAATTGCTATTTTCTTTGATATGACAAAAGCATTCGATCTTGTAGAACATTCGTTACTTTTAAAGAAATGTGAACATTATGGCATCCGTGGTAGTGCATCGAAGTGGATTGAAAGTTATTTGGAAAACCGCACCCAGTGTGTTGAAATTGGTAAGCTTAATGAATATAACGAATTTACTCAATACAGATCAACGTTTCAAGTCAATGCACGAGGAGTACCTCAAGGAAGTGTTCTAGGGCCACTTCTTTTTGTACTTTATATTAACGATATACCTCATGTGACGAAACACCAAATGGTAATGTTTGCGGATGACTTATCATTAGTTATTCCAGGCAATGATAAGTGCACAACACATGAAACTTTAATAAATGATGCTGTTAAACATATAGGTCAATGGATCGATAGCAATAATTTAAAGTTGAATGTAGAAAAGACCAACTGGGTTCAATTTTCTAACTACAGATCCCAGCGTCATGCCCTAAATGTAAACTTTAAAGATCAAATTATAAATACCGTTGATGAAGTTAAGTTCCTGGGCATTACTCTTGACAAGTTCTGTAGCTGGAAGCCACAAATTGATAGTATATGCTCAAAACTAAATCGATTTGTTTTCGCTCTAAAGAGGTTAAGAAGCGTGGCAGGGGAGCCGACCGCCTTGACAGCCTACCATGGCTACGTCGCTTCCCTTCTTCGCTATGGCATTGTAATTTGGGGTAACTCGTCAGATATTCAGCAGGCATTTTTGGTTCAAAAAAGATGTGTCCGTGCGGTATGTGGTGTTGGTCCAATGGTCTCGTGTAGACCGTTATTTAAAAGGCTCAATATATTGACTTTAATGGGTATTTTTATATTTGAACATGCTAAATTTGTAAGAGGTAATCCAGAGATGTTTTCCAAACCAGTACAAAATCCAAGTTTACGTAGTAGAGATTTGTTTAAAGTTAAACGCACTGTTACAAAATCAGCATTGCACAGTAAAAATTGCTTTATAATGTCAGAAAAAATTTACAATAATCTTCCTTTAGAATTAAGAACATTGCCTTATAAATTATTTTTATATAAACTTCGATTATGGCTCATAGAAAACTGTTTTTATAATTTGAAAGAATATTTTGAAACGTGATTCATAAATTTCACATTGACATATAAATTATATTCCTATTTTAATTGAAAATCTAGTAATTAAATTTAATGATTATTATATTATCTTATCAATGAGTAATCTATTAATGTAAGAATTTGAAATTTGCATGCCATTGCTATGGTGAATTGTGTTGTTCTTTTGTAATATTTGTCATCCGCATGTACCATGATTCTAGCAAATAAAAGAACTTTGACTTTGACAAAAATACTGACTTGCACACTAATTAAATATGCACACTAAATAATGCGAATTAAATATACTATTTAAAGGTATTTGCAAAACTGTTTTACTGGATATAAAAAAAAAAAAAACTAACCTAACCTAACCCGGCCGAGTCGGATCTTAGTGTGCAGTGCGAGGATAATTAGTGTGCAAGTCAGTATTTTTGGTGAAACTTTCGAATATATCCGATGTACGAACCATATTTTTGGTGTGAATTCGGTTAAAAAGGTCATCTCGTTTTGTATGATGTTTAAGTTTTTTTTGTAGGACATGTTCAGTTAATCAATTGGTTTTTTTGGACAGCATTAGTTTTTCTGGTATATATGCATTCAGTTAATTAGTGGAGTTACCTAGTGAGCTGAAAATTATAAAGATGTGCATTTAATAATATCCCTATATATATATATATATATATATATATATATGTTAGCGCCTCTCCAATATTGGTAAAATATTTAGTATTACTTTGTAGGTAGACCAATCATGATTTGCATAAGAATTATCATTATAAATAGAATTAATGTACGTTAAAATAAATTATATTACATTTGTTAATACATGAAATTAAACTACAATTCATTGCTTGAGAATCAATGAATTTAGCTATTAAGTAAAATTAAATGTTCAATTGGTCATTTGACTCAAGAGTGCAGGTGCATCTTGTTGACAGTACCTTATAAAAGGCTGAAACATCGTTAAGCCCGCATTCTTGGTCAGACACTCGAAGAAGAAGGTCGTTAAATACAGTTTGTCCATCACGTGATTGTTTCATTTAAAATCACTACGGATCTCCCGCTAACATCAGAAGCCGGTACACAACCCTACGCTCCACAATATCGGGACGACAAGAACAACACACGTTCGTCCTCCATCTCATAATTCTTCTGTTCTCGGCAACCACCGTAATAATGAATGAAGAAAATAAATTAACCCTTCCACGTCGACAAGTGAAATTGTTTGCTTCAAGTGAGGAACAGTGGGACACGTCGCCAGCTATTGTACCAGTAAAGGCAACGCAAGATCGTTGAACACCAAGGAACGACGCATGGCGTGTGCGCCTTGGCCCCGACGACAGAGATTTTAAAACACAAAGGTCAGTCGTTCACTTTTCACTAGGAGTTTAGTACAGTGATTAAAAATAAAACTGTAGCTAGATTCTGGGGTAGATGTGATAAAAACATACTCAGTTTAGAGGGTATTTGTCAATAAAGTGTTACCAGTCAGTGCAAGTAAAAATTTACTATTGCGTTAGAAGAAATTAATAATACAATTTAAATGTTGGTGTACACTTAGCCTGACGTTTATTTCTGCGATGAGATAATGTTTCGATAAGAAATTTTACAACAAAGGCTCACGATTAACATGACCGTTACGTAGTTTACTATTATTCTAAGTCAACAATGGAAAAATTGATGTACCCGTGTTACGGTAAAATCTACCCTCCATTTATAAGTTTGCAATCGTTGTTACTCACATTCCTCAGGACCGAAAATCTAAATTTGTTGACGTTTTGGATAGTTACAAATACAAATACAAGTACTCTTTATTGCACACCTCATAAAATATACAGGAGAAATACAATGCAAGAAATTACAATTAGAGGTAAACAACAGGCGGTCTTATCGCTAAAGAGCGATCTCTTCCAGACAACCTTTGGGTAGTGGAGAACTTGAAAAAATAAGATTTTGTTATTAGGCGGTGCAAAAATCGGAAAATGATAATAATATATACATAACAAAAACAAATAAATACATAAATATAATAAACAATAAATACATAAATACATACATACATTCAGCCAACAGGTAATAGGACCATTTGAATAAAATACGAATTATGAAAGGGATAGATAATGTTCTTAGGGATAGTTACCTACTTAATGTAATTCATAAACTATACGCCAAAGACTCTCTTAATTATTGATGGGCTTGAGATTCCATGATTGTGACGGCTATAGCTTAATATTTTTTTTAAACAAGAATCTATAATAAGTAGTATTTTTAAAATGTCAGAGCATTAGAGCTTAATTGATTTCATTTCATGTATTCAGTGAATATTAAATCAATTAATGCCTTATTAATTACAATAATATACCTTTTATTCGTGTAATACTTATAATTAACTTCAATAGATGATGATAATTAATATTGATAAATTAAACAAAGTATAATTAATCTTTAATTAGGTAAAACGTCATAAAGAGGCCTTATAAATTAAAAAAAAAAAAAGATTTTCTCATATTATGACAAATATATCGATAATTTCAACCAAATTTTTAAAGTTAATAATACTTTTCCCTGTGTTCTAGATAGTAGGTAACAGAATTAACGGAAAAAATACTTATTTTTTTTTTGTACCTACCTACATTTGAAATAGCTTATTTCATAATACCCTTAATTTTTCGGTTCTTGTTCTTTTCATAAAATTTTGGGCTCATTCTTATAACTACAGTAAATTGTAGAATTCAACATGAGTCTTCTCTATTGTTGTTTTGTTGTGAATTTGCTTTTATGAGATATTATGTTCATTTAACTATCAGTATGTCTTCAATTTAAGAGTTAGATGTTTCGGTAAATTATTTAAGATTAGCTTATAATTTTGACTATATTTCTTTTTTTTTATTTAATTTCAACTTTCGTTTAGAAGGTTACCTAAGGAATAAGGTTTCAAAACAAACTTGCGACATTTAAATAGCGAAGTAATAATATTAATAATGCAGTTTGATGTTGGGGTTCTTCAGTAGAATCGTCTTAGTGAATAGTTGATGAGCGTACAAATAAATGTACTTACCTACGTTTGTCACAAAAACATTATTCGAAACTTACTGTTTTTTTTAATTTCTTCCTGCTGTTTAGAATATATAAAAAACAAACAGCATAATTTAAATATGGCTTAATCAGTGGACCTATTTCATTTTTGAGAATTATAATGAAGGCATGATTTTATTAGTTTTACTTGCTAGGTCAGGAGTGACCGAGCTTTGTGATACTGTGCTTGGAGTTTTTGTTTCAGATGATCAACGGAACAAGTGCTCCATCGGAAGACTACAGGAGCGCCTCCTTGAACCAGTTTTGGCGTGCTCGACAGAGTCTCGATTTATTCGAGCAACTGGGCAATATTAAAATATAATAAACAGGAGAATAATCCTCGATAATGATCGAATGCTTCGCGAGGCTACTGAAATCTTGGGATCCTGTTGTACATCTTATCAAAGATCAAGCAAGACACAAGACTAGAAACCTTGGGCCTCGAACGGTGTAAAACAATTTAGTGTTAAAAGTAGTATATGTAGAGTATTTGTTTAAAAGTACATCATAGTAATAAATAAGGCAATCTGGGAGTTTTCTTTCGGCGGTTCTTTCTCGTCAGTAAGCCTTATAGTGAACCGCTGGTAGATATTTTAAATGAAATAATAAATACCCTTCTGGCACATGTGTAACTGTCTTTACACAGTAGGCCCATCTGGCAGGTATGAAAACATTTATTTTAAATTAATATTTATAAAATGGGTAGTTTGCACAAATGTAACTATGACAGAAATTGTGTTTTTCTCAGTCAACCTTTGACAACGGTATCTGTAAAGGTACCGAAACGTCGTATAATTAATATACGCGATATAATTCGTTTCAATTGATTTATTTAAACATCAATGATAAGTATGAATTCAAAAATCTTCAGACAGGTTATAAAAACATTGTTGTCCCTCATAAGCATCTAAGGCCAATTCCAACACCTAAACTATAATTGAGAATTCTCGTGAACTGACCGTGTTAGCGAGATTTTAATTCAACGGCCTGAAACGAGTCCGTACCAGTTACAAACTCGTAATCTTATTTTTGTTCAACCAGTGCCACAAAAGAGCACACATGTGCCACAAACAAAAGAGCACACTCAAGTGCCACAAACAAAAGAGCACACACAAGTGCCAAAAACAAAAGAGCACACACAAGTGCCACAAACAAAAGAGCACAACATGTGCCACAAACAAAAGAGCACAACAAGTGCCACAAACAAAAGAGCACACAAAGGTGCCACAAACAAAAGAGCACACAAAGGTGCCACAAACAAAAGAGCACACACAGGTGCCACAAACAAAAGAGCACATATTAAGTGCCACAAACAAAAGAGCACATATTAAGTGCCAGAAATAAAAGAGCACATATTAAGTGCCAGAAATAAAAGAGCGCAATTTGTGTGCCATGTTATGTTTCCGATTTGCTTTCACCACCACCAGAATTATTACTTTTGATTACAAAAATTAAACACGCTCAGAGCACGAGCTTTATATCAGAATGGCCGTGTTAGCGCCTCTCCAATATTGGTAAAATATTTAGTATTACTTTGTAGGTAGACCAATCATGATTTGCATAAGAATTATCATTATAAATAGAATTAATGTACGTTAAAATAAATTATATTACATTTGTTAATACATGAAATTAAACTACGATTCATTGCTTGAGAATCAATGAATTTAGCTATTAAGTAAAATTAAATGTTCAATTGGTCATTTGACTCAAGAGTGCAGGTGCATCTTGTTGACAGTACCTTATAAAAGGCTGAAACATCGTTAAGCCCGCATTCTTGGTCAGACACTCGAAGAAGAAGGTCGTTAAATACAGTTTGTCCATCACGTGATTGTTTCATTTAAAATCACTACGGATCTCCCGCTAACATATATATATATACATATTTATTTACGGTACTCTATGAAACGGCCAAGCCATACTTTTGAAACCAAGGTGTAGGGTTAGTAAACTCAGGGTTTAGGGGCTTGGCTTCTCCTGGGATCTGATAACTTTTTTACAGCGAAAGCGTTATGAGCATGTGAGTCTTGGC
Source organism: Apotomis betuletana (assembly GCA_932273695.1). Taxonomy (NCBI): domain Eukaryota; kingdom Metazoa; phylum Arthropoda; class Insecta; order Lepidoptera; family Tortricidae; genus Apotomis; species Apotomis betuletana. Next base: position 14,863,866 of record OW026308.1, on the reverse strand, counting down.
CGCCAATTCATGAAATGTTTTTGGTGGGATTTATATTTTAAAAACTAGTTGGTATAGTCAAACTTATAAAAATAAGTTTTGGGTTCTGTGATAATAAATTAACGAAATTAGTACTTAACTAAACTGCAAATTAGATTGAAGATTTTTTGTACAGCCTCAAATAGAAAGTATCTAATAAAGTCTTGGTGGTAGAGTTCTTACTTTTGGATTGGCTACCGACTGAGTTTCCAATTGCAATCATGAGGCTGTGGTAGAGGCTGACATTCGACATTAAAGTTTAGCCGTTTAACCATGAATTCTGATTAGCTTGCTAACAATATGGACTAGATGTAATAGAAATTGTATGATGGAAACTTCTACTCAATGACAGCCCAAAGCTAAGGCACTCTTCGTTGTAACGTTGGATTGTCTTTATTGATCTCAAAATCTAATTCAAACACCAAGATATATCTAAAGTAGCTGTTGTCTGAAGCTATTATAATGGTAATAGCGGTAAACGGGCGCTAAAGAGATTCAAATGGAGCATTACTCAGGTATTAGTAATGGCATGATTGAACATTGCGAACATAATCACGCCGTTATTGGACCATTCATTCCAAAGTTTCTACATTAAGCACAAACGATTGTGCTTCGAACTACAAATCGATGTTTAACAACCCATGGCTCGGAGCTCTTAATGAAAGTATACAAAAAGAGTAAATTGAGTGCAAATAAGAGAGTGGAGTATGAAAGGAGCGTGTAGCTCGTCACCCGTTGTGTGTTTAAGTCAGCCGCCGCGGCCCTACAAAGGGCACTTGGCCGCTGTTAATTTCACGCTGCCTCAAATTAACATTTCTTTACGCCACAGAATAATAACGAATTAAAAAAAACTTCTCGCCTCTACATGCGGCCGTAATGACTGAGCGAGCGGGACGCTGCGAACTCATCAGGCCAACTTAATTAATGCCCGATCTGTCTTTATATTAAAAATCGAAGTGAGACGGCTGTGTGTGATGAAAAAGATAATTATCTAAAACCGGTAGTCGAAACAATCGTCACGGCGCGTCGGCGGCGGCTGGGAGCAGCTATTCAATTTTTATTATGACTTTGATACGATACGAGGGGTCATAAATAATACCAAAGTGTTAAAAGTTTACTTGCTGACACCATACATAATGGCTGTCGGTTCGATTGGCTTAACTCCAATAAAACGCAGGCATTGCTGTGAGTTTTCAAAAAGAAAAACATAAGGTTCATACTTGAATTAAATTTCTCCCATTTCAGACTTTTTATCGATAGTCGATACCTATTATCAAATAAAAGATAAAAATGAAATATTACCACATTTTAACATTTTCGAAAATATCCCAATTTGTGACAGAAAAATTCATTTGAAAAGTTCTTCATTCTAAAAGAGCGTAGGCGACCAGTAATTGGCCGCACAGCAAAAAAATCATACAGTCGGATTAATAGCAAGGCGGATTTATAGTATGGAAATTGTACCACTGTTCTTTTTGTGCGATGTGACGGTCACATTTTCCACAAGATGACGTCATGTAGAGGGCCGATGAACGTTGCTTTCACATTATTTAATATTCAAAAAATTGTCTGTAATAGTTTTGGGTTGTGTGATAATACTAGTTATATAATGAAATTAGTTTAAACACTATTAAAAAATATATGCTTTCATTTTAAACCAATGATGGATATAGTGAGTTCCTTAATGCCCGGGCTACACGAGGCTAGTTTTTCAGGCCAGGATAGCAAGCTAGTTTTTTACCAAACAGTCCTGGCTTGCTGACCTAGCTTGGAGCATGCTAGTTCTGTTTACATGAGGCTAGATTTCTTTAAGCTAGTACTTACTGGAGTGCTGAGGTGACCACTCGTCCAAAATAAACTGCATACGGAAAAAAAACACTATTCGACTAAAACAGTTACTTCGAAAACTGTGCCAATTCGCACTAGACGAACTAGAAGATGAACTACAAAAACGGGTGTGGACAAGACCGTGGATTTTAAGAAGAGATAAACGTGGATCATGCTTTACTTTTGGCAGAATTTCGCGATGAAGATTTGGGAGAGTATAAAAGTATTTTGCGAATGACGCCTGATTTGTTTGATATTTAAAATCTCAAAAACTCGTCGCGGTAGAAAAACAGACCAAAGGTGTGGTCCCTGTTTACTAGCCAACTGCAAACCAGCTTCGCTGGTCACATGAAGCTTGTAAACAAGCCAGGATAGTAAAATCTGTGGTAGGGGGACGCTATACTAGCCTGAAAATAGAACTCCATCCTATTAAAAACTGTCCTGGCTTGTAAACTAGCTTACTAGTTTTTAAATAAAAATAGTTTTGTATACACGAAGCCAGAAGTACTAGCTTGCTAGCTTACTGACACTAGCTTGCTATCCTAGCTTGTAAAACTAGCCTCGTGTAGCCCGGGCATAAGTGCTCACAGAAATAAAACTTAAACCACATACGATTGTTTTTCTTTTTCTAGAGCTTTTGTAGTAGAGTTAGATATTTATGAATAAATTCAGTTGAAAATTGGCGCTAAACCAGGTCACTGAATAAAATGGAGGCCGGGTATCTAAAACATAAAAAAAAAATCCAAGCCACATCAGCACGGAATGATCGCGAACGACGTATTGCTTATATAAAAACTCGGGAATAAATATTAAGTATCGAATCCTGACAGCGAATCACGACGGTGATTATAAAATAGTCTGCATCGGAACTGAGGGATTCGACAACTCGAAGGAGAATTATCCAGACGGAATACAAATTGTGGAAAATTTCGAATGCCGCGCTCGCCGATGATATTCTGAAGTTTAAGGATTGTTTGTGTCACTTGTTTACCGATTGTTATCAATAACTGGAGCATATATTTACATGGCTTGTTTTGTTGACGATTTGAAACGATTATTTATCGGCTTATGTGGGTATATTTAAATAGAGTTACCTGTAATGTGCCCGCGGAAATTAATATTAGCTGTCTGATTATTTCTGTCAGGATTTAAAAATAATAAATTGATCTTTGTATTAAAGGCTTAAATAAACAAGAATGTTGATTGTACACAGCAGATTAAATAACCTGAATGTTGAACAGAGTGGTCGATAGAAATGAGTAGTTACGATGTTTTTTCTTTCTCGGACTGAATCTGACAAAGGTATCGAAATCATAGCCAGCGGAAGAACTGTAAACTGTAACGGGATTTACAGACGTAATAAGAGAACATCCTTTTTATTCATAAAGTTTAATAAAAACACGGACGTGACTTAAGTGACGCTACTGACTGACCGAATTTCAATGATTTAGATATTCGCGACATTATCAAATTTTTACATTATGCAAAAACACTACTTGACGGGTTCCTTGTATCTCAACTTAACATAACTATAAATTATACAAATTGAGACGACTGAAATTAATTGTCTTTGGACGATCGAGGTATTTAATAATGCAAAGTTGTGTTCTCATAGAAACTATTAAGCCTTTCAAAATATCTATTTATTATTTATTTAGACTTTACTGCACAATACAAAATAGTAAATAGAACAAATGGCGGACTGAATGCCATAAGGCATTATCTACCAGTCAACCATAGCTCCAAACCAAACAGAAGCTAGCAGTTGGTGCAGGATCACTAAAAGCAGTAAAAAAATAAGAAATAAAAATATATGTAGATTAGATTTATTTCTAGGAAATTTAACCCATAAATTTCCAACATTTTTATTTATTTATTTAAGCTTTATTGCACAGAACAAAAGTCAGTACAAATGATGGACTTAATGCCAAATGACATTCTCTATTTGTCAACCATTAGGGCCAAACAGAGATCGTCTAAGATACAAGTCAATATATATTCAGTTTTTCGATTTTCTATCTCGTTGGGATTTTTTGCCATGCTCTTTACATCTGTTAAGATTTATTGACAGAATATTCACACAGTCCTTAGCCGGCCTCTTCCCATCAAACTCATCAAAGAAATGAATGAGTTGCATAGTTAAAAGGTATTTATTTCTTTCTATTTTTTCCAAATAATTGTACATACCTACCTATATATTACCATCTTCAAATAATTGTCTTTATTAGTCGTGTTTGAGCGTTGTGATGTACTTTAATCATAATTTGCCTGTCACTGGGGCATATCTATTCCTGCTATTTAACCAGCATACATTGCCTGGACGCAGGCAGCTAATAATGAATAAAAAAATATGATAATAATAGTTGGAACGTTGTATAATGACTCAGAATCAGAACCTCCACAATAACAAGGCTAAGGTTCCTCCAGAAATAAACATTTTGATAAAACATTAAAATGTGATCTACATAAACATGAACTAGGAGTAGATTTGCTTCCGCCTAGGTGTTTGTGAGAAAGATGATTTTTTATGAGGCACGCTTTTTAGTATTCAGCTTCGGTTCGTGTAAACTAAGATTTGAATGAATAACAATTACTTGGCTTGTTTCAGATCTACCTGCTGAGGAAGACAAATCGATAATGATTTATTCCATCCCGAGGTTTCGAGGCCGTACCGTGACTACTTTGTTTTTGAGTTTATCTGGGTTACTAATATTGTGGTCCATCGGTTATTTATACATCAGTTCGCCTTAATAAAAAACTAGGAAAACGTTCCGATTGGAGCAAAATGCCCCCTACGATTTAACTTGAATAGGTAATGTCAGCAAAGAGAGATACGAAGTATAATTTTACTACTCGAGTCTGTTTTTACCTGTCAGGAGAAAAACGTTGAATTTTGGAACTTTAATTATTAGACTGTTCTTTTTTACGGCGTTGGTACTACCTAGTACAGAACTACCCAATGGATACCCTAATTTGGTGACTGCGAGTATGTGTTTTATTGTGTACATAATAAAAATTACTTGCATGCCATAAGCTAAGACGTAACTTAACAAAATAAAATAGTTTGGGAAAACGACGCGGTCTAAATAATTGAGACAGCAGACACCAAGAGAATGCTCGGAGATGCAAGACTATGTTAGCCCTCCTGAGATCGTCTGAGCTGTTTTAGTCAATGCTACTATCTACTAGGTCGCCAATCCCCGAGTGCAATCACAAGTATATTTACGAATACGTCTAAAATATCGCCCAAGAAAATATACACGGTCATCCCAATCTGACTCATAGCATTGCAGAAGAATTTAAAGGGAACATTTTATCATCATCGTAATTGTTTATCGCGGCATTCGACGAGTCACATCGTTTTGAATACGATCATTATCCCAACTCGTTAGCGAGAAGGTCAGGGAGTGCATCCTTCGGATAGGACGAGCTCTTTGTACCGAGGACGTTAGTCCCAGGGCTAATGAATCAAATCCTTTAGTGTGAACGCATTGTCAATACGGAGCGAAATATTAAAGACCGCGCGCTCGCACACAATGCCAGATTAATTCTCGTTTAAATGTGTGAAATCGTGGATGGCTGGAAGTGTAGAGGCGATTGTGAACGATATTAACGTGCTCCGATTTTGAAACCTCTAGTTTTGTAAAAGTGAATACTTAAAATAACCCATGTATCCTCTCATGTAAAATAAACCATGTCCACGAGGAATTTAAACGTTCAATATCAATCAATGATATTGAATGCTTTGTTTATGTAGGTTTCAAGTTTAACCCTTCACGCAAAATTAAGACATTGAATTCGGTGTACCTGTCTATAGAATATTTTTTCTCAAATGCGTGGACCATTTTTTGCATGCGTTTTTAGTAAGATAGCTGATTCTTCCGGTGGATTTAACTATTCTGTACCCTTGAAGGAAATATAAGTAGGGCGAATTTGATTACATGTTTTAAAATTGTATTTTAATTCTTTGTTTTCAAATGTTGTATAATCACGGGTCTACAGCTCTCGGTGTATCTGCATATAAAATAAATGGCGAGATGTAAAGGCTGCCGCGTTTGCAGCGAGGTTTTGCACTTATTGGATTCATACCTACTCTTTGAGAGCTGAATAGTCCTAAGAAATAGCAGTCCTATAATTAATTATGACTTCAATTCCTTTGAGAAAGCAGGTTTTTAATGAAAACACGCTAACGACTTTGAGGACATGACGTGCTTAAATAAATCTTTTACGTGGAGATATAATACCAATAAATTTCATTCTTTTTTATACTTGATGAATTATTTTTTAAGTTCGATTTAGTCAGAGTCAAAAACCTTTAGGTTTTTTATTTTGTTATAACAAAGGGGCAAAGGGGCAAACGAGCAAACGGATCGCCTGATGTTGAGGGATTACCGTCGCCCATAGACACCTGCAACACCAGAAGAGTCAAAAGTGAACATGAAAAACTTGAACTAAAGATTGTCTGGTAAGTGGTAACATATATCAATTTGTCCTATGCTTTGAACACCCGATAGCACTTAGGTATTATTTATTCACCCTAGAAAAAAAGAGCAATAAGAAAGGAAGTGATCAAACGGGCACCTAAGGTGTAAAAATTAAGAAGATTGTACCTCTTTAAAGAGCCTCTTATTTGGGCCATAATAAAATCACAAATAACTAACGGTCACTGAACCCTAATACGACAGCCAACTAAAACTATTTTATATCTAAACAAGTTAAACATAGAAAACAGCATATAAAACTCATGTTCTCGCTAAGTGGCGCTTCGGATCCCGATGGATTTGCCCGTAAGCGGCTCGGGAGCCTGTTTGCCGGTCGCTCCATTAAAATGGGATCAGCCCCTATGCAGATCTCTGGACGCTACGAGCGGGCTTGAGATGCACTGCTCACGGAAATGTATGAGCGTGGAATATTCATTATACAAACACCGCGCAGTGCAGGGAATACGGCAAGCGATGTGGCCGAGCCGAAGCTAATTTAACATAAGATTTTAGAAGTACCATATTTCATATTAAAATAGATGACCCGATAGACGTCGTTCTGTTAAAAACTGATTATGGCAGATTTCTCACGAAAGTTTAAATTTAAATAACATAATGGAATTAAATGAGTGAATTGGAAGTTAATTAGAGTAACCAAACGCAAATAAATGAAACAAAAATGATTATGTCAAAGTAAAAATTACTTTTGATTTACGATCTTCTCCGAATATAATAATAAATATTTTGTGACACAGGTCTAAGAATGTCGTGCGTTTAGAAGTTGCTGATTTAACGAAAATGTATTATTATATGCATATTTTTAAATATTGTGTTTTCATATTTTTATTTCATCAAGTGATATACCTATTTTATTTAAATAAAACAATTTAAACGGATTATATCGCGTATATTAATTATTTGAGCCTCCATGACGTTTCAGTACCTTTACAGATACCGTTGTCAAAGGTTGACTGAGAAAAACACAATTTTTCTCTCTAAGAAATCTCTTGTGTGTGTGTGACAGTCGCGGAAACCGAAGAAAATATTATACCTATTTTATTTTAAATCAAACCATTTGATTTGGACCTGAAGTGTAATACTGTACTTGGTCGATTACCAAATTTTCTCGAGAGTATTTAAATTCCTTTTTTATTTAAAGAAAACAACAATTTTTTATTTCAAATGCTATACCAAATCGCTTGCTGTTTGATTACAACTCTGCATTCCCATGCACCAACGCGGAAGTATCGCAATGCAAATTGATGCCTCAATGACGCAAACTCGTATCTACAAGAGAACCAACGTTCCTGTCAGAACACACTAAGGTTCAAGTTTCAAATAACGACATCTGCGATACGACAGTTCGAAAATTCTGTCGAAATGAATCTTCGAGTACACGTCGCCCATAAATCGCGTCCCGATAGAACAATTAAAAGACGAGTTTGAAACAATTACGCCGAGCCTAGGGCGGATCGTGACGTTCTACCAACCGTAGCAATGTTACTGTAATTGCGTTATTAAAGGACATTTGTTTACTGCGAATTGTGATAAATATGGAATAATTTAGGGCTTATTATGCTATTAAACAGTTGGCTGACACATAACTGGAAATTACACCTTATAACATACAGAAACCCAAGAATGACAGTAACTAGACTTAAGTTTCTTCGTGACATACCTGCGGGCCGATGATGGTCGTGCTTATTACACGACGGATAAATGATATTGATAAGTTGGCACCGCCAGCGTCACTTTTTGAGAAATATTAGCCTACTAAAGATTAAAATACGTTCACATTTTTATCACATGATAAACGATACTGTCACTGACAACTGTCGTAGACTAAATAGAATAGAGACAAGAAAAAAATAAGACCAGTAACCTGTAACTATGCCGACGTTGTATCTGTAGTCTAAACTAAAGCCAATAATGAAAACCCACACCAAATCTATACGTTAGTAAAAGCAGGGACAGCCGCAAGGCAGTACCAGTATGTAATGGTATGTTTTATCGAGTAGTAGCATTGTCGGGCGTTAATCGAAATCAATTGTTTTAGGGCAATAAGTCATAGCAAGGAGTTTTAATTGAGACTTGCTATCAATGCTATCGTAATATCTTTGCCTGGGGCCGCTTCTATGGCTGCCTGCGTGATAGCAATGTCTGCTGTAGGTCCAAAGCCAAAGTAATCGCGCCATCTATAAATTCACTTTACTATTTTAATGATGGAAAATTGGAAAGCAATAGCCGTTTTGAATTTGAATTTCATGCCGGGTTCTAGTTGTCTTTGAGAAGTCCTTTCGATATCCGTCATTTGTAGAGTTACTTAATACAAAGTAATACGACCAAACACAAATATAAAGCAATTAAATTCAATAATAGTATACATTACTGCAGAGGCGGGGAAAACTCAGTTCGTGGGTTCGTATTTTAGTTGTGGTAACTCCTCTCTCTTATGGTTAAGAGAGAAGAGTTACACATATCACAAAAAGGGCCCAAATCCTAAACTGAGCGTAGTTAATATGGAGGGTTAAAGATAAGTTTGTTGAAACCACGACGTTCAACAAAGCATTTAAAATACTTACATATTACTATATCAAAACTTAATGACAGTGCAGTTTAAGTCCGAGTAAATTTATTGTGATAGGAACACATAAAGTGCATACATTCATCAAATCCGGTAAACTGAAAGACTGATTCGCCCACCGAGAGTTCCGTACCGCCAGAAAACAAATAATATTCAAAATGTTGTTTTGTGACACATGACGAGTATTCGGTTTTTTATTTTTTATGTCTCATTTTCTATTTAAAATTAATTGACCATAGTCGTCTGTCATTTAATGGTAGGTACCTAGCGGTGAGTGATTGAAGATGCCTATGGGTAGAATTTCTGGAGCAGGAGCTATTCTTTTAAGGATATACATGGGAAGACGAACTGAACAGAAGTTGAACAGGTGACCCGTTGTCAGGCACGTCCTCGCTACTCCCTGATCTCATTTATTCATCCAACCACACCAAAGTAGGACTAAAACTGCATAATGACAAGTTGCGGTCCACATTAGCCACCAGATCTGGTAAGGTATGAATTTGTTAGATCTTTAAAATTTCTTACTAGGTACCCATTTTCGAGAAAAAGGATATTTTTAAACAAAAGTTCTCCGGCGTGATCCAAGGGTTTTGCTCTTTTGTTATGAGACGGAACCTTAAAAACAAAAAAACAAGTTTGTAAACTCTTCATGTTCATCTGTTACACATTTCATTTTATAGCTCGAGACGTAATAAAAACGTACTTTAAGTGAAATGACATTTGAATATCTGTCTGCTAAATATTTTCACACTCGTTACAGAATCGACCGTCGGTCGCCTCGGAGCTAGTAAATTTCCAGGGCATGTTATTGATAAACCTCGGAGTCGGTTCGGAATCAGGTTTGTCAAAGATGTCTCGACGCACGCGCCGGGCGACGAGCCGTCATCCGAGGCGTGGGCACGCGTACGCCAGATTTACGAGTGTATTTAAACTGGTTCTACATTAAGCACCAACTGGGCCGATTTGATCGTAAAATCAGCCGTTATGTCTCGAGACAATATCGTCGCTCGTTACCACCCAAGCGCTCGGCTGTTAAAATAACTCCAGGTTAACTATGGGTCAGTTTTCTAAGTCGATTCCACTTTCATTCAATCGAGCCTATTATCGAGGCATTCCGTTTGACGACTCTGATCAACAATTAAATTCCAGGAAAGATCAGCCGTGTGATAGAGTTGTTTGCCAACGGAAAATTGTTGAAATAAGCAAACGTTCATTATGTGCCAGTGCTGGAATGGAAATTATTCAATGGCAAAAGGAGCAATTAAGTGCGCTCAGAATGGAGTGTCGATTGTCCGGGCGCGTTCGGCGATCGCTCCACCATTGTCCGCTGAAATTAACAGCCGCGGCAAAAAGCAGCCGCTTTAGAGCTTCGGTGCCGTCCGAAATTAGAACTCGTTTCGGGAGTAAATTTATTTTAACGAATTGACGGTTTTTGGTTTCATCATTACATAAAATCACATCGGATCTTACCGGTTAATTGGTAGATCGATTTGTAATTGATCTCGTCGTCGTTTCCATCTAAAATATCACACAATTCGGCCATCAAACGGGAATCGAATATGGAAGCCTTTGATTGAATTGATTGAAAAAGAAATGGAGAGGGGCGCGAGTCAGCGCGGGCCCGGTCCGGGTCGGTATTTTTATAGCCTGTACACGTCTCCGAACGCGCGGGCGACACATTCCCGGCGATGCTACGTTTTTGCAGCGCAACTTTCATTAGACACCGCACGCCGCAGGGACCGAAGCGACTCCTTTTAATAAATGAGTTATGCGTTTATATCCAAGATGGCCGCCCGTTTTATCCTGCTCGGGTGTCAAGAATGTTACGATAGCCTGGATCTTTTCTGAGCTTGATACTTGACTATTATAAAACGTGACGAATGTAGGAAAATGCAAGGGTTAAGATAGCGATGGCACATTTCTTATTGGTATCTCAAACGATCAGCAATGTTGGTTTTTCGTTCTGGAATGCCGAATACCGAGAGCTGCCACGCTAAAGGGAGGTAACATCTTTATTAACAGCGAACCAGTGCTGCTTGTAAAAACATGTGTATAAAATTAAATCTGTAGGATTGCGAAGTATTTTTCAATGTATAATAAAAAAGGCTTCATCATAAAGGCTGAATACAAATCCAAAAAGTAAGCAGTTTGTACTCTAGTAACAATCTTCCGTTAGGACTTGCCAAAGGTTTTTATATCGAAATAAATATCGGTCATTCGACGTGAGACGTGGCGTAGCTGTCAGAAGCGGGATTCATCAAAATGTGCACAGCTATTTCCACATTCGGCGACGCACGCACGACCTTTTTGTTAGCTGTAAACGTCCGCAAACTTCTGTGTTGTCAACTTTCCGTGTATTTATTCACTCATTCATACTTTTCTTGTAAGTCTGAGCCCATTATTTGGTCTTCAACTCGGCCATTTTTCTGTCTGCTCCAAATCAAAGCGATGGAAAAACAGAATCTCGGTGAAATTTAAACGCAGCGCTTAATGGCCTATTAAAACACCTATCAACTAAGAGTCGTTTCGCAGACTAGTTTATTTTTAATCGAGATTTATATTCAGAAACTCTTAGGAAATAAAATAATCACGGCGGCGTTGATTTGCATACAATGGTAAAATAATTTTACGCGCGTTTCGCCGCGCTTAATTCTACTTTTTATCCAACCTTCAGCGCCCTATCTACGAATCAAACAGGCTGTTCACCGCACGACCATTTAAGTGTTAACATTTTTGAGAAGTCAGTCGAATACTGTATTTATTGCTTGGAATTTATTTGCGTTCGCGCATCTTTACTGTTTATACACATGAACCGGTTGCTTAATCTTTAATTTAAAAAGTTATCTAGATGGTTTATGATTGATACATTTAAATCCTTTTCATGAAACTGATGCTATAGTGGAGTTAGTACCTACAGCTACTGACCGTGAAACTTGTAGGTATCCCTCGTATACGTATTTACGTCTCGTATCGGCTATAAAGCGCATCGGCGCCTCGCCGGAGCAGACTGCGTGGCGCACGGCGCGAGCCCGCACAGTCGCAAGCAACCCAATACGACAGCCGCCGCGGCGCCTAACACACGCAACACACCGACAAACGATACTCCGACAATTAATCCGCGCAGAAAAACGGCTTTAGCAACACAATTCACATTCAGAGCAAACGTCGCCAGTCATAAATTCAGCGCAAAAGTGCGAGCGACGGCCGACTAGCAACAAAAGGGCATGACTTTTCCCGCAAAAAAAGATGATCCTTAATCTGATTAAATCTCCATCGCGGCCGACGTCGGCCCGTGAAAGATTAATGAATATTTGTGCGAGGATTCCCGACGCCGGGTTGGCACGTAGCGTTGTCATAATCATATTAGCTGCGAGGAGACCGGAGGCCGGCACGCACGCACCGCAGGGTTGTGCTAGCCTACTTACTCAATCGCAACAAGGGTCCATACCCTTGGTACCGCGGGCGTGACACCTCCACGCGGCTACTTACGCTCTAACTTTACGACGTGTGTGCTCGACATGAGACGCAGGCGTGGAATGTAGCGCACTCACCTGCCCGCAATCTTTTAGAGTAATAACCACTATAAACCGCTCGTTTTTGTTTTAGTCTGGAGCTAGACTATATAGCTCAGCTTTTAAGAAACTGATGGATAAATGGTGTTGCATTGTACATATAAAGATGGGGATTACTTCATTGCGATTATTGGTTTTCAAATCATATATGGCCAGATCTTGTTATAATGATATAAATACATTTTTATCACGTGGTATTGGAAATTTTACAGACAGGCCTACAAAGAGCGGAACTTCAAATACAATTCAAGTACCAGATCAAATACCTACGTACCCTTCTAGTTTCGTGTGTCTACTGAACTAGAATAGCATAATGAATCAATCAAAAGCGAAACGACCTCTCTTCTAGTTTGATAATCGAGGCAGTCGTTGCTGTCTTGAGGCCCGTCATCTAGCTCGAGTTATACTCCTAGAGCAATCGCAATCCAGCGCATAAAGAAACAAAGATTTGTGTGACGCAGGAGATGGCATAATGGCCATGTCCAAGAATAGCATACTATAACAGTATGTTAATGTAAGGATCTTATTACCAGCAATGCTCTAGTACGCTCATTATAATTTTTAATCCGGCTGTCTGTACATAAAGTAGCGATAACAAACATGGAGCAGCGATACTGGCGATACGCAACGCGTTAATATAAGTGTTTTCACAGTATGAATTATACATTGAATTGTGTTCAGGCTGGGTCTCTATCTGGCGAGCCACGGGTGCATCGAACACATTATACCTTGAACTGCGCTAGATTTTTATTAGTCTAGAAAAACTTACGAGTAAGGTACAGCGCTATTGCGAGGATAAATACTCTACAGACTGTAGAAACCCTCGAATCCCAGCGACACAATTGCCATTTTCGAGTTTTGAGCGAACTCAATAAACACGGTCGTAAAAGAAATCAATTGGGCCCCAAAAGAAATTAAACGTAAGAATGTATTGTTCCATACAAAGCGTAAACAAAACAAAAATCAATGTTTGCGTTAACCAGGTCTCAGGTCGTTTTCGACCTGCTTTCGTAAACATAAATCGCATTAAAGGTATAATTTATGGCGTCCATCTATACTGAATAAGTACGATCGGGTTTACGTACTCGTATAGGATTCTACTCACAACAACAACGTATTATTTTCATCTAAAAGTCATCATAAGTTACAAATAAGTACGTAATAAGCCAATGAGATTAAAAAAACGGGTACAGAAGGGGGTGGGTTTATTGAATCATCTTTACATCGTATCTTGTTAAAAATATATTTGATACAAAAAGACACATAAACTTGAACATTTTTATAGAATCAATTGTAAACTATGATGTAATGAATCAACGGAATAATTTACAAAACATACTTAAATTTCATCTAAACCGGTTTAAAGATTTAAGCATAAAAAATTAACATACAGATAGAGTTACTTTGTAATATTAGTAGAGATTGTATGTAACATGTAAAATTGCAAAAACAATTATAAATAAATGAGTATGATTTGATGTATGACAATAAGTACACACATACATAATAAGGTATTATGGACACAAGATGAAAATGATTAGGTATACAGGTGCACTCAGGTTCCATTAAGCCACGGTCACTTGAGGGAAGGTGTTCCGAAATAATAATTAATTATTTGATAGAGCTGGCAGCAATAACGCTGGCTCATCAAAGATTCAGCCAAGCAAACAAAGAGCGCGTGCTCCGCGAGCATTAACCGCCATAAGACATCATAAACGGAGCACCATCATCTGGGCTTATAAAAAATTCATGCTCATCTCACATTTCGGCGCCCCTCTTAATTTCGCGTGAGCCTCTTCTTGGTTCGTGTAAAAACTTCGGGTGTCTTTTTATGACTTTTACTGCGGTATAATTGGGGAGGGGCGAGCGCTCGTGTCCCCGAGGTGACATAAATACACCCCCCACACTCTAGCCTCGCCACCCCCGGCTTAATCTCATGTAAGACTATACGTCGCGGAAGTAGTTCGCATTAAAACGTCGTGACTAGCCACTTAAGTTCAAATTAGTTCTAAAGAGGTCGGTTGGTCAAGTAGGTTAGTACCTATAAATAAACTGTTGGTATCAAGTAATTGATGTTGAAGTTCTGTATGTTCTACGCGTAGTGAGGTTCAGCTAATTTGTTAATAAATTATGGAATATATTTTAGTAAAAGATAGCTGTAACATTACTCTTCTTTAACTCTTAGAGGAGCATAGGACCTCAACTATAGACAGCTTCCCACTACTTTCAATCAGCGGCGACAGCGGGCAACAGCGCCGTTTCTATCACCGTAGTCCTGGTCGAGAAGACTTTTTCTCACTTTTTTTCCATGTTCCGATGGAAGAGCAATATAAGGTATGTTTCATGAGACTCGCACAGCCTCCGGAGTCAGGCAAAAGTATTTGCAAATGTCGTTGATGGCAGCAGAAGATATAAAAAAAACAGAGGAAAGAGTTTGAATTGCGGTTTTAACAGTAACCAAGTATCGCAGTCATATTTAAATGAAACACTTACTTTTCTTTAGTAGAAATAGAGAATGGTGCTCAATCGTTCTAAAGTGGACAAGTAGATCGGGTTGGATTGCTAATAACTAATAACGAAGAAAACGTTCATGTAAAATGGTATGTTCTTCAGCAAGGCATTTATAGAAATGCAAGAATTGATTGTACATGTCTTTGCAGTTCTGTATTTAAAGCAGTCGAAATACACAAAATACCTTTTATAAATACATACCAAAACAATATAAAACCTCTTTTAGATTCACTATTCTCGATTTAGATAGAGCTCATATTCACAGACAACGAAATTAGAAAAACCCTTTCAATGACGCCATTTCCACTTCGGGTGGGTAGCTTAGAAATTAGAATGTGAGCCCAAGTTGGAAAAGGGCGAGGCACTATTTGAAATTCAGAACTAATATAGGTTTGAGGCTTCCAATATCAAAGAAGGACGGTCTCAGAGAGTCAGCAAATGCGATTTCAATTTTATTAGAGGCACCAACGATGCGCGAGGTGGCGCGCGCGGCGACGGCTCTAAGGTGGCGTGTACCTATATGTGTATTTATTTGCAAATTCCGACTAGCTTTCAATATGTAGAGGCGCGAGTGACTCCCGCCTGTCGATCCTCTCCAATATCGCGCTCAGAGACGTCACGGAGGCGACGCCATTATTCGACGCGACGATTGACTCACGGGAGCAGCCTTCTGAGGACGCCGCATGATAGATGGCGACACAAAAAACATATCCGTAATTGAGATTTCTATTACTGAAATTGAGAGCGACCGATCCGTTTTTTCATGTTTGTTTACATAATGTAAGTGGTGACGGCGTCGGCACACTATCGCGTTTCGGAAGCAGCCGCGGACGTCAATTTGTATATTGTCATTATTAGATTTGAGGCGGGAAGTCGGGGGCTGCCATCCATCATTGGGTGACACGATGGTCTGATATCGCGCCTAATACGTATTGATTTGCCACTTAGCGTTTTTCTTGGGAATCGCGCTCCACCCTTCCGCAGAGGACTAACGAGCTGTTTGTCCTCCACTCGGCAAGTAGGGCGCGCTGCGACCGCCGCTGCCCCGGCCGCGTTGTCCTAGTAAGCCCTTTGCCCTCAGCTAACTATTTGCGTATAAGACGCCAATTACATTTTGTTACGGTTACAGGGAAAGTGTAACTATGTATTTAAAGACATACCTATACCGATATTAAGTATTGCATTTGAATAGGTGGTGTTGCATCGACGTTATAGCGTATAAAAAATGGAACAGGCACAAGTTACTTAAATGGTATATGTCCTAATTTTGGGTTATATATTTATATGTTTCATGTAGCGGTCAATAAATGCTATGTTACGATTAGCACCTACACAGTACACAAAAAATTTATACTCGAAAAAGACACGACGGAATACGCTGAAAATTTCGAATAAATTCATTAAATACTTATTTGCCGTAATGTTTACTTTCTTAGGCTTTTACTTCAATAATCACATGAGCTTATGAGTAATTTTATATGCAGAGGAAGATTACGAATTGGTTAATATAAAATATAGAGTGATAATTAGAAAGGTGTGACAACTGTGGATATGGATGTGGGTAGTTTGACAGTGGCATGCCCCACAACACTTTGGATCCCATCTTGGAAGTCTTAGTTTTGGCAAGATTTGACGTAACGGCATGTACTTACATTTGCCTAAATGCCGAAGAAAAAGATTGCGTCACCAAGGTCCCCGGTGGGGGCGGGAGGCGAGAACAATGGTTTCGGTTCTCACACGTGTGGAGGATTATTTGCATTCGGAAATAAAGAGAGGAATGATAAAAGAAAGGCGCGAGCGAGGTCCCACCGCCTTGGGCTGGTGTGGGAAGGGGGGTGGGGTGGCGCGGGTGGCGCCTTCGGAGGGGGCTCGTTACCGAACAATGGAGAAATAATGTACAGATTGCAGTGAGCGATGCGCCCAGTGCGACTCAGGTGTCTTAGCTCTACGTGGACACCACCACGCCTCCGTATCGAGGATCTATACGACAAACAAAATGGAATATGAACGTATTTGAATAGTTGAATAGACAGAAATTGAAGTAAACTCCAACTACAGTACAACGGATGAATACGTAATCTTTGTTCTTGTGTTATTGTTATAGGTTTGGCTTTCCTTACAAAAACTGACAAATTCCGGAATCACATTGAATTTTGCACAAGTTATCTCTGATGCTCAAACCGAATTAAAGGTTCTAAAATGAAAATGAAACGTATATAGGTAACTACATGGAACAGGTTGCGTGGAACCCTAAACGTAAGATCGCAATGTGCGTCGTTTATTTAAATTCGCCAAACATTCATTGAAGCAAAGGTGACCTACAGCGTCAAACGCGTTCCTTATATAGAATGCACCATCAATTGGTGACCTATGAAAGCAAGTGGATAATATCGCAAAGTGTTATCGCCTTGCGCTACGCAATACTAAAGAGTTTTAATGTAGCGGGCGCGCGAGGCCGACCCGGTTAATAAAGGATGCCTTCATAGGAAGCGCAGGCAATCACAACACAATCACCCCATCCTCGCGTGACACCGAAAACGTCCTCGCTCATAAGTATAAATTAATCCATTTAGAGCGACCGGCACCAACTGGCCGATTAGCGGAAGCGTCTACTTAACTAATTTATCCCCGGGTTTTAACAGAATGGATAGCAGTGATTACGGGCGACGGCTGAGATCGTGTGACGCTGTGCTGCGAGCTGCGATGCGAGCGAATGTGCGCGCGCGCACTCTACGTGAATGACGCATTTTGCGTTATGCGTTTGTTATCTCTAGGAGCCTAAAGGGTGAATTTTGGATGATGTGCGCTACATCGCCTGAAAACCTGCGTGAGTGCATTAAATGGCAGCTTACAAAAGTAAATTTTTCTTCACTTTTTTTATTTGTCTTGTTAGGTACCTAATTACAATTGCGCAACGCATTTTTTTACATCAATTTACAATCCATAACAGATACCTAGAACATGTACGCACGTTGCTTATAAACAACAATGTTAGCAACCTACTTTTTAGGGTTCCGTACCCAAAGGGTAAAAACGGGACCCTATTACTGAGACTTCGCTGTCCGTCCGTCCGTCCGTCCGCCTGTCACCAGGCTGTATCTCGAGAACGGTGATAGCTAGCTAGACAGTTGAAATTTTCACAGATGATGTATTTCTATTGCCGCTATAACAACAAATACTAAAAATAAAATAAAATACAAATTTAAGGGGGGCTCCCATACAACAAACTTGTTATAGATTATAGTACGGAACCCTTCATGCGCGAGTCGGACTCGCACTTGCCCAATTTTTTAATTATCATTCGTTTTAGATTTTTTGATATCTGACTGAAAACTGCATTTGTTTGGATATTACTCATGGGTGTAATTATTGTTCTACTGGATCCTGGAGTATGTGTCCACTCTGTATAATTAATGCCAAGTTAGTGAAACAACTAAGACGATCATATTATTTTATATTAGTAGTACGTTGATTGAAAACGCTTGTTTACTATTCGTATTATATTCCACAAAAAATAGCAAAGGGCCGCGCAATAAACGAGATAAGAAAATTCAAACCGCAAACTTTCATGAAATCCAGTCCCTTATTACACTTGAGCGGCTTATACGATAGTCAGATGTCTGTAATCCCGAAGCCCGCGACATTTTAATAACATTGATCAAATAGAACAAAAGTATGTGGACCGAGCACTCGACAGAGATGAAAGTTAAAAGGGTCGCGAGGGGGTGTGTGGTGTTTTCGGGGTGGGAAGGAGCGGGTTGAATGCCTTATTCCCTCCACAATTCAGAGGTATTTCGTGTTCTTCATACGCAAATATATCCTCGTTATGGAGGTACACGTGAGCGCCGATTGCGTACGCGCCTAGCCGAAGTACCTGGCGGCCTGATGCTTGAGGGAATTGTCTACGGGAGGAAAATTGGATCCGGCAATCAGGCCTTGAGCCCTTCAAGGCGCGGGCTGTAGTTATTGTTCTAGATTTGATTTGCCAACTATACGCGTCATAAAGGACCTTTGCCGAACGCCGACAAGTGTAGATATGAATTACTCCTGAAACACTAATGGAAGGCCATGACCAAAGTAAATTTAAAACGCAACATTACGTCTATTTCATAAATTTATCTTTAGATACATCTCACAAGGCTGATACAGAGGGATAGCATGTGGACTGCAAACCGTCTGCAAAGTGGCTAATGAAGTTGACGCCACTGCATCCAAACTGCACTGCTGCTGCGCCTGCAGCTGGCGTTAAATAAAGTTAAGTGAGAATTGTATTTCACAATTCTAAACATATACAATTTCTTTGTGATATATTTGACAGAATGCAAGTAACTTTTAAAAATTTACTTTCAAAATGTATCTTTTTAATCCTTAGTATGATTATGACTTAGGTACAATATTTTTCCATGTCCGTTAATTACGGTTATTTTCCGGGCATCAAAGTCGGAAATATATATCTGTTACTTAGTCCTGTGGTCAGTTGAGTAAAGTTTCTGATATGTTCAAAGAAGGGTATCAGTGCCATCTCAATCAAATTTCTGCGTAGCTAAGCCGAAATATAGTGTTTCTCGATTTCTTTTCGCTTACCTATTTAAGACCACAGGAAGTGTTAAAATTTCATAAAATAAACAAGACGGTGTGAATCGAGAAGCCTGTAGACGCTTCGTTACTGTTACGTAATAGGTAGGTATCGTCATTTCAATCTGATGAATATAAGGTGCTTTCAAATTAGGTAAGTACCAATAAAGACTGTATCGTTAAGTATAAAGACAACTTGACAGTGGTTTCATTCGATTAAAACATAGTTTTTTTTCATTCAAACTGATGTCAATCTAAACATTAAATGTTGGATTTGACTAGGATTGTTTCGTTTCCTCGTTAGTTATTGTAAACTAAAACTGTATAGAGTTTCACCAGAAAAACGGAAATCGATTCTGGACAAATGGTGTAGTATAAAAGGAATCACTCTCAGGAAGCTAGCTAAACTTGAAAACGTTAAGTATTGGTGGAGTCCAAAATGCGATTAAACAGTACGGCCAAGAGTATACTTTCGTTGACAAACCGAAACCCGGCCGAAAATCAGGTCCTTCAAACCCCAATTTGGATAAAAAGATAGTAAAGGCATACACAACCAACAAGGAGGTGTCTGTTCGGGATTTGGCTAAAAAGTTAGGTACATCTATTGGTATGGTCCAACGTCCAAAGCAGAGATACAATTTAAAGACCTTCAAGAAGCAAAGGCAGCCTAAACAAAGCAAAAAACAGCAAAGCTCAGTAAAATAAAGAGTTTCAAAAAATTTATGACTCTATTCTTTCAAGGAAAATCTGTGTCGTGTAATGGACGATGAGACATAAGTGAAATTCGATTATAAATCTCTGCCGGGACCGCAGTATTACACAGTTCAAGATCGATCTGTTATTAGTGAATCTGAAAAGTCAATTTTTACAGAAAAAATTGGCAAAAAAATTATGGTATGGCAGGCGATCTGCGAGTGTGGCCTCAAATCGACTCCATTTATCACTACGTCTACAATGACAGCATATTTATATAAAGGAATGTCTTAGTAAACGAATTTTTCCTATATGGTTAGAAAACACAAGTGTTCAGACTATATTTATATTTTGGCCCGATTTGGTATCTTGCCACTATGGGTCCAAGACTTTGTAGTGGTATGAAGAGAAAAATATCAATTTTGTACCTAAAGCTATGAACCCCCGAATTGCCCAAATCTTAGGCCTATCGAACGTTTTTGGGCTATAACTAAAGCTAAACTGCGGAAAAATGCCCGGTCTACAGATTCCGAAGAGCAATTTCGTCGAGACTAGAACAGGATGACAAAAAAATTTGACCAAGGCGCTGTCCGAACTCTGATTTCTACGTACAGACAGAAAGTCAAAAAATTTGCTAAATATGAATGATTTCATTGGGTTTAAAGACGTTTTTGTATTATTTAACGTCTAAAACGTAGAAGTTTTTTTTTCTATTAATAAATATATGAAAGTTGTCAGTAATACTTTATTTTACTTGTCTTTATACTTAACGATACAGTCTTTACTTTTAGACGACTGCAGTCGCCAAACTTAAGTGGCAGTGGGCCGGGCACATTGCTCGTAGAATCGATGGCCGATGGGGCAGAAAGATTCTTGAGTGGCGATCGCGGACCGGAAGACGCAGCGTTGGAAGGCCCCCAATAAGGTGGACCGACGACCTGGTTAAGATCGCGGGTAGAAATTGGATGAGGGCGGCGCAAGATCGATCGTTGTGGAGAACTTTGAGGGAGGCCTTTGTCTAGCAGTGGACGTCTATCGGCTGATATGATGATGATGATGATGATGATGACTTTTAGACACGTTACATTACATCATAACAACAACTTAAGCCACTTAAGGTGTCCCCTGATGACTTCGACAACGAACAGTAGCACGATTTCCGCATTCATCGATTTCTGGCGCCCGGCGCTCCATGTCAGCTCAGAGTAAGCAACGAAATAGGTAATGCCCTAGGGACCTATGACCAGATGGCCTGTAAGCATTCTCGTATAGATCAGTGGGCAGGCCATGTAGCCCGGAGAATGGATAGTCGTGGGGCATCAAAGTCCTGGAGTGGCGACCACGTATAGGAAAGCGCAGCGTGGGAGGGCCCTGACCAGGTGGATGGAAGACCTCGTGAGGGTAGCGGGGAGACGATCTGGTCTGCACGGGATCGTACTTTGTGGCAAGCTATAGGGAGGCCTATGTTCACCACTGGACGTCTGTGGCTGATAGATAAATCGAAAAAAATCTTTCACCTGAGTACTTAGCTGAACTGAATTCAATTATTTTTGGCACACTGGTATTCCAGCAATACATGGTGGCTGGTGGTGTAACGTAATGATGTATGGCAGTGGCACAGCGTACATACAACCCGATTACCACCAGCTTGCCCACTACAGAACGATAGAGCACAATTATTTATTGCTCATGAAAAAACCGGCCATGTGCGAGACTGACTCGCGCACTGAGGATTCCGTACAAATACTTATCCCATCTTAACCGGCCGGGTTAAGTTTGCACCTGGTATGTGTGGCGCCGGATACAAATGAGGTGCAAAGTTAACCCAACGATCACGTTTGTTGTATGGGAGCCCCTTTAAATAATTATTTTATTCTGTTTTTTTGTATTTGTTGTTATAGCGGAAACAGGAATACTTACATCATCTGTCTAGCTATAATGGTTCATGAGATGCCTGGTGACAGACGGACAGCGGAGGCTTATTAATAGTCCCGTTTTTACCCTTTGTGTACAGAACCCTTAAAAGTAAGCTAAATATACCCTAGCTTTCCTTGATTTGTTTGATGCCATGCCACTAGTAGCTTGGCATCCAGAAATGGATACTTTTAACCTGACTATGAACAAGCAAGGGTTTATGGTTGTGACTTTTTATAGTGTGCGGACAAAGTTGTTGGCACCCATATCTGGGCATTCATCCATACTATCCATACTAATATTATAAATGCGAAAGTGTGTCTGTCTGTCTGTCTGTTACCTCTTCACGCTTAAACCGCTGAATCGATTTTGATGAAATCTGGCATGGAGATAGTTTAAGATCCGAGGAAAGACATAGGATAGTTTTCATCCTGGAAATTATCCCTAAAAAGATTGAAAAGTGAGTAAGTAATTCATGATGACATTGATGACCCTGTAGAAAATTTAATGATTAAACGAAAAACACAATTGTTCTTACATTTGCTTAGGCGCTCTTTTATTAATTAAGGTGATTAGGTGGATATCTATTGTGTTGTACGAGGTTGCTTCCATACTTCCAAGTTCCACGCGGACGTAGTCGCGGGCAAAAGCTAGTACTTTATAATTATATATAAATTGAGGATAAATGGATGAATGAATTTCTTTTTTTTTGTCAGAAACAACATACTCAATCAAGATATTCTGAGCTATAATCAGGGTTCGGAAATTCGGATGGATATTTACCTAAACTTTGGCGGTGGCTTCGTTGTTCAGTTTTAGGTATAGGCGGCTTTGTTTGAGGTATGAGGGAGATAGGAATAAGATTTTGTGAACGTTAGGTAAATATCTATCCGAATTTCCGATCCCTGGCTATAATTCACGATTATATTTGGAGATTTGGCTTAGTAATTTTTCTTCAAATTGATGTTTTTAGTCTATTGCCGCAAAATTTCTTAGTTTATCATATATGTACCTACTTAACAAGTGAGTTATGTTAACCACCAAAGTTCACTGGCTTGCCTACTTTTCCCTACAACAACAGGGAAAGAATGCATGCATGCAAGAACTGTCAAAATGAATGAAGTTTAAATATGAATTCATGGAATACTTTGTCCTGGTCTTACTTGTTTCTCAGAGAATTACGGTGTTGATATAAGATTGCAGATTTTATTATTATTCAGAAATTCCTAAAAATAAAACAATACTACATGGGTGATTCTACAAAAAATGGGTAACTCGATGTCATAGGGCAATAAAATAATGTTTTGTTATATTTTGTTTATATTTTTAATTTATTTGAATACTACTAAAAGCCTTTTATTTGGTCACCCAATTTCAGCTATTCATTTTAAATACAAGTTTGTGAAACTCCACAATTTATCCTTAAAACGTCAGTACTTTGGCATGTCACAACCTCAAAAGTGGGCAATCAAATGGCTGTGTATTAAATATTACCTCTAATGTAAGAAAACTTACTGTTTCAATACAATCTATGATGTATTTAATAATGTATAACACTACTTTCATAATATAACATTCTCACTGTTGTTGTAAAAAATATAAGAAACTTTGTGTTCAGTTTTATTCGTCAGTCCGCTGTCTGTTGTTCGAATTGGAATTTCGCGCTAAATATCGGCGACTCAAATTCAAATCCGCGTTCAATTTCAAAGTTGATAGTAAAGTTAGCTGCAGGTCGAGCCATTTTACGGCCACTATTACTGAGCCTGTACCAGAGTTGTGGTTGTCATGTGAACACGTGCCGATCCAGTCAAAAAATCAGTCCTATGGTAAGTCGTTATTTCCTTGTTAATCTGTATTATACTTGAATTTATACACAGTCAACTTTGTTTTGTTAAAATGTAGCTAGTTGATGTTCGAAAATATCAAATTAAATGTTGATTCTAAAGATAACCCCAAATTCATGTCTTTTTCATCAGTCCGTTGGCGTCAGTCCTTTGTGTTATATTGCGCCAAAGGACTGACGGGTTTCCAGGGTACTGACGTTTGTAACGTGTTGAAGCTGTATATTTTTACTTATTTCAGTTTAAACCATCGTGCCGCTTCTTAAAAAAAGAAGGAACAGGGGTAAAGACATTTGTTAAGGAAATAACACCTTGGGAGCAACGATTAGCCACAAAAAATAAATAAAAAAATCATCTGAGTACACGCAAAAAAAAAACAACTTCTGAATCATACTACTTATATCTTTGTTCGCCAGAACTACTGACCACGAAGCATAATCAATAGATGGTGAACAAATGACCTATTATAAACGACGACCAAAGAGCAAATGAAGCGAAAGACAGAAAAAGTCCAGAAATAGGCAATTAAAAAATATTGAACCAAGCAATGGTTTCAAAACTGAGAACTAGACTGAAAAATCATCGACCAAAATATAGGAGAGTCAAAAAGCAGTCTAAGTAAGTTGTCAAATCTATGGAAGAAACTCCATAAACCAGAATTGGAGAAATGAGTGAAGATATTACTAAAAGGAAAAGAAGGAAACAGTGAAGAAGGGCCTTTGCGGAAGTTTTATTTAAATTAAATTAAAAGAAACTACATAAAGAGATAAAAAAAAGTTCGAACAAGCTACAACAAATACAAAATTATAGAGAATACCAAAAATAGCAGTGACTTATAAAAAAACAGGGATGCTTACTTAGAAAATGTATACTGTTAAACTACCTCAAAGTAGTAAAGCCAATTAAAAAGCTGTTTGAATGGTGGAGATAGATCTTTCTCACAGTATTACACGTTAAACAGTTTTTTCAATTATTACTTCAGTGAATGAAGACTAAGAATAAGACTAAAAACATAAGAATAAGACTAAAAATAGTTTCTATCGTATGAAAATCGAAGTTAGTGAGGTACTCGCCGTTAATGTTGATGCCAAGTCCGTTCCAATCCAGTAGCTTGAAGGCATATTCCAGTGTAGCAGTAAACAGTTTTGGAGAAATAACGTCTTACTCCTCGCTGCAGTTGGATAGGCTCTGGTCTTGGATTCGGACTGACATGGTGGTGTTTCAGTACAAACACTTCAGCACTTCGATGTATCGATAGTCGATACGGCACCGCTGGAGAGATTGAAGCACAGCCCATGTCTCGATCGAATCAAAGGCTTTTCATAGTTCACAAACATAGTGGCCGGTTATACTCCTTTCTCTTCTGTACAACCTGCCGCAGTGTATGAATTTGGTATATGGTGCTAAAGCTTTTCGGAATACGGATTGATCGGGGGGTTGGAAATCGACTGTGCGCGAGACGATTGGTAATGACTCTGAAGAACAGCTGATGAATATGGCTCAGCAGTGAGATGGTCCTGTAGTTCTTCAATAAAGGCTATGCTCGAAGTTTCTGAGCGCGAAAGAATCAGAAATAAGGATATCCGCAGTAGAACCAGGGTAACCGACACAGCTCACAGAATTGCACGGTTGAAATGGCAATGCGCAGGCCATGTAGCCCGGTAAATGAACGGCAGTTGGAGCAGCTAAGTCGTAGAGTGGCGACCACGTATAGGAAAGCGCAGCGTGGAAAGGCCCCCGACTAGAAGGACGGATGACCTCCTGAGGGTAGCGGGGAATCAATAGATGCGGTCTGCACGGGATCGCACTTTGTGTCGAGTCATGAGGGAGGCCTATGTTCAGCAGTGGACGTCTGTGGCTAATAGATAGATTAGTTCCTAAGAGATTTATTTCTAAATTTTAATAAATATCAAGCATATGTTATGAAGTTGTGTATTTTGTCAGTACTTTGTCAGCCTCGTCAGTCCCCTGGCAGTCAAATTCAGAAAAACCGAAATTTCTCCGGTTCTACTTAAAAAAGTGACTGGCCCAATCTCGAGCAATATATTCATTACATTACCTATTTTATATACCCGAATTTGTAGCATTTTGATTAAAAAACTATCATAAACAAAATATCCCGAAAAGTTACCCAACTTTTGTATATTCGCCCACATACATGTAGTATAATAGATTTATTTTTAAAATCAACTGATTATTCATCAGTGCACATTTTTCAAGTCGGCCATAGAATTATTCCACAACTTCAATTTGTCTGTAAATTTTGTTAATGTGACTCAGCCAATTCTTCCTCTCAGCCCTTCATCTCTCTTTGTGTGAACATTTAATACTATGGTAACATTTTTTTATCCTTTTAATTGAGGTTTTTAAGTGGTAAGTATGAGAAAACATCAACAAACTTTTTAGCTATAGATACACCAAATAATTCAAAGGACCTTTATAAAACTATTTCCTGAGCAAAAATTGTGAGAAGTAAATATTTACTAGTATTAGAAGCTAACCTTAGATTGCCTATTTAAAAGTACGATCTTCAAGAAAAAAATATGCAAAATAAATAACTACTCCAAATGTTTTAAAACATCTGCTAGTCTATCACACACGATAGGTGCAATTTAAAACTTCGAGATACTGAAAACAAGCCCTCACAAACCTAATATCTAACAGTACTTAACTAATTAACTCAGATATTTAAATATAAGATTTACTGTGGGATTAACATGAATCTAAAATCTGCAATAAATTAATTTTAGTTAAATGATGCAGCCTTCATTTAGTATGCAATGTAACTTATGTACTTATTGTGTTTATGTGGTTCAATTTAGATAATGTACATATGTGACAGTGTTTAGTAAAATGTCCCATTGTTTGGTTTTCCATAAGGATACATTGACCAGGCTATTGGAATAAAGATGCAAACAAATTTGGTCTGTATAGGTAATATAGGTATCCATACATTGGGACTTTTTTACCAAACACTGAAGCTGACTTTTATCAATCTGTAAACAATAGGTATATTGTCCAATCTTAAAAACAGTAATTAAATCATGTTTGTAAACTTTGAAAACGATTTGGCAAGTTTACTACAAACATTAGAGAACTCAGATATTATTGGTTAATACAAATAAATGTAATTTCAATAAGCTTACCTCAGTTTGGTCAAATTCTTGCAGATGCCTGTCATTCCTCTGTTTTTCATACAAAGCGCGAGCCAGGGCGCTTCGAGGGCGATATAATCCATTCAATCCATTGTTATTTGCCATGTCTTCGAAGTATCTCTTATCGCTTTCTCGGAAAGTGGCACAGTATTTTGTATTTACAAAGTCTTCATCCTTAAGACACGCTTGATCGCTTTCCTTCGAGTAGCAATAGTGTAAATCAGTATCAGATATTATTTTCGCTTTCACGGCATAATAAACTATGCTGACATAACATATAATTAGAAAAACAGACTGCATTTATCAACATTATCTCATGTTTTGATCGGTAGATTACATTTTGGGGTTACGTTTGTGATGTTTCTTGGCCTTGAGTTACAAAACAGTATATCTAGACTAAACTAAATTACAAGAGAGTAGAATCTCTTGCTTAACTAAATACGTGTTGAAACATAGTTAAAAGATACTAAAGATAGGAATATGAAAACAATACATTTCAATGTTATTTGGTTTCCAAATGTCATAACAGTTTCCTCGTCGAAAAACAAGAGGGCGCTTTGAGGAAAAACTAAGCGTTTACGAATATGGCTACTGTATTTTGAGACCGGTAGCTTTTGGTATACAATGACAATAGCTGTAAAATAAAATTAAAAATAAAACTATTTCGATTAACAGTTGTGTATTTTATGGACAGGTTTTTTTATAGACTCACTTAAGTTATCGTATCATTCGGAATTTCAAAATCGTGTCGACAGTCTCACTCTTTGTAAACTTAATATAACACTGAATACTTGTTCCGTATAACATACAACATAAGGTTCTTATTTGTATGAGCACTATAAAAGTTATTAAAATGACGTTTTCTTGTAACTAAGTTGTGAAACGTATGAATATGAGACTTTCACGACTCAATCTTTTTAGAGGGTATTCAGTCAGGGACTAGATTATTTTCACATTTCACTTGATGTCTAATATGCTTGCTGTAAAGAAACTTGTAATTATTATTGCATACTCGCTGTAGATATTTAGTTCTGTATTGTATAGTTCTAGTCGGATAGAAGCTTTGGACTATGTAATGTGTATGTGGTATGTGGCAAGTTGTAGACCTGGGCTATTACCTTTTTGCTTGGATCTGAAGCCGACATTAAATAAAAATATAGGTAATCATTTAATCATAAAGCTGATCCACACATAGGTATTGCAGTCACATATAGGTATGGTTGTTGAGTGAAATAGAGTTTTACACGAAAACGGTGCAGTAAGGATATGAAAATATATATACTTTGGTATACTAACCGTCTCTTGTTTAGATTCCACCGAAGCCCTTGCGATGGATCGCATCTCCCGAAGCAAATAGTGGACCATATTGCTTTCACTGATTTCAACTGTACCTATTTAATGCCGTTAGTTCACTCAGCGCACCGCACACACAAATGTTATTTTTAATACTGATCGATTCGAAACGTTTTTAACAGTTTTTAATCCAAATCAATGTGTCACAAGTACGTTTAATAATGAAATGTTTGGTAAAAGTGCCTGTAAGCCCGAATTGTTAAGGTTCGGCCTTGCCCGTGACCGACCGTTCACTGTTAGTACTGTTACTCGCCTTCGCTTCGCCTGAGCAGTGATAGGTTTTTGAGAAAAAAAGTAAACGTATAATAATATATAAGTGTCAAGTTCGATACGATACTGCCAATAGAGTCAAGAAATCGATACAATATCTTCATTTAGAACGTCTGAAAAAGCATACGCGTAAATTAAAGAACTATAAACTTCGTAGAGTAGCATTAATAAGAGTATATTGATAATTTAGATACTTAATTCTTAAAAGTCTTGTAAAAGTACACTAACTAAGTTTTATAATGTACAATGAGAGCATTTAGTTTATTTTTTGCCACCACTGCCACTACCCAGTATTACTTTGGTTGCCACGGAGGGAGAATATTCTGGGTAGCAACAAGCGACAACACTGGTTTACATCTAAGAGCTGATGACTTCTGGTAGAACCATTCTACCATACAACCCCAGTCATGACTGTTTCCATATGAAAT
Organism: Apotomis betuletana; assembly: GCA_932273695.1. NCBI lineage: Eukaryota > Metazoa > Arthropoda > Insecta > Lepidoptera > Tortricidae > Apotomis > Apotomis betuletana. The sequence goes on along the minus strand of OW026308.1, from coordinate 14,834,644 downwards.
TAAGAGATCTTAGATCAGGCCCATTTTCCCTGATGTACCTATACATCAGGGAAAATGGGCCTGATCTAAAACAGGAAGTGAAGTCACTTTGTTGCTAGAGCATCTTTTGTGAGTAAGTGACAGCGCAGCGGGAAAGTTTGAAAGTAATACAAAGTAATCATCTTACTTGGTTTTGGTAATGGTTCTTGAATATTCGATGATCGAGTATGTTCGTGTATCCTAGAACATAATTATTATGTACGAGTAGTCCAAATTATTAGTTCAGATGTAAGTGCTATAGATTTTCCTTTATTAAAGAGTTATTTTAAGAATACTCGTACGTTATTCTGATATAATACGTTACGAATTACATTCATACGCTCATTAAGATTAATACACACTGCAACTGTTTCAAGGCCAGAGCTTAGATATTGTTTATTGGATCTACATTAAAATTATATAGCTCAAGAACATACTAAGACTTACCTTATTTTTAATCTCTGGTATTTTCAAATTCTGCCATTGAGTTCTCCAATCTGACATTTTGAAGCACTATAAACACTGTGAAAGCAGTCGTAAATCGTCTACTGACTGTCTTGAAGTGAGCGATAAGTCAGACGTGTTATCAACGAATTGAAATTAGATAACGCTGATCTAAGGCTGATAACCGAATTGTTCTAGTAATTAATACTCACACATTAGATTTTTGAATATTATTAAAAGTATTTGGTCAGCTTTACGAGACGGCCGTGTGACCTACGTTGATATTATTATCAAATACCTCTGTGATCACCAGTAATTCACCACTATGAGAGTATACCTACTCAATACAATGAACTGTTGAGTTGAATAAGGCATGTGTAATAAAACTGTAGTGTTCCTACCTATGAGGATAATGAATTTAAATATTCATGTTTTTACCTAAAGTGGAGGTATGCGTTTTGTTAGACGATTTTTACTCGTATTTATCCTAGTAGGTAGGTGTACCTACATATCAATGAAAGTAGTACAGGTAATTTGTGATTACTAGGAGCAGATAGACGTTACCAGTCACCAATCACATTTTGGAATGACTAGGTATTTATGTAGATAATACAAGGTTTGTAATTTTGCGAAGCTACAGTGAAAAGCAAGTATTCAGTAGGAACGGGAAAATGCTGAGTGCATGAGTGGTCCAAAAAACATTATGAGTATAGAGTATCACTGCTCCTTTTCCAGATTAACAGTTTAAGTTCAGTTTGCACCTAGTAACTATGCCGTCAAGAAATATTAGGGATACTTACTAATATTTATGGTAAACATACGTTTTAGGTCAACCATTACTTTATGGAAAATATGTGTTTTGACAATTTAGTTGTTAGGACTAATACTCATTAGGACAAAATAGTTGGGATTTTGTGATATGAGGACAAAAGTTGTCAGGGATTGCGAGTTATGTTAAAAATTCTTCGGTCAAATGAGTTTAAGGGCGAAACAATTGTTATTACAATTTAATTGATTATTAGGGCTAATGCTTATTAGGATAAAAGAGTTAGGGCAAGTGATCTTAAAACGGACGGTGTTAGGGATCGCGAGGGAGACCCCTATGTGGTAATGAAAAACCCTCAGTGCATCGAGTTTTCTTGTACTCGTACCTACGTACTATTTTTTGTCATGATTATTAATTTGCTTGTATTTATCTTCCTTTCTTCACTGAAGTTAAGCCTTTTTTAATAAAATAATCGGTCACTGCACCAAGTTAATTTGTTTAGGTTCAATATGGTTTAGCCGATCACGCGCGCGCCCGCGGCGGCGCGCCGCGCGGGACATTTAAAATAATTACAAGCCATCGGAGAAACGTAACAGCCAGTGTTTTGAGACCATTACTTATTTTTTAATTCCAAAAAATGGCTAAAAGCACACACTTAGTGCCTATTGGTGCAATACGGGCAATAAATGAGACTATTACAAGTTTTTCGAGCAATTTTGGTGCATGAAATTAGGGTTATGGATTTTTGATGAAAATTTCGCAGTGGACGTGAGTCAATGTATTCTGGTTGAACTGAAACAGGATTGTAAAAATACTCATGTAGCTTACTAGCAGGATCACCAGCCAGGTATCTACATAGCTTAAATTGTCTTTGATTGTTTTACTGGTGCCGATGCCTTGCTGGAGGAGGAAGGAGTTTCTACTCTTATGATAGATGAGGAGGTGGTAATTTGTTATATGTATAGGTATGGTCTGGTTAAGATTGCAAGAGGGCAGCGCGTGATCGGTCGCCGTGTCTTATGACTGACCCATGAGAGAGAGGTCATTGTCCAACAACAACATGACGTGGTTACAATTAATTTGTTATCCTCTACTGTTAATTCGATACCGGCCCTACAGTAGACTGCTCTAGACGCTCTACCTAAATTATGCCATAGGCGAAAAGTAAACAAAGAGGAAGAAATCAAATTTGATGATGTCTTCTAGAGGCATGACAGACATGACAATCTGACTCTACCTATCCACCAATCCAACTCTACCAATCTGACGCTATCCTATCCTGATCATCGGCTAGGGCATCGGCATCTAATTATGTATTTTCAGAGCAGTAGGTACCTACTGACTGGATCTGAAAATAATAAGTTGCGTTGAATCAGTACCTAGGTGGGTTATCTTTATATACCTACGTGCGATTTATGTGTCATGCAAATTTACCAGTGCTGTGTAAAGTAACCAAGCGGTATGCGAGGAAAAGTTATCTGGCCAAGTGTGAGACGGACTCGTGAAAGGAGGCTTCCGTACTAACTATGAAAGCAAAGATAAACTGTGCTTAGTGACCCACTTAACTTTGCTGTTGGACAACATTGTCACCAGCTCCTAATTCATCGACATAGATCGGGGTCAGTTTATGAACTGCAAATATAAATGTTTACAAATGAAGCGACAAATTGAAAAATTTAATGGTTCGGACAGGATTCGAACCTGCGTTTCCAACGGCTTTCCGGGCCAACACGGGCGTCCTACCAACTGGACTACGAACCAGATGTCAGAGCCATTGAATCATTCAACCAGTTGTTTCAACATGCCTTAGGGTGGCATCCTAGCGCCATCTACCGTAAAGATTTAGACTTTATCGTCGGCACCATCGTCTCAAATTTGTTGAGAATCGATAGTAACGATGTGCTACACCCGAATTTTTTTTATTTTTATTAAAGCAGTAACGTCTGCTAACGTAAACCAAATGTTTAACAATGAAGCGAAAAATTGAAAAAAAAAAAAATAATGGTTCGGACAGGATTTGAACCTGCGTTTCCAACGGCTTTCCGGGCCAACACGGGCGTCCTACCAACTGGACCACGAACCAGATGTCAGAGCCATTGAATTTTTCAACCAGTTGCTTCAACATGCCTTATGGTGGCATCGTAGCGCCATCTACCGTAAAGATTTAGACTTTATCGTCGGCACCATCGTCTCAAATTTGTTGAGAATCGATAGTAACGATATGCTACACCCGAACTAATTATTTTTTATTAAAGCAGTAACGTCTGCTAATGTAAACCAAATGTTTACAATGAAGCGAAAAATTGAAATTTTTTATGGTTCTAAATCTTTACGGTAGATGGCGCTACGATGCCACCCTAAGGCATGTTGAAGCAACTGGTTGAAAGATTCAATGGCTCTGACATCTGGTTCGTGGTCCAGTTGGTAGGACGCCCGTGTTGGCCCGGAAAGCCGTTGGAAACGCAGGTTCGAATCCTGTAAATCCGAACCATTAAACTTTTCAATTTTTCGCTTCATTGTAAACATTTGGTTTACGTTAGCAGACGTTTACTGCTTTACCTAATAAAAAATTATTAACTGCAAATAAGTTTGTAATCACAAAAATATATATTTATTCTAATGTAACATTATACATATACGGTTTTCGGACGTTTTTATTTAATTGCGCTAAAATGATGTTGCTTCTTGCCAAATTTCACGATTCCAGGTTTTGATTCCCTTGCTATTGTTAACAAAAATGTAGCTTAAACGCTCGTTGGTTGTTGTTAATTTAGAAGTTTGATTTTTTAACGATTCGAGGGATAGCAGACCAGTTTGGGTGATGAACTCGAATATCGCTCTCGACCCCTGGGTCATGGACGTTCTCTATGTAGTTAAGTAAGTATTTATCTATATTTAGTATGTATGTGTATGTAGGTAATATCGTCATCTTTTGTGCCCATAACACAAGATACCTCGCTTACCGTGGGACGAGCTGTACGTAAGGTTGTCCGGTATTTATTATTATCCTCCCCTTCTTGTGTCGGTTGCCTCATTGCTGAGGGTCGTGGTCATTTTCTTGGAACAGTCTCTCCCCGATGATGCGCTGCCATCTGTTGCTATCAGTAGCCGTGTGAAGAGCATCGTGTTGTGCAAATCTGGTCTGTCCAGCGTGTCGGGCTCCTGCCTCTTGGTCGCTTGCCTTCGAATTTATCAGAGATCAAAAAATAATCTTTATAACAATTAAATAGACGTCTTACTTCGGGATCCAAAGTTTATTAATAAAATAAAATGATTAAAAAGAGCTCGACCATGAAGCCATACAAGGCGCTTCAGTGCAGTGAAGCCAAAAGGTTTGATAGTACGATATTCACCTAATCTATTAATACTTAGGTTACTTAAAGAGATTGCGGTCACCCAGGAGCGTACTAGATATTTACTGGATTTATTTACAATGCCAAATAAATTTACAGCAATTGTGTGGCATAATTCCTACAGTTAGCTCACGCGACAAAGAACATGGCATTTTTTATAGATAGACAAGGACAGATGGAGTGGGTCTAAATGCAAAATCAAAATTTGCTTCTGTAAGTGGTAATTTTTACATGCCTTTCGCGAGAGGAAATCACTGTTGAAAAGAAAGCAGAAATGAAATTACAGTCGGAGAGGAAGATGGTACCTACATTACCTTTTACAGTAAAGGTACCTTTTTAGGGTTCCGTAGTCAACTAGGAACCCTTATAGTTTCGCCATGTCCGTCTGTCCGTCTGTCCGTCTGTCCGTCTGTCCGTCTGTCCGTCTGTCCGTCTGTCCGTCCGTCTGCGGCTTAGCTCCGTGATCATTAGTACTAGAAAGCTGAAATTTGGTATGAGTATGTGTATGTATCACGCCAACAGAACGGTAAAATAAAAACAAAAAAAAAAACTTTTTTTCGGGTACCTCCCGAACACCTAAAGTGGGGGTGAATTTTTTTTTTTCGTTCCGACACTAGTGTGTGGGATGTCATTGAATAGGTCTTTTAAAAATAATAGGGGTCTTCAAACATAATTTTTTGATAAAGTCAGCAGTTTTGTAAATATTCGCTCCGAAAATAAAAAAAATTATGTCCCCCTCTAACTTTTCAACCACGGGTCAAAAAATTATGGAAAAATTCATGAAAATGAGGCCTTATAAGTTTCAATGAAAACTATATTGAATAAATTCGGTCAAGCCGTTTTTGAGTTATCGCAAAATTTCATAATTTTCTTTAAAATGACGTACCTAAGTGCCGTAAGTATATACTTTGGCGTTTACGACCTTTTTTATACAGCTTGATATCTTTCTCGTAATTTAAACCTCGGACTTAAACCCGTCTATTGTGAAGGATGGGCAACTACGGAACCCTACTGAGCGTGGTCCGACATGCTCTTGGCCGGTTTTTTGAAGCCTAATTTCTAAATTACGTAATAAACAATTAAATTCTTAAATTATGGGAACCTATATATAACAAGAAGGTGTTTCAAAATAAAAGCAAGCGTTCAGTTTAATTTAAATCCTTGCTCGTAGTTTTTGCACCCCCAACCGCATTCTCACTGCGGCCCGCTGATGCACTTCACTTCTGATTGGATCATTACCGTGTTCATCATACCCCGTGCGATCCTCGGGCCACGAGCGAGACACACATACACCAACCAATAACAAAAAGCGAGACGAAACATGCTCCGGCGCATCGCTCAGGAATTATTTCATATTATCATGATTATTGGAACTTTATTGCACTTCGTAACTAACAATTGACATTAGGAAATGCAATTTCATATTGATTTCGTAATCTCATCCGTCGTTTATTTTTATCAATGAGCGCAAATCTTTCTATGATTTGCGGCTAACCATCGCAGCATATTGGTTGTTTTGCGGCTTCACGTTCCAAGAAAATGTCATTAAAAGCTCGATAGGGGATTAACTCGGTTAAATTTTCACGTAGCTCGGCAGGAAATCGGTTTAGCAGCACAAAGGGTGGGAAGAAACCGAGAAATTATCTTTTCGACGGAATACAAACCGCCGAACGGACAATTACACCGTTACTGAGACGGGCATTAAGTTATCAAAAAATAATAACGTTTTACACCGGCCGGATGGTGTCGCCGCTCACGTGCGCTGGTGGCTGGCTCTGATTTCGATACGAATTACTCATCACGTTTCTAATAAAAATCGTCCATCAGGCATCTGCAGTTGTCTTGCGCAACCGCATTTATTGCTATTAATGGTCGCCTTTCTTCACGTTAATATTAAGTTCGAACGGCCGTTACTATTGGAACTCGATTGCACTGTGAAAGTAAATGGTTTGGCTTTTTTATGATAAAGTAAATTATTAGGTTGACAAAGAAACGAATTCTTACGGAGACATTGTACCTTAAGAGTTGGAAATACAATACGAAGCTATAAATCTAGTAGCAAATTGCAGTGCTAAGTGTCGCATTTAAATGCAATGTGTGCTCTAACAATTTAAGTAGATCAAGGTGCTGCGCTGCACGTAAATGATCACGCATATTTACAGGCTTGGTTAATTTCTCTGTACTAGGTAATTTGCCAGTAATCTATATATATATATATATATATAAAACTCAAAGGTGACTGACTGACTGACTGACATAGTGATCTATCAACGCACAGCCCAAACCACTGGACGGATCGGGCTGAAATTTGGCATGCAGGTAGATGTTATGACGTAGGCATCCGCTAAGAAAGGATTTTTCAAAACTCACCCCCTAAAGGGGTGAAATGGGGCTCCAAAGTTTGTATGGGGAAATATGATTGGTTATTATTATTTTATTTGAAACTTCACAGGGGTATTTCTAACAATAAATGAGTAAACACGTGTTTCAGGTTTTTTTGAAAATTCAACCCCTAAAAGGGAGAAATGTGGTGACAAAGTCTGAAAATCAATATGGGTGTTGTTTTTATGGTTTATCGGGTCGCTGATTACGAAAACCGCAACGATTTTAAAATTCAACGTGGCGGACGTGAATTACCATCTCCCCTGTTGGGGTGAAATGGGGTTGAAATGTCTAAATAATAAACCGCTGGTTCTATAGAGTCCAAATTTGGCACGTAGGTTCCTTATAAGGTGTAGGGGTACACTAAGAAAGAATTTTTCAAAATTCACCCCTTAAAGGGGAGAAATGGGGGTCCAAAGTTTGTATGGGGAAATAAGATTAGTTAGACTATTTTATTTGAAACTTCACAGGAGTATTTCTAACAATAAATGAGTAAACACGTGTCTCAGGTTTTTTGAAAATTCAACCCCTAAAAGGGAGAAATGTGGCGACAAAGTCTGAAAATCAGCATGGGTATTGTTTTTATGGTTTATCGGATCGCTGATTACGAAAACTGCAACTTTTAAAATCCAACGTGGCGGACGTGAATTAACATCTCCACTGTTGGGGTGAAATGGGGTTGAAATGTCTAAATACTAAACCGCTGGTTCTAGAGAGTCCAAATTTGGCACGTAGGTTGCTTATAAGGTGTAGGGGTGCACTAAGAAAGGTTTTTTTTTAAATTCACCCCCTATGGGGGTGAAATGGGGATTCAAAGTTTGTATGGGGAAACAAGATTAGATAATTTGGTACCCTGTATCACGGAAGGGGAAGAGGGAAGAGTTGGTTTCTATGGATTATCGGGTCGCTGATTACTAAAAAAAGAACGATTTTAAAATTCAACATGGCGGACGTGTAAACCATCTCTCATGTTAGGGTGCGATGGGCTAGAAATGTCTAAATATGTCTAAACATATGGGTGTCGTTTTTAAACGCACAGCCCAAACCGCTGATTCTAAAGAGTCTAAATTTAAAACGTAGGTTCCTTATTTTCTAAAGGGGGTGAAATAGAGATCCAAAGTTTGTATGGGGAAACAAGATTAGACTATTTTATTCGAAACTTCACAGGAGTATTTCTAAGAATATGAGTAAACACGCTTTTCAGGCCTTTCAAGAATTGAACCCCTAAAAGGGGGAAATGTGTTGACAAAGTCTGAAAATCAACATGGGTATTATTTTTATTATTTATCAGGTCGCTGATTATGGGTACAACAATTATTTTAAAACTCAACGTAGCGGACGTGAAATACCATTCCCCTGTGGCGGTGCGATGACGTTATGATTGTGGGTGATAAGAATATGGGTGTCATTTTCATGTTTTTTGGGACATTTCTGGACATGAAAATTCTTGAAAGCATTTGTGCCTAATTGCAATTCAATCGGTGCAGTAGTTTTGCAGCAAATCGGTTGTAACAGACGGACTCACAGACAGCTACAAGTGATCCTATAAGGGATTTATTTTTGCTTTTGAGGTATGGAATGAGTCCCGTTATCCTAATAGATGTTTAAATTTGTATTTGGTGCCATTTCGATTGTCGTCAAGGCCAGTGCAAGTGGCGCAGCGAGACTGGAGTAGTCATCGGGAAACCTCCTGCAGCCGTAATAAATGCATTCAAACTTTTCAACAATAAAACGGCTAGACGGATATGCATGAGGGATAAGCAGATTATACCCTAACTTTAACAAATAGCCCACTTTTTATCCTGAAAAAAAAAGAGCATCGTTCCCGTAGGATAATATTTATTGTATAGGAACGCGGGCGAAGCCGCGGGTTAATGCTAGTAAATATATAATATTAAGTAATGACTTACTGTACCTAATGAATCGAATAGGACAGAATTGCACAAAACGCAAACCCTAAAGAGATAGCGCGAAAATCACACGTGAAACCAATCCAAAATACCGATGGAATTCGTATTTTCGAAATGCACATCAGTATCTATCAATAAAAAGTATTTAAAGTGAATTGCGATGAATTATGTTAGGTATCTAAAGGGCAGGGTTAGGAAACTGAAGTGGCAGTGGGCAGGGCACATAGCTCGAAGAACCGATGGCCGTTGGGGCAGAAAGGTTCTCGAGTGGAGACCACGTACCGGCAAGCGCAGCGTAGGACGGCCACCCGCAAGGTGGTCGGACGACCTGGTCAGGGTTGCGGGGACTCGCTGGATGCGGGTCGCTTCTATCCGGCCCATGTGGAAGTCAATTGAGGAGGCCTGTGTCCAGCAGTGGACGTCCTATGGCTGAAATGATGATGATGATGATGATGATCTAAAGGGCAATCATATACAGAAAAATCTTTAGGTCTCCAATATCCATATACTTAGGTACTGTAGATCAGTAAATAAACCAATGGTCAGTCTTCCGGGAACGAATACCTCTAGCGGTGAAAATTGGTAGAAATAATATGTCATATTGTCGATCGACTATCACTGGTAAGCGCCGTGCATAGAACATTACCATCGAGATGGAAATGAATTAAATGTAATTCGAATAATCGAGGCTCGGGCAATAACAAAACAAAGGGAAAAAGTCCAGCTGCGGCCGAGAGAAGGATTCCAATTCGGAACGTGATGAGCCGAGTTTTCATTTACGTACCCTGCTTCGATGGTCACGGTAATGATACAAATACAATGTAGCTCTAGTTTATCTACTGATTCATCGTTTATGCGATTTGAAGGTTAGGATAAAAGTTATTCTTGAGATTGCTAACGAGTTCGCGCGTTAAAATACAAGAAATGCAATATTAAAAGTGAAGGCTACAAATAACGTGTTTAAGACGTCTGTTGGTAGCAAATAACTTGTAACGAAGCACAAGTAGCCAAGCAAAAAGACCTACCTTACCTACACCTACAACACAGTAAATCTCTCACGTTTAAAATTTACAACACATTTATTTATATCTTAGCGCAAATTACAAGGAAAATAATAATGAGCTGAAGTCATATCTCATTACTTAAGTTAAAGCTCAACGGCGGTGGACAGGTCGAAGAGCCCTGGTTCCAATATCCTTCAATGGCTTAAAAGGCTTCAAATGATTATTTTGCAAGGCAATCTGGACTTAAACGCATTAAAAATACAAATGAATTTATCATACCGCCTTTGGTTATTGCAAGACTTTTTAATTCATAAGTTTAAAGTCGGAGGCGTTCGTTAGGCAGTTCCATAATTAAAAAATAAAATTGACGCACGCGCGGCGAGGTGCTGAAAGTTGCGCGGGAGGGCTGACTGATGCGCCGATGCTCTTTGTTCCTTTATAAGGATTTATTTCTTCTTTTTTTTTATGAAAGGTGTTTTGCGAGATTTTGCACATTCCTGCGACTTATGTTTTGGGTCACTGACCTTTGTAATGAAGATTATCTCAAGCTTGTTTATAATATAGGTAGCTTCTTGTGAATATAGTTTCTCAAGAAACATGCTATTAGAATGATTTTAAAAATGGTTGCTTTTTTTGGAAAAAACGTAGTACAACAAACAGTCAAGTACCTGTATTTCATGAAATATGTACATACAATTATGTCACATTTGGATATAGGCGCGCTATGTTTGCAGTCATTTATTTTGTTGAATTGAAACTTATAATACCTATAAGGCTCTTCGCACTGACCTTTTAGTAGGTTATCTATAAGCTTTCGTTTGTTCAACACGGTCCGTGACCGAACTCACTTGGTCAGTTTTTAATGCACGTGTTAACAAAAAACTCATTTTGCACCTTCAAAAAGTATCTCCAAAAACAACTTATTCACGAAGAAAACCACTCGAGCCTTATCTGTGGTGCGCACTGCAACTCTAAAACTGGCTGGAAACAATCTCAACGCATATTTCCTCCAAACGCTATTAAGATTACGAAAACAAATTGCAACACATACCTCATCGCGCCGTTCCTGCAAATAATTAAGCCGGCTAATAATTACTCGTGTTAAAATGCAAATGTCTCGCCCGCGGTATCGTCAGTAATGTATGCGAATTGGGTACAGATAAGTGTATGAGATTTACACCTTGTGTCATGAGTCTTTACCGTTCGTTGACCGGTCTGGAGTGATTCGTTGCTAAGTGTTTGTTTGGAAAACATTTTGCTTTTATTTGATGGGAGTTTGAGCGCTTTGTGTCGTAAGAGAATAAATATGGGATGTATATACACTTGATGATTTGGCATAAAGGCTTGTGTATCAAGAGTTCCGGCCACACATATCGATCTCTTTCTTCATAATTGGTACACGGTTGAGTTATGTTTATACCGAATTTATATGACCTCGCATTCAAACTCAGCTTAAAAGGGATATTCATATATGTAGTTCATATACCTATACAGTTCGTCGCTAAAATATTCATTTGGAACGCTATTATCCTACCACAATCTGTGTACGGACTGTCACAGTTAAATTTGGAAGGTGTGAAATTCAACATCACCCAATTGCCTACTCAGTCTTACTAGTTTTGATACTTTTAATTACAAGTCATGCGACGTTTCCTAATTTGCAGTATACACAATTAAGCCATATAGTAGGAAAGCACTCTCGCTATTCTCTAGTTTAGAAGGATGACAGCTCTCTTTTATTTATCTGTCTCAGAGTAGCTTATTGTTGGGCAAAGATCAAAAATTCTCCTCTGCTAAGTTTCTTCTCTAATAAATCTGTGTTGTGGATCTTTCGTTGGTATTTTTGATTTGAATATTCAGTACTAATGAATAAAAATATATAAAACTAAGATAAAATCTCGAAATCCATACTTTCAGTTTAACACGCATTTTACTTAAAAAATTAAGAGAGCTGTAGATTGTAATTTTTTTGATTTCTATAATTGTAATAAGTCTTCGGCCAAAAGACTTTCTTTGCTGGACACTGGACATGCCTCTCACAAAGAACGCTATTATGATCGATTATATGTGCCATCCGCGTCCAGCGGACTCTAACGACCACCAGGTCATTAATCCACCTTGTGATTGCTTACCCATGCGCCGGCTTCGGGAATTTTCGGACCCAGCGGCAACCGACTCCCCTGTTGTTGAAATAAACCAAAATAGTAATATGTACCGATGAAGTATCAAAACGTTGAGTTGCAGCAGATCGCAGACAATCAATTTGGCAACAGGACATAGAATTCGTGGCATTTTACTGTCAAAATTCCTTCTGTAATTTAAAGAAACACGAATACCGTGGTTACTACAAAACACGATTTTCCATTACAAACGTCAACGGCGTTTTTTGGAAGTTGACGTGATGGGGTGAAAAGTCTATTTTTTATGCCAATCAAACAAAGTTTATTATACCTGACTTCATGCTCCATAGCTACCCACCTACACCATAGACAGTTCGTGTGCTGGCAGTACCAATACTGCTGTTGACTGCCCAAGTAGCACAACTGGATCTAAATAGCTCGTATATCATATCTAATTAGATGCTTAAGTGAAATTTACCACCATGACTAAGTGCTATATAGGTGGCAATAACCCTTATGCCACCAGTATAGAACCAAAAGGAGAAAAATTGCAGCCTATTTTTGGTGCTAAATAGAATCCATAAGAGATCTCACAATTACCTTAAGTGGTAATTAGAACTAAGGGTAAAAGTTATTCGCAGTGAACGAATGAAAACATTTCAGTTCGGTCAATGAGTGATAAATGAGTTGCCAAAATTATCTTTGAGTGGCCAGGCAACTGTCAAATTGTGTTTTATTAAAAGTAATACGTGATCTGCCATATTCATTTTGGATTTATACGTCTGTTTGGTGCGTGATTAAAACTTTACGTTATACAAGCATTGAAATAAGCACGAAATTCTTGCGATTTTTTTTTACTGTGAAACTATAGTATGTTTTCTTTGTAAATTTCGACGCGCCTTTCATTTGATCAGGAATATTAAAAAAGAGAGTGCTAAATTAAATAAGGAATAGATACTGATAAGAAATAAAACTGTTAAAAACCTGACTTAATGATTGTAGGTTACGTACAATGTTAAAGTAACATCATCACAACTATCAAAAATCTGTGATTATGCGTGAGTGTGATAAAATTCTGGTTAAAATAATCAATTTTCATAGGCTTCCATTTGTAAACATGGCGAAACAAAAAAGATCCTACAGTGTTTATTTTCACTTATTTGTTCCTTATTTGGAACTATCAAGTCTAATAATCACTTATTTGTATCTTGCGAGTGGCAAAGCAGTGAATGATATTACCGATAGTAATTATTTGCTCTTTTGTAGACTATTAAACAAGCAAGACTATTAAGTAAATATATTTTGACAAGGCGCAAATAGGAACAATAATAGAACTTTTAGTTCGTTAGTGGTTTGAAATAAGTGAAAATAACTGCTTTTGGTTCCAAGAACCTCCTATTGAGACCTATTTGTGCGTTGGAGTGGCAATAAGGTACTTCTTAGGCCTTAAAGTTGCAATATTTTTTGGTTCCAAAAGAGCCGTAAAATTATCCCTTTAGCCACTATTGGTGATATAATTCGCTATTGTACTAGTCATTTGGAACTTTTAGTTCCAAATAAGGGTATGTTCCCACTTATATGTAAACGTTGCTTATAAGTGATTTTAATGCCTTATAATAGCACTATTGCTTCTTATTGAGTGACTATTTGAACCTGCATGCAACTTTAAGTAGCAAAATCGACTTTATTCCACCATAAGTAATAAAGTAGAAACAAAAAACGTTCCTATGCAACTACAAGTGATAGGATGAACTCATATACAGTTTTGAGTTGTGTTTAAAGCTATAAGTTGTATCAAACACTGTTAAACTACTCATTTAGAACTTTAAGCTATAAGATAAGCTGCAAAATTCACTAATGTGCTGCTTGGGTGGGCCCTAATTCGACAAGGTATTCTGATCTCCCCAATTTAGCAATATCACAGCTTTATCATAGCAATATTAACGGACGATATTTAGATTTTGGCTATTCGTACTGCATTAAGTGACACTGATAACTTGAGACTTAATAAATAATAAATAAATAAATATCAGACAACCTCACACAAATCAACCTAGTCCCAAATTAAGCTCAAGAAGGCTTGTGTTATGGGTACTGGGCGACGATATACATACTTATATAGATAAATAAATACTTAAATACATAGAACATCCATGACCCAGGCACAAATATTAGTGTTCATCACACAAATATTTGCCCTTGCCGGGATTCGAACCCGGGACCGTCGGCTCAGTAGGCAGTTGCTTAACCACTGCGCCGACCGCGTCGTCAGACTAAAGGAACCATGGCGAAACATATCGAAATTTGGAATTTTTACTCGCGTCTGTTATTTGCCCTTTAGTTATATGGCTTGATGTCTTGAATTATGCGCCTATGATTGTTGAACGCTTACGCCCAGCCCAAGAGAAGCATTTATCATCCAACCTGTACAACATTTACATATCACCAAGTCTATGACTTCCGGAAAACTATTAGTACCAGTACCAAGGGTAAACAATTACTTTGGGGATAGAACCCTAAAGAAACGCATCCCGTACTCATCAATAGTTTACCGGAGGAAATACGACGAGAGCCAAACAAAAATAAGTTCTATAGAATGTTAAAAAAACACTTTTTCATATGTACTTTGTACCTAAAATAGAGATTCCCTAACAGAGATCCCACAGTCAAACCAGCCACTGGTTTTGTAGGACACTATTTAGATTTAAGGAAATTGTAAAGTTCCTAATAATTAAAGATAAGTGTTATAATTTTAATTAGAACCGAACACTTATTTGTATCAACGCCCATCCTTCAGACCTTTTCCTAGTTGGAGCCAACGGTTACTCTTCCTGCGACGCTCCCATTCTAATACAGCCTTCTTCAAATCTACATGATATCTTGCAGAATAGAAGGGCGTCTTTAAGGTAAATTTTTCAGCTCTATAGAGCTACATCGTGCCGCCGTATAGGTAAAGCCTTTGCACCTATCATCAGAGTATCGTAGTTTCGTAGTAGTCGTTGAATTACCTTAATGAATGAGACGGGAATACGTACAATACATACCTAGGGCGGAAATTTGGTGAATGTCCCAGATCGGTCCCAGATCCCAGGTTTTTGTGTCCCGAACCGAAGATGAGGGCAATTTAATATGCAATCTGAGGCTTTACGAATTACCGGCCGTGGTTTGTCTAAAGTTTGATTTGGAAGTGAGATTTTCTCCCGTAAGCGGAGTAGGTAGTATTAGCGGGCAGAAAATCCCACTTATACTATCACAAACCTTGAACTTAGCATTCAAGAAGTAGGCATTTTCATTTTCGAAGACTTTCGAGATGACGCGGTTGGCATAATGGTGCAACTGCCTGCTGAGCCGGCGGTCCTGGGTTCGAATTCCGGCATTTGTGTGATAATCTCGTTCCTGGGTCATCGATGTTTTATTTGTATTCAAGTACATTGGGTATGTATATCGGCGTCTAGTGCTCATAACACAAGCTAAGGAGTTATACAAAAATAATTTGCCTCGGACTGACAACGCCTGAATAACATACTTAGGTACGTTTAAAGGCTGTCTACCATCATGCAGGGACCACCCAAATATTCCGAAATATTTTATTCCGAATTTATTAATTCCGATTTTTAAAACTCCGAATTTCATAATTCCTAGGAAATAAAATTCCGATTACTAAAAAACACGAAATCTATTTAACCGAATTTCAAAATTTCGATTATTAATTTTCCGAAACTTCATTATTTATTCGGACATTTGATATTCGGGATAGTGACATTCGTGTTTTCAATAATCGGAAATTTAGTCTTACGAATTATGAAATTCGGAGTTTTAAAAATCGGAATAAGTAAATTCGGAATAAAATATTTCGGAGTATTTAGGTAAAGATTATTTACTTAACCGACTTTTTATGCTAAAACAAAAATAGAAAACCGGATTTGGACAAATATCGAATTGGCTGAACCCCGAAAACTGTAGGTTAGCTTTGTATTGTGCCCACGTATAGCGGAGCGTCAAAAGTCTTGCTGAACCCCGAAAACTGTAGTTTGGGTTATTGGCTGAACCTCGAAAACTGTAGGTTAGGTTAGGTTTGTATGGTGACCACGTATGGCGGAGCGAGCGAGGCGAGTGGAGCGTCAGACTTGCTGAACCCAGAAAACTATAGGTTAGGCTATTGTCTACACCCCGAAAACTGTGGGTTAGGTTAGGTTTGTATTGTGACCACGTATAGCGGAGCGAGCGAAGCGAGCGTAGCGTCAAAAGACTTGCTGAACCTCGAAAACTGTAGGTTAGATTATTGGCTGAACCCCGAAAACTGTAGGTTAGGTTAGGTTTGTATCGTGACCACGTATAGCGTAGCGAGCGTAGCGTCAAAAGACTTGCTGAACCCCGAAAACTGTAGGTTAGGTTAGGTTTGTATTGTGACCACGTATAGCGGAGCGAGCGAAGCGAGCGTAGCGTCAAAAGACTTGCTGAACCCCGAAAACTGTAGGTTACGTTATTGGCTGAACCCCGAAAACTGTAGGTTAGGTTAGGTTTGTATTGTGACCACGTATAGCGGAGCGAGCGAAGCGAGCGTAGCGTCAAAAGACTTGCTGAACTCCGAAAACTGTAGGTTAGGTTAGGTTTGTATTGTGACCACGTGTAGCGGAGCATTAACAGATTTGCTGAACCCCGAAACCGTAGGTTAGGTTAAATCCTAACATTACCTATTTCACCTTGAGGCAGACCTCCCTTAGCCCGAAAAACTTTCACATATTTAGGTTTATATTTTATAGTTATTAATAACAGCAATTCGTAATTTTGATGTTTCGGACTTTTGATTAGTCGGGTTTATTATTGGTCGGTGTAATGATATTCGAAGTTTTGAAAATCGGTATTTTTATAATCGGAATTCGTATTTTTGATATTTCGGATGATAATTCATTCGGACTTTTTATTATTCGGTGTATTGAAATTCGGAATTTTGAAAACCGTGATTGTAAACGTTAGACATTTTGAAATTTCGGATTTATAAAAATTGAAAAAATTTAAAATCGAAATACTTATATTCGGAGTTTTAAAACATTCGGAATTATAATAATCGGTATTATGAAATTCGTGATTCCGATAATCGGAATTTAGTTTTTCGTATTTATGTAGTGTACCCCATCATGCAATCATCGCCTAGTAATCTTCGAATTAAATTCAAATAATATAAGCGTAAACATTAATTGCAATTCGACGTTTCCTGGTTTACGCAAAATACAAACACATTTAAAGACTGCTCAAAAAGAAAAATATTTTCAATCGTAACATTAAAAGATACGTACAAAAACAAGGCACCGATTGCCATCCGTCACTCTCAACTCAATGATAAACATAAACAACATTTTCATAAGAAGAAAATAGGCGGTTGAAATAATAAATAAAAATAACGGTGAAAAACATCTCAGTGATCGTAAGTATTGTCACGAAGGAGCAACGTAACGTTGGCTTCTTCTGGCTGCTTCTACTTAATCATCATCATCCTCCTAGCCTTTGTCCCATATCTTTTGTAGAGAATGAGTTCTCAATCGGGGTCGGCTACCTAAATCCCAAGATGTGGCATAGGCACTAGTTTTAGTTTTTACGCAAGCGACTGCCATCTGACCTTCCGACCCAGAGGGGAAACTACCCAAGTAGCACAACTGGGTCTAAATAGCTCGTATATCATATCTAATTAGATGCTTAACTGAAATTTACCACCATGACTAAGTGCTATATAGGTGGCAAGAACCCTTATGCCACCAGTATAGAACCAAAAGGAGAAAAATTGCAGCCTATTTTTGGTGCTAAATAGAATCCATAAGAGATCTCACAATTACCTTAAGTGGTAATTAGAACTAAGGGTAAAAGTTATGCGCAGTGAACGAATGAAAACATTTCAGTTCGGTCAATGAGTGATAAATGAGTCGCCAAAATTATCTTTGAGTGGCGAGGCAACTGTCAAATTGTGTTTTATTAAAAGTAATACGTGATCTGCCATATTCATTTTGGATTTATACATCTATTTGGTGCGTGATTAAAACTTTACGTTATACAAGCATTGAAATAAGCACGAAATTCTTGCGATTTTTTTTTTACTGTGAAACTATAGTATGTTTTCTTTGTAAATTTCGACGCGCCTTTCATTTGATCAGGAATATTAAAAAAGAGAGTGCTAAATTAAATAAGGAATAGATACTGATAAGAAATAAAACTGTTAAAAACCTGACTTAATGATTGTAGGTTACGTACAATGTTAAAGTAACATCGTCACAACTATCAAAAATCTGTGATTATGCGTGAGTGTGATAAAATTCTGGTTAAAATAATCAATTTTCATAGGCTTCCATTTGTAAACATGGCGAAACAAAAAAGATCCAACAGTGTTTATTTTCACTTATTTGTTCCTTATTTGGAACTATCAAGTCTAATAATCACTTATTTGTATCTTGCGAGTGGCAAAGCAGTGAATGATATTACCGATAGTAATTATTTGCTCTTTTGTAGACTATTAAACAAGCAAGACTATTAAGTAAATGTTAAAGTTCGTATCAAATGCAAAGTACCTTGCTGGCTGTTTTATTGTAGACACATTTTTATATTGACGTTTTCTATTTTACTTCACTCAATGATTGACGATTGTAAAAACTAAAGTTGTGTTTTATAAAAACTGTTATGATTTTCAATACCCTCTGCGTATTATTGTACTTGCTAACGTGGTAGATCTCTGCGCCTTTTCACCTACCTCAACAATGGTTATGGGCCGCACACAATATGTTGCACTAGTTAGTGAAATTTACTGAAATTGATGATGGTAATTTTCTTGTAAGTACTTACATTTACTAGAATTATACTAAAATGAGCGCTGTGCGAATTGATTCCTTGTCGAAGGACAATTACGAGAGTTGGAAATTACAAGCGGAAGCTATTCTTATTAAAAATGATCTCTGGAAGTATACTAATGGGAAATTATCCAAGCCGGCTGAGACGGCGACGGCTGAGTTAGAGAAATGGGAGGCAGAAGATGCTAAAGCCAAGGCTGATTGAATACTTTGCATCAGCTCAACGGAACTACGTCATGTAAGAGATTGTAAGACTTCAAGGGAACTATGGTTACGATTAGAGTCAATTTATGCATCTCGTGGGCCTGCTAGAAAGGCTATGTTGCTAAAACGTCTACTGACGCACAAGATGAGCGAATCTGGAGATATTCGTGAAGATATTGGTATATTTTTCGATGCGGTGGACAAACTAGAGTCGATGGATATAAAGATTCATGATGATCTGTTGTCGATAATGTTGTTGTATACTTTACCTGCAAGTTTTTCGAACTTTCGATGTGCTATTGAAAGCCGTGATGACTTACCGAAGCCAGAGATTCTTAAAGTGAAAATCTTGGAAGAGTATGAATCCAGGAATATAAACGAAACTGATAATGATGTAATGTATGCGGAAAGGAAGAAAACACTTAATAGATGGCAAACCAATGTCAACGACAAAGGCATTTCACGACCGTCACCATCTAACCGATTTCCTTACAAGGAGGATAACCGTGAAAATGAAAGGAGAGTAATAACCTGCTACCGTTGTAATCGTCTTGGCCACAAAGCTTCAAATTGTCGGGAAACTAATCCGAATTCGAAATATCACTGTAATTATGTAGAGGAAGGACTCACGTCTTTAAATGTTTCAGGTATAGGGGACTGTCAAACTGTTGATAACTTAAAACAACAATGGGTGCTTGATTCTGGGTGCACATCCCACTTATGCAACGATGTTAACTTATTTGGACGTACACTTAAGGAGTATAATGGTAATCTGAGGTTGGCTACTAACACGAACGCCGAGGTCCAAGGTAAGGGCATAGTCACACTATCGGTATTAAAAGATAGCTCGGCACATCTTGTTGAGTTCAAAGATACCCTCTATGTGCCAGACTTGAGGACTAACTTAATTTCGGTGGCAAAAGTGACAGATAATGGCTACGACGTAAATTATACGCATGATGTGGCCGAGATAGTAGATAAAAATGGTAAGATTAGGCTGACTGCACACCGGAGAGGCAACTTATATTGTTTACAGGAATGTGATTCCGCTAATGCCGTCACAAATTGT
Organism: Apotomis betuletana; assembly: GCA_932273695.1. NCBI lineage: Eukaryota > Metazoa > Arthropoda > Insecta > Lepidoptera > Tortricidae > Apotomis > Apotomis betuletana. The sequence continues at coordinate 14,814,541 of OW026308.1, read as the reverse complement.
ATGGCAGATGTGAAACTTTGGCATGAGCGATTGGGGCATCTTAACGCGAAGGATGTTATTAAATTGTTAAGGCAAACAGGTCAAGATGTAAATGCAGGTGACACTACTATGGATACGTTGCGTGGTTGTGATATTTGTGCTAGAGGTAAGATGTCCATGTTGCCATTTTCGGAGTCAAACGGTCCATGTAATGAAAGGCTGCGTATCGTATATTCTGATATAGTTGGACCAATGAGATGCGAGTCCAAAAGTGGTGCTAAATACATAATTACTTTCATTGATGATAGCACACGTTGGTGCGAAGTCTACTTTCTAAAGACTAAAATAAAGACTTAGAAGCGTTTAAAATTTACAAAAGTTATGTTGAAAAATATACTGGATCAAAAATTAAATACTTTCAATCAGATAATGGTGGTGAGTACTGCAATGCTGAATTTGACGAATTCTTACGCAAAGAAGGAATACAGAGGAGACTAACGGTACCTCGTACACCCCAGCAGAACGGAGTTGCGGAAAGAATGAATCGCACTCTGCTTGAGATGGCTAGGTGTATGCTTCTAAATAGTGACTTGTGTATTAGTTTTTGGGCTGAAGCTATAGATACGGCATGTTATGTTAGGAACCGATGCCCAACTTCTGCCTTAAATGGCGACATTCCATATGAAAAGTGGTGTCAAAAACGGGTGAATATTCACTATCTGCGTACGTTCGGGGAAAAGGTGTTTATTCTGGATAAAAATCCAAACAAAGGTAAATTTGATGCCCGAGGGTTAGCTGGAGTATTTGTAGGATATCCAAAAACAACTAAAGGATTTAGAGTTTGGATACCTGAGCAAAGAAAATTTGTCATTTCTAGGGACATAAAGTTTAATGATAAGCTAGCGACAAATTTAGTGATGAAGTCTTTGGATGAAGCAAAGGACTTTATTGAGATGATTTCTCCTAGAAGTGATATACAAACTAGTGACGATAAAAGTAATTGTAAAGATCAAGCATCAGTGGAGATAATATTTAATAAAGAAATAAAAGGTGAATGTAAAGATGATAATATGAGTAAAGACGACGCTATGAAACTACCTATTGCTGTGGAAGATGTAGAAAAAGATCAGGACTCTGAACATAGTGTAGTAGGACCAAATATAAATCATGTACCCGAAGTAGTACTAAAGAGAGGGCCTGGTAGGCCAAAAGTGGTTCGGACAGGTCATCCAGGACGACCAAAGAAGGTTTATAACTACATTGAGGCGGAAGGAAGCAACAGTGAACCTGATGTAGAAGACTTAGCCGACGAATATAGAGATTGCATCGAGTTTACAGGTACAGCTTCAGAAATATCTTTAGACGAAGACTTACGTAGTGAGGAACGCTTTGAATGGGAAGAAGCAATACTGTCTGAAATAAGGAGCCTAGTACAAAAGGGTACCTGGACTATTGTAAAGACACCACCGAATACAAATGTCGTTGGATGTAGATATGTGCTCACTACAAAAACAAACGTCGACAAAACAACTAAGAAGAAGGCTAGGCTAGTGGCACAAGGATTTAGTCAACGTTTTGGAGTGGATTATGAAAAAACTTTTGCACCAGTTGCTAGGTTGGAAACGGTGCGATTAATGATGGCTATTGCTGTAGAGATGGACTTGGAGATACATCAAATTGACATAAATACTGCGTATTTAAACGGAGAGCTCGATGAACAAATTTACATGCGTATTCCTCGATTGCTGAAGGAATGTTTGATAAAATTACTGCATGGTAATGATGAAGATCCCATTGTGATAGAAAATGCAAAATCAATGCTTGAGTGTTTGGAAGCCGGGGGTGAAACATGCTTCTTAAAGAAATCTTTATACGGTTTAAAACAGGCTGGACGACAGTGGAACATACGTTTTGATGGAAAATTAAAAGAGATGGGGTTGGTACAAAGCTTTAATGAGCCATGTCTTTACATGAGAGAACAAGATGGAAAACATTTATTCGTCCTTGTCTTCGTCGACGACGTACTGATTGCATCTGAGTGTGAAGACTAGGGTGTTGCTTAAAAATTAACTTTCAAAAAGTCATTGTCTCACCCCGCCATTATGTTCTAGTACCCTGATTAACGGATGCTAGTTTTTTTTTTTTCTTAAATCAATTTTAAAGGTCGCTACCGCTTGATAAAGTTTTGGAAAAAACATAATTTAGGTTTCAATATGACAAGCTTGGCAGTCACTATTTTATATTTATTTTACTTCTATAACGTTTGTCGATTGCTTGGGAATCCCCCTTGATCGATACACACCCCTCGCCCCCCGGCAGGCCGCGTTAAGATAAGCAATCGGTCGAGTTTAGAGTGCACTGCACCCTAATGCGAAAAAATCTACTTTAGTGTCATAAAAATTGAAATTTTAATTTTCTTTTACTTAATTATCATAATTTTAATAACAATGTATGTAAATTATATTTGTTTATTTGAACATGTTTTTATTGTTTTTCCAAAACTTTGACAGCTGGTAGCGACCCCTAAAATTGGTTTAAAAAAAAAATCAAAAAAACTAGCATCCGTTAATAGGGGTCGTAGAACAAAATGGGGGGGTGAGACTTTAAGATTTCAGTTTTTTTCCTTTTTTCGCCATATAAGCAACACCCTAGTGAAGACCGTATATGCCGATTTAAAGAGGAATTGAAAAAGGAATTCGATCTTAAAGACTACGGAAAGGTTAAATACTTTTTGGGAATTGACATACGGAAAAATGAAAGTGGCATTACGTTGTCACAGGAAGGATACGTCAAGACTATTTTGGACAAATTTGGTTTATTTAACTGCAATCCTTGTAAAACACCGAGTGAATTGTCTGATAATTTTTCAAGTGAGACCAATAAAAACGAAAGTGATAGCGAACCGAAAGAAAAATGGCCATACCGTGAACTCATAGGGTCGCTTATGTATTTGTCCGTAGCGACGAGACCCGACATAACAAATACTGTTGTTAAACTTGCTCAGTTCGTAAGTAATCCTGATCTGAGCCATTGGAAGGCCGCAAAAAGGATTTTACGCTACCTCAAGGGTACAACAAACTATGGTCTTGTATATAGGAAGACTGGTAAGCCTGTTCAGGGATACTGCGATGCTAATTGGGGTAGTTGCATGATAGATCGGAAATCTTATTCTGGTTATTCATTTATTCTAGGAGGTGCTAGTATTTCTTGGTCTTCTAGAAAACAGAGGACAGTCGCAACTTCTAGTTGTGAAGCGGAGTACGTCAGCCTTGCAGAAGCGATGAAAGAAGGCTTGTACCTTCAAAGTCTACTGACGGAGATGAATTTACCAGGGTATGCCACTATCTCTATTAATACCGATAGTCGATCAGCGATGTTTCTTGCGCAGGACCCCGTCTTTCATGGTAGGAGTAAACACATTGATATCAAATACCACTTTATACGGGGTGTTTTAAAGGACAATAAAAATATATTATTGGGACATGTACCCACGGAATCAATGCTGGCAGACGTGTTAACAAAACCACTGCCTAGCATAAAGCATGACAGGTGTATCGCTGGATTAGGTCTTAAACCTTGCTAATCCATAATTTATGTTATTTAGAGTTATGTTATGTTTCGTTTTTCTTTTCAAGTGCTGAGCTATAAACTAAGTACTTGGTCACATGTTATTTTATTATGATGTGGTGATTAACTTGTGCAAGGCATTTTGCTTTTGAGGGGGCGTGTTAAAGTTCGTATCAAATGCAAAGTACCTTGCTGGCTGTTTTATTGTAGACACATTTTTATATTGACGTGTTCTATTTTACTTCACTCAATGATTGACGATTGTAAAAACTAAAGTTGTGTTTTATAAAAACTGTTATGATTTTCAATACCCTCTGCGTATTATTGTACTTGCTAACGTGGTAGATCTCTGCGCCTTTTCACCTACCTCAACAGTAAATATATTTTGACAAGGCGCAAATAGGAACAATAATAGAACTTTTAGTTCGTTAGTGGTTTGAAATAAGTGAAAATAACTGCTTTTGGTTCCAAGAACCTCCTATTGAGACCTATTTGTGCGTTGGAGTGGCAATAAGGTACTTCTTATAGGCCTTAAAGTTGCAATATTTTTTGGTTCCAAAAGAGCCGTAAAATTATCCCTTTAGCCACTATTGGTGATATAATTCGCTATTGTACTAGTCATTTGGAACTTTTAGTTCCAAATAAGGGTATGTTCCCACTTATATGTAAAAGTTGCTTATAAGTGATTTTAATGCCTTATAATAGCACTATTGCTTCTTATTGAGTGACTATTTGAACCTGCATGCAACTTTAAGTAGCAAAATCGACTTTATCCCACCATAAGTAATAAAGTAGAAACAAAAAACGTTCCTATGCAACTACAAGTGATAGGATGAACTCATATACAGTTTTGAGTTGTGTTTAAAGCTATAGGTAAGTTGTATCAAACACTGTTAAACCACTCATTTAGAACTTAAAGCTATAAGATAAGCTGCAAAATTCACTAATGTGCTGCTTGGGTAGGCCTTATTGGGCTTAGGTGGTTTCCTCACGATGTTTTCCTTCACCGAAAAGCGAGTGGTAAATATCAAATGACATTCCGTACATAAGTTCCGAAAAACTCATTGGTACGGGCCGGGTTCGAACCCGCGACCTCCGGATTGAAAGTCGCATGCCCTAACCACTAGGCTACCACCGCGTATCCACTAGGCTACCACCGCTTATACCACCGCTGCTGCTACTCAAGACACTATTTATTGTATTTTAAGTTAATAAAGTCAAATTACTGCAACAAGTAACAAGTACGATAAAATTATGGTAGGTATTTAAAATCATTATAAGGATCTTTACTGCATTATAGCAAGTAACTGTAACGTTATCTGAGTAGTCCTGGCAAAGTCACAGTGATATATCACGGTGATTTATTGGAACTGTTACGGCGTCACGTTGTTTCTAATATAACACTTTTCCCCATCTCTATCAGAAAATAACAAACGTAGACACGGATTGCGCCTCATTCCACGGAAACGACAACAAAAGCTAACAAATCCTGTTTGTCCTCTGGTGATTTAATACAAATTATTATTAGACGACATAAATAACGTTGCGGGGGCGGCCGGCTCCTTAATAAGTAATAAAAGGGTCATCGTTCATAAGGAAGCGTGCGGAATTAACTACGCATATGGTGCGGTGTCTTGTCAGTAGGTCGGGGGCTTGCGTGTGTTTTACAGCCTTAATCTTCGGTTATAGATGTTCTTACGATCGTTAATGATATAAGTTGGCTATAGAACACTTTTTTGCAACAGTGACCCATTATTTTGAGTCTTAACTTGCGTTCTCATATGAATATTTGTTAGGGTTCCGTGGCTCAGTGTATAAAAATGGACCACTTATGAGATCAATTTGTCGTCTGTAGGTATGGACAGAAAGCATGCGGAATACCTCAAATATCTGCGCATATGGTGTGTGTTTTCGCAGTGGGTTGGTACTTGGTGAGCTGGCGTGTGTTTTACAGCCTTTTTAAGCTTCATATTCATAACTTATAATAATTAGGGAACCTTTTTCAGAGAGTTATTCGTGAGTCGTGAGACGGAATAGAACACTATAGAAGGTTCTCGGTTTTGATCTTCGCAAACGCGGGTTAGAATTGTATTTTATTGGTTGTTTGTTAAGAATGCGTGTGTTTTAAACCTTAATCTTTGGTTATAGACGGTCTTACGCTCATTAGTTGGTGATTTAGGTAGGCAGCTTGAAGACTTTTTCCTACTTTTAAGCCGTAATTTTTAATGGCAGCTTGCTTTCTGATATACTTAAATACTTTTCAAGGATCTGTAGCTGGGATGGAAAAAAAAAAAACTTTAAAATTATTATGTAGGTACATCAGTCTGCAGCACACATAAACTAATTTTTTCAGCAACAGTAAGACTTATACCGTCACTATACCTACTTCGAAAAAAAAAAAACTAATTTTGCTCTAACGAAAAATGTAGTAACTAGTACTACATTTTTCGTAAATGTAGAGACTTACTTGAATCAATTCGTCAATACTTTGACTTACTACCTTTTTCCCGAGACTGGCTTGGTTCCGCTATAGGTATAATAACAATCGTATGGTATCACAATTTGCTTAAATGACAAAATTGAATTATATCTAAAGGCGTTAAACTATCGTATAACAAACCAAAACGTAATGCTGCATAATAATAATAACGTTTAAATTGCTGTTGACCTCTGGGCCGATAGCCAATAGTCGCTTGTTAGTAACAGGTCTTAACCATTTTCCTGGAAACCAAGCTCTGGGCATGTTGGATTTGAACGTTGCATATCGTTAACTTTATAACTTTGTGGACGGGATCAAATTTCTGCAGCTTAGTTGGGATACCTGGACGGTATTAAAATATACTCATATTGCGCTCATATTTAATACATCGACTGATTTTACGTATCGTTTTGTACTGAGAATTTTGACGATACATTATTTACAAGATGATTAGGTAAGTACTATATTAATATCAATAGCAACGCAATCTATCATCGTCACACTAATATTTTTGTAATAGGTTAAGTAGTCAAATACATATTAAACGGGTTTACTACGGTCTGCGGCAGCAAATTGAACACGTTCGATTGGACACCGCCGCGCCTGTTCTGTGCTCCTGAGGATGAATCGTGAACCAATTCCAAACATGTCGAGCGATTTTCGATTTGTATGCCTGGAGAACGGCCGGCCGTTGGGGCAGCAGTTCTGGAGTGGCGATCACGTACCTATAAGAAAGCCAGCGTGGGTCGGCCCTCGACTAGGTGGACGGATGACCTGGCGAGGGGCGTGGGGAGTCGATGCATAAGATCTGCTGACGAATTCCGAACTACTTCAAATTTGCAGGCGATATATCGCCGCAGTCCGCCAGAGAAGAGGAAAATTTATAGTTAACATTTGGTCCCTGCGAACCATTAAGAAATAATAATGGTCAATAAAAGGTTGCGACCCACTGGTCCAAACAATATACTTTATAAAATAAGTCACTAGATATAATAAATACAACGCAATTTTCTGAACTATCTCAGTACTTCGACGCCGAGCTCAAACGGCCAAAATCTACAAACGGTTCCCTAAATAAATTCACGTCAGTTGATCGGCGGAGCAAAATTAAGTTCGATTTAAAATCATAAAGCAATCGGAGGGCGGGTATTCCGTACACAAGTGTATGAGGGTATGGGGTAATAAATGAAGGAAGCCGTTAATAACTTAACGCCCGCGCGGGATAAAGTAGCGGCGTCGACGCGCGACGCTTCAGCAATGAGGGTACAGAATACCAGTGATGGTTTTACAGTGCTGAAACTGTTGTTGGGCGAGTTGGAAAATAAATTGGAATTATCCTAGTGAAGAGGAATGAAATTTTTCGTAGGTATAGCAATAAGTATAAGATTAGAGTAGGTTCTCTGTTGATCTTGGCAAGAGTTGCCTGAGAACTGTATTTTATTGATTGTTTGTATAAAATGCGATGCCTTTAGCCGTCTGGCGACGCAACGAAATCAACCACCGTCTGTGTGCCACCACGAGTACCATGACACTATGAACCGACCCGAAATCCGACGCCAAGGACCCAGGTGTGCGCTGCCAAAGTACCTAGTAGGTACAGAGGCTGCATAAATGCTTATACAGCCTTTATTCAGCTTAAATTAGTTCTATATAAGAGCTTATACAGCTTGTGTGCTGCTTAGGTGGTCACAAATGTGGGCATGAGCTACTAAAAAGATGATATAGTTGCTATGCCTTTTGTTGTCTGGCGACACGACGAAATCAACCACCGTCTGTGTGCCGCCACGAGTACCACGACACTATGAACCAACCCGAAATCCGACGCCAAGGTCCCAGGTGTGCACTGCCAAAGTACCTAGTACAGACGCTGCATAAATCCTTATACAGCCTTTATTCAGCTTAAAATAGTTCTATAAGTGCTGTATAAGAGCTTATACAGCTTGTGTGCTGCTTAGGTGGTCACAAATGTGGGCACGAGCTACTAAAAAGATGATATAGTTGTTATGCCTTTTGTCGTCGGGCGACACGACCAAATCAACCACCGTCTTCTGTGTGCCACCACGACACTGAACCATCTCGAAAGCCGACGCCAAGGACCCAGGTGTGCGCTCTGCATAAATGCTTATACAGCCTTTATTCAGCTTAGAATAGTTCTATAAGGGCTGTATAAGAGCTTATACAGCTTGTGTGCTGCTTAGGTGGTCACAAATGTGGGCACGAGCTACTAAAAAGATGACATAGTTGCACTACCTTTTGTCGTCGGGCGACACGACGAAATCCAAACATCCGTCTTCTGTGTGCCACCACGACACTATGAACCAACTCGAAAGCCGACGCCCAGGACCCAGGCGTGCGCTGCCCAGGTTCAGCTTTATTCAGCTTAAATCCATACTAATATTATAAATGTGTCTGTCTGTCTGTTACTTCTTCACGCTTAAACCGCTGAATCGATTTTGATGAAATTTGGCATGGAGATAGTTTAAGATCCGAGGAAGGACATAGGAAAGTTTTCATCCTGGAAATTATCCCTAAAAAGATTGAAAAGTGAGTAAGTAATTCATGATGACATTGATGACCCTGTAGGAAATGTAATGATTAGACCAAAAGCACATTGCTCTTACATTTGCTTAGGCGCTTTTAATAATCCCTGTTATTAATTAAGGTGATTAGGTAGATATCTATCGTGCTGTACGAGGTTGCTTCCATAGTTCCAAGTTCCACGCGGACGTAGTCGCGGGCAAAAGCTAGTTAGTTATATAAGGGCTGTATAAGCGCTTATACAACTTGTGTGCTGCTTAGGTGGTCTCATCACAAAGGCCTGACCAGTGCGCTGGTCTACTTGTAGTGAGCCCATCTTGGTTGTGAGAATATGCATACCATACCTCCTTACAAATTTAGGGACGACGTATGATGAAAATGTTCAAGATGGAACCGGATAATCATATTATAAAAACAGATCAGGCTACTAATTGAGAAGAGGTAACGAAAAAATACATTGTAAATTGTAATCATGCAGTTAGATTTTCATACGAAACGTGGGTGAAGACCAAAAAGTTTACCACCTTAACTCACTCAATTAATATTTGTATCAAAATCTCCGTTGTGCGACGACAGTTAACCTTCCAATCTTCAATTCCAAAATTCAAAGAATTCGACCTTAAGGTTCTATTTTAAGGTTCTTTATTGTATCGTTAATTTTTGACGCACAATGGAACTTATTCCAATCGCTTTTATTTCCTCGTTTTGTATGGCTTACTACGCCTTAATTTCGTTGAACTTTTTGGTCCTAATCCACGTATGTCCCATGATAATTAATCTGATCAGGGCTGAATAGGGCCCCCCTATGATGGTTGCTTGTATCACGCGATAAATAAGTGATATAGCATCCGTCACGTTTCGACATAATGAGAGTGTGAGTGACAGATGCTTTGTCACTTATTTATCACGTGATAAACGCAACCATCATAGGCCCCCAGGACACTAAGTGACGTCACAAAGATACATTTTGCAATGTATTGACGACGCGTTTGGCTCGGTTTGTAGACACCTGCCTACTGAGTCGGCGGTCCCGGGTTCGAATCCCGGCCGGCGCAAATATTTGTGCAAAATATTTGTTCTTGGGTCATGGATGTTATCTATATATGTATTTATATATTATGTATATCGTCGTCTAGTACCCATAGTACAAGCTTTGCTTAGTTTGGGACTAGGTCGATTTGTGTATGATTGTCCCTTAATATTTATTTATTCCCTTAATATTTATTTATCCATAAACAGACAGTCGTACCATATACATTATCATCATTATCAAAACACACACACCTGAAGTCTTCTGACCGATCTTGAATCACCTGCATTCAATAGACTCCAACAACCTTCATAAGATTATCAGTTCACCTGCCCACGCTGCATCTTCCGGTGCATGCGTAGCCACTCACGTTCAAGACTGTTAACGACCAGTTAATGTTATGAAAGAGTAAAATGATTTAACCATAAACAATGTCTCCCGACCTTTATTACAAGAAACAACCTTTTGATAACCATATCAGGTGTGGGTATAATTTCATTTGTACTAATAAACTGCGTTAGATATTTATTAGCGTGCTCCATTCATCGCTTATTAGTGGGTGCGTGCCGGGCATGCCGAGGGCTACCGTGGCCGGCTAGGGTTGTCACCTCTTACAAAATTGATTTCACAAACCTAACGCGTAACTGAGATTACTATCAACATTATAACAACCGAAATATGTCTACTAATGCATAAATACCTCTTACAAGGATCTCAACATCGCCGAGCTGTATGTTGCCCTCATCCAAAGTCCTGATCAGTGCATTAGTCCATCTTGATGGGGACCTACTTATGTTGCGTTCTCTCGTATGCGGTTGCCACTTAAAAAGACTCAGTCCCAATGGCCGTCGCTTGAGTAGGTCGTGCATTGCAATATGTTATAAAATTCGTATTCGGTAAGTACCACAAAAGCCATCAGCCCTTCTCATATAACTGATGGTCCTCATTTCATCATTTGGGCTTTCGTAATTGGACATATTTTTCTTGTACTGGACTGAATAGAAAGATATGGAACATTCATCTAGCAGTGCTATTCCATTTGCTCTGACTCCAGAGAAATTCCAACACGGTGCCAATGCCAACCCTAGCAGTAAGCAACTCTGGATTCGTTTAACCCTTGATTGCATGAGCTGTAATCCTTCTATACTCGGGGTCAGACCTACTGAACCACCGTCAGCCGGTTAAATGTTTCACTGATATCAGAAATAATTCAGGCGTAAAAGTGTCTGTGTAAACGTTTTCATTACCTATGTAGTTATATTAAGTACCAAATGTTAGTACATAGATCAATTAGATTGGTACTTACTTACTGTGCTTCTAAGGATATGTCGCAAATTACACCCCATTGTAGATTTTATGTTTTTGATTGGATAAATTAAAAAAAAACGGCTTCCTTCGATCCTATTCAGATCATCGGTACTTTATTGGGACCTTCCCACAGTGTGTCTTCCAGTTCGCTGTCGTCGTTCAAGAACCTTACAGCCCCGCGCCGACCGGTTTTAGTTCCGCCTACTGCCACTTGCCACTGCTTCAGCCTAGTTAATCTTTGACCTATCTTACTATCTACTGTACTCCTACGGATTTCTTCATTCAGATTTTCTTTCCTCGCTCTGCGTACTTTTTCATTTCGTCGGGATCGGGAAACTCCGACCAAAATCTGGCGACGCAGATAACATTTGTAAGATCTTCGTCTTGAGAAATTGCCGTATTCGTGGTACCTACTTCCAATACGTGAGTAAATAGTAGCAAGGAAGCTCCACAAAGCATAATAAAAATACTATCTCTAAATTCACAAAGCCACGTGCTGACCTCATGAGCCATCAGAGCGTAACTGCGAGCGAACTCGGTAATACGAAACTCACTTGTATTAAACCCTCTCTGAAATAATTTTGATATCCTCAAAGCTGAAAGGGTTCATGCAAAGCGGCGTAATTCCCGTGCCACTGGCCACAGAGCCTCCATTACAGTACTAATCGGCAGAGTGCCGACACTCTAAATATCCCTTTTGCGTAAATTTATCCAACCATAAATAACGACTCTATGAAAATATAAATGTTTTCCTTTTTTCTATCGTTTTCCGAATTTTGTGCTTTTTTTCATAGAGTCAAAAGCTTGAACAGACCACTTTCGCATTATGGAATTGCCAAAACTCCATTTGAATACGACGGCAGAACATTTTATGAAAGGTTCGGTACGCCGGCGATTTCTTACTTTATTCCAACGGACAGTGACTCCAATTTGCTTGTTGAGTTTATTTGTTGAGACGTTTTGGGGGCAAGCGGCAGCAGTGAGCGTAGAAATGAGATATTTTGGCAGTATTACGCAAATTGGATAGCTTTCAACACTCAACGGAGTAGGTTCTGAACTTTCGCGGGGAAAATGGAATTAAAAATATCATAAGACGTAAACATGTCGTAGGTAATGATGTTGCTTCTGCAGTGCCTCACTTGGATAAACCAATTCAAACTTTGAAGGAAAGTTTGCGAAAATGTTAAAAATGTTACCCGTTCGTTGCCGAGTTACAAAACGAGTGCTCGCGTCCCCATCGAGTGAGATATGGCTGCAATTTAGCCGAAGTTAATGATAACTCAGGGGAGCGATCGTGTGCGAAGATGAACATACATGATCAATATTCATATCAAATTAATGAATCTTATTGGTTGATCATCGAACGTTGGAATACTCATAATGTTTTGTATTAATCTTATCGTCTAGCACATTTTTATGTTGTTGTTAGCAGTTTTTGCATGTGTTATACATACAAACCTTTCTCTTGAATCACTATCTATTTAAAAAAACCGCTAAAAATACGTTCCGTAGTTTTAAAGATCTAAGCATACATAGGGACAGACAGACATCATGAAGCAACTTTGTTTTTATGCTATGTAGTGATGTAGTGAAGCTTTGAGTAATAATTATCTTACCTAAGTAGTTCCTATTCCTGAATACGTACTACCTTAATTAATTGTCGCAGTGAGATATATACATACAATATAGTTATATGTAGCTATTTATCTACCCACGCTGTTGTCCACACATAGGTATGTGTTTCTACCTTAACAAAATACAAATTAACCTGATTATTGTGCGCCCAAATTATATCCCCCCCTAATCCTGTCGATGGCTATTCATGGCCCACTTTAACAGATTAATAATAATTACAATAATGATCTCATTTCCATACCTAATGCCATGGTTTCACAACAGCACGAGGGTTAAGATTCATTATGCGGTTATGTAGCTTCTTTATAAGCAAGGTATAATTAAAATATCTTCTTAGCCAACTCTTGCGTCGTATTCAATTACAATGTTGCTAAATCGATTGTGCTGTATTTATCAAGTAGATACAAAACATTTGCTTGCAGTAATTTATTGGTTGTTTATGCAAAATATGGCGAAATCAGTCGTGGGTCATGGCAATACAAACACGATCAATCGATGTTTGTGTCACTACAACTAATTTTGTCTATACGAAGGCGGAACTGACTACCCAGGTGTGTGCCGGTTGCTTAGGCAACTAGCAAGGCTGCGCCGCTTAGTGAACCCTTATTGCTTGTAGATAAACAAATGTGTATATAAAATGTCTGACAACTCACTTAGTAATCTCAGGCTAATTTCCAGTGACTCGTATCTCTACACCGATCGTACGAGTAGCTTGTAGGTAGGTATACGATATTTAAGAGTGAAATCATCAGCCCAGTAGCGGCGGTCCGATGCTGTCAGTGAACTGTATCACGTATCTAATCAGATGCTCCAAATGCTAACAAAAAATAGGAAATTATCCTAAAAAAATCTCATCTGTAATTTTTGATAATTACACTTTGTGCGGACGAAAATTAACCGAACCGACTACTTGAGCGTGGGACGTAGACACACATACAAATATAATTGTTTCTTATTAAAATCGATGTTAATCTTTTTTCGGAGCAGATTCCAGTCTGGGCATCGCATTATGTTTAAGAATCGACAGCTATAATTTCTGTTCAATCAAGATTTAATTGTTTTAATGAGGCAGCATGCGTGAATAGCCGGCCCAATTATTGTTTATTTTTAATCGCCTCAAGTGGTTTTTATGTTGGCAACCCAGCACGCATGGCGGCCCCGAGCAATCATTTTCATTATTTTAATAATGTAAACTTCCAATAATAATTTACAGTGATTTGGGGTTAAACACGTTAAGAGATATTTATGCATTCTTGTGGAGATGCGAAACGGTGTTTAGCTCTGTAATTTGATCCTGCGTTGATGGCTCTTGATTTTCTCGATTTTGGTCTACATAACTACATGGAAACAAGAAGAAAATAGCTTAGTTTTTGATACATTTCAGACGTAAACACTAAACAGTCGCACTGCTTTTTGGTCATTTTTTCGTTCCTGGAGCTCAACTCGAAGTTTGAAACTGACGTCTATCCAAGATCTACTTACTATATTTCTACTTTAGCTATATGCGCTATTCAGTTGCAGCCTTAGGGGGGTCGACCCGGGCGTCCGGCGCCGGTGCGCTGGCTCCTAATGGGACGTTTTTTACAAGGGCACTTCTCATCACAATCACATTTACAAGGGCATCTTGGGCATTTTAGAGATGCATCGCACCCACATGAGGAACGAGTTGCCCAGGCCCCGTATATGGCTAAGGCCGGCCTTAGTACTATTCGACCTTTTCAGTAATGTCATTTTCTTTACGTTACCCTTAGGCCATAAGCGGGATTTTCTTCCCACTACGCAGGGAGAAAATCTCACTTCCTGGGCCAAGGCGAAACGTAAAACTTTAGACAAATCACGGGCAGTAATTAGTAAAGCCCCAGATCGCATATTTATGCTTGCGATCTGGGACATTCAATACTTCACCGCCCTGGGTATGTAATGTACTATTCCCATTGAGATTATTGATGATAGGCGTAAAGTTCAAAATTACGATACGACGACGATAGTTGTATCGCTTAGATCCAAAATGGCAAAAACGAGTCATAATTATTCAAATTTAACCATGTTATCTTTTCTTCTGATTTAAAATGTAGACTTGTCAATATCATTCAAACAGCTGGAATAGGCCAAACGATGTATTTCTGATATAAAGCCATGATAAAGCCGAGATATTGCAAACATTTATTTATCGCAAAGCTCCACCGAATTAGACCAGTAACACACAATAAAAATACGTTTCATGCAAAATCAATGCATTTTACGCACTCGTAGGGAAATCTCATTCGGCACTTTTATTAGCCTTAACAGTGTAATTCGGCCGTAACACTATTTGGAGGGTGTAAATAGTAAGTGGGGAGGCCATGGTGCTCGTAAAGCTGAGTAGTGGGGGTTAACAAGTTAATCCACCCGCGGGCCGGTGAATAAAGTTTATATCACGCTTTGCATTATGCTTCATTATCTCAGCAATTTTTGCTTTGTTATGCCACGTCAGGGCTGTGCAAATGTGGAGTAATGAAAAGTTTTAAAGGCGATTTGCTGTAATAATAGTTTTCATGAGTTAGGTAAGTAGGGATTTTACTCAAGTATCGTTTAAAAGAATGATTGTTTGTTTAATAACACGTATGAGTATAATTATAGCTCAGTTTATTTAAAAATAACGTAGATATTTTTAATTTTTTTTTATTTTTATTAATATATCTGACAGTAAAAGTAGAAATTAGAAAAAATTGATTCAAAACTTATCTATTACAATAATATACACCGTAAAATATTCCTTCAAAGTATTTTCAGTAACATAGCAGGTACTATAGTCATTGTACTTAAGCGCTCGAACGTGCGTAGGTACTAATACAGCGTATGACCAGGGGCCAAACAATGCACGCAAATATTTCAAGAAGCCGTACGACATTTTCTTACTCATAAAACGCGAGTAAATCTGTTCTCAGTACTGTTTGTCGGTGTCTTAAGTATTGTTTTGAAAGTAATCTGCAACCAGGGACGCACTATGCACTACACGTTCACTAGGATAGGTACTATTTATTGGACTACGCTGAAGTAAAAAGAGGGTATGTTATTTTATTTTGAAGGCTTTATTCCTTATCAGCGAATATTACGAACAACAAATGTGATAAAATCACCTGAGGCAATTGCGACTATGGGACAAATGCGTAAGTATTTTAATGATTAGGTAGAATTAAATAAATATTGGGTGACAATCTTACACAAATTGAATTCGATTTTGTTTCAATTTAAGTATAACTTCTAAGTACTAGACAACGACGATATATATATTGTAAAATTGTGAAAATTAAATGTCTGTTTATTTTATATTATTTTTCAGTGGAATTGACGGCAACCAAAAAATATTTTTAATTGTTTTTATTTTTACCTTGCTTGGCAGGATCGTGCTACAAATTAGACTCATGTTTGATGAGTCATCGCTTATCACAGATGGCCAATGTAGTAAACTTGTTTCATAAAAGGTGCATAATACTGTTTGAAAGCAATCCGCAACCCTGTCGCGCAGGTGAGACAGTGCGTCGCCTGGGGCGCACCACCGCGGCGCTGCGCCGGCGCTCTCCCCCCACTTCCCTTTTACAGCATCGCGCATAGACCACGCCGTGCCATAAGCGGGGCGACGAGCGTTTTGAAAACAATCCGCAACCGTAACGGCAGGTGAGACAGTGCGTCACCTGCAGCTCTAGCACGACTGTGACACGAATCTTTGTCGCGCGACAAATACTACCTATTACTTTCCTTTCCAGCGAAACGGGTGGTGCTGAGTCGCGCGACAAGCTATGTCGCGGCAAGGTATGCTAGTTCTGTTGGGGTGCTGCGCCAGCGCACTCCCTCGACTTACGCTTTACAGGCAATGCAAGCGAAGAGCGGGGAGACGTGCATTTCTAAAATAAATAATATTCTGATTTATTTATTTATTTGTTCATTAATTACATGCAAATTTACAGTGAATAATACCAAAACATTTGCATGGTATACAATAGATACATACGGAAAACATTTAAAAGGAAAATAAACAGAAATAAAAATAAAACTAATACAACACAAAACAAAAAAAAAAACCAACAATACGAATAAAATTATTTACAACTACTTCCGACAAACAAGGGTAAACGTATATTAATATGTGAAATACATAGAAAACATCCATAAACTAATAAAATTATCATTATCGTTTTTTAAGGTGTTCTTCTTAGTTCGAACCTCGTTGTGACTTTAATGAACTAGCGATGATAGCATATTCCCGTTAGGACAACGCCTTAAAACGACGGTTTATAGGAATGATGATATCCGCTCCGCTTGTCTACAAGCGTGTCCTGGAGCCCTCCGCAGATCGATCACTGGCGTAACCGTCAATTAAGTTATACCACGCAATCTATGCACTAATCATCGGCGTTTCCCGCGAGCCTCGTTGTGAACTTTGGTATAGATTCAATACGTTTCCGTATTGTACGGCTTATTGCGTAAATAGAGAAAATTGACGGTGCTTTGTGTCGGTATTTGAGAGTGCTTACTAACTGTTTAATATTCAGGCATGGACTGGGTTTTGTAACTGCATATTTTTATTTTTTTTATTTTTTTGAGCTTTAACCGCATTATCTATTGTGCACATGTGATGTATTTATTGTTACAACGAATTACAAAATAAATATTTAATTTGATTTATCTGTGGCACCTTCTTAGCCTTTCGCATCAACTAATTAATTGGTTACCTAGAAGACTGCGCGCCTAGTTGCCAGTGCAACCCCAAAGTTCTTCTACAACTGGATATACAAAATAATTTATTACTAAAGTTACTTTGTTTATTTTATTTCAGAGCGTCCGTGTTGACTCGGAAAGCATTATTTGGAGGAGCGGGGTAAAATCTTTGAATTGGTACATTTTTCGTTTCAATACATATAAACATTTGGTGATTAGCAGACGTTACTGATTTAATTAATAATTATAATTTCTGTACACCATAAGTTGTAAGCAATCATTATTAACCATTAAGTTTCATCCTAGTCGTGTACCTAAGGCGAGCGTGTTTTCTGTATAGAAATTAATATTGTATAGATATTAATATTTGTATAAATATCAGTCGCGGCGAACTCGCTGCGTGATCGCCTCAATATAAAATTCGCTCACAAATCGCAAGTGTGACAAGGCCCTAAATGTTCAAAACTCTGTAAAGAGAGCGTTGCACTTATTTCACTTTACACGAAATTGGTGTTATTTATGAAAACTTAAACGACAAAAAACAATGTTGTGTCATTTAATGACATCAACAGAGCAAACAGCATTATTAGAACGAAATTGGCCATTTTACTAAAAGCAGACAAACCTCAATTAGGTAGCATTGTGATGGTGACGCCGACGAAACGACTATGGATAGAAATCATACATGATGCTCTGATTTTGGTAGGATATATATATACTATTTTATAGAGGAACGTTTGGACATATGACATATTGAAAAAATTTAGGTAAGTCTGTACTTTAACCTACCTGGGTTTTTATTTGTAAGCATAAAGCTAAGAATTCCATATTGCGTCTTGTAATTTAAATTGGCTTTACAGAAGGTTCTTTCTCCATGCGAATAGGTACATGAATAGGAACCTAATACTTAGGTTATTTTAGGTTAGTTTTATGAAAGTATTGAGAGATTAATTGGTTCATTTTAAAATCGATTTGGAAATGAAACATTGTGGGAATAAAGAATTTGGCCAACACAAATAAACAATTAGCCCATACGTAAGTAAGCCGTTTAAGACATCGCATTAGCAGCAGCCTGTATGGGGCGTGCCTTGGCGTGCCGCCATTAGACGAGAGTCAATCTCGATGACGGAACACATTAGGTACCGCGTAATGAGTGCAGCGTGAGCCGTGCCCGATTTACGGCCAAAGGCGTTTTTCACTACCCTGCGGCGGGGACAAACAATAGGCACCAGTAGTAGTGCACTACTTGATTACGATGTTTTAGTTGTTCCAAAAACCACGCTTTAATGAACGATTTTCGTAACCATAAAAGCCCTAATTACATAATTTTGTACAGTGAAAAGAAATTTTGAAAATTCGGAAAAGGAGTAGTCACCAGATTACCTACTTGGGTGCTGTGCACAAGTAGTATTCTGCTCACGGCTTTTTTTTACGTGTTACTGAAAGTGGAAAAAGTCTGAAAGATTAAGAAAATTTGAGGATCGACCACACGAAGTCTCAACGTTGTGTATCCTAACGCGACCATTGCGTCACTTTTACATACAATCAGCTGCGTTTTATAGTCATTAGCGAATCTTTAAATTTAATTTTGCGGCTACTGGAAACTTCAACATTTAAATCCAGAGACTTCTCTCTTCAGGTGGGTGAAGAGGTGTATAAAATGCCCTTCGGTGATTTTGTTTATGTTTGCTTCTAATGCTGAAGAACTTCATCAGATCGTCAGTCTATGCCTCATTTTCGAGTTCATGATCTCTATTTGTTGAGCTTCGTCCTATTGGTAGGTATTTCAGCTTCTTGCTTTAAGAAATGCACGCTACTGTCGGGGTGCATTGCACTCTTACTTATACATGTTATTATTAGTCCTAACACAAGTATAGATAATAAAGGCATGCTTTGTTGTTTTAAATACCTAATTTCAAGTAATTATATTACCCAACTTATGTTGTTAATAACAGCCCGCTGCGAGATTGTTGTGATAATTGCGCTCGACCGCAGTGATTAGCGATTACTCGAAACATTGTTGCAAATTGCGGTCGACTGTAGTTGCCGAGCCGTCAATAAATTCGATTTACTGACGCCTCAATTTTGAAACCCGAGGTCTATAAAGTTGGCGGAGATTACAGTAAAATTAGGAATATCCTGGTTTTGCAGGTGAGGGTGAGGTATGGTCCGCCGGCGGCGCTTGCGAACAATACCGGCGCGCACGCAGCGACAAAGACCGAATCGCCGCCGGCTCGCGACAGGGACGCCCTTACCCGTCACCGTGACGCCCGACAGGGACAGCACTTTTTGCACTCGTGAGATTTTGATTTATCTCGTATAATTATCGAATAATAATCTGCTTTGCATCTCTCGTTACGGCATTACGATAATTTCGTCCCATTACATCGGGTTCTAAGCGGCGACCGTTCGCTAGCGCACAACGATTGATAATAATCGCTCGCGAAGTATAATGGCGTACACCCACGGGTAATTATTGTTGTGCAGTCGTGAGTTCGTGAGCCGGTGCAATGGCGGAATGCATCTCCTTGGGGGTTGCGCCGTAAACCAACACGGCCGGGCTGGTCGCTCGCGTAAATAACCGATCGCTCCTCGCGCTAATGATAGTGAGTGCGCCGCGAGCTCTCGTCTCAGTCCTCCGCTCTTTAATCGATCCAGATAAAATAATTACGAGTATTTATAAGTGCTCGCACTTAATCGCAACTTGATACACGTTATTAAGCTCGCCGCGTGCGTGACCACTTAAAGTTTCCTCGCGAAATCTCTGGGAACGCGTTTGTTAATTATTGAGCCGCAATCGGTCCGTGGAAACGGCACTTAACCTGTAATTATCGCGGACTGCGCGCGATCTTGTATTCTGTGCAATAACAGTAAAACTGACCGGGCCGTATGGCACAATGAAGTCATTCCTTTGTGTCGGGAGAATCACCTCGGGGATCGAAGGAATTCATCTCTGGCAAACGTACGCGTAAAATACGAGATGTTGCATTGATGTTTGGTCACGGAGCATCGCGGTGCGGCGGTTACATAGTTAGTGGCGTTGTCTGCCGTGGGCTCCGTTATCCCTCGTAGCTAATGATTGCCCGGCATTAAGGCTGGCTGTTCCGGGCGATTATTGGATCAAACAGATAATTTTATATCGCATTGTCCTGGAGCGTAAAATTTTCTGTTGTTATTACGGGGCAGCGCGGGCGGCCGCTGCCGAGAGCCGTATCGGTCGATCTGGCACGGGCTAGCTCCCAGAGAGGATCACGAACCGAACCTTATCGTTTCAAATGTAATTAACACTTATATTAAAATTGTAACTGCTTGTTTGATAAACAAGCTTAAAGCCATAACTAAGGCAATTAAAATTAACTGCTCAGATTATCATAATCTTACCACTATTTCCGATTGTTAGACTGTTTACTGCCTAGTTAAACCATCAATAATACTACTAATTAATAAAGTCATTTACATTACAATCTTGTGGTCACGACACCAATAAACATACAATCATTGTATATTTATTATGAAACTATTAAGCGACAACATTTTGTGCAATAACAGCTTTTATTGCGACACTTAAATTGTAACAGAAAATTATGAATAGACATGGTTGGGAACTTGGGAACGGCGCGGCCGCCGGACTCACGAGCGCTATTCGCTATTCTTCCCTCGTGTAATGAGCCATCTAAATCAAACAATAGCATTAAAGTGTCAATACGGCCTCGATAACACCTCGCCGTTTTCTTTTGCACGCGGAATTATGGTCATAAATCCCCCGAGAGGCCTTTACACGGTACGCTCAGATCTTCATTTGCTCGGCCGCCCGCGTCCGAATGGGGAGCAGTAATATTTATTCCAATTAGACCTTCCGAATTCAATTTAAACGAATTGATGCTATGTATTTGCATGATTGAGTAATAAACAAGGAGCGTATTGATTTTCTGCTCGGGGAATGCACCCCTTGGACCAAATTGGCGCTTTGAAGTTTTTTTGTGAAATCTCTTTAGGTGAAGGGAAGCATTTAACGAAACTGCATACCTAATAATATTTATGTGTAATAAGACGATACTTTTTTAAACCAATATACTTAGATTCGTTTTGAACCAGTAATCTATTTAAGCTAGCTACTACATTATCATAAACATATCAACAATTAATCAAACTGAGACATGAATCGTAGAAATGCAGCATGCTTGCGTGTGCGTAACGTTATGGTTTTATAAAAAAAAATTAAAATTGTCTTTGTTTAATTTGTTATTGGTTTTTATGGGCTATCGGCAGCGCCATTTTAGCGTTAATCGATAACTCTTCTTTAAAATTCATCTCATTCGAATGACATCCAATGCTGTACAAAGGCCTCCTCCCAAAGATTTCTACGATGACCGGTCGTGTACTATTTGCATTTGCGTCTTCCCGTTCGTAGTCTCCAACTCTAGAACCATTCTACCCAAGCTGGCTTCCGTCCAGTAGAACCGAACTGCAACCACGTACCACGTCCACTGCCACTTCAGTATCTTTATAACTATCCGGAATACGAACACTGTTCGTTGCCGGCCGTGCATCTATACCTAAGGCTGTATCGTGTAAAGGCGCCTCTAAGGTCGGAAAGCGCTTGGCATTTGGCGCTACTCGCCGCAAATGACTGTCTAAATTATGCGGTTAACTCCTTGACTAGGGCTGTTTCTCGACACCCTTTCATAGTCGACCTTTTGAATACATCTACAGGGAGACTACGGAATACCAATAGCGGTTATGGCTACATTGCTAAAGATAGTATGTAAGCTTGTTGAGGTAATTTTGTCTGTTGTAATGTTATTTTATTGTTTAGTATTATAGATGTATGGTACGGATAATAGAAGCGATTTAACCTATGCTGAATGCTTCCCATTAATTAACAGATTTATTAATGATCACTCATATGAGAAACAAAATTTCCCAGACTCTCTAAATGTTAAGGATTAAAACATTTGAATCATAACTTAAAATTAGGCTTCATGTATTCGTATATTTGGCGCGAATTTGCTTATTTGGAGTTATCAAAGGCTGCAAATTTATAATAAGCGGACTATATATCATTCTTAGGCCTTTGGTCTTGACTCAATGAAAAAAATAACCGGCCAAGTGCGAGTCGGACTCGCGCACAAAGGGTTCCGTACCAATATTGAACAAAAAACACGTTCTTTGTATGGGGTCCTCCTATAGCGGTAACAACACCTATGTTTAACAAATAAAACACTTTGACTTTGACTTTGACAAAAATATACATTCTGTGAAAATTTCAACTGTCTACCTATACCTAACGGTTCATGAGAAAATGCCCGTTGAACGAAATATCGTGCAAAAAGCCCTATTTTTGTATGGGAGCCCCCCTTAATTATTATTGTTTTATCATGAATAGTATTTGTTGCTATAGCGGCAATAGAAACACATCATCTGTGAAAATTTAAACTGTCTAAGCTATCACCATTCTTGAGATACAGCCTGGTGACAGACGGACGGACGGACGGACAGCAAAGTCTCAGTAATAGGGTCCCGTTTTTACCCTTTGGGTACGGAACCCTAAAAATCGCGCCGTGCTTTACAGCTAAATGGTAGTTGAACAAACCATTATGTCTTTGTATGAAAAATGTAAACATTTTATTGTACACAATAACCTGAGGTTAATATACGTTCATAAAATGCAGTATGTATGAAATCAATTACAGAAGGTAAAATAGATCCCAAATCTCTAGATCATGAACTTTAAAATACCACGGTTTGGCATCGACCGTCTAAGGAGAACTCTCAACTATTTATTAGAGGCCAGACCAGACACATTCGGACATTATCCTAGATTCTGATCTGGTCTTGTCTCTAAGAAAAAAAAAAACACACACACACATCACATTTGTGTAATTGTAAGCATTAAGTATTTGCACTCGGTGCATAACAGTGCATATGAACCGTATAGCGTTTGTACGGACAAGATTTAAAATTAAAACATCTTTCGTCTACGAAAAAATCTTAACTGTTTATCAGGGGCCAGACCCCTTGCACATTCGGACATTACGCCGGGTTGTACGTTGTTCCGTAGTCGCACAAATTGCGCCAATGTTTACCCGCGCAGGGGTCGCTATCTTCAACCCCTTCAGTCGACTTGTTTGTAACGTCCTGCCAATGTCAAGTTGGATTTTGAGATTAGCAGATGACTTTAAGGGAGGGCTCAAGATTTTTGTTATTGGAGTTAAGATAACGAACATACTGTCGATAAGTTTTTGTAGATTTTGTTAGTACCTACGAATTGGAATTGTTTTGTTTCCTTATACCTAGTCTACCTATGTGCTTTACATACAAATCAAAACATATTAGATTTTTTAAGGTTTCGTACTTAAAGGGAAAGGTGCTTACGGAATCCTATTACTAAGTCTCCGTTGTCTGTCCATCGGTTACTGGGCTGTATCTTTATAACATTCGTAATAGGTAGAGACTTGAAAATAAGCCGCTATAACAGCGGATACTAAAAATAAAACCGGCCAAGAGCATGTCAGGCCACGCTCAGTGTAGGGTTCCGTAGTTGCCCATCCTTCACAATAGAATTTTACCGAGGTTTAAATTACGAGAAAGATTTCAAGCTCTATAAAAAGGTCGTAAACGCCAGTGACTGTGATTACTTATTACCTTCTGGAAGTTATCGATTATAGGCGCCAGATTGAGCGAAATGTTTTAATGCAGTATGGCACTAAACTAATATGTGTAACGTTCGAAGTAAAAGGACACTGCACGGCACTTACGTCATTTTTAAGAAAATTATAAAATTTTGCGATTACTCCAAAACGGCTCGACCGATTTTATTCAATATAGTTTTCATTAAAAGTACTTATAAGAGTTATAAGGCCTCATTTTCATGAATATTTCCATAATTTTTTTACCCGTAGTTGAAAAGTTAGAGGGGGTGACGTAATTTTTTGGATTTCCGGAGGGATATCAAAAAATAATGTCTAAAGACCCGTATTATTTTTAAAAGACCTATTCAACGATACCCCACACATTAGTGTTGGAACGAAAAATCACCCCCACTTTAGGTGTACGAGAGGTACCCGAAAAAGTTTTTTTTAGTTTTTAATTTACCGTTTTGTCGGTGTGATACATACTCATACCAAATTTCTACTTTCTAGTACTCATGATCACGGAGCTAAGCCGCGGACGGACAGACAGACAGACGGACAGACGGACAATACGGACATGGCGAAACTATAAGGGTTCCTAGTTGACTACGGAGCCCTAACAAGGAAAAAATTAAAGGATGAAAGATTTGGTGTGATTGACGTAGCGATCGGATAGCTCAGTTGGAAGAGCAATGCGCCGGAAACGCAGAAGTCGCGGGTTCAAACCCTGCTTCGATTGTAGTAGATCGCATTAAATTTTTCTTTCTTAATTTACCTTTGTGTCATTATTTATAAAAATAAAAATGTGGTATTATCACATAAACAAATATGAATCGATAAAAAGATTCTATACAAATAAAATTAAAGGTCCCCATGCAACAATTTTTTTTTAGGGTATTTTGCATATAGTATGTATGTGTTATGGCCACTATAACAATAAATTCCAAAAAATAAAAATAAACATTTTAATTTAGTACATTTTAATAATATGACACGGTTGTTTGTAAAAAATAAGCAAAATGTCAAGGTCATGTACGGGTCATGTACTCGTATG
Organism: Apotomis betuletana; assembly: GCA_932273695.1. Lineage (NCBI taxonomy): Eukaryota > Metazoa > Arthropoda > Insecta > Lepidoptera > Tortricidae > Apotomis > Apotomis betuletana. Next base: position 14,789,621 of record OW026308.1, on the reverse strand, counting down.
TATTAAAGGAATTATGTCTTTAAATTTATTTCAATTTCAATAACAAAATTCCTTATTCCGGACTACCACCGCACTTGTAATGTCTTAAGACTGCGCCGAGCGAAATGTGAAAAAATAGGCAGTTGCCGTTAAGTAGACAACGTCAACACTAGTTGTTTAATCCATTTCTAAACTATATATTTAGCACTTCGAAGAATGTGTTAGCAACTTCTCCGTGGAAAAATTAAAAGATTATTAATATTTTACCCTAGAAAACTAAGTGAAGTTTGACGAAAACTGTAAAATCGTAAGCAGGCGTTAAGTGTTTTTTTATACTTTAACAATGGAAATCTAATCTGATTTTCAGTTAAAAAAAAAGATGATTTTGTCCGCATCAAATATTTCAATTATTGTTTGGTTTTAAAGGTCCAGATTTATCGAAAAGTGCTTTTGATTCTCCATACATTTTTACTATGGCGGCCGCGCGCCGATCTAAATACGCTCGCGCCCGCGGTTCAGTCTCTAACGCTCGGCGCAGTCTTAAATGGCTGGACACGCTGCCGCGTGTCTAGAATGTCTCTACCACTTAAAATTAAAACGGTGCGATTCCTAACACACGTACGTACGAGCCAAAACATCGCATTGTTTGATTATTAATTTGCGTTTATATTCTTTTTACGTAAATTGACGGTACGTTCGAATTGCGATATTTTACATATTGAAAATTATCTAGCATTTATTTTTTCTTAAAAATTGAGAGAATATTTTCCACTATTTACGTGGAAATTTATGTTACGTAGAAACAAACCAATCCGAACTTGCCCGAACGGGGCATATTCCCTCTTAGAGGGAGCCCAATGTCAGTCTGGTCCATTGGAGCGCAGAGTGAACATTGTTTTACAACATCCCGTCTCGCATAGCATACCGGACCGTTCTTGGGTTTCAGAATGTACAGATACTTACTGCAAAGAATATTTACGTCACCCTAGGTTGTAAGTAGGAATTCTGGCCAAGGCAAAACGTATAACTTTAGACATGCATCATTCATGGGGCTCACCTTCGGTTCGGGCTTCAAATAGATGCGAAACATTCACGAATCGCCCTAGGTAATATGTACTATTACAGTCGCGATAACTATATATCATCATCATCATCATCATCATCAGCCCGGAGTCGTCCACTGCTGGACATAGGCCTATATATGACACCGGTATATAGGTACTCGTAATTGTGACTACCGTTAGTTTATAAACTAACTAGTGATATATTTACAATGAAGTGGAAAATTGATTTTTTTATGGTTTAGGCAGGGTTCGAACCTGCGTCTCAAGCCGTTGCTTTCCGGGCCGACACGGGTGTCGTACCAATTGGACCACTGAACCTGATGCAAGAGCTATTGAATTTTTCAACCAGTTGCGTTTGCATTACCTTAGAGTGGCATCGTAGCGCCATCTACCGTAAAGATTCAAACTTTATGATCGGCATCATCGTCTCAAATTATGTTGAGAATAGTAACGATGTGCTACACCCAAACTATTTTTTTTTTATTAAAGCAGTAACGTCCAAATGTTTACAATGAAGCGAAAATTGAAAAATTAATGGTTCAGGCATACCCGTCCCGCAGTTATCGCAGATACCTACTGAACCGGCGGTACCGGGTTCTATTCCGGGCAATGGCGAATATTTATGTAATTAGCTCGAATATTTGTTTCTACATCATGGATATTTTCCATCTATTTAAGTATCATGTAACTCGTTATGTTTATCGTCGTCTACTAGTACAGTACAAGCATTGCTTAGTTTGGGACTAGATTTATCTGTGTAAGATGTTCAGTAATATTTATTTATACTTTTATACATCGCGCAAACTTACCTCAACAGCAAAACTTGATCCGTACCGAGTAGTCATCTCGTTCTTGCCGTGTAGTCATCATTCGCGAAACGTAGTCACGCCGCTAATGCTCGCACCAGTGATCCTGCACAAACTGCCTTTATTAGTCGCCGGCAGTTTAGTATCCCAAATGTAAACACCTATTCTCTATCGACATAAGTAACAACAAGAAACTATCTGCCAATCTTAAGACATCGTATCCCAAATGTAATTACCTATACACCAGTCTTGCATCTCAAATGTACCTAATTACCTATCCACCAGTCTTGCATCGACTTCAATAAAGAACAGTAAACTTACTAACTACTTACCTTAAAGACGTACCTATACCTAAGTCTGCTACAAAATACATGTTGCATTTTTAACGACCACACCAAGAGTAACCCACACCGCGTAGTCATCTCATGCTTCCCATGTAGCCATTGTTCATGCCACGTAGTCACGCTGCTAATATTCGCGCCAATAATTCTGCACTAACTGCCTTCACCCGGCAATGTAGTTTCCCAAATTTAGATACCCATTCACCAGTCGTGCATCCATTTATTAGATAATAACAAGAAACTGTCTCCTTAGTCTTAAGACATTTGTATCCAAAATTAAGGTACCTTGGTTTGGCAGTCATGCTCCAACTTTAGTAACAATTTTTAACGACCACACCAAGAGTAACCCACACCGCGTAGTCATCTCATGCTTCCCATGTAGCCATTGTTCATGCCACGTAGTCACGCTGCTAATATTCGCGCCAATAATTCTGCACTAACTGCCTTCACCCGGCAATGTAGTTTCCCAAATTTAGATACCCATTCACCAGTCGTGCATCCATTTATTAGATAATAACAAGAAACTGTCTCCTTAGTCTTAAGACATTTGTATCCAAAATTAAGGTACCTTGGTTTGGCAGTCATGCTCCAACTTTAGTAACAAAAGAAACTGTCTAGCATTTAACTAAAAAGACGTGCTATCAGTAAAAGCCAGAGTCAACCTCTTTCAAAAAAGTTTTGCTTGCAAGCGATGACATTGCCCAACTGTTTGTCAATGTTAAGCGTTAAGCGTTACACGCTGCAAGCGAAACGCACCTTTAAGATGGCAGAGCGAGCTTTTGGCAGATAGTACCTATAAGTTTGATACAAAATGCATATTGCATATGCATACCGCGCGTAAACTTGCCTCAACAGTAAGCCTAATCCGCACCGTAGTCACCTCATGCTTCCCATGTAGTCACTATTCCCGCCACGTAGTCACGACGCTAATACTCGCGCCAGTAATCCCGCGCCAACTCGCCTTCATTAATCACACGGCTTCACAACTCCACCTGACGGGATATTTTCCTTTAACTTTTAAGCTCTGTTCAAAGTTTTGATGGACTTTGAGTTTTAAGTAAGTTGAATAGTAATACATCTTGTGTCGCTGCTTCTTTATAGCGCTTTAAGGATAACGTGTTGTTTATTCTTAAAAGACGCTGCACTTTTTTAAATAATGGATTTAGCTTCTCGTTGATTTTACTTAGCAACGGGTATTTGGCCAATGATGATGTGTAGATAAGATATATAGAAGAGGAGAATCTACAGAGGAAAATCTTTTTTGGCCTAATTTTAATTTTAATGAGAGGATATGTCAAGTATCTGATCTGAAGCAAATAGATAGGTACCTAACTTAAATTGTAGGATAAATAAGTCATAGCTTCTGAATTGCCCCCTGCACAACAATTTTTCAATGCTGTGGATAACTTTATGAATTAACATGGCAAAGTGAAAGTTTGAAATTTTATCCTTACCTAGTTTATTTTCACAGATACTTCATCCTAGAATAAACCTGATCCGGTTAGTCAGAAATTTAAAGCTATAAGGTGTAACTCCCATTTCAATAGCGTAGCAATTAATTACCTATTTTTTATGGTATTTTTATTTGATCCTGTAAATGTGCGTATCCAGATACTATGAACATTATATATAGACAGTATTATTACAATCAGTATTCATGAATGAAGTCGTCATAACAATTCCAATTCAATTTCATAAGTTATGAAATTGAATTGAATCATAACATAACCGATTGCAACATTTCATCAATCATACCGAACAATCAAGACAATACATAGTCATCATCATTAATCCCTCCAAGTAGGCAGTTATGTAAAATAATTCCATTAAGCAAGCGCCGTTTCTGTCTAACTCAGAATTAGTTCCACCTTATTGCCGACTTGAGAATTTTTATCACAGCTAAAGCAATCAGAGCGCCAATAATTTCCCTCATAATGACTCGGTGGTCGTAAAATTTGAGCATTGCGCCAAAATGGTGGCACATTAAAATTCCCTCTCAGTCGTTATAACCGGAGTTATCGAAGCCGATCCGGGCTGGTGCGCTCCCGACCGCCGCACCCGATTCGCCAGGCAATAATCCGATACTGCTGCGAACGGCCTCATTCGACGGGGCTTTGCAATATGCCTAATTGTAATTAAGCAACATATTGGCTTTATGATGGCATTATAATGGATAAGTGTAGATTATAATCTAAAATAAAAGAGAAAATAAATAAAATACCGATGCACTCTTATCACATAAATTTAATGTCATTTCAGTTAGGCTCAACACCAAAATGAGACATTACTGTCATTTGTTATTTAGCGCTATAATTTACTATTTTGAATGCTTACACGAAAATGATGTAGTTACGGTTACCTACATCAAATAGAGCTTAAAAGTAAACATATTTTGATTTGATCTTGGACAGGGCGAATTTAAGCCAAATAAATCATGTAAAAAGAGTAATAAAAATAGTGTTGATTGACGTGTGGTGTATCATTCGATACATCTTACGAAGTAACTTCTAGGATTATACATAATGTTTTATAGTAAAGGGGGCATTCTGTTAGGCAACCAAAAGGTCTTTCAAGATGAAACTTTTTCATCGTTGCTCATCTCGACAATTTCTAATCGATTCTTTGATTGAACCCAATCGCTGTCGAATCGGCGGCGGGCACAACGGCATTCGCCCGATCGGGACAATCGGCATTTCCATCTCAATCGCTCTCCCCGCTCGCCACCCGCCGTTAGTTTTCTTTTTTAAATCGCGCGTTAAGGATTTGGCGTGAATGCGTAAAGGGTGGAGACCCCGCCGCCCCGCCCCCTCATATGTTCTCATCTCTCGCGAAGCAGAGCTTTTCTGAAGCAATTGTGCCCTTATAAATAGCGGAGTTAGCACTACGCCTCTACTAATTCGTAGGCGCCTTGTTTATGTGCGGATCCTTCGATTTGCAACACAAATAGATATAAAGTAGCCGACCCGAGGCAATGTGCGCTAAATTTCCTTTTTTATTGAATTATTAGACTAAGCAGTCGGTTTTCTGGGCTGATTTATGATGCGTTTTATCTTACAGGCAAAAAAACTGTCTGTAATTAGAAACACAGTCACAAGTAACAATTTTGACTTGATTAAGTTGCAACTATTAGATAAGCATCTCATAGTGCGTGTAAAACGCCGCATTTAATTTCATGTACTTTTAAGAGAACTACAAATTAAATATGTCAATTACTCATCCAAAGAATACTAGCATTCAGTGTTGAAGGGTGGTATCGTCGTTTCAAAGTACTAATGGACGACTACTAAACTGATACGGTGTGTATAAATCTAGTTACAAATCTATATATATAAAACTCAAAGGTGACTGACCGACTGACTGACTGACATAGTGATCTATCAACGCACAGCCCAAATCACTGGACGGATCGGGCTGAAATTTGGCATGCAGGTAGATGTTATGACGTAGGCATCCGCTAAGAAAGGATTTTTCAAAACTCACCCCCTAAAGGGGTGAAATGGGGTTCCAAAGTTTGTATGGGGAAACAAGATTAGTTAGACTATTTTATACGAAACTTCACAGGAGTATTTCTAACGATAAATGAGTAAATACGTGTTTCAGGTTTTTTGAAAATTCAACCCCTAAAAGGGAGAAATGTGGTGACGAAGTCTGAAAATCAGCATGGGTATTGTTTTTATGGTTTATCGGGTCGCTGATTACGAAAACCGCAACGATTTTAAAATCCAACGTGGCGGACGTGAATTACCATCTCCCCTGTTGGGGTGAAATGGGGTTGAAATGGCTAAATACTAAACGGCTGGTTCTAGAGAGTTCAAATTTGGCACGTAGGTTCCTTATAAGGTGTAGGGGTGCACTAAGAAAGGATTTTTCAAAACTCACCCCCTAAAGGGGTGAAATGGGGGTCCAAAGTTTGTATGGGGAAATAAGATTAGTTAGACTATTTTATTTGAAACTTCACAGGAGTATTTCTAACAATAAATGAGTAAACACGTGTTTCAGAATTTTTGAAAATTCAACCCCATAAAGGGAGAAATGTGGTGACAAAGTCTGAAAATCAACATGGGTATTGTTTTTATGGTTTATCGGGTCGCTCCAAAACCGCAACGATTTTAAAATCCAACGAGGCGGACGTGAATTACCATCTCCCCCGTTGGGGTGAAATGGGGTTGAAATGTCTAAACATTAAACCGCTGGTTCTAGAGAGTGCAAATTTGGCACGTAGGTTGCTTATAAGGTGTAGGGGTGCACTAAGAAAGGTTTTTTTTTAAATTCACCCCCTATGGGGGTGAAATGGGGATTCAAAGTTTGTATGGGGAAACAAGATTAGATAACTTGGTACCCTGTATCCCGGAAGGGGAAGAGGGAAGAGTTGGTTTCTATGGATTATCGGGTCGCTGATTACTAAAAAAAGAACAATTTTAAAATTCAACATGGCGGACGTGTAATACCATCTCTCATGTTAGGGTGCGATGGGGTAGAAATGTCTAAATATGTCTAAACATTATGGGTGTCGTTTTTAAACGCACAGCCCAAACCGCTGATTCTAAAGAGTCTAAATTTAGAACGTAGGTTCCTTATAGGGTATAGGGGCGCACTAATAAACGATTTTTCTAAAGGGGGTGAAATAGAGATCCAAAGTTTGACTATTTTATTCGAAACTTCACAGGAGTATTTCTAAGAATATGAGTAAACACGCTTTTCAGGCCTTTCAAGAATTGAACCCCTTAAAGGGGGAAATGTGTTGACAAAGTCTGAAAATCAACATGGGTATTATTTTTATTATTTATCAGGTTGCTGATTACGGGTACAACAATTATTTTAAAACTCAACGTAGCGGACGTGAAATACCATTTCCCTGTGGCGGTGCGATGACGTTATGATTGTGGGTGATAAGAATATGGGTGTCATTTTCATGTTTTTTTGGGACATTTCTGGACATGAAAATTCTTGAAAGCATTTGTGCCTAATTGCAATTCAATCGGTGCAGTAGTTTTGCAGCAAATCGGTTGTAACAGACGGACTCACAGACAGCTACAAGTGATCCTATAAGGGATTTATTTTTGCTTTTGAGGTATGGAATGAGTCCCGTTATCCTAATAGATGTTTAAATTTGTATTTGGTGCCATTTCGATTGTCGTCAAGGCCAGTGCGGGTGGCGCGGCGAGACTGGAGTAGTCATCGGGAAACCTCCTGCAGCCGTAATAAATGCATTCAAACTTTTCAACAATAAAACGGCTAGACGGATATGCATGAGGGATAAGCAGATTATACCCTAACTTTAACAAATAGCCCACTTTTTATCCTGAAAAAAGAGCATCGTTCCCGTAGGATCATGTTTATTGTATAGGAACGCGGGCGAAGCCGCGGGTTAATGCTAGTTACAAATAAAACTGCAAAAATAATAGTAATAAAAAATGACCCGGGATATCCATCAATTATAACTATCTAGGAAGCATTAACATAAATCAACAAAAGAAGAGATTACCCCGCGCCCGGGCGACCCCTTCTACGCGGCCAGTCCTCCATCGCCCACACTCCTAAATTCCTCACTGCAACTATGTTTCATATATGTAAAATAATGCGGCTGATGTATCCTTAACCTCCTTGAGGCGGGGGGTTCTCCCTCTCGCGACTTATTCCGATATAATCAATAACTTAGTGGGATCCCCTTTGCATCCGCGTGACAGTGCCGCCAATTGAACTAAGCTAAGGGTTGTTTTTTACTTTTTTTCTTCAAACACAGTCTGATTAGAGACCGTGTTTGGGGCTGTTTGAAGATTTTGTTTCACGACTCGCTTGCCCCCGAAAGACTCATTTTCCAGGCTTGTCGTAATAACGTTTACTCTATGTTGCCGTTTTTGCATAGTTAAGTTGGGTAAATGTTGGCTCTGCAGGTTAGGCGTTAGCGATGGAGCTGGAAATATGAGGTGTTTTATTACTTATTCAAAGGCTGCACAGGGTATGATGTTTAAATTCTCTTTGCTTTATGAAGACTACTTTACTTTGCGTTTTTACCCGACTGCGCAAAGGAGGTTAACGTGTTTATCAGACTCTCTATCTATGTGTGTATGTTTTTTTATGAAGCGCCAAAGAAGCGACAATAAGGTAACAAGACATGAAATTGTAGGTACAGTCGCTATCAGATATATCGCAGTGAATAATACGTTCATAAATATCTAAACATGACTCTTATTGTCAAGGCGCTACAGTGCGTGTTTATTTCTCATATATTTGATTTCGACTGTAAATTATCAAAAAACTTTGGCACTACCACTCATCATGCGTAATATTAATATTGCTCGAATTTCAAAAAACCCTCTAGATGTTTTTTTTCGGTTTTCATAGTCAACAAGGAACTCTTACAGTGTCGTTATTCGTTTTCTCCATTGCGCGGGATAAGGATTATTCAATATTGGCGGTGCGTGAAATATATTTTTCGAGTTAGGAAGGTAATAAATATTACCCTATTAAACACAATAACCAATTACAGGTTAAATCAAAATAATCAACTTTAAATATAAATTAATAATCGAAAATGGCAATTGTTTTGTGAAGTGAAAGTGAAGTGGCCTCTTAAGTGATAAAATGAAAGAGGCTTTAATCACTGATTATTTATCTTATTAACAGGCACCAAAGTTATTTCCTTTATTTTCTCTTAAAATTAACATCAAGTTTTAAAATGATTTATTGACCGATACTTACAGATATTTTTGATCTATTCAGTTTTCGAAAAATTTCAATCTGGCTAATATGGGGGTTGAAAATGTAAAAAAATTACGAATTTCAGCAATTTCGAAATAAATTTGCAAGGTATATAGCTCACAGAGCCTGGAGTACTTATGTATCTACTATTTATGTTCTAAAAATAGGTTGGAACTTAACTTGTACGATGAAATATCAAATATACTTAATTACTAAATATGATATAAATTTATGAAACATCTCATTTTTTTAATGTGTAAAACCTCTATGTGAATACATTAATATTCAGATCTTACCGCACCACTTTACAGGGGCGAACGAGCAACTGAGAGAGGGCGCTGTTAGTTTTATAAATTTATGAAACATGTAGTGTCTCATTTTTTTTACATAGTGGTCGATAAGGTGTAAAAACCTTTCAAATAAACAATGCAAAGATCGACACACAAAGCATAAGGAAAAATTCGTCAGGTCTACCTGGAGCTAGTGTAGCGACTTCGCTAACGCGCTGGACCGGTAATCTAGAGGTACCGGGTTCGTTTCCCGGTCTCTTCCACCAGGTAGCTCCTTTTCCAATTTTTCTTTAAGCTTTGATCTTTGTATTAATGGTTTAAATATGATATATTAATAATTGTTATACCACTTTTTTAAACGAAAACTAATCTAACCAGACTACAGGATGTGCCGTTCACGAGAACATTTCCCATACAAATCGGGAAACAGACTAGACCAATTGAAAATGGTTTCGTTATTGTTTTTATGTTGTTACAGTGTTTTTTCGCCACCGCCATCAGAATACTTGTGACAGTGATTATTTAGTAAAAGGTATCATTGTTCGGGTTTTCAGAGAGACAGACTTTTTTCAATAACCAGTCAACGCGTCTTTATGGACACTCGAACAATCGCACCGTTTACTAAATACTGTCACATTTCCTAGGCTATTCTTAGACTAATTTTAGTATGATTAACCTAATTAAACTATTGATACAAAGATAAATATTGAAATGAGTTACCTGGGGGACGAGACCGGGAATCGAACCCGGTACCTCTGGATTGCCGGTCTAGCGTTAACCACTTCGCTACCCGAACTCCAACCAACCTTTTGAATTTTTCCTTATGCTTCGTGTGTCGATCTTTGCATTGTTTATTTGAAAGGTTTTTACACCTTAGCGACCTTAAAATAGTGGTGTGTACCCATTCAATGAAATGATTCATAAATTTACAAGCTAATTATTTTTAGGCTATTCTTAGCTTCATGTTTTGAAATATTTACGGGGTTTTATTGTGAAATAATATCTGGTGATACTGAGGTCAGTCGATGGTTAGTTTGATGAAAAAAAAGTTTTCTTTTCGCTGTCAATGTCCCCACTGGTTCATCCCAGGAATCTTACCTGGTAAATTTTGTTCCGGTGAGCAGACTGACGAGTATTTGCGAGTGAATGCCAACTTCATTCTGAGGGTCAACACCAACAGTTGGTCTCATATTTTTTACGTCTCGAATATTTGTTCCTGGTTCATGGATGTTATCTATATATGTATTTATATATTATGTATATCGTCGTCTAGTACCCATAGTACAAGCTTTGCTTAGTTTGGGACTAGGTCGATTTGTGTAAGATTGTCCCTCAATATTTATTTATTTATTGTCATAAGGGGCAAACGAGCAAACGTACCGCCTGACGGAAAGCGATTACCGTCGCCCATAGACACCTGCAACACCAGAGGAGTCACAAGTGCGTTGCCGGCTTACAATCGAAATGTGTACTTTACGTCATTTTGTAGTGATTATACCAACTGCCAATTTGTGGTGAGAATGCCAACTGCAAAACTATCGACCTTTTTTCAAGAGGAATTCTGGCATTGTGTTGCCCGAAAGGTGTTGTGTTTGGAGTTATATGTCTAGTGAGTGGACACCCAGAAATTACGTCACTCTAACGTATCGTCGTCGATCAAACGTATAAATTGATTTATATTTCATGTGTGTAATTTTTATTACTTACCGATACCTACTTACGTTTCAGGAACCTGGGACAGCTCTCCGGGTAGTACTGCAATAGTTTCAAGTAGTTGTTTTTCAACGAGAGCGCTCATTTTAAGACTGGTTATTATTTTTTAAACAAACAACCTAATTTCTTAAATATTCTGTTAAGTTGACGGTTCAGAATTATGACTAACGATTTTCTGACACATTACTAGGGTTAGGACTTTTGGTAGAGTACCGTTGGTTCTCAAATCCACGGAGTCGTTAAGGTTATTGTAAAAATCAAAGTGTAAAAACATATAACGATTTATCATGATTTATAGTCTTACATCGTTACTAAGCTCATTCTAATAGAGCGTAACTAATTTTACAAGTAAAAAGTCCAAAATTAAAAAATAAACACCGTAAATAGAAAGTCAAATAAATAGATAAACAAACCACCGTAAATAGGCAGGTAAACAAATTGCTCTAATCTTTGCCGCCCGAACCCGTAGTATCCAGATGGGGAAATTTAAAAGCTTTACTTTATAAGGTGGCTTTAAAATTGTTTTGGTATTGAAATGAGTTAGGTAACGATGAATCAGTATAAATCATGGTCTAGATCACACTATATCATCGTACATTTTTAAGACGTTGGCTTTGAATTTTTTACAATTAGCGACTTCGTGGATTTCAGAACAACAAAATGCTACCAAAAGATCTAACTTCACACATTTCATTAGACTTTCAATCATTACCGCTAACACTAACAACGTCAGCTCTTTTAGAGGCGTAGGTATACCATTTTTTTTTTAATATTACTGATGTAACTAGGGCTGCCATCCGTCCGGGTTTCCCCGGATTTTTCCTAGTTTGGAGGCCGTCCGCGAGTGTCCGGGAGGGTTTTCAAAAAGGTCCGGGTTTTCCCCGGTTTTATGTGAGGAAACAACTTGTTGCATTAATTATTTACCGGCATTGTTGTGTAAAAAGTAGGTAAAAACCGAATAAAAAAAAAAATGTTGATGAAGCGAAAGATGTATCTATGTCAGGACCGTGGCAGGTGGAAAGATGTGGAAAAAAGGCGTTTTACGCCAAATGTCCGGGTTTTTTAAGTGTTTGTGCGGCGAATTTAGAGATGACAGCCCTATGTGTAACTATTATAACATTAAGATTACGACTGGGTTGCAAAAACACAATTACAATTTTTATCTAATTTTAAGCGTTGTCGTGAGGTGAAATTGTCGTTTGCCGGAAGGTTCTATTTGTATAAAATGTAGTACAGTATTATTATATCATTAATCCAACCCTCCTCTATTCGAGTTGTCAACTTAGTTGTTTCACTAACGATACTTACCTCTATTATCAAACGCTCCTTGTTAACTTCCCCCTGTGCACTCGAAAGTTCATGCGAATGCTTACGAGGAAAATGCAGCTTTATATGGATACTTGAGATATTTCATTGCCAAAACTATCTTCTATTATTATTGTATGTAGAACGTACTTTTATATCTCCATAAGCAACTTCATATAGAATAAATAATTATCGAATATTGAAAGGAAATTAAAATAAAACTCCGTCATCTGATAAACTAACTTTGAGTTTATTTTTACCATTTACACTTGACAATGTATTCGTTATCTGTTGTGGCTACGACGGTCGTAGCGCGTAGCGCGTAGAGGCTACGCGCAGCCATGCGGACAAAAGTAAACGCTACGAAATCATCTAAACAATATCATTCGGAGAAGACAAACATTTGCTACCAAATCACACCAATCAACGAATGAAGAACAAATTGACATTTTGAAGCATCAATAAAATATTACAATTTGAAAATGATTTATTCACTTGGATCAGTATAACATTTTTCGTTAGATTAAAATAGTAGGAACGGTATATTTCACTAGTAAAGAATTTTTAAAATAAGTTCTCGTTACACAGTATTAGGAACTATGATAGACACAAGTGCTACCTTTTTACGATCGTAAACTTATTCGTAACCAACATTACCTATAGGATTAGGACAGTCTACACACTTTCATGTTTATAGAATAACAAAAAATATAATAATATCAAGGTACACTGAGATTACACTTAGACAAATGATAAAACAAAAGTATCCTATACAAATAAACAAACAACATGGCCGTGGCGGCGCTCTGTAGCAGAACAACAGACTAATCCGAATTAATCTTAAATATTAAAATTTGTATTCGGAAAGTATAGTGAAACTCTAGATGCGATAATATTGAAATATACATAGGAACCATGATTCTTTCCGCGGCGTAATCCCGCGGAGACACAATCGCACTACCGACTTGTCCACCTACGCTAACTCAAACGTACATACCTCCGATTACAAAACCGATCCAAATAAAACTCCTAGGGAACCTAAACCGCGCCGATGTAGTCGGCACGAGCGGAGCGAACACAACAACTATCGCGGTCGCTCGTAATACTTAGTCTTAACTCATTTACTCAACGCACTAAATAAAATAATATGTTGTAGTAACGCGCGCCTTCGCGTCGAGCTCGATGCGCACGCGCAACCGCCTCCGGGAGATTTGTTAACGTTCCCCAAATATAAATGAATTTTGTATGATTTATTTTTGAGTTCTATTCGATTTTGAGCTAATTTAGGTAACTAGAAGGAAAAGTTCAATGCTCACTTCTTTCACTTTTCAGAATGTTCTCGAACTTAGCAATATTATTTGAAGCTGTCATATGCAATTTATAAGCGAGTCTGTCTACTCAATGAATTTCAGTATCATGTCTCCAAGGACCCCGTCTCCGTTACTTAGCTACTGGGGGCGCTCTTCGCTATAACTGTCTCAATATCGAGTATAGAATAAAATTTTCAATAAAAACGTTGGTGTAACCCCAGCGAGCAGAGCGGAGAGCGGGGCGTGGGGCGGAGGCGGAAACGACGCGCGCGAGCGAGTCTCATTGCACACATACCTATAGGATAACAAGGACCTCCGGCAACCGGCGGAATAAAACATTGCACTTTACTAAAAAACAAATCAATGTTGTAGTAGGATTCACTCGTAGATAAAATATTGTAGTAAACTCCACTAGATAAAATGTAAATATGTAAAATATTTCAAATAACTTGATCTGTGCCATCGAAAATATAAGGGACTCCACGCACACGGTAAAGTGATGAATGTACATGCAGAGAGCCACGAGCGGCGCCGCATGTACCTCCATGCCTTTGGACTCACTTACGCCACTACTAATAATCATTACTATATCAATAAAAATTCAAGAATCACACTTAGTTCCAAAATAAACTCACTTGTTTGCGAGGTAGGCTGAGCGCTAGCGCGCAGCCCGAGTTTCGAGTTCGTTCGTTTTGGAAAAGTTTGCTACGATAATAATTATAATTAACCGTTACCAATAAGCCTACGCGGTGTCGCGCCCCGCGGGCGGCTCGGCGCGGCCTCTCTGCCCCTGTACAGACATCACTTTCATCGAAAGATAACGCGCGGTGCTCGCACGAGCGCCGCGGTACAGTGCGCGCTGCGGAGCCGGCGTCGGCGCCGGCGCAGCGCCGCCCGCCCGGCCAGCTGGGACCGCGCGGGGCCGCCACCGCTCTACTGCTTAACATACGTACCTAACTTCGCTTCATGTTTAAAAAAATCATATACGTATATCACTATATATATCTTCATACATTTACGATGCGTCAGGAACTTCTTACGAGAACGTATCTATGCCTAAAATTAGAACGATTATATGTATGTATTACATAGCTTTAAACAATAATTAAATCGTAATTATCAATATCGATAATATTATATGCCATAAAGATAGGAACTTGCTTTCCTGGGAGTTGATGTTAAAGAAGAGGAGGCGCCGGCGCGGCCGCGGTCGCGTGCTGTCACGGTAAACGTATATAATAAAACCTGTCTAACGTATGATATGAGTGCGCACGCGATTCGCGGCCGCGCGGCGCTCGCCGCGGCCGCCTCCCAGTGCGCGGCGCGCGGCGCGGGCAGCGCCCGGCCGCCGTCGTCACCACCGACCGTGGTCGGCCGTCGGCGCAGTTGCCGACCGGATTCAGAAACGGGACGACGGTCGGCTTACATTAACCTAATACTTATACTAGAAGCTTTAAATGTTTCATTAGGAAAGTGCCGCTTCCGCGGCGACATTCGTCAACGAAAAGAAGCGTTAAGAGCTAATAGTGAACTGCTGCGTTGTCGGACAACGGAGTGAGCGAGGGGCTCTAGGATAGTAACTATACATTTCGTCAGAATAGGATTAGTGTCCAGCGCTGGCGAGAGGCAGCTCGCCGGGCGGGGGGAAGCGGGGACTCGGCGCGCAGAAGTTGGCGTTGGAATCCTTCGGTGACGAGGCGTCCTGCGCAGCGCGCGCCGCCAACAGCGTGATCTGGTTCACGACGTCTTCCATCTCGTGCGTGAGGGGTTCAGCGGGCGCGGGCGGAGGCGGCGCCGCGTTTCTCAAGTGAGCCTCTGTTTCCGCGTGTCTACGGAAGTCCGCTCCCGTGCGGAAGCGCTCGCCGGGGCAGGCGCGGCACTCGAGCGCGGGCTGGACGACTCTGATCACGCCGCGCGCGGCCTCCCGGCCAGCGTAGCACGAGCGGGCTTGATGCGCTTGCAGCGGTCCGGGCGAAGGGAAGGCTACTTTACAGTGCTTGCATACGTAGCAGAGATCGAAGTCGAGTTCGCGAGCGCCTGCAGGCGGTTCGGGAGCGGGCGGTGGGAGGCGCAAGGTCGACGCTCCGGGGTCGGAGGCGATGTGTCGGATCTGCTCGAGTGTAGTCGCCGGTAGCTGCAGCACGCTGGCACCGTTTCCCGTCTCCACAATCAGACCTTGCGGCTGTGGCTGAGGCTGCGGAGCATTAGCGTTGATACCTGCAACAATACAAAATGTACATTAGTCTTGCTTATTTCAGCAGACTCACAAAACAAGGTTAGGATAGATTAGAATCGAAATTGATTTCTAATTATACAGGGAATTTGAATATGTTGACAAAATGGTATCTTGCATCTTCAAGGCAGTGAGCTATGTATGACAGGATGTTAACAGATAGCTAAGAATAGATAAAGAAATCAGCTGTTTGCAAGGTCAAGTACTACACGCGTAACGGTTTCTCTTAGACGCGTCTGCAAAAGGGTTTAATCCCCTTACGGTGAGGGTCATCGTAGGCTTGAATCCCGTTAGATATCGTACATTTAAGAAAAGTGTTTACAATACCATTCTACGTAACGAAAACAAATATTGCGGCGTGTAAAATGTCTGAAACTAAACACCACACCAATTTAAACTAGTTCCGAACAATACCCGCGCCAGCTGTCATAGATTTAAAGTGCAACAAAAAGACACTATCACCACCCAATTTGGGCGCTCCATTGTTCCAAGATCAAGCAAGTTGCTCGCGCGGGTTATTTTACATGCGTGATGCGTTTCTAACGAGCCCCGGTGCTGTAATTGATTCGGACTCTACTTTATGCGGCTATATTCGCAAATGCATAATACATAGCAGCCTCAAAGTAAGGGCCGAGCCACAACGGCGATTGTGTCGATACTCGCTCCAGTTTCCGTCCTATTTTCTACGTTTAAAAGGCACCAGGCCTTATATCGCTAGTGCGAACTGTATAACGAAGCAGCCAGATGAGATTCATTTTAAAAGATTCATGAGGGTACTCCTGGAAATATACACCTTTGAAGTTGGGAGCTTTGAAATCGATTTGCGTTCATATTGATCGCGAGACCTCCAGGTTTCCTTAGTCACGTCACGTATTTTTTTATTGTAAATGAAAATTTAAAAATATGGTCGTTGTATCTGAGCTTTATACGATGATAGTCTGAACTGCCCTCCACAGTCTCCTAAGTTATACTTATCTTCGTACCGAGTACCGACGCGATCCCGGCTTAATCTCATGCGGGAATCTCTTGAATAATGTCGTGCGAAACGGAGCATAGCTTTCAATCAGGCTGTTAACAATCGCCCACTCTGATTGGTAGATCGTGGGCCGGGTAATGAGACCAGAAGCCCGGGCGTTGCTCATACGCATGTCATGAGCCGACATGCTAATGATCGCCCTAAAAGGCCAAATGTTCCACGTTATTAGGGCTGACGTATGGCCTGGCTAGATCAACTCTTGAGAACGAGCTGGTTTCAATAGTAATACTATGCCTTTATATCGGTTGACTTGTGACTAACTTGTGAACGGTGAATCCCATGTCATTTCATTTAAGGAAAATCTCTAAATGCATTCACCTATCGCTTTGGCATGATTGTATAATTGAAGCCTATAGAGGTAGTATTTATCGAGCGCACAGCACAAAGCCCCTGCCACAACACGCCGCGGCCTGACGTTAATTCGCAACCCTTTCTGCCAATTAGTTACAAAATAGCCACACTATTGTGATACTAAAACGACCACACATCGCATCCAAGAAGCACAAGTATACATTCAAGACTGAACTTCATATGTTTCGCATTAGAGCTCATTTTGTGGCGTTGAAAACGCGCGTGGATTGGTCAGTTTCTTTGGTAGCCAGGTTTAAGTCAAAGGGCTTCTTAATCCGGACTTGTAGGTCGTTACGCGTTATTATAACGCGCCGGCGACGGCGTTTCTCTGCTCATTTACATCTCATTAAAGAGGCTATTATAGGACTAGAGGAGGCATTGTTCAGGGCTTCAATTTTAATCTTTAATTAGCTGTTCCGTTGATAAACATTTCGAATGCGTAAAGAACTGGTCTTCGGAAAAAAAAAAACATATTTCGATGTTCAACTGTCCGCAACCCCGCGCAACGTTAGTTTGGAGTGATAGATCGTAATTAGACTGGACCCAATGAGAGGCTGAGCGACGGGTAAAGGACAGAGATTTGAAGCGATTAGAGAGAAACGTTTTCCTTAATTGTGTAGCTTATTATGGAATTTTACTTGAAGGTTTCTTTGTGTGAGGTACATAAACATTAGCACCTAGGTAGGTATTTAATGATTTTATTCATATAGAACTGAGAATATGCGATGTAACTATACACTATACACAAATGTTTTATTAAAACTAACCCTACTTCTTGGACTTTAATGTCCCTAAGTGTTAAGTTCTCTCATTTCATTAAGAACAGTTTCTAAATGTCGGAAGGCCAATGTATTATACACTTGGCCAAATGTAAAAACACTTATGAATAAGCCCTGGGAAACTTAAAAATTGCAATTATTTTAATTGGTTTTTCTGAGCGAACTTTTTCTAAGTATCCCAGTTTATCGCGATACGTATGGTTTTGAACTAGTTACCATGCAATTTCTATCGCCAAATCAATCTGCGCATCGGACGGGCGTATTCCGTAAACGTAGTCGAGCGGACAGCGAGTGACGTCTCATCAGTGTCGCCCGACATCGGCCGAGCAATTAGGCTAACGGAGCTTCTTAGAGCGAATGTTTCTGGAATAAGGACAGCGTAACCTTAGCCGTATCTGATGGTCATTTGGAAAATTCTCCAACTGGTAGATTGGTGTCTTTGATCATGAGTCAAAGTCATTGAGAATTTGAGATTGACTCCGTGAATCGAGGGAGGTGACGGTTGATCTTGTCTTGTTTTTGTATTTGTGAACGAAATTACGGGCACTTTATTTCATTGACAGTAAACTATGATCTCCTATGGCACAAGTTTAAGATCCGTTCTGGTAGAACGATACTATTTAATATCAATTTTTAATTAGGTACACTAGAAAAAAACTCTTATTTGCTCTTTGTTATACGAACGTTGCATACATTACTCCCCTGTCTCGTCTTGATACGTAGAGTGCAACGACTTGACAAGATATGCGTATTTATTTTGATCAAATTTCAATACGTGCCTCCTCGTATCAAATTGAAAGTAACTTCTTCGATCAACGACCTTTCGATATATAATATTCTCTGCATATGCAAATATAAAAATAGCATGGAGTCGAGCATTGTTCGAATAAGTAATAACAAAGTTGAAAACTGATCGGTATCTGGGGGCACTCGCCAAGAATAGTTAAAAATCTACCTTTTCTCGAATCATATTCTTACTATTCATAGCTTCGGTCGGGATAACAAAAAAACCCAAATCATGTAGATTTAAGAAAATAGCCGTCTTTTCTGAGGACAATGTACTTAACCTCATATAAAAGAGTGGTATCCAAACTCATAGCGCAGTATAAATTACTATTGCGCATTGAATTCGACAGCGGCGCGTAAAAACCGAGTAAAATGGGCGCGTATTTTTTCTCATGTAGAGTAAAAAGAGGTTGACGTTAATTAGTTGTGACGCAACCCTTGCCTTTGCGTCTTAGCTCGTGAAGCCTTAGGTGTCGGCCGTTTGCCGCTGGCACCAGAGTAAGTAGGTTGTAAGTCGCGAATCCGCTTTGTTCGCGTTTACTTACCACAGTAATCGAATTAGGACACTATGTTTCGCGCTTATTACACGACAGACAGGTGCGTGTTTTGTTTTTTATTTAAACTTGACATATTTTAAATCCTATGTAAACGGATAGTTTTATACAAGTCAAATTGGTGTAGTCGTTCTTTCTATCCTACATTCTACGTAGAAAATAAATTCATTCGTGAAAAGCGATGTATGTTAATTGTGTTTAAATTTATATATCTAATAATATACCAACTACTGTAGAATAAAAAATGGGACACTACCGTCCTGGATATGTCATTTTCTTTCCTTATTAGTTAGGACAGTAGCGAAGATTTTATCTTGGTCCTTCGGACCGGATAGAATTAAGTTGGAACAAAAACAATCGGCGAGCGTTACTGCCGCCGAGCAAACGATGTGTCACGCAATCTAAAGCGATAATCGCCACTGTAAGCAGTTAGGAGAGGAGGTGATCAATCAGTGGACAGCGGGACACTCGGGGCTTGTTAAAAAATGTTTGTGCTACTGAACCGACCTGTATGTATGACTATGGATGTAGAATTAGGGCGGACTGTTTCTGGTTGTCTGTGATCGGACGTGAAAATTGAATAGTATGAGCAGCACGACATGACTATTTCTAAAATCGGCACAGGAAATATATTATACAAATCACTCTTGGATCGCTCTCGACTATATTGAGTTGAATTGAATAAAGCATTTGCATAAACCTGACTAATATAATGACTTACGAAGTGGGTGGAAAAAATCAAAATTATAATGGCTTCCTTCCTTCTGATCCATAAAAATAAGTTAGTGCAGATTGCGACCTGACGTGAAAATGCATAAACTCAATTTCACTCCTGCGGCAATTCCAACGGCTATTAAGCAATGATTTCATCGAATTTTCTATCCATCATATTAATGCTCGAGTGGCTGGAACGCATTATCCCACTCCCCTGGCTCCTCGAATCTCACCGCATTCAAATATTTAATTACTTTAAGACCCGATCGTTTATAAATTCTGGCGAGAGTGCTATCATAAAACGCGCTAATGCCTTATAATTAAAATATTCTCAGCAAGCCGTGGCGTAATGGCACCTCCGGCGGCCGTCTCCGCCGTCGGAAAAAAACGCATAAAAAATTACATTCACCCCAGAGGACTCACCCCTTGTGTCGGGAAAATCGATTAAAAAGAGGAGTCGCGGGGGGTGCGGCGCGACGCGGGGAGGGAGTTTAATATGTACGAAAAAATGCACGACGCCACGGGAGCGAGGGAGAGATCCAAGGAGCGACTCGAGTTGCCTTCAATTTTTATAATTACGTTCATACGTGAGCGCGGCTGGCGGTACGGTAGCCGCTGAGTGCCGCCCGCCTCCACTCTCAGATTACTTATTTAGAATAGTTCCCTTCCCTGCCGCCACCGCCGCCGCTGCTCTCTCGCACTACGACTTTTTAATTTTTAAATAGCTTCAGATATTATATTAACTTTAAAGTGGACTAAAAGCATTGAAAAACTAAAGCGAGCGAAAACATTTCCTGAACTCTTTAGAAACATCGTTTAAAAGATCTTGCGTCCGTTATGAGAAAAAAGTATTAATGACAACACTTGGGAAGTAAGTCGTATTATAACTTTACCGTTTCCGCGACAAAATCAATTTCCATCACTGAAAGAGCTCCAAACTTTTCCACATACACAGCAATCAAGGAAAGAAGGGGGCAATAAGAACGGGATAACCAACTGGAGGACGTCATCTCAGGAGACGGTTTGCAAATGAGCGGGCCACGCACACGCGCGTGCCTACACACACATGCGCTAATCCTCGTCCACACACGTTACGTACAAGCACACATTTTATAAATAGATATCGCTTTTTTTATCCGGGAACAAGAATACGTAGGGGGAACCACCCGGAGGAGGGGGCTTGCGGGGGACGTGTTGGATTTCAGATTGCTACGAACTGCAAAAATGAGGGATGAAAGAAATATAGCTTAAAACGCAGATATTTCCCGGCGTCTTAAGGCGCCGGAGGGGGTGTGGGGGCCGTAGGGAGTGTGTGGAACAAAGTAGAGTGGCGATATTGAACCAAAATGAAATGGTAAACGAACCGTGCGCGTCCGATCTAATGCGAATTTATAATTTGGACATTGCCCCGGACGGCGCACTCTTTGAACTCTAAGGGTGGGTTACGGTTACGGAGGTGAATTTACAAAGAGTGCGGATGTGATTTATAAATAGGGGAGTAGATGCGTGTGCTGACCGTTCGTTTTCGTTAGTGGTTTTTTCCATTAGGCTTAAAAAAATAATCAGATTCGGTCGTAGGATTTTGGGTGGATGTGTTGGTTGTCAATGAGGTCGTTTTGGCACAACGAGCGGTGTTTAGGCGTTTCCTCATTGTCCTAACGCGAGTGTCCGCCGACCTAATTGCCGTCGCGCCGTCTAATCGGGATATGCGCCACGCGATAATTGCGCCAGATTACTTAAAGAGCAAGCGACTTATGTACAGACAGAGGGGACTACACTCTGTCGGCTGATAAATACAGAGACAAGTAATATTTTTCTTAACTGACAAAAAAATAAAACAATTTAAAAAGACAATCTTTATTTACGATTATCACTTATTTTTCTACTACATGAATAAAAAAAAGACGCGAGACACCGTAACTTGGCTTGTAATAATGAAACAAAGGACGCTTGCAGAGAATATGTACCTACTTAAGCAACACATTAAACAAATATATAGCGAACATCCAATGCGGGTCCCCTTACTTCGCAAATTGTCATTACTAAATATAAATAAATAAATAAATAAATAAATATTAAGGGACAATCATACACAAATCGACCTAGTCCCAAACTAAGCAAAGCTTGTACTATGGGTACTAGACGACGATATACATAATATATAAATACATATATAGATAACATCCATGACCCAAGAACAAATATTTTGCACAAATATTTGCCCCGGCCGGGATTCGAACCCGGGACCGCCGCTAACAACGTTGTGTGCAAGAGTTGTTATGGTTTCTTTCAAGTCACAAACGCTGCCCATCACTACTTGTATAGTCTCCCGAAGAAGGGTAGTTTCTCACGGTGTAAATCTAGTATATAAATAGTCGCAAGCTCCATAACTTCCATTATTCTAGATATTTCTCTCGCAAACAGATTAACGTCTGCCCGTAAGTTGGTTTCATAAATCTGAAATTACTGCGATCGTTGTTCTTTTCATTTCACTTTCACCTTTGTCTTGCTGAAAGATGAGGTCTAAACGAGGTTCAACAAAGGATTCTTTTGAAGCTTTTTACAGTACGCAAGACACCCCTTTTCTTTAGAACATTGTGTTTTCTGAGCACAGATCGTTAAACCGCCATCTTGAGAAAATGTGGCGACTTTCTTTAGACGACAAGTCTACTCATAAGCCGACTAACCACCTCAAGTTTTGCTATAAGCGAAAATTTCTAATATATAAATCTAAAAGTTTGCAATAAATTCTTTGTTATTAAATAACTCACCCAACAATGTTTGCGAAAAATCTAGATGTTTTTAAGTTCTTACGACGGCGATGGATCGAGACATGCGGAAGCATGTCAAGCCAAGTTTAAGCCAAGAAAATGGTTATAAATATTTTCTAAACCTCAGTAGCATAATGAACAGGCGTTAGTTTGTAGTGTCAGGTCTTCTCTGACTCCTTCTCTGACTCGTCTCCAGATTGCGGACGAGTTAACTTTATTACCTTGCCGAGGACGAGTGCAGTGTTAATTCGCGCCGCTAATTGGTAATGAGCCCGTAGGAGGAGCGCGGGCGACTTAAACGTTTAACTCATTCAATGGCATGTACTACTGACACACTGTCTAACTATTGTCACATTTATTGCTGTAATAAAGATAGGAAAATTTAAGTCCCATGCTTCACCGGGACGCCACAACGACGTCGTCATCGTCAGCTGCCGTATCCAAACAAATCATATTGAAATGTATGGAAGCTTGGCAACGCTTGGTTACCACAATTTTGTATGGCGTCCCCGTGGGGCAGATCTCTAAAAGAACCACCCGTTTAGACATGTACATGTTTGTAGGAAGCTGCGAGGTGTGAATGTTGAGTCACAGTTTATTGGTTCCCAGATTAAGCGATCCGGACCCGGCGCTAAGAGGCTAGATTTCAAAGATGTCAATAGTTTTACTGCAGGCACGTGACGTGATCACGCCGTTCGGAACAAAGTGCACGGTGTAAGTGGTAAAGTGAAAATTGCGTACGTGAACTGGAAGAAAAAATATTAAAAATTAATCAAGCCGGGGGTGGAGAGAGCATATGTGTCGACAAAAAACCGTCTCCCTAGCAAGCGGCACGTGCGAACAGCCGTTACGGCCGCTCCGCCGGCGAGTTAAAAGTTCCTTCGGACAAACAGAGGATTTGTCACAATTACGACTGGGCGGCGCGTCCCTACTTGATTAAAACCTAAATCACGTGACGTGTTTACAGCCGCGCCGGAGGTGTTTTCAATTTGGCCAGTCCTAGACTCGCCATTGGCGTTCCGGACACGTCTCGACGCACCTATCTGGGGGCCGACCGGCGTTTTGAATTTGTTGCGAATTAAATTATTGATGACCTAATCGGCCGGGCCGATCTCCTACTCCTCGGACGTGCTCACCCACTGGGAACCAGCGCAGGCTTAAAAGTCACGTCGCTTAATTATTTTAAATGTCGCGCCCGAAATCCGTCGACGCCTCGCTGTTTCGCCACGGTAGCGTTTCGCTCGTAAAAAAAGCTACGTGAAAAGAGGAGATTAACATTTGAATTAATCGGAAGATTAAGCATAATGAAAGAAAATCTCATTACGGCCCGCATAATGGCGGTGAGAAATATCGCCGGCGAACGGAAAGACGGAGGCGTTATAAAAGAAAGGCGAGCGCGAAGAAAATTAAAAGCTCGAACGAAATTAAAAAATGTGAAAAAGTGTAATCGACGCTCGGCTGCGATTAGGGGGAAATGCAAACAGGACGAGGCGGTCGGCTTCTGGAAAGTTCTCAATTAAAGAAGGCCACGGAAAGACTCGTTGTAATTAGATTCTTCCTCATCTTCTTAAATCACCGCCGCTGACACTCGGCTTGTTTAATTTGTAATCGAGACTTGTTAGCCTGCGTTCTTTTAATTTCATTTTCCCGCTTCTAAGTAATTTTCTAGGTGGCTTGATTGAAATTGAATTACCTCTAGCTATGTGTGGGAGGCTGTGATTAATCTTGGCTTTTCATTTATTTTAGATTGCGTTAGTAGATTGTTTATCATAAATTTTGTTTGTCTCCTTAAGCTGTTGACATTGAAGAGTCTCCTAGACGGGAGACGTGACATTCCTCGGGACATACAAATACAAAGCCACCTCTAGTGGATGAGCTGTAACGACTTCCTTCTCCGTCGATCGCGTGTCCTCTAATTATTCGAGATTAAGGTACGGAACTAGGTTAATGTTTGTCGTTCATTCAAGTGTGGTCATTGTCCAAGATGGTAGGAGTGATATCTACAGATCCGAAACAAAATTGGCTCTTCAACAAAACTTCGTGATCGTATTTAATTCCCATCAGAATTCACTAGTGTCAAAGAGTTTTTTAAAAAGAGATAGAAAGCAATATGCTATGCGTTTCTCAAGATTTAGGTCCAAACGCTTTCTTGACAATTTTATTTCAAAATGTAATAAACGTCATTTCAATAAAAAAAATACAAAAATGTAACGGAAGACTTAAAATTTAAAAAGATCGCTTCGCATTTCCATAAAAAATTATGTACGAAGCACGAAAAGCACAGCGTTTAACTCCTCGTTCAAACAACGCAATCGCAATTAGAAACAAAAATTAAAAGCAATTAAAGCGCTCGACACCTCCGAGGGAAGTCCCCTCACAAACAAGCGCTCAAAGTGAACTCAAGGAATTAATTCCCGGTGTCCGAGGCGCTTAATTAAACAGCCTTGTGATTACGGAGTCAGGAAGTCGCCGGGCGCTCGGCCGCTAAGCGGCCAGTCGTCTGCGCAATTAACCGGCTTAGCTGAGGTAAGGGACGGCGACGACACGACTGCCTGGGACATGCTTGGGACCAAACGTGCAATTGTTTTCTAGGCAGAGTGAACTGAAAACAAATATGCAGAAAAGCGAGCCGTCTCCAGACGGGACAAACGCGAGGAGGAGGATGATTATGACGTGCATTTTGAATGAACGTAGTCGGAAAAAGTCGATGAAATCATCCGGGTTTTTAGAAGTGACTATGGAGTTGGAGACATAGAACAGGCTTGTAGGAAGTAAATAGATGTGAGAAGACAGGTAGAGGACTGGCTCAAGTGCAAGCATTGTAGCTAGTAGCTACTAAATTGTAAACAAAAGTGCATTATAAAATTATAAAGAGGTAGTGATCGGTAAACTGCACCTTTAAAATAGGTCAGCACTTGACAGGTGAGACCAAACCTGATATAAAGGCATTTACGTTATGACTGAGACATGCTTGCATAAGAAATGCCAGCTCACTTTCGGATAGAAAAAATCTAATTAAATTTTCTGGGACACTCTTTCATTTGAACCTATATACATAGATGGAACACCATCGGACGAAATAAAGGATGAGGTTTGATGACCATCCGGATCGTGTCGCTATCGTCTCGCGAACCCTCGAGCGAGCCTTAAGCCCGCCCACGACGAGCGATTAAGCAATTAACGCCGAAGGGCGGACACTCGCTCATTTAACTTTCCTTTGATTTTCCTCCACTCGGTTTTTGCGGTCTTCAGAAGGGGACAGACTTTGCTGTTAAAGCGATTTAGGAGTTCAGAAGTTTGCGCGGTTACGGAAATGTAAGATTTTAGCAGAGTTAAAGTAGGTATTTTGATCGGATTAATGGAAAGTCTTTTGTTTAGCACATTGATTGGGTGCATGGATTAACATTTTATAGTTAACTAGGTTTACATATAACCAGTTGGACCTGAATATCCCATTAAGAAATTTGCTGATCCTTTATTTTTCACTGCCATGATGAAAATTTGGTTACGTAATTTTAATTGAATGATCGATAATTTGAGCACTAATCTCACCTGCCAAAGTACTTATAGATATTATTCAGAAAGAAAGTTATATTTCCTGCTAGGCAGAAATATAAGCTGTACCTAAGCGTCACGATGTGAAATATGTACTTAATGAAGTAAAACAGTTAACTACATAAATCATTTTCCAAATGCAAAGCTTCACTTAACAGCTTTCCTCGCTACCCTAATCCCCACAATTAAACAAACCTCGGTAAAAGGGCAAGATCATTAATTAAACACACAGAATCATCTTCCAAACAAATAAAGTAACCCTTTCCTTATTAGCTGATGTTCGCTTTAATTCAATAGCCGCGAAAACTGCGCAAACTGAAGGGTTGATTTGCATGTCGGAAGGGTTAACCGGAGGTTCGTTAGGGTAACAATTAGAAGGGTAGCAGGAAAAGTCGTGGGAAAATTGAGGCAGGTCAGGGAAAGGGGGACTCATTATCACTCGTCAAGAGAGAAGGCTTTTGTTTTGCAGAGCGAATTGAGGTTATGATTTTAATAGGTTACTTAGATTTTCGACGTGGGACTTTTTGGATTCTAGTAAGTTTCAATAGGAGTATTTATTATAAAAAACAGTATAGTATAAATGGCGAAATTAATGCCTCGACGTTGAAAACAATGAAATGGTGTAGGGCGTATGGCGTTTGGAGACAGTTTCAAAAACAATTTCTGTGTTAAGGAAATATGTTAATAATGTTGGTGTAGTAGCATTATATGCATTAAAGCTACTACATCAACATTATCAATATTTAACAAGCCACAACCGCTTATTCCTGACATAAACGATGTGTATCTGTTACAAACAAACTATAATTACCGTAAAGAATTTTAAAAAGCTAAAAACGACAACGCTTGTTAGACAAATGAAGAAATATACCGAAACACATCGGAGGCGTTCCTCATGCATTTATTATTCACTAATAAGTCGTTCCGAGCGGAGAAATTACAGCCTTACAATTATATTAGTATTAATGAGAACTTCCCACTTTGTTTTTTGTACGCCTTTTTCAACCAAACCCTCGCCTGACCCGAAGGATTTCAAACAGAAAAACACGGACTTTTAATAATTAAATACACAAGCGATGGTAGAAACACGATGATTAAATAGTAGAAGTGTTAAAAAGAATGATAATGTTATACGAGACTATAAAAATTACACGATACATTGATGATAACACGCTTTCATTAAGAACAATTACAAGATACGAGTAATTGTCGGGTTTTTGTGAGCATTTCACGCTCTGTTTGGTCTGAAGAAGCTCGTGTGGGCACGCGACCGTTTTTATAATTAATTTCCATAATTATACACGTGGCTGATTGTTTACTAGCACTTGTATATGAACAAGCGTAGCGTAAAATCTGTCTTGACGTATATCCGAAGAAAATAGAATTGCAATTTTGAGGCGATTTCTGCTTTCTTACCCAATCATGAAGGGTCGCTTTAAAATTTGGGTTGTTTAGCCGCTTTTGTTGCACGCAACTTTAATGGGCCGGCGTGGGTAGGGCTGCCGTATAGATCGATGCAATTTTGATTGATTGCATTGCTTAGTGTAGTGTAACCAATCTTATTGAAAACTGCCATTGTATGCCATCGGAAAGGCCGGAGCTGCGTTCGACGCGCCGCTTGTCAAATGGTTTAAATTGAAAAAATAGGGGACAACCCTAAAACGGAGAATGTGACATTTTATATTTTTGGGGAGTTATTATACTGAGTTGTAATTGAAGGTTTGATAGGCTATAAGTTTGTGGGCATGGGGTATTTTAGAAAGCGAAATATGGAACATTCATTTCATTCATAGGTAAATATAACACCACATTTTGAAATGAATGAAATACTTACAAATTGCTTAGGTAGGTAGGTACTTAAAGAAACTGGGCGGACAGACTCATTATTTCTATTCTTCATTGTATCAACGTTTTAGTCACTGTCCAAACAAACTTCCGATTCACTTTGACCTGCAAATTGTATCGTGTACTTCCACCAACGTCGAAACATCTGCACGAGCTTAAGTGTAAACATTAGTGAAATAAATTAAAACCAATCAGTCGTAACACGTCATGCGATTGTACATATGTGACACTAGCATAACACTACTGAAACGACCCTCGAGCCATAGGAATAAGATACACATTGTGTTCTACAGTTCTGTTAGTGCACGGGACTTTGATGTGTCAAACTCAAATGCCGATTTCTTTTTCAATTTAAATCGATTAGGCCGTCCGTACCCAAAGGATTTTAGACTGGTGCCAATGTTGGGTTTCTATTTGTGCAAGTGATTTTGTTTGTCAATTCCTTGTTACTGTGTTGTATTTGTTCAGTATCATTGTCAATAACAACTAAATACGTAAAGTTGATGAATAAAATTAGCATGATTGTAACAAATTCAATCGCATAGAAAAAAAAATGGCACACGGATTTTAAACAGGTACACGATTGCAAAATTAATTATCAAACCGCGTTTTTTCCGATTTGAACTCTGCGGCTTAACGAAGTGTATTTTTCCCGAATACAAAGGAATGTAAACATCGTCAGAGAAAACAACAATTAGAATAATGCCGATATCGACGCATCGCCGCCAGCGCCCTCTGTACCACCCCACCTCCCCATTATTTTATCTAATCAAAAAGTTTTAAAAGGAAAAATTATACCGGCCTTTATTATGAGTCAACTTTCTTTAGGAGGGGAACAGAGGATATATTTTTAATAACGCCGCTAAAGAAAGTCATCGCACGAAATAAGGAATTCCCTCGGAAATGAGAACCTTGTCGTAATCAGCGGAGTTAGTGGAGGCGCTTTGAATACTTTTTAATTCAAATGCGATCAAATAAATAAGGAAATACACGGACGTGCTAAAAGGGATGGTTTTTGTGTTGTGGTGCGGTTGCGAAAAAGTTTATTTATACGGCATTTTTATACGTAAAGGCAACGTGGGTATATAATCACTAATCAGAAGCGAAAGCAGAATTTTTTAAGCATGTTAAGTAACTGCATATGTACGTTTACAAAATGTTATAGCTGAGTTAATTTAAATAATGTCCGTTAGTTTGATTGTAAAGACAAATACATGGGACAGTCCTATTGTTGAGCAAAAGACACATTTGTTTTAAAATGATAATGCTTATTATCATTTTCAAGTAAGAAATTTCACCAATATATATATATTTTTTTCCAATAAGAAATTACCCTTACAAGCCTATTATTTCTGGTTAATTTATTAACACAAACATTTATCATTATTTATAATATCAATAATTAATTTTCAATTTGCTAACATCAAAGCTGCCAGCTAGTTTCTTTATAAATTAAGAAGGCGCAAGAAAAATACCCCGAAAAAAAGCGAGGGTGAGATCTCCCCAAGCAGTTTCTTTACTCAACGTTTTCAGTAAATATGATTCGTTTATTAAAACTGGCTAACACGAGAATGAGCTCTGCGAGTTGAAGTTTAAGAGTTATTTTTCTACTGGACTTTTTTTTATGTTTGAATAATATTTTTGTGAGGCGGCATTATTATTGCACACCTTGCATGCGTAAATCAGGGCCTGGGGCGGTACATTGCTCAGACAAAAAGATGCAATTATATGCAAAAGGGGGGAACGATAATGAAGCCGTTTTCTTCGGTTTCAAAGGTTTCTATTAGATCTATCTTATTACTTTCTAATAAGACTGTAACGCAGTTCGCTAGGGATAACTTGCGGTTTGCTCCAGGATCAAGTATCATCTTGGATAAAATAACTCCCCTGCATGTTTATCCAGCCTGAATCTAATGTTATCCATTCCAGCTACAACACCAATTTTATACACAATCCAATCCAACAAATTGTTTTTAAACACCATAAGAAAAATAATATACTTACCTAGGTATTTATCTCGTAGTTATTTATAGTACTTACTCAATCTAAAATTCCTAACGGTGTCAACTTTTACGTACAAATACAAATTTTCTTTATATGTAAATCATTAGAGGAAAACAAGCGTTCTTATCGCTAAATAGCGATCACTTCCAGGTATCCTTTAAAGCGATATATCAACGATATATACCGATATTTTGATGACTTGCTTTTCTTGTACGTAAATTATACGTAAATATATTTCATGAACTACTTATATTCGTTCTAGGTTTTACAGAAATCACCAGAAAGCGATGTTTCAATATAGCCATCAATTATCATATTTATTGGCGTACCTAATACTGTACATAAAATTTAATGAAAAATGGGGAATGGTTATTTAGTTTGGCATCACTACATAGTATAAAACAAAGTCTTCCTGTTGTCTGTCTGTCCCTGTGTATGTTTAGTTAGATCTTTAAAACTACGCAACGGATTTTATTGCGGTTTTTCAAATAGATAAAGTGATTCCAGAGGAAGTTTATATCCATACTAATATTATAAATGCGAAAGTGCGTCTGTCTGTCTGTCTGTCTGTTACCTCTTCACGCTTAAACCGCTGAACCGACTTAGATGAAATTTGGTATGGAGATAGTTTGAGACCCGGGAAAGGACATAGGATACTTTTTATGCCGAACAAATTTAGTGTTCCCGTGGGATGAGCGGGTAACACCGCGGGGTACAGCTAGTGTATTAATATATGCATGAGCAACACCGCGGAAAGAATAGCAAGTGCTAGAATATGTCTTTATGGAACATTAGGTCAAGGTTTAATAACGGTACCTATGTAGGTATATTTAGAACTTTAAAAACGCTAATATTTTATTCAACAATAAAAATGAATTCTTAAACCAAATTGTATTTTTTTTTTACAATGAGACTAAATTGTTAAGTTGGGTAGATAATGTAACGAAAACTAGGCTTTATAAGACGCATTGAATAATTATACAGTGTGATTTAACGTTACATCAACAAAGTGAAGTCGACTACTGTTATAAATAAAACACCCAAATTCTTAAGCACATTAGTTTGTACTGTCAAATGTATTGTTATAATGAATAACCATGGTTACTTACAATTTTCGTTCATAATAAAGAAAAGGTTTTGTATGCTATCCTACCTATCTCCAACAACTACTTGATAAATCCTTGATTTTTGCGATTGTCACACATTTGAATAAAACAATTTGAAACGCTACGAAGGCTCAAATAATAAATATACGCGATATAATACGTTTAAACTGTTTTACTTTACTTCTTTGATTTTAAAATTATGATAGAAACTTAAAAAAAGTCCGTGGGATAAAAAAATCATCTCTGAATTTTCCGTATTGCGAACCCAATTTTTTTCACATTCCTTCGAGTTTATACACGATAAGGATACACACTCAGAAATAAATTTTCCGAGAGATTGAAATACTTAAAATTTTCAAGAAAATCCTTTAATGTGCAATTAAGATTTTTCTTTAAATAATAGAAAAAAATTATAATATACATGGGGATGACAATGATTATGATAATTGTTGTAGATATTTTCACGTGCCGCAATACATTAGCGCAGCGTTTAATTCGCGGCGGAGTGAGAGTGTGAGTGTGTTTGTTTATGACTTCCTCCACCGCACCGCGCCTAAGCCCGTAAAGAACGAGTGTAGGGCCCCACGCTGCGCTCTTTTACGTCCACAAAAACACATTTCCGTAATCACCTTATAAAGGGATTACTATAAATAAAAAGGAAAAAGGAAATTAACCGCGTTACACGAGGAAAAATCCCGTCCCCTCGCAATATATGAGCTCCCACTGATAAAACACTTTATGTACGTTTTTCGCGTAAATGAAACAATATGTTATTATGTATTACTGACAGTCCAAACGCTCGGTAAAGCATAATCAACTTTATGTCCGTTGAAATTGTGCTAAAATTGGAATGAATCGCGTAATATGAAAAGTCAGGAATCGTAAACATTTTTTTATTCGTTAAAAATTCTTTACGGTTCTTGTTTTCAGGTAAGCGTTCCGGACGTAATTATTGGGTAAATAAAATATATTATAACAAGGCCCCTTTCCAGTGAAAATACATAAAAATATGCAGCTACCCCTGTAGGTTTATGCCGGTCGGGCGGCGTGAGTAGGGGATAAAAAAGAAAATGAGGAGTTATGTTTTCGGTAATAAAGGACGGACGAGAGAAATCGTTTAAGACGCCAACAAATGAGATGGAACGAATATATTTGATTATTTTTATGGCGTGGAATGGCGATACGGTCGGTCTCGGACTTAATGTCTATTTGTTTTACTAGACTTTAATATTATATTGTTTACGGCCGGGTTTATAGGCACTTGTTAATTTTTTTGAACAATAAAATGAAATTGTAGTTGCTGCGTTTCGCTACAATTCACATTCAAATCGAAATGCCACAGTTTACCCCGGTATAAAGCTATATAAAAGGGTTGCATATGAAAATCATTAAATGATATTTCGATTACGTGTTAGAGGATATTCCAATCAATAAATTAAAATTAATGTTAGTAGCTAATGACTGAAATCGAAGCTAGAAAACGTGTCGTTTCGATTTATTGCAGTCACAATTGAGAGAGCTCGTTAGTTTTATGGCTTCTAAAAAAGCGGACATGAATCAATACATGGGACACAAAGCGTAATTTATTTGTCCGTCCGTAATGCTCGGATGCAGTGAGAAATGGGTTCAGCTTGGACTATATGGTGAATTTAGCGTTGTACTGTATGTAGCGATTTGTTACTATGAGTTTTACATTATCCTGGGTTCCTTTCTGGTCTAGCAAATCTTAGGGTCGTTATTTATATTTTAGTGATAAAAAAACACAATACCCGTAGTATTATGAATCGATGTTCAGAGAGCTGTGGAGACATATTGAGGCTCAAATCAGTTTTCATACATGTATATAATTTCATATAAGAGTTTTGTTAAGTAACGTAGTAATTAAGTTCACAAACAACAACTGATTACAACAACAGAAGTTGTTGTAATTTTGAGTGAGCTGTGACGTAAGATGTTGACAAAGTATTTTTTAAATTGATGGTTTGTTATAAAGTGCAACTACCCCTGACACTGACGACGCAAGATACAACAGTCGTAGTTTAATGAATCTCATTAACCAGTAAGTAATAAAGTTTACGATCAAGAAAAGTGAAAAATGAGGAAATTTTTAAATGCTTTGCTTTACACGCTCTCGTAAACAACATCCCTATGGAAAAAGAGCGACCCTCGCGACACGTAATGAAGGGAGGGCCGCATGATATAATGCAGTTTTTTATTGCGCAGCTACCCACGGCTAAAACAGTATTATAATTCTGCATCTTACAATTATGACAATAAGGTCCATAACACTGCATTTAACTATTAGCGTTTTTTCTGTATGCCCGAGAAGGGTTTGTGCCAGAGGGTTAAGCATCGCTTGATAAAAAATTTACGTCGGTTTTAGTTTCGCGAGGATGCGCATTTTGGATCAACTTTCTGAGGTCACGGGAGAGTTTTGTTATGTGTTTCTTCCAATATTGTTATAGGGAATGCAAAATAGAACTGAACAGTTTTTTTATATTCTCTGTGGATAAACTCTTATGATGAATGGTCTTTTTCGCTGACAGAAAAAAAACTTAATTCATTTGGAATCAAGCGTCCCCTAGTCGTATAGACAATGAGATTCTCCTGATTATTTATTATTCTAATTTAATTCGGCTCCGCGAGTCTTCGTCGCCTGTGTTTTATCGTCAGGTAGCCTCAGTTTCTAAGAAAAAATATTTATATCTCTCTCTATTAGAAATCCCATTGTTCGCGCGAGGGCACGTCAGCACGCGACAAAAGGAACATTAATTATAATATCCGATTAAAAAACGCCATTTAGCTACGCGTGAGATGTCCTTTGTTTGAGATGATTGAATTTGGAATTACCAACATTAGCTACCTTCCCCAGGGAGATGCATAAAAAACGGCCCGTACCTACCTACTTATACGAGAGATAATTTGCGGGGTTTTTCACCCGAAGGGCGAAGTGACATAAAGATATCAGATTACAGAGAAAGTGCACCGAGCGCTGAGACACGGACAAACTACGGTACGTAGACTGCCGAAATATGAGGATCCAATTCCATAAAGCACATCGGTTGGAGGAAACATGGGAGTTATGTCCGTACGTGCCCACACATAGTAATTAGATATTACGACTCCCAGCTAATCGTAACTCGCACGGGTGTTGTTTTACCCGAAAGGGGGAATAAATCACCGCACACTACGATGGCAACACCGCGACACAATAAAAAAAAAACAAAAAAGAAACAACAACAGCGTGCGGAACAAAAGAAATTATACCGACGCGCAGATTCATCGCGAAAAAAATCGTTATGATAATAAAATAAAATGGTTAAATAAAAAGCGGTAATAATAACTGTGGAGAACAATGACGCGCATGCTACATTTTATGCGCTCTGAAATGATTCAGGGTTTATTTAGCTAGGCTCGACATAGATTAAGCTTTTTAACGTTCGCGCGACCCAGGTTGGCAGCTGTCGCAAATTTTTGGATTAAAGTCACTCAGATCGAAGTGAGCATTGCATTTTAATGAGACGTTTTGTTTCGCTTGTCCGCTTTTATAATAAGTAATGCTGTTTAGAATTGAAATTGTGACTAAACACGCGCCACCTTATCGAAAGTGCATTCAAATATAAATTATGACTATGAAATGAAGAGGGCTTTATCCGAATGGAAACCGGCTACGAGTGCCGTTGTGACGCAGACATATTTTTATAACAACGTCGGCACAGATGCACTATTAATCTCTATGTATAGTTATTAAATCTTGGAGAAGCGGGACGATGTCGCAGCCATATTATTAATGGAAGTGTATCACGGGAGCCATTAGATACGTAATTAACATCGATCGACGTAAAAAAACAACATCCCGAGCGGCCGGAGGAAAGGGAGAGTCGCGTCACTCTCACGACGAATAAAAACGTCATTAAAGATTGATCGTCTTGAGGAAGTATCATTAATATTATTCAATTAATAAAATGTAATTTCGCGAGGTACTCGCCCCGATGAGGAAAAAGCAATTAGTGGCTAGATTGCGTACCGTCAAAACAACTGCGTCGAGTGCTCAGAAAAAAACGCGAGGAGCATTCATTAAAACGGAATTCGCGAGGGGTGAATACGTAAGGAGTTTTTTGCATAAGACAGTGGCGCCCTTCTTTTTCAAAGTTTTTTTTATAACGAAAACAAACTATGTGGGCGCAGTAAGCGGTTTTCGTCACACTTGCAGAGTGTTAGTATTGCAGTTTTTTTTTAATTGCACCCGTAATGACTGTTGTTATGGTTTTATGGTGCAGTAATGAGCAGTCGTGACATTTGCATGGTGGGGACTTTTTTTCGTCACTTTTGTTGATGAAGTTTTTTGAACGTTTTTTTGTTTTGTTTGCAGCGTGCTATGGCTTTATTTCAAGTTTGCGGTTTAATATTTCAGTAGCATGTTTTTATAATGGAAGGGGTGTTTTTAAGTGTTTACATTAGCTGTATTAAACTAGTGTGAATATAAATGAGCTGATTGTGATGAAAAAAGTTAAACGTTTTGTTAGAAGTTTGTGGCTGTGTTTAATCGACAGGTTGGCAGATTGATTGAGAGAGTTGAAAAGTTGTTGTCGCATGTAAAAGACGAGTATTGCCGTCAGTATAGACGGCTATCACCCCTCACTTGAACCCGCCGACATAAAGGCACGCATAAACCGAACGATTTGGCAATAGCAACCGATTACGAACGACGATAGTCTGACGTGACGACGGCCCCGATTTGGTATTAGCAATCATTAAATTGGAAATAACGCTATATCGCCGATACACCGCTTTTCTTTTATAAATATCTCTCACGTGAACCCGTGCCGTGTCGTGTCACGAACCTAACAGAAACGATCGAAATATTCAAATGGCGATATAAAAAAGACAAGTTAGGTAGCATTTAAAAACCTTGTTTGTTCGACGACGAATCGCTTCTAGACATGATATAGCGCATCAGAACGTCTGGGGACGACTTCCATTTGCCTACCATCTGACCCTAAACTTCTATTACATAAGGTCGCTTTTGCAATGTTTTGGAATGCATTATAGTACCGCTAACTGCATTTTATACAATATCTGAAAGTTAAAACAAGAAAATGAAAGGAGAATGCGGTGTGCAGTATATTTGGGCAAATATACTCGAGCTCGAGTTGTTGACTTATTAGATTGATCCAAACAGAAATTATTCTAATAAGATACTTATTGTCATAACCTTGTACGTTTTAGATGTTAGATATATTATTTATATGAGATATTAGTTTGTTTTAAGGCGATATTACTGGTAGTTCAATGAAAGTATCTTAAGATTATGATAGTGCCGGGGTTAATCCGTAACTGTTTTTTATTGTATCCTCATCATATCATAATAATTTGTATAAATATTAAGAATATTCAAGCATGGCATATTTTTCTGAAATAACTAAGGCCAACAATGTAGTCATTGCTTAGAAATAATTCGATCAGTTTTCTAAACACATTATATAAAATGTACCTATATGACATTTAATATAACAAGGTGCATGTGCAACCAGCATGCAGTAAAAAGTCACGCCAATTTATAACAAATCAATAAATTTAACATTTAAAATAAATATGTTATAAAGAACGAACCACCGTTCCGAAATTAACTACATGAATATTCATATATAAATCAACATTAGCCAGCAACAATAGCACATTATCGGATAACAATTTATTTGCCTATTTATTGAAATTTGTAACGGGTTTTAATATTTCCATTTAGTTAGTGCATGCGTGAACTAATTCTGTTACTGTCGCTTATTGGTTATTTGTTTGTGTCAGAAAGAGACCGGCGTACGCGCGCGGCTTCTAATCAAATTGATTTTGTCAACCGAATGGAAGCCATTGATAGGATTTTTAATGGTTTTAAAAAAGCGACAATGGTGCGAGTCGATGCGACAGCGTTATTTATTACGATCGTAAATTGCAGTAGAAATTAAATTGCTGCGAAATCCCGGCCTCCTTTCCCGGTGTAATGATCTTTGTTATATTTCCAATAATTGGCAGATTGGAACCGATATGTTCCACAGCCTCTTGCTAAAAAAGTTAAAACACATGAAAGTACCAACGACTTAGGATCAGATTAACTGACTACGAGTCAGTTGATAGTAAGAATCGACCGTAAATTACGTATTGGTATACCTTGGTAGGTATGTAAAATTGTCAGAAATTAATATTCAAAGCGATTGAATCGACTAGCCTTTGTTTAATTAGATTTTGTCTTTGTGTTTAATTTACAAAATAGCAGCTGAGTTAACAAGCAAGAAATCGAAAAATTAATCTCAAGGGATTAGTCGCCAAAGGCATTTTGCAAATAAATTCCTATTTCGAAAGTTTCATCTTAAATCTCCCTTTGAATGATTACAATGGTCCCTCCTTAGTTAAACAAAGGCGGTATCTATAAACATCTCGAAACGCACAAAAGACGCGATATAACGCAACCGCACTGTTCTGAGGTGCCAAAGACAATGATAATTGTTCCACGTGAAATATAGTGTTGCCACCGACAAAAGGCATAGAGAAAAAATATACATTTTTTTCATTGTAATGCTGGCCATTCACAACAGGTAGGGCGATGCGGGGTGGGCATGGACAATGGGTTCGTATCAATGGACCATGCCAATATTTTTTTGCGTGAAAAAATATTAGGTATTGAGAAAGTTTTGGATATTAATTATTTGTAGAATGATGAGCGAAAGGCGTGACAGGCGAGTTTGCGGCGTTATGTAAAGTGAAATCCGTTTGTTCGGTTACTAACTGTTTCGTATATTAAACTAAACGATTCCAAATTTCTGATATTCAGTATCTGATACGTAGGTATCATATTTTGTATATGAAAAAAAAAGAACTGCTACTTTTTTTACTCATAATTTCCACAATTAATTTTTCTTTTTTTCCATCGAAACCGCTCGATGATTCCACTAAATCTTACTACTTATAATCTTGCAAAGCTAAATTTGCCGAAGTATATAATCTGGCAACCTTACAATAACCGTTAAAAATCATCAGTCAGTTATGGATTTTCAAATAAATTGTAGAAATTATGTTTGGTTTCAACTTTATGCACGTGGTCCGTAGAAAATCCGGTTTGAAATGTTGCCACCATTACCAACCCAAATTAATTACGGGAAAAAAATTAAGCAACCGAGTTACAATATATGAAAAACGTTTCAACAGAGGGTTATCAATAAAAGCTATTTGTTAAAATCGGCAGCTGCATGCGCTCGCGCATCGATGTGTGAACGATGCCTGTGACAATGGCCCGGGCTTGATGAGCGCGATAAATTAATAACACCCTGTATGTTGTGTCTGAACATTAATGACGCACAGTATACGTTAAATATAATGAACGTTGATTTTACTTATATTTCCTATGGATACATG
Source organism: Apotomis betuletana (assembly GCA_932273695.1). NCBI lineage: Eukaryota > Metazoa > Arthropoda > Insecta > Lepidoptera > Tortricidae > Apotomis > Apotomis betuletana. The sequence goes on along the minus strand of OW026308.1, from coordinate 14,750,970 downwards.
TCTATCTAATACGAATAATGAATATTGTTCGGCACGAAACGTCCAAATTATCTAATCGAGGAGATGATGGATCTTAAAACTGTGGTTTTAACCGACTTCGGAGAAACGAGTGCCTATTTTGTGTTCGACATATGACATGTTACGTACGCCTATGAAATGTTTTGGTCTAAGTTTTACATCATTGCCAAACGAGTTTGAGTTAAATCTTTTGTCTATTGGAAATAAACACTTGTTTTATCTGGATTTTTTTATCTGCAATATAGTTCATTTTTATTGCATACTATGCATATAATCGAAAATCTTGAAGCAATCTCGCAATACATTGTTTCTAAAATAATGTAATAATAATAATTGTACAAACTCAACAAAGCTGTTATAATCTTATAATCTTTCGTAAAATCTTGTACAATATTACATCTTACAACGATAATATAAGACCGTATTTCGTGTGTTTCGATTGTTTGCAAAGAATTTACGTCACAGGGTTAAAATAAAAGAAGCTAAGGCGTTTGTTAAGGGATTACGTCCCCAAGATACGGGACTCCACCACAATTGTAACAAGACAATACGTATGAGTTCAGGTAGCTGTTCCTATTTACAAAAATGACAAACATTACTTTACAACTACCGAAAGAGAACTGTTGCAAACATAACCTCTATGCTCAAGACTTAAGAACTGCCACGTTTAGGCTGGTTTATAAATGACGAAGTATTCGTAGGTTCCGCGAAGCTAATGTGACTGCACATTGTTATTCTTGAGTTACAAAAATGTTAAGTTCTGTATTGTTAGCGGTGATGCTTGGCCAAGATAAATTAAATTTGGACCGATTGCAACACAAATGGTCGTTTGTATAATACCTACATAGGAATTGTTCGTTTTGAACGGCAAATCAAATTGAACCTATAAGAAACTCTTATATTAGTTAAATCTTTATAGGTGCGGTCCAATGCAAGCTAAGGATAGGTTACTAATTAATACAGATATTTTAAATATTTTATTTATGTATGTACATAGTTATGAAGTCTCATCCATCACCATAAATCTAAGAGCTAGGCTTTTGTCGCAATCTAGGTTTTTGTAGCAATTTTCTGGTTTCCTATCTTCAGCTTTTTTTTATTTCCTGATCCGGAACGCTGTTTACTTTCTCCTTGAAAAAAGTCAGAAAAAAGTGAAGATGAAGTGTTATGACGTCTACATAGTTTCTAATCTAATCTAACAATAAAAATCATTAAAAAATACACTAATAACCATTATTCCTGTCAATATTCGGTAATCTTGAATCGGATATTTGTTCAGTAAATTTGTAACCACAAGGAGTGAGCCCCATAATAAATTGAATATAATCGATACCTATACGATGGGATGGTCAGTTTTTATAACATCTCTATCACTTCAAAATATATATATAAGCAAACAATTATCAATAGGGCTTTAGTTTGACGGTGATATAAATTCTCCAAACACACGTAAACTCAGAAAGAAGACCAATAAACGTACATCTTCATTCCGCGAACATATTTGGACTAGATAACGTGTGCTCAGATTGTTAGCTTTACATATCTAACGACGGACAGACACAGACAAACAAATAGGTCATATAAATTATAACCAATATCGATCGTATCTCCGCGGACAGGGTAAAAATGGAAACAAACGTATTGACGTGACTTCGGCAAACCGAGATAAAATAAATATTTTAGGGTGGTCGCCCTAAACAAACACATTCAGGATTTGCTGGCCTGTATTCGAGTAGTTTCAATTTAATACGCCGAATTTTCATCACGCTCCCTATTCTTCCAAAATGGACTTCTCGCTTGTGACGTAAGGGACAGAGTCGATTGCGTACCGGGATGGATGGATGAGCCGCTATCTTATATGATATTTGTTTATGATTTTTTTCCCGGCGTCTTCTATGCAATCTTCGCCGTTCTATCCCCTTGGAAATTATAAGGTAGAAGGAAACAAAATACTGTAATTAATGAAAAAAGTAAAATTTTATGTATTAGTTAAAATAAAAATTATATATTTTAAAACCAATTTTATAGCGATCATCATGATTAAAGAAAAAAAATAACAGCGTGATATACGTTTTCTTTTGTTTTGTATGAGCATTGATTACAATGCCATCTATCGATCAATAGTATCTTTGAGGCCTCATCACGCCAAAAGGGGACAGATTTTTAATAAATTTTGGTACAGGAATTGGTAGGTACGGCCAAAAATAGTTATAGTTTATTATATAACTACGATACCTAAAGAAAAAAAAGGGTTGGGCATACGAATTCGTCCCATCTAGTTCATAATAATCATTATCACTGTCAAGGTAAAGTATAGGTGAAGTATTTAGTGTCAACAAGCGATAGCGGAAGTAATGTCTTTAATCTTGTCTGTTATTTGCACAGGTGGTCACACGGCGGTGTTTAGACGCGCAAAAAGTTAACTCCTGCACCAGGTAAAGTTAAAGGTAAGTCTGTAAGATTAGGGATTTGTTTAAAAATATTGTCTTTAGACTTTATTCCACCATCAGGTTGGTATAATAACTATTCAGGAGGGAGAGAAAAAGTCTCTGGACTTTATGCCGAATCAAAAAAATAATAGCACTTTATACATTAAAGGGTTTCGGATTATGGGAATATTCGGATTTCATAAAAGAATCATACTTAATGTCTAAAAAAATACCGCAGCGTGAGAGTGCAAAAGAGTGAGGAAGGTGCGGTCAAGGTTAGAGCGGAGAGTGTCGGATTATTTGTGCCTGATTAACCAGATATTTCTGTAGTATAATATAGTCGCAAGATCTCAATGTAAAACGCGAAATTGTAACCAAGGTGGCTGTTCTGATAAATCCGATTCGCTACAGGCTTAACTCGACTTCCTAAAAAGATAAATAAAAAGGCGCGCATGAGTCAATATTGCACCGAACGTGTACGCGCTGTGGCGTCTTTAATGAAGAAATATTGCACTTGTGCGATAAAGGCGCGATAACGCGTCGCTCCGCCTCGGGCCTGAATGAAGCTTGAGATTTACCAATATTAATTATAAGGCGCGGGATATAACGCACTACGCCATGCTTTGGTATAAGGTCGTATCTTTATATGCAGTTCATAGTCAGATACGCCTTTTTAGCGTAGTCCGGCAGCGTTGCTAAGCACTCCATTATGGACTGACAATGCTGGTTTGGAGAAATTGTAATATCGAATTATTGGTCAGTATTTTACTAGAAATTCTTCAAGTTTATTATAGCATTCTGCACGCGGTCACATTTATCGTGGATTCTCGTTATGATATTCAATATTCATGAATGTCCGTAGACACGTGCCTCTTTGTAGGTTTACATTGCATTATAGTTAAAACTATTTGATTGTGTGGTTATGAGTATATGGAAGCGACTGTTATAACGCAGTGTAACAAGTAATAATCCTAAATTCTATAGAGCTTGTCTTACAATAAATAAAAAGAAAAACTTAAGGAATCTAAACACGCATATACACCGACAAATAAACAAAGTAAACATAAGGCTCTTGGGACTATTTATCACGCGCATGACAACTCGAACGATTATAATTTTAAGTAAACTATTGTGTTTCACAATTAATGAAGGTTTCTCTGAAGGGAACCCGATCGGGATTCGGATAGTCATTACTCTTTGTGCGACACTTGCCAGGTGTGTTCAATCTACCACTCATTACAAAACATCTTAAGATACTTTGAAACCAGTACACACTTAAGACGTTTTCGAAGCAAGAAGTTTAGTGTTTCGTTTATTCCAATTGCTCGATTTTAAAAAGGCGTAAGTTAGTATGGAGACGACATTGATTAAAGCCGTTTTGGATATGAATACTCATTGCTGATTGTTACATTGCCGATGCTTTGATTTCAATGTTTCAGGGTTCCGTTAAATAAGTGATGTAGAAATTAGGTGATGTGACGAAACTGACCATATATTTTGGAATAGAGACTAAAATTTTGGATAGAAATATACATATTAGGTACAGTGAAATGCGAAATCTAGATAAAAGTAAATAATTTGAGATAATGTCAAATTCTAATCGGTTACAGTATGTAAGGGAAGGAAATAAACACCTACACATTAGTATAAAAAATATACTATACATAATATAGGTATAAAGCTACTGTACGACCACATTTAAAATAGAAGGATAGTTAATTACTCAAAGTCTAATTTTAGATTATTATAAATGCATACGCCTATTATAACGAATTTAACGTACATAAACTGAACCCAACCTGAAAATTACGCATAATTAAAAAAATTGCTTTACTACAAAATGTAACAAACTACCGTCTTCGCGTCGTTTCATTATTAGTATAAAAGATTGGATAGCTAGCAGAAAAGGACAACGCTATGCTGAATGGCAGGCGAGTGAAAGGGACGACTACCCTTGCGTTGATTGATAACTGTGACAAAAAGGTGGCAGATGAAAAATAATAATTATTTTACCCATTGTTAAAGGTGTATGAACTTGATTAGGGTTGCTACAGTTTTTAAACGTCACACAAAGTTAGGTTCAAAACCTAATAAGTTTGCTTTATTAAAGTGTGCTTTACTAATATCAATGTTTTGTGATGGTGGTAATATTTTGAGTAATTTTAATTTTTTATACATTTAATTAGTCTAGAGATTTTTCAATAAAATACTCAAATGATCCAGTACCAATAAGACTCATTGCACAAATAATAGTGTGGTAAGATATATCTTAAAGGATCATATTTGCTATTTTTTTAAACTGGTCAAAAATGAATTATATGTAAAAATAAATCATGAATTAATTTATTCAGATGGCTAATTAGTGTGACAACCCTATGGCCGACAGCCGGCTGTGCAGTTCGCATTTAGTCAGGACTAGACAATACACAAGCAAAGCGCCTGCGCAGGTAGACGTACCTTCTTAAAACAACACCGACTCTTGCCGCCACCCATACACATCACCGATCAAAACCACTCTTATACCGCATACTATAAGACTGGCGAGTCATAGGGCTGTCACTATACGTGTGCAAAATTAATTTTGTCCAGGTGTACTTATATATTTTTTTTATTTTTCATTAGCTAAGTTCGCGCTTTATGGATCACGATCGGGGGTTAGACGGACGTGTCTCATTGTTTCGTCAAATACATGAGAATTTTGTCAATAAAAGCTGGGTGGTTCGATTTTTTTCGGTTTAAGGTCGAGTTTTTGAGTTTGTGTAATATATTTTGGCTTTGTTTATTCAGGGCATTTGTGTGCGTATGAGTTTGAATGGCAAAGCCAGACCGTATTTTAAGAAGGCTTTAATGAAACGAGCAAACGGTTTAGCTCAACTTTGCGAATCTATTACGAATGGGCTTTATGAAGTCGTCAAAACAGTTCAATCCACGTACTACATACTTGCTTATAAAAAGTTATGTACGCTAAAGTAAACCTAATGTTTGGCCATCGTACAGACGTTTAATAGGGCCGCACCGACCACAGACCCTAATAACACACCGCGATACAACATGTGTAAACTACGCATTAACTAACCTTCTAACGCGGTAATACCACATTACAAGAACATGCTTGTTGCCTGAAATAAGTAGCAGGTAGGTACATACCGCATTCGATGTCACCGTGTGCTTAATATACGTCGTTAACGGTTTCACTGTTCATTGTACATACAAATTGAACAGTTAATTATTCCGTTAAAATAGGCACGAAGAAAGTGAACCTTGAACTAAAGGGTGACTCGAGGGCTGATCTATACCGGGTGATCAATCCAAATGGGTCAGGAGGGAGAAAACGAAAACTATAAGAGATAGGGAAATCTGTTGTTAGGAACCATGGCTTCGATTTTAGATTTATTAAAAACTAACAGCAATTTCTGACAGCCATTTGTTATCAATAAAAAATAGAATCGATTGACATCTTAAATTATTTTATTTTTTCTCTATTCAATTTCGACCGGGTTCGATTCCGGGTTATGCATGAGATATACAAAAAAAAATTGAATGCAGTTTTTAATAAATCTAAAATCGAAGCCATGGTTCCTAAGAGCAGATTTCCCTATCTCTTATAGTTTTCGTTTTCTCCCTACTGACTGACCCATGTGGATTGATCACCCTGTACAATAGGGACGCGCTACTTGCACAGGGTGAATTGATGATCTGGTGAAGGTATGAAATCATCTACGAATCATCCAGCCCGGATACATCAGGACCACTCAGGCCGCCATTCTTTGGAGGAGGTCTGGACCAGTGGACGGACGGCTTATGGCCAATGATGATGATATCGACGTTCTTTGGTTAGGTGACGTTTGAGGGCCATTCGTTCAATTTTGTTGGATATTTTAGCATCTTTCATCCTTCATCTTATTAAGACTTTCGTGAGACATCATAGTTTATCATTCGCTCAAAAGTGTATTAGAAAATATCTCTTTTTTAAACTGTAACGCAATACAGTGTACCTATGCACATACATACATAATGGCATCAGTGCGTACTGCGGTTACAAAAATGGATGCATGTTAGCGAAATGCGAGTTTACCTGTCCATTGCGATGTGGACTTTGTCGGCATCGACAAAGCACAGCTGTCGTTCCGGCTTGTTTAACAAACTCTCGTTAATTATCCCGCCGACTAACCAAAATCTACGAGTTTTTATCCACGCCTTTTGTATTAAGAAATGTAGAAGCGTTCTTTCAAAACTACGCACTGGAAGCGAAATAGTTAAATCACGCGGACGCTAGCTCGTATAAATTATCAGATGTAAAGATAATGAAGCATCGCCGCTATCCCAGGAATTCCCGTCTCCTCGTTCATTACAAAAGAGCTAACAATGAGCTATGGCACGTTCGTTACGGTCATTATTTGCTAAGCTTAATTACCTGCTCTATTCAACGCTATCTACAGAACCGATCGATATGAAATAAATCAATTTAATCTAATTAAAAGCATTACATGTTTTTTGTTCGATAACGAAACAAGACGAGGTATTAGGAGATGGAATCGTGGAGATTAGGAGGTGAGGTTGGAGCAGCGGGTCACCGATCATATCTTCCGACAGTACCTACGTCAAACCGTCCATCCGCTGTCGAGGCTCTCTATAAATTATTTATCCAATCTAATTTAATTTACATCTCCCCTGACCTTTCGGCGTTGCATTCGGCTCTAGAAAATACCTCTCAGAGTCCACGTGACTCATGCAAGTTTCATGGCACTTATTGTATTACGGGAGGAATCGCATTAGGCGGAGTGCGGTGGAATGTTTCGGGAAAGCGGAGAATCAGATGCGTGTGACGACATGAATTCTAAACGTTCTGGTTGCTTCCGATTTGAATTATGTGCATCGGTGTAGATGGGAGCTTTAGAGCTGTGTTGTACGGGTGCATCAGAGGGCTAAAGGGCCCAGGAGGCCCGGCCTTCGCGGCGTCTCGCCACGCAGTCTACGACGGAACTTTACGACCCAACGCCAGCCACTTTTATTGGCTACCTCACATCGATGCCTCCTCGCAGCCTCCCATTCACTCCGTAAGAAATATACTTTTTTATTGCTCTGTCACTTGGGTAATTTATTGACAATGAACACACGTGCATTTCTATTAATATTTTATGTCGTAAGAGTTTTTATGCTGCTCGTCCGAGGCCATTGTTGTACCTGGCCGGACAGTTTGTTTTATGTCCACTCTAGGGGCCCGTTTAATTGTTGTTATTGGAATTAATTGTGAGAGGTCGCTCCGCCGTGCTTGCCTTTTTAACTATTTGATGTATGGTTTAGTTCTGGGGGGTATGAAACCATTTGCATTGCTATTTATGTACCTACTTTACCGAAGATACCAATTTTAAAATAATCAAATTTTGTATATACATACATACTAGTAGTTTACATGAAGATAAATATAATATGTACAGAACAAGCTCTACAAGCGTTGGTGCATTCGTATCGCTGAGTTGGAGAATTATAAGGATCCATAGACATTTTAACGAACTTTATTTAGCCAAAGATCAATCATCTGCTAATGATATATGACACAACAAAACATCTAAAATTTGGCTAGTGCATTGGTATATAGAATGTAATTTTCAAGTGTTACATTCTTGTGGTGGACTGTAGTTTCTTTATGCTTTTACACCATACGGACACTTCAGCAACATTTTAGCAGACAATGGGCTCCCTGGTTAATTGCAGGTTTAATCGACCGATCGACCGACTGGTCGAGTGACTGGTCGACACCGGCCATAAACCATCATCGCTGTCGCCGTAAAAGTCTCGTGCGGTTTTTCATCTCGGCTGTGGAATTATACCCGAAATGATGCCGATTCTTCAAGGGTAACCGTCAAGTTTGCATGCCGACATTTTTATTGGTTACTGAAGTATATATTCGTTTTGTCTATATTACTTTAAAAATAAATGCGTATATTATGTAACCTTTTTTTCTTTTTGTTCTATTTTATTATTTAGATTGCACTACAGCTGACTGATCAGACTGATCAGATTACTGATGGACAGATGACCTTATAAAGGTCGCCGGAAGGCGCTGGATGCAGGTCGCTTCCAATCGGTATATATGGAAGTCCAAAGGGGAGGCCTATGTTCAGCAGTGGACGTCCTATGGCTGAGATGATGATGATAATGATGATGATGACTACAGCAGTAAAATAAATAAATGTGACATTATTTAAGTGTGGACGAATGCTACATGAAAAGGACTGTAGCTAATTTAAATTTATCTATAAAGTGGATTGTTTTTCACATTTACACTAGTAGCTTTCGTACACCCGATCGATACAGCATCGCAGTAACGGAACAATCCAATAGTCACAAAGGCTCATTTGCACTGCAAACACATTGATCCAGACCCCATCTCATTTCACAAACAAAGTCACGAATACAATTATCAGCAATAACATTTTCCGACGCGCACGCAACAACCCGGTCATAATTCTCGTAAATATCGACAGACAAAGTACTCGGCACACCGCAGAATATGTGCTATATAATTAACAGTTACCCGTTATGGTCACACACACACACTAGTGCACTGAGAACAATAACAATTACGTGTTCGCCACCTAATTTTGTGTGCGCAAAATGCCTTAAAATTATAATAAGTTGGTAGCTTATGACTTTTAATTTATTTTGTTTTCAAACTGTGTTTTGCAAGAGCTGAGAGATGACAGTCGCAAATAATATTTGTTTTAGTGGATCAAATAAAATGTTGTGTTTATATTTAACTTCAGTATAAGTTATCATAAAAACGTAGAACTCTTGCTACCAGAGTGGAATCGCTATGATTTAACGTTTAGGAACGACATCATCGAAAAGATAGAATCGTTTCAATTCATACATGCATATGTATCTACCTAGGAATTTAATACCTGCCCAGACTATACCTACCTGAAGAAGATGCAAAATACCAAATGTCATCACTTACAAATACACAGAGGTGAACAGATAGACGGATACGTACCTGTAAACAAATAAAACATACGTTATTCATTATTAACGCCACACACTACATGCATTAAATACTATTATGAGTTATGACTGGCGAATTATCTACATTTATTATTATATGGTCATGAGCCCTTTATGATTATTAATAACTGATTTTATAAATAATAAGGAGAAAAATCCTATGATTGATTCTTTTTTTTTTCAGAACCAAGTATGAATTAGCACTACTTAGCTAAAAACGTAAAATACATGCATAAAACCATAGTTGTTATATCGAAACAATAGTGGGACTATAGAATGTAATTTACAGCTTTAAAAAAAAACCATGCATGGAAGGAGCGATGTACACCATTAATTAGAGCTAAATGGACGTTCTAGATACGTTTTCTTATTCGAACTCAAAAAGGATAAAGTGCCGGTAGGTGTGAAACTACAATTATTCGCAGGAAAACCGTAATTAATCTAACCTAACTTCTTACGGCAGCAAGAAAAGTGACCTGCGCAACGCCTGGCCACACTATACACTGTGGCAACAGTAAGATGGTCAAAACTTTGAAAGGCCCTTTTGTATGTAATAGTTTAGAGTACTAGTATGGATCTAACGTACAAAAACATAGTAAACACGAACCACCCGAAAAATCAAATGGTTTTAAGCCCGCCTTTTGTAAGAAAATTGACAAGTGTTCTGCATAGACGTGCAATAAAAATAAATGAATATTCAGATGAATACCTAAATATTGGGATTTGTTTCCGTAATTAATTGAATCAGGCGTTAGGTACTTTGCGGAAATCCATATTAATTAAAATAATAATATTGCTTTGTTATTCCACGGTATAATATCGTGCTACGATATTATATCGCGGAATAGCAAAGCGATATTATAATTTTTAATTGTTTCCGTGTCTTCAAATCCTCACCTCTAGGTTGTGTCTGTCATATAAATATTATCACTAGGTCGATTCGTTTTTCTAATGGTTCTTAAAATATTATGATTATATTTATTTTTAACCAAATGCACTGACCAGGAGCTATTTTTGATATTCATAATAACAAATGTCAGAGATCTCAGCACTACACATCTACTTTATCGATGTACTCTATTAGAATAGAATATAATAGAATATTCTTTATTGCACACCTCAACAGGAAACAAATACAAACAAATTCAGATTACAAGTAACATTCAATAGAGGTAAACAACAGGCGGTCTTATCGCTAAGGAGCGATCTCTTCCAGTCAACCTTTATTCTATTCGAAGTTGTTATTATTACATTATCTATCATTAAAATCGTTAAATAAAATGACTTATTCCCCAACCGTTGCCGTACTCCCTGTACACTGAGCACTGCGCCCGCGCTCCAGAGCGCGCATCGCGGGCGTCGCGCGCGCATTCCACCGCTTTTTCACCAGATTCCCTCACGCCGTCTCGCTCCTCTAATTGCGCTTAATTTTTGCTTCGTGCCTGTTTAAATACAACCCTGCGTCCGCGCCGTTTAAAATTGCTGAGCCTTTCTGACTTAGGATAGTTTGTGATCATGTTTTATCGTGAGATTTTGGTAGTATTAATATGGCAATGACATTTAATTGAGATAATTTTAATCTAAAATTATAATGAGACTCAAATATTTTCCTATCGAAGTCCACGAATTGCCCTGAAGGATGTTGAGCAGTACTGCTCAATTTGTACACTGTGGTTGCATCATATAATTAAAACACTTTTGACATTTAAAGCCTATTACCTAACATCGCTGTGTTCGAGATAAATCAAAGTGAATGTCAGTTTATATTCAGTTGTTACGTTAAAGGGCAAGGCATAAAGAAAACCCAATCAGTCAGCGGGCATTCCCTTAAGCAAACCTTGTCTTGTGAATGTGACCGGTCAATCCCACTAACGACCGCCCATCCGCAACAACATAGTAGCAATGAAACCCTAAATCACACCCAATTTAAGTACAACAAGAAAAACCTGTGATTCAGTACACACTGAGACCATGGGAACGCTGTAACGAGCCAAACCTATTAAAGAAGCGAAGCGTAGAGAAATATCTCACGATCCTCATTACAAATTATGGCCGCATTCCCACTTCAGACTCTATTAAAGAGCAACAGCTAGGAAATGAGCCGAGGGGACGCAATTAATATGAGATAATATAAGCAAAAACTAGCTCAGAATAAATGACAAATTGCCCTCGATAAAAAGTAAGTTTAATAAGTGCGAATGCGAGATTCCAGGCCTGATAGCCCTCCGAATGCAAGCTGTTGTCAGCTCTTATAACTATTTATGCTGCGAATGCGGCTGGCTGCAATTTATATTGAAATGACCGAGCTATTCCGCTAAGGAGGTAATTTAAATTTAAATATTTTCGTTGTATGTTTGTATTATTATTGCATATTAGTTTTATTCTCAACTGACGTTTCCTGCTTGGCTGCTGTTCCGTAGGTAGGCTTTGATGATTTTTGTAATCAGATGTCTGAGTGTCAATTTATGATACTACCAATTTTAATCCGGATAAATAATGATAATGATTTACAATGTAACTTTTTGTAAGAAAAATAGAACTACCCCCAGTACAAAATTGTATTCTTTAATGGTTCAAAATGTGCATTATCTGTCGGTCTTTGACCCAGTCAAGGGAAAATGAAACTTATATTGTGCATCAATAGCGGAAAAACTGTGATTGAATACTAAGTGCCAAAGTACCTTGCAGCTGTATTTTAAATAACTAACTGTATCACATGGCATCGATTATAAAAACGAATATAATAAAAACTAAACAATGATGTCACGAAACTTCATTCCGCAGCGCTGACACGACGTGGCACCTCACAACAACCTTTGTCCCCTTGTTACCTCCAAAACGACCACCCGATAAGAATAGAGACAGGAATCCAAGCGCGAGCCGATTAAACTTCTAGGTGAAAATAAAAGAGATTGTTTATAAAGCCAGGGAAGACGGCATGACAATAGACGCTGGTGATGGACCGAGACTTGCGTTCGACGCGCGCTCCACGCATCGCTCTCACCCGATCCAAACTCGAATTTACTGTCACTGATTTAGAGTTCATTAATTTGAAGACGCCAGTAAAACATGCGACTATAAGAAGATGATTTGGAAGAGTGGGGGCGTGATGCGCGAAAGAGAAAGCTAACGGGGCGTAACAAGGACGAAGCTACGTCGAGGGTCACAAGCGTGATGTCAGGTCAGCCACTTTTGCACCTCACCATAACAACTCGTCTCAAATTATTATGGACGCTTGATAAGTGTTGGTAGATTGCAGCGTCTTGGTACTTTACGATGTTAATTAAGTGTTTACGTTGCTAGGTGTACTAGTCAGGAACATTGTTGACACTTGTCGCCGGCGCCGTCCGTGGCCGTTTTTTGTTTACCGTCACGTCACTCATCGGCTACTGTGCTTTCACTGGTCTAAAGAGAGCGTTGACATCCAAAAAAACGCAAGTGAACACGAGTACATCCGTTGATCGAGTGATTTGATTATCACGTGATGAGATGTTATCTACAGAATCTGGGCCCATCTCCACGATATCGATAAGATAAAAATACTTTAGACGGGCGAAACAATATTATTAAGGTACACATTTTAGATGACCGTAATAAAATAGTATTAGAGTAATAATGATTTATAGCAATAAAAGCGGTTATGATGTTGGCCAATAAACTTCCCAAATCTCTTTGCGTTTTAAAATAACTCTAGATTAAGGATAAAAGACTTGAGCTGGCTGAATCTATTACGTCGGTCTCTTAATGCGTCTTAATGTGTATTTTACGATTGGTACACAAGACGAGAGCGGTTTTACAACAGTTCGAGCGATCTCTATCTGGTGTTATTAAATCCTCTGATGTTCCGAAATACGAAATTATGAATGAGGAATAAATCAACGGGGGCGGTCGTAAACCGCTTTATGTTTTGTTCTGGCGAATACTTGGAGTAACCCGTACTAATGTACGCCGCACAAAACCGTCCGCCTGGCTCAATTATGGCAGATGAGAGCTTGCTCACTTAAATTATATGTCGTACTGGTTTTCAACACGTGCTTCATTTTAACTGGATGCCGACTAATTAAATAAAACGTCCATTGTTGCTGGGTTCCTAATTCGACGACGCATTGCGATATTCCTGATCAGCTCCATCAGTTAGAATATCAAAAAATGTTGGACTAAGTATTTATTGTTTTGTCACTCAAACAAAAATACTAAAGATAAAGCGCGTCAAAGTACGGGAGAGAGGGGTCGTGACGTCACGCCTTGCTAAACTGTAGCAAAACTTGAACGGACTATATCTTCGTATTTTTTTGTTTGATTGACAAAATAAAAAATACGCGACCGTCTGTCAAAATTTTTAAATATATTGCTCGAGTGTCTTTCATTCGCACTTTACCGAAATGCCGTGCAATTTTGAATTGTACGCCTATTGAAATAGCTTAACCTAACATATCTTCCCAATCTGCGTTCATCCCAATGAGAAAGTAATGACATAACAATAAATTCGAATAAAGCACATCGCCACAGATTGGAAAGATCTCTGATAAATGTCACTATTAAATTAATTTTATCCCTCAATTAGATAAAAACATGAATTGCTACATTTGCTACTTCTGTTTAAATTCCACAATTTATATTGTATACTAGTTAGTTTATGTATATAAACTTTCTAAACAGTTATAACGTTGCGCACATCTATAACATATTTCGTTATTGCTTTCATTGTAGTAGTTAGCACTAATGTATCTGCGTCATTTGGTGAAAAATCGTCAGTCACCATTACTTAAGCAACAGATCTTGTATAGAGATATAGTCAAGGCGATTTTGCTTTTGATCGCGTATCATAAACGCATTAACACTTAATGAAACATTATGAATGGCTACATATTAATGTTAGGGGTGCAGCCACGTCGATATGATAAATGTGCGGTGGATGACTCGCGTGAAGTCCCGTCTTCGATTCCCGATTGGCACGACATTAGGCCGGGCCTCCTTATTCAAGCGTCACAGCCATACATGGGTGTACTCCCAAGGAATGCAGAGCGACGAGCGACGACTATCGAACTGACTTGACTTTGTCCATGCTTCCTATACCTACTACCCGTCTAGCACAACTATTCTTCGCGACTCTTGACATAGCGCTACCCGTCCCTCCTTCACATTACTGCAGAGAAAGAGACGGGTAATTATCTCGCGCGAGAAATACTCGCGTATGACAGCTATGCTGTGTTCCTATGCCTACACTTGACTATAGGTAAATACTTTTGCGAATTTTCGATGGAAGTGACTTATGAGTTTAATTATTCCCACAATATTATCATATTTGCTTGACACATGTCCTACCCTACATAATGTATGTACAGACGTCCTATCGTGCGACTTACCAGTGACCGGTTTGCCTATTCGGATAAGATGTTAAGCTACTTTAAACGGAACTTTTACAAAAAATTACTACTTACTTAACTCTAATTGAAAACCAAAATCGTGTTCCTGCCGGTGATAGCATCGCTTCCTTGTCACGTTTGCCTGAATTCACTCTCTGCTACTCAGGTAGCCTCCGCCATGGTTAGCCGCGAAGCTAGGCTTCACACATTTATTAAAATACCTTCACGTACATATATTTTTAACTGTTTGTTTTTAACCGTTGCTCCCGCCGATGCCTTCTACAGTAACTCAATTTATTCGTCAATACATCTTATAAATGCATATGCTTTATGAATGTTCAATTTTAAACAGTATCCATGCATCACATTTGAAATTCATCAGATTATTTAAAGATCGCATTACCATGCCGTTGAGTATAAAAAAGAAACGGTTCCTTAAAACATACAAACAATTGGACGGACGGAGAAAAAAATATGATCAAAACCTGAACGAACACAATGACAACTGCATGCTGAATCAATCACAAAAAACGGAATCCGGGCAAAAACAACAATTAAAGAGTGAGCCACGGCGGCCCAAAGAAATATTTAGAATACGTCGGCCAGAGCACAAGTTGCTTTTTTGATACGAATACACGTGTCCTGATGTCGTCTCTATTGGTTTAGTCCAATTAATGGCGTCTAATGCGGTTCCTGGAACGACCTTACGTTATATATGACTAATTTACATTTTTGGACGGTCTTTTAATCATTAAATAACCCCTTAGCCGCGGCCGACTACAGATTTAACTGTTTTGGGATTAAGGATATTTCGTGTTTTATACAAATAAGAGGCCCATTAAAGTATTAGTTTGGAAGGAGATTTTAAGGTTTTTTGTGTTTATAAGTTCAGCTTCTTAAGTATGCGTGCGTTTTCTGTTTCTGTTAAGTAGACCATAATACATAAACATATTTATCTGTACATGGATATGAGAATAATAACAGCCTACTGCCGTATCTTATTGACGCGTTAGGACGAACTTTATAGTAAGCCCGTATTTGATGGCGGTTCTGTAGTTAGCATTAAACTTATGAACGTAAGTAGGGACAGCCATTGAGATTTGAGCCGTGATTCGTTATACTAATGCCGAGATGTTATCGTGCATTACTGATGTGAGCTCTGCTACCTTGTCAATAATCCTATAGAGTTATGTGTTCTGAATCCATCAATAAATCCATTTTATAAACGACTACAACGTCAGTCACATTGAATTAACGGAGCTTGTATTCAACAAGAGCAGCAAAGTCATATTTTCCCTACGGTTATTGTATTACTAGCTGTATTGTGTGGCTGTGTGCCTGATTACATTTCTATGCTTTCCTAACCTATTTAACACCTTATAGACCAGCCAGCTTAGACTGGTCTTCATAATATTTCCTCTCTCTTCCTGCGCACATTTTCCATGAAAAATATAACTTGGATATCTTTAAGTCAATAGGCATTTTCTTGACAAACAAGCCGCTTGCTTAAACAATATATTTGTGTATAGCCAGTATAGCGTAGATTTAATAGGGTTAAAAATAGTTTTAAGAATGATAATTATTTACGAGAATATTAATTTAGCAGTTTATTGCCTTGTCTATAGTCTTCAGATAGGGTAAAGGTGCCTATTAGTGGTATCGCGCTGGGATCGCGTTTAATTTGCAAAGGTTGTCCTTGCCCGGGATTGAAGCCCGCTCCTCGCATTGACAGGCGCATTCTATGTAAAATATGAAGCGGTTCGCTCCTACCGATGAACCTCTGTGGATGCGGTATTCCACATACCTATATATGCGTCGAATATAGCCTGTCCTGCTGGAAAAAGGCCTTTCCAAAGATCTCTAATTACGCTTACAGCAGCCTGAAAAGGGATCAGTTTTTCCTTTCGTTGCTTTCATAGGAAAACACACATTTAGCTAAGTGTTACGACTTTTCATAAGAACGAAAATAATGACACACCTTGACATGACGATTTAAATACTTAAATCGTTTTTCCAGCTACTTTTCGCAAATAAAATGGATTAAGATAAATTCTAAATATATATCCAAATATTTTAGTAAATTTCAATTGCATTGTTATTTTTTTAATGAAAAAAATAATAATTTAATTGTATTAACTTACTATAGGTACAACGATATGTATTTTAAGGTAATAAAGTTCTTCTAGTTACCGCATCCATTACGTGTACCGACACATCCATCCACCACGCTGGTCATCCATACAGATATAAAGCAGCCTGCCCGATGCCTATACCCATCCCCCAACAGAAAAAGGTAATAACCGCCTATGACTTTTATAAATCCTTCCAACCTTTATCTTTTCAAAGTATTCTAGTGATTGAATTATGGTGGCTGCGTCCCTGATTAATACGCGTCCACTTCTGACGTACTATTGTGTGGTGAATCTGCATCCAATAAGAAAGAAGTGAGATGGGATGCGGAATGTGTGTAAGTATCAGCATTTGTCCGTGTAGATGTTTATTTGTCGATGCTAGCTTAGACTGATAGTGTGACGTGTGTGCTTTAATTCACATGATATTTTCAATCAAGTTTGCTTCCATGTTTCGCTGTCCTATTACGCATGACATTATTTTTACATTTTTATTGTGCCACTAAAAACATGAAGTGAAGCGGTCTTTGTGATGTTGAATTGAGAACCTCCTCCTTTTTGAAGTCGGTTAAAAACTTAGTGCATATTAAGTCAGTTTTCGCAAATAAGCTTTGTGAAACGTATCTAAAAAATTAAAAACAAAACGCCTTGTACTCATAGGTACCTACATAGCAAACCAGAAAATAACAATCATATAATAACCTATTGTCAGATATTGGAAAATTTCCAGCCTACGGTCAATTCGCGAAGTTATTTAAAGAGAACTCACAAATCAAGCAAACTCGGGAGACCACTCAGCGGTCCTTTTCCTTAAACAAACAAAAATAAATGAAAATTCAAAAGCCGAAATATAAAACGATAAGCGGATTAGACGGAACGGAGATGACATTGGAAATTAAGGCTGTTTTCTTTTGTAATTTTCTCCCTTCGCACGGGGGTGGGACGTTAAAAATGTATGTATCCCGACCCGGTCAGCGGGGGCGCTACATGCCGACGTCTCTAGTCTACTCACTGTTTATGATACGAGACAACAAATAAAAGATATTCCCTTTCTCCACTTAATTTTGCTCACAAGATTTATATTTTTTCCAAAGAATAAAACGAGTACGTGCGTGAAATACGCTCGTCGTTTGTTTCAGTTTCCCATTACCTTTCAATAAATCAGCCCCTTTAAGTACGGAAAATTAATTTGCGTTTCTATTTGAATCAACTTTTCCAATTACTAAGTGATTTATAATACATGAGTTTGTGATAAATTTTGTTTGAGAACTAATAAATTTTTCTCTTATTATTCATAAAGTAAATTGGCTGAAAGTATTTTCGTGGCATGGAAATGCGGCAATATAAGTCAGGTTCGCATCGCATACCGAAGTATAAAAGAGATTCCCTTAGGGCCCGTGCACACGTGCACATGCTAAAGATAAATCTTTGTGTGACATAGTGACTATTTTTATAACGCAATTAGAAATCCGAGAGACTTTATTCAGACACACGTATATATTGTGAAAAAATGTGCCAGCATGAACAGTCATTCTGAAAAATCTGTCAAGCCGTGTCTCTGATATAATTAGACACGTGAAGTTGTGATATGTGTTCTAGAGCACTGGTCAAAATATACTGGTCAGTATATCCAAGGGCGGGCGTCGTCCTTGGGTTGGGAGCTTTAAGTCATATGAAGGGGTGGTGGTTTGTGGAGTACCTACTGACTTGCAGCGTAAATGGACGCACATTCGTTGGCTAAGTCAGCCACCAGAGAGCTCATGAGCGGCCCTCTTATTAGCCAGCGACCAGGCGTCGTGGCCGAAATCGGTCGGTGCAATGATATGATAATGATTTAAATTGTAATACGCAACTCTGTCACATGACTATAGCCTAGCTCTTTCGCGCGGGAAGCGAAAGTCGCGGTAAGTTGCCTCCACCCGGCTGCGGAGGCTAGTGCGCGGAGAGCCTTAGCCGGCGTAATTAAAGCGCTACGCGGCGAAACACCCGCGGGCGTTGCGCGGGCGCGCCAAGCATTGCGTTTTTGCCGCGTCAAAAACACGCGCCGCGAACGCGTCGACCTGCAATAAATTAGGGCCGGTGGCGACGCCGACACCGCTCAATACCGCTTAAATAAAAACATTAACGCGAAATAATCGGAAAAAGCGATATTGGACCGATTTGGTCGCGACAACGGCGACGTGAGCCTTTTATATTTGCGTCGGCGTTCAGCTGTTTCAAAGGGTGATACTGAGTTCAAAGAGCTCTTAAGAAATAACGGGAGTCTTTACCTATCACCTCAAGTGTCTTAAGTGTACCTATGTTTTGCAAACGAGACGTAGTCTTATACGTCAGTTCTGAACGTAACGGAATGTTAATGATGACCATTATTATGATTTCTAGTTTTGTCAGCCACTTCAGTTGTGAGGTTCGTCGATCATAAGTTTCATAATCGAATACTTAGATCACAAAAGCGTGTGCTACTATATTCGTTAAAATAATAACTAAGTTGTTCAATACGTATAGGAAATCGCTGCTTGGGAAGACGGCCTTCGAGTAGGTGGACGGGTGACCATGTGATGTCGCGGGGAGTCGATAGATGCAGTCTACACAGGGTCGCAATTTGTGGCAGGCCTTCGTTCAGCATTGGGGGTCTGTAGCTGATAGATAGTTCAATAACAACCTTAATCCTCAATTTTACTGTTCGCATTTAGAGGGTACCTACTGTGTGAATATTGTCAACAACAAAGCAAACCAAGACATTTTTTATCTTGTATCGCATAGTAATGGTACAAATAAGGAACAAAGAGACAAGTATGAGTTAAATTAAAATAGTAATATCGCTTTGCTAATCCGCGATATAATAACGTGCCAGTTAATCTGTGCTAACCCGTTATATACTTATTTGAGTATTATTTCATGCATTAATTTAATAGTAAAAAAGGTGGTGTATCGCGGATTAGCAAAGCTATATTACTATTTTAATTCATATGTATTTCCGAAAAGTAACGCTTTATTTATTTAAGTATGAGTTTTTTGACTACCCATTCTACTACACTGCATTTGATAGAACAAGACAATATCTTACATCGCATCTACCTATAATGCAGCATCAAGTTATTTCTCAGTGCCTGCGTCACTTTATACATATTTACTTACATAGCCCATGTATATATACTACGCCAGCAAAGCGGCTGCGAGTGAAGGGCAAGCGAGGTCAGGCCACGGAACCAGCGGAGAATAAGTCCTAAGCTGTCAAATGCAGCATTGTTACGCACTAATAGGGAAGTAATGGCTTTTTTTAACAATTTGCTGTGACAGAATTATTCTGAAGTCGTGGAAAGTAGGTACGGTTAATAAAAGGAATAAACAATTGCATAAGTGACATGCTCTAAATCATAAAGGAAGAGTTTAAGTTCTAAACCGTGAAGCGCCGCGTTGTTACGAACTATGGACGTAGCGGATATTTTTAATCCAATAAAAAATTATTTCAACACGTTTTAAGGTAAGTAGAACGAATTGGTAGAAAAATCAAAGTACAATGAAAATTGTACTGAAAATAATATAATACCATAACTACTACTACTATACTAGATTGTTCTTAATTCAACCTTAACAAAAAAATTATCATGACTTCAAACAAACTTTACAAATTTTAGACTAGACATTGTTGTTCCACCGCATTGCATTGGCGAGGCAATGGCAATGGAAATGGTGCAAATTTTCTTTTGCCATAATAAACGCATTTGTGACACATTATAGGTATAAAACATAAACGCGATACGTTTTGTTGCGTTGCAAAACTTACAGTTGCCTTGTGAAGTACTCGATAACTTGCGCATTTCGTGGCCCCACGTTATTGCTAGTATATCGAGCAGTGACGTAGCTAACCTAAACATACCCTGTTTACGTTCTAATGACGTCAGCAAATCGTTTGAGAATGGAGCTGACACTTGAGTGAAATAGTTCATATATTATTTTTCTATAAAGAAACGACAGTTTTATTGATTTGTAAGATTTGGGCGCATGTTTCTTGGCCGAGCGAGCGAAGCGTCCTCTTTTCAGCTTCGCCAAAATTTCTTTCGTCCGGATGTTTGGATGTTCGGGTTTCCGTCTCCGGAGAAGTGTTTTAATTTGTGAGTATTAATAGCTTTGATGGGTATTTATTAAATCAACTACATATTATTTCTGTGGCCCTAGTGATAAGGGATATAAACCCCTTAGATTTGTATTCGTATGTAAGGTGTTTTATTAAATGCATAAGTATCGGTTTAGTGGTACTAGTAGAAAAAATTGGGCAAGTGCGAGTCCGACTCGCGCATGAAGGGTTCCGTACCATAATCTATAACAAGTTTGTTGTATGGGAGCCCCCTTTAAATATTTATTTTATTTTATTTTTAGTATTTGTTATTATAGCGGCAATAGAAATACATCATCTGTAAAAATTTCAACTGTCTAGCTATCACCGTTCTTGAGATACAGCCTGGTGACAGACGGACGGACGGACGGACGGACAGTGAAGTCTCAGTAATAGGGTCCCGTTTTTACCCTTTGGGTACGGAACCCTAAAAACTAACGCAAAATTTGAGTCATAGAATGCATGTATAATGAAAATGAAAAATTTATTCATAACATCGTTACAAGTCTGCTTGTGCTTCATAATCATAATTATTTAATAATTACATTATCAACAATGTAATGATGTGCATACATTACGAGTTCATTATTACAAACACGTCCTTTACATATATTATATTCATATTCATTGTTTAATATAATAATAATATTCATTTAATTGTATAGGTAGGGTTATATTATAGGTATGGGGTTGGGTTAAGCTAAATAATATCGTTTAAATTAGATACATCGTTCGCGTCTGCCATTTCCACTTACTCAAGTGATTTTCTTTGAAAATATACCTACTACCAATGTCTATCTATATGTATGTATGATGTATGTATGTAAACACTTTATTGCACATAAAACAATATTGACAAAAACTCAAAAACAATACATGTGTACAAGGGCGACCTTATCCCTGTAAGGGATTTCTTCCAGTTAACCTATATTGTTGTAAAGAAAAAAAGCGGAGGAGTATTGGCTCTGAGCTGAAGACCTCACAAGTTTGTTTCAAAATGGTTGAAATTGTATTTTTTTACGTTTTCAACCCCCATATCTTCCGAATCCGAATCTACAAAAAATTATCTAAAATTATGAAATTTTGGGACTAAAATTTCATGAGAATCAGTTGAGAAATCCCAACTTTAAACGAGATCAGCGAGATACCTGGACATCCGAACATCCAAATATCCGGACATGCGAAACAATTTTAGACCAAGCTGGAACGTAGATGCTTTGCTCGCTCAGGCAATCACACTAATATTATAAACGCGAAAGTATGTGAGTGTGTTTATGTGTATCTTTGTCACGTCTTCCTACGTCTTGCTGGACCAATTTTGATAAATTTTAGTATGAAGGTAGCTGACACCCTGGATTAACACATAGGCTACTTTTTATGCCGAAGAAAGGTAGTGTTCCAGTGGGATGAGCGGGTAGCACCGCGCGGCGCAGCTAATAAACGAATAGAGTAATGATAACCCGGACAGATGTTCTTATACTTAAACGCCGAATTAGTTAGTACAATTTATATCAAATGTAGAATGGCTAGCTAGCTAAACATACACACATAAACGTAAGTCATCTTTCATATATGAAATCCTTGTAAATTGTAACATATTCGTATTCTGTTATATTTCGATTTAAATTTCCGCCGCTACCTGTCTGCCGCAGAGGGTGCGATGCGCCCCCGGCTGCTATCGAAATTCATGCAATATGACTTAGCGCCAGACGCCAGTCAAATGTGCTGAGCTTATGCAAGATGCAATGTAGACAAAGCAGCTACAAGGGAGGTAAACTAGTGGCTATTCATGATGTAGACAGCGAATACTTTTTCAAATAAATTAAATTTGTCATATTTCACGTTGTAACCCCCATAACTCCGCCATTTTGAAAAAAAAAATTAGGTTACAATTGAATCTGCAAAAAATATATAAATTATCGAATCTAGTCAGAAAAATTCGGAATCGGTTGATAAATGTGACCAGTAGGCGAGAACATCTGAGATCTGTCGGTCCGCCATAATATATTGGGGCCTTATCCACGCTGCGTATTCCGGTACGCGTACGAATCGTGTTGTAATATAATAAACGGTTTAATAATGGACTGGACTTGAGTCACAAAAAGAAAACCAGTGACACCAATCTATTGACATTTACAGATATGTATATAGATACAGTCTATATACGTTCTTACTTGTCCAATTTAGTAAACAATAATCAAACCTCAAAAGAGACATTTAATCCCAAACTAGGTACTTAGTTGTTTTCTTGTATGTACCTAAATCAATTTCGTTTATAAAATTGAGAGCGTGATGTCCGAAATAGTGGCACAGGTTAGTTCACTAATGAGAAAATGGGAATTTTTGATAAAAAAAATAGAGAGTAATTTTTTCGCTAAACAGACTATAATTTTGAATACGAATTCCTACTACCTCACGAAGTCCTGCTAAATGGTCGTAAATTCAGCGTCACCATCCCAATGGTCAGCGAAATGGAATTAGTATTCGACAATGCAATTTCGGTGCACTATCAGATCGCAGAGGCGGTCCGAAAGGGGTGGCAGTATATTCATCTTGTTAGGTATGCGTCCGGATGCGCCAGCATCGGCAAACACAATAAGAGCTTGCCTCTTCTTGCCTTCTTTCTTGCCCCCTTGCCTTCTTGCCTCCCTCGCTCTTATGGAAAACTTATTAGAGCGAGGCCCGCCGGGGAATCCTTTTTCCTTGGGTAAATATTTGAGAGAGAAATTAAAATTTGACAGCGGACGCTCTTGCGAACGTATTCTGTATGCCCGCACGTGATAGTTGGGGCGTAAAATGAAATTTATATTGAATTTGCAGTCTTTGTTGGAGCTTCGGGATACAAAATGTATTTGTCAACTCCATCTTTATTTATTTGGCGTTTTAAGTTATCTATCGGCTTTTCAATATTGGTGTTTAGCGTATCGCTTCACTCGTGACTACCTATGTACATACCTACTAGGATTGCATTTTCAATATAAATTGAAACTTTGATGTTTGGTTTCATTGATATAATATTTGTCTTTTAGGCCATTAAATGAAACCATATTAATTTTCAGTTTTATTCATGCAACAGTTCTTTAATCATGCAATTCAAAAAAATATAAGCATTACTCCTGTAGAACTAAGAAAAAAGGGATCGTTTTTGCTGTCTTTATAATTAAAATATTAGATACATTCATTGCAGCCTGACTATGCTAACTGTGAATTTATTTCAGAGTACATATCTCTATTTATACGCGGTGTTATATGTTCGTAGTATCGTACGAGTAAGTACAGTCAGCAGCAGAAGTTACTACACACGCCTAGTGTTCAAAATTATATACACTTGTGCTCTATTATCAAGAGATTAAAGGTTGAGATCATTGCAAGTCTCTTATTCCGCTTCTACTGACGCTACACGATACGTGACATATATATCTATGTTATAGCTATAAGGCATTTCAATGTAATCCCTCGTACTCTCAAAATCAATTCCATTCAGCATTAAGGTACCTTCACACCGTCAATACGGATCTCAATTTCCACGGCGCTCCAACTTTTAATGTGCACCTATACAAAGCGACTTTACCAATTTGACTACCCAAAGAGGCTGAAAACTTCGTCGAATAAGGTAAGAGTGCTCGCGTGCATTCGGAATGAGTTGGCTATTACTCATATGTAAATACAAGACGTGTGAGCTGCACATAGCTATCTCTCGAGTAATTTGGGGGTCATTTACATACCGTGCAGTGTTTTGGGGGTGAAATAGCTTGATCAATGTTTGGATAGAAAGGCGCAATGTTTTTCATTCAAAGTTTTGTGGTTTTAGATTTAGGTTAAGTAATACTAACTTATTTTATATCTTCCGAAATTGGGACCATGTAAGGTAGGTATTACGGACAAGTGTAACATTATACACTGCGTAATTCTGTTTAATAATACATAATTAATCTTTAGAATATTGTTTTCCAGAAGGATAATTCTTCCAAAATTAGTTCTATAAACTTATTCGTCGATGCCAAGGTGCCATATAAAATATCTATAAGCACAATGCTCTGGTTTATGTTGGTATTTTTATTGAAAGAAAAAAAAAACTCGGCACTACCTACAATACGACGATAGATGAGTAATAGGTACACTATATGCAATGAAGCAAAAAAGTTTTTTTTTTTAAGTGTGACTTGGACTGCAGTCTTTTTATCCCTCACTACTAGTGAGTCGGACTTTGTGGAGTACAAACCCACTAACGGGAATGTCTCCGCGCCACAGTAAATTGTAACTGAAGCAAAAATATTGAGTACTAGTAGAAGTAGATAATTGGGACATTCTAAAACATTAGAACTATTTATTTATCGTTGGTTTCTATTATAGTTCTCTACTTAATTTTTTTTAATGTTAGATTTAGGGTATATGCAATTATGCATCCGTCGAGAGTTTCTAGAGATCCGCCGTTGTCCCGCTAAATTTGATGATTGGGCATTTGAAGATAATGTGGTGTACTGTCTGAAGGTAGAAGGTATATTCTGGTTTTCTCTATAATTACATTTACCGTAGTCTGCAAAAGCACACGAGGCAAATGTGGTCATTTGTTAGCGCGCCGCTCTGCACGCGTGTCACGTTTCGGAGCTTCCTCATTTTTCACTACATTGGTTTTACGTGTGAATTATTGTTTGTTTCTGTTCGTTTCGTTTGTTTACGTTGCGGGCTTAGGGGGTGGTTCGGCTGAAGCACATGGATAGTGCAGAGAGCTATAGTGAGGTTTAGTTCTCGTAGTAGGTATCTAAAAGTAATTATTAGTGTGGTTTGTACAAACTTTTCAGATTTATCTCTGTCTTCTAAATACCTCGTAAAATTCAGCAGGTATATAGACATAGACGTAGAGTTAGCTTTTATAAGCCAATTATTCGTCATAACAAATATTACGTCTATCTCATACTAGCTATTGCCCGCGGCTTCGCTGGCGTGGAATTGCATACACTATCCTAATATGGGAACCATCCAAAAATCATGCAAATCCGTTCAGCCGTTTCAGCGTGAAGAAATAACAACCATACACACGCAATTTCGCTTTAATAATATAAGTAGAACAGGATTTAAAGAATCTGTAGGAATCGTCACGACACCACTGTATTAGAAGTTACTTTAAGACACCGAAACCGCGCCCATTTTTTTTTAAATCCATACTAATCCATACTAACTATATACTATACTATATACTATACTATATATTATATATACTAATACTATAATATTATAAATGCGAAAGTGTATCTGTCTGTCTGTCTGTCTGTCTGTTACCTCTTCACGCTTCAGCCGCTGAACCGACTTAGATGAAATTTGGTATGGAGATAGTTTGAGACCCGGGAAAGGACATAGGATACTTTTCATCCCGAATAAATTTAGTGTTCCCGTGGGATAAGCGGGTAACACCGCGGGGCACAGCTAGTATTATAAATGCGAACGTGTGTCTGTCTGTTTGTTACCTCTTCACGCTTAAACCGCTGAATCGATTTTGATGAAATTTGGCATAGAGATACTTTAAGATCCGAGGAAGGACATAGGATAGTTTTCATCCTGGAAATTATACCTAAAAAGATTGAAAAGTGAGTGAACATTTCTGTTTGGGTGCGGTGACCCTGTAGGAAATGTAATTATTAGACCAAAAGCACAACTGCTCTTACATTTGCTTAGGCGCTTTTAATAATCCCTTTTATCAAGTTCCACGCGTACGTAGTCGCGGGCAAAAGCCAAATTATAAACTTAAATTGGTTGAGTCTGCCTGAAAAAAGCATTTCTATTCGAGTACACTAATCTAAAACTATCTGCCCAAACCTGTACAGTTCATGTCTTGCAAAAACGCAGATAATGAACTCCGTGTACATTGTACCTTCACTTTCCTTATATGCCTGCCATATAAATTTCAGCCCCTTTCAGCCGTGCTAAGCGCCCCTTACATTAAGGGGTGATATCCTGGTAATTAAGCAGGGGGGGAGGCTGCGCTGGGCGTGTCGGCGCAGGCGCGGTGGGCATAATTACCGCTCATCGGCACTTCATTAGGGCGGAGATAGGCGTGGTGATTAGTAAGGTAGGTGTGGTAGCGGGGAAACTGGCTTGAGTTTTCTTTGTTTATCTTGTAAATATATGTTGGATGTTGCGTTTATACACGTTTATATTCAGGTATGTACCTAGATGTGTTATGTGATAAAAATTGTCTTAGAGTTTTCTTTGTTTCCCTATATGGGTTTGCACGTTTTGTATTGTGGATAATAATGGATATGTTAGTTGGAGTATCCCAAAAACATACATGGCGGTTTAACAGCTGTAGGTATTGAATTGTGAGAGGGCTAGGCAATTCAAATTAGGCAGATTTTAACTAGTTTTGGTACAGTGGTAGCTCGACATCCAATGATTACTCCTTTATTTTACTACAGAATAGTCCTATAATAAGGAAAAAAGATTACCAGGCGATGTCGCGGGCGCTTTCTAGTACTAAGATGTATAGATAACCTAGTACATTCAAATATCTCCATACATAACCAAGATTTACGACATACAAATAAACTGTATTATTTATAAGTAATAACATATAATACGAATAAATAAAACTAACGTATCTGGCGCGCATTCAAATGTAATGGGCTCGAAATCCTAGATAAGGAGGCTTTATGAGGGGTTAGGGGTGAGAGGGGGCGGGAGGCATTAGTCTCTTCCTAATATAAATAAAGGTACTGCTACGTGATTTCAAAACGTATTAGTACAGTTGGCGGAGCAGTGATGCTGGGATTCAGGTAGTAAATTGGTTTTGCAGGGGGTGTTTTTGTGTATATAGTTTGGGGAAGTTAAATTAATGTTGTTTTATGGTGAATGCAGATAGTTGTAGTATACTCATAGCTTTGCTCTCGATGGTACCTTGTGAATTCTAGATCCAACTTGATTTTTGGTCACATTTTAAAACCCCTATGTGAAATCCCTAATTTGGAAATCTAATGATTTGGGCAGAAGCAGAATTACATAAGCCAGTTTAGATATCGCTGGCTCAATATGTGTTCTATGTTTGACTTTTGAAGAGTTAAAATTTGAACCTCGTCATAATGACATTAAATCTAATTTTAATTACCCTGAAAATGTAACATAGAACCGTGTAATATTGGGCCAGCGATATGTTAATATACATTGGATTGTGTGATTTACTACTTATATTCACCTTTTATCGCATGATTATCGAACAACACAACACCAAAACAAACAAAAATATGAATAATAGTGACGTCTAATTTTAAATACTTTATTTCCTGTAGTATTACACCGAAATAATCTTTTAAAAATCAGTTTGTAGTTGGCAGCGGCAAGCGGCACGAGCGTGCTCGTCGAAGCGCCCCATTTTTCGGAGTCGCTTAAAAATCGAGTTCATTTGAAGGTTCCGCGGCGGGCAAAGAGAAATGTCTAGTGGCATATCTAAATAGTATGATTTACATAAAAAATCGTAGCACGCGACGAGGTGACGGTACTCATGTAAATCGCCTTTTGAGAAGCACGTCACGTAGGGAGGAAGGGTGCATATATTTTTGATTTGTTCTTGCCTAGGCAATTTTTCTACCCTTCATCTCGAGTTGCGTAATGACGCCCGGAACTTGGGAAGTTGGAAAGGAAATCTTGATTTAAAATAGTTCGTACGTTAGAGCGTAGTCAATCAAAAGATACCCTTATAAAGGGAGTAGTTTCCCAGCTTTCAATCACACGGGCGTCGGGCGTTGTACGGTCTGCTACCTTCATTTGTCTCCGTGTCGCTCCGACCCGAATTATGCGGCGAGCATGCTTCGATCCCGATCCCGTAAGATATTATCTCTCCCGTAATTTTTCTTGCCTTAGTATTCAAGACACAATGCTCTCCGACATGCCTAATGCCTTTCGCATGTATGTAAAGGAACGTAAGGAAAACTCGGAGGGAAATGAAAAAATGTCAATGATTGAGCGTTATGCCCATGGGAATGAATTCGTAAGGGTGGGGTGTTACACGTGTCTCATAGTTGAATTGACAATTTGATTTGGGGAGAAATATATAATGTTCCTGAAGACATATAAATTGTTCTTATAAGAAAATAATAAAGGAAAAGTATTACGTATTTACCGTTTACCTTCAAGATCTACCTAATGCTATAACGTATTGGAATGAACGAAGAAAGAGATTGCTAAAGTCTTAGTTTTGTAAGGGACAACGTCTAGTTTTGTCCGCTCTCTGAAATAATTACGCTTTACAAAGTGTCCCCTTTATCTGTCTCCACCGTTCCCTATCTCCGTTTGTCCCATTTATCCCGAAAACGTTCTCTACCTACGAATACGACCGTGGCTCATAGTTACCTACTTGCTACTTTAATGTGATTCGATTGTTTATTTTAACAAAGAAACTGATTAAGAACCTCCCATATCGATTCCGATTATATTTTTATTATTGAGATATCATTAGTTTCACAACTTCGATACAAAAAGAATAAGACATTATTACATTACACAATAACCTTACTTAGTGTTACTACTACAAAGTTTCCTAATTATCAGTGTCACAGCCGAATCAAAATCGGAAGTTGGAACTTCGTGTCAGAAACGGTTGTTAACTGAAAATCGATATACAGTTGTGTCCCATTTACTAACTAAATTAATTTCCCGTTCCTATTGGATTATTTATGGGTTTGTACAGCAATAAATGTACACCGATAACACGATATTTGCTCGCAGTCGTTAAGATCATGGATTTATCTAAAAAGGAGAACAAAAATGTCGCGGCTTACCGTGCGTCGTAAAAAACCCGAACGCAGTGTCCAGACCAGTACAACAAAAATACTTTATTTATATGCTAATGTAATTTATATGATGCTTAATGTCTCATGGCTGGTAACGCACGACTCTGTTCTTTCAGGGGTTCCTTTTGCTAGAAAACGTTCTTATATTGTAGGAATTAAAGTGTCGTTTGGAGCGGGAATGTGCCGTGTGTGCCGATACGATTATGAATGCGCAGTAGGAGGCAGCTTCCAGCTTCCTTGCAGTGGGAGGGGGAGGAGGAGGGAGAATCAATAAAAATACGCGAGAAAAGCGTTGATTATACAACGGGAGTTTGGAGGAAAATGCTTTCAATAACGGTACATGTAACTGCCTATGACTATTTGAGTGGGTTCTCTTCGTTTGTGTAAGGAATTCATCAAAAAGGGAGACACATCAGTTTAAATATAAAGTTTGACATTTGAGAAGTAATCTAGTGCGTACATTTGCAGCAAAAATGTCAGTCACCTAAGAGCACACGAACGACGCTCTGACTAGCTAGTATGTCCAGTCGCCGTGGCCGAAATCGGCTAGGATTGGATGATTAATCTAGTGCATATTTGTCGATTTTGGAGCCACATGAGGGATCGAAGGATAAGTGTGATCATATTATTTACTCTTTTTATTTATTACGTATCCCCTAGTCTTTCATTTTAATAGTGGTATGACGTAAATAAACACTTACCCAATAGTATAGGTTTACAACTTATTTGCATGAAGAAACTTCTAAGCACTTTGTAAACATGAGTTAATAAACATTTTCAAATCAGTTTTACTACCAGTGAAAGCATCAACTGCGAGCTTAAATGGTTATGTATAGTTTTGCATACAGTAATAAAATAGGAATAAAATGCCCTCATGTCCGTTTCACAACCATGATTCTGCGTCTGCGCGAGTTGACAAAGACTGCATCAGAAATGTTAGTCTTATTTTCAAGATCTGAAGACCTTCCTAGACATACGTTGTTATCCTGAATACCAATAAATAAATAAATGGGCAAATTTTTATTTTGTTGTCGATTTTGTTTTTTTTCTCAGGGTGAGTTGGTAAAGTTGCTTATTCTGAACAAGGTCAGCCCAATTTCTCGAAATGTCCTACAAAATTTTCCATTGAGTTACAAAAATACCATGGTCAGAAGAAGCAACTTTACCAACTCACCAAATTTTATTGAAATCTGAGAAAAAAAAATCGACAACAAAATAAAAAAATTCCCAAATATGTAAAGATTGAGGTTCGTCAGTACTTACTGAATCAATCCATCTATCGATTTGGATATTCAAATTCAATACTTTATTCTGCAAATAGGCTACAAGAGCTCTTTTAACATGTCAGATTCTAAGTTACATATAGTAAATAGTAATATTAATGCAACAGACGTAAGTAGTAATATTAATCACTGGCATATTTTACAGGGAGATGTATATTGTCTCTGGGTCTATTAAATTACAATAAACTTAACCTATACTTAGAGCCTTATCACACTTGCGATTTGCAAGCGTATTTTGTATGAAGGCGATCGCGCAGCGTGTTCGCCGCGTCGCTTATTTGTATAGAAAATACGCTCGCAAATCGCAAGTGTGATAAGGCCCTTACTGTCCGAGATAAGGGTCTCAGGCGTCAACAAAATGGTTTGCAATAAATATGTAAAACTTGATGTTTATATTGAAGGTTTTTAATATGGTATGCTTTGAGTGGAATTTCAACCCTCCACGGCTTTCCAGACGGGTGAACTACCAATTGTTCTATTAAAGCCCCAGTAAAGCATCAAATTTCTCAACTATTTGCTTCATCTCTTATATGCTTTAGGTTGGCATCGTAGCGTAACCAATCCCATGCCAACGTTAGTGGAGACGTGGGTTCAAATCCTGTTTAAAGCAAAAAAAAACGCTTCCATATACATATTTGCTTTAAACTCGCAAACGTCACTGCTTTGATAAATAATAATAATATAAAATACCGATGGAATGTTTTGTCACATTACCTCATTTTAAAACCACGCGATATAATGCTGGGTGTCACATAGGTTGTTTTAAATGTTACTTTCGTGCTGTGTCTCTCTCTACTTTGGTGGTTTCAAACCTTTCAAGTACCTAATGTGACATGCATGTAAAAGGTTTTTTTTAATCATGCTTATGCAAAAATCTTGATTACAGAAGCGAATGCACACAATTTATGCTTTTTCACTCTTGTTACAATCACAATAAGGGTTAAAAACCACCAGTTTCAGTTTGCTTTACTTTGGGTACTTAAATTCTTTACTTATTACTTTTTCCGTCATTAAAATCTTAACATGTCTGGGACCAGCTGAAGAGAAATTCAAATTATACTAAAACAAACGAAACCATAGAAACCGAGTGATGGACATTCCATCTCAGCATTGCCGTGTATTTGCATAAAAATCGCGGGACAGGCCTGGACGACCGGCTCAAATGCAGATTTGGACGAACGCGAATGTAAATAAAATGAGGAATGAATTACAATTCCATTGTAATATGCAGCTTTGGAGATTTGTGATGTTTTAGTTGTTATTCATTATTTTCATTTCATTTATATGGCCAAATATGGCTCAGGTTTTAAACCAACCGGGAAACAAATGACTACGCAATCTACGCATTTAACGTAATCTTTCTTGTGTTATTGAATGATAGTAGTTGCATAAATGTATTGACTTGGAATTGTACAGTTTACGACATAAAATGGCAACAGATCAAGTCGATTTCAGTCTGGATATGTTTGAACGACGTGATAAAATATCAATGAGATATGTATGTAAGTACATGTAAACTGATGGTTTTCCTGTAGTTATTTTTATGTACCTATTTAGGTATATTGCATCACAAATCTAGGGATTTTTTTCATGAACAATCCTGGTATTCACAAATACAGGGATATTTAGTACCAAAATGATTAAAACATTACCCTTGTGTTTAAAGTTATTCCACTCTCTGGTCTTTTAAGCCTACGAGTGTAACTAATTGTATACATAATATGTTACTGACTAGCTACACAAATGAAAATAACTGTCATTGATATTAACATACGATATTAAATTACTAGAATTATTGAACAATAGGCTCTTAATTAAGCCCATTTTTATCAAAAATACTTGAAAATGTCAAAACAAGTCCCACCTGCTTGAATTTATAGCATTCTTAATAGGCTCCGAGCACTCACTGGACACAAAACCATAAGATTACAAGTGCGTGTGAAATTTATACTAGCATGCGTCGTTCTTACTTACCTTATTTAGTGTAAGTGCAAAAGGATATCAGCTTGTTAACTTACCTGAAATAAAAAAAGAGGAATTTAAAAAATGAAATAACTGCTAATGTGTAAATAACACATTTATTTAATCATCATAAAGGACAAATTACTTTTTTGTTTGAGACATTCCCCGTGCCTTATTTTGCCTTGCCCAGAAACTAAGTGATCTTTATGGAGTATTAGAGGAAGTTGACAACCCGATATGATCGAATGAGATCAATTTGACTTACTTATTCGGAATGGCGATATTTGAGCGATGTAGGTACCTATCTATATTTACTTATTGATCGTATTACGGACTAGTAATTGACAATTGATGATTGAGAGCCTATCTTAAAGTAAGAGTAGAGCAAAAGTTGCTTAAATGCTAAATACCTATCGCTAAATCAGACATAATATAGTACGCTTGTTTGTTACAGACACACAAATACTAATAACGCAGATACATAATTATATTTTCCATCGGGGGTTCAACATTGTTTGAGGACCAACAATCAACTTACATGAACACCAAATTAACTCGATGACAACTAATTTCTTGCCGGTATTTTCTAATCTGTTTTTCAAGCAATCTAGGTACTATTAGTGAGTGCATTTAGCTATCGCGTGCAGAACTCTAATCATCATTTAAACGTGTACATTTTTATCAAGCTCACTCGTAATATTGCTTACTTTAAAGAAATAATAACTCTAGTTAAGCTAAATTTACGAGCTATCAGACGGCTGGGCGGCTCTAGCTGTGGCTTTGCTCAGTCGACCATTCGCGTAATCCGAAAAGAAATCGTGCACGTTTATTATATTTTATTTTACTATGCATTTTAGTGCAAACCGAAACATACATGCCGGTTTTAGTTTACATCTATTGTATTTATTATAAAAATTATTGTAATAGCTATGTACCTATCGAATAACGATGCAAAAGTAGTTCCAGTAGTGAATCCCAAATTATTAAATAATTATTATTCTTATTTATCATGATCTTTAATTACTTAAGCGAATCTGAATATGAGAGGTGATTCAGGAATTAGGAGGCGAGATCACGAGCAACCCTACCTAATTTATTCATTTATATGCTACTGGTTTTTATCAGTATTTCTAACCGTAACTTTTTTTGTAAAACAAAATATTTATAGAATATGTTATTAGTGCATTGGTCATCCTACATAAATAAAGAATTGACAAGTTTTGATACTTTTCGTTTTTAACTCCTGACAAAAAGAGGGGTGTTATGTTTAATATATGTATATGTGTGTCTGTGTTTTGTGTATGTCTGTGGCATCGTAGCTCTCAAAGCCTTGTCTGTCGAGATGACTATTAGCTATTTTTTGTAGGATCGGGGGTTATTTTAATTTTTTTATTTAGGTTATATTCGTAAGCTACCTATAGATACGTCGAAACCAATACCAAAATGTGTTTCAGAACGATATAGAATTTATTTTGACTTAAAATAAATAAATTGCCATTATCCTATTATGTGGTACTATTTATAGAAATTAGAACCTTCCTACAAACCAAAATGGGAATTACATGTTTATCGTCGGCATACTTTATAACAACCTTTCAAATCAGCTTGGAATGAATAAAATGACTATCCACCGATAAGGTAATAACGGTTCGACTTCTTTTTCTTGACAATTAAGCTATTATCCTTTTATAGTTGATTTGATTAGTCTCTAACGGTAATCAAAGCTTAAGTACCTATGAGTTGACACCTAAACAGTAAACAGTAGCTACTAGTTTTTTTATTTAATTGCTTTATTAAGTAAGCTAACACATAAATATACTTCATGTCCATACATATACATGTATGACGTTGTTTTTAGGGTTCCGTACCCAAAGGGTATAAACGGGACCCTATTACAGAGACTTCGCTGTCAGTCCGTTCGTCCGTCCGTCCGTCTGTCACCAGGCTGTATCTCAAGAACGGTGATAGCTAGACAGTTGAAATTTTCACAGATGATGTAGTTCTATTGCCGCTATAACAACAAATACAAAAAAGGGGGGCTCCCATACAACAAACTTGTTATAGATTATGGTATGGAACCCTTCATGCGCGAGTCGGACTCGCACTTGCCCAATTTTTTTTTCATTAAAGTTTTGATCACATTAATTAAAAGAAGTCCCTGGCCTAAATTTTCAAATAAATTGAATAAATTAGTAAATTTCCAAATTGTATATATGTCACGACACTTTTAGTCAGTATCTGCTCTATTTACCTTTTAAATGACACTTGTCAAGGTCACTTGATTCAGCTCGGGTAACAATATGTATTAACAATATCTCGGGGCGTGGTATATATACCTATATATAGTTATATATACTATATATAGTTAGTGCTCAAAATGGGTAACTATATGTCAACGTCAACTGACTTAGCTTCCTTATCTATTTAATGTATAAGAAGCATCCAGTATTTCGGTTTTAAATACAAATCAAATTAAGTATTCAGCGGTAAATATTAGTCATCAACCAAAAGAGAAAGTCACTAATTCGCAATAAAGAAGGACGACTCTTTATTTCTATTGAAATAAACATTTAATATTTGCGTCACGGCAAATTTAAGGAGCGATAAATTTCTGTCATTAAGATAATAATAAGAGTTGGTGTCAAGAACAGGATGCTATAATGCCTTTTGTTCGATGCCTCGCCTCTTGCATACCAATCGGTTCCTCTAAAAACGTACTTACTTAGCTGTTTTAAAGTTTAATTGTGGCCATATTTTGCAACTTGAATCGCGATACTAATATGATTAAGGCGAAAGTTTGTGAGTGTGTTTGTTTGTTTATTACTTCTTCACGCTCTAGCCTCCAACAAATGGACCAATTTTGATAAAATTTGCTATGGTTGTAGTTGACACCCTGGATTAACACAAAGGCCATTTTTTTATCCCGATAAGTGTAGTATTCCCGTGAGATGAGCGGGTGACACCGCGGGCGGCTAGTATTTAATGTATAAAGCTTCCAACTCAGATTCAGACATTAGGAGATGTCGCTATTTTAAACTTTACTACACACTTTATAGCAGAAAGGTTAACAAAGTGCCAACAATATTAGAAAACCAGCAATTGTCAGCTCGTAACGTTTAAATGGCTGGCACCATTTAAGATGCACGGCATGCTCGATAGTTTTGCAGAATATGACAACCAGAAGTCTAATTCGACGAAGCATGGTTATATCCCTAACTTAGCAATATCTCGGATTTATCAGAGCCATATAACGGAATGGAATAATGTGTACTTGTACATACATTTCTGAGATTCTAGCTGCATAAAGTGACATTAACAAGTAGATATTTGAAAGGAGATTTAATTCAACGCATTTAAATGTGATATCTTGCTCGCGACTGTCATTTGCTCGCTGTTGATGACTCGCAATTTTAAAATTTTATGACGATTAGAATTAGGTAGGTATTTTGATTTCAATCATGAAAAATTACGTTCATAACGGCTATTTCGAATTGAGCTTCTCGCCAACGTAGACATATATGTAGTGGGGAGATCTCTAACATATCTCATTAGAAACGTCGAATTTATCCCCAGTCATTACATTACGTATATAACTGCGTATGACAAAAAGCTGG
This sequence comes from Apotomis betuletana, assembly GCA_932273695.1. Taxonomy (NCBI): domain Eukaryota; kingdom Metazoa; phylum Arthropoda; class Insecta; order Lepidoptera; family Tortricidae; genus Apotomis; species Apotomis betuletana. Next base: position 14,714,267 of record OW026308.1, on the reverse strand, counting down.
CAAAATATCAGAAGCCATGGCGAGGCGTGGAGAATGATAACGACCAGGGAAAGTCCCACACTGATTTATAGCTGTATTTGAACGGGGTTCTGATCACTTTATGATAGCGAAAACTACCTTCTTTACACTGATACTTTACACTAAACTCGCAGCTCAGCTTATAAAAATCTAACCTCTACGGCGAGGGACATAGGGGTTAAAACAAACGACTTATAAGACTGACGAGATCTCATAAGGCGCGAGATGCAAATGGCTCGGATTAAGTCGAATGTAACGAAGATGGGTGTTACATGAGCATGACCAAAGATCGGATGGACATCTTCATAACGGGAAGTAACTCGGGGAAATTGTGATGATGTCTTGATACTTCTGGTTTCTCAGGTTAGAAAGTTTTTGCATAGAGACAGTGTCATACTGGATAAAAGCGTTGAGAATTCCTAATGATGCCGTAAGGTGAGGCTATTTCGGACCCAATAGCTATTTGGCAATCAGTAAATAAAAAGAGTTAAGCCTTAATATATTGCCATTGCAATAGCTAGAACAAATATATGAAGACATGTATGTTACTAATATTCCAATGGTGAAAAATATCAGGCTTTTTTTTGTTTAGTACCAAATAGCAGTGATTTGAGCAGCGATATGGTCGATACATAATCGAATTATCTCTGCATTGAATGATGTCATTAACTAGAAGAACTGGTTGCCATTTAGAGGTAAATAAAGTACACATATTTAAAGTACATATGACAGTAGTAAGGTCGAATTTAGTCTTTGGTTTCATCAGTATCGTAAACTCGTGCCACCATTTGGACACTATAAACCGACTATGAATATTAAGTAAACATTAATGAACTAAGACTAAAGAACCCATTCAAATATCGCAACATGACTCACCTGAGAGTTAGACATTAAAATTTTACTAGCAAGCACCTGGAATTAAGCGACACGGCTATAATAAAAATAAGTTTATTTAAATAAAATGCACCGCTTAGTATGCAACTGTGCGCGCGAATCTTTCCATTGTTTTCGCTAAATGACATCAAAGTTGTGTCGGCGAGTTGTATTTAGAATGTGAAATAATTCAGTGTTCTTGGAAATATGTGCGAGCTTAGGGGTTAGGCGATGTCCATTGTGACTGCTCGGATTCGTTGAACTTAAAAGATATTTTAGGATACAACAGATTATACACTTGATACGAAGATCAAAGCACGAATTAGCATACAACAGCTTATACACTTGATACAAAGATCAAGCAAAAATTGAAATGCGTAGCCTGGCGGAAGAGACCTGGAATCGAACCCTTCCTTTGGATTATCGGTCTAACCTGTCAATTTTTCTTTGTGTTTTGACCTTTGTATCAATTGTACAATAACACTGGTGTTTCTACATAAATAAATAATGAAACATTACATGTTTCACCAATTTAGATTATAAACTTATAGACACCGACGCAATTTGTCAGTTTTTCCAATTTGCATATGAAAGCTTAGTAGATAAAAATTTAAAATTTACTCAAGTCCTCGGGTTATCGTTTCAAGATCCGTGCGCCTGTTTTAACCCATTGTATTGATTGTATAAACTTGTTAGACATTCAACCGTCAGTGGAATAGTAAATAATGCTAATTTACTCTCGAACCGTAGTTTAATGTAAATAAAGAATGATTCTAGTTTATTCTAATATAAGTACGTCCCATAAATAGAAGGCCACATTCGGCGTCAACCTCGTGTTGAAAGTCTTGCCATATTAGGAAGGACCCAAGGTGCATTGTTGTCAACAATAAGGCTCGGATCCCATCCATCATACATGACAATTAATTAAACGTATTAGAGTTAATAATAATCGATACCTACTCATACTTTTATGGTCAGCGAGTACATGAAACAAAAAGGTCAATTACAATATGAAATGACATGTTATTCAGGGCAAAGTAAGCGTGAGGAAGCAATCCAAGGCTTGGTCGATAATAGAAAGCCTACAGGTATATAAGACATTCCGAATGTGGTATAAACAAAGAATTTGTCGGAATTTTTCCTACGCAACCTAATTTTTACAATAAAGCTGATCTAAATTTCATGAGCTTGGCAATCAATTTTACCTCAAACGATTCCTTTAATAAAGAATTCTTGTTTGCGAATAGAATTCAATTACAGTACATGAAAACTTTTCCTATTAAGGGGTTACACGTGAGCGATCATGAAACTTTTATCAGCGGGTGTTTACGTGATTTTGCGGGGTTATACCGGCCACAAGGTCGTATGATAATGCTGTCGAAGGTTCTTCAGGAACTGTTTATTATTTATCAGATTACGTGAAAATCAGACAGTGTCACGTTGCCGGACAAAAAGTTTGTTAAAAAAACGGGACGCCGACGGAAAATAAACTATAAAAAACGTTTTACGTATGCAGAGTGCGCGGAGAGCGTTCCGTTGGTCGAGATTACTTTTAGGCTTAAAAATTATGTATTTTCATTTCATTCTATTATGAGCTGTGTTTTATAAGTAAGTGTAACTCTAAGTTCGTTCGATTCAAGACGGACGTTCGAAATCTGAATATTCGACCACGGAATTTTGTTTTATTTATGTTGGTGTTTGTTATACTTGTTTCGCTTAGCTCGTTTACCGATATTGTATGTTTTATTAAGAATTGAGATTGAACGGAACCTTAAAGTATCAGGGTGATATTAATATAAACGAGACAAGCCCGGGTGCAGTGTTTGGGCTACAGGCACGTACTGCCGTAATGACAAATTCGCGACCATTGTTATTGTCGGTTGAGGATTTTTTCAACCAAGGTTCTCATTTTGAGTAACAATGTGAACGTGCCAATAGTGCGTTTTACGGGAATTAATTATGCAAAAAATCGTCCGTTGAGGTTACTGGGTTTGTATATTAACACCTTAAATGATCGGGAACGTCTTGATGGGAATTAATTTTGATTGAACTTAAGCGAAATGCTTTATTCCGTAAGTCAGCTATACGAAGGTAATTTTATATGCCCAGGCACTGACGGAATTTTCTAGAGGAGACCGCTGTTGACAAGAAAACCGAAAGAAACTGAACAGTATCGGATTTTATGGAGTCTTTTGACGTATAGCAGCAACAAAATTCAACGCACGATCCTACATCCTGGCTAAATACCTAAGTGTGGATAAACATAGACCATAAGTAAAAATTACTAGAACTTATTTTCGGTGCCAGAACGTCTATTCTCTAGTCTAGCCTCTTAAAAATTTAAAACGCGTGCGTCTGTCGGTTTTCATTCGTGTTCTATTAACTAATGCATTCTACGAACTCTATAGCAGCTATCGTTGATCATACTAAATTGTAAATACATTCTTAGGAGGGTCTAAAAGTAACTGTAGTCATGGTTTAATGTGCATAGTTACTAGCAAGTGTTCTATCTAAGCGAATAGGGTAATTCAAGAAGGCGATATTCTCAATTTACCAATATCATGGCCTTATAACAGGCAAATGGCTAATAGCTGGCCACTTAAGATCATTCAGTTACTATTGGTAAATTTTGCTGGTTGACATCGGACTAGGAATATTTTAACTTTATTCCACACACGTGACTCTTTGTGGCGCGTCCTTTTACCATATACTTGTAAATTTTCTTTCAATATCGTGCGAGCGAGATGGGCAATGCTAAGTCGCGCGACAAGTGAAGTCGCGGCAAGATATGCTACAGCACCTCTAGCATAACTGTGACACGCGACTCGTTCTCGCGCGAGATATATTACCTCTCTCTTTCTTCGCAGTACTGTGAGAGAGTGACTTCAATGCTATGTCGCGCGACAAGAGACGCGAAACCTAGTTGTGGTAGACGGGCAGGTGAGAGTTCCGACGTAGGGAGATAGTTTAATTTGAAAAGTATTGCGATATTATCAAGTTTGATAATATGTAATTTTACGAAATACCATTTAACTACTTTTATTTTATGTATTCGTTGGTATTTGGACTGCGCTGAACTGCGCGGACTGAAGGAGTAATTGGCTCAATATTATAATATGAAAAATAGATATACTGCTCGCGCCTGTGCTTAAGCGATATGACTCGCCAACTTGTATTTTACGCCAATCAAAAGTTGTTTACAAATGAAGCGAAAATTGAAAAATTTAATGACTCGGACAGGATTCGAACCTGCGTTTCCAACGGCTTTCCGGGCCAACACTGGCGTCCTCCCAATTGGACCACCGAATCAGGATGTCAGAGTCATTGAATTCTTCAACCAGTTGCTTCAACATGCCTTAGGGTGGCATCGTAGCGCCATCTACCGTAAAGATTTAGACTTTTATCGTCGGCACCATCGTCTCAAATTTGTTGAGAATCGATAGTAACGATGTGCTACACCCAAATTACTTATTTTTTTTATTAAAGCAGTAACGTCTGCTAACGTAAACTAAATACGTAAACGTATTTTCGCTTCATTTGTAAACATTTAGTTTACGTTAGCAGACGTTACTGCTTTAATAAAAAAATAAGCAATCAAAAGTTATATCAATAAGACAGAGAATGACATAGAAGCTAGTTTGGATAAAGCACATCGCTAAAGTAGCGAGATTTCCAACAGAAGTTCGTTTCGTTGCTTAAACACACTATTAGAAATGTCGAATAAAGGGCAGTATAAATTTGAACAGAATTTCAAACCCAAAAATATAGTTTGTATTTGGCGAATACGTTAACCATTCATTTCCTGTCGTGATACGCTTGACGTTACATTTCCCTACGAACTCCTAAAGACCCGCTAAGACCCCTTTTCACATGCTCCGTACCAATGTAGCGACTGCACTGTTATTATCACTCGGCACAAAGCTACAATAATCGTCCAAATGACAAACTGTAGACTGTAATTGCATATTTAGCAAGTTTCACTTTCGAAAACGGACAAAAACGGTTTGCGTTATTTGCCACCGATTCTACTTTAATATACAAAATGTAGTGCATATAGGAGTCGCTGGCATTTGTAGGTTCAAAAGACGATGGAAGGCAGTGTGGCGTGGTTCCACCGTTGCCCGCCAGTTTATTGTTTACACAGGCATTATGGACCCTAATGACCTCGCGGTAATTAATACTCTCTAGGCTCATTAGCTCATTACACGCATGCAGCTACAGCAGACTGTGTGTTTAATTTAAATTACACGATTGGCGTCACGAAAGATAAACACATGCCAACAAAACGTCAGCAAGAGCAAGAGATTAATTCACCTACTGAGTAATGTGTCACAATTATACCTAGATATATTTCTAGCAGGGACAACATGTGGTTAGTGCTTACAAAATAATAATATCGACAAACCTGATATCGATAACAACCACGTGACGTCACCGTTATAAAAGAAATGCATAATTATTTAGAGTTATGAAGAGAATATTTACAATGGTGGAGCTCGAGTATGTATATGTAACATTGTTGTGTCAATTATTTGATTCTTAAAAAAATTATGTCTATGAATGTAAAAGCTTTGATTACTAAACTTATACATATAACGTTAGAATGAATGAAATGCAAATCGTTGCCACTTACTTTTCCTCTATGACGTTGACGTGGTATTTATCGATAATAGGATTGTCGATGTTTTATTTTGTCAAGCACTGACAACACATCGTTCGTGCTAGGAAAATCTCTAGGTATAGTCACAATATTTACAGTTATCAAAAATTTCATAAAGCTTCTGTATTAATGCCCTTCTGGCACATGTGTAACTGTCTTTTTATAATCTGGCATGTAGGTATACCTTTATTTTTAATTATATATTTATAAAATGAAAGAGAATAACTGTGTTTTTATCAGTCAACTTTTGACAACAGCAACTGGAAGGCTACCGAAACGTCAGGGAGGCTCAAATAATTAATATAGGCGATATAACGATATCATTCGTTTAAATTATCTTTTCGAATTCGTCGAAAACCGAAAAAAATATTAACGCTTCTATATTTGTCAAGCTAAAATCCAGCTATTTTAAAAATGTGATCGATAATAGGTAAGTACTTTAAAGATAATTATTATCATCAATAAGTATTTTCTGTTTTCGCTTTTTGAGCAGCTTTTTAACCGGTTCAGTATGGTAAAATTATTAATAATACTCTCTCCTGTTATTTGTAGGTATGTACTTAAGTGTAAGCCATGTGACTAGCCATCTTGAATTTTACGAGAACTAGAAGATATTGGTAGTCTGGGTAAAATACGACTAAATTGGTTAAATAAATTGGTTTTAGTAATAATTTCATATTGCGACGTCCGACCGACTGACGCGTGCCGCTAAGACTGGCTACATTTTTCCCACATAAGAAGAAAGGCAGAACCGAGCGCCCAGGTGAATGCCGGTGTCGGTTCCTAGCATGAAAGGAAGCTTGCAAAGTTACTCATCATCATTATATATTTAAGAGCTAAGCTCTTGTCGGTGGAGTAATTTCCAGCTTATTCTACATTCCGCCTTCTCTTTTACGTCTTTATACAATGAAACATTTATTTTTTCTTTTATTTGCTCCATATATGTTCTCTCTTCTCGGTCTTCCCCTCTTCCTTTTCCATTCTATTTTTCCTTCTATTATAGTCTTCATGTAATTATCGTGACGCAAGAGATGACCTAACATTTTTCCTCTCCTGTTCTCAATTATTATTTTTTCGTTAACTATATTTAAAACTTCCAGATTACTTTTCTTTTCTGTCCAACTGATCTTTTCCATCCTCCTCTAACACCACATTCGAACGCTTCCATCTCTCTCTGTCTCTTTGGGTCATGGGTCCACGTTTCGCAGCCGTAGAGGGCTATACTAAGTTACTACTATTGGTAAATCCTAAGAATTTGAAATTAAATGAAATATGAAATATTTAACTTTTGCATCAATATTCACTACTCAAGCCAAACCTACTGCGTCATTCACTATGTAACAATGGCGGCCTCTAATTGCTCGTCTAATAAACGTTGCGTCAAGCAAACGTTTAATTGTGGTGTCTTTGGCCAATTACACGCTCGATGCATCTGGGCCGACCGCTTGATAACAGATTTCTCTTCTGACCTGGAGATAGAAACTTAATTCACCAACTAGGTTTGTCTGAGATGAAGTTGATGTGATGATTGTATACTGCTTAATAGAATAGAGTATTGTTTATTTCAGGCATGCTATCCAATAATGTACAAAAAACCTATAAAAGAAAATAAGGGCCACTTGAATTTTACACACTTTATTTTTTCTAAGGTTATCATTTTCTTATTCAATATTTTAAATAACAGTGAAAAGGAACGTCACAATATTGGGTTTAATTTACGTTAATTCACGTCCCTTTTTAGGGTTCCGCAACCAAAGGGTAAAATACGGGCCCCTATTACTAAGACTCCGCTGCTGTCCGTCTGTCTGTCTGTCTGTCTATCTCAGGCCAGTTAAGATGGGATAAGTATTTGTACGGAACCCTCGGTGCGCGAGTCAGACTTGCACTTGGCCAGTTTTTGCTTATACAGGCTGATTGCGAAATAGGAATTGTCTTGATAATTAGCTATGTGGATATAGTTTATGCGACAGTAAGTGGCGGTTTGCATTGTTTGGCGTAGTCATCGTGTAAAATAGGCAGCACATTAGCATGATGCAAATGCGACACGTTTACTACTAAACTACTTACTGAAATAGAACCGCCCGCGCCCAGTGGACCTACATTAATATTTTAAACACCCTGAACTGAATATAGGTAACCCTGTCATATCAGAATATAAATAGTATAAATCAGTTCATGTTTTTGTTCTAAAATGTGTTACACTGTACGTATATGGGTCTAAAGCCAGTGGTTCTCAAGCTTTTCTTAATCATGGATCGGTTTTATTTTTTTGTTGTTCCCGGGGATCAAATGTAAACAAATCCCCCTCTGGAAGACTCCGGCGATGTGTCACTATATTTTGATTCATGCGGACCACTGGCCTAACGGACATGCCACGACTAGCGGCAAGCGGCAGCGGTGGACAGCGGCCAAACGAGTGAGCGAGTCACCATTATTTACGCTCGGACCTCCAGCTGCAACCTATGGCCGAGGCATAAAGGTTCCTCTGAGGCCTGATACTGTATGTATGTACCTAGTACACACATACATATGCTACTAGATTTCATGTAATTTGTCTGCGTGATTGTTTCGATATTTTAATACAAACTTTGTTTTCCCATTTCATCCCCTTAGGAGTTAATTTTTGAAACTGATTTTCTTTTACATCTATACACCCATGTTGAAATACGAATACCAATTTCATCTATCTATCTTCAATAGTTGCACAGTTTTAAACAATTTAGACTCAGAGCAGTTTAAAATGTATAGATCTGTTGATGTTTAGTAGTCTTTGTTACCATTAACACTTTACTTGACATCTACACACTTGTTTCATTACACATGTCAAGGGTCCTCAGTTAGTTGAGATGCATACTTGTGGTCGTGCGTCGTGCGCAAACGCATCAGCAGCTAATTAATAAGGTCCGTGTACACTTGGCGTAGCCTAGACTAGTGTTTAGATTATAAGTGGATGGTCCAACCGACTGACCGACAGCCAATAAAACTTTGAAAAGCTCTCAAACCAAGTCAAGAATAACGTAATACTTAGGTAAATACGTACATAACATACTAGGCCTTAATTCGACGTTTGACACTGACATTAATCCGAGATCTCGCCATTAGGTATATCTCTACTTTAGCGATATGCACTAAATTGACACTCTCATTCTTATTGTCACATTCTATTTTACAGACGTAAAAATATAGCATTTCTTAAAAAGTTTCTACAAAATTAAGACTTCAGTTAAAGTTCGTATTTTCCCTATTTTCTTACCAATTTTCTTTGTGATTTTCAATACATTGATTTCAGATTGTATATAATTAAAAAATTATAAGCATAACAGAACCTTAATTATCAAATACAGCCATAACATTGATATAAAATTACTAAAATAATTGGTAACAAAATAGGAAAAAATATATTGAACTTTAATTATTGACGTCATAATTTTGTACATTTTTTTTTGAGAAATGCTCAGCAACCAATATGCCTGTACGAGATTTCAGTGTTTTATTACCAGGTAGAAGAGCAGCTCAGCACAAGTATCAAATATGTAGGTACTTGGTAGGTACTTAAAAAGAGGTACAGGTAATTACTGTGTCACTAAATAAATATTTTTTATTTATTTTTTATCTAAATATGTAATTTATTTTTATTTTAATAAAAAAAAAGACAAATTTAGTCCCTTGGTTAATTTACAGTTCACAAGTTCAGGTCGTCAGTCGACCGCGGCATAAGTCTGCGCCGTGCGATCGTGCGCAGGTGCCGCTCTGAGTAATGAATAGGCTCGTGAATACTTAGCGCATCCCAGGCTACGTATTTAGATAAAGGCGCATGAGCCTGATTAACGGGCTCGAATTTATGGTGTCGGAGTTTTAGCTTTGGCTTTTAGTTTTAGCATTGACGACGCGGTTGGCGTTGTTTGTAGTGCACGTACCTACTGAACCAGCGGTCCCGGGTTCGAATCCCGGCCAGGACAAATATTTATGTCTCGAAGATTTGTGCTTGTTTCATGGTTGTTCTATGTATTTAAGTATATATTTATCTATATAAGTATGTATATCGTCATCTAGTACCCATAACACAAGCCTTCTTGAGCAAAATTCGGGACTAGGTTGATTTGTGTTAGGTGGTCTGATATGTATTTATTTATGTAGCTTGGTTTTTTATTCCACTGTATAGCTACTACTCCTGTAGGTGTTGATAATTCACTCACATTTTATCCTAAGGTTAGGTTGGAGAACAGAAACACATGGGGAAAGTGGAACGCTTTGGAATATTTTATATAGACGACCAACTACAGTGACATTTATTTATTTTTTACTTAGAACTGTTTCTAAAAATCTGATTTACCACATATACCTACTGTGATTTATTTTTAGTGTTTCCCTTACCCCAATGTGTTTCTCTTACCCAAACCGACCTTATTTCATTTGGGGATTACATTCGACGCTTTTATTGCTAACTGTCGGAATGATTGATATTTAGATCTACTTTAGCGATCTGCTATATTAACCTTTTAATTTCAATTTGACAATGCAGCCTGAATAACACAAAATATGTATGTTGGTCAAGTCACGTCGATATGTCTGCGTCTTTACATCTTTGTAATTCAATTAATAACGTATGTAAACAAGGGGGTTATAGGCAATAAAAAATAATTTTAAAATAGAGATTCAAATTACAAAAGAACATTTTTTTAAAGAACTCGAATCATTCATTCGTTGATGAGAGACTGTGGGAATCTCAGACACTTGAAAAACGCTTATTGTATGTCCACTTCATTTTCAACGTCGCCTATCGTAAAAAAGTTACAATTGTTTCGTATCCAAAGGCGTTATTATTATTAAAAAATAATCAAGTTTAATTAAAACTAAAGTTAAGTCGCAGTTTTAGGGTGAGTGCCCAGCTTGAAATATGACAAACATTTCTTAGGAATCGAAGTCTCTTACGTCCTTCTGTACTTAGATTGTATTGAAGAGGTCATGAATAGAATTGTCCGAGGGGGGCACTTTGGTTTTGATACTTCTCCAATGTCCCGTTGCCAAATGAAAAGAATAAAAGAACTGGTTTCTAGGACAAAGCACCCTTATAATGAGGCCGGCATATTGTGCTAAGGACCCTTAGACCCTTAGAATCAAGTCAGATCTCGCAATATGTTACTTTTTAAGTCTACTTAAGCGTTACTTTGAGTACTATAGTTCATTAAGTTCATTTGAGATCTTCATAACGATTAATAGTGAACGTTTTTGTGGTGAATAGCGGTGGGAGAGTATTTTATCAATTTAGCTAAAATAATTTGGATTATTACATTGTGAAAATAAACATCGTTCTTTTCATGTCTGGGTGATTTTTTTTAATATAATTTGATGACTATATTTTTGCAATACTGCAAAGACGTCAAGTTGAGGAAACCAGCACGCGTAAACCGAACCTACATATTCTTAACCTAAATGTATCCACATGATTACATAGGTACCAAGCAGTCGCGTGGGTCAAAGATCTCCCTGGGCAACCCGAAGCAAAATTGCTTTACTTAATCTTGAAGAACAATAGAAAAAAGTGCTAAAACGCTTTAAAATGGGTAAGCCTGGGGGAAATTGGGATCTATGGACATAATGCATCTCGAATAGCAAAAAAATATTATTTCACAAACATGTAATGCCGTGATAAAGCAGGGACTTTTGGTAAATTTGCTAGAGATATTGCAAAGGTCCGTTAAATTATCATCATGCACTCATCGTTAATAAAAGCGTGTCAAACAACCCAAATCGGCAAATGAGATCCTGATGTTCCCACCGGACGACAGATCTCCGACATCCTGCTAGACTTCCTTATTGTATTAACTGCTCAATGCGATAACAATCCCGGCCCAATCTGGACTATTTAGCGCGCGTTCAATTAGGACGGATATGCGGGCCCCTGTTGGTGCTGGGCCGCTAATATGGCGCTTATTTTACTTGGCAATAAACATAAGACACTTATCGAATATATCTTATCGAATTAAATCGAAGGTAACCAATCTATCCGCGAATGCGAAGATCATTTCACTTGTTCTTCTGAAAACATCGTCAACTATCTACTTACTATGCATTACAGGCAGGAAGTTGTATCCCTTGAATACAGACACCCTTGAAGATCGCGTTAGCAATTTTAACTAATTTGGTACCAAAAGCGCTACAAACGTACAAAATCGTCAAGTAAATAAACTATTTGATTTATCTATCTCAGTATCTCAATGTTCACGCGACTTCCAACGTTGATCAAATTTCAATAACTACCAGTTAAATTATAAATCACATAAAATATTTACTGTAATCCACATAGTAATGTGAAAAAGACCTGATGTGACCGATTTAGTCTTCAGCGGTCTCCACAAGCCGCGCCTCGTCCCTCACTGATCCGAAGCACAAAATAGAAGAATAAAGGTAATAGCCCGTAGTTTGGGACGAAGGCTTGGGTAACTGCATAACTACCTAAAACTAATATTAATTAGCAAAAAATACAGTAAGGGTCGATTGTCGATTGGCAAAAATATCTTGTGTAAATATTTTCAGTACCTATGTTGCAGTATTTGTATGTTGTTCCCAGTTTGTGATTTGTTTGGTAGCTAGCAACATTTTAGTGGCCCAGTCAACGCACTGATTCTTGCTCTTATTAGTGACAAGAGACTCAACAATGATTTATTTTGTAACTACTTATTAATTTTTCAACCATTTACGTCTGCGTACGTTATTTTAAAAATACTTTATTCTTATGTCTTCCGTTAAATGTGGTATCATGCCGTAGTAAGGTCTAGCCCGTTAGTGTTGGATGGATTATTTATTTATGTATATATTTTCTCTAGAAGGAACGTGACTCGTGTCAAACCGATGTTCTATCTGGGACTTTAGGATTGTGGAGTCACACGTGATTTCGGTCACGTGCCCGAGCACACGTTTGATGCATGAAGATTTTGAAAATATAAATTTTAAAACCGTACTTTTCATATGTATGGTGGTCTCCAGTTACCTGCTGAAAGGAGGATGGAATTTTCCATGTCGGAGCCCAGAATGTACCCTGTTGCGCAAATAGCTCCCATAAATACATCTCACAGTCAAATCTATAAGGTAATTTGTGACGATTTTGTACCAAGTTTATTATGCAAGGAATATAAAGTTTCAGGCTGAATCGATTATTACGCGCGGCAGCTGCAATTCGAGATCTGACTCTCAAAGTGACCATGACGTCGCGGCTCTAAAGCTCCACTCAGTATTCATTATTATAAATGAAATATGGAGGGAGACTTGTCTGCGTTTACTATGCACGTAACTTTGCGTTATCTATAAAATTTGCATCGCAAGTGTCGAGCTCCTTGTCGAACAATCTGGGTGCTTAATAGCTATTTTACGTTCTCCGATGTATAATTAAGTATTCATTTGGAAATATTGGGACCATTGGGAAAGTTCCATTGCATCGCGTGCTGTTCGTCGTCAGGGTGTTTACGCATGACTTCTGATGTTCATTTATTCATTTATTACGTTCAATGATCCTTTCTTCGCGTATAAATGGTTATTTATCAGGTACTTAGGATCTCGGAATCGAACCTTTCTAGACATTATTGTACCTGTGCACAACATGAGAAGCATTAACACTTGGTGGTGGTTAGTGTGGTAGTAGGGGTGTTGGTCCATGGTGGTTGTAATTTTGTGTGGTGAGTGCCACTCTCATTCTTATGTCTACCAAAGAATAATGCATGGGTTTTTAAGAGTGAGACAGCTTTTGTAATTATCGGCATACAAAGCATAGCCTAACCTAACAGTTACAACGTAGGTATCTGCATTTGCATCAGACACTTGCCTTATTTCACGGTATTGTATTATACCAAGGTTCCCTACCTTGTAGAATCTTCCGTAGCAGTTATTTAAGTAATTTCTTATAGAAATTTTCTTATATAAACTAAATTCATTGTATTTCACACAATTATCGATTTTTATAAAAGCCGTATAATTTTTACATAATTTTGAGAAGCTCGTCGAACAGTTAATTGCATATTACAGAAAAATTACAAACGGCAGATGTCGTTAACTCACATTCTATGAAGAGATAGGAAATTTGTAAGTATCTAATTGTGACAATGAGTCGTCAGGTTATTAAGCGGGTAGACAATCAGCAGAGGGCGGCGCACGCGCACGGCACGCTGCGATAATGAAAATCCGCGACCGCGACCACATCGTTGACGCTCGTTCTATTCTTAGGTTTTCCTACTTTTGAATTTGTGCCCTTGGGGAAAATAATAAATTATTTTGATTGTAAAATTGGTCTTTATTTATAGGTACTTTATAAAAATTGTTAGTGAGCTAAAAGTCAACATGTATTGAAGTAAATTGAATGTGAGGCTTGTGGAAATATTTACCTGCCAGTGGCAGGTGGCCACCCGATTCCAACAAGCTTGTCCACTTCAGGATGATTTAATACCATTCTCTATTTTGCTATTGCTATAGAAGAAAAAGTAAGCGGCATCTACCCTTGCTTGCCCTGAGTCATGAATTGACGCAACGTTTATTAAAGATTTACTGAATATTTTGAAAAATGAGAATCCATTTTGTGGTAACATTCTACTCTTCGACTTATTAGGTCTCTTTAAATGAAATAGTAGTAGTAACACAAGGATCTACGCGAAAATGGTAATCCAAGCCCATCAAAACATTTTAACAGGCTTTACATTATATATTTATTCAACTTGATCAATAGCTATAAGATATCATCAGACATTGAAGTGTTCGTGGCAATAACGTCAATTAACTAGAGGGACATCCTTCCGATAAAAAATATATCGATAACTGAATACTTATTCCGAAATGATATTTTATCTCTCTTTCTAGTCGTCTCACTCTTGTCAGAGTGGTCGTGGTCTCGATGATGATTTGTGTTTGTACACGGGTGATCTTCGTCCGCGGTCCTCTGGGGTCGGGTGGCGGTCTTCGCAATTTGTCTCCACTTTACTCTATTAGCAGCATTTCGAGAGCACTCTGAAATGCTGGTGTCTGTCACTCTCTTTATCAAATATTATAGTGGGTAGGTAGATATTTTATAGTAGGTAGCTATTAAGTATACACCGGATAAATAGAAATTAACTAAAATATGCTGATTTCTACCCATCAATTTTACTTAAATATATATACTTTTTAGGAATATCAAAATTCAAATAAACATCAACTTTAACAACCTTATATTATTTTATATTCAATCGAATAATATACGTGAATTATATACGGTAGTATATAACTATATTATTCATAATAATTTGTAATCTCATACTCATAACATAACTACTGTCATAAGAAAGGACAACTTATCGATAAAATAATATCGTGTGGCTCTCCCTAGCACAATTTTATTCGTGCCACCAACACTTTTATGTCTGGATATTATCCAATAGAGAGGTGGTCTATATGTGTACTAAATAATTACAGCATTTACTGATATGATTCTTGAAAAAGAAGGTACGTAGGCGTTGGTGCATATAATTTCCTAACCGTCTCCAAGGAAAAATAAAACGGATTTATTATAATTACAGCTAATCTCAACGGATACTTAGTTAAGAAACGATTAAAATAATAATCGCGAGTTGCTGCCGTAATGAGACGACATCTTCCTGGTTAGTAAGTGCTCTTAATGAATAGGTGTCGCTGCGGTTAGCTAGTGTTGGGACTCGATTCATAGTTTTTACTAATAAAATATCTAGAAATTATATATTTTCTTGAACTCGAGTAGATGTACACAATACGGTATTTGATGACAGCTCAAATCAGCTACTCTTTATGGAATGTCAAAAACTACCTGTTAGTGTGCAGTTTCTATGAAGATACTAATGTCATAAAAATCAGTAGTCAAAACAAGTCTTCTTTTTAGTTTTTGCATAATTGAAAACAGTATAATGTCCAAAAGTTAGTGGTAGTTTATTTGAGTTTATGACACAAATACCGTATTGGAAAATCGCTTCATATTAAAAGACAATGACGTGAGTTAAGTCGTGGAGGCCAGAGGTTACCGAACTTTTAGTCGGAGTGTAGTGTTTTAATTGGAGATTTGTAGTCGAAACATCGCTGTCTAGATCCGCAGAAAATAAAACTGGAGCGCCTTGCCTGACGCCCTTAGTGAAAAGGGGTACAAGTTGGATTTAACCTGGGAGAAAAGGAGCTTAAATCTCAATTTAGAGTTATGATCTTTTGTTTCTGGTTAATATTTGACTTACCTATAACCCTTTTCACTCAGGCCACAGTATTATTTATGGCACATCAGGGCGCCGTAGAGCACAGCTTGGAAACCCTCGGTGTAAGCTAAACAAAACGACAATCGATTGCCAAACCTGTGGCGGTGTATGACACTCTCGTATGACTATTGACTTACATTAGCCGCGTAAAAGATTTCCTGTAAAATACTGAAATTATATCGATTGATACTCCTAGGTCAAGATTATGACATCCAATCCCTGAATTTTAATTTTGTATGGTAACTACCGGAATCCCCAGATTGCCCATAGGTACAAAAAAATCGCCGGATTGGAAGCCCTTAGTCAAGATCTCTTTTTTATTAGATTGTAAGTATGGAAAAAATCTGCCACTTCTATGGAATATATCACTAGAATAAATACGAATGTCGAACACTCACGAGTTGTGTAGTGTTAACAAATCTCGAGTCATAAAATTAGAGCTGAAAAGTCTCGAGTCTCTCGCTACACTAAGGCTGTTCTTATGATGTTGATGCTGATCATAAGACGCTATAATTGATTTTTGTCATTACCTTAGTAGTAGGTACCTACTAAAGAACACTGTATTTATAGGTTTTAGGCAAAAAAATGCAGTTGTACTTGCAGTGGTTCTTGCGGTTTGCATATTTATTTATTTATAACTTTATTGCACAAAATAAGTACACAAGTATATATATGATATCTCTAAACTACATTTTTTCTCTTGGATAATTTAAATCTTTGCAAACACTTCAACAAAGTTTGAAATCGATTATGTATAGGTATGTATATCGAAACCGTATTTTTTGTTTAAGAATCCGAATTAAAATCAACTTTGGTGGACGTGACACTAAGTATGATTTTTCCTTGTCATTACGGTGGTACAGTTAACAACACAAATGAGTCCATATCTAAGTAACTCGCACTTAGCAAAACGAGGAACTGATGTCGCCGCGTCACAAATCAATTTCACAAATTGAAACATGACTCCATGCACAATGGTTGATTTTTAGGGGCCAGCGCAAATGATAACTAATTTAGTGTGAATACTCAGATTTTATGCGATTAGAAAATTATTTTCAGGGTATGATGGCATTGGAGTTCCATCGGCATACTTAACAGACTCATGAAATGTTTAGAATGGCGTGGATAGCTGTTGTCTCATTTAGATATTATGTCATGTTTGTCTTTTTTTTTCGTGTTTAGGTAACATAGATACAGACGGTTTGTCACTAACAGACCCTTAGACATCGGTTATGTATACGCAGTCCATCAATCTGAACTGTCAGTTTACTGTCATTCATTCATTTTCACCAGTTCGGATCGTCAGTCTGAGGAGTTTACATAATTTTATCATTCTGACCGCTGGACTGAACTGTAGGCGCCGTCCAAGAACAACTTCTATTTCTTAACCGTTTGCTTAATATTAAGGAACCTGACTTTTAAAACTGTCAACAACGTGTTGCGTCAATAGAGTCTGCATTCACAGGCTCCTAGGTTATCTAACCTGACCATGGTTTCGACTTCGGGTTCTGGGTGCATCTCATTTGGCCCTCGAGCTCTTTGACCAGAGGGTCAAATCTAACCTGTTAGTACTCTCCAAATTAGAAGAACCTTAAGAATGTTAATGGATATAACATTGAGGAAAAGCAGGAGGTAATTTCTGTTAAGTAGTTACGCTATGTAACATAGGTACCTGTGCATCAGATTTTACTGAACCCTCGAATTGAAAACGTTTCGCCCTTGGCCAGTTTTTTCTTAGTCCTCATTGGCCCCGTGGTTCGGTGAGTGAACTTCTAATTGGCAGCGAGTGTCATCGGCTACGCTCAGTCACGACCGCAGCCAACTATCTTCTAGATAGGCTTTATTATGTGAACCTATGCGTTTTATTAGGAGATGGTTAACAGCTTGTTACTTAAAGTACGTTTACATTTGCGTGGGAGCAATGGCCACTGGGTGACATAGGATAGGGAACTCGTGAATCGCGATATTGGGACTTCTGGCAATTTTGATTCATGGAAACAATTTTCAAACCATTTTATACTATAGATGACACCTTTGGCTCGGTTTGTAGACACCTGCCTACTGAGCCGGCGGTCCCGGGTTCGAATCCCGGCCAGGGCAAATATTTGTGCGATGAACTCGAATATTTGTGCTTGGGTCATGGTTGTTCTATGTATTTAAGTATATATTTATCTATATAAGTACGTATATCGTCGTCTAGTACCCATAACACAAGCCTTCTTGAGCTTAATTTGGGACTAGACCGATTTGTGTGAGGTTGTCCGATATTTATTTATTTTAAGTATTAGATAATTGTTTGTATCTAGTCTAATCGATAACTCATCAAATCCAAGTAACAATACGGATCGATCCGCAAATTCTGTTAAATCGTAATGGTCGGCGCGGGCGCAGTCACGTCGTCCCTCCCATTACGCGCTCCAAACCGTATCGACAAATAACCGCCAATTATTGGATCGCTCTACAATCTTTTTACAATTTCTTCTCCGTCCAACGTTATTATATTTCTATTAAGCCTTTTTTGTAATCAAACTACTAATGATTCGATTCCATTTCCTAGCGGACGTGCCGTCTCCGCAATGTTAATGACACTGGTAATTAGATCCGGATGGTTCGAGGGCGTTGCTCTGTCGGTAATGGCCAAGTGTCAATTTTACTAAAATATGGTAATTTACAAGACGCCATTTTGGGTAAATAGAAACAAAGCGCTAACGAACCGTCCGACATGGTGAAATATATTATGAAACTATAAGTACCGTTCATGGTAGCGTTCTTTGGGGGAGGTCTGGACGTCTTTTTTCTGATGATGGGAATATAACCTTGGGATTCACATAGGTTGTGCCTTTAATCACATTCTTAATGAAACAATGCTCTATCAAGTGTAAGTGAACAAATAAAATGGAGTACCAAGTGTAAACTTTACTAAAATATAGTAATTTACAAGGCACCATTTCGGGTAAACATGTAGAAACCAAGCGCTAACGAACGTCTGAAACGATATAATAGTGTTGCATTATGATTGTATACTTATTTAAGTATTGGGACACACTTCGCTCCTCGGCCGTTAGACTCAGACTTAAGGCGGACTCAGACTCTGCGGCATATTTACAAAATAAATTTAATTATTTCATTTGTGTTTTTGGTTGCATTCTTAATGAAACAATGTCATCAGTAATAGCGAAGTGTATTTTTGACTAAAATATGGTAATATACAAGACGGCATTGAGTAACTTGGAAAGACGCGCTAAAGAACCGTCTGTAAGAGTAAAATACTGCTGCATTATTATTAATTATGATACCTTTAAGTTTAAGTTTTTACGGCGACGGCATGCGAAGGTGTGCGAGTTGCTGTCATGCTGTCAACCTATCATGACGTGAATAGGGCAATCCCTTGAATAATTCGTGGATGAAGTTCCAGGCAAGGTCTACTTTACTGATCAATGCGTTCATACATAACTATCCGTGGGCAGTCTAAAAAAATATTGGATCTACTTCCCTTCAAGGGTATTTGATACCTACTTACCTAAGGCAGTAACGATCCTATTATTATTTGGACTTGAATCGTCACCAGTGCAATTTGAAAAACTAGGCATACCTACTTACGATGTTTTGCAAAGAGTATCAGGTTATACATGATTTTCTTCTAATAGTTCGTAATATTGTTTGTAGTAATTCAACTTTTTTTAACCATAGCGTATACATACCTAATCAGTAGTGTATACCTACCTCTAGTTCTACACCCTATTGATATATGATTTGATTGTTGTGTGAATTGTACCTATGTGGTCATGACTGTACCTACTAAATATGTAATCAACTCGCAGTTTATGTTTATGACAGTGTGGATACTTTCATTAGGTACTAGCTCGTACCTACTTATTAGGGATTATGTAGGCATTACTAAATATGGACACTAGATAGTGTTATTTCTCTATTAGGATTTCCTCTAATGCTAGCGGAAGTCAGGAATAAATCTATGTACCTAGGTAGACGTCGTAGGTACTACTTTACGTAAATAAATGAAATTTTTTTCATTTTAGTAAAAGTCTAGTCAGGTATTCGTACCCGAGTGTTACATTTCCGATAAATTGTGCATAAAACTACTGACATTCAACAGGCACGTTTTATTTTATCAATTACAATGTTTTTTTTTACAGTCAGATACGTGGCGCTTTGGAATGAAACAGTTTTCGTGATGGCCTGGTTTTATTTTTTAGCAGCATCTACGTGTTTGAAGTAAAGGTTATATAAGGTTCCAGGATATGAACTTTTTTTAAAGTAAAACGCGTTAGTATTCACTAAGAACAGCGAATGTATTTACAGAAACAATGTTTCAGCATACACGTTGTGAAAGATCTGAACTCGTGTTCATCGGTTGTTGTTGGAGCCGAGTAAGTACCTAGGTACTTATTTACTGTTTTAAAAGCCTGTTTTTATTTCAGGAAAATTATTTTAACAACTGTTGCTCAGTGAATAAACGTGTTCATGAAACTATACCTATCTAAATAGATATTAATGGTGGTAGGTACCAGGAATCGAACCCGGAATCTTTGGCATAGTATACAGCCTACTAATGGACTAAATGATCATGTATCTGTCGCCCAAGTTTAAGTTCAAGTTCAAGCAGTTTCAGTTAGATTTTTTACGGATTTTGAAATACATATGTTCAGTTATGTTTCTTTACTTTCTTAAAGTCGAATAAGTATTAACATTTGATAGGTTAACTGAACATTAGGTACTACTCGTGGTTCTACTCAGATACTTACGCTGTTAAAAGGTAGATACTGCTGAAGTAAATTGATTCGTGTATATTGGTACAGTTTATATAAGTAGGTACAGTCAAGTGCTTACATTTCTGAGCAAAAATGTGATCAACATATCTGAACATATCTATGCTGTTAACAATAAAGCCGAGTTCACATAATTTTAATAAAATGTTTGCTCAGAAATTAATGAACTCGACTGTAATATGTAGTAGTTATATAATTGTATCTCAGATGCTATTAGTACTTACAAATCGATGTCTGTTCTATCGAATTGTAGTACCTATATATCTGTCTTTGGCCTTATGGTTGACTGCTAGAGAATGCAATTTGGCATTAAGTCCGCCGATTTGTACCGACTTTCGTTTTGTGCGATAAATAAATTCATGTACCTAACTCGCTGATATCAGATCGATTCTATCCTTGATCTGCCTAATTACTTGGAGCCATGATATTGGTTAAATGCAAAAAACCTCTATTGTGGAATAACAAAACGAGCTGTTTTCTGGTAAGCACGTCCATATATTGTGCGCTAACAATGAAATAATTAGGTGGTTCAGTAACGGAATATTTTTTAACAAGATTAGCCTTATTTCTTTGTGTGCTTGTAATTTAATATTTTTTGTAATGAACACTCGAAGCGGTGAGTGGGAGGCTGAAAAAATTACTCATTGTTCGTACAAGGAGAAAAAGGTTCAATTGTGATATCGCTTACATGCCCTTTAGTTTTTGTGAATTAGACGGAGTCAGTGAGTCGTGTAATTTACAGGTATATTTCAATTTATTGGTCGCTTACGTTTGGTAAGTACCCAGGCATGTATTATATTTGGTATCAGATAGGTATGTAAGGAATGACGAGGAGGTACTTAATTCAATTAGATCACAAGTATTCGAATAATTTGATTATCAACCATGTAAGCCGAAGGCAGTTACAATTACGTCAGCAAAATTATTATATGATCAGCAAATCGTAACTTTTCTTAACTGGTCGGATAATTATATTGCTCACAAATATGTCAAGACTGCCAACTATTTACTTTCATACAGATAATTTATCTTATCACTTCTCATCTGTCATGATATCTGAGACTTCAGTAGGTAGCACGATCTATCATTACGTCCTATCTATCGTTCATTACGTCCATAGTCAATTTTATTACTACTTCATTATAGCTGAAACTCAGGTTACCTATAGGTTGTGAATGGTAGTTCTTTGAAGGTATTTAGTGCTCTATCTAGGTAGGTACTTAAAATGTACCTAAGCAGGACTACACGATCCTGTATATGGTGGACTTTAGTGTCATATCGTTGAATTTTATAATATTTGAGTACTTCTCAGAGGGCTTCACCCGGTATCATTTTCCTGTCGCGTATCTAGGGTAAATCGCCAATTACTGGCCACCGTTCAATAACTGGCCACCTCATAATAAAAATTAACTCTGTTCACCTACAAACAGAATTTATTTTGGTATATAAGGTGTCAATTACTGGCCATCCTTCAATAACTGGCCACGTTATACTGAAATGAATTCAGTTTGTAGGTGGACAGAGATAATTTTTAGTATGATGTGGCCATTTGTTGAACGGTGGCCAATAATTGACGATTTAGTACTATTGAAAAAAATTGCCAATAACTGGCCACGTTCACGATTTAGTAATATGATTCTTGATCCAGTGTACCTAGTTTCGCTGACATACGTGAATAAGCCATATGGCTAAATGTGCGTCTGCCGTAGGGCTTCAAAGAGTAGGTAATTTGAATTACCAAAATCGACCGGTAACTTTTTGAGATTTTCAAAAATTCGACAAAATTTCTACATTTTTCGCTGAATTGGCTCGAGAATTTCCCAATAACTTTTTTTAAGCTCGCTATTCAAGAAACGGGAAAAGTCGGATCTCGGGATTGAATTACGCTACAGTTTGAGCCATCTAAGTAGGCGAGCGGGCAACAAATGTAGGAGGTAGCGGGTCCCATACGCGCGAGTTTAGAAAACAAATCGTAAAATTTCATCATGTGTTATATTTCTAAATTACATTTTCAATGCCTTTGATAGTTGCGCGTAATGTGAGATCTGTAGATTTTTTTATTATGATGGTTCATTTATAGAATATAATTACTTATATGCGACAGGAAAGTGATACTGAAACGCTGTGAGAAATAAGTACCCATTTGTCAAATATACTTTCTGCTAGAATGTTGTATAAACAAAGATATTTGATTTTCTCTAATTAGCCTATACAGAGAATTTTGTATATGTAAGTAATTAATTATGCAGTATTCCAAATACTTAAAAGTAAGAAGGTAGGTAATGTCTCTGCAGCGTGCCGTCACGATCGTTACAAAACCTCAATATGAGAATTGCACAAAAACTTGTTTGTTTTAAGAATAGCTCTGAATGCATACAACTAGCAATCTGTTAACATCTCTCTACAATGTTGACAGTGTTATAAAAGGCCGGCTTATAATGCAGGTACCTCCCACGACGACAGGATTGTCTCACCTCATCTGTGACTTGCGGATGGAGAAACAATACTAGTCTTTGTTTTAAACTGCCAGGTACACGCCCCGCACAATGCTCACTCGAGCAAAAACATCCTAATTCTATTATCATTACTTTGCTCACCTGCCTGACATAATACCTCCACTTTCCAACTTAGCTGGATACTTTCCTAAAACACAGCCCCATTGTCTAAACATACCTTTTGTAATAAATCACATGCAATAATGCTTCTTAAAACAAAAGAAAAAAACAAAGGAAAATAAAGGAACCAAGGAAAAACAAAATAACAAAACATAATTCAATAATATAAATATTGCATTTATTTCAACGAATTCTGCAAATATAATAACTGTAGAATAATTATAATAATACTATCAGTTTACAAGACTCTCAATCTTTCTCTAGACGATTTAGTCGTCATAAACAATACCAAAGAATGCTTTCACTGGCTGGCACTGGGCTTTGTTTCAATAACCATAGGCTGAATAACAGTAAATGCAGATCGCGCATAATTACATTAAAATTAAATTATACACATTAAAATAAAATTATTGGAAGTCGTAATGGAGGCATGTTCAATATCAAATACCTCTCCAGGTATACAAACAAAAGCGTGCGTCAAGCACGCATTATCTACACAATTAAACAAAATAGCCGTAGATAATAAAACTAAGAAACAAAAATAAATACAAACATAACTAAAAATTAAAAGAAAATAATAACAAACTGCGATATGCAAATAAACATGAAGCCAAAATAACACGTGTGACATTGTATATAGCCGCATTGTATTTGTGCTGAGGAGCGTGGATTTGCATTTGAAAGGTCGATGGAGATGTATCAAGACGCTAGTGCGGCGGGAGGCGCGACTTTCCGCGGAGTAAATAGAATTATAATGGCAACACCCGCGGCGCGTGCGCCGGCGCGCTGCCGCACTACGCGCCGCCATTTCAATTTCAACTAAATATTTGCATATCGCCTAACTCCCCAATTCCGACCCACTCTTATGTAAATGTGTCAGGAGAATAGCAAAAACTGCAGCCGGCAGACCCCACAAGCGACCAAGGATCTCATTATTATGTAAAATTCGACAAACTTTTGTAGTGTTATGTCTGTATATATTTTTGTCCTTAGAGGCTCGCGCCCTTAGACGCCAGCCTCGGTCGATATTCGAAGTAACTAAACAATAAGATACGGTTATATCACAAGTTCTTAAGATGCCTCTACGAAACAAACACAATATATATTTATATCTAAATAGATATACCTATCGCGATACACATCTCGGCGGCGTCGGAAACAATTGTACAGCGCACTATTATTACATCTAATAGTATACTTTTACACGATCAACTTATTTACAGTGGAGGTCCTAAGAAAATAATTTACAAACACTTGGATCCTACAAGGCACCTTATTTAAATAGTAATATAGACTTCAGGCTTCGCTATGACTTTACAAAATAACTAAAACGTTTTAAATTCTCTAAAATATATAAATTTGGTTTTCATTAAAATCCTACAACAATCGACAAGTCTCTAATACCTAATAGGAGTTTTAAATATGAACAACTAGGAAGAATAATATTATGCAACAGATTACTAGTCTACGCCACGTAGTGTTGGTTTTTCAATGCGCAGATCAGAAGTCGAGTTATCGGGAGCGATGGAAACAAAAGGGACAATAGACATTGACGTACAATTTCCGAGAAAGTCTTTTGATTGGCGTCATTTAAATAATTGATTATTCATGTGGAGCGAAATGCATGTGCGCCAGATCAGTCCCATTAGATATACGACGTCCTTCACGCGTCCTACCATTGTTGGGAATGGTTTGCATTTGAATAGCGGCGGCGTAGAGGCCGCCCACCGGCCCGAGCGGCGGCGGCCCGCCTCTTGCGCCGACAATGCTGCGGTATCACTGCCCGCCGTACCGCAATCGCCTCCCGAACCCGATCAGGTGACACCAAGTAATTAACATAACGTCCTAGGGAGTTAGCTGATATATGATCCGGGCTTTTAAGCCATTGGAAAACCAACAATACATGGAAGCATAAAACTATTTCACATTTAACCTAAATTTTATTTACAACAGGACTCACTAGTAGGATAATAGAGCAACGACCGTCACGGCACGAAATGAGCTCCACTCAGTCCGTGGTCAATGGGTTATCACACATACTAGTCGCGGGTGAGCGAAGCTCGCCGCTGCGAGGTTCTACGTAAACGGGGGAGTCGCGTAGCGCTCGGGAGCGGTATGCGACTACCGCGGTCAAGTGCACTCACCGTTGCCGGCGAGCTGGGGTCGCAGGAACGCGTTGTGTAGTTCCCCGCCAATGCCGCTCTCCAACCGCGCAGCCATCTGCATGAGCGCCATGGTGCTGTCCTCTGCGCCGACCCCCACGACGCTGACGCCCGTCTCGAGCCGCGCGCGGACCGCAGCGATGTGCCCGCGCGTGAACACGTGGTCTTGCACTGAGTACTTGTGACTGTACTTGAAATCACACACGCGACACTCCTCCGGCGGCGGCGCGTCCGACACTTCCGATAAGCCGGCCGCAAGACGCGCCTTCTTTTCTTTCGCTCGCGCGTTCTGGAACCACACTTGTACTACTCGCTTCGGCAGACCGATCTCCCGCCCGAGCGCCTCGCACTCGGCCATCGTTGGCGTTTTATAATCGCTGAATAATGATTTCATTATTTTAACTTGTAGTGAGGACATTTGGGTGCGGTAGCGCTTACCGGGCGGTCTCGGCGTCTGTTGCCCGGGCAGCGGCGAGGTGGGTTCGTCCTCTTCGTAAAACTCCATGGTCTCAGAGGCGGTGTCTGAGCGCTCGTCAACGTCCGACCCCGGCCTGGATAGGTCGACGGGTTTGCTGAGATCTAAGGGTATCTCCGGTTTTCCATGTTCTGTGCGTCTTTCGGAGGTTTCATTGTTGCCGCCATTTTGTTGGGCAGCGGCGTGCGCTTGCAGTTCACTAACGTAACGCTTCATAGATTCTTCACTGTACTGCTTGATAAATTTCTCCATGTCTGAGTGAAAGGGCGGAAAAATAGGGGGCAACATGGGAGCCCCCGCTTGGGAAAAATTTTGCTGCCGGTCACTTTGTTGGGAGCCAAAACTGGGAGTCGATTCTGTGCTTAGTTCTTCGTCTGGCAGAGCATCGACGTTGATCTCGCCTCGCGCGCACTGGTCGGCGTGTTTAGTACTCAGGTGACTCTCCAGAGCACTCTTTACTTTGAACAGAGCTGGGCAAAAAGGGCAGCGCTTATTGATGACTTGGGCATGCGCACGAAACTGCCCCTTTCTCTCTCGCGCACGTGTATTCTGGAACCATACCTGTACCACTCTTTTTTTTAGTCCAACTTCGCGAGCTATATTTTCTAGCATCTTTCTAGAAGGATTGGATTCAATTTGGTACTTTTGGTAGAGATAATCCAACTGTTCTGGTAATATCGTAGTTCTTAAACGTTTATCTTTAGGCTGTTCTCCAGTGTCCACTTCTTCGTATTCATCGAATTTCCTCTTTACAGCCTGTTGGTTCATCGCTGCAACTAACGGGTGTCTCGCCTCGTCATTGCCGAGTTGAGCGTTCAGTTGTTGTAACTGTGCATGTTGCTGCAGGATGCCAAATGGGGAATCCGGTGGATACGTGGGAAACAAGTTTGGGTTCATGATATGGACAAGTTGATGCTCCCGCCATAAATCAAACCGAGGGAAGACTAGGTTGCATTTATCACATTGAAAATTGCCATCTTTCTCGTCACTTCTTGGAGCGAGCGCCATGGGTGTTACCGGCGTGTGGGGAGTGGGAGGCGCCGGAGATACTGGATAGTTGGGAGCCGCGGGTGTTGGCGTGCGCGGCGGCGCGGGGGACACTGGCACATGAGGCGCGTGGTGCTCAACTGTGCTCGAGTTCGAGTCTTCGCTGCTCAAAGTCGCTGCTACTTGCGCTGCAGCTGCTTGCGCCTGAGCCGATCTCTTGGCATCTTCTTCTTTGAAGCAGTGTGTCTTTTGATGTCTTATTAACTCATAATAACGCTGGAACACTAATTGGCACTTTTTGCATTGATAGTTAAGCCCAGGAGTCCTTTGAAATCGGTTAGCATCATCGGTTGCACCTGCGGGCGGCTCTGCGGCTGGTTGGTTTTCGTAAACTTTTCTCGCTTTCTGCCTAGCGTTTTGAAACCAGACCACGATCACTCTAGGACTCAATCCTAATAGCTTTGATAAATATTCTAAATCATCGTCTTTTGGATATGCGTTATTCTCAAAAAACTCTTGCAGAACTTTTATTTGGTAGTCAGTAAATCTAGTTCTGTTGGCGCGTTTGCCAGAAGACCCCGAGCTGTTGGATCCGTTCGAGTTGCCCCCGGAAAGTCCGAAATCGGCCGGTCCCCTGCCGGGACTGAGGCTGCGATTTGGGGTCATGGGTAGGACGTTCGGGGGCGCGGAGTTTGGGGACGTGAAATTAGGATTCAACTTTGGTGGTAGCATCGACGGATGTGGCGGCTGCGGTATACTTGTAGCCGGAATGGAGTCAAGTTGTGACTGAATCAAGGAATTTAGAGACAGATGGGTGGGTGTCTGTGGCCTTGATATGTTTGAGAGATGGTCAGAGTGGTTTAGGCTGGGAGCAGGGCTTTGAGAGGGCGCCTGAGGAAAGATAAAACTTTTGTCTTCCTGATGCCGATCATCATAAGTAGTGTATTTCTCTTCTATTGAAGGCTCGTCGTGAGGCTCCGATTTAACATCCGGCTGGTTTATTGGCTCCTCTATTTTGACCTTCTTTTCTGGTGGTGGTTTTCCCTCATCCGAGCTTGCAGAGGAATCTAAAGGCGTGACCTTGGCCTCGCCGGTTTTCTCGTACTCCTCAAGGTTGAGTGTTGTCGATGGCGGATTGTTGAAGTTGTATGGCGAATCCTTATTACGCTGCCGTTCTTTGAAGAGCGTGTTTCGGAACCAATGCTTGATTACCTTGGTTGCGAGTCCCGATTGCTTGGCCATCTTTGCAATGGCTTCATCGCTGGGCGAGTTATTGATGTCGAAGTGCGCTCGCAAGATCTTCAATTGCTCGTCAGTAATGCGAGTGCGAGCCCGTTTCTGTCCAGCAGCAGCATTGGCCTGCTAACAAAGGATAAATTACATTAGATTTCATATTACGTTTATAATACAAATTTAACTGCTAATCCAAAAAAATACGTTACAATTTAAACAGACAAAGCTGTGATGGAATGTTAAGAGCATTCTTTTACGCTCACATTACCAATCGGTACCCGCAGGTAAGTTAGAATAACAAGCCCCGTTGTTAATAATAAGATTCGACCCTAACCAGTTAACAAAAGATTGTTTGTCGCTTTTATGCAAACAGATAGCTAACGTCGAATCGTTATCTTACAATGCCTGTCGATATCCTTGCCCTACGATTGAATTCAAACAGTAAAGCTTACAGAAATAATCAGACTGGTGCCTCGTTCAACAAACATGGTATTTAATGTTACGTATGTAAATATAAACTTAGATAAGAATGAGTGCTCTGTTGAAAATGGTTTTACGTGGTCTTTAGATAAGTAATGCTGACTAGAAATCAGATGGAAACATCTAAAAATACGTTTTACACAAGCTTATTAGCATGTTACTTTGCCATAATTTTATTTTATTATTCATTAACGACCTTTGTCAACCCATGGGCATGTATTTATGTACATACATAATATGAAAACTCCTTATTGCACATAAAAACACTGAACACAGACATATAAAAAAACAGTAGATCATTTACTGTAGATGTGTACGAAGGCGAACTTATCCCTGTGAGGGATTTCTTCCGGTTAACTTCTACATGGGGCATGGACAGGTAGGATAAACATATTGTATACTAAAGCCACCCTCAAAAATCAAGTCAAGTGAGCAATAAGAGAGACCTCATTAGCTAGCACTACTACTTAAGTGAGAGCAGATAACTGGTTTTATAATTCCTACATAAGATAATGTAAACCACTAACAGAGGCAGAAAGAAGATTAATATATAAGTGTTCATGACTTAAGTGATTTAGTTACGTTGAATAGTTAACTAGTGTTTACAATTATGATTGCCTTGTACGTATAACGTATGACTTTACGACAGCTATAATTGTATTGGCTAATCATATATTTAATATATATGCCAATTATATACCGTAAGATGTGTTAAAGTTTTTTACTTAAATATATTATGTTTGATTGTTTATATAGCTAATGCGTCCAATTATTTGTTTATACTTGCAATCGTTAATAAATTATATACAGGATAAATTATCTGTTACTTTATCGTAATCTTAAATGAATAGAGAGTGAATATCGTAAAGCTTACTGTCACTTATATATATAAAATAAGAACACTGACCTGTTGTTGTTGCTGCAGCATCTGCTGTTGTTTCATCTGAGCGTCGTGAGCGAAGGGCATCGCGTCGAAGGGCGGCGGGGGCAGCATCAGCGGCACCAGCGGGGGCTGTAGGTTCATGGCCGCCAGGGCGCCCACGTTGAGGCCCAGCGGCAGACCCAGCGACAGCATCTGAGCCACCATCGGGTGCAGCTGACCAAGCTGTTGTTGCAGCTGAAGCATGTTCAACGCGGCTTGCATCTCTTGCACTTGAGCCGCCAGTATGGCTCCAGCCTGAGCTTCACCAGCACCGTTCCCATTCTCATTCGTGAAGTTCCCGGCACCTTCACCGCGCGGCGAAGGTGACCGGTCCTCTTGAGGCGCAGGCGAAGCCGCACGCGGCGAGTTAGGGGCACCAGATTTTCTCTCATATTCAGACTTGAAATGCTCGGCGAACTGCTCCAGGAATTCAAGAGGAACTTTGTCTTTATGCACTTCTTCACAATGAGTTTTTAGCACGAACACACTAGAGAACTCCTTGTTGCAATGTTGACACGTCGATTTCGTTTCACCATCCGGGGGCTTCTCTTCAGGCGGCGGCGGGGGCGGACTCGGCGCACGCGCCATCTCACGTTCTTCCTGCATTTTCCGCCGCTGATTTTCATTGTATTGCATGACGAGGTCGAAGCCGAATGTTTCTAATAGCTGCTTGTACATTTGCGAGTTTCTTTTGGGCGGGTTGCCCTTAGCGACCATCTCGTCTAAAGCAGCTGCGTCTGCGTCAGCTAGCGGCGAATGTGCCCGCGCATCGCCAAACGGGCATGAAGTTGCGCGATGTGCGTCGAGTAACTCCCCGGTAGGAAATGACGCGTGGCAGCGATCGCACGAGGCGCTACCTGCGCGAGGGGAGCGCGGGCTACCTGGACGCGCGGGGGGTGAGGATCGCGGTCCCCCACTGCTCGTTGACGAAGGGGATGTATTTTTCGGCGACAACACGTCTTGTAAAATTTTGGCGGGGTCGTTTCTGTCCGGCTGCTCCACCAAAGGCCGCGATAAGTCCACGTGTCCGGCGGCCGCGAGCTCCTGCAACTTGCCGGCTCGCGTTTGATGTAACACGGATCTCATGTGGATATCGAGAGTGCTGCCCTGGGTATAGGCGACTTTGCAAATGTTGCATTTGTAGCGTTTGCGTTCGTCTTCCTCACTCGATGTACTTTTAGGTGTCAGAGTCAAATTGGAAGGCGCTGAGCCCGCCCCGGGCGATACCGGAGGGTTGTTGTTATTCTGTTGTTCTTGCATGGCTCGTTTCAGTTTGTGCAAATGGCTCACGCTGTTGTAATGAACGAGTAAAATGTTCTTTTGTGTGAACGATTCCTTGCATACATCGCATTTGAATGGTCTATTAGGGTCAAGATATTTCTCCATTGGGTACGTAAGTTTCTCACCTTTTCTATGTAGGAGTGTTTTATTGTGAGCTGTCAAATAAGATTGACGCGTGAAAGCCACTTTACATCTATGGCATTTGTATTTTCTGTTTGGATCATTGTAAGAATCCTCTGCCATGGCTTGGGAATTCAGATAGTCTTCTAAGAATTGTTGGTCTTTATAAATGATAGAGTCATCGGAATTTTCAGCATCATTGTGACCTGATTCATCTGCTACTGTCGCACTGGAATCTCTGTCTTCTAGTTCGCCTAGCTCATCTTCGGGTGTTCTAAGTGCTTCTTTGCGTAACAGTTCGGCTGTGGCAGCATCCAAAGCAGTTCCCTGGCTTGCTTGCAGCAAAGGGTTAGAGGCAAGGCTGCGTTTGAACGCTGAGAGTTCTTCTTCCGAGAGTTCTGAGTGGGAAGTCTCTACGTGTTTTTGTAGGGCAAGAACAGATCTAAAGCTTCTCCCACATAATACACATTTAGTGGCATCACGAATGACATGATATTGTGAATGAAGCTGTAGTTTTTCGACAGTCTTAAAAGCCAAGCTGCATTGATTGCAGCGGTATTTGTATACGTGTTTTTCTGATACAGACATGTTAGCGATGGAGTTGCGCGCATGCGCTTCTCTGAAGTGATTTTGCAGCGCATGAGCTGTATCGAAATACCGATTGCATCCTTTTTTCCAACAAACGTAACCTGGACCTTGAGGTGTTTGTTTCAGTTCAAAATGGCCAGATTCGTTTTGATGTTGACAAAGTTCGTCCACATTGCGAAAAGTGCGGTTGCAGGTCGAGCAGCGCTCCGTTTCACCGTCCGCGCTTCCTTCGGACCGCGGGGATGAGATCTCGCGTTCTTCGTCGCCTTGTCGTCCGTCCTCTCTCTGAGCTTGATTAGCTCCGTTCAGCCAGTGACTTTGGTCAACGAGTAATAGTAATCTCTGTAGGCCTTCGGAGTTGACGGAGTGAATTTGCATCACATGTCGTTCTAAAGATGGCCTTTCTTTAAATGCGTCTTGGCATAGCGGACAAATAAAGTGTCTCGCGTTGTCTCCATGCGAAGCCGCCACGTGGGCATGTAGTCGGCTCTCGCTTCCACAGCTAAAGTTGCAGTAAGGGCAGGCGTGTGGGCCGGGCGTTTCGCGTTCTTCATCCCTTTCGCCAGAGCTCTGCTGTGGCGGCTGTTGTTGTTGTTGCATTTGCTGTTGTTGTAACTGTTGCTGGGCTTGTTGTTGATGGGCCTCTAAAAGCCGCATCATCTTCTGTTCTTGCGTCAATTCAGGTTTTTGATCGATCGGCTCTTTGTTATCTGTGAACAAAAACACGACATAAGCTATGCTCCAAAAGTAAACACTACTTAAAGGCTAAGAGTACAGTAAAAGTTAAAAATAGATCATCGAACCTCCCGCTACGGAATCCGCACTACGAATGGATACTGATCTGTAAGCCGTACGTCCACAATGTCTACCTATGCTATGCACAAGATTTATCTACAAAAAAGATTATTTCTATAAATGAAGCTGACTATTGTTCGGCGTGAACGTTTGTTACTTTTCTGAATCGAAGTTAAAAATAAGATTCTCCTCCTTTATATTATTAGTAGGTTCGTTTTGTTTGCGACGTCCCGGCAAGACAAAGGTATCGCTCTATCCATCCCGTACGCACACACGCACAGACGCATTAATGCTAAAGTAACAAGTATATTGTAATTTCGCACACAAAGAAGATACAGGACGGGCAAACAATCATTGTTCATTATTACAAAAGGTTTGGAATATTTCGTTTCGCATTGGATCAAATGCATCGGGATTGACGGATATGAGCGGGTGCGAGCGGGACAGGGACTGTAGAGATATGTGTGTGCAATTATTATTTGACCAGGGATAAGTCCGCGGCGTGTGAAAGAAGCTGGCCGCATTGTTTACGCTCAAATAAGGAAGGTGAAAGAAACGGGCAGGGGCAGATTCGTTAAGTAACGTTACAATCACGCTTTATTAGATGAGCAACTGACAGCCTGTCCGGCTATTGTGTTCGTTTAAGATAAAAAAAATGACACGAATAACTCCGATCTCATATTTGTCAAACAAAAGAATTCAACGTCCATAGGAGACTGAATTTAATTTTAAGAATTTTTGGGAATCTGTGAGGATTAACAGATGGTCTTGATATATTTAGATACCAAAACGGTTATTCATGTCGTTTAAGTCGGGCCGTCCCAAGGACCCTAATTATGCAGTCTCGCGACGTAACGTGCTCATGATTAAGGTCCTTGAACAAACCGAAACATGCTAAGCAGTACTCAGTTTAAACAACGTGAGTAACAGTTTTACAATTTTAATTTGTCCGAACCTGTCGGATTTTCTAGCCGTTCTTCAACTTTGGCAAAGGGACAGATTGAGCAAAGATACTGCAAAAACGCAAGGGGTTGTTTCACTTAATTAAAACTCCAAAATTATCTCACAGTCGAGCAGATCCGAAACCAGTCGGTCCCCTCAAACCCGTTCCATAGTTTTAATCAGTTAAAACCGTTACATCTAATGAAGGGGAGAGGGATAAGTAAGTAAATCCGAGTAATAATAGCGCAACTGACCCTAAATCCGGAGCGAAGTGACCAGTGAATGTAATTATTTATGATGGAGAATCGCCGACCCACCGTCTGGCAGAAGCAAAGAACAATGGCCAGGTAAAGGGACCTTGTCTGCATAAATGCCATCTCCAACGCTTTTTGTCAATGGACAAAGGGTCTTTTCTAAGGAAACACCACATCGTTATAGCGTCATAAAGTAGGTATTGTGCAGTGCGATGTAAGTTTTGTTTTGCAAGATTTAGGTCAGGATTTTTACAATGTGGCGTCAGTGACACAATGGACTGAACGTTTTTTTGTGGCTGACGTTGAGGTGTTGCGTTCAATGTTACGCTTTTAGGGAATTGATTGCACACACGCATTGGTTCTAAATCTTGAAACAATACCTTGTTAAATCTTCTAAAATTTAAGGATTGATTGACTAAAATAGTCTTTCTTACATAGTACACGTCTTGTTCAGCAAAAAAGTTATTACGCAGGCAAACGATCCAACTGGTCTTTGACTCAATACGAAGGGGTAATTTCAGACCGGTTATAATCTGGTTTTAATTGTAATTGATGATGAGAAACATTAATGAATAAAGAAACGAAGGGACAAAAAACGCGTCACATCCAATT